>CM069545.1:37033026-38447026 GCA_035773235.1 Eospalax fontanierii | reverse complement strand
CCCAGATAAAGCCATATGCTAGTGTGTGTCCAGGTGGAAATGTATTAAATGTGTGCATAATATAATATGTACTGCATTAGTAGAAAAGTTAGGAGCCAACTGAAAGCACTCCCAAATGGCCAAATCTAGAACAGATTGAACAATGTGATGTGCTGCTAGATTATAACAAAATAAAACGTAAATATTCATGAGTTCACACTGTTATGAATAAATGATTAAATAAAAACAAGAAATAAGAGAAATCTCTTGTGCAGAAGAATTTTAAATAATTTATATAGCTACTCCACCCTTCAGGAGGTGGAAAACAACTCTCTACTTAATTGTGGGCTCCTGGTAGTGACTTCTTCCCAAAAAGTACAGTGAAAAACTGTGGGAGGGCTCAAAGTTAGTGTATAGTGGAGAAATCTGATAAATGTTGTCTCAGATCATGATCCATAATGATGTCATAGTGGTATCCTGTCATTCTTTATTTGATGTGAAGGGCATGCCACTTTAGCTCTGTGGTCTTCCTCCCCAAACTAAATAATCCCAGTCTGATCATAAGAAAAGCATCAAATTTCCATTAAGGGCCATACTACAAAATATCTGATCATAGCTAGCAAGATGGCTGAGAGGATTAAAGATCTTGCTTGGCAGACCTGACAGTCTGAGTTCAATTCCCCAGTCCTACAGTGGAAGGAGCAAATCAAATCCCCAAAGTAGTTTTTGACCTCCACTCATGGACTATGGTATGCTTGTGCTTAGATTCATACACCCACAGACAACACACATACACACACACAAAAAAAAAAAAAACTGAGGAAATAGAAAGTATGGACAATAATTAACTGAAACAAATGTACTATAGTAACCCTAGTATAGTAACCTAACTATAGTAACCTGTTAATAACAGGGACATGAGTGTGTAATTACATAGGAACTTTTAAATCCTGAGATTTTCTTAAGTATAAGCCTAAAATATTCTAAAATTAAAATTGTGATTTGTTACATAATGTTATTGTCAGGTGTGCTGGTACATGCCTTTAAGACCAGCACTCAGGATGCAGAGGCAGGCAGATTTCTGTGAGATTGAGACCAACTTGGTCTACACAGTGAGTTCCAGTCTAGCTCGGACTATAGGCAGACCCTGTTTCAAAAAAACGAAACAATACAAAAACCCCAACCCTAGACAGGATGAAACAAACAAAAATCAAGTCAAAATGGAGGGAATTTTGGCATATTTTGGCACACCAATAAACATGGAAGATATTAAGTGATATACTGTAGAACTCTACTTGGAATAAAAATGCAGAGAAGTCAACATCAGAAGAGCAGAAAACTGATTGGTGGTTACCAGGGGCAGGGAGGGACTGTTGCTTAATGGGTATAGTTTTCGTTTGGAAAGATAAAAATATTCTGTAGATAAGTCACACAACTGAGTGAATATTTCTTTACTACTGAATGGTTCACTTCAATGATAAAGATGATAATTTTCTGGATATTGTTCTACAATTAAAAACAATTAGTTTTAGAGTAATGCTTTTTATCTATTAGTTTAAAAGTCCCAAGTCCAAGTGGATATAACTTGAACGTTTCCTTTTCAGTTAATGGTCCTAGCAATGATCTATTCGAAGGTTTAGTATATAAAACAGTAGAGGTGTCAAGGCAGGAGGACAATTATTGCATCGTTTCAGCCAATGGTCATCTAAATACCCATATAGAAGGTATGGCACCTGAAACCCAGCAAGATAGAGTGTTCATGCAAGATCATGGATTAGAGGGAGAGAAATGTGGGTTAGTGTTATTTTTTGTGAAATTTTAGTGTAAAACAAAAACTTCCTTGCGCTGAAGCAGTAATACTCTCTGTATATGAAATGATGAGATGATCCTTGAGTTGGTATCTTTCATTCTCTTTTAGAAATGATTGCCCCATTAAACATGTATCTTCAAATAACTGACACTGCAATGACAGAGATGAACATATTTCTTTTTAAAAATATTTTTATTTATTTTTGTTTTATTTGTACGAATGTTTGGCCTGCATGTATTAAGTGCACTATATGCATGCACTTCCCATGGAGGTAAAAAGAGGGCCTTGGATCCCATGGGACTGTAGTCACAGATGCTGTTATACACCATATGGGTGCTGGGAACTGGACCTGAGTCCTCTGAAAGAGCACCCGGTGCTCTTAACCACTGAGCTATCTCTCTAGCCCCCTCTTTGTTTCTAGTTAAAAATTTTATTATTTTATGTGTATGAATGTATTGTCTGCATGTATGTAAGTGTACCTGTGTCATACAGTGCCCACAGAGGTCAAAAGAGAGTGTAGGATTCCCTGGAACTGGAGTTATAGACAGTTGTTAGCCTCCATGTGGGTGCTGGGAATCTAACCCTGGTCCTCTGAAAGGGCAATCAGCGTTCGTAACTGCTGAGACATCTGTATAGCCCTCCCCACCCCAACTTAAAATGAAGATTTACTCTTATTTATATGTATATGTGTATGTGTGTGTGTGTGTGTGTGTGTGTGTGTGCGCATGTGCATATATATCCATGTTTGTGGGTGCTGGCAGGACTAGAAGACATCATCAAATCCCCCTGATCCCCTTGATGTGGATCCTGGAAATCAAACTCTAGCTCTCTGCAAAAGTAGCAAACATATTTAACTACTGAGTCATCTCTCTAGCCCTTATTTCTTTCTTAAAAGTGTCCACTGTGTCTTTAATTTCTCTTGATGCATTAATAAAAACAATTGATATTTGTGTTATATGTGTCAGTTGGATTATTTTAATTAAATGAAAAGCTTAATAAATTAAGATTAATGACTTTTGGGTTCTGTTTCCTTTTATTGCCCTTCTTATTTTATTTTTAATTGACACATACTTAATTGTACAATTTATAGCATACAATGTGATGTTTTGCTATATGTACTGTGAATATGTATTTCTCTTTGGTAAGAACATTAAAATCTATTTTTCTAAAAATATAGGGTACACTATTTTTAACTGTGCTCACCCTACTGTGAGTAGAACCTCCAGATTTATCTCTCCTAACTGAAACTTTGTACCCATTGTCCAAGGTTTGCTCCTTCCTCTGTCTTGCTCCCTCATCCTCTGGAGCCACTGTTCTCCTTCCTACTTCTATGAGATCCACATTTTTGGGTTCCATATATGAGTGAAGACAGGCAGTTTTTGTTCTCTCCCATTTAACTTCAGTGTCTCTTGAAATCCAAATGGGAGTTTGCTTCTTTTGGCATTCTTCTCTGAAAGCTGAAGTAAGCTCTTCAGAACATCTTAAGAGTGTGATCACAAATACCTGCCTAGGGTCCCAGGCTAGATCTAGGGTCCCAGGCTAGATCTAGCATTAAACAAAAGAAGCATTAAAAAAAAATTTGTTCTTTGTTCTTCAGGGAGAGTAACAGCTGTACACTGGCTACTTTATTGCGTGTGATCATATGATCTTTCTTGAGTCTCAGAGTAATCTGGAGAGGCAGGCAGTATTGCTAAGGCCCTGTCACCAGAAGGAAAGGAGAGGATGCCTGAAGTCAACAGCTAATAAATGGGGCATATAGAGCTAGAACTTAGTCCGGTCTTCCTGCATTTTGTGCCAGTGCCAGAGGGATTCCCTTAATGCCCACATATAAGCTGTGCAAAGTGTGAGATGCAAGGGAGAAGAGTAATCAAATTGCTTAAAAACTAACTTTAGAGAGTGGCCAACATAACGTTGTTCACATTATGGGGAAAAAAGATACCTTACTTGAGGATCATAGTAAAACATCATCACGAAATCATTCACAAATTAAATGTTTGGCTGCTTCATTAGTGTGAATGGTCTGTGAAGGATGGATTGGAAGTGGAGAGTCTTGGAGCAGTGAGGCTAGATAGGTCTGCCATAACCTGTAGGGACAGATGGGGTGGAAGAAAGAATTGTGGGAAGGTCAGACTGGGTGATAATCGTGGGAATGGAGCTGGAGGAGGAACTTCAAAAGATGAGACTGGAACAGATGACTATAAGACAGGGAAGAGACAAGAGCAGACAGCATGAATTCCTAAATACATAGCATAAATCCAGGCTCTCTCCTGCTATGATTAACCCTACTAAGGTTGGACAGCACCTACAAACAGACGGATATTGACATCAGCAGCCCTATGCTTAAAGTACTGATCAGACAATCACCATAAAATGAAAACAAAACATAGCATTGTCACTTGGACATGAAGCATTTACTCTCTGTCTATTCATACAAACAAGGGGGTCTGATTTACCCAGAGATCAGTTGTAGTCTCTTCTATCAGGTATATATGGAAATGAAAATAACTGGAATGTTTTGTGTATTGTTAGCTTTAAAATGGGGACATTTTCTATAGAAAACATAACAGATTATAAACAGGAAAAATGTGCAAGTAGGTCAACTACCTATTCATAGCAAATCTCCAGGTTACCTCTCGGTGCTGAGGCATTGTGTGTGGGCTGGATTTTATTGGATTTGTTTCTTCTCCAAGAATTCCAGTATTGTGTGATGTGACTGAAGAAAACAATGGCCTTGCTCCTTGGGGCTGGAATTCAGACAACTGCAGCAGGGTATATCATCTGTTCAATCACATTTGAGCAAGGCTGCCACCTACCTAGAGAATCAATTTGCAATGGAAATTTGAAAATGTGAAGAAAATTGTGCATCTTGCTATAGCGTCTCGTCTCTTTAACTACTTAGAATGTTTCTGGCTATTTTATTTTTATAATTTTCTATTATTATAGAACATTTTCTGTATTTTCGAGTGAGAGCTTTGTTTTCTATTTGTATAGAAAATATATTTCTATTATACTAGTTCTATTGAGGGAAAAGATAGAAAATATGAAACATTTGGTTGTTACAAATGAGCTGATTTTGTGTTCATTTCTATAAGGGGCAAGGGACTAGAGACATTTATCTTTATGAATCTTATCCATCACCCTTATTTTGTTTCCTTCAGTGGCCATGATACAGTGAAAACCACGCAGTCAAGAGAATTCTAGGGAAGAAGCAAGCTATAAAGTCATCAAGGTCACACTGAGAAAGAAAAGATACAGGTAAGTAATTTTTTTACCCCATTGATCCTAGGACTGAGGGTGTCTTGGAAACATCTTTCTTGCTATAAAGTCAGTGAATAGCAAAGAAAAAGTAGGGTGAGATGGCTTCAGTTTAGAAAGTTAATCAGTATACTTTAGTCAACAGCTGCTAATAACAAATTAATAATAAATAAGACAATGAATACCTGAGCTGCACATTTCCATCTTAAGCTTGCTAGGGGCCCGAGATTAGTAGAGCACCAGCATGGTTTGCTATTTCTGTTCTTACTTTGTCTATTTAGGTTACTGAGATGGCATATTGAACTTCAAGAAAATATTCTTTTTTATTTTAAATTTTTTGAGTATCATGTGTGAATATTGTCTTTGTATTATTTTCCTCCCTCTTGGTCCCCCTCCTCCCATGTCTCCCTCCCTCCCTCCCGATTTCTTGTCCTCTTTCATTATTACTGTTACAAATACATACATTTATAAGTATACATATATCTAACACACTAAGTCCACTAGTGGTGCTCATGTGTACCTGTGTTTAGGGCTGTCCTCTTGGGATCAGATAACCTTTCAAGAAGCTAATAATCCCCAGAGAAAACAGATTCTCCCTCCCCTTGCATCCATTGATTGCCTGTAGCTCTTCATCCTAAAGTGGGTCCCTGTGAAATTTCTCCCTTCACCTCAGTATGTCAGCTAGCTTTGTCATGAAGTAAACATATACTCTTGATGTCATTGATTCTTGGACCATAAAACTCAAATTAATACTTTGAGGAATATGAAAAACATCTTTAGGTTATATATATATATATATATATATGTGTGTGTGTGTGTGTGTGTGTGTGTGTGTGTGTGTGGTGTGTGTTTATATATGTATATGCATCTTGATGTATGTATGTGGATATTTAGGACACGTATTTGATATGTACTTTGAAAATTGAGGCTACCTTCATGTTGCATTTTTATTGCTGTTTGATGAAAGTTCTGTCAGCTAGTAGCCTCTTTAAGGTCACTGTAGTCCTCAGTTCTGTGTTCTGCCCCCCAGAGTGCATGATTTGCTCCTCCACATGGATGAGATGATGGATGAGGAGAACAAGGACTAGGCATCAGCCTAGGCAGAGGCTCATGCTCTCCGCCCACTCTCAGGTCCCTCACAGAACAAAGCTCTAAAGCCACAGGAAGGCACTCCATGAGGTTTAGGCTCTTTGCCTGGGTTTCTGGAGACCAGCGTGTAACCTTTCTTTTTACCGACTACAATTTCATTTTGGACATTGGTAATAGATTCAGTGTCTTATTGGAGCATTTTTCCTTTAATGCCAAATTTTAAATTTGTCACTATGACTAAGAATAGCATCATAATTGAAATTTACCTTTGATAGGGAAGCAATTTTAGTAAAATAACTTTGTAAAAACATACTTTTACAGGAGTCATTTTAATCTCTATACTGGAGAAAATAACTCATTTCACACTTGAGAAAAATTGAAACTGACACATAAGATAATTACTGGGTCGGTATGATGGGCTGAGTGCTCAGGATTTATAAACAGAATCTACTTAATTCTCATGACAGCTCTGGGAGGAAGTAAAGAAGGCATGTTCCTTTCTGTGATGAAGTGTGGCTGGCCAAATGCACATATTTAGCTAGTGGGTGGTAAAGTTAGATCAGAGTCTATTTCTGTTGGATATTAAAGCGATGTCCTTGACCAGCTTGGAAGCAGAAGCTAAAACAGTGACTTTAAAGGACCACAGAATCTTGTTTTCATCAGACATTTATAATCAGTTGTTGAAAATACACACTCTGTGCCAGAGATTACACATCTTGCAGTTTCATTCACTGGCATAATATTAAACTCCACAAAGCCCCAAATCAAAATATTAGCTAAAGGAATTAGAAATCAGCAATAAATAAAACAGTGAACATATTTATTATAGGAATGTGATAGTGGTTCAAATATTGGAAAATATATTAAAATACTTTTATAGACATAAACCAAAGAATAATATCCCCATATTTTACTTCCTTGTGGATTCCCAGTGGTATTTGATAAAATACAGCTATATTTATTTAAAAACGCATTTGCATATCACTTGGAAAATTATGAATAGCAAAAAGTTAATTAAAATAGAAGAAAATGATCCCAAGAAAACAGAAAAACTCTAGAGGCTGGCTGTATGTCAAGTTTGATCATCTGTATTTCACCCTACAAATTCTGGTGAATAAAATAGAAAGAGAAATGTTCTGATTAATTATTATGTGTGTTAAGAACCTAAGTTCCTTACAATTATTAATTCTTCTAATCTCACACAGTTCTAGGAGGTATTAGCCAATATCACTTTCATTTTACAAAGTTGGAAACTAATCTCCAGAGAAGCTAAATAACTTGACTCAGGTTAACAGTAATAAGCAGCAAAACTGAGTTATTATGCAAGTTTAGCCCATGAGGGCTTTAGTCTTAAATTCTATACAATGCTGCCATTTTTTAAAAGTTATAGTTCCTAGGAAAAAGATGACAAAATAATTTCAGAATAAAAGGCCACATTTATTTAGGATTACAAAAGGTGTGTATAAATCAGTTCATTTTCCCACAATAGCAGTAAGTAGAAAATATAAGGAAAATTAATCTCATGTATAATAGACCTGAACTATCTATGTATAACTGTACAGGAAATGTGTAAGAATTAAATTAAGAGAGTCACACTACAGTGAACCATGCAAGGCAAGATTACCAGTGTACAGTGTTTATTGTATTTCCGGACAAAATTAATAAATGATGTAGAGATGCCATCCACCTCAAAGTAACTTGTGAGCTTAATGTAATGTTGTTTAGAACCTCAAAGAGATTTTGAGGCAAAGCTTGCAAAATGGAAGAATGAACTGCCTGGGCAAAGCAAATTTTTGAGACAAAATGGATGATTTAAGAACTTGCCATTTCTGAGTATTAAAATGTATTAAAATTCTATGATTAAGATTGTGGACTCTTTTTTCACTAAAACAGGAAACTTAAAAGAGCTACTGTGGGTTTCATGAGAAATATCTTCCTGCTGTGGTTGGCTTTGATTGTCATGTTGACACACCAGGAAGAAAGAACCTCACTTAGGGAATATTTCCTATTGGACTGGCTTTTGTGTAGATCTGTGAGGCATTTTCTTGATTGTTGAGCGATGTGGGAGGGCCCAGCCCACTATGGGAGGTGCCAACCCTGGGCAGGTGGTACTGAGTTATATAAGAAAGCAGGCTGAGGGGCTGGAGAGATAGTTCAGTGGTTAAGAGCACTAACTGCTCTTGCAGGGGACCCAGGCTCTGTTCCCAGCACCCACATGGCAGTTAACAACCATCCATAACTCCAGTTCCAGGGGAATCCAGTACTCTTTTCTGGCCTCCATGAATACTGCATGGCATGGGTACACTTACACACATGCAGGCCATACACTCATACACATAAAATAATAAAAATTATAAGATATTAAAAAAAGAAGGAAAAAAAGAAAGCTAAGAACAGGCCAGAGGATCAAGTGTTGCTAAAATTCCTCTGAAAAGGCCTGTTTAGTTCCTCCCTCCCCAGGTCCTTCAACAAAGGAGACACAAATTCCTCAACTCACAGCTAGGCAAATTCTAGCTAATTTACTTGGGCTTACTAACAGAGCAGTGGGTGGGGTTAGTTACAGAACATGGGTGCTTTCCCTCCCCTCCGTAAGTTATACTAGTAAGTCCACAGCCAGGCTCAGATCTTGTGACTTCCTTGCAGTCCAACCCAAAATGGCAAGGAGGGGAAGGAAAAGGGAGCCCACCTCATGGCCTTTCAGCTTAAATGCCTTTAGTCCCTCCCCTTCTTACATCCAAGGCCAATGGGCTGGTTGGGAGGGCATAGGACCTTCCCAGCTCCTCCTTTCCTCCCTGCAAAGTCGTCCTGGGTGAATACCACTGGGCCTGGGAAGGAGGTGTTCATCCACAGCTCATCCAGCTTGTTCCTTTGAGAGTTAATTCACTCTACAGCAAGCCAGCAAGTAGCACTGTTCCATGGTCTCTGCTTCAGTTCCTGCCTCCAGGTTCCTGCCCTAAATTCTTACTCTGTCTTCCCTGGAGGATGAACTGTGGTTGGGACATGTAAGCACAATAAACCCTTTTCCCTGTCTTAAGAATTTTCCTCTCACAGTGAAGTGCAGTGGTCAGCCTGCTCCTCTGGTTCCAAATCTACTGAGCAAACAGAGTGTACTCTCTGATTAGACAAATAGGGGTTTATTGGGATTACTTACAACGGATTTATCACAGGGGTGAGGGACAGCAATCTCGAATGGAGGCCTCATTTTTTGATCAGAATTGCGGTGGACCACTGGCAGGCCCCGACCGACATTCAGTGCCTTTCCCCTTAGGCTCTCCCCCTCAAGTCACTGGCTGGTTGGAAAGTGGTTGAATCTGTTGACTCCATTTCCTTCAATAAAATCCTTAGAGGCATTTCTTGTTGCTGAGGGTTGGCACCGAATCTGGATCCACTTCCATGGGCATGTCCCATCCATCCAGAGGGAAATTCCATGTAAATTTACTCTACACTCCCCAGGTTGTTTTTGGTTACTGTCTTATCACAACAACAGAAAAGTAACTAATACACCTCTATAAGCTCATTTATTTGAACACTTGGTCCTCAGTTTGTAGTGCTGTTTGTGGAGCCATGGAACCCTCAAGAGGTGTAGCCTTGCTGGAGGAGGTATGTCACTAGGGATGGGTTTGGGGGAGTTATAGCCTAGCACCTCTTTCAGCTCTTTCTCTTCTTCTTCTGTGCAGTTGAGGTGGCTTCCTACCCCTGCCATCATGCTGCCTCCTGCCATGCTGTTCCCAGCATTACAACTCTATTCTTCTAGATCCGCAAGCCAAAGTAGACTTACTTCCTTAAGTTGCTCCTGGTTATGGTATTTTATCACAGCGACAACAAAATAATGAATATAGGAACTAAATTAACTTTAGAATACCCCAGAGACCAAAGCATATCAAAGTAATGTGTTAATAGAGACATTTCTTTTTGGCAGAGAAAGTCTTGACTATTCAATAACTATTACAACAATTGGTTAAAGTTAAGAAAAATGTGAATTTTTAATATAATATACAAGTAAGCACATTGACTGGAAAGCAGAGTGGTTTACATAAAAGTTATATTCTTGTATAACATGAGATTAAAGAAAGAGAGATTGCAACCATAACTGAAGATTGATAGTCTTAATTGTTGATATATTACAACTTTCTCACAGAGAGAGAGAGAGAGAGAGAGAGAGAGAGAGAGAGAGACAGCATGAGCTTAACAATGAATTTAACATTTTTTTCTGTATGTTTTTGGAAGAGCAGAATTAATGAACCAGTTAGGTTCTGACTAATGTTCTATAGACATGATTGAAGACTTAGCAAAGCAGAGACGTTATGGATAAGTAGATATTCTACCGTCTGCAGACACAGATCACCTAGAAACTGTTATAGGATGAATAGGTGTTATATCATGTTATGATGTGGCATACTCTATAACCTCAATATACATTTTACATAAAAATGTCATTATAGAAAGGTCAAACAACAATCTGGAAATCAGCCATTTTTTTTTAACCAAAAAGGTCAACTGACTTTGAATTATAGTATTCAAGGGAGTAGGGGATTTTAAGTAGACATTCTTATGATTCTTCAATGTGTCAGGACATATTTCAGAAGTTATTTACGTCATCTTTGAATAATGTGAAACACTCTACATTTGAAATGTTCATCAATGGTAAAAATAAAACCACTTCAGTTTTTCAATTTTGAATAAAAATGCAAAATAATTGCCATGGAGTGGTGCAAAGATAAGGTGTGAGGAAGAGAGTTTGCTGCTAGGTTGTGGAGTGGATGAATGGCTTAGCAGGTAAAAGCACTTGCTGCATAAGCCTGATGGCCTGAGTTCAGTACCTGGGAGTGGAAGGAGAGAATAACCCTTGAGAGTGGTATTCTGACCTCCATGCACAGACCATTGCCCACAGACTAATAACAAAAATTTTTTAAAGGATAAAAAATGTTTTAATTTATGTGAAATATCCCAAGTAATACCAGCCCATGTGATCATAGCCAATTTGCATCAAGAGTGACAAAAGAGCACTATTTGTTGGGGTCCCATGGGTCCAATTGCTGAACTCTGTACCCCAGAGTGCTCCTGAGGGAGGGGACACAATGGGCCCTGATCTTCCCAGTCTTTCAGGTCATATGTCTCTGAGCAAAGCATTGGTTCTTGGCCACTGCTCTTCTCCCCAAGGACACGCAGTCTGCACATCATGTCCTTCTGCTAGCAGTCTCTCGGCTGACTGGACTCCTCATTGCCCGCCTCTGACTTGCTCTTTCATTTGCAGTCTTAAATTGTACCAAGCTGTCCATTCAGTCAACCTTTCTCACCTTAATTCAGAGATCATTGTTCCTAGGTTGAACTTGATACTTCAGATCTTTTTATATATCAACACTACACAGTTCTCTTTTTGTCTTAAGCAAGGTTTTTCTCAGGCAGGTCTTTGTCTTAGGGTTTGGTCAACAGCTACCATATGTGTCCTCACTACTGCAACTTTAGGTGATCTGAAAGTTACATCCCTGGCAGATGTATCCTCTTATCTCAGAAATGCCTGGAAATGTCTGAATCTACAAGAAAGTTCTAATACTTCTGCTAAACAGATATAGGTGTGATTTTTGTTTTTAAGGATTTATTTGTATTTGTGTGTGTGTGTGTGTGTGTGTGTGTGTGTGTGTGCATATCATACGTAGGCAGATGTCAATAGAGGACAGAAGAGGGTATTAACAGAGTTGGAGTTACAAACAATTGTGAGCTGCCTACAGTGGGTGTTGGGAACTGAACTCAGGTCCTTTAGAAGAGCCACAAGCACTCTTAATCACTGAACCTTCTCTCTAGACCCAGTCATAAGTATTTTCAGATGTATATCTATATTTGTTCATTGATTTATCTTAGTATGTATATATAATAGTATATTTATCTATAATATAGAATATATTATAATGTATTATATATACATAGTAAGAGAAATATCAGTATATGCATCTCTTGCTCTCTCTCTATATATATGCCTCTCTCTCTCTCTTTATATATATATATTGAAATAGAGTCTCACTATGTAGTTAGCCTGGAAATTGCTATGTAGAAGTAGATCACATTGGCCTTGAACTCACAGAGAACCACTTGCCTCTGCCCTCCTGAGTGTTGGGATAAAGACGTGCACCATTGCTGGCTCCTTAGTATGCATATTGTTTTGTTATATCAGAAAACTTTCTATCTATAGATAGAAAAACTATAGATGCTCACTTTTTTCTTTTCTGGGTAAGAAAGGAAAAAAAGGCTTCACCATTTTGTTTTAAACAAGTAAGAAAAACAAACATGAGTCTAAAGATAAAGAAATCCTGTTAATTTTCATGTTAGCCAGACTGTCACTTTTTGAAGACTGTCAAAACAAAACAACTTGTATTTATTTCCTCCAGCAATCTAGGAAATAAAAATGATTCCCATGAATATAAAAAGTCTTCTCTATGTCTGGGATTTGAGAAAACTAAATTTTCTGATATGTGCTGTGAGAAGTTGTGAACAGATATCATTAGAAAATTGTTCCACTGTGTTCTTAATTTCTTATTTGTCTGTGCTTAGTTTATGGAAAAAGTTCCTCTCTTAAGCTTAGTCTGTGGCTTTTTAGACTATGCTAAGAGATCTAGATTGTCAACTCCACTTTGTTATATCAAAGAGATCTGAGACAATGCACTACAACCTATTAAAAGGAGCATGCTGGTACACGTTGGATGGATTTAAAAGTTCTCAGGGTTTGGATGCTGTATTTCAATCGATCCTCGTTTCTCAGTCATGTTGTTCTTATCAATCATTGAATGATTTGAATCAGCCGTTAAGAAGTCTAAAAAGAATGAGGTTGTTGTGCTCCAGTCAGGCCATGTGGCAGAAGCCAGACAAAGCAATTAGAAACTGTTTCATGTTTACTCAGTGAGCTGTTTGATGACATACTTAGCAGCTACGTAAATAAGCCATGTCAATACCCCATTTGTCCTTCCCTAGGTGTGTCTTTGATTAGCTCATCTTGCTTTTTCTTATGTTGTTTTTCTTTTTTAATAATTTATTTATTATTTCTATTTTGTGTGTATGAGTGTACTGCATGTATGTAAGTGCACTCATGTGGTGCATTGCCTTCAGAGATCAAAAGAGGGTGTCAGATCCCCTGGAACTGGAGTTATAGACAGTTATTAGCTCTCACGTGGGTGCTGGGAATCGAACCCAGGTCCTCTTCCAAGAGCAGCCAGTGCTTTTAACCATTGAGCCATCTCTCCAGCCCTGTTTTTTTTTTTTTTTCATATAGGAAGTCCCTGACTTAATACGGCTCGATATACAACGTTTCCATTTTATGCTGGTATACCCGTTCATTAGCAATCAATAAGCATTATATTAAGCAGCAGGCATGTTAAGCAGCAATAGTAAGCTGTAAATTCCAATCAGCCCATGAAAAGAATAATCAAGACTCTACAGTGATGTTTCTAAGTCCTGATGTTCAGTAAGTTAAATGTGTTCTAAACATTTTGACTTACAATATTTTTAGTTTAATTTTATTGTAGCCTTAACCCATATCGAGTCAATAAACTGTAAATTATGTATTCAGATATTTAAGTAATGTGAAGAATAAAGAATAAAATCAACTTTTACTTCTTAGAAAGGACTTATTTAATTTTCTAGTTTTTCCTTAAACTCTTCCATTTTAAATAAAGTGCTACAGTTAATCAAGTCTCAGAAGTATCTATGAATTAGTGGAAGTTATTCCAGTCCTTTTTATATTTTCATACACATTTATGGAATCATCTCAATATTTAGTCTTTTAAATTTACAAAAATGATTTACTTCTTTTTTTACATTATGTTTTTTGAGATTATGGAGCTGTCTGTAGTTCTAGCTCTGTCCTTCCTTGGGAATTTTGTGTCACTTGGTAAAGGAAGCATTTGTTTACTCCTAAAGTGGCCTTGTGATGACAGGTTGTTACTATTGGAAGAACTGGTAAAATACATCTATATTACTTAGTTTTCTTGTTGCTGTGACCAAATACCTCACAAGAAGTAACAGAAGAAAGCAGAGAAGGAAGAAAGGAAGGAAAGAAGAAATGAAAGAAGGAAGGAAGGAAGGAAGGAAGGCAGGAAGGAAGGAAGGAAGGAAGGAAGGAAGGAAGGAAGGAAGGGAAGGAGGAAGGCAGGGAGGGAGGGAGGGAGGAAGGAAGGAAGCGTTTATTTGGGCTTATAGTTTGAGAGTATATGATCCATCATGGTGGGAAAGTCACGGGGCTGGAGTGTGAGGGAGTTAGTCAGAGTCACAAAGAGAGAGTTGAATGCTAGTGTTCATTTCACTCTCTCCGTATTCAGTCAAGACTTCAGCCCATGCGGATGGATCTGCCCACTTTTGGATAGATCTGTTCATCTCAGTTAAATCTTCTTGGGAAACCCCTCATAGATACACCCAAAGGGGCATTTCTATGGTGATTTTAAATCCAGCCAAGTAACTGATGAAGAACATTTGAAACATCCTAAGATTTTAGGTCTCTATATCATCCATACTGAAGCCGTTTGAAGATGACAAAAACAAAACAACCTGGGTGGGAAGTCAGCAAATCGTTTTGAAGATCAGACTGCCTGTTAAGGAATCAAGGCCACTGCATGTGAACTCACTTTCTCAAAATAAGCAGAGACCTTGCTTCTTGGGCCGCTCCTGTAGCTAGAACCTTTATATAAACAAAATGAAGCCAACAGGCTTTGCATTGATCATTAGCCAATCACAGGCCTCCATGTAGTTGATTATTTGATTCTGTAGCTAGGGACCACCCTCATCCCATCAAACCATCCCCAAATCATTCAGACTAGCTGGAGCTAGTTTACTAACAGCTTTGCTTTTGTGATCAGGCTACGGAGGCAGAGCTCTCTACACCTCTCCTGTTCTGTGTGCTACCTACCCATGAATCACTCATTTTATCTAGAGCTTTTCTTTGGGTTATATAGCTGGATTACTGGCAGGCCTTTAACTCTCTAGCTCAAATCTTGAAATAAAAAATTTACATGGAATAAAATATAAAACTTTCTCTCCATTGCTCTCTTCATCGTGTTGTTCATGCTTAAAGAATGGAGAGACAATGAATATACAGGGCCCCATTAAACCAATGACAACGCCCACTGCTCCGATTTCAGAATGGCTGGCTAGAGCACAGCTTTAATGCTTGATGCATTCTTTTTTCCCATTCGATGGCCTCTTCGGCTTTATGAACCTAACCTAGCTACCTCTTTCCTCTGGGTGAAGCATTCTGTCCAATTTGCTCCAATAGTTAGAAGGATCGGTCTCCATGGGTCATTACAGTTCATCTCCTTCCCAATGACTTTTCAGCAAAATTTGGCCCTACAGTTGTTTGAATTTTTGGACAGAAAACAGATATGACATGCTCATCTCTAGAAGGTTTTCGTTAACACTGTTCTCAAGACAGAGAACGGATTATGTTAGCTTGAAAACCAAGAGTTTGTAGTTCCAATGTAGGCCTGTAGTTTCCTTTAGCTGGAGTCAGCCTCAGCTGTTCTGTGTAGTCAGGCAATATTACTACTGTGTAATGGCACATGGTTCCACAACAAATAAATATCCAATCTCCATTTCTTTCTTCTTTTTTTTTTTTAAGACAAAGTCTTACTATGTAGCCCTACTTGGTCTGGAACTGTATATGTAGACCAGACTGACCTTGAATTCAAAGAGATCTGTCTGCTTCTGCCTCCAAAGTTCTAGGATTAAAGACCTGCACCAACATACCTCAGTTTCATTTCATTTTGGTTTTAAACATTGTCCATGGCATAAGTCCTCAGATTAAAAGGAATGTAAGTAATTTTAAACTTTAACTCAGATCAGATTTGTTCATATTTCTGTAAAATGTTTTATGTATGTATAAGATAAATAAAATTAGTATTCTTGGAATACATGTTAGAAATAGAATTTTAACTGCTAATGTACCAAACATAAGTTAAATAACATTTGAAAAGTAATGGCCTATTATATGTTTTGTCAGATTTCATTTGCTTATGTTTAAATTATAGTAATTTAATTATATTCCCTGCAAGTCAGTAACATTCTAATTTTTAGATGTTTGAAGATATATAATACTTTGATTAACTAACTTAGTGTCAGTTTGCTATCCTACCTCATAAAAACCACATAAATTATTACGGCAATAATAAAATACTCTACTGGTAGAGAACCGTAAATGCGAAAGTCCAGCCCCAGAAGATCCAGGTAGTAGCTGAAAAGATGAAACTCACTGTTGAAAAGCTGCCCGTGAGCATTCCATCATTATTTGCATCAGAAGATGTAATTTTCAGACTGTTGGAAGACAGTGTGAATATTTTAGCAGGTAATTATTATTAAAGTCTTCAGTATATAAAGGTCCGGTGTATGGCCCTGACTGTTGAAGTTGTTGAAGAGTGGATAAAAGGACATGGCTCTCAAAGTCAATTCCTCATTGCACAGCTCTGAAGGCTCTGCTTTGTGTGAATGTGGTGTGTGGTTACACTGTTATTGGTATGTTATGTGGAATTGTGTGAGATGATTTCAAGGAGTGAACCTCTTCAATGTATTCTATGTTAGTGGGTGGTAGAGTCCTTGTTAGAATTTAACTACATATCATAGCTTAAACATACATGAAGTTCTGATTTCAACAGTAATTTTGTTTTTTCGTTGCTTATTCTTATGACGATGGATTAGCCCAGCCTGTGGGAGTTCATAGTCTAACTGACATTTGAGTTGCACAGTGATTTTGTAGAAGAGCTTGAAAATTAGAAATCATATCGCCCTTTTCTATCATTCTTTGTCACTGTCTGGCCACATAAGTCTCTGAAATCATTCGGAGGCAAAGCACAGTGTAGTAGGTCAAATCATGGGTTACTAAATTTGAGTTGAGCTTTGTGGACCCTAGCAAATGATTTAACCTTATTTCTGCCTCAGTGTTTTTAATCTGTCAAATGGAACTGATAGCAGAACATCGCTCCTGAGGTTATTAAAATTAAATCAGTGTTATTTGGAAAGTATTCAAAATATTGCCTTGTATGACTGTTTAATAAAACATTGATATTTGACTTTCCTTAGTGTGATATAGAGCATTTCCCGTTTAGAGGTCATTTTGCTTGTAAGGGTATTTGCTGCCTTTGTTTTCAATGTACCTTTAACTAATCAAACATATATTGAAGAACATATTGTGTGCAGAGTTGTGGGTGGTTTTTATTTTATTTATTTACTTATCATTTTGGGACAGGGTCTCCCTGAAGCCCCAGCTAACCTGGACTCTTCTCACAGAGATCTACCATCTGAGTACTGGGATTAAAAGCGTGTGCCACCTCAACCCACCAGAGTTTTAGTAGTAACACAGGCTAACGCTGATGTTTGCTTTGGTCTTTTTGTTTTCTAAATCAAGGAATAGTTGTATAACTTAAGCACTGCTTTAAAAGTGAGATAAAAGATTTGTATGTCTCATGGTTCTGTACTGTGAAAATGCTTTGACAATTATTTCTGAACTGTATAGACACTTTATTTGCTACCTAAGAGATTAACAACATTCAACTCATATTTTTTTAATTGTGTCTTTATAAATGTGCTAGG
Organism: Eospalax fontanierii; assembly: GCA_035773235.1. Taxonomy (NCBI): domain Eukaryota; kingdom Metazoa; phylum Chordata; class Mammalia; order Rodentia; family Spalacidae; genus Eospalax; species Eospalax fontanierii. The sequence goes on along the minus strand of CM069545.1, from coordinate 38,429,331 downwards.
AGATAGCAGGCTGTTTGGAAAGCTGAATTTGATGACGGATTTTCATCTCTGTTAGTGATAATATTCCATTGTTTACCAGATTTCTTTAGCACAGGGTGGAACCCGATTTATCATGTACCTGTAACTATTAAACAGTCTGTTTTAATTATATTTGAAACCTGTTAAATTGGACTATTTTCAGATTTAGAAATAGGGCAGAGAGTAGTATAATATTGTAAGCAGAGCTTGGTGGTAAAGGGATAGTTCATTTGTTTTGTTTAAAGATGGGGCAGGCATATTAGGGTATGAGAAGGCACTGGACTGGAATTTACCTTAACTGATGGGAGAAAGTCCAAACACACCAGTGGGCTCCTTATGGGGGAGAAGATGATGGCAATAGAAGTAGATCTGACAACAAGGAGGTCAGAGTCCATGAGGACCTGCAAGGCACAACAGATGGTATCCCGGCATGTGGGTCAGCCACGGTGACACAGAGTCTGGAGATAAGTGATATCTGGGCAGATAACCAGAGAGGTCTGGTTATAGATGCTGGGGCCCCAGGGTTGAGGCTGGGCTACAGCTTGAAATCCAAGCATGGGAAAGCTGGATAGACTAGTGGGGAGACCCATCTTCAAGGGGACGGTGTGTCTTCTAAAGTGGCAAAGCAGAGACTGCATTTGGGGTCACTGGGTAGAAAAAACTGTGGTCCTTCCGGTTTGGAGGGCTTGGGGACTGGAGGATTGTTGGAGCAAGGAATCAGGCCATGTCGTCATAGATAGTGATTTTGATATTCCTTAGTAAAGATTCATGGGACTATTTTCTAAGAAATGTAAAAGTCATGTGTTTGTCACTAAAGTGTCCTTTATTACTAATGAGGAAGGTTAAAGGCAGCTCTAGGGGAATCAACCTAGACAATTTTATCTTGGAAAACTTCAGTCACTCACGGAACAGACAGAATACCCACAGTTGAAACTGCTCACATGCAGCCCAGGGCCAAGTGACATGTGGATTTTTTGTTCCTTCTCTTCTTGGATTTATCATTAGGAAGAGTTCATATTAGGGAAAAGGATGATTAGGAGGCAGTGATTGCTTGTGACTGAAGCTTGCTTGCAGAGGAAGAAAAAACAGTTTAGAAATGGTTGAAGTTAATTTCCTTACAGTGACATGAGTATGGGCTGGTCATTTCTTGGAGGGATTATCAGGCCCTGCTCTGTTATTCAGGGATACTCTGCATCAAGCCACCTCCAAGGATTGGGAGGTCACTGGACACTGACTCTATGCCCAAGTTTAGCTTTAAACCTCTGTTGTTGGTTACATATGATGATATACTTGTGATCAAAGGAAAAACCCTCAACATCCAGAGTTCTTATGCTTTACATTTTGAAAAGATTTATTTTTTTAAATTTTATTTGCATGAGTAGTTGCCTGTATGTATGTGTGTACACCATGTGTGTGCCAAGTGCTCTTGGAGACCAGAAGAAAAAAACTGGATATCCTGGAATTGGAGTTATGGATGCTCATGAACCCCCGTGAGAGTGCTGGGAACCGATTTCAGGTCCTCTGTAAGAACAGCCAAGTGCTCTTTAACTGCTGAACGATCTCTATAGTCTTTACATTTTGATGAAAGATTATATCTACATTTGATATATGTATGTTTGCTTGCATGTCTGTAGGTGCACCATGTGCAGTGAGGGTGCATACAAGGCCAAAAGAGAGGGCATCGGAACCCCTGTGGTTGGAGTTGCAGGCAGTTGTGACCTAACTGGTGTGAGTGATGGGTACCGAGCCCAGGTCAAGTAAGCAAGAGCTCTTAACCACATCTCTCCAGCTCTTTGTCTATCTTTAAAATTTTTTATTTGAATAGGTTACTATGAAGTTTCAAAACTTCATCGTTTTTCCAATGACTTTTTACTAAAGGAAAAATCCATGTTTTTTCCCCAACCACTATTACATATAATAGTGAATGTGGTATAGTGAAAGCTAGCATTCACTTAGCAAATGCCAGGTGTTTTTCTTTTTACATAATTAAGATAAGATGGCTGTCGTGAAGTCTAATGTTTCAAATTCTGATCTCTTTGGGGCTTTGGGGCAAATTATTTACCATTTAGGTTTTTATTGTCTCAATTTCTATCTTCTTCATAGAATACTAGATTTCTACTACTCCTTTGAGAATCACGATGAATGACGAGTTTTCCTTTTGTTGGAAATCTTTTATTTAAAAAGCACTTTAGTATATTCACTCTTACCTCTCTTCACAATATGTACATAATTGAATCATTTAGGTCCATCAGAGAAACAGAACCAATAAGGGAAAAAAATACCAAAACATTACAAGGAATTAACTTAAGTGACTTTGGAAACGAATAGAAAGGCAGACTGTGGCAACAGTTGAAATTTCTGGCCACAGATAAAATTTCGTCTTAGAAACCCTCATTCTGCTCTTTGTTAAAGAAAGTCTTTCAAATGATTGGTTCTAGCCCATTCAGGTTATTGAGGTCTTAGAGTTAGCTGATTTCAGATGCTAAGCACATCTATAAAATTCCTCACAGCTACACCTGTCAGTATTTGATAACTGAGGACAATGGCCAACCAAACTGACACGAAGAGCTGACCAGCACATCAAACACCAAGCTTCGTCAGCTTAGGCCCCACTGCACCCTTTAGTGAACTATCTTTAATCATGGGGACAATGAAGAAGTCATTATTTTTAATGTGATACAACTCTCAAATAGCCGTAGGTAAAAATTTGTCTTTTAGTAATTTATTTTTCCTTAAAAATAGGAGGTGTGCTGCACCTATGATATTCTTGGGTACATGATGTGGCTCCCCTCCCATGAAAAGTGTTATCAGCTTTTCTTAACAGATTTTTCTCATTTTCCAGAAAACTGTCCTATCTGTGGTCTGTTGTTACTAGTGACGTTGAGTGGACATCATTTAAACTATTTATAAGACGGTGGAACAGCCAGAATCTTTGTGTCCTGGAGTCTTTTCTGATGTGTTCATGAACTGCTGTCTATGGGGAGCTGATGCTGACAACAGACTTGGCAGTTAGTTTTGTTTGACTGGTCAGAAAATAATTCTAGAATTTGAAAATTAAAACCACTCACGAGAGTCTATCATGGTGGGGAAGCAAGGCCAGAGATGGCTGGAACAGAAAGCTGAGCACTCACTTGTATGTTCAGACAGACACAGAAAGCAGAGAGGAACAAACTGAAATTGGGGCAAGGCTACAAACTCTCAAAGTCTGCCACCAGTGACATACTTCCTCCAACATGGCTATACGTCCTAAAGGTTCCATGACCCTCTCTGTACAACACCACCAACTGACCAAGTGTTCAAATATTTGGAGTCTAGGAGTGACATTCTCATTCTCACTACCACAATTGCTTACAAATTCAATTTAATGCAATATTTGAATTTGAGAGAAGTTTTTTTTTTTTTTCCCCACTGACAGGATCTCATTGATCCTGGCTCCTCAGTGCAGATCACCACCAGTTACAGCTTAAACAGGCAGCCAGTCAGCCAGGACCCATCTGGAAGGAATGAGGGTGGGGTGGGATGAAGGGGACCATGGGGAGCTGGAAGTCCTAGAAGTGAGCAGAAGAGCAGCAAAGGCATCTCTCAATTGTAGGTGTGGTGCCTAGAGTATAAAATCAGGTCTGAAATGCAGATAAAATAAGTCGTTTTATTGAAGGATAATTCTCCGTGTTTGCTCTACACACATTTGATATGTTTGCCAGATACCTGTACCTCACCGACCTCCTCAGAGGCTGTCCCTGATCTCCCTATTTTTAAAGTAATATTTTACTTACTATTTATATTTTATGTGTATGATTGTATTGCCTGCATGTTTGTAAGGGCATTCATATCGTGCAATACCCGTGGAGGTCAGAAAAGGGCATTGGATCACCTTGAACTGGAGTTACAGATGGTTGCTGGCTGCCATATGGGTGCTGGGAATCGAACCTGGGTCCTCTGCAAGAGCAGCTAGTACTCTTAACTACCGAGCCATCTCTCCAGTCCCATCTCTTTTATCCCAGCTAGCTTCTCGTTAAATGAATTAACAATGATCCAAACTTTCTGTTGGTTACTTCATCATAATAGTTATTTTTCTCCTCACTGTGGCAAAATCCCTCACAATAACACCTTAAGGGTAGGTTGGGTTTATTTTGACTTATAGTTCTTAAAGTCTTGTCCATCATGGTGGAGAAGGTGATGTGAAGACCTTGTCAGTGGGAACATATAGCTGTAGCTATTCACCTGGGCACAGATCAAGAGGTAGAGTGAGTGAGACCTGAGGCAGGGGCAGGTGTATTCTTGAAAGGCCTGTTCTTATTGACTCACTTTGGCCAGTCAGGTCCCACTTCCAAATGCTTTACAGTCTTCAAAATAGTGCCATAGGCTGGGAACTGAGTGTTGAAAACAGGAGCCTGTGGGGAAACATTTCAGATTCAAACCATAGCAGTTACTTTCGGTGACCACTTTGCCAAATAGAACTTGTACCTAAAATTGTTACTCTTGGCTACATATTCATTGAGAGCTCTCATAAGTGTCACCAAAATGCTCATAAATGTGTTTTAATTTCAGAATAGGCTTTTCAGTTGTGACACAGAGAAACACACACACACACACACACAAACACACACACACACATTCTTTAAAATGTATGCAACTCTTCCTCCTCAACTACAGTCTTGATTTATGTGTCATGAAATGCTCTCAATCAATACTAATGGCTGATGCTAGGACAGTATCTTAGAATTCATTTGACTTTAGCTTTTAGTGTAATCTTGGCATTTGAAAAAGGATCTTTTAAATCAATGACTACATATGTGTTAGGATTGTCTCTTATTGGGGGGGTCTATGATGATGCTTTCTATTTAATCATAATTTAGCAAGAGTTTATTGGAATCTTGTTTACATACATAACTTTAGAAAACATTATGTTCATTTATTAAACTCTTCTTTTTTTAGTAGTTTGTTTCTAATATTGAGATTAGGGAGTAATCTAACTTAAACACTGACTTTCAACCACATCTCAATATACTCATAAAGCCAATAAATTTTTCTCAAATCCATTTCACAGAGTCGGGAATTAATGGTTCTTGCTAGAGTCGTTACAGGATGTAACTGAAGATCAGGGCTTTGCTGATGTCAGATAAGTTGTGATCCATGTGATAGGCTTAGAGAAACACTCAGAAATTCTAATCATTCTATACATCATGCTAAATACAAAACTATCTTATCCATAGTGGATATGCTTTAAGACTACAATGGATGCCCGAAACGGTGGATATTTCTGAATCCTATATACACTTTGTTTTCCTCAGATAGCACAAGTACCAGTGGTTAAATGTATTTCTATTGAGCTAGTGACCTGAGTTTGAATTCTGACTCTGTCACTTGTACGCCTGTGCATATGAAATGGGGTGATCAGAGGTACCTTGAGAACGTTATAATGTGTATTAACTGAGTAGCATCTGTTAGTTATTTGTAAAAACAACACAAAAATTCCTTCTATTATGTTTTTATGCATTAGTCAGGATCTTAGCCAAATCAGAACTTAAAATACGGTTTGTTTGTTTGTTTGTTTTTTTTTGGTGAAGTTCATAAGGTCTGCTTTTCTTCTTACTTTGAAAAGGAAATAAAGAAAACTTCCTAAAAATTGGGAATAATGGGAAAAGGATAAACAATGCACTCAGCTCAGTTTTTGAATGTTTGATCCCCAAGGTGAAGACTTATTATGGAACCTTAGAAGATGAGGCCTAGCTGGAGAAGGTAGGTTACTAGGACAGTTACTTCAGGGTGTCTTGAACTTGGTCCTTCCTGAGCTGCTCTATGCTTCCCAGCCACCCTGAAGTGCACTGCTCTCCTCTATCCCACACTCTACGGCCATTATGTTCTTCCCAGCAGTGGGGCCAGGCAACCATTGCCTGAACAAAGACACCACAGGCCAAATTAAACACTCCCTTTCTTAAGATGATTCAGTCAGGCATTTGGTCACAGGAATGCAAAAGTAACTAATAGTGCTTACCTGCACATTAGGGATAATAGTATTTGATTTATAAAGTTGTTATGAGGATTAGGTGAATTAGTATATATATGAATACTTAAAACTGCATAGCACCCAGGAATTGCTTAATGTTCTTAGCATTCACACTTTTTTTAGTATTATTACTGCTATCGCAGAGTGGATCTTTTAAAGTCCCTAAACTTTCCAAATAAGAAAGTTTGGATAGTTTAATTAATATGTTGGCGCTTAGTCCTTATTTATAGAAACATCAGTGGTTGCGCTTCATTAGGGTTGCTTAATGCTGAAAAGCATCAAGTCCATAAAGATTTTTGCATAGTTCCTGCACATTCAAGATATCTAGTGGTACTAGATGTTTATATTAGCAATGGCATTTATTTGTTTAACCCTAATCACCTGCAGAGCACTGTTCGTTGCTGAGGTCAGGGTGCTGACCACAGAGAATCATTTGCTAATTAATAGAACTTTCAATTTATATCAATATTAAAATAGGGTAAAAGTATTAAAAATGTAATTAAGGCAAGCTTTTTCATGAGGACTACAAACTAGACTTTGCTAAATAGAAGTCATATGGGCTTTTTGAAAGAGTAAAGATACTGTATTCACATGGTGTTGACAAGAAATGGATGATTCTAAACAGTACAAGATTACTTTTGATGAAGAGCTGTATTTTTCTTGATAATTATTCTTTACTAATAATAAGTAAATTACAAAAGATAAAATATAGTTAAATTTATTTTTATGTGCCACAGAAAGTGTGTATATTGTCACTTTCTCATTGCTAAGACCAAAAATACCTGGCAAAGGCCAGTAAAGAAAGGAAAGGTTAGTTTGGTTCATTTGAAAGGATAAACTCCATCATGGCAGGAAAGGTATGAAGGGGTTTAATAGGCAGAAAAACATGTTAGTTGGACTCCTCACATCTTTACACATCGGGAAGCAGAGGGCTGGGAATGCTGACATGAAACTGGCTTTTTCCTTTTTTTTTCTTTTGATTCAGGCCAGGACCTCAGCCTATGGGATGGCTCTGCTCACATTTTGGGTGGGCCTTTCCTCCTCAATTAAGGAAGCATCCTCACAGAACCACTCAAAGGTTGCTCAATCCACTCAAGTTGGCAATGGCAATTAACCATTGCAGAGAGTTAGTGTGCTCAGTGTAGTAGTCTTTGAAAGGATGTTTTCAAAGTTACTGGCCCTGGGGATATTCAGCGTTAGCTTTAACTGTGCTATTTCTCTCAAAGGACATACAAAATTTATACTTTTAAGGACAGCATTAATGGCCAGTCTACTGATGAATAAACTGTGATATCATTCTGTAGAATCATTTAGTTCTTTATTTTAGCTGAAGGTCATTGAACGACCCTCCCCATACACAAGCACTGAATAAGTTTAATTTAGAAGGAGGAAATACAATTACTATCCTACAGGTTCATGAAAAGGGATTCATGAAAAGCGTTTGAAAGGAGACATAGTCTGCTTTTTATGAATTATTTGAGAATTTCATACAATGTATTTTGATCATATTCACTCCCCTTCCCCATTTCCTCCCAGATCTACCTTATCTCCTTACTCACCCAACTTCATGTCTGCTTTTTCTCAAACCCCACAGAATTGAATTTGTGCTGCCTAAATACTGTTAAGTGTGGGTTTATTTCTTGAAGAATGGTTGACCTTCCAGGGTCACACCTTTAAAGAAAACCGACTCTTTCCAAGAAGCTGTCAGTTATCAGTAGCTCCTCAGCAAGGGATGGGACTTCCTGCCCACCTTCACCCTCCATGCTGGGGTTTTGTCTGGCTCAAGCTTGCATAGGTCCTGTGCTTGCTGTCACAACTTGTGTGAGTTCAGATGTGCAACTTCCCTGTTGTGTGTGGAGAACACTCTTTCACTGTGGTCATCCACCACCTCTGGCTCTGACAATCTTTCCACTCCCTCTTCCATGATGAGCTCTGAGCTTTCTGGGGAGGGCGTATGATATAAATATCCCTTTTGGTTGAGCACTCCTCAGTCAAAGAGACATATTTTCAACTAGCACTTAAAATTCTGGCATAGTAAGCTCTTAATGTCACACTTTTCATAATGTAAAGTGTGTGTGTGCCCGTGTGCAGGTACAACTGTGTTTGTGTGTCTGTATGTGTGTGCATTTGTGTATGTGCCTATGTGTGTACTGTGTCTATATATCTGTGTTTTTGTGTCCCTGTGTATGTGCCCATCTTTACAATGGCATCTCTGTTTTCACAAGCACAGCAATTACATTTGCCTAGAGGCCTTTCCTATTCCAATGTGATTATTTTTTAGCTTGAATACAACTACTATAGCTACTTCTAAATTAAGCCATATTCACAGGTACTGAGGGTTAATAATTTAACATACTATTTTTAAAGACACTACCCGTAACCCCAGATTTGGAATTTCTGTTACAACTGCAGTGTGATGGCCTGAGACTAATTCCTCAGGGCAGTGGAGGTGGGTGGACTCATTCTCCTGAAAATCAGTTAGTCTTTCAACACCTGTAATAGTTATTCGTTTCATCATTTCTTTCACAAATGGCTGTATCTTCATGATTGTGTGGTTATTCTGATACTTGAAGGGCCATGAGATGATGTTATTTCAACTCATGCTGTCTGATGTGACAATAGCAATATTGCAATGCAGTAAGAATATCAACAGTTGATGCAGTCATTAGACCGGGTTGCTAATGTCTGTGGGACAGTCACTAAGACATTATGAGAATGACTGGCATTTGAATCACAGCTTTCAGCAGGAGCAGCAGCTTCAAGAATTAGCTTTAGTGAATCACCATCACAGCTGCTATTTTTCTCAGAGTCAGATAAATCCTGAATAAAGATTATCTAACATACGAGATGTGTAGTCTTTCTCAATTTGGAGAAGGAAAGAATTTTTAAATTAAGTATATTTTGTCGATTTTTTTCTTGTATCTTTTTTTTAAATCTTGTCTCTAAACTTTTTTTGTTCTTAAACATAATTTGATATCTTAAAGTCAAATTTGTCTAAATAATTTATAATTCATATCCTTGAAAGCAAATATAGTTAGTGTGATGTCTAGTAGTCACTGCTGTAGGTAAAATACATCATTGTAAAAAGTGTAGTAAATCACGTCAAATTCTAATTTGGGCTCTCATGACATCGACAGTTTTTTTTTTAAATTTAGCTGAGAATACCTTTGGCACGGTGACAGCCGTGAGTGAGTGTGCAATCTGTGCCGCCTTTCACAGGTTGTCACTGCCTCTCCAGTTCTAAAAGACCATGATTAGGAAAGGTAAGCTTTTTAAAAAATATTTTAGATTTGAATTGCGTGTGTGTGTGTGTGTGTGTGTGTGTGTGTGTGTATGTGTGTGTGTGTACATGAATATAGTGCTCATAGAGGCCAAAAGAGGGACTTGAATTCCCTGTAGCTGGAGTTATAGGTGATTGTGAACCATCTGATGTTAGTGCTGGGAGCTGAATCCAGATGTTCTAGAAGACCTACCAAAACTCTTAGTCACTGAGCCATTTCTCTAATCCCAAGCAAGTTTTTCCGTCCTTCCTTCCTTCCTTCCTTCCTTCCTTCCTTCCTTCCTTCCTTCTTTCTTTCTTTCTTTCTTTCTTTCTTTCTTTCTTTCTTTCTTTCTTTCTCTTTCTTTCATTTCTTCCAGGGTGGGGAGTAGGGTGGGTGGGCTCATACACTTGAGTTTTAAAGAAATCATCACCAACATTACAAATGATGGAATAGCAAAAACAGAAACCAAAGCTAGGCAGCATCACTTAACAAAAGTAAGTCAGAAAACCAGGGATAAATATTTAACCCAAATTTTAAATTATTAACGGCTAAATAAGAAACTGTAACTCATTTAGTTTAGTTTTCAAAAGTTATTCTTACCCCAGTTCATCCCCAACGATCACTCTTCAAAAGACCCTTTAAAAATGGACTCACAGCAGGCATAGTGCATATTCAAAAGCATGGGGGTGGAGGTGAGGTAGGAGGTTTACAGATGTGAAGCAAGCCGGGAATACACAGCTGGAGTTATAGAGAGACCCTGTTTCAAGAAACCAAAGGTTGGACATGAGCTTAGAGGTAGAGTGATTGCCTCACATATGCCAGATCCTGAGTTGGATCTGCAATGTTAAAATAAATTTAAAAAAAAGATTCATCCTCAAATATATCAGATTATTTTCTTAATGTTATTCCAAAGTCAGTATTTCCAAAATTAGTAATCAGATAGGAGCTTGTATATGCATATCATGTCCACGAGTTGGCAAGGTGCATGCCTCTGAATAAGATTCTAGTTGTGTGTTTTTCTTTCTAAAGTGAGGAAGCGTGGAATTGAAATAATAGTATCAGGACAAAGATTTAAGGAAGAGAGCTTGACACCGCCAAATCACAGCATCAAAGGCAGACAGTTTTAAAAGGAACTGAATGTTAGGGATACGGGAAATAAGATGTCTATAATAATCGGCACTGTTCTTAATTTAAAAGTTAAATACACTTGAAGTTCTCATAAACCTTTTCTGGTCATGGGTTAGTAATTTGTTACTTAGAAACAGTTGGTTTTAGGTGAAACTGAGGTTATACTCTTCCTACTCACTGAGACGTGGCCTGGGATCTCTCAGTACTCACCCAACCTTCCATAGCTAATTCAGTACAAAGAATAATTATGACAATGGCTTCCATTTGTTAAGCACTTAACATGTGTTAGGCATTATACTAGCTACTACTCAGACATCATCTCATTTGGTCTCAGAACACCCTTCTGCAAAATGAAAGCCATATTGCCACACGATAGATAAAGAAGTGTGAGCATCTGGGACACTGGCTCTGTTGGAAAACTGTTTGCTGTGAAGCATGGGGATCTGAGGGCCACCCCTCAACATCCACATAAAAGCCAGGTGATGCAGTGCTCACCATGATCACAGTGAGGAGTTGGATTCAGGGAGATCCCTAGGACTTCCAGCCAGTCTAGACCAGTTGGTGAGATTTAAGCTCAGAGACAGACCCTGTCTTGAAGAAATAAGATGGAGAATATTGGATCTTTGAAGACATCTAGTGTTGACCTCTGGCCTCCACATGCACACACACATGCACATACATGCCTGTGCACCTGTACACATTCACACACTTAAACACAGACACACACACACACACACACACACAGACACACACACACACAGGAAATTTGGATTGAAGTTGCCCAATTCAGAGAGCTGTTATGTTTTAGAACCAGCCTGACCCCAAAGTTGTGTGCACAGCATCATACTATGTTTTTAATATTTTCAGGCATTAAATATGTATTGTTAATTTATCTAGCCACATATGGCTATTTGCATGTAAAATAAAATTAAATAAGATTAAAAGTTCAGTTCATCAGTCATTAGAGCCATTGATTTATGGAACACTTATTTCACTGCAGAAAGTTCATCTTGATGGAGTCTTGGTAAATAGGCAAAGCTAGAATATCATTGCCTGGGTTGCAGCTCATCCTTGCAGTATGGTTTTGAACAAGTTTATCTTGAGACTCATTTCTTCATCTGTAAAATGGGGTTGAAAATAATACTTACTTTGTGTGGTTTTCATTATAATCAAATGACATGTACTAAAACTAATCAATTATTATGAAGGCCTAGGCATGAGTGTAGAGTCATTAAGCTAAATGTCATTATAAAAGGAACAATGACACATCCTGGAGTTAAGATCACTAAGATAATAGACACCTATAATATTTAATCATCTATGTATATGTATGTAGATATATCCTTTCGTATATATTTCATTTACAAAAGGAAATTGTAAGTATCAAACATTTTTCCTTTGTTATTTTTCCTTTTCTTATTATTTATTGATTTTTAATTTTTTTATTGAGTTTTTGCAATTTTCATACAGTATGATTTGATGGTATTCAGATCCCCTCCCCCATCTGCACCCCTTCTTACTGTCCCCCACTCCAGTATAATGTATTCTATGATATATATATTATGGCCTGTAGAGTCTTGTTTGTATTCCAAATGTCCTTCAGTGTGGACCATCACTGGAGCCTGGTTAACCTATCAGGAGTTCCATCCCTGTCTCTCCTTCTCCTAGCAGCCATCAGTTGCCAGAAGTTCCTTAGATTGGTTGGGATTTCTTATACATGTCCTCATGTCCATACTGAAATTTTGTCTGGTTTGAGTTCTCGTGGGACTTGTGTATGTTGTCATCACTGCTGTGAGTTCGTATGTGTCACTGACCAGCTCTATGGAAAGCTGTTTCCTTTTTGGTCATCCACTACCGTCAGCTCTTTCCAACCCCTCTTCCACAATGACCCCTGAGCCTTAGGAGGTGGAACTTTGATCTAGGTGACCTATTCAAGAATAAGCACTCTGAGGCTTCTTGTTCTCTGCAAATTGGCCAGTTGTGGGTTTCTGTGTAAATCACCATCTGATACATAAGGAAACTTCTCTAAGGAGAGTTGAGACATGCATTCATCTTATGTGTAGAGGTTGCATTGAAGATCTACTTCTTAGGGCTAAGTGTCTGAGAGACACTTATTCTCTGTATCTGACCAGTTGTAGAACTCTGTACTAATCTCCATCTGTTGTAAAAACATATCTTCTTTGATGAGTGATAATTAGTACACTTGTCTTTAAATATAAGCATGCATGTTTAGAATACAGTAAGAAATTACATCGGTGTAGGAATCAGGCAAAGTATGTTTTTGTTTTTAATTTTTAAAAATTGATAGTTTCAAAATTTTATATAATGAATTCTTGTCATAGCCCCATTCTTCTCTCTCATCCCCCTTCCTCTCCCATGGGAACCTTTCTCAACAAGTCTCTCTCTTACCTTCATCTCTCTCTCTCTCTTTTTTTTTTTTTGCATGTGGCCCACTGAATTTTATTATAGTTTCTCCCTGAGCATTTATGAGAAGTTATTTACTGGAGCAAGGGCAACTTACCAGTGGCTACTCAACTGAAGAAAATGATCCCCTTCCTCCCAATAAGGGTTAGTTGCTGATAGTGCTCAGGGAGGATTGGGGCATCATGGGTCTTTCCCCCATCCGTGATGAAATGTTGAAGGGCCCACTCAAGTGCCAGTCTGAGTAGATAACCACAGATGCAGTGAGATCATGAGTCCTAATGGCTGTCATGTTCAGAAGCTATCATTTGTTGCACATCATCCCATCTTCTAGAGCTTACATTCTTTCTGTGCCCTCCCCTTTGATGTTTTCTGAGCCTTGGAGGAGATGAAGGAACTCTCCCATTTAGAGGCAACTGCCCTCCATCACTTATTCTCTGCCCTTGAGCCAGTTATGGGTTTTTGCAGTAATTGCTGTCCCCTGCACTAAGAAGCTTCTGTGATGATTACTGGATGCAATATTAATCTATGGTTATAAACTCATGTGAGTATTTAGGAGGAAGTTTGACAACATAACCATTAAGCAAAACAATAATAATAGATTCCCTCTAGGGCCTCTGATATCCCAGCCATGTGTTTTTGGCCACATTTACAGAATCAGGCATGAATTCATTTCTGTGGCGTGGCCTCAAGTCCAATCAGAAAGCAATTTGTTACCTTCATAACAATCATGCCATTTTTGCACTAGAGTGTGGGTGGGTCTACATCTCCAGCACAGCTGTTGTGCTCCAGCCATCCCTGAGAATGGAGGACGATTGAACAGGTCATTAGGTGGCTCAGAGTACGGCGGAAGGAGTTCCCAGTATACTGCCTAAGTGGGCAGTTCAGTTATTAAAACCAAGGCAGGGGTTTATATAGGGAGACCTTTCTGGCCATTACAGAAGGCGGGAAAGTTAAAGGTGGGGTCTTTAGGTAAAAGCGGGAAGGTTGTAGGGCTGATGTGGAAATTAGGCACGAGGAAACGAAACCCAAAAACCTGGTTCTGGTCTGGGGTGATCTTTGTGGGAGGAAAAGATGAAGCAACTGCTGAGGCCTCCAGTGGCTTTCTGGTACCTAAGTTATGGCATCAGGCAGAGCAGGCCAGACTCCTACCGTCCCTTCAGGGTATCTGGGGTTGCTTAGCTTGCTCAATACCTTTTATGATAGACCCAGACCCCACACTAGAGGACACATGCTACCTGGCTGGTCATTATGGTAGCTCACAGGATTCTCAGCTGCATAAGACTATAGATGACTTATCTCCCCCAGCAACTTGCATATGGCACTTGTGGCACTATGAAGGTTGGCTGATATACATGATACTTCCAACTCAGTTCCAGTTTGATTATCTACCTCGTACCAAAGTATGCAGTATCTTCAGCAATAGGGTCTTACATCAAATTCTAGTAAACATCCAAGAGCAATAGCATTAGCCTATATTTAGGAGGGTCTCTGGGGTCTTCTTGGCCAACAATGTGTAGGGAAGTGTCCCCCATCTGGCACTGGGTTTTTTTCATTTGATAATCCATGGTTCCTGGAAGGAATGACATCCATCCACGGAAGACACTGCAATTCAAACTCTTTAAAAAATTCTATTTTTAACTAGGCGTATAAACGGTATGTTCCATATGGTGTTCTCACATTCCCTTTGTTTTAGTTCTCTCCCTTGCTGCCTCTTCCCTTCCTTCTGAATCCTCCCTGTTTAGACCTTTCTACACTCTGTGCTCTGTCTCCATCCACTTTCAGGCTCAATGTGGTCTACCATTCCTCTTCATTCTCTCTAATGGCCCTCTTTCTGTCTTTTTGGCCTTTAGCAGAACACGATGTTAAGCACACTGTTCTAAAAATTTATAGCATGTAAAGGAGAACATGGGGAGTTTTCTTTCTGGGACTGTGTTAACTCACTGAGTATAACAACTTCCAGATCTATTGATTTTTCTGCAAATTTCATATTTTCATTCTTTTTCTAACCACTGAATAAAATTCCATGGTGTATATGTAACATTTTCATTATCCATTCATTGTTTGATGGACATCTAGGCTGGTTCCATTTCCTTGTTATTGTGAACAGAGCAGAAACGAGCATGGTCATACAGATATTTCTGCTCTTTATATCTTGGGGTGTATACCCAGGATTGGTACAGCTGAGTAATTCGGAAGTTCTATCTTCAGGTTTTTTTTCTTTTCAGTATTTACTTTTATTATATTTTTGTGCATTTCATACAATAGATTTTAGTTATGTTTAAACTCCCTCTCTTACTGGTAGCCCTCACATAATTCCCCCACTGGATTTCATGCATTGTGTCATGTATTTTAAAGTATATCGAGTCAAGTTTGTGTCACCAGATGTCCTTCGATATGAATTCATCCATTAGAGTCTATTCAGCCTATGTAGCATCACTCCCTTAAAGAAGATCAACTATCCCTCACCCAGCAGTGATCAGCTGCCACTAGATCCTTGCCTAAGACTGAGTCTCCTGCTCATGTCCCCATTTCTATGCCGAGTTTTCTCTGATTGGGTTTCCGTGAGTCTTGTGTATGCGGTCACTGTTTCTATGAGTTCATATGAGCAAGTTTCTAGAAGCCTGGAAGATTCTGTTTCCCTGTCTGAATGTTCAGTTTTATATCTGACAGAATTGTGGTTGCATTTCTTTTTTATGAATGTAAATGTTTAGATACTGGACATAAATCTGCTAGTTTGGTTATAACAATATTGGAGTTAGGCAACATTTTAGTTAAATTTATTTTATAACTACCCATTGTATTATTTTATTAACCATAGTGCCCAATAGTTCCCTCTTTAAGCTCAGATATACCTATTAAAATATTAAGAATCATATGGCATGCATATGAAGCTTACAAATGGATTTCTTAATTTTTATATATAGGTCAGACTGTAATATAGATTATATTGGTGAAAAACATTTAAAAGTTTCTACCTTTATTGAAACCACAACGTTGAGAAGCATAATTCATAACAAATGTGAGTCTGCTACTCGAATGCTTTTTCATATGGCATTAGAGAAGTGGGTAGGAAGGGCTTTCCTGGTTGATCACAGTGGCGTGGAAGTCCGGTATAACACAAAGAACTCCAGAACCACAGGATGCACACCTGTGAAGATCCACAGACAGATGGGGATGAAGCAGTAACAACTTTTCATGTTAGATGTAGAGTGTCCTGAAACACAGTCCCCCTACCCACTGCTGCACTCACTCCTGATATTCCATCACACGTTCTTTGAGTCATGCAACTCAAAAGGAGAAGAAGCCCTCCCCCCACTCAAGAAGCTCTTGCTCAGATATTCTGCATATGTTTATACAGGAAAGATCATTTAAGGGCAGGTCTTCCTATCCTGGATCCACTTGGGACAATAAGTAATGCTAAAATAAGAATGTTTTAAAAAGTGAGGCAATGTGAGGTCCTAAAATACAATCCAGTATAAGAACTTATGAATCTCAAGTAGGACACTACAAGCAACAGAGAAAACTGCCCCCGCCCCAGTTACTCAGAAAGACCACAGATTACGCATTCACTATGCGAGAGGAAGAGGCGATTGCCACCAGATTTCCCTTCAAAGGAAAGGAAGGGAATATCAGTATCTCATACAAAGTGATTTAGTATGAGCAATTTCAATGGAAAAGCAGTGGTTTTTAAAAGAATTTGCTAGAATCTTCCAGGATGCTTGATAGGCAGATGTAATGTATGTTTTACTAAAGAGAAAACAATCTTTAAGAAAAAGCTGATGTGGTTGATCTGAAGTATACAGGCAACGTGAAGCAGAAATCTTTGGTCTGACCCCTTCCCAAAGTATGTCCTCCTGATTGGATGGATCAGGACGGGGCGGTGAGCGGGTTGGAGAAGACACCTGGCAGGGGCAAGGTACATGAATACAGTGTCCTCTGAATTTTCTAGACTGTTGGTGACCTTCCAATGATTGGAATACATCTCACAAGTGACATAAATTCCACAACTGTTGTCTCTTACAGGAAGAGGCTTACTTCTTTGCTATCAATTTTGTATTATCTTTATTAACTTATAGTCTTAAATGTAAAATATAGTGATCTGGTGAAGCATAAAAATCAGGAGGCTCTTGCTTCAGTATATGGTTTCCAGGACTGAGAAACAGCTCCGTGGCTTCCTTTTGCCTTGATTCTTCTCACCTCATTTCTATCTTCCTCTATTATGAGAGTTTTTTTTTTTTTAAGGAGAGAAAAGATACACATGTTTCTTGTGCTCTTAGGTTTCTGGAAATTAAAATAGAAACTTAAAGCATGATTGAAACTTGGCTTCTTTATAATCCTGATGAATGCTTTTCTATTTAAAGAAAAGGTTGCTTTAGTTTTTCACCAGATCTTTCTATAGATTTAAAACATCTGTACGCTACACCTAATTCCTTTAATATCTTTTCCAGTTTGAGTCAACGTTAATTCCATTATATTCTGTATTTTTAATTACTGTTCCCCTGTGTAAGAAGTACTTTTATCTTTCTTTACTGATTTCTGCTGCTTCCAGATGATTTATGAGAGAATACTCCATCATTCAATTTGTGGCACTATCTGATCTTTTATTCTTCTGAGATTTTATTCTCATTTTTAAATGGTGTATGCTACACAAAATGGCTCAATCTTCCATTTCCAATTTTCCTACTTCCAGACTCTAAACCTAAGTTCCTGTTTTTTACTGAGCATATTATCTTGGTTATTCTGCCGTTATCTAAACACTGCTTCTCTGAAGAGCTTCCTTCCCTCCCTCTCTCTTCTCTTCTCCCTCCCTCTCTCTTCTCTTCCCCCTCCCTCTCCTATTATATCGTTGATTCTACTATTGTCCTAACTCTCTCCACCTTGAGCTTTGGACATGTTTCCATGTTTCAGCTCATTGCTACCTTTCATTGAATATATCCTAGGACTACTTTCCATGAATTTTCCCATTCTGAAATGGTTTTGTGTCCATATATATTAATTAGAACATGGGTTTGATACTTACAACAAAGTCCTCAAAACAGCAGTGGATTAAACACAGTATAAGCTTAGTTCTGCCTTCTGTACACACTGATCTGATCATGCTATAGATGGGGCTCTTGTGTTGTCTCCAATACTGTCTTTGTCAACCTTGTTGGTAATGACTCATTTTCATAGACTGTTCAATTTTCAGAATGAGACGGAAGTGACCACTTCCCTTTCTTTTAGAAGGTAATGCAGAAGTAACTTGGAACTTCTGCTCACAGCTCATGCTTAATCATACAATCCATGGGCATGGCCATACCCAACAACACAGGAGGCTTCATCTGTGTGCCCAACCAAATTTTCCAGGTCTCTAAAGAAATGGGGGCAGGGGAATCTCTATTGGCAGGAAACTGACATGTCAAATCTTCCTTATTCCAATTTTGCTATTTTCAGTCATTGGTGAGTCTTATTGGACATTACCAGGATTATTTCTAGAGACTTTTTTCTTCACTTTGTATTGTCTCACAGCTATCCTAGTCTTCCATTCTTTTAAAGAATCATTACTTTAACATTAAAGTTTATTAAATCTTTGCCAGTGGCCCACAGCATAAAGTCTCTCTTTCAAAGCTCTTTTAAATTTTATCCTAGTCTACCTTTCCACAGCATTCATTCTGTTGTTTATCCAACAGCAAACATGCTGCATGCCTGCCGTGTGTCAGGCAGAGTCCTTTATTTTCCAAAGATAGTTTGTTGAGTCTTGAGTGGAAAGCATGTCACAAATGCTCATGCTTCCTTGTTACCATGATTCACTTCTGATGATTGTACTTGAGAGAGTCAATACATCTTAAAAAGAGCTTTGTAAAATAAAGTCTTACAGTGGAAGTGACCAGATTGCCTTACAGAGCTCAGTACTATTTATCTGACACATTTCAGTTTTCACATAGCTATATGGTATAGAACAATGGTCTGTTTTAAAAACAAAAGTGGAGAAGAAGTAGCTATAATTACACCTTGTACCTTAGGGAAAATGAAAAATGGTGAAAGATAAGCTTAGACCAAATCTTAGGTCATGTAATGCAGTTGTCCAGTTGCTTATTTGTTTCCAAACAACTTAACTTAATGCCTACTCCTACAGCCTGATGTGCAAATATCCCTACAGCAGGACATTCTTTTGACCGAGCTTGTCTTCTGAAATTTTCTTCAATGGTTCTAGATGTTATGAGACAGAAATGTAATGTGCATATGTTACCTGTCCTAGTTTTTAGTAGTAAAGAGAAGATAAATATTATTTTACTATACTCTGAAGGAAAAATTATCCTAAATCATATTAAATCCTACTCATGATTTACATATTTATAAATGAGATCAGCCCAAGATATGCAGGGAATTCAGTCCTGAAACACAAGGACACCAAAGGGAAGGAGAAACATGCAGTGTGATTGCTTTTGCATCTTTGTTGCATTCTGTGCTGAGGTGGTTTCTCTTGTCCCTTCATTGGCCTGGTAAGCTTGATCTTCAAAATGTCAGTGTGGCCATGTGATTTTCTAACTTTAACTTTGGTTGGAAAGAGGTGTGGTGGAGGGCAGGAAATTAAGTAGTGCCTGAGCCTGGAAGCTTACTGTATTTCATGTGCATGTATCTATCTTAGATATTGGCCTTCTGCTTAAGGGTTCATTTGAAGTAAAATAGTTGAAAAGTCACTGGACTTGATAATACTGAAGATCTCTGTTAGCTCATCATTCTATATGTGTCTGTTTTTCTAACATGGTGGACTTCTGCTGATAACACACTTGGATGCATTTCCCTGTGAAATCTATGTTGGTGAGACCACTTGCTCTTTTGCCTTTTGTATCACTTAGGTGTCAAAAGTATCTTCAAGCTTACATATAAATGTAATTCTAGAAGAGAGGGGATTAGATCTTGTGTGGTAGCCACATCATGCAAATTCTGCATCGAAGTATATTAGAACATCTACTTACACTTGTTTACTTTACATTTATCCTTCAATGTTTAACATATTTGATAATTATAATTTATATGATTATAATTTAGTAAGATTTAGTCTAATAAGTTCTATCACTCATAAAAATATTTACATATGAGCTAGTCTCATTTCCATTCTGTCACTGATTTTCTGTAAATCTGATGGATGAACACTATGACCAAAGGAAACAGAGGAGGAGATGTATTTTTCTTACACACTGAGATCACAGTTCATCATTGAGGGAAGTCAGGGCAGGAACTCCAACAGAAACTTGAAGTAGAAACCATGAAGAAACACTGTTTATTGACTCGATCACTAGTTCATGCTTGGATAGCTTTTTCCACATCAGCAGACAATACAGCCCCCCTCAGACAAGTCCATAGGCCACTTTGGTGCAGGAAATACCCAAACGGAGATTCCCTTCTCAGTTGACACTAGGCTGTGTCAGGTTGACAGTTAAACTAACTAGGACAAATATATACACACACACACACAAAAGTTTTAGGAGTATGACACTTTTCTTGCAGCATTTTCAGGAATTTGTGTACTTTTGTTAGAAAAATATTTGATAATAAAGCCACGAGAAGAGATTCATGTTTCTCAACTTACCGTATTTTTATATTTATCCTATTCTTAGTAAATCTGAATTTTGATGTGAGAATAAAATCAGTGGGTGGAAAACTATTTTCAAAGCTCACTGAAGAAATATTTTGAATATAACATTCATCAAAGAGAAGTGGAGAGAGGAGATAATTATTTTGGACCTGGAATGACAGCACTCATCTTTAATCCTAGTGCTTCAGAAGCAGAAGCAGACAAATCTCTGTGAGTTTGAGGCTAGCAGATCTATATAGTAAATTCCAGGACAGCCATAACTACACAGGGAGACCCTGTTTCAAAAAAAAAAATCCTACTCATATTTCATGTTTTTGTCCCACCACGGTGGGCAGAAGTAAGTGGAAATCCATAATATAAAAATGAATTTTGGAGCTGGCGTGGTGGCATACACCTTTAATCCCAGCAGTCAGGAGGCAGAGGCAGGTGGATCTTTGTGAGTTCAAGGCCAACCTCCTGGTCTACACAGTGAATTCCAACCCAGCTGGGGCTACAGGGAGACCTTGTCTCCAAAAGACCAAAATAAATTAAAAAATTTTTAAAAATGGATTTGAGGCTGGAGAAATGGTTCAGTGGTTTAAGAGCCTTGCTGCTCCTGCAGAGGACCAGAATCAAAGTTCCAGCACCAACATGGAAACACAACAAACATCTGTAACTCCAGTTCCAAAGGAATCCAACTCCCTCTTCTGGCCTCCATGGGCATTGCATATTCAGGCAAAATAAGCACATACTTAAAAACAATAATAACAAAAGGATGTAATCCTGGAAAAGATATAAAATTTGAGATTTTAAAAAAATATATCAAATAGTAAATAACTATGTTTAATTTTTTTCTAAGTGACTTTGTAGTGAATTCTTGTTTGTACTTTCTGGTGGATCTTTGCCAAGGACCATATACAAATGATTAAAAATGGAGAAGGGTACAAAAGTTATTTTCTTCATTTTGTTTGTTAGGGATGTATAAATATATTATAGTGTATAAATATTGAAGTTTACAAATTTCAATTTGTAATCGACCATACGACCATTTCATCATTTATTTTTCTCTTCCACTCTCAGTTCCTTATACTTGGTCTACAAATACAAGCATCAACTGAAGGGAAACTCTCCCAGATTAACAGTGAGTGGAACAGTGAGAGACCATATAGGAAGCTGGGTACGGAACAAGGTTAAAAGATGTCCTCTTTTGCTTTTTAAGATTCTCCCAAGGTGATAAAAGTATGCAGTCAGGCAGCTGGAAGTCTGAAAAGCACCTCGTGCACCTTGACATTCAACAAATTATTTATTGCATTCCTTCCTCCCATCTGCGAAACCCTGTGCTGGGGAAAAGATGAATGAGTCACTGTTCATGCCCTCCAAAGGCTTTAAAAAACCATGCATGAGACAGGAACGCATTCACTAAGCAGAAATTTATAAGGCATGGGATAAGTACAATTAGATTCTGTGGATGTTCTACCTAGCCTGAGGGCTACACAAAAGGGTTCTGGGAAAGGGTGCTCAAGTTTATGCAGAATACATGAATAGATGCTAACAAGGACTGAGAGAAGACTGAAGGCAAAAATCTTCACCTCAGAGGCTAATATAAACAAGGCACAGGTCTCTATTACCTGGATATAGCTTCAGAGTTTTGGCATTTTGTGCCCTGGGGGAAATGTAGATAGGTAGGTTAGAGGGCAAGTTGTGCAGCATGAAGTACTTGGACCTGATTCTGTAGGTGGTGGGGTGTCTAGGAAGGATCTATAATAGAATTATGAGCAGATTTGCTTTGTAACGATTCCACTTGATAGGCAGGTAAAAAATGGGTTTTCAGAGGGGTGTGGATATCAGAAAATAATTTAGGATATTGTTGCAATAGTTCAGAAAAGGTGAATGGCAGACTGATCTGGGACAACAGGAGTGTGCAAATTGCTACAGAGGCTACTGCGAATACTAATGAGTTATAGTCTTGTTAATTTCTACCCTATTTGGATCAGATGCTAACCACTGAGACGCGGGGCCCAGTCTGAACAGGAATGGAATGTATGTGGTTTTTTGTTCTGTTTGTTTGTTTTGTTAGTTTTGTTTTCTGCATCTGGGATCAAGATGGTTAGACCCTTACTTGTGGTTTCTCTGTGGGTACTGGGAACACTGATAAAATGCCTCCATTTCAATTGCATTTTTCACTGCTGTAGGAGAATGCCAGATAGAAACACTGTGAAGGAGAAATTACATTCTTGTTTACTGTTTAAGGGGATACAGTCTGCCATAGCAGGAAAAGCATGGCACAGCTGGTGCTGTCCTGGGCCGTGGGAGCTGGTGGTACAGTTTGTTACATGGTGTCGATCAGTAAGCAGAGAGAGCTGAGTGGGCACTAGGCCTGGGTATGAGCCTACATCCCACTCCCCTGTGACTCACTTCTTATAGGTACACTCTGCTTCCTACAGATTCCACAACCTCCCAAACTACCACCACTAGCTGGGGACCCAAGGTTCAGAGGCATGAGCCTGTAAGGAACATTTCATATTTAAATCATAATGAGCTACAAGTGGTTTTATTCTGAAAGTGTGACATTGTATTAGTTACTTTTTTCCCCCCTGTGGCTGTGTTAAAATACCATGACCAAAAGCAACCTAAGGAAGAGTTTATTTTGGCTTCTGGGTCCTGGGGGGAAGCTTGGCAGTAGGAGCAGGAACCTGACGATGATGTTTTTGACCCATCCACAGGAGAGGGAGAGGGAGAGGGAAGAGAGGAAGTGGGACAAGGCTGTAAACCTTCAAAGTCTTCCTTCCTCCAGCAAGGCTCTAATTCCTAAAGGTTCTGTCACTACCCCCAAACACACAATGTAATGGGGATCAAGTGTTCAAATACATGAGCCTATGAGGGACATTTCTCATTCAAACCACTCCAGATGTGTTTCTACAACTCAAAGGTGTCATAGCACCAGGTATTTTCTCAAATGATTTCTCACAAGAATGTGTATATGTGCAAAAATGTTTGCTGTCATAACCATTTGTGTTTGTGAGGTAATTTTTCTCAGTTTGCTATTGATCATTGCTAATGCAGTAATCAATCCTAGGTACTGTCACCTGTTATTGAAAATGAGGTCCTTTGAGTTTTTAATACACAGTTTTATCATTGAATCAGAAGTTCTACTTTTCCCAAGAAAACCATAGTGTATATTAGTTTTAACTCAACTTTTTAAAAGCATAGCCAAAGTATTCTACATTTGATGATTAACTGAATTATTTGCTTATTTGGTTCTTCAAAAACTTTTCTTTTCTTTCTCTTTTTTCTTTTGTAGGAAGAAAAGTTATCCAGAGTATCTCCTTACACCTGACTTAGAAATAACAGCATATTTTAACTAGAGATTTGTAAGTATCTCTTTCTTCTCTATTTAGGAAATTAGATCTTGATTTGTTGGAAAAATGGCTCTTTTTATTGACCAAATGTAGCTATACAACTTGCATCATCATGTAATTTGAAAAATCTACCACTCCTAAAAAACAACTGAAAAAGTTATGAAAGGAACCAAACCTCAATCAGAAAACCTTTACCACACTTATTTACAGTTAATGAATATTTTATTTATTCTTTGGGGATTTCTCTTTCTTGGTATCATTTTCATTTTCTTTCCTATGTGAAAATATCCATGTCTACATTTTTAATAAGACTGACATGCTGCCCACTGTGCTAATAAAGTACCTGTGTCCACATAGTTTAGAAAGTTTTTAGCATCAGCGAGAAGGAAGAGGAAAAGGACGTAGCATGCACACAGGAAAAGCAAGCCTTTGTGTTCTTTTAAAAGTTGTGTGGTTTTCATATAATTTTGTATTTTCTGTGATTAACATTTTTCATGAATTTTTTAAAAAACTCATGTTAGGTCTCACATAGCTAGCCTGTTCATTCTCATCACAGCTATGAAATGGCTATTATTGTGTCATAATAATTCTAGTCAATGGGTCAGTTCATGATTGGGCAGTCTGATAGACCCATCCTATTCCAGTTTGCCAAGAGTTTGAGAAAAGCATACATTTTGACAGCCATGTTATTAGATGAATTTAGAGGAACCAGCAAGACCAAACAATAAAAGAAAACCTATTCTAAAAATATATCTGTTATGATAGCATTTTTGTGATTTATTCCCCTGAAAGAAACTTTCAGGTCTTGTTTTATTGAACACTAAAGTCAATGACGGGTGGATATGTCTTTAGTTTAAGAACACAGTTTCAGGGCCCACTGGTATAGAGTGAGATCAGAAAGTCAAACTTTGGTCTGCAGCTGGATAGGGCTTTCACTAGCTGGGAGACCTGGATAGCATGTCTCGACTTCTCACAGGTAAATATTTGTATTTGAAGGTTGTTGACTTGAAATGATCACTGATTAAGAACATTTTATGGCCCAGGGAAATCCCTGAAACATTGTTACTTAGTAGTTGATATTCACTTTTATTGTGGTTAGTCATCCATTTCTATAATTACCTTACCATTTGAGAGGTAGCTAATAAAACTGGCCAACAGGAATTAGACACATTTCAAACTTGCCTCTTCAGATATGGTCTCGAAAATTGTTTAATTAAAAGGTGTACTCAACTTTTAATGATACATTATGCAGTGATATGTGCTGTTTCCTAGCAATGTGACAGTTTTTGGTCCTAATCCATCTATTTATTAGTCTTCTCATCTTGGGGAAATTACCTGAATTCTGCTATGCTTCATCTTGACAGTGTTATAATGCAGGCAGCACTGTTTCTATCACAGGTTTTTGCTAGAGATTAAATGAAACAGTGCACTATAAAAATGAAATTGATCTACAGCTGTCATTATTTCCAATCTTTTTTATATTGTTTTGTAAATCCTGAGCTTTTATCCACATAAAGGTTTCATTAGTAAGTGTATGTAAACTAATTATGGCTTAAAGTGGTGTTTATAAAATCATTGAGAGAATAGCTGATTGACAGATTCTTGGCCATATTTCCTGTTGTTTTCAGCATCTTAGATCATTGACATGTAAGTGATCTATGGGCTAGCCTTTGAGAAGTGTGTCTTTTCCTTTAAAGACTAACTTCAAACACACAGATCATTAAGATTGAAGAGTAGTAACTGGGCGTGATAGCACACACCTTCAGTCCCAGTACTCGGGAGGCAGAGGCAGGAGGATCTCTGTGAGTTTGATTCTAGCCTGGCCTGCATAGCCAGCTGGGACTACGTGGAGATCCAGTCTTAAACAACAACAAACAAACAAAAGATTAAAGGGAAGTTTTGTAAAAATGAAGCAAGCAAGTAAACAGATGTTTCGAACTACAACCTTCTATAGTCACACAGTATCTCTATGTTTTGCAACACGAAGCTTGTGGCTGTGTTTGGCTTATGTGCATGAGTGGGTACACTTGCACTTGTGTGGTTGCAGATCAAGTAACAGAAGTGAAAAGCAAGAGTTTGGATGTCTGCATCCTGTGAATTGATAAGGCTCACAGGCTCCTTTTATTGCTTAGCTACTTTAAGAAAAGATAGGTTTTAAATCCATAAACAGCAGACTTTCTCAGCTACAAAGGACTGTTGGAGACCATCTGACTTCAGTGTCTTAATCACGGGAGAGGAAAGTAATTTAGAGATTTGCCCAAGGCCAGAGGAGAAGACCAAGATTAACAACTGCATTTTTCATGCCAGTTCCTTTGTATACTATCACAGCTGTCTGACTCAGAATCTACCATTTGAGGAACCTGTAACACCTGTGAAACCAGCTTCTCCAGTGCTGATTCAGCATTCTGCTCAGACCTGCAGTGGGCAGACAGAAAGGGCTCTCTGAGTCAGCTTTCCTGCCGAACTGTCCAGCTTCCTTTGGAAAGGGAGAGTCTACCTTTCCAATTCCAGTTCAGCAGGAAGGCCGGGGAGGCACTGCCCAGCAGAGAGACAGGCTTATCTGTCCCATATCCGTCATCACTACTTCTCTCTTGCCTCTGAGCTGTGCCTTTCCTCAAACTCCATGGCTGTGCTGTTTGCTAAGGAAGAAAATCCAGGAGGAATAACAGGTGTTGAAAGAAGATGAACATCTCTTAGAAGAGGGGATGCCATCAGTTGACCTGTCTTGGGGGTCCTCAGACAGGCTGTCCACATACAGAGTGTCATATGCACTGTCACACTTAATATCAACTGTGGGATATCAACAGACATGGAAGCTGAGACTCAGAGTTTATGTGTCTTGACTAAGGTTTTATCCAAGGAGCAGGAACACTAAGATCAGAGTCGCAAACCATCCAAAGCCCATGCACTTGTTTTCTATCCCTGCTTCTTTGTGGCTACGCCACATAGAGTTCAGTGAAAATGGGTCAATCTCAAAATGCAAATAAAAAGACTTGTGATTCTATGAATTGTTGAGGAGGACACACAAACTCCCTTCTAAGTTATCCTCACCTCTCATTTGGAATATTGCAAATTTTATCTAAACTTATTTATTTTGCATATTTAGGCAGCTATGCAAATACACATATGTGCATGTGTGTACAGGTCCATGTGCACATGTGTGTGGAGGCCAGTGTATGAGCTCATGTATTGCTCCTTGGTCACTGTCCATCTTTTTGTTTTGAGACAGGGTCTCTTATGAACTTGACCCTCACCTAATAGATAAGCTAGGTTGATTGGCCAGCAAACCCCAGGGATTCACCTATCTCCACATTTCCAGATCTGGGATGACAAGTGTGTACCACCATGCCTGGCTTTCTCTTTTTAGATTCTGGGGATTTAACGTGGTTCTTATGCTTGCAAGGCATGTACTTCACCGCAGTCCCTATAAACCCATTTCTTTATCTGCATGTCTGTATTTGTGCTGTGTGCATGTGAGTTTGCTTGCATATGTGTCTATTTGCCAGTGGGGGCTGGGGATCGGTGTTAGGTATCTACTTCTATTGAACTCCACCTTATTACTTAAGACAGTGGCTCTTATTGAATCTGGAACTCATCTATTCATCTAGGCAGGCTGCCCAGCGAGCTCCAGGGATCCTCACATCTGTGCCCTTCTGCACTGGAGTTACAGACCCACTTCCTGACATTTATGTGTGTTCTGATGACCTAAACTCAGGTTCTCATGCTTGTGGGGCAAGAACTTGATCAACCACACCATCTCCAGAGCCCTTAAGCTCATTTCTTGAATCCAATTCTTCTTTTTTAAATGTTCCAATTGCTGCAGTCAGAGTAACCTTTCTGAATTCAGTTTTGATTGTCATACTATTCCTTAAAATCCTACAATGACTTCCCATTGCTATTAGGACTTACCAGATCCTTAAAAAGTCTGAGTGATGTGGTCCCTATCATCCCATTTTGCTTGGGCTGTCTGCTACCATCTTCTCTGTGTGCTAGTCACAATGCTTTCTTTTTAAATATTTTATTTATTATTTTTTAATTTTATGTGTATCAGTGTATTTCCGGCATGTATATAAGTGCATCTGTGTCATGCAATGTCCATGGAGCTCGAAAGGCGGCCTGGAGTTAGGATGGTTGGGATGAATGGAGTTAGGAGTTAGGATAGTTGTTAACCACCATGTGGGTGCTGGGACTCGACCCCAGGTCCTCTGGAAGAGCAGCCAGTGCTCTTAACTGCTGAGCCACATCTCCAGCCCCTACAACACCTTTTTACAGTGATGAACTGCCTCGTGCTCTTCTGCATCAAATACTGTTTTACTTCCTTTCAACATGTACTACTTTCAATTCCTCCATCTCTGCTCACACTATTCATGAGTCAGATTTTTATATACAAGTAGAACCTTAAAAATATTCCTCTGGGAAATACATAGTTATAGTTTGTAATTATATGTGTATCTCTGCTGACTGTTTTTTTTTTCAGTCATATAGTTGGCACCTAATATTTTTCAAAATAATTGATAAACAAATGACGAATTTTACAACTATATTTGATCATTTGGTTGGTAAATTACTCTTCAGAATTTCAAAACAAAAAGAAACTTTCTTTTGTCCCTGTAAAACAAAATGAATCTCAATCACATATAATATTGTTTTTAAAACCTAAATGATATAAAATTCCTTTGATATTATATTGAAATTGCCTTTCCATTTAGGAAGTCAAATTGCTCTATAAATGATGCAGATTCAAACAACATAGGGACAATTTCTAAACTGACTTTTTTTTAATTAAACCAGTTAAGCCAAAACAATTAAAACTTGGAAATGACAGCTATAAAAATAATATATCATCATTTAGTGTACCAATGAAGGGTGAAAATGTGCCATAATTTGTTTTTAAATGTCACATTTTTATTGTACTTGCTAATTAAATGAGGTTTTTCTATTCCAACCCCACTGAAAATAATTCACAATATTCAGGATGATGTATTAGAGTTCTCTAGACAGACAGACCTCGCAGGAGATACAGACATAGAGATAGCAGTCAATACAGGGGTAGAGACAGAGGTACAGATAGATAAATGAAAGAGGATTATGAGAGAAACTGGTTCATGTAATTGTAGAGGTTAACACCCACAAACGGTGTAAACTCTCCCTAGACATGCTGGTAGCATGGCTTAGTCCAAGTCCCAATATCTCAAACCCATTTGACCAAAGTCTCAGCCAGAAGCTGAAGGCCTGAAAGCCTCGGAAATTGCTGGTATAAGTCCTAGAGTCCAAAGACCAGGCACAAGATTCTAATCCCTTGTGTGAGAGGGGAAGAATGCATTTCAGTTCCAGGGTATGGAGCATTACATTGCCTTTCCTCTGCTTTTTGTTTTCTCTGAGTCCTTGGTGGATTGCATGGCACCCATCCACATTGAGGGTATGTTTTCCCCACCTAATCTATGCACATAATTCAGGAAACGCTTTCATAGACACACCTAAAAATAGTACTTTACCAGGTATATATTGCAGAATTCTCTGAGGAAGGATCTAGAAGATTTCTGCATTGGGATGCACTATGGGGCCAGCAATGGCTGTTTGCAAGGTGCAGAAACAGAGGAGCTGGGTATTGCTCAGGACAAGAAGCTGGATGCCTCAGCAGTCCCAAACCAGTGGTGAAGGCTAGGAGGTCTCCCAGGAAAGTCACTGGTGTTGACTCCACGTTGGAAGGACAAGAAGTTGGAGTCTGATATCAGCAGAGGACAGCAGCAGCAGAGATCAATATACTTGCTCAGGAAGAATAGAAGGCAGACATGCACGTCTGCTTTTCCCTATGATATCTTCATATCTGGGCCACTGTGTTTTGAAAGGAGCTTCCAACACTGTGAAGTGGATCTTCTGCTTGAAGTTAATCTTTTGTTGGGCATAAGGCAAGGTGGGGCTAGCTAGGCCACCTGCCAGGAGGAATGGAAGAATGGCTCTTGTGGATGTGGTGCTCCTCATGGGGTTAGTTGTGAAGCCATTTTCTGCCCAGCACCTGGAGGGAACCTGATCCACCTGGGAACAAACTGCGATTGGCTGTAGTCAGGACCCCACCCCACAAGGCTATTGGCTAACAAGACCTATAAGACTCTCTGCTCTTTCTTGAATAAATGAGTTTGCAGCAGATTACCACTCCTGGCTTTCCGCTCAACTCCTCGAGTGAGTTGGTGTCTTGACTCCGTGCCTACTCATCCCCTCACCCCACAGTGGAGACCCTTCAGTCCCCCTGAGGCTGGCCCTGAGTGCTAGGACCCCTGACAATCTTTTCTTGAAAGAGCTTCATAGATATACCTAGCAATCTATTGCCTAGGTGGTTCTAAAACCAATCAAGTAGACAAGACTAACCATCACACTAGATTTCTAAGTATACTTTAAACTAGTCAGAACTACACAGTGTAATAAACAAGGCTTGGATAAGGCCTCGGGAAGGTAATGTGCTTTCAGTGCTTTAGGTGCTGGTAACTTAACTATTGGTTGGACTGTGGAATTGACTCCAGGATAAGAGAGTTCGTGTTCTGTTCTCCAAATGTGTTGCTGAAGCCTCCTTGGATTGTGGTGAAAATGAACAATCACATTTGCCTGTACTTTCAGTATCTGAGAGACAGCTGGGCATGTTATACCTCTTTCATTCCAGAGCTTAGGAGGTGGAGGCCAGCCTGAGCTGCCTAATATGACTCTGCAAGTAGATGAGGAAGGAGAGGGAGAAGAGAACCACCAGATGAAAAATAATTCTTGAGTTTGAATATTTTATAATTGCATGAATAGAAGAAGAGAGGATTAAAGATCTCTGGAGGAGCAAGGTGTGGAGACACTGGCCCTTAATGCCAGCACTCAGGGGGCAGAAACAGGTAGTTCACTGTGAGATGGAGGTCAGCCTGGTCTACATAGTGAGCTCCAGGACAGCTGGGGCTACATAGTGAGACCCTGTCTTTAAAAATCAAAAAGTAAAATTAAAAACAGACAAAAAAGATTACTGGAGGAAAATATGTAAGTTAAAAGTTGTCATAAAAGACAGACTACTAGTTCACAAAGCCACATGCATATGTTTAAATGGATTATTATCTCATGTCTCTATATAATACTATTTTCCAAATATAGATAGATTTTTTTTATAAAAATAATTTGTCTAATTTATAAGTATAAATTTCATTTATTATGCATTCTCATTTAAATTATCCTGAAAAACACAGATTGATCAAACTTGAGAGGTAATCTTGTCATTAAACTTAATAACCACACTGTACCTACTGTACTGGACAGCTTGCTATCTTTTTGTGCTACCCACACTTAGTGTTGCAGAAACTCTTGAGACTCTGTGAATCTGTTCTCAGGTCTCCCTGTGCCGCCTTTGGATCTGCTACTCTGGTGTCTCTGCTCACCCTCCTTGTTGTCTTTTAAGACTTCTTTATGATGCTTACGACTCTCTCTGGCCACCGTCATGTTAGGATCACCCTCCAAGTTCTGCCTTTCTATCTCCCGAATCTCATATATCACTGGGATTGAAGCACAGTAAAATTTGCTTTGAGGATATGTGAAAGAAATTGCAGTGTGGAAATGGCAAACTTAGAACTGAATACTTGGTGTCATTGCTGCAAGGCTCTCACACTGGCTGGCTCTGCCATGATGGCATTTTATTCCAGTTGTCTGTCTACCTTCCACAAAGTTACTTCGTCATACCCTGCCTCTTGGAAACCCTACCCAAGTTACCTAATGTTAAAAAGTTGTCTTCATTTTTTTTTTTAAGAGAGATACGATTTTTATCTTATTATGGAATTAGTTTGGCCCACATGTCCTGTGACATGGTTAGACTGGATTTTGAAATTAAATGGTCAGGCAAACCAGCAATCCAGTTCCTTTCCCCTCTTGAAATTAAGATTGCTTGTTTTGATATTAATAAGCTGACAAAGTTCTTTCTAAGTCTATAATTCTTAGATAATGACAAATCACTCATGGATTACCTCCTCTTTTGTTTATCTTTCGGCTGCCTGTAATCACATCAATTTGCATAGATTTCATTAAACTGTAAAATGGGGAAAAATAAAGTGGATTAAGTATGTGATGGTCCAGGCAAGATATACATATGAGACTCTTGTGCAAAATATGGATTTCAATCTTAAAAGTAAGTCTACTGAAACATTTCTAAACATTTCCAAATTCTAGAAGCATACCTTTCAATTCTTCCATCAACTGCTGAAGGTCACAGGCCACTAAAAATATGTTATGAAAAGTTAGTCACTTGCTTGAAGTCATAGACTGATAGAACTGGGAGCAAGATCCTGTGATTCCATCACAGTCCCCAAACAGATAAATAGAAGCCACCTTGGAACTTATGAAGGGATTGTGCAAACATGTGCTTTAGATTTAAAATACATCAAAGAACATGATGTGTTAGGCTGCATAAAGATTTCTGACTTAGAATTTACTGAGAAACAGATTCAGAATTCTAGTAATGGTGATTAATAAATATTTTAAACTGTAGGTTCAGTGGTTAAGAACACTGGCTACTCTTGTAGAAGACCTGGGTTCAATTCCCAGCACCCACATCGCAGCTAACAATCATCTGTAACTCCAGTTCTAGAGGATCCTATACCCTCTTCTGATGTCTGCAGGCAAGGTGTAACACAGGCTCACTTACATACATGCAGGCAAGATGCTTATACACATAAAATAAAATTAATAAACAAAAATTTAAAAATAATTTAGACTGTAGACAAAGCTAAGAGAAAGTAGGCACCTCAGCTTTCCCTCTGTGATCTGTAGATTTGTTGAAGAAGGTAACACATGCAAGCATATAAAAAACAAACAAAAATCGAGGATTTATGTTGTTTTTCATTATTGCCACACATTGAGGTAGGGAATTCTGGAAATGCCAGAACATTCCTCTCATTGCAACACATGCATATTGCCAGATTCCCATGGACCCCAGCATTCAAGGAACCTGGCTTTTCTGAAACCCCTCTTTTCTAGGATACAGTTTGTAGCTGGGAATTTAAGGTTGAACTCATGTGAGTTTGAAAGACCCAGAGTCTAGAATCACCTGGGAGACGGGCCTTTGGGCATGCCTGTGGGGAACTGTCTCGATTGTATTAACTGAGATGGGATAATTCTCCCACATCCTCGCACTGCAGACGGCAACGTTCCCTGACCGGGATCCTGGACTGTAAAAGCAGAGAGAGATAGCCAAGCAGCAGCCTGCAGTCCCCGTTTTCTGCCTTTTGATTGTGAATGTGATGTGACCAGCTGCTTTAAGCTCTTGTCACCTTGACTTCCCCATCATGATGGAACCTTGAACTCGGAGCCAGAATCAACCTTTCTCCCCGAAGTTGCTTTTGTCAGTGTACTTTAGCCCGGCAGCACAAAACTAAGACAGTTATAGAGTCAGCTTTTTGGTATATTCTGCAATTATTTTAATTCTGCTGGGTTTGAAGAATTTTCCCCTTTCAAAATTCTTCAGTATCTTTAATCAAATGTCAAAGGATAACAAAGGAGGAAAACAATTTGGTTAGAACAGTGTTGTAGGGTGACTTGAAGTGTCTCTCATGGTTCATGCATGCAGCCTTACAGTATAAATGTAGAATGCTTCAAATGTGAACAGAATTGCACATTCGCTAAGGAATTACCTGTCTAAATAGACAAGATTTGCAAATGCTGAGAACAGGACAAGGTGGCGTGTTCTGAGTTTCTTTTGGAGAGTTCCACTGAAACCCTGCTGTCCACTGTCAAAACTTCGAAAATATTTGCTCTTGCCTCTCAGGAGGTTATGTCTCTCAGGGAAAATAAGTCACCCATATAAAGTGTTTAATGACAAATATATTAAACTGTTTTATCAGTGAACTTCATGATTGATACTAAGTGTAAAAGGTGAATTGCTTAGAGGATGGCATCAACATATATTCTGGTGTAAGAAACCTAGTGAAAATTTATTTTGCAATTTAGTTCAATTTTTTTACTTGTTATGAGAAAAATTAATTATGAGGAAATTGAATTATGTCTCCAAGACTGAGTATATTCATTGCTACTCTTTGTTAAAACCATCAGTAAGTATTCTGTTGAGTTCAATGATATACCTGTTAGTTCTGGGAGTAAAATAATCTATACATTATGAAAAGAGATGAAGGGAATGTGAGTTAATCTTTATTCCATTTCAGTTCTCAAAATGTTAACCACAGTTAACAGTGTTAAGAATGTATATGGTATCAGACAGTCTAAATCAAAAGTTCCAGGGAGCGGGGCATGGCAGTTAAGAACACTAACTACTCTTACAGAGGACCTGGGTTCAGTTCCCAGCACCCACATGGGAGCTAACAACCATCCATAACTCCAGTTCCAGGGGATCTGGCTCCCTCTTCTGATTCCTGTGGCATTCCGTGACATGGGTGTACTTACATACTTGCAGACAAAACACTCATACACATAATATAAATATAAGTAAAGCTCCAGGGAAGAACTAGGACTCTATATTAGTAGTAGTTGTCCCTGCTGAGACAAAGACCATTTTGAGAAACACTGTCCTCTTCAGTACTAGGATTAATCTTAAGTAAATAGGTTTTTTCATTTGCTTGTTTTTATTTATTTTTTTGCTCTTTTTCTCTTCCCATATTTCTGCCTGGTTCGCCCACTAAATTTTTTGGGATCTTAGGAAGAGCTAATTTGCTTTAAATCCAATCTGTTAGACTCCAGGAAGTCACAGGTGAGATGTACTTTTGTGATTTTCTGAGAAGTTTTTTTTTTTGTTGTTTTTTTTTTTGTTTGTTTGTTTTTTTTTTTTTCTGCCTTCTCTTTCCCACAATTTAACCAAGTGTTAAGGTGAAAAATCCGGTTCTTTGTGAAATAGCACATTAAAAAGAAGAAGAATTAATTTACACTGCCTGGTGCCAAGAGATAATATGATTATGCTAGAAAAGCTATTAAAAATACCTAAAGCCTATAAAAATTTTGAAAGAGATCACTGTTGGGGACGATGGATGGAGGACAGTGCATGATCATTCAGCAGCCAGTAGGTAAAAAGGATCTTCAACCTAAGGTGTATATTTCTAGCTGTGAGAAAGCCATCAAATCTCAATTTTAGGTTACAAGGGAAAAGCTCAGAACCTTATAGAAAGTTACATTAAAAGTTACATAAAAAATAACTTAAAGAACTGGTTAGTAGAATGTAGCCTCAACTGTCAATTATTGCTAGAAAATACAATAGTGGATTTCCTTTATTGGGTTCTTTGGGGTATTCTCTCTTTTGCAGCCAGAAAATGTCTTTATATTTATTTTAAAAATATTTTTATTTATATTTAAATTTTATTTCTTATGTGTATGAGTATCTTGCCTGCATTTGTGTAAATGCACCATGTCATGCAATGCTCACAGAGGTCAGAAGAGGGCATCATATCCCCTAGAACTGGAGTTACAGGTGCTTGTTAGCTACAGTGTTGGTGCTGGAAACTGAACCTGGCTTCTCTGTAAGAGTAGCCAGTGTTCTTAACTGCTGAGCCATCCCTCCAGCCCCCAGAAAATGCCTTTCTGTAATATGCAATTTTGTCAAAAAAACTATAAAGATGAAGAACATCAAGAATAAGTCTAAAATTATGTTAGAAACATCTTAGGATCATTAAACAAAAGTTCACATTGGCCTTATACTATTCTTATAATGAATGAGTTCTGTCACTTGTGATATGGAAGATAAGTTGGAAGGTAAAATTAAATCACCTAAAAATAGCAATAACAATCTCTTTTAAAAAGATTATACCATAAACAATAGGAATTTCTTTCCATTTATTCTATGAAAGAATTTTAAGGAATATAAAACTATGTATTGTTATACATAGAATTTATAATAGTTAATGAGAACCACAGAAGACATAAATTTTATTCAACAATTATACAGATTACCTAAATTCTACGATTTACATTTTTGAGTCATAAATAAATAAAAGCTTGTGAATCAGATGAGTTGCTCAAATAGTATTTTCAGAATTCTGTAGAGATGGGGCTGGAGAGATGGCTTAGCAGTTATAACAGCACTTGTTGATCTTACAGAAGACCTGAGTTTAGTTCTTAGCACCCACTTGGGGCCAGCTCACAACCGCCTGTAACTCTAGCTCTAAGGGATCCAATATCCTCTTCTGTCCTCCGTGGCAATGGGCATTCACATGCATACACACACACAGTCACACACGCGGTCACACACACACACATATTCATGTAAAATATTCATGTGGAGAATACATGTTTGAAGAAGGAAAGTATTCTGAATGAGGTGATTCATGCATGTGACAAATGACTGTACTATGTGAGTTTTTACAATTTAAGATACTTCTATTTCATTATCATCTCTTCTAAGCTTATAAAGGTCTCTGAAGACTGAATAGAACATAATGAAATGATTAAAACCCATGTACTTATATGTAATGAATCACATATAAGAAGTCTTAAATTCTAATGTAGGGCAAGTTTCTTAGTGCGTGGAAAACTCAGTTTTAGTCATCTCATAATTACAGCTTCTCTTTCACACACATACATGTACTGATATTTGTGGTAATGATTAAATGGAATCATGTAATAAAGCAATATACAGCTTATAAATGTTTATAAAGAAATTGTCTAGCTAAGAGGAGCTATTCAATTTGTAGGGCCGATAACATTTTAAATATTAACTGAGATTTCTTTACTCCTTAAACTTCCTTAATGTTTTTGTAGAGACACTGTTAACTGAAAAATTCTATACATGATATAGAACAAAAGATCATGTAAGTTTCTAACTTTTTTAATGGAAACAGAGAGCCACAGTCTTGAAAGTTGAAGTTATTTCTGAGAACAGCTTGGCTCTTTAAGGCTTTCTGAAAAGAACCTAGAGAACTGAGAACAAACCTTAGAGTAGGAAAAAGTAAACAGTGACAGAGGTAGGGTTTATGCTCCTGGGAAGGGAAATGAATCATTGACTAGCTAGTGGGAGAACTCAAGATATGAGGGAACCTAGCCATAGAGTATCTGTAGAGGTCTCTGGGTTGAGCAGGCAGAGAATGTTAATGGCCGAGAATTTCAATGTAATTAGCAAAGTCAAGAGAGAAAATCATGCCTCATTTCCCAGGGAAAACCTGAGCATATTAAAGAGTTCCACAGGTAGTATGGCCTGGGAAGGGTAGAGAAGCCATGGGAAGCAGAATGCCTAGGCAGATGGGTTCAAAGACCACCTCAGAGTTTCCAGGCCCTCAGAGAAGTATGGCAGAGGCATTGCATGATTCAAGCATTTCTCAGAGTGGTTTAAATGAAACTTAGTTCCCAAATATCTCACACTGCAACAGAGGGTAGAGTTCTGTATATTTCAGTTCAGGTTAGGGGTCCACCTGAGACAACAGTTGTACATCGTAGTGTGTGCTGACAGAGCAGAACAAGTTGCCAACCACCGAGTGTTAGTGTGGACAAAGGACATTTGTGAACCCCATGCCTGCCCCTTCCTTAAACAGGCTCTTTTCAAGGAAGAGAAGAAAGTGGTATTGATGATGTGGAATGCCTCAATCTCCTATTCACACCATTTATGGAGAAAACCAAACACCACCTGACACGAAGAAATGAGGTTGAAGGCAATTGGTTAGTCACATATAGTGACGGTGCAGGGTCTGAAATGAGGGACAGGTACTGCACATGTGCAAGGCCACACAGTAGCCCCACCTGGGAACAGAGTGAGCAACCAGTGGAAGGCAGGTGTGTATTTATAAAAATGCCTGGCTGCTCCCAAGGAAAGGATGCAATTAACTTGCTTGAACAGATCTGAAGGCAGATAGAGAATAGAATCCGTGCAGAAGTCATGCCTGGCCCCTTTGATGAGGAGAGGTGTCTAGTTCAGAAATCTTATGGAAGAAGAACAAAGGCCATTCACTACCTAGTGTATCAGATGTTAAGCATTCAGTTTTGGTCTATGTTATAGTACATGGCCTGATATGAATTTGGGGGTATTTTTGTTGTTGTTTAAAACAGTCTCACTCTGTTACTCTGGCTGTCCTGGAGCTCGCCATATGGACCAGGCAGGCCTGAACTTGTAACAGTTCTCCTGCATCTGCCTCCTGAGTTCCGGGATTATAGGCATGTATTACTACATCCAGTAGACCACAGTTTAAATCTTGACAATAACAGACTTTTAGGGATGAGCAAACTTATTACTACCTGGATGCAAAGAGGCCACTTGGGTGCAAAGGGGGATTTTGAAGTGACTGTCAAAACCAAGAACTCTACTACATGTTTTCATGTTCAGCAAATAAGGGCAGTTTAGGGACCTATATGGAGTTCATTATCTCTGGACAGTAATCAATGCCTATGGTGAGAGTGACACTCAGCAGGGATTGGGGGTCATTTTCCTCTTTGTAGTTCAAATAGGCGTTCTTTGGAAAGCTTATTAGACTTCTCAGTTAAACTGGCTGCCCCCCAGGGCTGATCACTCTAGGCCTTTAGGGAAGGTTCCTTGATAGTGCCCAGAATGGAGTGGTACTAGGTTTAACAAGTTACTTTCAATAATTTAATAGACATAAAAAGACCTTCTAATAGGTGTGAGATAACAGTCCATCTGCTTTGGGAACTCTTTTATAACTATTTCTATTTCATAATGATTGGGCAAATTTCCCTCATGCTGTTGTGCCTCTTTGTAGGTAACAGCAACTGTGATTGGCTGTTGAAATATGCAGCAAATGGGTAATATTAGCCAGGTTTATAGTAGTAAAATATTTGTAAGTTGCTAGGTGATGGAGTTAGCAATTTTAATCACCAGGTTGTTAGGTATGGGGCTTATTTGGAACAGGATCATGGCATTAAGACTGCAACAGTTGGGCAGAAGAAATGACTTAAGAGCACCGGCTGCTCTTGCAGAGGATCTGGGTTCTGTTTCCAGCACCCACATGGCAGCTCAAAACCATCAGAACCTCGGATGCCGGGGTCTCCCATGCCCTCTGCTGCCCTCTGTGGGCACTAGACACGCATGTGGTACACATGCAGACAAAAGCTCATACACATAAAATAAAAATAAATCTTTTCTAGAGGATTGCAAGAGTTGGACTTTCTTTTTGATTCTATAGAAGGGGGATCAGACATGACTGGACACTGGTTTGTTGGACACACTGAATAAGATAATACATATTGTTTTGGGTAACTGCTTTTTATTTTGTTTTAAATTTTCTATAACAAAGAGGGAGATTTTAGCAATCCATTATGGAGTACCTTTCATTTGTTTTTCCAAGTTTAAGAACAAGCCAATTGGGCTACATGGAGAAGCAGTGGAGATAATCAGCCCTTTACTCACGAGCTGTTATATAACAAGTTTTAATCCTTGAAGACACTATTTTTAATTGCATGAGCAATGTTGATTATGTTAACTTGGGGTGGGGGCAGGAGAATCCGGAGTTCTTATTTTGTCAAACCAATTTGTAAGTGTCAAGACTTAATTTAATTTTCATTTATTTTTCATTGGGTCGGAATGTCTGTGCTCACTGTGGGATATTTTAAGGCAGTGAGTGCTATATTACACAGGATAAGACATCAGTTCCAATTGTTAAAGTGATAATAACTTGCTTCCTATTATATACTTACTTATTCCCCTAAGATTATGGGAGATAACATGTTCAAATTTAGTAGGCACCTCAGACATACCTGCCAATGAACTTTAGAACTGCTAAAAGCCATGGTGGTTTTCTACTTGGTGTATTTCAGCAGACATCAATGTAAATTGTGAACCTCTGCTATAGACAGAAAAGTAGACCAACCGGCACTCTTTTACCTTGTTGTATAAATTATTTTAATAAAGTTGGATTTCCAGTTGGGTTAACCTAGGAACTTTGTTTCGGGCTGTTTTTATTGTTATCTAATCTCTGTATCTGGGTTTTTAACCATTTTTTTTTTCACTTTTGTTGTTGTTGGTGCGCACTGAATAGATCTGGTAGTGGTCGCAGAGGACAGTCCTCTTACCCTCCAACATATTTTTAAGTTTCTTTCTAAAATCTTTATATTTAAGTTTACAAAGTTCCGTCCCACAGCAATGGTTGAATTATAAGGTTTAAAGGCATTGGGTTTGAATTAACCCCTGCACAAGAGTTTCAAGAGTGTTTCCCACAGGAGGCCATAGATGTTCCTTTCCAACCTTGCGGGTTAGGATCTTTGTTGCAGCAGAGGCATAGTTAATGATTGACGTGGTGCAGGAGAAGAATGCTAGATCTTCAACTCAAACTTGCTGTCACCCTCACAACAGCTCACTTTGTCTGCTGTATGAGTGATTCCTTCCTGTCCTCTACTCCCTTCCCCTTCCTTCCCTCCTTTTTTTTTTCTGTTAACAAATTCCTTGAGACTGTTTTGGGTTTCTAGCCAGTTAAAGTTTATCTTTCAGGTTTTGTTTCCTACAAGTATGTGTGTATGGTAACAGACCCTTTGGTGTGGTTATGGGAAAAAATTCAGGAGTATGATGGCGCCTCTTGTGAGTGGCTGCCTCTCCCTCCAGGGAAGACTAGTTCATCTTCCTGGGGTAGAGGTCCACTTCCAGAAATGTCCTCTGTATATGACTTGCATGGTGGCTTGGGTTTGTGACTACCAAAATAGTTTTTTGATATGCTGGTAGGCAACAGTGGGGAGCCTAAGGCACATTAGCAGTGGGCTTTGCATTGGGAGTCGGTTGAGTGCCAAATGCTCCTTCGTCTCCCTACCCTTTCTTTTTCCCATCAGCACCTGGGCCACTGGCCACCATGGATGTGCACCTTGAGGCCCTTGGGGGTCAAGAGAAAACAAGCGACAGCAGCAAGGGAAGCAGCAGCACAGGAGTCCGGCAAGGTCACTACTCTTGCATGAACAACTGGGATGCCATGGTTAATTCTCTACAGGGTGGTGGTCTCCTTCCTTTCCACAAACCTTACAAAGGAATGTTCCTTGACCTGCCCCTTGTATGGATAACTACAAATAATACCTGTATAGCAAACTCAAGTAGCCTGTGATAGTCACTAGGCTAAACACAGTGACCAAAGCTTGAACCTTAAGTAGGACTGAAGAACTAATTGCTCAAGGCACTGCTTTTTTCCACAGTCCTCAGAGGCAAGAGTCTCAGGGACCACCTGCCAAACACAAGCTGAACCTGGCAGGATGCTCATCCCAGTATAGTTAGCAGCATTCGTCTTGGTGACAGGAGTATCTTCATGTGGAAAAAGAGCACACTGGTCGGCAGAGATACTACACTGCCACACAGCCCACAGCTCAGGGTCCCCAACAGTTAGGTTCCTAACCAGGCCTTTGCCATATCTCAGAACTAGTTAGTCAAGCTCAGCTAATTTAAGCTAACTAGATGTCCTTGAGGCATCAGCATTGGGAGGGCCACAGACAAGCAGTTTTCATTTCTTCCTATTCACTGCATTGGTGAGGGAGATTCCTTCTCATACCTCACGCTGGACAGATGAGATCCAGATAAATTTGTGGTCACATACTCATCACAATATAAGAACACTGTAGGCCAGACAAAGACAGGGAGGGTTGTAAGAAGGAATAGAATGAAAAACCAGAAGCTGTGACTAGTAACAAGAGAGTGTGCTGTCCATGGATTCCCACAGAGGATAGGATTTCCTTCTCTATATAATCCCATGTGCGGATGAGGAGCTAAAGTCTGCTATTGTGAGATAAGCAGGAACTCTGTCTGGTCTCTGTGATGAGAGACCAGAAGGATGGCTTGTTTAACCATGACTCCAACATGGGACAGAATGGAGGGATGTATGCCATTAAATCATTCAAAG
The DNA here is from genome assembly GCA_035773235.1 of Eospalax fontanierii. Lineage (NCBI taxonomy): Eukaryota > Metazoa > Chordata > Mammalia > Rodentia > Spalacidae > Eospalax > Eospalax fontanierii. The sequence continues at coordinate 38,387,815 of CM069545.1, read as the reverse complement.
CCCTCACCATTTTACCAGAGGTTGAGGCAGCTTAGAAGAGTGCACCATAATTTTATGCCATGGACCATATGAGAGACTGAATCTTGTGGGTAGCCATGAATTTATCACATAAATTTTAATATGAAAGTGAAAGGTTTTGAATTAGAAGATTGTTTTCTGCTATGAAGGAAAAACGAGGACTTGAAATTTGAAAGTACTATTAAATAACAATGCCTTTATATGACTGAACATCTGTGTGTGTGTCCAAATTAAAAAAAATCTTTATTATTTCTTGGATATGAAAGAATTGAAATTTAAAGCCAGAACTAATTTTTCAAGTATTATTGAATGACTTAATGACCAAATAAGCAAATAGGCCCCCAAATCCATCAACCATGAAAAGTTTTCAAACTTTAGGATAAAATATTTCTAAAACTCTCTTAAATGAAAGCCCATGTTGGCAGATAATTCTTCAGTCAGAATAATGAAAGATCACAAATCAAGAGAGACAGGTGAGTACTACAAGATCTCTTCCTTCTTCCCCTTCCCTCCCTCCCTCACTCCTTCTTCCTTCTTTCTTTCCCACCCTCCCCCCACTCCTTGTCATCTCCCTGCTCAACTCTTAAAGGAGCTTTCATTTCTTCCTAGTCTCATTTCAAGTCTAAGAACCAGGATGAGTCATTTTTGTTATGCTTAGAGTATGTGTCCAAAGGCAGTGGGAAGTGCTATGACCCACAGACAGACAGAGAGGTAGCTCTCCCTTCCCCACTCTGGAGTGCGTTCATGAACCCACCCACATAGAGAGGACAGTGTACTTTACTGAACCCACTATTTGAGATGTTAAATCACTCAGAAACTCTCTCTTACAAATTTCCAATTATACTTAGCTACAGTCTGAGTATCCTGTGGTCCAATCAATTTGATGTATAAAAATTGATCATCACCATTCAGCAAAATTCTTAACAGAAACAAAATGGAATGAGGTGGAATAACAGTGTGATGTATTTGGTAAAATATGAGAATAAAAAACTCAGGGGTTGCAGCATGTAATAAAAAATGTTGTGAAAATATATTATGAGTGTGCGTGTGAGTGTGTGTGTGTTTAATTATTAACTAGATATATGTGCTATGCATTAGATTACAATGGTAGACTATAGGTAGCCTGCCTTTGTGTAGTTTAACAAAACCTGCGTGTGTGTGTGTGTGTGTGTGTGTGTGTGTGATTAGAAAAATTAAATGCAGGTACTGGAGAGATGGCTCAGCATTTAAGAGCACTGGCTCCTCTTGTAGAGGACTGGGCTTTGGTTCCCATCATCCACATGGCAGCTAACAACCATTCATAATTCCAGTTCCAGGGGATCTGACACCCTCTTCTGGCCTCTGTGGGCATTGTACATGTGTGTACTTACATACATGCAGGACATACACTCATATATAGAAAATAAAAATATTTTTTAAAAGAAAAATTAAATACAGCAAACTAATAATTATTGAATGAGGCCTGGGTATACACAGTTCATTCAATTTGTCTGAATGAAAGTGTTAATAATGCAAAGTCCACTGGACAAAAGTATAATTTGAACCTGTCTGTAACACACTCTGGGGATTTTGACATAAACTACCTACCTATAGTTTTCCCAATCAATAATTTTCCCATCAATATCAGACTTTCTGGTATTTCCTGTTTCTGGACCTTCCAAGATGACTGACAATCAGAAAGTAGATAAATTCAGTTTTCTTCACAAATCAAAGGACTTTTATGCCTGTCTATTTCTAGAGTGTCTGTTTTATTTGTTTGTGCTTCAGGAACACTACACAAGTTTATAACTAGTACTTTCTAATAATAAGCTACCAGATCTGGACCTTTAAGTTCTCTATTTTTGTCCTTCTATTTTTTAATATGAAGCTCTTGGTTGTTTACATTTTGGGAATTAGCTTATCACTCCTATTACAGTAGGTTTGAGGATAAAACTTCCCTTCTGAGTAGCCTCTTAATGGCTCTCCTCGTAACAGTGGTCTCTGTTTCCAGATAATGCTTCTCATACACATCTTTTCTATGTGACTTAGAGATTTTCATGGCTCCCTGGTGCTCAAAGGAAAAGATACACTCATGCATTTTAATGGCATTCATTTTCTTTGTAATAAAAGTTGCAGTTATGACTACACTCTGCTAATTTAATTCCAATCCACGGCTGCTAGGCATTTCCTTCTCCTTTATTGGGGACTTGGCTTTTACACTCTCTTTATTATTTACCTTAAGATACTTCTGTTTTTTTGTTTCCTTTCTACCTGTATGATTATTCCAAAATTCTGAGGCTTGATGTGAACCCTACAGCTTCTATGAAGTTTCTCACAGTTACTACAAAATCCAATAACCATTCCCCTTTCACATTTCTATAGCGTTTTCACTTGTACCTCTGAACGCATTATGCTTATTTCTATTTTTTAATATTCTCTTTATGCTTCAATTAGTTTCTTTTCTGTTTCTGAGGTAAAATATCTTAACAAAAAGAAAGAAAAGTGAGCTTAAAGGAGAAAGGGTTTATTTTGCTTACAGCTGCAGAGGGATAGAGCCCATCACAACAGGGAAGTCGTGGGAGGAGGCAGGGAACGCATGGTGGCAGAACAGAAAGCTGACTGATCACATGGAATCAGCAGCCCGGAAGCAGAGAACAGATTAGATGTGAGGCCAGGGTATCAAACCTCAACCTTCCACAAGGATGTACTTTCTCCAGCAGGGTTCCACTTTCTAAAGGTCTCAGCACTCCCCAAACAGGGCTACCAGATGAGGAACAAATGGTCCAACACACGAGCCTACCGAGGACATTTCATGTTCAAGTTGCAGTATTATGCTTCTGTTTCATCTGTACAATTTGCTCCCACATCTAGGGTTGAGAACCATGTATATGCTTCGTGTGTGCCTCCATTGTACCCATCACAGTGTTTACTCGGCTCCATTTCCCCAGAAGGTGCACCGAACAGAGGATGCACTAGATGCTCAATAAGAAATGGCTGAATGAAGACCGAAGCTTTGTTTAAAAACTATTTCATGTGAAGTAAGAGAAGGAGAAATTAATGAGGATGGGATAGATTCTGGCCTTTCTTCTGTCACTTGCTACCTAGGCTTAGCCAAATTCTAGAATCCTCAGCTTCCTTATCTTCAAAATAGAGATGTTTTTGACCATCCTACAGCATAGAGCCACTTGAGAGTTTCCGTTGAAGTGCTTGAAAGCTCTGTGTGTTTAACACGTTTGCCATTTTTTCCCATGTAAAATCCTTACTTTAGAAAATAATAAAGCTTTAAGGAAAAAATAGAAATGATTAGTAGTAATAACACCATCCAGAGAGAACTTCTGTTACTGTTTCTTCTTTTACAGTATCGTATGGTCATACATACTTAAAGTAATAGACATGGACAAGTTTTGAAATTCTTTTTCACTGAATTTTAAAATATGGTTTGGATATCATTTTCCATGAACTGATTTTTAATGTACTTCTATAATAAATATAGTGATGTTTTACTTTACAAAAGAGTTTATGTGAGTTAAATGCATCTATGTAAATAATTTTACATCTATTTAGCTTGATTGTAGGTTAATATAAGTATTATAATTTGAAGAGCAAAAATATTTTGAGGGATGATTATTCTTTCTGAAGTTATTTGTATTTGGTTGTGTTTTATATCCGTGATCCAGAAAATCCTGTAAACAACTCTTAAATTTTTGCTACTGTGATTTTGATTAATTTTTTTTGCTTGATCAAACATTGAAATGGTTTCTTCTGTAATGGAAAGTAAAGCACTGAAGAGAACTTAGAAAACAAATCGGAGTGTAAAAGGGCTCAGTAATTTTTCCTCTTCTCTCAGTTGGAAGGAAAAAATAAAAATTATATTCATTCACAGAGGGACTAAGAGACATCTGAAAGAATCATTAAGTGGATGAAATAATACATATTACTAGAAAAATTTAAATTATGTACCTTTCTAAAATACCTTACCTCTCACCTTTTTTATCCAGTTTAATTAAGGACAGATCTATGAACAGTACCAGTCCTCAGCCATGTCTCTTTTACTGCTGCATTTTACCTTGGGGTTACATGTACTTAATTGGAAAATGTTCTTAAATGTTACCACCCAAGGAAATTTTCTTTTATCAATACTTTCACCAAAATTTAGAAATATGTTCATCTAAAAATAATTGTCTTTTAATATATAGTAAACTGATACAGACTGACTAGAAGGGGGCTTGAAGTAGAAGCTGAGGCCATTCTTAATGCAAAATTTACTATAAATTACAAATGTATATTATAAATACAGCGTGCTACTGTATGAATGTACCATGAATTATATTGATAAACTTAAAAAATAGCTTGTGAATTGAAACAAATATGTAGATTCTTAAAGTTATTGCTTAAATAGATGTGGTACTCACACACATATACATGTATAAATTTTGGTGTGTTATTAAAAATTGTTCATTTATATCACACTGCAGTTCTTCCTTTCAAAGACAATTGCATATATATCTATAAGTCATAAAAGTATTCTGAAAAATAAGAGTATGTAATTTAAGATGCTCATGTTTAAATTATTGCTCTGATATTTTTATGTTGAAGAGCTGTTGTACCATAATTTTTGTCAATGATGTGTCACTCAATAACAATCTTTGGCCAATAAAAGCAGGTTAGAGGACAGAGGGCTTGATATCTCTCCTTGATGAGAATAAAGATAATGATAAAAGATGACTCTTGGTAAAACTAATGGGAAGTAGCCTAAAGTGTCAGGGAATGTATAAGGAAAGCTGATTAACTGTATCCTGTTGGCTTGAAGCTGGTAAGTTTGTCCAGTTTAATTTTTATGAATTCCTTCCAGAGAGGATCTATGTCTCCTGAATGCCCGGATGGGTATAAAAGTTGATCCTGTTAGAGTTTTACATTAATTATGACTCTGCCGGTGATAACCAATATTTGTTACCACCCTGAAGGGCACAGCTAGCTTGCCTGACATCTTCCTCAGGAGTGAGTTTAGCATTAACATAGCAAAATCCATTTTGTAATTAATAACTGAACGTATAGTCTTGTACTTTTATTTTATTCTTTAGTTACTTCTAGTCTTTATTATGAAGAAAGTGTACTGTTTGTTAGCTCATACTTGTTAGGCTTCTATTTATTGAACTTACTTTTAATTAACATCTATTTAGTGAACTTACTAAGCAGCTATGTCCCAGTCTTAAACAGAGCAGAGGAAGGAAAAAAAAAAAAACATTTCTAGTGTAACCATGTTGGTCAGTTAACTTCTCCTTCTCTCTTTTCTACTGACGTCATCAATAGTCATTTAAAGCTATTTCATTAGCAAGGGAACTGATTCTTCTGAGAAGAGTGTAAGCAGATCATAAGAATTCTAAAATTATATATATATTTTCTCACCAGGGCAAATTCAGTTCTGGGGCTTTTGTGAACTTAGTAGGTCTTTGTTCCTCTTTTGAAGAATAGGGATATTTTGTGTCCAGAAGCAGTTAGAAAATGAAAAGGCTGAGCTTTTACTTACTCTGAATTGAGATTCCACTCCAATTTTCTGTTGCCCATGGAACCCAGCTCTGCTTCCATTGTTGGGATTAGTTCCTCCCTCTTCTGCATACTGGGTGGAGCTCCCTTGCTTTGGTTTTTACCCAGCCAAGGCATGGGAATTGCTGACTCTGTGTGCCAAGTTGAACAGAAACTGGTGTGATTTTTCAGTTTGTGTGACATCAATACTTTTGAACTGAATTCTTTAGGCAGGCTCTAGGACCTTAAGAAAATAACAAGTAAATGTAAAATTCATGAAAATGAGATCAAAGTCAGGGCTTGAGGTAGCATCAGAAAAAAAAAAAGAGAAATGATTCCTTCTAATCCTTGCTAAATCCTCTCAATTTGGATCATTTAGAAAGATGTGAAGTTGACAGCTAAAACGGTGTGAAAATTAAGACAGGAAGATGTTCTGTTGTGGTTTGTAGCCACTTAGAATGACATTCATTTAAAGGAGAAGTGAAAAAAAAACGAGTCTGTTTTCTGGATACCACGTACCATGCACAAGATATAGAGGTGCACGCACACACACACACACACACACACACACACGCACACACACATACACACACACGCACACACACACACCAAATCAAGATAACGCACTAAGCATATAATTCCCTTGGTGTAGTGTCTCCAGCACCAGGGTGGGGTGAGATAGTGTGTTAATGGGGAAATCTGCTGATTTTTTAGGAGAACTTTTTGTGTACTGTAATTACATTTTTTTCCAGGGACAGCTGTCTCCTTCAGACATGGGAAGGAGCGGGAGGAGCAATGATGTCAAGGGCAGAAAATATCATCTAAACTTGAGAAAGATCTTGACAAGCTGGCTCTGTTATACTAACCCAAGGTTGAGTGACATGGTCCCTATAGGAAGATACAATGGGTTTGAGAAAGCCACATAACAAAATGACTCTCTATAATTCTTTATTAAAATGTATATTGGGTAAGTCTTTCTAGTAGGAAGCTAAACATATGAAATGATCCGTTAAAGGTGAAAAGGTGATCCCCATCCCAGCACCACCGTACACATAGTTAAAAGCAGGCTATACTGTGTACTGTAGCTAAAATTTTCACCTGCATTTCAGTCCATCTTACTATCATACGTTCTTCTATTTTGACATAGTAATCACTGTGCTGGAAAGATACTCAGATTCATGTATTACTTCATCTGAAAGATTATGGGAGAATAAAATTAACTTTGCACTTGAATGTATCTAATTGTTCAAAAATTATCTCTGGTAGAACAACTTCCTTGTGCTTATGGATGTATGTTGAGAATCTGTGCTGCTGTCAGGCAAGAACCTAAGCATGAAGGAAAAGTATGCCCACAAATGTCAGTTAGAATGCCATTTGTCTTAGTCTTATACTACAGTCATAATGATGCCGCAAATGGAGGAGTTTTTCGGAAGCATGTTTCTAATTATACATGTATGAATAATATGTAAATATATATTTAATAGGAGATGTGATGAAGAATTCACAGCCTAGGGGTAATATTTTACTTAACTTCCTAACATTAGGTTAGAAAATGCTAACTGGAGATCACAGACTGTCTCATCTCAGCAGACTGGGTTCCTCTTTGTGGCTTGTGGGCCTGGCACAGGAATCACATGTAGTAACTTAGTTAAGTGTTGATTAGATGGATAGATGATTATCTGGCATTGTTGGTGCATAAAAAAGCAACTATTCTGGTTCTTTCATCTGTTAGAAGGAGACCTGAAGCACACCAAAACAGAAAATCACAAAATAATGATCTTTTGGTAGAAAACTGAAAAACTCTTGCATAAGGTATTAAGATACTGAGAGCTGGAAAGATATACACAAGGCTTTGCCTCTTTCCTCCCCTCCCCTCCTTCTCTTCTCATCCTCTCCTCTCCCCTTCCCTCGTCCCCTCCTCCCTCCTGCTCCCTTCTTCTCCCCTCCCTTCCTTTCCTCTCCTCTCCTCTCTTCTTTTCTTTTCCTTTCCTTTAAAAAATGTTCATCACTGAGGTCTCCCATGTTAAACTTGCACTCTACCACTGACCTATGCCCCCAGCCCCTATGTATTAGCTGTCTTTCTGTCTCTTGGACAAGAAAAACACAAATTTTCCAAAACACTTTTTAGAACTCTTTTTTGCCATTCTAAGTTTTTTTTTTTTCAAAAGGTCTGACTCATACTTTCCCCCAAGAGCTAATTTAACAGGCAAGAAATGTACTTGAAGTGTTTCACACACAGTAAGTGGTGGTTTCACCAAGGGGAATGGGGTAAGCCATGTGGAACCAGAGACCAGACAAGCAGAAGGTGTCAACCTGCTTCTACTTTAGGCTTCAAGTACAGTCATCTGAGGAAAGACTAGAGAGAACAAAGAATGGACTGCCTCAATTTGTAGGGAAAGAAGCTGTCTAACCTTCTGTTTATAGCTCTGTTTTCAACAAAGAAACACTATTTAGTTAGCAGTCTCTTAAGCCCAGTGGAAACTTAGTGATTGTACATGAGTGCGCACAATATTCTATGTCAGTAGGCATATATTATATGTGTGTGTATAGCTCTGGTGCTCTATTTGGCTTGAACACCTTGTCCTCTTCAGTTGTGCTTATGTTTTACTTTTTCAAATTTTGGAGATTGCACAGACTGGCATGTGTGTACACAGGATTGTATCATAGTTTAGTTATTAACTTGATTTCATGTGCATGAGTGTATTGCCTGCATGTGCATGATGTACAGTGTCTCAGAGGTCAGAAGAAGGTGTTGGATCCCCTGGAACTGGAGCTACAGCGGGTTGTTACCCACCAGGTGGGTGCTGGGAATTGAACTTGGGTCCTCTGCAAAAGCAGCCACTACCCTTAACTGCTGAGACATCTCTCCGACTCCTGTGTCATATTTTTTTGCTAATACCTTCTAAACTTCTATTATCAACTGAGATGGAGCATGCCACTAAAATATAAATGGCATTGCTTCACTGTGGGAACGCAGAGCTTCAGTGAAATCCCAAATGTCCAATGGTTCCAACTCTTTTAAGCAGAACTCGCCCCTCCCCTGTTAATTCTGTAAAAGGAAAAGATAAAGCTTTGCGGTGAGTCAGCTGTCTTGGTTAGCAAACATTCATATGATTAGCTTTTTAAGTCTGCAAAATTAAAAATGCCTGGAAGCTTATCTCCCTTATTTCTTAGTGGTGTTGCCTCATCTTCCTACAGATTGTTTAAATGTCACAAGCATTTGAAGACAGCAGTTCTTCCTACATATATCATCCCTTATGAAAAGATCAAAAGCAATGACTAGACAGGAAAGCAGAAAGAAATAAGGTGACTGTTTAGGAAAGAGAGGGACTTTCACTTAATGATTTGCTAATTTTTATTTATATGATCAAAATATTATTTTTAGAGCCTTTTGGTGCTATATCTGCTCGCTCATAATTTGTTTTGTTTTCATCATTCCATATTAAGAAAGTAATATGTGTTCATTATTGCACATTTAAACAAATAAAAAGATACTAAAATGGTTAATATTTTCCTTTTTCTATCTGCCATTCCCAAATAGGACTTCTGTCTTTATACAAAATTGAGATGGCCTTATGTTCATTGCATTCCCTATTTTAGTCCTACAATACAAACATTATTTTTGAATTATTTCAAAATGGGCCATGGACATACCTCTATAGTTAGTTCTAATCCTTTTTTCAACATAGCAATATAAAATTCCTAACATAATGCGCATGGTTTATTCACATTACTTTACTAATGGACTTTCAGATTATGTTCGATGCTGCAAAAATCTCATTGCCAGAAAATTCAAAGAGCCGAATACTGTAGTTAAAATCAAGAAGACTATAAACCACTGACACACTGCGCCAGAAAGATAAAGTTCCTTTTCATCACAGAATCTCCCACCTTCTTAAAGTTCTGTGGGCTGAGATGGTGAGCTATCTGTTCTACCTGTGGTAGAATATGACATCTTCGTCAGCCTCAGTGGTAGGTTCTTCAAAGAACACTGACAAATGCATGCTGAGAAACTGCCCAGGAAAGCAGCCTGGATGCTTGGTCTCCCTGAACAGCTGTTTCTGATCTTTAGTTTAAGAGGGTAGTTAAGGAATCTAACTGACAAATTTTCAATGTGTAGTGATTTTGTTTTCTAGCACTCAAAGGATTTCTATTACACTCTATGCATGGTGTAATAACAGAAAGGCATAAAGAGGCTTCTCCAATAGCAGCTGGCCAATGGCAAAGACATTGACCTAGGGCCCAGAGTTCTTTCATGTTGATGGCTATAGTCATCTTTTAGAAGTTCTCTTTCAGGGCTGGAGTGATGGCTCAGCAGTTAAGATCACTGGCTGCCCTTGCAGTTGTCTGTAGCTCCAGTTCCAGGGGAATCCACTGCCCTCTTCTGGCCTCCATAGGCACTACATGACAGAGGCGCACTTACATGTATGCAGCCAATACATTCATACACATAAAATAAAAATAATAAATAATATATTTAAAAAGAAGTTACCATGATATGCAAGTTGACATTTGTATACAATGTACAAAATACAAAGAGAATTTGAAGTTCTCTTCCAAGATAGAAATCATCTTTAACTTTTCTTACCTTAAGTTTAGCATTTTATTTGCTATGTACAATATTTAAATATCTAAAATATTGCATCTTATTTTTTTTTACATTTCAAGTTATCTTTAGCTTTAAGGCTTTGAACAGTCAGGCAAGAGGCCATGAGTCTGGTCCATCAAGCCTGTCATTAGTTTGTTTGCACAGAGATGCTTCTGACAGATAAACACTTGATCATGGCTGTCACTTCTAAGTTGATATTTACTGACTGGAGGACCAAGTCTGTTTTCAAGATGGTATCAGATATTTTCCACAAGTTATAGAGGAGATACTTTGATACCTTAATTTATCCTGAGTGGAGTTTCTCACAAGTTACCAGACATTTGAGATAGAGAATGTCTGTGTCTGTTTCACATTGTCAGTGTATCTTACACAAATTTACACACACACACACACACACACACACACAGGCGCAGAATTCTTTCTGTTTCAAAATTAACAAAGAGCAGACTCTAAAGGAGCCATGTATATAGTTAGCTGCACTTATCACAAGGATTTGAGAAGAACGTTTGTTAATAATCTATGGCATTTTGAGTTCAGAGTGAATTGAACTAAATGTATAGCCAATGCTAGATTAGCAGCTACGCAATTTTAAGCCAGTCACTGAATCTCTTAGCCCATGTCCACATCCTCAAAGTGTGAGTAATATTTCATTACATCATACAATTATCAGGGAGGTTTAAGTGAGGTAGTAGATACGAAGTATCCATCGACAGTGTTGAGGAAGGCTGGTTTCTCTGCTGGGAATCTCAGAAGGTCTCTGTAGGAAGACATTTCTTATTGGGACTGAAGAGGACACACAGGACAGTAGTAAAGTAAAACGTAGTGTGACATGAACAATGACGTGAATAATCACTCATCCATCATTTTATACAAACAAAGAGAAATTGTCCTTTATCTCATCACCAGTTTTCCACAAGGAAAATCTTGTGACTCATTCAGGCTAATTGTTAGGTCTGATATATAGGGAGAAACTGTGACTCATAAAAGCTGATGAATTGACCACTGTCATCTTGCAAGTCTGTAATCAAGTGGATTTTTTTGAACTAATTGTCCAAACTTCTTTATATTTTTTTCCAAGCTGTCAGTACCAGACAGCTGGCAAATATCACAGACTTGAAAGTCTGATTCCAAAATTATGTATGCAAACCTCACATGAGCGTTGTAAAAGGAGGGGACTACCTAGAACAGCAGCAAAGGCCTCTTTTGGTAGGCATTTCCAGAGGATCTGTACTCCTGAGGACCATACAGAGCCCCACATGCATTTCTTGTGTGTGATGTTCTACGGGAGTTGTTCCTAGTACCAGATGCATCATGTTTAAATGACTCTCTCACTTGGTTCTTACCATTTTCTAAATTGAAGTTGATTTGGGGGGAAAAGTTCCCCTTTAGGTATTGCCAGAAGGTTGGCTTGTTCTGTAGGCCATGGTTTATTGTCTTCTAGATTCCAAAGAGCGTTAATTCCATCCTTCAGTGAACACTGGGCACATTGTGTGTTCTGGGATAATCTGTCACAATGTACATACCTTCTGTTGCCCCTCAATAGTGAAAACACCCTGAGGATGAAAAAAGTATGTAGTTCCCTTGCGTTCTCAATGCCTAGCTGAAAACCTGACACAGAATACTTTCTGGAGTAAAGCTTCCTGCTGCCATTGCTGCTTGTGAGTTGCAGTTCAGTATTAACTCCATAGGGAAACTTTATGAGAAAACATCCTATAAAAGATGGTCCATTTAAATCTTTTGACAACTACCTACTTCCTGCACAGCAAGGACTTCTTAAGACTTTTTAGAAAAAGGTCGTGGCTAGTAAATAAAGAATGCCAAGGAAAGTGCCAACAACGACTATGTCCACTCAAAGGCAAGAAAGAAAAAAGCAATCCTGAGCATTCTTTAGCATAAATATAAGTCTATTAAAAATTTGATCTGAGTCAGAACAACTGACATGCACAACTCCTGTTGAGTGAAAAAGCCTGGAAAATAAAGCAGACTTTCTTGTTTCTAAAGAGTAAGCAGTTATTCACAATTGTAGGGATTTTATTTCAGCCCAAACAAACATTACAAACAAATACTCGTGGGCCGAGTCTCTCTGGGAGTGGCCATTTCATTTTCATTGGCTTCCAAGCCTTGGTTCAGCTGATCCATCCACAGAAAAGTAGAACAAAAGGCCAGGCCTACTGCACCTCCCAACATACAAGCGGTGCTTTGGGCCCAGGGATTATTTATAGCAATCTGGCTCACAGGAGGATGTCCTGCTCTATTCAGTGAATACCCACATTAGAGGCTCAGGGTCAAGGCACAGACACTGTGTAGGGTGCCACCAGTAATCAAATCCTTAAGCCTATGATGGTTTTGATCTAGCCTTGCCCATCAGTCTTTGTGGTGACCCTTTACCTCTGAACAGGCTCATCCTCTTCATGTGCACATTCTATTTATAGATGCTGTTATGAGGACAGATTCATCAGAGATGACTGATGTGGAGTCTGTGGTCAGCAGCTTCGCATCCTCAGCAAGGGCTGGCCGACGCAATGCCTTACCTGACATCCAGAGTTCAATTGCTGCAGATGGAACCTCTGATCTCCCCCTCAAACTGGAGGTGCTGTCCATGAAAGAAGGTAACACCCATAATCCTCAGCACATGCCTGCTCTTAATCTTTTTCCCTGAAATGGCCTTTTAATTGGTTATAAGTGCTTTTTTCCTTGTTGACGAAAAGCTCTCAGGTTTTGAGGTTAATTAGATTTTCATGCCTTTCTGAAACTAGGCAATTTCATTTTTGTACCTTCAGGGTGTGTATGCAGAAAATGATGCTCTATTTCTTTTCTGGATGTGCATTCTCATGCACTATGCTAATGGAAATACAAAAGTGAGCAAAGCTTACACTTTTCTCAATGAGATTACAAGATTTATTGAGAAATGACCAGACTTTCCTTCTAGAAAAACTAACCTCTCACTTTGCAGTTCCTGTACAGTGTAGGACTCTCACTGCCTTCCTTCTTCAGCTCAGGAAGACATTTATCATCAGTAAAGAATAGGATTTTTTTTAGAAAAATCAATCTTTGGATAAAAAGTGATCGTTCTACAAGCAGTAGGAGAAGCTGAGAAAGAAGGCTCAGGGTGTGTTTCAATGATAAGATACTTGTTTAGCATGCAGAGACTGAAGTTCAATCTCAAGTATAAAAGCTAATTAATTAATTGATTATAAACCATTATTAACCTTCACACTGGAGCTGAGCAAGGTAGTTCATGCCTGTAAACCTAGCACTAGGGTGACCTAAGCAAGTGGGTTATCGAAAGTTCCAAGCCATCCTGGACTACATAGTGAGTTCCAAGCCAGTTTAATGTTCTCGTGGGCTACTATGAACTTTTGAAAAGGGGAAAAAGAAAAGGAGGAAGAAAAGAAGAAAGGAAGGAAAGGACAGGAGGGAGGAAAGCTGTGAAACCTGTCAATGAAGGAGAACCTTCAGTCTCTCTCTCCAGTGCTTACAGAGAATTCATACAACTTCTTGCATTTACTTGAAAATAAATGGCAGGATACTTTCAATAATATCTTTTCACTTAAAAATGCTCAGGAAGGTTAAAGGTAATTTTACATACAAATTATTATCATAATATATATGCTGTATTCCCTATTATAGATTCTAAGGCATGAGCAGCCACATATGCATGCAAACGTGTGTATGTCTGTGTATGAGAGACAGAAAGAGAAAGAGAGAGAGAGAGGTGAGAGGGGAGAGAGAGAGAGAGAGAGAGAGAGAGAGAGAGAGAGAGAGAGAGAGAGAGAATTTTTTCCTGGGGGCAGTAAGGGAAGAAAGAACTAGAAGCTACTGCACATTTGACCCATTTGTGGAGATGAAGGAAGAAGGCTTTCAGTTCTGAGCCCCAGGAGGTTATTTGCTAACTGGTAAAGTACAAAAGGCCCTGGTTTGATTTCTGTGAAATATTTATATCCTTATTGGGCCAGATCCTGGTAGCCTGTAGTTACCTTTTCCAAGGGTCATTGAGCTTTTCATATGAGACCCTACAAATGATATTAAAAGACATATACATACAATACATGTAAGAAAAAAGAAAATAAGGAAGTGAGAACATGTAGGCAGGAAATAGAGATGGGAGCAATGGTTTTGATCTTTTATGTGTGAAAAGGTAATGTAACTGCCAACACACCATGTGGTACTGAAGGCCCACCCTAAACTTGGGAGGCAGAGAAGATAACTCCTTGCTAATATAAAACATCGGATTAAAGTTCATGTGACTCACACACAAGCACACAACCTTAATACTGACCTAAGTAAGCAAAAGCGGACAAAATACACCATGGGAGAGATACAGATCTTCTCTATTGTATGTCAGTCAGGTCAGAGCATCTGTTCTCTGGGAGAATATTGCTTCTGTCTTTACAATTTTGTTTAAAGTCTCTTGAAATAAAGCTCAGACGCATCAGCTGAAAAACTCAGTGTTGAAAATTCTTGCATGTGTGACTGCAGATGCTAAGGAAGAAATAAGAATGTAGACTTCCACAGCTAGATGGCCCAGACAATGCTTTATTAGCAAAGCTGTCACGATGCCATCTAAAGGGCTGTCCGTCTCCTCATTAGCTAAGCATAGGGTTTTCAAAAGGAGTTTTAATGGAATACTTTGCAACTAGTAATGAAAGCTGAAAGCTGGTATCTCTTTCAGATATTATGGACTCAGTAATTCATCCATTTAAATACATCAGTGTATACACACTCTGTTGGCTTCCTGCAGGCCTATCTTACTTGTTTTTTGGGTTTTGATGAATGTGCTTAGGTAAAAGAATATGTAGATTCTCAAATGTCTGGCATCCTGAAATAAAATTAACCTGACATTTTCTTAGTTCACTATCTGTCTTAATCTCCCCCTTATACTTTGAAAACCTTAGTAGGGAAGACAGTGAGCCTTGTAGCATACCAACAGGAGGGGACAGAAGATGAAGCACCAATCACACCATGTGTTCTCTTATTTCTATCATTACTCTTTCATCTGTCATTGAATTTTATGCTGACCAAAGGCTAGGTGTCCTACAATCAGCAGTATAGCTGGAGAGAAGGTAAATGTAAACTACTGCTGTTCTGCACCTTATAATCCAACAAGAGAGTTAGATTATAAATGAACAAATATAGAGAAAAATCGGGTGCTTTGCTAGGGAGTTCCTGAGCGACTACTCTAGAACAGAAATCACAGAACCCATCACTGAAATCAGAGTAACTCATAGGCCAGAGGATTGCTGTGAGACTGATGCTAGTCTGGGTTACATAATGAGTTCTAGGACAGTCTTGGCTAACGTTTGAGACCCTGTCTCAAAAATCCTAAAATCAGCAAAACAACACCAAAAACCCCCAACTCCTCTGTTTACAAAAGATGGGATGGAAGAGTACTTCCTCTAGGAGAAACAGCGCAGATTCATGCAGTGTAGAAATAAAAGCTGGCCCTGTGGTCAGAGGGGAGGGATGAGAAGAAAATACAAGATAACTCCGGAGAGTAATTAAGGGCCAGGGCTTGTGGGATTTTAGAAATATGGGTGAAGAAATAGACTTTCGTTTTGAGTGGGAAGATTTTTAGCAAGCTATTAACATTTCATTTACGTTTAAAGTTTTTTTACTTTAAGCATAAAACAGAAAGAGCTGGAGAAATGATTCAGTAGTTAAGAGCACTAGCTGCTCTTGCAGAGGACTTGGGGTTTGGTTCTCAGTGCCCACATGGAGGCTAATGACCATCTGTAACTACAGTTCCAGGAGATGAAATGCCCCTCATCTGGTCTCTGAGGGATTGCACATACATGGTACACTTATATACACTGCAGGCAAAGCATTCACGTACATAAAATAAAAATAAATCAGTAAATAGATCATAAGATGGAAGACAGATTGGAGGAGAGCAGTAGTGTTGGATTGGGGTTGTACTGTTCATTAAAAAAATTTTAGGCCAAATTAAACTGTTGGACTCATAAGGAAACATTTAATCCAAGCCTACTCACAGGTATATAGATCAAGAAACTCAACAGGCTTGTGGGTAGCTTGGGAGCCTTCATGGCAGGTCTGGAAATTAGTTCTGTGTGTCTCTCTTCAACAAAGGACTTCAAGGAAGCAAGAATAATGGGGGCAGTGCTTCAGAAGCTCCATGTCTTGCATGAACTTAAGCACTGTACCAAGTCCTTATACATGGTCTCTTTCCATGCGAGAGGAGTGCTCAGTTATCAGGGTCATGGCTTCAGGAAGGCTCAGTGTTATGGGTATTCTATGAGGTACTTCCTTATTCATTTACTTAACTATCTATCTATTTATCTGTCTGTCTAGATAGATAGTGGTGTTTGGGTGCTGGGATTGAACTTTGGGCCTCGAACATACTTAAGCACTCTTTCTTCCATTGAACTGAAACCCCAGCCCAGCTGCAAGGTATTTAAACTTCATTCTATCCAGTTCTTCTCAGTACAGACCTTATTATTTTATCAATAAGGTCATACTTGCCATAAGCTTAGAACCAGGCTGACATTATATTTTAATGTCATTTCCAGCTTAACAGAGATAGAAAATAAACTGGAAGTCATATTTGTCCTTAAAGAAGGAAAGAAAATTGGCGGGGGATGTGGTTTTTTAACTTGACCCAAGGTCAGTGAAAAATACACTGAGAGAGGTGGATGGGTTAGGGATAGGTCTTACAGGCAGAATCAATAGGCTTGTTAATGAATTGGATATAATGGAGGCGAAGAAGAAATGAATGATAACTCCTACAGTGACAGAGTGGGAGGTGACACTAGCTACAGACAAAGGTGAGCTTGAAAGAGGGGCAATTTTGAGAGTTGGGAGAGTAAAGATTTTTTTCTTCCATATTCCATTCCTGATGTCTTTTAAAGATGTGCACTTCGAGAAGCACAATTTTTACTTTCAAAATATATTTCATACTAGAGATGAAAAACAATGTAGATAAAGTGGCCTTTTCCTTCCCCTCCCTCCCTCCCTTCCTCCCTTCCTTCCTTCCTTCCTTCCTTCCTTCCTTCCTTCCTTCCTTCCTTCCTTCCTTCCTTCCTTCCTTCCTTCCTTCTTTCCTCCTTAGCTAAGGACTGAACACAGGGCTGTGCTCTACTACTGAGCTAAATGCCCAATCCCTGAAATGGCTCCATTTCTCATGAGCCATGTGGGCAGATGATCTTCTCAGTACATATGGAAAGACAGATGGTAAAGGGAACCTCAGAAAGACCACCTTTTTGCTGCAATAGTTTCTCATAGCTAAACCTACGATGGGCTGCATGACACCTACAAGCTCACAGAACAAGGCGATGACAGAGCCTTTTGAGACAGTGTCTTAAAAACAGAATTACAGTTTTGTGAGATACTCTGAAAGAATTACACTGTACCTCATGAACCACAACAACACAAAGAAGAATACAACAGAAGCATGAAACAGAAAATTTAAGAGAGAGGACATTTCTGATTTATTTTAAAACTATTTTTAAAGCATAAATCAAGTAGTACGCTGCCTGAAAGAGACACCACTGGACTCTAAATATATTCTGTATAAACTCCTCAGGTTAGCACCTAAATACATATGAACGAAAAATAAATCAGGCTTTTGGAAACTAGAATCAACCTTGATAATTTAGGAATTTATACCTTCCCCAAAAGCTATAAACAAGTTTTTAACAGAGTTTTGTTTGAACTTGAAATGATAAGGACAGGCTTGAAAGGAAAATCTATTGAAGGAGTATATTGAAAATAAATTCAGTTATATTGAAACCGCTTAGCAATATAGACTAGAGTAATGATATTCTTGAACAGCTATAACATCGTATGGGAAATAACTTTTTGATGATGACTTATTCCTTTCATAAACACCATCGTTCATGGTTAAAAGCCATTGCAACCCTTTGAGTAATTTTTTAATTTAAATTAATTAACTTATTTTTTTTTATCTTTTGGAGACAGGGTTTCCTCATAGCCCCAGCTAGATCAGAACTCATTATGTAGACCAAGCTGACTTCAATCTCACAGAGATCCACCTGCCTCTGCTTCCCCAGTGCTGGGACTAAAGGCATGTGCCACCACTCCCAGCTTATCTCCAATCATTTTTCAATATATTTCTAGGCATTTGCTTTCACATTTCAATATGAGTATGAGACTAGGAGCTGGAGAGATAGCTCAGCTCATAAGATCTCTTACTGCTCTTGAAGAGGACCAGAGTTCAGCTCCCAGCACACGCATGGAAGCTAATAACCATCTGTAACTCCAGTTCCATGGGATCCAATGCCCTCCTCTGGTCTCCGCAGATATTTCACGCATGGGTACACTCACATACATGCAGGCAAAACACTCATGCATATAGAATTTTAAAAAATAAAATCTTCAAAAATGTATGAGACTAATATATTAAGCATTTTAGAATCACATTTCATATTCTATTTCTTTTAAATTTTATCAAATTAGGATTTTTATTTGTGCTCCACGTATTTTTGTGACTTATAAACTTCATGTGTTATTTTTTTAAAAATCCTGTTGAGTTCACATAGTGCTTCCTGTATGTGCATGGGAATAGGACCATTTCCTGGAGCATGAGTAGCATCTCAGGGAACACATCATTGAAGAAAACTGACTCTCCCTCCCCCAGCTACCATCAGTTGCCAACAGTACCTCAGATAGGGGTGGGGACATTTGGTAAACTAGCCAGCAATTGCCAAGAGGAAATATCCTGTTCATCTCCTATTGTTCTGATTATTCTTGGAAATTTCCAATTAGTTTCTTAGAAAAAAAATTACTTAAGAGACATAGATACCACAATCATCTCATTGAACCAACTTAGAGAATAAGTTAATATTCTCTATGAATAAGAATATAATTTATAGAAAAATTTACTTGTTTAACTGAGGGAATAAGTTGATGTTCTCTAGGATTAGAATATTACCAGATCTATTAGCTCTTCTCAGAAAATGATAATGTTTTGTGGGTAGTTTGTTCTGATCCAGTAATGGCAAAAGCTTAAATCCTTCCAGGAATAATTTAGTGACGTGCATTTCATAATGTTGGACGATATCCTTTCCCGCCAAGACTGTGCTCTGAAAGAATTCTTCCATGAACATTCACAAAACAGCTGCCATGTTATTCAAAAGGCAACTGGCCATGAATGCTAAGACCTAATTGCCTTCATGTCTTCTTACAACTGTTACTCTTTTTCTGTTTGTTTCAGAGCAAAATTCTGTAAGAGTATGTGTTACTTTTTTGCCTATCAATCCTCTTTATTACCCTTTATCTCTAACCCTAGTAAGACTTCTCTCCATTCTACTATTATTTCAAGATCATAAATTTATTGTCTTTACTATAATCAATGGTTCATTTTCAGCCCCAGCTTACCTGATCTTTCAGCATGTTTATTAGAGTGACTATTGCTTCTTCCCCGAAATACTTTTCTTTCTTTGGCTTCCAGGGCCTTTTTCTTTTTATCTGATTGGATGACTCTCCCTAGATTTTACTTTCCTTATCTTTCCAATCACTTGGACTAGAGAGTGCCATAGCCTGATCTTTGGATATCTTGGCCAATGCTCCTTGCTTGTAATGCTATCTAACCTCATGGGGATAATTCCCACCCTTCTGTTACTCATGTTTAGAGCTTGTATTAGTACTTTTCTTATTGTGATGATCAAATACATGACAAAAGCATCTTAAGGAAGGAAGGGTTTAGTTTGACTCACAGACTAAGAGGGAATACAGTCCATGATGAGGTGGGATGCATAGTGACAGGAGTTTGAGGTAGTTGGTCACATTGGAACTGTAGCCATGAAGCAGAGAGAAAAAGATGAATGCTGTCGTTCTTTCTTCTTTCCCCTTTCTATTCAGTCTGGAGCCCACCCTATGGGATGGTGCTACCTACATGTAGGTGGGCCTTCCTTTCTCAGTTAAAGCTGCCTGGAAATGTTCTCACTGACATACCCAGAGGTGTATCTTCTGAGAAGATTCTAAATACAGTCAAATTGATAATGAAGATTCATCACTGCAAGCTCACGCCTTGTCAATGTGATGCCTGAATACACTCCTTTAATTTATAATCATCAACCCCTGGCTCCTACAGCTGCATGGACACTTTACAATGCAAATTTATTCATTCAAACCTCAGAAGTCCATAATTTTAACAGTTTCTACACTGTTTGGAAGTTCAGAGTCCACAGTATCTTCTGAAACTCAATGCAGTCTCTCAACAACGAGCCCCTAAGTTATATACTTCTAACATACAATAGCAAGAATAAAAACTACCATTCCAAAAGGGAAGAATGATCAGGTCAAAGCAAGGAAAACATCAAATCCTACAGCTCCATGCCCCATATTCCATGTTCTGCCTGACATTATCTGGACTCTTGACAACCTTATGTAGTCCCACTCATCCAGTTCTGCCAGCACCAGCATAGCAGCCTCTCTTTGGAACCAGCAGTAACTCCATGCCTAAAGCTTTCCTTGGTGAACATCCCATAGTCCTGGTTTCTCAAATATCCTGGGATCACCATTGCAACTTAAACTTCACTTTCGCAGCTTTATGCAATGGCCTCCTTGCAGGAAATTTGGTCATTGGTTGATTGGTTTTAGTGGCTTTCTAGAACCTTGGTGTGAGCCTCCATCGCCTAATAACTCTGATGTTTCTGCCAGCTCTAGGTGTAGTCTGGCTCCCTTCTATCAGAGCTGTGATGCCTTTGTGCTACTCAGTAGCTAAGTCTGGGAAAATGCATCCTTTGGCAGTTATTTTTTAAGTAGGAACTCCTCCATGAGTCAGGCTTCCACTGTGTACATTTCTCTTGGCATTCTGGTCTTCCCCACCTCCACTAGAATATCCCATTAAGCACTAATTACAAAATTCTAGGGCTTCTCTAGCCTAAAGCTCAAAACTCTTCCACAGTCCTCCAGAAATTGGTTTCAAAGGCTTTTGGATTACATGGTCAGGTTTATTACATCAGCAGCCTTACTCTTTGGTATGGGTTTTCTATATTACTAATTGCTGTGGCTGAATATCTCACAGCATCAAATTAAGGAGGGTTTGTTTTGACTTTTTTAAACTGTGAGTCAAAATAAACCCTCCTTAATCCAAAAGTGTGTGGCCAGGGCAGTGGCACAGGTGCACACCCCCAAGAGACTAGAGCTTGGGTGATGCTCTGCTCTTGCTTAATGCTGAAGTTTTTCACAACAGCAGAGTTGCTGCTCTGAATATCATGTCTTCTATTGTCATGGGAGGGAGGGAAGGCAGAAACAATAAGCCCAGCTCAGAGGGAAGTTTAGACATTTAGGGGTGGGAAGCTGAGGGAGCTCCTTCTTGAAGGGTGCATATAATTTTGTTTTTTTCCTGTGAGGTAGGATGTAAGGTTATTTTCCAAGAAGCATAGGAAATAGAAAAGGTAAAGATGCGGAGGGAGCATGATCCAGGATAGCTCAGTGGTTGAGCGGAGCCCCTGGACCCCCTTGTTCTTATCTTCTCTGTACAGATTCACATCTGGATGGAGAGAGTGTGTCATAGTCAAGATGAAAACAAGGCGGGTAGAAAAGCAAAACTGATGGTTTCACTCTGCTATGATATAAAATATATTTCAATAGATTTTTCCACATGAATGGGAAATTATTATTTTTCCAGATGTAAAAAAGAAAAATGAAGAAACAAAACAAGACCAACTGGAAAAGCCCCCAAGTGAAAAAAAATGAAGACTTAGAATTTATCAAGTGCTGAGTTTATGCACACTGAAAGACTAAGTGGCTGTGCTTCCCTGAGATGCTTGATCTGGTGGTAACAATGGTAATGTGTATGTTTTAGATAATCTTGTTGTGATCTTCTGCATTTAGATTGTGACCATGATGTCCAACATTGGCTATTAAAAGACATCACTTTCAGTTTGCACCCAAGGAAATGACAACATATTGTTTATATACCCAACAAAATGTAGTGTCTTTGGGGGGTGTTATTTAGACAGGTATATGTTTAACTCTGTTTTTGTTGTGGTAGGGAAACTTTCTTGGTATGTATAAAGCAAATACTGTTAATTTAACACTTTAAAGAATTTGTAGGAAATTATATTTTTGGTGAGATGGAATAACAGTAAAAAATCACATGGATAAAATATGCTTATTTTTCATCAAAACTGCACCAGATTTTTGCCCATAATGTAACAGATTTGGAAATATTGTAAATGTTGTGACAACACAAGCATCTCCATTGTCTGCTATATTTTGCCTCATTTGTGCATACTGTTGTTTTTCCTGTGGACCTATAGATTGTAAAATTTGTGAGAAATTGCTTATATGGAAAATGCCTATTAAATGAATTTCATTATATTCCTTAACTTGGTTTGTGTATATGTGCATATTTTGTTGTAATCTGGGTTACACCAAAGATTTTACTAGTTTCTTTACCTTTTCTTATTCTTCAGGTTATTATTTTGTATAACTTGTTTCTGAAGAAGTTTCCTCAGGAATGCAAAATTTTTTTATATTTTTCCTGAAATAACTAACACAGCAGGAGCCACTTGAATACTTGGTTAATGCTATAGGCAAAAATAGGAAAATACAAGCTTTTAGTACGTATTTAAGTGTTGTTTTTAAAAGGAACAAAATAAAAGCAAAGCTTTAGCAAATTTCGACTTACTCAATATTTTATGAATATTAAATATTTGAATAATTTACTTTCACTTTTAAATGGATATGCATGTGATTATGTTTCATTTGACTACTGACTTAGGCCACATCTGTATATATTAACCAAATAAAGTTTCACTAAAGACACTTGTTATTGATGCAAATTTCTTTCATTTCATTTTCTGAAGAGTGCAGAATGAAAAATGGCAGATTTTAAAGGATAAAGGATAAAATCTTTGTAC
This sequence comes from Eospalax fontanierii, assembly GCA_035773235.1. Taxonomy (NCBI): domain Eukaryota; kingdom Metazoa; phylum Chordata; class Mammalia; order Rodentia; family Spalacidae; genus Eospalax; species Eospalax fontanierii. Next base: position 38,364,838 of record CM069545.1, on the reverse strand, counting down.
TTTAAATCACCTTCTGCTTGTGATCTTATGGATAAAGCTTCCCTTTATATTTGTGTTTATGTGTGCCAATGAGTAGATTTCTAAGAACCTGATTGTTTCAAGTTCTCAAATATAAATTTTTAAATAAAATAGTCAAAACTAGTATTTAGGTATAGCACTAAAATTCAATAAAATGTATTGTAATCGTTAAAGTATTTGTGAAGGTTGTTTAATGAAGCAAGACTGAATGGCCAGTATGAAGAAATGAGATAATGGTTTCCAACTGGGACAGCTTTGTAACTTATTTTCCTACGTGACTTTGGCAAAGTCTGGAGAGAGCTGGGCAAGGGAGACAGGGATGAGTAGGTGCTTCTGGAATCTTGTGGGAAGAGCTGGGATGCTGCTAAGCAGTTAAACATTCTTCGCATCTAAGAAGGCCTTCACAGAAAAGAATTACCTAGCCACAGCTTTCAGTGTTACCAAATTTGAGAGGCACTGGAGTGAGTGAACTCCCTGGGTTTGAGTTCTGACTTGGCTACATAAGAGCTATGTGATCTTGAGCACGTGTGATCATATCTCTAAGTCTCCATTTTATCCTTTGGAGAAGGGTGTTAATAATAATCTGTACTTTATAGGGGAATGTGATGGTCATTTAGTTGTTAACTTTGACACATCAAGAGTAATCTGGGAAGGGTGTCTCAATGAGAAATTTTCTGGATTAGGTTGGCCTGTGGACATGTCTTTGGGGAATTGTCTTGACTACATTAACCGATATGGGAAGGCCTAGGCACTGTAGGTGTGATACCATTCTCTAGTTTGAGGTCCTTGGATTATGTAGGAATGGAGAAAGCAAGCTGAGTATTAATAATGTGTGCATGCATTCTCTCTCAGCTTTTAACTGTGGGTTTGATATGACGAGAAGTCTGAAGCCCTGACGCTGTGCTTTCCCCTAACGATGGACTGTAACCTGGAATTGTGGGCTAAAATAAGTCTCTTTTCCCCTAAATTGCTTTCCATGGGTATCTTATCACAACAAGAGTGATAAACTAGGACGGTAGGTAAAATTAGTAAATGAGATTGTGCACGTAAAACATCTGGATAACATCTGGAAGAATTTATTTGATAGACATTAACTGCCACCACCACCATCATCATCATGCCTTACTTGTATGCTTTTGGCCTTATTCTCTGGTGGCAGCTGAGCTGGTTAATTGGCTGTCTTCTGCTTTTTCTGATTTCACAAGTGTTCCCAATTCATGGTGCTGGGAGAAAACATTATGTTAAAAATGGATGGTTTGAAATAATTACCATATTAATGCCAATTCGGTCATGGCAATTAGAGCTGGCAGGTGACTAGTCTTTGCCCTTTAAGGGTGAGTAACTATCACTGGGATTTTATTACAGTTGCCAAACAAAACCATGTGAGCATTTTTTCTTGAAAACATAGAAAGAAAAAAAAGTAACATAGCTCCTGGGTCATGGTATTTCATGTTATTTCTGTCTCTTTTAGACCAAAACCAATGCCATTTTTCATTATTACTAGGAGTAGTTTATATTCTGGGTGGCATATATCCTACACCATGTATTTATCACAATGCACACAACAATGTCCTATTACATACACACATATATATACATATTATAATTAAATATGACAAAGAATATTTGCAGAAAAAGAGAACTGCTTAGTTGATTAAAAATTTGCTGAGGAGCCAAGACAATGGGGAATTAAAATTCAGTAGTAATTTAAAGACAAAATTGAATTTATTACCACCTTCTTAAATGTAAAAGATATTATATTATAGCAAGAAGACACTCTCAACAAAGCGTTTTAGCTGGGTAGTTGGCTCATTAAAGAAAATCTCTGCCCCATTTTTGCCACGGTCTTTGCAAAAAGCTTCCTACTTGAGTCAATCATTATAAAGTCTTAATTAATAGTGTCAGATAACAGGGCTAAAATGGGATAATAAAACGATCAAGCGGCTGTCTAGAAACTTAGCCCTTTGCAGGGAAGAGAAAGAAGAATAAAAATAATCCATTCTGTATCATGTGCCCAGAGATATTTTTGTGACCTCATGGGGAAAGATTTGAGTCTCTTTAGAACACGAGTGACTAAGGGGTTAGCGTCCTACTTGTAAAAAGAAATAATACATTAGCTTCAGCTTTAATAATTAAGTACAGATACCTTAGGCATCTTGGATAGACGACAGGGGAGGGAGGAAGAGAAGAGAGGAGATGAAAGTACAAAGGAGAGAGGATAGGGGAGGATAGAGGAAGAGAGGGAGAGAGAGGGAAGACAGGCAAGAGGATGAAGGAGACAAGGGGGCCAGGGACAGGGAAAGGAACGGGTGAAAATGCACTCAAAGCTTGCTGGCCTGTTGCCTCTATGAGGAACCTGGCATCATCTCACAGCTCTGATGTTTCCGCTCATGATTCTGGTTGGTTATTTCATGCTGTTTACTTCAATTTCTTAATGTGCATATTGGTGAATTCTTTTGAGTTAAAGCACTAAATACTGGCAAAATTCTGAGGACGGTGCCTGACACAGAAAAATTCTATTTGCTAGAGCACAGAGGCTTGCAGCAACATGAAGAACACCCTGGACCTGTTGATTCGCTTCTCTCCTTATCCCTCCCTGTCTCTTCTCCTCATCAGCAGCACTCTCTTATTCAAAACTAGGGATGCTTCATCACCGGATTCCATTTTTTCCCCAGAGTTATTGATGACAATTCTCAGAACATCAGACACCTGCTGCTCTTCAAAGATGGGAACATTGGCTCCAACAAAAGGTTGAGGTAGAAGTTTTTAAAATCTTAGAGTGGGTTTCTTATTGAGCACATAGCAACAAGCACAATTAGTGCAACCGTATTCAAGGGACTGGTGATTACTAAGCACATAATAGATCCTTTGAAGATTCAAGAAGATAATCATACAAAATAGCCGTTCCTGCTTCTCTTTTGTAGATGAAAATGGATTCACAGGGTGTTCTTCAGAAACCACACCAGAAAGAAACAACAAGTTAGAGCAGGGCCCTTGGAGCCAGGGTGTGCACTGCCTCTCTTAAACAAAAAGGCTAGTCTGCTCCAGCTGTTCTGCCAATAGTCTTTATTAACTGTGCCTGAATTCCACTCAGGAATCCTAGGAAAACTGAAGAGGAGCCATTTGTTTGTCATCCATCCATCCACTCGTCCATCCATCCATCCATTCATCCATCCATCCATGTGTGCTTTCATTGATCTCACAGAGGATTTTATATTGCAAACACAATTTTCATTCAACTTGCATTCATTTTCAAGATGTCAAAGGAATGGAAGTCAGTGGAAAACCCCATGGTTCTTAGTTGGATGGTAGTACTTGCAAAGGAGGGGATGTCTAGTGAAAAGGGAGAGTAGTGCCACAGCCAGGACTAACGTCTCTGATGTGTGACCTGGAGTGGCCCATGCAGTGAATAGGACATGATGATCTGAAGGTGTGTAAAGCTGTTCTCCAGTCCTATGACCCAATACTTGGAGATAATTGAAAAGGGGGAAAGGTTTGTTTGGGCTCATAGTTTCAGAGATTGAAACCTATGGTCACTTGGCCCTGTTGATTTGGGGCTGGGGCACGCCATGATGGGAGTACATGGTCAAGGAGGTTTATTTACCTCAGAGTAACCAGAAAGCAAAAAGGAAAGAGAGGGCCTGGGCTACAGACTTGCATCAAAAGTCTGCCCACAGTGATATAACTTTCTCCCACAGGTCCTACCTCCTACCTCAATGAGTACCAAGGCGCCGTGAATGGGCCTTCAGAGAACATTCGTGACTGAGCAGGGGGAAGCATCAGAGCAATTTAACATGGACTGACTATGAGCATTTTTAAAGTAAGGCATACTAAGCGCATGAGACGCTCCCATCTGCTTCAGGCAGGTATCCCTCAGAGGTTAGCATCTTTTGCAGTAATGATGTGGAGGCCTCTGAAGGACTGACTCAAGCAGCTATCCAAGCCAAAGGGAGCCATTCTGAAGAGAGCAAGAAATTAGAAATGAAAGCCTTCCTGTTCTGGAGAGTCTATGGAATTGACCGACAGTTCTGTGAAAGTTTTCAGTCCACTAAACAACACGAAACATTCCGATGTTCTTGTTTCATAATCTCACCTGAATTAGATTTCCACTAGTGGAAGGAATTTTATTTTTATTTTTCCTTCTTTTATATCTTAAAATTGTAACCTCAAAGAGGAAAAACCATGGAGATAACCGTCACTAAGTATGGATTTAGTTTGAGTTTTACCTCAATTTGGGTGATTTATATTGCTTCTTGTAGGTACACAAAATTGAGCACTTACCTGTGAGAATTCCTAAAACTGACACGAGGTGGCGCACATACCCCACTTCTTACCCACAAAAGTCAAACGTAATCAAAGCTGCCTAAGCTCTCCCTTTCGTGTGTTTACCAGTTCTGCTACACGTGTCAGTCAGGGTTATTGCAAAAACAAAACAATATCCCCAACTTTACACAGTTTTTCCAAAAGATGGTTTATGAAATTATAATAGAAAGTATTTCAATTCCTGGCTATTGATTTTTTTCCCCTAGTTCTAGGAAACTCTAGGTCTTCAGGTACCAGAAGAGGGGGCTGTGGTACAGCCTTCAAATACACCTGGATGTGCAAACGCTACAGTCTTTTCTATTATGCAACAAAGAATATGTGTGTGTGTGTAAAACAAGGTCAGCTGGATTTTTTTCTTAATTTAAAATGGTTATGCACAAATGCTTTATTCATTAAAATCAAATTGCAAACAATTCTGAATTGTCTAAGATCTTAAGATTCAAATGGGCATTTGAAGTGTTTTGAGTTTGAAGATTTATTTTCAATTGAGACTTCTTTGTGGTTTTCAAAGCAGCCTGGGCTCAAGTGAAAGATACGTGAATGTGTGGCTTTGTTGACTTAATTCAGAATATCTTCTATCACTGTCCAGCCCCTCCACTGAGGAGAAAGACTTGTCTCATAAAGACAGAATGGGAGGTTAACTAAGTGATTATTCCAGTTCTTCCAAGTGCCAGAAGAGAAATAAGGAAAACTTTTCTCACTGTGTGCTGTCTGGGAGAGTTAAATGCACAGAGGATGCTGGCCAAGTGGTCTCGGCAAGAGACTGTTGGGGGTTAGCTTCTCATATTTCTAAAGTCCTTTCTCTGGACAATTAGTTCCTATTCAGTGCAGGACAGATGCAGGGGGTGGGGGCATGGGAAGAGTCGAGAGTAACATCTTACTACATGCAATGGGTTAACAACTGTCTTGAGTACTTTATGTGTAGTAATTAAATACTGACAATAGCCCTATGTGTGTAAACACATGGCCAAGAAGTTCTTGCCTAAGGTCACCCTAGTAAAGCGCCAAATCAAGTTTTAAAACAAGCAGGCTGGTCTCAGAATCTATGCTTTTAACCATGAACTTCTATAATCTCTACAAATAGAAAAAAAAACCCCACTTCTGTAATAATTCCTGTACATCAAATACTGTTTTAAGCATTGTACCCACATCGATCCCTTTGATTCTTGGAGCAATCCCATTGCATAGGTACTGTTATCTCCATTTTACATCAGAGGAAACTGAAGCACAAATGAGTTGAAATGTTAAGGGGATGATTGAATTTGAGGGTGTGTTTAATGCCTTTTCTTATAACAAAGTCTTTTTGAAGGCTACTGAAGAGTTGCAGAATTCATTTCTGTCCCTTCCCTGCCCTCCTGCCCGTCCCTTGATTTTTCTCACTTTCTTTTCTTTCATTTTATTATTTTTATTTTGTGTGTATGAGTGTATTGTCTGCATGTGTGTAAATGCACCCGTGCCATGCAATGCCCTCAGAGGTCAGAAGAGGGCATCAGATCCCTTGGAAATGGAGTTACAGGTGGTTGTTAGTTGCCATGTGAATGCTGGGAACTGAACCCAGGTCCTTTGTAAGAGCAGCCAATGCTCTTAACCTCTGAGCCATCTCTCCAGCCCCATTCTTCAGGTGAGAACATCTGTGTCCCTTGGCAAAAGAAGTTTAGGAGAATTACTAGGAGACAGGGGTGGGGAGGATGCTCCACAGTGGATTGTGGCATTACTATGCCAATATTATAATCACCTGAAAAAAAGCCTGATTCTTAGTTTTATCTTTTAAAAGTGATCTCAAATATGGAGGGCACCTGTTCCCCTAGATATATCTTGGAACCATCTGTCTCCTGGAACTGGGGCTGATGGAACTTTCCCTGGAACTCTGTTTCTGGAACTGTATCTCAGAGTCAAGAAGCAAGTCCTACCCATAATTTTATTCAAAATGGTTTCTCCAGCCTCAACTGGGGAAATAGAAGCTTGGCTCCACCTTAGCAGACCATCTGACCTTGTCATCCCTAGTTCTATACTATTTCATTCATCTAAGGTCTCATGTCCTTCCCAATATCCCCTGTATGCAATGGGGACAGGGTGCCACCTTTCAGTGCTTTGATAGGTTAGTTTTCAAGCATACCCTCATTCATGTATGCATGCATTCATTCATTCTGCAGTACCAAATTGAGGTTTCCAGAAAACAAAATCAGGTGCCCAGGTCACAAGACACAAGAGCACACAGTTTTGCTGGGGTTAATTAGAAGTCATTAGTCTAGCTTATATCAATTTAGAAGCTATTTCTACAGTGGACACAGACTCAGGGTACTTATCAGTTACTTGCCTCCTAGCAGAAAATGAGGTCCAAGGGGTGGATGATTCTGTCATCATGACTGACAGAATTCTAAAGGTGAAGAAAGCAGTGCTCTTCTGTTTACACATTCTTCTTATTGCAAGGGTTCTTGAATTTCATTTTTCTTATCTATGTACTAAGTTATTGAAAAATCTAAGTCCAATCTAATTTTGATGGCCTCTAATGTTTCTTGGCTCATTTTGAAATATATATATATTTTAAATACTTTATTATTTTTATTTTATGTATTTTACATTATATATAAATGTATTTCCTGCATGAGTGTAAGTGCGCCTGTGTTGTGCATTTCCCTCGGAGGTCAGAAGAAGGCACCTGGAGAGGCCATCAGATCCCTGGGAACTGGAGTTATAGACAGTTGTCAGTTGCTGTGTGTGTACTGGTATTTGAAGCTAGGTCTTCTGCAAGAACAGTCAGTGCTTTTAACTGCTGAACCATCTCTCCAGGCCCTGAAACTATCTGGAAAGAAGAGAATATCAGCAGTGGCACCTGTGTACTTTCACAAACATTCATATTTTGTGTCATTTTGTTCCCTACACTACAGTTTTCTAGTTTGAAGCAGACCAGACATGTTGTGTGAAACTCCACAAATGTACTGTCAACACAGTGACCTCAGTTCTCAAGGTCATGGCTAATCTTGGCTGTCAATTTATCCTTGTGAAGAAAGAACTGCAGTTAAGGAATTTCCTCTGTCGAACTGGCCTGCGGGCATGTCAGTTTGGCATTTTCTTGATTGTTGATTGATGTGGGAGTGCCAGCCCACTTGAGAGTGGTGCTGGACAGATGGTCCTGGGTTTTAGAAGGAAGGAAACTGAGAAAGCCAGAGGAAACCAACCATTAGCAGTAGCTCTCCAGGGTCTCTGCTTCAGATCCTACTCTGACTTCTCTCTGTGATGGACTGTGACCTTGAGTGTAAGATAAAATAAATCCTTTCCTCCCCAGTTTGATTTTGGTCGTGGTTTTTTTCACAGCAACATGAAACAAGGTGGAACATTTAACATTAACCGAAGATGTTATCAGACTTCCTATAGCACATACATGGCACTATGACGGTTTAATTCTGTGTCTCTCTGCTGAGTATTTCCTAGCTCTCCTCACTCTCCTCTCACTGCATTTCCAAGATGTCAAAACAGGCAGTTCCACACCAAAGCATACCTGACTTTCCCAGGTTACATGCATGTTATACTATGTTACCATGTGAATGAGTCTACCAATTTCAGCAGATGAGACCTAGAAGACTTTTCTCCCTTATAGAAAATATCTTATTTCCCCTTCACTCCATCCCAGCCAATTTTTTAGATGTCCTTGGAGCTCACAGAAGACTTCTAACTACAATGCTCAGAGAGAAAAGAGCAGAGGGGCCTCACTAGTGGTTGCTTTTCTGACTGCTTCTTAAGACCTGCTGTTGCCTTCTTGGGTCTAGGATCAACCAGATAATGGGAAGCATTGTCACATGGGTCACATGTGAGGTAGGCTAAGTGAGGGCATTTCCAGGCAATTGAATGACATCACAGAGGAAAGATAAACTCAGCAGGAATGGCAAGTATTTCGGACAAGAGAAGCAGAGAAGGCTAGAATGCAAGGCGTACTTGGAAAGAAGCATGCTAAAATGGATCCAATTGAGGTACACACAAAGAAGTGGTAAGAAATCTGGGAAGCTGGAAATGGGGTGCAGAAAAGATCTGAAAGGCCCAGGAGAAGCTATTATAGGAAATTCTTCAAACGGCTAACAGATCAAACATTCACCCAGGAGAGAGTTGGAAAGTTCGTTTATTCTTTTGCGTACATGTGGTCCCAGATTTAGCAACAAAGACTTCACAATTTTCTGGGTCTAGAACAATGTATACGTCAGATTATACAGGACTTTTTATGTCATTTCATGGTTGCCACCTGTGCCTATGACCTCTAAAAATGATAGGCCATGTTATCTTAGGAAAAATTTCTTCCTGAGTTCACCCAGTCATCATAGCTTACAAAGCAGATGTATTAGTTACTTTTCTGTTGCTGTGATAAAACACCATGACCGTAGGAACTTATAAAACGAAGAGTTTATTTGAACTTGCAGTTCCAGAGTCCACTATGGGACAGGGGCATGGGAGCAGGAGGTGGCCAGAGACGGAACCTGACGGTTTCTATCTTCGAGCAGGCAGGGAAAGCAGAGCCAGACTGAACATCTGACTAGGTTTAAGAACTCTCAAAGACCTCCTTGCTGATGCACTTCCTCCAGCATGGCCACACCTCCTAAAATTTCCCCAAACAGCGGCACCAACTGGGGATAAAATATCTAAATACTTGGGATCAATAGGGCACATTCTTATTCAAACCACCACAGTACATATCTCAGGCATAGGTCTGGACCTCTGCACCTTTTGATTTATAGCTAGGCCAGACTAATTGGGCTAGGAATTGCTCAAATGGTCATTGCAGTTTACAAAGTCAGATATCACTCCAGAAGTTCTAGATATCTGTCACGTTTGATCTACCAGATGAACCAAATACTTCATTAACTCATCTGGTGAACTCTCTATTTTCTTAGTTTCACATCTTTATTATCAGTAAGACCTGATTTGTCTGAAAGCATCACAAAGTTTCACGATAATACAGAGTAATAAAACACATCTCAGGGTAGTGAAAACAGGACAGAATAATAAACATCATTGGGTAGCACAACATCATTTCAAGTAGCTACATAATAAGTAAAATAGGAAACATCATTTGGCCTAAGCTTAGAAGGACATTCTATAAGAACACAGTTTGGTTATAAGAATATAACTTTTCCTTATCAAGGCAGGCTAAGGCATCTGGTTCTTCCCTTGTATGCAAAAAGAAATGAAAATATTTTTAACTTTTTTCTTAGTCAGTAAATGAATAAATGGGTGGCAATTAACAAAAGGCAACTTCTGGTTTCCTTTATGTTGCTGTAATAAAGCACTCTGATGAAAAGCAAATTAGGTAAGGAAACTCTTTGACTTCCAGGTCACAATTCAATCACTGAAGGAAGAAAGAGCAAGAACACAAAGAAGGAACCACAGAGGACACCTTTTTCTGACTCACTGGCAGGTACATACTTAGCTAGCTTTCTTTTATAGTCCAAGACCACCTATCCAGGGATGGTGTCCCAAACCCCAGTGGACTGGGTCCTCCTGTATCAATTAATAGAATAATACCCACCAACAGGTTAACACGCCAATCTGACCTAGGAAATTCCTCAATTGAGGCTCTTCTGTCAGAGGACTGTAGGCTGTGTCAAGTTGACAACTAAAGCTAACTAGGACACCAACCCTATAAAAAGGATATCCACATTGAAAATAAAGATCTGAAAGGTGTAAGTGAATTTGACCCAAATGAAACAACAAAATACAGAACCACAATGCCTCAATCCACAGACAAGACTGCTCAGTAGACACATATTCCCCTCCCAGGATGCTTGACCTGTTTCTTGCATATCTATCTTACCCTAGCTAGTAATCTGATAACAAAAGCAGTTTCTCCCCAGGTGCAAGTTTCTCTGTTTGTTTTTGTTATTCTTTAAAACAATGTTTGAAATCCCCACAGCCCTCAGAGATGCAGGTAGATGAGAAAATTGGATTCTTAGCCATTGTTGGCTCTACCTCTAACACTCCTGCATTTTAATAAGCTGTGGGATAACCATGCCCTGGTAGTGCAAGTGAGTAGAATTTCTATATCCAGGAGGGTCTTCTGTGAATTGTCTTAAAAGGCACAGAGCAGTAACCAGATGGTAGTTGACAGGCTAACTTTAAAGGCAAGTGTTTGTTTTGATTGCTTTCCTACGGGAAAGTGAGTTCATCAGAGCAGGAGAGAAAAGCAAAAGAAGAAGAAACAGTAAAGAGAAGACGTAAAGAGAAATGTGAATAGGAATGGATATTGGAAATGAAGTAGAAAAACAAGCCAAGTCCAGAAGAATGGAAAATGAAAGGAAATAGAACTGCATACATTTCCCCAAATGGTTGCCTAGGGAACTTAACTAGGTGAGGCTGTCTCTCAGGAATAGTCTCTTGGCTCTATAAGTATAAATTAGAAAACAAACACATTTCAGTCACAGGAATTACAAACAGCAAACTTTCTGTGCCATACTTCTAACAGCAGAAGCGGTTGATTTCAACAATTTTCAAATGTAGAAGGAGATGAATTATAAGACTGAAACCTAGGAACATCAAGGTAAGACTTTGGCATTAGATCAGCCTGGAATGACACCGTAGTGTTTGTAGTGGCTGAACAACAAACCTTGGGGCAGTAAATGAGAGCAGCTGAGAGTCTTCTTGGTAATGTAAGATAATCATTTCAGTTTTCTCGGATTTTGTTGAAAGCCATTTTTCCATGAAAAGAGCTTCCCATACTTGAGGGCATGCAGTGTCAAAACCGAGTTTCACATGATGACGCAGTTGTCTTCTACAAGTGCATGGCCTCTGTGGAGCCATTTCTCACTAGTTTTCCCTACAACTGAAGATTATAATGGACAAGAAAGCATGAAATGGTGCCTCTTGCCTCCCACCTCAAAATCTCGTTTTCCATAGCTAATTCTATTTTGCAAAAATTTTATTTTTTTTGTTGCTCAAAAGCTGACAAGATTATCACCCTTGCATTTCCTGGACGGAATTCTCTAAGTGTGTGTGCCCTGTTGGGCGGAGGGTATAGGCCCCAAGAGTAGTACAGACTGCTCTCCATAGTGACTAAAACCATCTCAATTTACAAAACAAAAGCAGGAAAAAAATGTGTCAGAATTTTGCTGTTAGTTTGAATCGCACTTCAGTTAAACCATCTGATTTTTGCTTCACATTAACACAGAGATTTTTCTGAAAGGAAACTTGCAAAAGCACATGTTCCTCCATGGAATAGAATGGATCTTCCATTGCAAATATTTATAATTTAGAAAAATTTGAAAGCCATAACATAAAAGAAAAAAAAAATGTCTGTGGTTTTCAGCAAACATTTGAATTTCCCCTTAGAATTCACACTATTAAATATTTCTTCATCTTTCTGTTTGAGATTGGCTTTTGGCTTTCAATGATCATAGAGAGCAAATAAACCCTAGAAATTTCTAACAGAACCAAGAGCAAAGCAGAGGTGACATTGGCCCTTCAACCAACTATCTGGATTGAGGTCAAAATCCAAAGTGGGAACAGAGAATAGAAAGACAAAATGATCATGGTGAGTTTTAAGCTCTTGGTCCCCGTAAAGCCAGAAAGGAAAAGAAAAATGTGTCAGAATATTTTGTTAGCATCACTGAGGTGCAGCTTATGTATGTAGAGATAGAGATACAGATGAAGATGCACACTTTTACTAGGTTGCATGCTTTAGTGGGCAAGATAGCTACATATTTTAATTCTAAGCGAATTTCATAAAAGAGAAAAATATCTAATTCAACAAGGATTGCAATAAGGAAAATATTTTTGGAATTTATAATGAAATTTGGAGTCAAATGCTACTTTGAGCATTTTCTTATCTGTTGTCTCTTAGCTTGTATTCAGAGGCTAACCATTGGCCGAGTGTGTGACTTTGCCTTCTTTTCAAACATTACATGAAGGAATTGGTTCAGATGATCTTTTAAAATTTATTCAGACATAGGTCTGTAGTTTACCCCTATTAAAAAATTCCTTGCTAAAAGTAATATTTGTAATTACATAAAGAGTATAAAAGAATTAAAAAATTGCCAGGTATGTTGGCACACACCTTTAATCCCAGCATTTGGGAAGCAGAGGCAGGTGAATCTTTGTGAGTTCAAGGCCAGCCTGGTCTACACAACGAGTTCCAGGTCAGCTGTGGCTACAAGGAGTCCCTGTCTCAAAAAGACTAAAAACTAAAATAAAAGAATAAAAATCAGAAAAAAATACGAAAGAATCTTCAAATTACAAGATAAGTGACTAAAAAGGACAAACAAATGTTCAAAAATAATAAAAAATAGGCTGGGATCCAGCCAGTTCATGCCCCCACCTCACCATGAATGCAGTCAAGCAAGCAGTCAACTTTGGTCCCAGGCCCACCATGCTGTGGTGCTCCGTACTGGTAGAGAGGAAAAGTTACTAGACTACAAAGGACTTGGCATTAGTGTTCTTGAAATGAGTCACAGTTGGTCAGAGTACCCAAGATTATTAACAACACAGAGAATCTTGTGAGGGAATTGCTAGCTGTTCCTGACAACTACAAGGTTGTCTTTGCACAAGGAGGTGGGTCTGCTCAGCTCAGTGCTGTTCCTGAGCTGATTGACCCTGAAAGCTGGAAGGAGTGCTGAAGAAGTTTGGAACTGTGACTGTTCTTCACCCCAAATTTCAGAGTTATATAAAAATTCCAGACCCAAACACCTGGAACCTTAATTTGCAAGCTTCCTAGGTATACTTCTGTGCAAATGACTGTGCAGAGTTGGAGTCTGATTTCATTCCTGGTGTCAAGGGCGCAGTGCTGGTTTGCAACATGCCCTGAAACTTCTTATCCAGGCAGTGGATATTTCCAAGTTTGGTGTAATTTTGGCTGGATCTCGGAAGAATGATCTACTGGGGTTACAGTGGTGATTGTTCAGGATAACTTGCTGGGGTTTGTCCTCAGAATGTCCTTCTATCTTTAGAATACAAAGTACAGCCTGGAAACAACTCTGTACAATGATGGTCCTGGAGTGAATTAAGAACAACGGTGGGACAGCACCAGAGAGATGCTTAGCTCATGCAAATCTCAATGATTTGTGATATTATTGATAATTTTCAAGGATTCTGTTTATACCCATTAGAGTGCCAAAATAGAAGCAAGATGAATATTCTATTCCCCATTGGCAATGCCAAAGGAGATGAAGATTTGAAAAGCAATTTCTTGATAAGGTAGTAGAATTCAACATGATCTCCTTGAAAGGGCACAGGTCAGTGGAAGGCATCTGTGTTTCTCTTGATAATGCTGTCACAACTGAAGATGTTGAGAAGTTGGCCACCTTCAGGAACAAGTTTTTGGAGATGCATCCATTAGGAACATATCTTAACTATCTGCATTCTCCCCTTGAACACCATGGCAGAGGAGAGTAACTTGGGATTGGAGACTAAAATTAACAGACATGATATTTTTCTAAATTACATACTTATTACAGATTTCTTCTTTTTCAAAGAATGACAGCTGAACATGCAGAAGTCCACAGAGCTGATGAGACTACCAGCTAATGACGACCTTAATTTTGACTTCAGTGGAAACACTGGAAAAAAAAAAAAAAAACTCTTCCTGTTGCTTTTCTAATGAATTCAGCTCATTTTGTCTTTGCTGCTATGTTTTCTAAGTGGATCTCAGTACTTGCTTTGGACCTTGTTCTGCCAGAGTTGTTTCTGGAGTATCATGGTGCTTGGGAGGCCCTAGGTTCTGAATCTAGACAGCAGTTCCATAGCTGGGTTCTATACCTGTTGGTTAAAGGCAACAGCAACCCTTCAGGCAAACAGGTAAACTATAGATCTGTATACTGTTAGTCTGATAAACAGATGAAAATGCCCTACTCTATAAATGTTTATATAGCAGGTCTGTGTTTAACACCATACAGTTTTTCTCTATGTATTTATATTAGTGAAACACTTCTGTAAAGGCTTTTAGAGTTTGTGAAATCTGTGACCTCGAACATGACAGCATTCCGCTAACAACAGTGGCAACAGCCCCTTCTTCCTTCTTCTCTGTTGTTTAATGAAAAGGATCTAAAGGTTTCACAGTTCTCTTTTCTTTTCTTTTCTTTTCAGTGGGTGGGTAGAAGAAATGGTTGGTTGGTTCTTTGTTTTTCAGACATGTTGTTTCATAAAAACTGTGTTTGTGTGATTGCTTTTGTAGAATTTGACCAGAATAGTACTGTATGGTTCAGATCTTTGCTAAAGTCTTTCTCCTGTTCATCCATTGTTAGTATTTTCTGTTGAACATGTGAAGAACATTGAAGTCCTAGAACATCTAAAAAATAAAATAAATAAATAATAATAAAAGTAAAAGAGGGCCAGTGAGATGGCTCAGGGGATAAAACAATCTTACCATATAAGCCTGGTTACCTGAGCTAGAGCCCTGGAATCCATCCATGTAAAAAAACAGTGGCACTGTTGTGAATCATTTGAGGTGGGAGCTATTTTATTTATTAAAATATTAAATAAAAATTTAAAGAAAACTTGAAATTTGAACAGCACACAAGTTGTTTTTCCTAATTTCTCTAATAGCCAAGACAAAGGCTGCTGGTGTAGTGGTTCAATGCTTGAGATCCAGAGAAAGACAGATCAAATCTGACTAGACTCACACATGTAGCGAGGCTGTCTCCATTCCTCACTGCAAGCTGGAAACAGCAACAGTGCCCACCTCATAGGGTGAAAAATGGTGCCTTAAGTGAAGTCTTCATTAATGTGCTAAGCATGGTGACTAGAAAATATTTAGTTTAATTTCAACAAATAATTCTGTCATTGTCACTTATGTCAGTAGAAATGGAAAATGGCACAGATATTTTTATAAGCAATTGGATATTGGCTAACATATTGATGACATAACAATATTTTTTAACCTTGCATTGTTTTTTTTTTTAAATACAAGAGTAGATCTAGACATTCCATTTTGGGATCTACAACAAATTACAAGCTCCTATGTATTCTCTGAGGAAAGGCTAATCAATACTATGCTGTTTTGACTCACTATCTCATTCTACAAGATAAATTTGCATACACACACATATACAAATAAAAAGATGAAGTCTAAACAATAAAAACACCAATATTTAGTAAAAGAGACATTTTACCTCAATTTTTTTGTAAATTCTAGAATTAATTTTCTTAAAAACTAATCATGAAATTTTAGATACTAAAATTTAGAAATTTACTTCAGGTATGTTTTCTGGTGATATGTTGATTATTGAAAATAATTTTTGCAACATCTACATAATCCTTAAGAGTATACTTTTTAAAAACCCAGTTCATGACTTAAATTACATAAAGTATTTGACCTATAAATACACTGACATTTACTACTAGTCATATAAAATAAATGAATTATTTGACTATATTGTTTTATTTCATTATGCAAGATTTTTAATAGTATAGGTTCAGCTTTCACTAGCTCATGAAATTATAGTTTCTTTAATAGTTTTATAATGAACCCATAGCTACTTATAGCTAGACTATTTAACCTCTAAGAAATATGGAGGCAGTAGGTACAAAGCATAGTTTTTAACTAAAGAAATCCTTCTTCCATTTGATGGATTATGCACAGTAAAAACAAATCTATCATGTAATAACAAACACATATCTATGACTAATACATAGTTATCTTTATATTTACATATTTTAGTATCTTTAAAAAAATTTTTGTAACTGTATTCTGAATAAAAGATTTCCAGCAAATAAGATTGACTAAGCCTAAACCAGATTGCAAGTTTCTAATCTGGGCTATGAATGGCAACACATTTTAAAAAGCTGGTTGTAGAGCTGGAGAGATGGCCCAGAGGTTAAGAGTGCTGTCTGCTCTTCCAGAGGACCTGGGTCCAGTTCCCACCATCCACGTTTGTAATCTAACAACTGTTTGTAATTTCAGGTCTAAGGAATCCTATACCCTCTTTGGGACTCAGCAGGCACTGCATGACACAGGTGCACTTACATACATGCTGGCAGAACACTCATACACATAAAATACAAAAATAATTCTCCCCCTCAAAAAAGAACTGACTACTGTAATTCTCTCCTATTTGAAAACATTGTGCAATGATAGTTTCACTTTTTTAAAGCATGAAAAGATTCAAATATGCTGATTCCAATGTACTGTCAAAACACTGACCTCAATCAAATCAGTGCTCATCTGTGCTACTTTCATACTACATTAATTCAATTGTGTATCAACATATGATCTCTTAGTGACTCTCTGGATTCTTAAAGTTAATCATTGATTCTTCTTAATTTGTTTTTTATAGGCAAGTAAATAATTAAAAAGACAGCAGCAAACTCTGTTCTTACTGTATTTCACTTTTTTTTTGCACATGTGCAAATGTTTACAGAGGTTACTAAATAAAAATAGATTTGTTTTCTTAAAATTTACTGAAAAAGTAAGCTTATGTTAAGAATTCTTATCATGGAAAATAATAATAAGTAACATGGTGGAAAGGACTTTGGGAGAAGATAGAATTATAACACCGACTGTGGTGATGCTTTCATGGCGTATCTTTATCTTCCAAGTCATCAGAGGATGTACATTGACTATGCAAATCTTTCTTTATGCCATTTGTGCTCTTAAAATTAAATGGATTTTTTTCAAACATTCTATTTTCTATTATTTTTTCATGAAAATCGTTGTCTTCTTATTCTTTTTATAATTAAAAAAATCCATTTCCCAAAATAAAATAATTAGAATTATGAAAATTGGTCTCACCTCTATAGGGTCTTTCATTCTCTGAAAGGAGTGAACCAGTATGAAAGTGCAGGTAGAAGAAATCAAAACACCAAAGTGGCGACTTTCTTTGCTGTATTGAGCCACACTTTTCATATCAGGTGTATTTCTATTATTTTCAATCCTCTATTCATAGGTCAAGGGGCTGTTCTTTGAGGATACCAGATCAGGTAAACTTTGCTTTAAGGATCTATCTCTCAGTGCTTCCAACCTACCTGAAGGTGTGCCACGCGCACCTTTTCCCTTGATCATTATGTGTCACTGGTGTCTGTTAGGCAAAATGCAGAGTGGGCCTAGCTAGGCCACCTGCCAGGAGGAATGGAGGAATGGCTCTCGTGGCTGTGGTGCTCCACACTGGTTGGTTGTGAAGCCAGTTTCTGCCCAGCACCTGAACGGAACCTGATCCACCTGGGAACAAACTGTGATTGGCTGTAGTCAGGACCCCACCCCATAAGGCTATTGGCTAACAAGACCTATAAGACTCTCTGCTCTTTCATGAATAAATGAGTTTGCAGCAGACCACCACTGCTGGCTTTCGGCTCAACTCCTGGAGTCAGTGTCTTGACTGTGCATCTACTCGCCCCCTCACCACGCTGGAGATCCTTCGGTCCCCCTTGGGCTGTCCCGGAGTGCTGGGACCCCCAACAGGTGTCAACACTGTGGATATAACCATGGGCTCTTGCGTCCTCATTGTCCACACAAAATGCAGTGTCTAAGTAGTAATTGCTGTATGAATCTATATTTAACCATCTGCTAGAGATTACCTTAAAATATTCAGTCTTTCTTCTTGATGACAAGAAAAACTCAATTCACTTGGTATAAAAGCAAAAAGAAAAAGTGATTGGTTCATGTAACTACTTACATCCAAAGTTGAAACCATCATCTGATGAGGGAGGTCTAGGTCTATAATGCTGGTGGACTCTGGATATATATATGTTTCTGTGTCTGGCCATGTCCAGTCAATATTCAGGAGCTCAGTTTTATCAGCGGGGTTCTAACTCCTTCCCTTGGGTTATTGTCCATGCTGGCTTTGACTTTTCACACTAGAACAAGACATGTGACAGAGACACATGTGACAGAGAGATATGTGACAGAAAGATGACCATCACAAACCTCAGATGTGTAACTTCTTGTTTAAACATACATGGAAGAAGGAGATCACTGCTACCCTACCCACAAGAGTCCCAGCATATAATTTCTAGGGTGACTTGATCCTTTTGCTTGAGACATGTTCTTGTAATGGATCATTTTAGACAAAGAAAGAAGGTATTTGAATTGTTGACCAGCTAGACATGTTTTCCTCACTGGGCCAGAGCAGAGAGAAAACCCCAACCAAAACCAGGCTCAACTGAAGGAGAACTTTATAAGTCCATTTATCAACAAAGGGGAAAACACTCCATTTTTCTGAATTTTAAGAACATCTTATGATGATGCTTCCACTTGTCAAAGAACACATACCCACAACAATAGCAATAAAATTAATATTTAATAGTCTTTTTTTATACATATTATGTGAACATTTTTTATTATTGAGGGAAAAGAAATCTGTTCTTGTCTGAAAGATAGATATGGTGGTCTGAGATAAGATAAAAGTACTTGTCTCTAGTTATCTGTTCTCATGACCAGTACCAGACAGGAGCCAGAAAATCATCTTCCATTTATCATGTATCCTTAAAATAAAGGCAGTTCTGTTTCCATTCCATTCATATTTGTGGCTTATTTCCTTGCCAAAGTCAGAGACAAACATCAGTCTGAGTACATGCAAATTTTGTGTAGTAGGATTATCTAGCTAAGATAAAAGGCAAATTAAATGATCAAAGTCTCTCTTTCTCAGACATAGTAAGAATGCAATAGATTCTTACATATAAAATTACCTTCCCTGCCTGTTTTGGTGGCTAATGGTTATGATCCTAGCACTCAGAAGACTGAGGCAGGAAGCCAACCTGGACTGCTAGCAACATTCTGACAATAAATACATAACTAAAAACAAGATATGACTTCCCATAATTTTAAGAATTCTACTTTAATTTAATTCTAATTTAACACAAAATGAGAATGAGACATGTACTTTTTTGTTGTTTTGAGACAGTGTCTCCCTAATAACCCCAGCTGACCTGGAACTCATTATGTAGGCCAGGCTGGCCTTGAACTCACTGAGATCTTGCTCCTGACTCCTGAGTGCTGGGACTAAATGCATGTGCCACCTCATTTGCTTAAAGCATATCCTTTTTGAAAAAATAGATTAAACGCTTAATAGTCATTAATTTTAAATTTATACTTGTTTTAGATTTGTATGAATATTCCACAGGGAAGAGAATCCTTTGAAAATAAATTTTAACTTCTCTTGCACTTGGTTTGCTTTTTTATAGAAAACATTTTCAAGCTTTGCATATAATAAATGTGATTACACACTGTTTCTTCATCTTTAGAATAATTACTAATGATGGAACATAAAGTAAGTAAAAAATACTGCTATAACAATTATTTTGTAAAGATGAAGGTAAAAATATTTTATGTATTAGATGTATAAGCATAAATTATGGTTGACTTTGTATGTATATATATATATACACATTTGTGGTCTGTGAACAATTCAATCAGACATGTGAGTGAATAAATTAATTTTCAATATTTTGGTAGTTTTCAGCCTCATGAAATCATATTATGTATCTTTGGATTTATCACCACTTAGGCATGTTTGTCAAGATAGGGAGATAGGAATGATTTCCACTGCTACCTGGGCCTTCAATTGTGTTCTCCCTCTGAAGTCCGCTAGCAGTAGAGTGCTGGGCATAATGCAGGGTGGGCCTTGCTAGGCCATCTGCCAGGAAGAATGGAGGAATGGCTCTCGTGGACGTGGTGCTCCACACCGGTTGGTTGTGAGGCCAGTTTCTGCCCAGCACCTGGAGGGAACCTGATCCACCTGGGAACAAACTGCGATTGGCTGTGGTCAGGACCCCACCCCATAAGGCTATTGGCTAACAAGACCTATAAGACACTCTGCTCTTTCTTGAATACATGAGTTTGCAGCAACCATCACTGCTGGCTATCCGCTCAACTCCTGGAGTCAGTGTCTTGACTGTGCATCTACTCGCCCCCTCACCACGCTGGAGATCCTTCCGTCCCCCTTGGGCTGTCCCGGAGTGCTGGGACCTCCAACATACTGGCGCCTAGAACAAGGACTCTGCCCACCTCGGCATTGGTGAGATGCCCCCGTCTGACTGTCGGTGGGCAGGCCCCCAGTGTTTTGTGTGCTGTTGGTCCTCAAGAGCGAAGGAGGACCTCCCTCCCATTTACCCTCTTCATTTCCCTACCCCAAAGGAAGCACACGCCACCACATGGGTTCAGAAGCTCATGTTGGCCCCTCCTTTTTTGGTTCATCTGGGCCGGAATAAAATGAGGGTTTAATCCCCTCTAGATTTCAGGAACCGAGGTGAAGTTATTAGCTAAGCTTTTCCAGAGGAGACATCATGCGGGTAATCAGCCCAGGGAAGACCAGTTTTCCCATCTTTGATTTAAAACTGCTCCAGCTCGCTCCTGTGGGCGGGTCTACAGCTGCAGGACCAAGCTGAGGCAGGGTCTGAGATTGCCCTTCAGGCTCCTCAGGTCCCCGGGTGCGGGCTTGCTTCTGTGGGCTGAGTGGGACTCAAGTACCACCCTCTAGGCCCAGGTAGTGTTGTGCGTTAGCTGTGAAACTTTGAAAGGGCTCAAGCAGGCATGGACCTTTCAAATGTTAATTGCCCCTGCCTGGCTTTAACTGAGGTGCTTTTAGAAATTGACTTATACCTGCAGACTTTTTAGGTGCTGCCTACAGGACTCTTGGGATGCTGCAATGGAGATCTGCAGGGGTCTCCCACTGGGGCATGGGGAAGTTTGGCCCCCAGCGTTCTGTCTGCATGTCTCGGTCCCAATGTTGGCCCTTTTGGCCTGTGTGGTAATGAACAATCTCTCCTCCCACCAGGTAACTCCACGGCTGCAAGCACTTGGGGTTTTTCCCCTGCAGCTTGTCTTTAAGGAAAAAAAAAAGAGGCTAAAATGACACCCACCCCTCTCCCAATGTGTGCTGGGAAACCAGCACAGCCTTTACATGCTCAGGCTTCTCTTAAGCCTTGGGGGGAGTTTCATACAACCCGCCCCCCCCAGACGCTCAGGCAACAGTTTGATCCCCTTGTTTAAGATTTGATTTTACTTCGTTGACTTTTGCATTCTAGGGCCTTAGTTACTTCCCCCTTTGCTTAATCAGGCTTTTGTTAATTACTCCCGGTTAGGTTCCTTAATTACCAAGTGGATCATATAAATTCTACCAGCTCCACATGCTTTGCCCTGGGGTACCTTGCTTTCCTCAACTACTTAACAGGATTTCAGCTTTTTTCACTTCACGGTTTGCTAGGCTGGGAAAATAGCTCCCTGGTAGGATACTTGCCTAGCATATGTAAGGCTGTGAGTTTGAGTTCCACCTACATCTCCTATGCATAGCATTTAAATAATGCAAGCACAATTGATCTTTTCCCAGGCAGACAACTGTGTCCTACTACCTAGCAGAGGTGATAGCAACAGAAATTGCTGCTAGGACAGGTGTTTTCATTCCTGCTGGTAGTGACTGAACTCAACAGCTCTTCTGTCCCATGTAAACCACTGAGTTAAAGAGAAACAAATGGTGTGTGTGTGTGTGTGTGTGTGTGTGTGTGTGTGTGTTTAAATCATGTTGGTAACACTGAGAATTTGACTCTGGAGCTGGGATTGGCTATCCCACTTCAGACTAAAGTCAAGATTCTTGTGCAAGCTCAGGCTGGCCACCTGACTCTGTGACAGGAAAAAAGGAAAACAAAAGAGCCTCAGAGTAAGGAAATTGTGCTGTTGAGAATAACTAAGGGATAAACTAATTTCAACAGGGGTTATTATCCATCTTATGGTCACTAATACAATTCACAATTCTTGGAGAAGATAGATAGCAACCTCTGCCTAAAATTCCTTAGTTAGTGATTATGCTAGAGACTGTAAATTTCAATTTGATAATTTGATAATGTGTTCTAGGTGCCTGTTGCTTCTCTCTTCCTAGTGTTAACACTTCCTCAAGACCTAAAGCAAGATATACTCTAGTGCTTTAAAAAGCTTTATATGTTACAGATTTTCTTTGGTGACTTGGTTGAAAGTTATTTAGAAACCCTAGAGGCCTTACATAACCAAATGTCATCTGGCAAATGGATGTCACCCACATACCCTCATTTGGCAGCTTTAAATATGTCCATATCATGATGGACACCTACTCCAAATTTGTTTTTGCTAGCACTCTTTCAGATGAGAAGGTATCCCATGCTATTAAGGCAACAAAAACTGCTATATTGGTCATGGATGTACCCTGGGCGATTAAGACAGACAATGGAAGACCACCACTGCTGGCTTTCCACTCAACTCCTGAAATCGGTGTCTTGACTCTGTGCCTACTCACCCCCGACCCATGGCAGAGACCCTTCAGTCCCCCTCAGGATGGCCCTGAGTGCTGGGACCCCCAACAGTAGAGGTAGGATTAAATAGAACAAGAAAGTTGTTCTCAATAGTCATGGAGAATTTAACGTGTCATTCATTAGAGAAGCAAAGCCTGTGGAGAGCAAAATGAAACCAAGAGCTAACTACTGAATGGAAAAATAAGGAAATCCTGAAAGATTAGAAGTGGAGATTTTCCTGTCCTTCTGGATTTCTGTATTACTCTGAATTTTTCTGTGCTTCTTTGCTAACCATGCTGCTAATTTGATTATTATCTGATGAACATATACTCATCACAACCCAGCTAAAAGTTCATAATAAGTAACTTTCCAGTGGGTTTAAATATATGTGAAAATTTAGGTCTAATCTTATGGAAAAGCATCATAAGGAACAAGAAGCTGTACCAATATGCATGGTTTTTTTATAGACACCCTTAAGGGTCAAATAATGGCTGGATCCCATTCCTCTTGTTAATTGGAACCGTAGGCTCTGCATCTGTGGTGTCTCCTACAGGCTCTCACTGGATTCCAGCAAGACAGGTAAAGCTGTACCATGAGCTGACATCAGGAGACAGCAACGTGGTAACAGAGGAGGGACCTATCCTGAATTTCAACTGCATGAACAGCCGTCATGTACATTGCCTTCTCCTTGCCTGTGCCACCTTTTCTAGAGAACTGACTCATACCACTTCTCCAGCACACTGCACCCTAACCAGCCCACTGTCAACGATCACCCCACTGGACATGCTTCTTTGATAAAAACACACAGGTAGGAACCGGGGAACATGACTTCTGGAATACTATCTCAGCTTGTTTATAATGTAAATAAACTTATCAGGCTTTGAGTTCCTCTGTTTCCTAAACATATAGCTTTAATCCCCCAGGACCTTCCCTTGCTCTTAATCCAGAGCAATGTATGATGAAGATGAGCATGTGTGTTGGGAATATCAAACTCTGCAAGCAGCATGTATTAGTTGGAAGCAAGAAAATTATCTTGCTTGTGCTGCAAACAACAGTTGAGATTACATTGATAGCATCTGTTAGTGCTTGCCTGTGCCATTCTAGGTCTAGGGGATCAGAAAGGGAAGATTCCCCCTGTAAGACAAATCCTTCTGCTTTGTCCTTTCTCATGTCATACAGGATACATTGTTTCAATGAGAGAAAGAGCCAAGCCTATATTTGAGAGCAGAGCTTCAGGAGAAATTTGAAGGAACAGGTTCTCAGAGCAGTTTTGATTCATTTCGTTAAAATGGAAAAACAATATTCAAGTGTACTAAATTCTGTGTTTTGAGTTCTTTAACACAAATCATCAAATGGACAATTCTCAGTCCAGATGAATTTGGCATTTTCAATTGTATCCTGTTTCTTCATCTCTAAGTGGTTTTTATGGTGGCTTACACCCACAAGTGTTTGTGTGAATTAAATGTGTGAATATCAGTAAACAGATGTTGATCAAGAAAGTCTTGTGTGAGTGCTGATTCTTCTATGCCGGTCCTTACCATGGTCCCTTATTCCAGATGATGTTGGCAGTAATGTGGAAGCAATGTGCACTGGGGTGTATCTGGCTCCTGGTTTGTACCGTCTGTGTATGCAGCGACCATGCTGAGAAACCACTTTCCTGTAAAGTTCGCACAGGACCATATCCTGCCCACAAGGCTTTTCTGCTTTCACTTTACCCTTAGCCATTTTCATAATGCCTTTGAGTAGTACCTCAGAGACACTTAGCTTTAATTTTCTTTTCCCTGATTGCAAAGGATGTTGAACACTTTTTAGGTAGTTCTTAGTCATTTTAATGTCTTCTTTTGAAAGCTCTCTGTTCAGATCCATAGCCCATATTTTGATAGGGTTATTGGTATTCTTGATTTTTTGTTTTTATATTTCTTTTTGTATCCTAGATATTAATCCTCTATTGGGTATTTAGTTGCCAAAGAGTTCCTCCAACTGTGTGGGTTTCCTCTCTTTATTCTATTGATTGTCTTTGTCTTCTTTCCTGTACAGAAACTCCCTCCAAGAATCATAGACAATCTAAGAAAATCTCCAGTGCCAGGCAAGGGAAACCTCTCTTCATGGTTTTGGTCAGGGTTATATAAATATATGTATGAGAAGAGGTCATGAATTTGAGAGGGAGTCGGGGGAATGCAGAGGGAGAGGGAGGGATATAAATGACTTATATACAGTACTCATGCAAGACATTCTTTTAAAAAAATTAAAATGAAACATTTCACCCATGAAATTCCACCTCAGACGCAGCTGCATAGATTACACAAATGGCTACCTCTAAGCTAAGGCTCTGCTGGCTGCTGGCTCAGAGGAGAGCTCAGGAAAGCTTACACCTCTCGTTCTACCTGGCAACTGAAGTACTACATTTCTCAGAAATGATTTCCATCTTGAATTCTCACTCTGGGATCAGCCTGGGGACCCTGATCCGCATCTGGAACTCACTGGCCTCTAAGCATTGTCTCTACTCATCTCCGTTCCGACTCTCATCACTGCCGCAGTCCAGGTAACTTTTATTTCCCAAGGATCTAAAATCTGAGCTGGAGGAGCCTTGTATCATCTGACTTTCTCCCAGGCCTAATGTTTATGCCCTATGCTCCTCTAATCTAAATGCTCTGACTTCTGTGACTGGCAACTTACCCACCTCCTCATCTTTCCATTTCTTTCCTGACTTTGTTTTTCTCTGTTAGCAAGCCTCCCTTAGTAGCCAGTCTAATTTATTAATCTGATTGAGAGAAAGGCCAGGAAGCAAATAGGAAGAGTCAATGATTCATATTGCAAACTGGTATTTTGTATTGGTAACAGTGATACTGAGGAAGAAAGGTGATTTCTCATTCATTGGTAAACCTGCTTGAGGTTTCTACACAGAAGCTGTTGAACAAAAGCAACTCACTCAGTCATGCAGTCATTCAGTCTGTGATTCTAGGAGTGACATTTCCTACCTTGTTTCTAGAGTGAAGTTTAACTAGAGGTTTATATCTACAATTCCTTTAAGTAGAATTGCTAGTCATTATATGGTCTTACCTCCTCTAGGTCCTGGCCCAAGCCACTCCCATCCCTCCTCACTCTCTCCTGAAGACACTGCCCAAGAGGAGGCTTAGTTTATCACAAATAGAACTTGTTTCATAAGAGATGAAGCATTGGTTTTCCTTATAGGTAGATGTCTCTTACCTTATTAAAGTGAGGGCACTTTTTAAACTGAAATAACACACTCTGATTATATTGGACAGCAGGATGAACTGGGATAATGCCTGAAAAGTAAGCTTATGACATTCCTCTTAGAATCAATAAAGCCAGTTTCCAAGCCCAAAGTTTTGCCATGTCTGTTGTTCTATTGTTTTGCCCTCTTTTGTTAACTGTCTAGTTTTAGAAAGCATTGGCTTCTGCAGGATTTAGTGGGCCTTCTCTGATTTGCTGAAATCTGTGTTTTAAGGCAGAACTGAAGGGGTGGGTAAAGTCCTGTCTTGCTGCTCTTTTTAGATATGTTTTTATGGTTTGGGCTTTGTTTTAAATCAGAGCTCTAAAAAATGGGAGTGGGGGGATGGCTTAGTCAGTAAAGGTTTTGCTTCACAAGTATACATACCCAGAAAACGTAAAGCATTCAGCAATTTGCTGAGATATGGTCTCAAAGCTGTCCACTGTCTTATCTGGAGCTGCTATTGACTGTGGCATTAACATGCCAGTTCTTTCTGATATGTCACTTAGAGATGACTTGCTTCTGTGATGTATGTATCTGCCACAAACAGAATCCTGCATGTGGTGGGTACTATGTTATCTGCAACATTCAATTATACAGGAAACATGACTTTGTGGGACCGGCTAGTGGCTCCACAGGTCTTAAATTACCACATGCTCGACAACTTGAGTTCAATCACCAGGTTCGACTGGGGTAAGGAGAGAACTGTCTCCCACAAGTTATCCTTTTCTCTCCACACATCAGCCATGGCAAGCATGTGCATGTGTGTGATTGTGTAAGTGCACGCATGTGCACACACAGACACAGACTTATTAACTAACTAAATAAATCTAATTTTAAAAGAAAGAAACCAGCTTTGTTTTTCTAATCTAAACTTGGTCACAAATAGGAAATCCACCAAACAGTTTCTACTGTATCTCCATTAAAATTTAGATGACCTCAGATCATTCTCTTTAACTGCTGAAAGTGTCATATTCCAAATGAAAATCAGACAACTCTTCCCTCTTCTCCAACCAAATCCATGGGCTTCTTGGCCTTGGGTGCCCACACAGTCTGACTTCCTTTTCTGCTTTAGGAGGACCCACACTGCCCCTCTTAGACCCTTCCACTTCCTATGAGGTTCTTTCCTAATTTTTCTCCCTTTTCTTTATTTGCCCTAAAAACTATAGGTCTAGACTTTTGTAGTTCAAAAAATTCAGGTTTTATTTCCCTTCCAAAGCATCATTTTTTAACTCTCCCTCTCCTGCTTTGTAGTCAACAATAGGTTTCTAAAAGTCAAGTCTGAAGGTGTAATGAGATAAAAAGGATTTCATAGAGAGAAAACAGTACAACATATGTTATTCAATCATGTTTTCATTTACAGTGTCAGTCTGTCTCCTGCCCATGGCAGGATCTGAAGTAGACCTTGAAGGCTCAGTGCTGCTGAGACCATCATGGCTCCCCTGGTTAGCAATGCAAAGTGTCAGTGGTGCTGTCTCTGTGAAAGGTGTAGTAGTTACAAGTCTTCCCCTAGGAGACAATCTTCACCTTTCTAACCATCTCTCAGCTCATATTCTCTTGCTCTGTAGCTCTGATAACAACTCTTCTCTAAACTTATTAGAATTGGTTGGCACTGATAATAATAAAATACTCAAGACTTTGTCATATTTATAGGACAGATTTTATTTTATCATAGTGTAGGTGGCTTAAGAGTTCAAGATCAAGGTGTCAGCAGGTTTTGTGCCCACTGTGGGCCTGTTTCTTGTAGATGATTATTTGTATTTTATGTGTATGAATATTTTGTCCACATGGATGTAAGCACATTCTCATGCACAATGCTCATGGAGGCCAGAAAGAGGCCATCATATCCCTTGGAACTGGAGTTACAGACAATTGTCGGCTACCATGTGGGTACCCGGAACTGGATCCAGGTCCTCTGGAAGCTCAAACAGTGCTTTTAGCCCCCGAGTCATCTTTCTAGCCCCTTCTCATCCTTTTCTGTAGCTTCCGTGTCCACATAGAAAATATATTCAACTCCCAGGGCTTTCAGTTCCTTGACAATGCTGTCCCTTCCAATGACATTAGTCTTACCTCAACTCAGCAATATCTCATGTTGAGAAAAGAAAAAGAATGGGAATGGGGAGATGGCTCAGAGGACCCAGGTTCAGTTCCCAACACCCACACGGAGACTGACAACCATTCATAACTCCAGTTCTAAAGGATTCAATGACCTCTTCTGGTGCCTCTGTAGGCACTGCACACATGTGGTTCACTTACGTAAAAGCAGGCAAAACGCTCATACACATAAAAATAAAAATGAATAAGCCAATAAATAATTTTTAAAGGGATACAGGTTTCATGACTCTATACAGCCTTCCAATGCCTGCCCCAATTTCTGAGTCGTTCTTTGTGACAAAACTCTTTGAAGGATCTGTCTTACACACTGGGTCCAATTTACTTCTCATAAACACACAGGTTACTGTTATCAAAGCCATCAATGAACTTGAAATTACTAAGTCTAAGTTTATTCTATCTTGTCTTTCCCACCTTCTCATCAGCATTTACAAGCAGCCACGCCTCTGCCTCACCTCTGGCATATGACGTTATCCTTGCTTTATCTTTCCTCCCACTGCATTTTTGTTTTTGTTTTTGAGATGAAGTCTCACTGTGTAGCCCAGGCAGAATTCTAACTTGGAATATTTCTGTCTGATTTCAGCATCCAGAGTGCTGGAATCACAGGCATGCGCCAACACACCTTGCTTTCTCAGATTTCTTGCCTGGACCCCTGCACTGTTTCTTATTTATTAATGCTAGAGAGTCCCAGAGGCTTACTCTTTAATCACATCTCTTTGCATCTGCATTCTCTCTCTAAAGCTAAAGGATATAGGACCAAATTTATTTCCCTGGCTTCAAAAATGGATAATAGTTTCTGGTTTCCCCTGAGTGTATGTTAGTCATACACGTTCTGAGAACTTCTTCACGTGTTACTCCTATGAACTCCACACTTCTGTGTTCAGAAGTGTTTTTGATATATGCCCTAAATGTGTGATAAACATCTCAAATTTATTTCTAAAAGAGAAGGGCTGATTAACTCAGTTTTCCTTCCTACTCAGTTTTCCCCTTAGTTTCTTTAATTAAAGTAAGAATTTCATTGGGGCTGGTTAGATGGTTTATCAGTTAAGACCACTGACTGCTTCTGCAGAGGACCCAAAATCAGTTCCAAGTACCCACATGGCAACTAACAGCTGTTCATAACTCTAACTCCAGAGGGTCTAACACCCTTTGTCTTCCGTGTGCATTCCACACACATGATGCATGTACATAAATGGAGACAAACACTACACTCATACACAGAAAACAAAGGTAATTCAAAGTAATTCTAAAAGCAAAAATGGCAGTGTATTCTGTTGCTCCAGCCAAAAGTCTTTTACTCTCAAGGGACAGTGTACATAAGCATCCGATACACCGGGGATGAGTACAGACTTAGAGAGATGACATGATACACTGAGTTACTAGTGTATTGACTATGTGCTCTTTTCTATGTCCTGGCATCTGGCCTTTTAAGGCCAGCATTTCTTTTCAGATATTAAAGACAATGTCATGGAGAAATAGAAGGAGCAAAAAATTCTTGATTTATTGAAATCTCAAATCACTTAATAATAATAAATTATATTGCATTTGTAGAAAATAACTAACAAAAGATCTCTGCTTTTACATAGAAGTGGGAATTGTTAACAAGTTCAGCTAAAGAAAGACAGAGAAATAGATGCAGGTATGGACCAAATGTTCACACCCAGTATCCTTAAGGTTTTTATCCTCCTCGTATGGCTCATGTTTTTTCTTTCAGAGAGGTTGTGTTGCATAGAAAGGCAGTTTTCTCTCTCTGCTGCAAGGAATAGGCTTTCCAATGTGATTGACAGCCAACTAACCAATGACTTAAGCGGGGAGGTCTAGCAGAACCTCAGGGAAGGCGGGAAGGAGAGAGGTGGGCACAGTGCCTGGGTGCCATTCTCGCGCATGTTGGGGGCAGGAGTTAGGATCAAAATGCGGTCTCTGCCATACAACACCTCCATCTCTCTCTCTCCCTGGGGATGAATCCTTTGTAAGTAACCTGGAATACATTTCTCTAAAGGAGCATTCTCTGTCCGCTCAATCAGTTCAAACCTGGGGGTGGGATGGGGCTGAATGCCCAGCCTCACCGTGAGAAATTCAAGATACAGGTGGGAAAGTGCTGTGTATGAACTCTAATGACTCAGCAAATGACCTAATAGGTACGTAGTTAATGTTTGATTTTATGTAAAAGGGGAGAGAAATTGAAACCTTTTGCTAAGGTATGTGTATTGATTGACATCAGGCCTCTGTCAGTCATTCATTATGAAGCATCCTCAGGATAAGGTGGGCGACAGAAAGTGCAATCTCCCTCTTCATCTTAATCCAGTTTACTGGAATTTACTACCTCAGGACTTCATAATTAAAATATTTAATTTTATGTCAAGTTAAACATTATAAGCAAAAACAAAAAGATTTTAAAAGTCTGGAAAACTGAGTGTACAAGCGCTACTGTGAGTTTAGGGAAAACTGAGTGGGAGATGGTATTGCGGATGCACCACGTGATGAGCGCCCCCCTTCTCTTCTCTGTAGTTCCGGACTGCTTATTCTCCTTTCAAATATGTGCTTGTACTAGTTCTTTCCATACAAAATAACTCTCCTTATTTAAATTATGAAAAACCTAAAGATAAAGCTTAATGTGCTTCCTAAAATAAAGCAATGCTAATAGCATGTATAACTGAAGAATGAACGACAACTGCTCACAGGTGCTACTCTGAATATAGGATTTTGTTAGCCACATTCTTAGATGTAAATTCAAGCCATATTAATGGTTTTAAGAGCGACGAGAAATGGCTAAGAAAGTTCACAATACAAGATAACTTGAAATGTGAATTTATATCCTCTGTTGTTGAGGATATAATTCTCCTAAGTAGGTACTGGGCCTTGAAATAGTACTTAACAGAATTTTTAAGTCACCTCCAATGAACAAGGCAACATATAAAAACATTTTTTTTACTGTTTGACTTCATTTCATTCTTATTATATTCTTATGTTTTCATGTTCCTACTCATTTTTTATGTTTTATCTTTTACAGTATTCATACTATGTTAGTGTGATAATATGTGCACCTAAGTTATAAATAAACAAACATGCATATAATATGGACAAAAACTCATGCAAAACATAAAAAATTATTTAGAGAACACTGCTCAATCGGACAGACACTGATCAGCAGTGCTATACTTAAGTCTTTTTTTCCTCAGTATTGGGGATGAAACCCAGTCTCATAGATGCTGCAGACGTGCTTTAAATCCAAACTACATCTCTAGTCTTGCTTCCGAATCTTCACACACAATGCTCTAAGAAGTTAAAGAACAAGCTTCCTTGAGATTAGCATTGTATTCTGCGCTCTTCTTGAGCTGCTTTTCCTTTGTGTTATTATAAAGGAGGTCCACAGTCTTCACATATTCAGACAAGTCCCACACCCTCCCAGTCATTAATCCATTCAAACGCACACTTATGAAACACATTCTTTGGGTAGAGTGTAAGAGTATGGAGCTGAAAGGTTTTTTCTGGGAGTTTCCAAAACAAGTAACAAGAACATTTGGCTACAGTCCTAAAATGTTCCTGGTATTTGTCTACCATCTACCCTAATAGGGTGTGAGCCAACTATGTAAATCAGTTTACTGGAAGAGGTCTGTCATTGCTCAAACTAAAGTCTAGACATGCAAATTATTTCTAGCTAGTTCCAATAAAAGCCTAGGATTTTTTTCATTTTTTCTATCTTCTCTCCCTCAGTGAGTTAAAATAAAGTTACAGATTGTCACTAGTATTCAATATCAATAGAGCCTAAGAATAGGATACAGAGCATCATAGTCACTAACATATATTGAGTATCTGTGCTGTCACTAATTTAAGCACTTAAAATTCACAACGATTGTTTATGAGAATCATACTTATTCTGAAAAGTCACCAAGGCACAGAGAAGTTTACTAAAGAGTACATACACAAAGGCAAGATTTAGTGCTCAGCTATTTAATCAAAGGGACCAGGCTGCAAATCATGGTGCTTTATCTTACTGTAAGCCTGCTCATGTTTCATACGGAAATGCCAAGTTTTACTGTATTAAGATGCATTAAACATATTGTATGGATTTCTCCTCATGTGACTGCAGGAACTGTAAGCCATAACCTTTGTGAATAGCCCTCAGTAACCAAAGATGGTTTGCTGCATTTTCCCAGCAAACGAAAAAATAATAAAATCATTAAAGTCATACATGAGGCTTAACAACCAGACTTTGGTTACAGGGATGCGCCAGACTTTTCAACATTATCTTACAATAGACCAGGTGCATTCTGACCAGGATGAAATCACTTTTGTTTTGACCAATAAATCCACCCCTCTTTGTAACTCAAATTGAATAACTATAACTGGTCTTACTCCTACCCAGGAGCATGCTTCTATCAGTAAGCCCCTCAATGAAGTATTCTCTGTGCAGTCCTAGAGCTATCTTCCTCTTCCATTGGTCTCATGGCACCTGGAGTCCATTCTCATACACTGGGCTGACTGGTCTGTAACACATATAATAAATGTGCCTATTTGAAACATATTCTTTCATAGTTGTGACAAATATATACATCCAAGCATCTCCAAACTAATCAAGATGAAAAACATTCTCACCATCCCAAAAAGTTCCTTCTTGCCTCTTTCAAGAAATAAAAATTGATAAGATGTTCTATTTTTGTCCCTAGTAAAGGATCACGGCCCTGAAGCTAGCCTTGTCTCTTAGTAATCTATCCTCCAGCTTCCTTATGATTCTTCTTTACAAGATATATTTTCTACTCCTTTACTTTTAAAGCGTTTGATTTCACATTTGAAGTAATTTTTTTATGGGTTGATGTGCCTTTGTGTGTGTGTGTGTGTGTGTGTGTGTGTGTGTGTGTGTGTGCTTTGCTGGGAACTGGGGGCTCTGCACATGCTAGGCAAGAGTTCTTCCACTGAGCCAATCCCAGTCTTTGCATTTTCACTGTATAGCTCAGGGTCACCTCAAACTCTTTATCCTTTGCCTGTGGCTCCCAAGCACATTATAGATGTGTACTGCCATGGCTACCATATATTATTTAAAACTAATATTTTCCTCTTTGTTTTGCTTTATTCCATCCAACTGTTCTTTCTTTACTTACCCTTTGTTCTTGCCTCTTTTTCATATTGAGATAGCTGAATTAATCTCACCATTTTGTTTTGTAATCACTTTTGACTCATTAGACACGTTTCATCTCATTTTAACTCTTAGAAATAAAGTTGAAGAACAGTTTACATTCATTATGCAATTGGTTAATTGTACAATTAATTTTTTCTAAGTGGCTATTTTTGCAAAGAGCAAATGCCCTGATTTTTGTAGCATTATATTAAGTTGATTGCATTAATAGGAGTTCCAGGTTAAAGTTAGCTCTGTTTATTTGAAAACTCAAACATCACTGTTTAAATTTATCTCGCTTCTCCTATTCTGTCTTCCAAAACTTGAAAAATATTTGTATCTCAAAATGTTACTTCAGTAGAACTGCTTTTTATTTGCCTTGGATTAGAATCATTAAATCATCTAATGATTGCTCCATGAATGGTTAGCTAATGTTTTCCTACAAGGGGACTGTTAACATACACAAAGGTCAAAGATCTCTTACCTTGTCAGTAGGGTTTCTATGAAGCTAAATTTGAAAACCAACAAATTAATATAGAAATACCAAAGTATTCTAAGATGTTTGAGAAGAACCTAAGAGATGATTCAGAGGAACTCTATCATTTCCAAACTATGAATCACTAACTAAATTCATTATGTAGTTTCTCTAAGGGTATAGTCTGTGTTTTGAACCTGGACAGTAAGCTTTCAAAGTCAAAACAAGAAAATCTTTCCATAATAGGATTTTAACATAGGACAGTCAGAGATTAGCATATTAATCTAAGTACTAGATTCAGACAGATTTAAGATTAACAGTGCAAATCTCTGGGTTGTAGAGTTGGTCTATGTTATTGGGTGTTTTGTTTTGTTTAGTGCTTTACAGTAACCATTTTCACAGCCTTGTGCTATCTTGAACAAAAGGACTGAGAACAAAGGCATGTTTGTAGAAATCAACATGATACTAACAGATACATTAAACTCTTGAATTAATAGAGCTACAATTCTCCAGTAGCTAAATTGAATGACTACATGTAATAATAACATGATCCTTTCTGAAAAATGTATACATTTTAACTTAAAGTTTAAAATTTTTTTTAAATAATCATGATCTTTAAATTTTTGACAAGATATTCAAAAGATCTCTTCAACTAGAGACTCCCAAAATTGCACAGGTTATTTCTTAGCCCTTGATTATCTCCCAGAACTTGAAGGTAAGGCCTTATTGCTGAAGACAGGGCATACTTTAAACCCAAGACTTGAAGAAATGGAGCTGGAATTGACTTGGAAGCCTCTTCCCTGAAGACTAGCTCTCGTAGATTTGGAGGACACTATGCAAGCTGCTAAGGGAGAAAACCAATCAATGATCCAACCTCAGCTTTAAAGTCTAATAACTGCAACAACGATGGGGCACAGTAAACTATGTTGATGCAGTAGAGGCACTTTTATCTTGGGAGTAATCAACACACACCTAATTGGACTTGAAGTCCACTCAGTGGGAAAGAACTCATGTGTGACACTGTAAACATGGCCAAATACACCTGGCTGGAGAGGTAGGGGATCTAAGAGATCCACTAGACACATCCCTAGACAAATGGAATTCTTACTATAAGCTAAATGTGGATCCTTATATTTACAAAAAAGTATGCCAGTCACCACTCATCAAAGAAGCTTCTTTTGCAACAGATGGAGACTGTTGCAGAGTTCTACAACTGGTCACACAGAGATGATAAGTGTCTGTGGGATGCCCAAACCTAAGTGAAACATCTATAATGGAACTTCTACAGCTAAAGTTCACAGAACATGGTGGAACAATGGGTAGAGAGAATACTACTGCAGCTCTCAACTCCCATCAGCAAAGCTCCCTCATGCAACTGGGGGCAATAAACACAAAAGGTCACAAATGACCAAAGTGTAGAGAACAAGAGTCTGCAGAGTGTGGGTCCCTGCACAGGACTCCCATATTAAAACTTCACCCACCAAGGGTTCAGGGACCATTGCAAAGAGGGACTTGAAAAACTGTAAGAGCCAGGGGAGGAGGTGCATAATCAGAAGGAAATAATCTTATAGTGTCCTGGGACCCTGCTCATATGAACATACAGCAACAGTGTTAGCATGCACAAGACCCATGCAAACTTAGACAAAATCCCAGTATCAAACTAAGGGAATGGGCAGCAGGACCCAACCTTAGCTGAAGAACTTTTGGCAACTGATCACTGTTGACTGAGGAGGAGCTGATCTTTCTTTAAAAGAGAGACTCTAGATAGGCTGACTAGACCTCAATGGATGAACTTGCACTGAGGGACACCTGAGTATATTAACTTGGCTTGCAGGCCTTAATGTATGAGAGAATGTATGAAATCCAGTAGGAGTGAGGTGTGGATGGGGAGTGTGTATAAAGATGATTAAGATATTTTGTATGAAATGTATAAAAAGTCAATAAAAAACAAACATTAGAGAAATAAAAAGGAATCTCTTGAACTGAGATCCTGTTTGATTGCCTATGACTCATCCCTTCTATGGTAAATGTAAAATCTGATGCTGTAGGTCCCATCAATGACGATTTCAAATGCAGTTTCTTTCCATCTCCAATTTGGGAAGGCATATAGAGAATGAGTTCAAAATTAGCGCCTCAGAGTGCTTGCCATTGTTTAAAGTCTGGAGTTTATCGTGAGGATTTTGAAACATGACTTCATCTTATTTCAGAGTCAGACTCGGGCAAACCAGGCCGCCATGCAATCGGACGTCATTAATCTACCGGAGAAACAATTTCCGAGCAAATTGGGCTTTCAAGTCCACTGCCTCGTGGAGTCTATTTCTATAGACAAGTCACACATGTTAAGTATTGTAAGGAGAAGGTCAATTAATTGATTTTCAAAAAGAAAATCTGTTTTACCCTCATGTAATGAAAAACAGAGCTACACGTCTTTCATGGCCTTTGTAACATTGTTCTGTGCTGATCGGCGATGTGAATTACTATGCTGGGGAAGAGCCTACTAACTTTAATTAAGCTTTATGCATCCTATCCTCCGACTGAATAATTGTTTTTTCCCTTATTTTATATTTATGAATTCTGATTATACTTGATTCAAGATATTGCAAAATCAGAAAATTTGGGCTTTCTTTTTATTCACTAATCTCAAATGATATGGCCTATTGATTAATATTGATATTAATATTTCAATATCAATATCAACATATTTTCAGCTACAGAAAATATTTCTGATTTACTGCATTACGTATTATTGTTCTAATCATTTCGATACATTTCTTTGTAGTAGCTACACACAAGCTGTATTTTTTTCCTCATGTCTGACATTTCTGTTTATGTTATTCATAAGGTTTCTGCATTTTTAAAATTTCTCCACAAGTGATATTCTACTCACTGCTGTCTCCCATGTTGATGTAATTCTTTCTGTTTAATCATTATTGTTTCTGAATCTTTTGATCAAATCAGCTTATTTTTTAATCCTAGCCCCTTCCTCCCCATCATTCATCTGCCTCATCTCTTTATCTCAGTCTGTTTTCTTCAGAGAGAGTCTGGCTTCTGTTTCATGGAAGTCACAACTATTGATATACTTGAGATATTTGTTTCACCTTTTCACTTTAATAAATTATTTTCTACGGCTACACTCTGTCTTCAAGGAAATATACTTTTTCTGGTGGGTTTATCAATAGATATACTGGATTTTTTTAAATTTTTCTCTTCTGTTTTTATTTTTAAACATATTTTTATTTTTAATTATGTGCATACATGTGTGTCTGTGAGCCACAATAGAGACTAGTGTGACTTGATATCCATGGGTGCAATAATGGCTCAAATGTCACAAGCACAACCAACGGCTTTCTGTTTGAATTGAAGGCCTTCTTCATCGGAGGAAAATCCTGCCTGGTACTGTAATTCTAGCCAAGGATTCATGGTTGGGATGCTCATAGGCCCCAGGGGTGAATTTACTACTAATTTTTTGCTGAATGAACATACTATCAAACTGCCCTCTAAACTTGTATCTCAATATACATAGATCAATGCTGCTCTCAGACCCCATTGGAGAAGAAGTTTCTTTGTTCAGGGGATGGTAGTAAATGCAGAAACTAACAACCGGTCAAAGTGCAGATAATAAACATCAGCGGAATGCTCAGTCACAAAGTGAACATCTATTATCAAACTCCCTCTTTTCAACCATCAACAGAAGATTGAGTTGAAAGATTGTAGGAGTTAGGGGTTGGGGAGCAATGGCGTGGAACAGTTTCTTCTGGACAGGACAGGACAGGACAATTGCACTTATGAACTCATGACAGCTGTGGTTACCTACCTGCAAAAGATCAACCCAGCCAATATTCTAGCCTGGACGGGGAGAGACTGACTGAGGAGCCATTGGCAGCTGATGGCTTCTGGAGGTGGAGTCAGTTCTCTTTAAGTGCGTGGCCCCTGGTATGTCAGCCATGCTCCAGCAGACAGTCCTACACACTTGAGTATATAGGCAGCACAAACTGAAACCAGGGGGCTATTTATATTTTTAAAAAGAGAGGACATGAAGAGAAGGGAGTAGATCTGGGAGGAGAAAAAGGGAGAACAGCAGGGTGAATATGATCAAAATCCACTGTATGAATGTATGAGATTCTCAAAAAGTTAACAAAATACCATATATTTAAAAAGAAATATCCTTCTAGATCTGGGATAGAAACTAGGAGGGAACTTTCTCTTCCTGGGTTACCTGCTGCTCATATGGTAACTGATAGACCATACAGTGGTTTATGGGTCAGTTACCAGGGAGGGAATAAATGTGAAACAGTGACATGGGTTGGGTTTTTTTCACTTTTATAGAAGTTTACGATTTTCATAAGTATAGTATGATGACATTTAGATCTGCTCCTCTTTCCCCTCTTCTCCCCAATGACTTGGGCCCCCCGCCCACATTCTTTAGTGTGGATCCACTCACTGGATCCACCAAGTCCAAACCCAGTAAGATGTATTTCCCCCTCCTCACAGCCATTAAATGCCCAAAATTCCTTAGATTGGTTTGGGATTTCTAACCCACTTCCAAATGTCTATGCTGGGATTTTGTCTGCTTTGAGCTTGCAAAGGACTTGTGCATGCTGTTACCATTGCTGTGAGTTCATATGAGTAACTGACCAGCTGTTTCGAATACTCTGTTTCCTTCACCACCTCTGGCTCTTACAATCTTTCTACCTCCTTTTCTGCAATGATCCCTGAGCCTTGAGAGGCAGAGGTTTGAAATAGACTATTTATGCAGAGATAAGTAGTCTGTGGCTTCTTGTTCTCTCTACACAGGTTAATTGTGGGTCTTAGTGTTGTTGGGGTTTTTTGGTCACCTTTCCCCCATCCAATTCTCAGTTGTTTGTAACCCCTTATTAGACGTATCCATCACTTATATGGTAGTTTTAAAGTATTTATTCAAAGCAAACAATGATACTTTCATGTTGACACAGTACTTGAATATGCTACTTCCAGTCACTGATTAATTACAAGAGTCAGAATACAGAATGGAAGGAAGAGAAACAGAATTCTATCTGAAATGTAGTGTCCCATTTGCAATATTCAAGGAAAGATGCACAGGACACAAACTGAGCATCCTTTAGCCAGGAGGCACGTAGTGCAGTACAACAAAACTTCTTGTATTATCTGTATAAGATGGTAAAGAACATGTAATGTGTTAGCATATACATTCATGAAAAAAAGTGGATTAAAGAATAGGGATTTAGGTAAAGTTTTTAACATAAAACATTATCTCGAAAACACCTGGAGGTAACATAATAAACAGGGGAACATTAGAAGGATTCCTTTAAAAATCAAGAATGGAAAAATGCATAGTAACTAATGACTACTTTGAATTGAAAAGTTCACACAGTGTCATAAGAAAAATTATCTTGCAAAGGAAGAAGTTCATATACTATTAATTGCATATGCTCTGTAAAGACATTGAAAAAGTCTACAATAAATTATTAAGAATAATAAGACATGGACTGGTGAGCTGCCACAAAGCCTGACATCTCTGAGACACACGTGATAGAAGGAGAAACTACCAGAAGTTGTCCTCTGACTTTACATGCATGTTGTCACAAGAATATTACCATAGTATGAAGTTTCCAACTTGTAGACTGCAAATTCATTGGGATGTATAGAAAGACTGAACTTCAAATGCCACTGAAGGAATTCTCTACCCCAAAAGCAACACCTAGAGAGTTTTCCATTGCTCAGCTGCTGAGGAAAGTAAAGACCAACACAGCAGGGGTAGAAGGAGCCAGGCAGCACCTCAGAGTAGAAGTAGATCTTTTAAGCATTAGTCACATGGTCTTGGTTTGTCAGGCATTCAAAAGGCAAGGGGGGCAGGCAGGCTTTCATCAAGATTTCAGAAAGGGCTGAGGCCAAACGATGAGTGGCAGAAAAAGATTCCCTGCAAGGGGGTCTTGATTGGCCACTGTGTACAGGTGAAGCCTAAGCTGCAATGAAGACCTCAGGATGTTGGAGATGCAAGGATGATGGAACATTTGCCAGTTAAACTCCAGGCATGCTGTGGAGCCAGAGTAAGAGAGAGGTTACTCTATAGCCAACAGAACTTTGTCTGCCCCAAGTTGTTAGATCCCAGATGATGTCACCATGGAGAAAACTCTTCTGCTTTTTTGGTCTCACTTTGGCCTGATCCTTCTTGGAATTCAGTGTTTATTCTGTGTCATTGTGTATTGGAAGGACATGAGATGATTTTTGATTTTTCAATGGCTCCCAGTTAAGAAATTGTCTTGAGTCTTGGAAGAGATTTTGAACATCTGAACAATGTTGAAACTGTTAAGACTATGGAAACGTTTGGAGACGGAATTAATAGGTTGCCAAGAGTGGAACTGTTATTGCTTAAAATGTTGGATGTCAAGTTGATAAGGACAGGACTTATTATGGTTAATTTTGATTGTCAACTTGAATGGATTAAGAAATACCTGTGGAATTATTAAGTCACACCTTTGGGTATGTTTGTGAAGTTGTTGCTAGAAAACTGTAACTGAGGAAGGAAGACCCACCCTAATGTGGGCAGCAACCCCCAGGGGGCTAGGGTTCCAGATTAAATGAAAAGGAAAAGAGAGAAAGCCAGCTGTTCAGTTACATTCATCTTACATTCATAGTTCTCTCCTTCCCACTGCAGGTACAATGTGACCAGCTCCTTCAGACCCCACCATGGCTTCCCAGCCTGAACCATGAGTCAGAATAAACCTTTCCTCTTTTAATCTGCTTTTTGTTAGGTATTTGGTCACAGTATTGAGAAAAAGAGTTAATACCAATAGCATAGTAAGAAGGCAATATGAAAGATAAACAGTTGTGTGTGTGTGTAGTATTTTAATATTGGTCAATATAAAATATTGGTCAATATAAGATGACATTTTCAGCTGTCTGAGAGATTCTATTATCTAGGAATATCATTCAAATAAGTGCAAAAGCACTGCAGGAGAAATTTTAAAACCTTTAAGCCCAGCCTTCAGGAAGCAGTGACAGGCAGATAACTGTGAGACCAAGGTCAGCCTGGTCTACATAGCAATTTCCAGGCCAGTTGGGGCTACAGGGAGAAGCTGTCTCAACCCACACCCCCAAAGCCCCCAAAAAACCAAACAAAGAAAAAACAACCCATTATTATACACTATTAAAGATTATGTATAAAAAATATATCGTTTTTCATTATAGGAAGTTAATATAAAGGTGTCATTTCTTCCAAATTGTTCTATAAAATAGAATGATTCTCATTTGCAAAATTGAAAATGGAAGCAAAGTGTGGAAAACCAGATTGACTTACGTATGGAATTTGTTAAACCATAAAGCTGGCATTCCATTTCAATACTGAAATGTGGAATTGTTCAAAACTAGAGTGAGAAAAAGGGTGCTCTACCTAAAAACTGGGCATGGAGCCCTACTTCTCATGGTACACAAAGATACTTCAAATAGTGAGTTAAATGTTAAAACTCCAAAAAATCTTTATAAGACTGTGGAGATGGCTTGCTGCACAAGGCTAGCGACCTGGTTCAAGCCCAGAAACCATCTCCAAAGCTTGATGAGGTGACAGGACCTGTAATTCCAACTCTTCTACAGTGCAGTGGGAGGTGGTGACAGAACTGAGTCAGAAGCTCACAAATGCAGTGTGACTGTGGCAATAAGAGAGATCCTGCCCTAAAATGAGGTTGAAGAAGGGATCCGACTCCCTCAAAATTCGTTCTCTGAGTTCCACACACAGGCAGTGGTACACATACACTGTGGGTCATGTATGTCATGACATACAGCCTCTTACATGCATGTGCGCGTGCACACACACACAAAGAAAGTGAATAAAAAAATAAATCTTTAAAACTCTTCACAGAAAATATAGGTGACTATCTTTTGTACACTGGATAAGCTGTTTGAACAAAACACAAAATATAATAACCACAAAATAGAAGTAATGTATTTGCCAATATTTCAATCAACAAAACGACATGAAAGAAAACAAAAATAAAAAAAACCTGGAAGATATTCATAACATTCACGTTCTACAAAGATTAAAGTCAAGAAAAATCTAAGAACTACACTGACGAACAGAACGCCCACAGAGGAAGAAACCCTATATCATTGAACACAGGAGGGCTGTCTATGTCACATTTGGTATTATTGGGTGTTCAGCTGATTGACCAATATTAAAATACTAGCAACATTAAATATTCGAGAACATTCAGTGATGTGATCTAAATAGGTAAATCTACATTGGAAAACAATGTGGCATTGTCTTCCGAAATTGAAGATTAGCCTATGACTCATTAATTCCAATTCAAGCTCTGTGCCTAAAATAATAAACTGTTGCAGATGTAAAAGTTTATTTCAAGAATATTAGGTCACAGTATAGAGCATTTAAAAAAGATGAAACCCTACATTAGTGCATATGTGTGTATGGAAAATAAATTAGGCGCACTTAAAACTAAGTAAAATAAAGGAATGCGCATGAGGAAGATGGTTACTTTGGGTACAAAGAAATGAGGAGAATGATTCAGGAATGTTTCCAAAGTCCTAAGTCCTGTTGTTGGAGGAACAGTTCCTATGTGTTTATTACATTAGTTAAAATAATTATGTACGTAGCCAAGTATATGAAAATTGGCCATTTATGGACAAATAAAATTATGATTTTAGCCATGTAGTATGAATGAATTCACTATATTCCAGATAATAGCCAGATTCCATCAGGATTTTCTCCCAGGAAACCCTCTCTTAGATAGAAATATTGTACCAAGTAATTCTGATGACTAAATTCCATTGGCTTAGTAATGAGTAAAAATGCTATAGTAGGAAAACCATTAAGAGCAGAGAGGCTTTCACTATCCAAACAGTGTTTCTGGAATACAAGCCTCTTGCTAAACTATCCAAAACATGTGTCCGATTCACAAATGCCTCCTGTCACCTGGTTTCTCTATGAAACCAAGGGAAGTCATACAATTCTACATCTGTTTGCTGACAAAGAACAAGTTTCAGGAATGAGAGTAGTAAGAAGGTCAGTCATAACCTGAGACTCTCCCTGGACCACTGCAGCAGGGATCTGGAAGTAACATTTGAAAACACACCTTGCGATTTAAACATATCACAACGATGACAAGAACTTCCAACAGATGTGCAAAAATTTCACAAACAATGCCACCTACTCACCTCTGTCTTCCTCTTCTGTGTTACACATTACTCTAGGATAAAACCAGTGTATACTTACCAAGACTCAGTCATTTAAAACAGCTATTTACTTTTAGTTTGTAGATTATATTCTTTCTAAATTATATTTATGGAGACATATTTTAAATTCTATTTTCTAAATCAAATAAACATACAAAATGCATTCTTATAATTGTTTCACTTAGAACTTATTCCTTTGTATGATTAGCAACTTTCTGTAGATACCAGTAACAGAAGAAAATGCTTTAGATGAATGTGTTTGAGTTTCAGAAATGCCTTAACATACTATGATTTCTCCAGACTGCCTTATATTTATCTACAAATGTAGATAAATGTCATTTTCAAGATAATAAAATGTACTAAACTATCTTAAAATAATTTCAAGAACTTTCAAATGTATAAAATATAAACCTGGTTTATTTATGTTGCCATTTCCTACAATACTCAGTATAAATATTTGTAAAGCAATTCTTGTATGCTTACAAACAACACCAAAATTAAGATAATTTCAATGTTTTCCATTTCTCTTTTCAGTTTTAGAATGTTAGGGTTTTTTTTGTTGTTGTTTGTTTGTTTGTTTTTTGCTGTTTGAAACAGTCTCGCTTAGCTGGAGCTGACACATATTCACATGGAAGCGGGAGGATAGTCTAGGAGTTATGTTGAACAAGTGCCAAGGTACAGTCACCTAGCTAGCAACTGGCCAAGATGTCTTCTGAACCTTGTCTTCTATATTTAGGGTCAAAAGAAACATGTATAGTGAACCAGTTTAAGCTGGGGTGAGGGAAGAGCAGGGATCGCCAAATTAGACTGCACTGTGTGTGCTCGTGCTCTCTCTCTCTCTCTCTCTCTCTCTCTCTCTCGTGTGTGTGTGTGTGTGTGTGTGTGTGTGTGTGTGTGTCTAGAAAGCTCCCTTTAACTGGGGGCCTTACGTTTTCTAAGGAGGAAGAATTTGAAGGTGAAGAGAAATTTCAGAATTTCTTCTAACTCTCTTAGTAGAATCTTTCAGATATTCCGCCATTCCTGGGTTACTCTGGGTCAGGGCAAGCTATAGCAAAGGGTTTCCTGATTCCCACCGATCCTCCAGTCCCCACCCCCACCACATACCCAGATTGTATTTATGTAGATATGGCCTCCGGAAAGTCAAATAGCCTTTCAGAACTCACTAACTGTGAGCTTTCCCACACCGATTCTACAGCACAAGGAGAGGACTGAGAGCGGGTCTCTTTAGTTCTCTAACTCATTAAGGAATCCCCACCACACTCTCCCTTAGGTTCCTTTGCATTCCAGTCTGCTTCCCACATTCTGAGAAAGAACAATGAGATCTTTAAATTCGTTCAGGTTGTGTTGAGAAGGAGCCAGACTTTGTCCTGTTCCATTGATGCTCAGGGTAGCTTTCAAGCAGAGTGGGTCTAGGGAAGGCATTTCCACCCCTCTCCGATCTCTCTTCCCAATTTGGCACATTCTAGCCTACATTTTTGCTCTCCATGTAAATAGAAGAAAAAATAAAACACATCATTCAGATGCTCTGTTTGAAAAATCTGGCATTTCAGTGGGCTTTTCTTTAAGGCCTCTTCGTTTGTAACCAGCTTTGCCATTAACGGAAATCAATCTGAATGTCTTACTGTGTTTCCCTATTCTGTCCTCCCAGCTTGAGACTGCAGTTGCCAAGTTTCTTTCAGATCCTGAAAGACCCTCTCTTATTTCCTGTTGCCTGCCTCCAGCCCCCACCGAATCCCAACCGAGCTTTCTCAGGCCTCAGGACTGAGATGTGTGAACTGAAGGGAACTTGACCTACTCTGCTAACCCAGTGGCCTGAGCCAATCACAAAGAGGACTGGAGCCCTCCTGCCCAGCGCCTCCCCCTGTGACAGCCTGCTGGAAAGAGGGATAAGTTAACGATTCAAATAACTGGCTTTTTGCCTGTTTCTTTTCCAAATAAGAAGGCATGCGCCTCTACTGAGGTGCACAGGGTTCTTGTGAATCACCGTGGCACTAGAGACCTGAGATCCTCTGTCTCTTATCTGCTCTAGAGGATAGCTGGGAGACCAAGGATGGTGGATGCTTTCTGTGCAACCTGGAAGCTGACTGATAGTCAGAATTTTGATGAGTACATGAAGGTTTTGGGTAGGTAAAAATCAGACTTGTTTTTCCCATTGTAACCTTCAGCTTCTGATCCTTTCGAATTCCTTTCCCCGTCTACAAGGCTAGCAAGAGGCAGACAGGGCATATTGTCCTAACTGTCCCAGGTCATGTGTATCCCACTAAATGGATTTTTAATATGCCATTTGCCTGTCTTCCTGCTTAGGGTCAAATAACGGGG
This sequence comes from Eospalax fontanierii, assembly GCA_035773235.1. Lineage (NCBI taxonomy): Eukaryota > Metazoa > Chordata > Mammalia > Rodentia > Spalacidae > Eospalax > Eospalax fontanierii. Next base: position 38,319,898 of record CM069545.1, on the reverse strand, counting down.
CCATCTGATAGTCTGTGGAGGATGTGAAACTTCTGTGACTTTGGGGGAGATTCTTCTTCATTCCCTTCTTTGTGCTCAGTAGTTTATGCTAATGGACTGATCATTAATGAAGATCGAAAGGAGCTTACACTTTAGAATCCAGTCCTGGGTTCTCAGAGTGACCAGCAGATTTCAGCTCTCTAAGCTGTTTTGGAAGCTGCCGCTGGCTGCACTGGCTCCTTTTGCTGTTTCAGGTGTGGGTTTTGCCACAAGGCAGGTGGGAAATGTGACCAAACCAACAGTGATTATCAGTCAGGAAGGAGGCAAAGTGGTGATCAGGACACAGTGCACATTCAAGAACACAGAGATTAGTTTCCAGCTGGGAGAAGAGTTTGACGAAACCAGTATAGACGACAGAAACTGTAAGGTAAGAAGCCACTCTTCTATTTTGGACTTTGGGTAACTGCTGTAGCCCAAACTCAAGCCTCTCTGTCTCTCGTCCTACATTTTTCACATTTTATTCCAGACTCTATTCCAGGGAGCATTGAACAGTGCTTAGCTGAAAGTAAAGAGTGCCTTTTGTTTCCTCTCTGCCTCAAATTGTCTGTTTCATCCTAAGGCTCTAAGCAAACAACGGTGACTAGTTTATAATTTTTACTTCTGATGTATGAAGTTTTTGCAAATAGATATATACATTTCAGTCAAATTATAAATTATTACAGTTTGCATAATGGTGAGCCTTGAAGTAACAGAAGATAAAGTACTGACAAGCTGATGTACTCACTTATACAATACTTCCACAAGTCCTGTCATTTGACTTCCATGTGGAAAATCTGACTTCTACTGATTATGTTCTATATTTTGTTGTTGGTCTTAGTCTGTCATTAAGCTGGATGGAGACAAACTCATTCATGTACAGAAGTGGGATGGCAAAGAAACACACTGTGTAAGAGAAATTAAGGATGGCAAAATGATTGTGGTAAGTGACAAATAAAAGTTCCCCATTTTCTGCCTTCCCTCCTTCTCTCCCTCCCTTCCTTTTCCTCGGCTTCTCTCTCTCCCTTTTTTTATAACATTATGTCCTTATCATGGTCCCTTAACAATCCATAAAACAGGAGAAGTGTGCAGATCCCAGTTAACTGTTTTCTCATCTCAGCTTCTGTTGGTTTTTACAAATATATATTAATTTATCCAAAACTGATGTCAAGACAAGAATGCTATAGGATTACTGTGAATATCTAACCTTCAATTGAAATTTAAATATAGACAACTAACCAGGAAAATACATGAGATGACTGATATTATGAAAATATCAAGCTACTGAATCTCAGAAAAGTTATTTAATAGTTCCTATAATAAGGGAGTTTTTAAAACATCTTATAATTTAGTTTACAAAGGTTATATAAGTTCAGTGAAAATAATTTAGAGTATACCAGAAAAGCATAACAAAAGTAAAGCTCTCTCTAATTTATAACAGAACTATTTTGATGTTATTTCCTTGCAGTTGTTTATAATTGATAAGCTAGTTTTTAAATGTGTTCAATACTAGGTAGGCATCTAAATATCATAAAATAGACAATAATCTTGCAAGTAATTTCTCTAGTGATAGAGTAATATCACAAATTTGGAAGGACATTATTCTTTGATCTAATTTTTTAAGACCTTTTCAAAACTATAAATTAATTAGTATTGACCTGGTAGTGATGCAATCAAGCTGGCTTATTCTCTTGGGAGTGTTTGGATATTTTTAACATAGTCCTGCTAAGATAAGAACAGAAAGTGCTTTTGTTGTTGCTGGTTAAGGAACTGACTACCCTCTTCTTGACTATTACAGAGTTGCTCCACATTGAAGTAGACTTCTTGGATGTGGAGATCTGGGGAGTAGAGTGACAATTTAATGTACATTTATCCACATTTTCTTCAACAGTTATCAAAGAAAGGGTTCATTTATTTCTAAAATATTTTATTGTTTTATTTTATAGTTAATTATTTATTATTATTATTTTGTGTATGAGTATATTGTCTGCATGTATGTAAATATACCTATGTCATGCAATGCCCTCAAAGATCAGAAGAAGGTATTGGATTCCTCTGGAACTGGAGTTACAGACAGTTGTTAGTCACCATGTGGGTGGCTGGGAATCGAACCTGGGTCCTCTGCAAGAGCAACCAGTGTTCTTAACCACTGAGCCATCTCTTTAGCCCATGGGCGCATTCATTTCTAATACACAATCTGAAGTTCTGTTTCACACTATCGACTCCATTTCCCTCCTGATAGTAGAAAACTGGAGCCAGTTCAACCTTAGCAATTCTAAGTGTGATCTTGCAAGTTCAGAAATGGAGGTCAAAGCAATGGGCAGAAAAGATCTGGTCTTTTCTGAGAATCACACACATCACAACTTGAAAATCATGAACACACACCTAACAAGTTTTAAATGATTTTTTAGTAATTCTTCAAGTTGGACTTCACATCAGAATAATAGAACCAACATTCACCATCATAGTCATTTAACCACCTAGGTTCACATGGGCATGGCAGTCAAGGCAGTAAGCATTTGGTATAGGCACCCTTTCCTGCTGATTCTGGAATAAGTCATTCCAAACACCATTAGCTGATATGATTGCATTTTCTAAAGAAATGAATCTGGATTATGAATTGAAACCTGTAATGAAAACATCGCGAATATAATTCATTTTCAAAGCAGATCACTAACGGAACGGTGCAGACACCACATGAACTCTACATCCAGTTTTCTCCAGGTCCCTCAATGATTTAGCAACAGTGGAATTTCTTAAATTTGAATTTCCACTGCAAACTCACTTTGTTCTTTTTCATTTTAGAAACCTGAGAAATGTATAAATATTCTTCACTAATTAAACATAAGTGTTTGCCTTTTTAAAAATGTTATGAGTGTTTTTGCTTGCACACATTATGTGCACCAGCACCAGAAGAGCCCTGAATCCCCCTGGATCTGGAGTTCCCTCTGGAGCCTGAGTAATAGGCAGTTGTGAGCACTTATAGCATTCTGGGCACCAAACCTGGGACCTCTGAAAGAGTAGCAAGTGCTCTTAATTGCTAAGGCATCTCTAGCTTCAAGTGTTTCTTTTGTTTAGAAAAATGAGAGCATATGCAAGATTTAATGTTTATTCTTAGGCCTAATACTTAAATCATACACATGACAATCTTCAAAAAAATTGGCTATGAATGTTTCTGTGTAAAAAATATATCTTTTAACTCTTTCAGACTCTTACCTTTGGTGATGTTGTTGCTGTTCGCTGCTATGAAAAGGCATAGAAGAGATGAAGGTTCCTTGGCTGTTCTGTTTATAGAGTCGCAGAGCTTGTCAGATATTGCTGCACTGCTGATCACCAACTAGAAGGTTATCCTCGATGTGGAAGCAGAAAACGATAATTTAAAAGCTGGTTACTCCAAGCAGCTCAAAGAATTTTGATATGCAAATTCATTGTTTTATAATCTGATACCGTTTTATAATAATTTTTTTTATAAAGACAGAAATACATCTTATGGTTTCCTTTGGAATGCAAATCAAATTGTAATAATAAAATACATACTCATAAACCTTGGCTATCATTTTTAATGTCTTAAATCTATCTAGAAATGGCATATTAGAGAGTTTGAAATAAAATAACCTTTCTTCTAGTATAAAGAAAGGCTGAGTAAGTCAGTACTTTGTATAAAATACTCATTAAAAATATCTGGATGATCCAGAAAATGTAGAGGTGCCACATTTTGTGACTTTGATGAAGAAATAAATTCATCTGGTCAGGATCTCAGGAGTCTGATCACAGGAATTTGATTACAAAAGTGATTTTTGCTGCTAAAAACAGATAGTCTAAAGAAACAAAATAATTCACTTCAAAATGTTGTGCTAAAAGGTAAAAATAACTCAAAAGCCATGTAGCCAAAACATCATTTATCAGAATTTCTTATGGAAAGATAATTAGGAAAGGGAAGTGGATTTCATTCTGGATTATTAAAATGACCCTCTAGGCAACTCACTAAATTGAACTGTACTAAGTCAGTAGTGTCAAAATGAAATATATTCATTAAAGTACTCAAGTCCTTCTCTTTTTTGAGGGGGTGAGCAGAAGGGGTGATTGGAACTGAGTTGGCCAAACCAAAGTTTTATAACGATTATCTTTTTGTAACTGGTTTGCATTTGCAATGCATAAGCAAACAAACATGACTGTATTTTAATATTTACAGAATGCCTTTTAGTCATTTTCTCAACAAGGCAAGGAGTGCTATATATAGATTTACTTATGATCAAGTTCTCATGACTAGTAAATAATACCGAGAACTGCAAATGCTGATTTTTCTCTTTATTTCCTCTTTAAAGAATTTCAGCAAAGTTTCCTTCTAAAACAAAAGTGCAAGACTTTATTTCTCCCATTATACATAGACAACCTTTCCTCTATCAGCTTACGTGTATAAGTAGTCATCCTTTTGATTTCAGTAAGCCTTTACAAGATACAACATGTGAGACTTCCTTTCATCAATAGTTAATGGCGATGGTGCTATGGTGTGTATCTGACGGCTCCAGTATAGGTTGAGCATTCCTCACCCAAAGTCCTTGGGACCAATAATGTTTGGTATTTTACAATATTTTCATGTACATAATGAGATATTTTGAGGATGAGATCTAAACGCAGAATCCATTTATGTTTTAAATATACCTTTTTCACGTTCTTGAAGGCAATTTTGTAAAATATTTTTAATGCATTTATATGACGACCGGAATCTGGCATGTGAGGTCAGTTGTAGAATTTCCCCCTTGTGATGCCGTATCAGTTTGGGACTTTGGAGCATCTTGGATTTCAGATTTCTATATTAGGGACACTTGCACTTTTAAAATGAAATCTGTTTTATTCCTTATTTATGCATGTCTGTGTGCATGTGGGTGCCTGCTGAGGACAGAAGAGCATGTCTGATCCCCCAGGAGCTGGTGTTATAGGTGTCTGTGAGCCGCTGGACTCGGGTACTGAATTCTTCTCCTCTGGAAGAGAATTCTTTAACTGTTAAGCCATCTCTCTAGCTGCTCAACATACACTGTAATATAGAGTACAGAGACATTGAATCCAACATTTAAATGTGTAATTATTGCTGTTGAAATAGGAGTATCTAGCTAAAGTTACTGGACCTACGAGCTTACTCTCTTGAAAAGCAGGAAACAGAAGCCTGATAAGGCCTCCACTCCACAGTCCTAACAGCCACCGGAGTGCTAACTCTTGACCATTTCAGTCTTTGCTTGGCAAGTATGGATTCTGGCTTGTTACTAATGGTACAAGTCTAAGGATGAGATTTTTTTTTTCCCCTTCAGCTCACTATGAGGCCAAATCACAGTGTTTGGTACTAATATACAAAACAGTGAAGAATAGAAAGGTATTTAAGTGGCATAATAGGAAATAACACTAAAGAGCTCTAAAAGATCAAGGGTTGCAGTAGTAGGTCACATGATTATTTCTCAAAAGATAATTAAACTGATATTTCTGCTTCCTGAATTTCTGTAGGGTAGTTGCAGCTCATTTTTCTTCAAATTTAATTTTATCTCACCTTAACGATCTGTAGATGTACTAACTTTTCAGCTCCTTTCTTATACAGTCAAAGGAAAGGGAAAACTTGCCAAGATCAAGGGCAATTTGATGAAGGAAAGGTCAGGAAAAGAACACTTTTGAGATCCCAAGTTCTCAAATTTAAAAACAGGCTAAAAGTTGATCTGTGAAGTCTAGTCGTAGACCACTAAGAGTGAATCATCAGAATTCTTTGTCTTTATCTCACATTTTCCCTCTCCCAGATAAGAATGCATGCTTAGGACCCAGGAACCTACAGATACAGGCCTACACTCGGGGTATCCCAGCAAAGAAGTTGAGACACTGAAGTCTTGTGCTTCTTAGTGAGTAGAAAGAAACACAAAAGGAAGTGAAAAGAGAAGAGGGATGGGGCTCCCACCACTCACTGTAACATCTTATCTGTGCGTGAGCACAAACACTTGCTAGGCCTTCCAAGGATATGCTGCACTTTGCTTTCTTAACTGAAGAGCTATTTCATAACCAACTTACTTCCTGTAATACGTCTCGAAAACGGAAGAAAAATGAGCAAATACTGATATTTCCACAATTTACCCATTTCCTATCTTTACAAAAGCATGGACTAGGAACTCTCATATAACTTTCTTAGTGTTAAAGTTGTTCTTTCACAAGCTCACAATCTTTTCTCCTTCTTCTCTTTCCAACATATTCTTCAAGCTGCACTGTGGTTTTACTGCTTTTGAACCACCTGGAAGCTGAAATAGGAGCCCCAGAGGATTCTAGTTGACACTGAAAGGGGACTTGACTTCCATTTAAAAGTTCCTTTCCTGAGGTACCATCATTAAATTGTGCTGGATATAACATAAAGTTTTATCAGGTGGAAAACAAATATACTTGTACAATATTGTGGTAAAATAATTGTTTTAAGGAAGTGTGAAAACTTATTCTGAGCCATATACAGTGATTTGGGTTACTCTAAGTGGATGTTCTACTGGGAGGTTACACGAACATTTCTAGATTCAGAACAAAACGAAAGTCATAAATTAATACATTTACTAATTGTGTTAGTGGTAGGATCAAGCAGGAAGATAAAACAAAGTGAGGAAATGGATTAGGTTTTGAATGCTCTACAACTATATTTAGGATTGTTGGAAACTAGAGATCACTTGCATTTGCAAAATTAGTTATGAGAATGTTAGGCCAGATACAAAAATTAAGGCAAGTAGATATTAAAAGGACTATGTAAGATATCTCAAGAAAAATATGATTTTCCTCTTAGAACACTCGGGAAACCTCTCCACCATCGGGATGTTCTAAGTCACCTAAGTTGAAACAGGTTGTAGAATCTTTAATATAGACGCAGCTTCTCAGGAGAGCTTCAGTTCACATCTTTCACGAGGTTAGTATTTCTTAAAGGTGTGTTCCTCTCCCAATATGCCCCACGCCTTATAAATTTAAACGACTAGCTTTGTTTTAAAGAGGCCGCCGCCCTCATAAATGGTTAAGAGAAAGCACATAGAACATCTATCCAACACAAATTTGGGGATTCTAGTTTCTTTACCAAAGTACTTTCGAAATTCCTTTGAAGTTTGAAACCAGCAGCTTCCCATTTGGATTTTCCTGGTATACTGCTGGGGACACGTTTTAATTCAGCTGGGAGAGTTGGAGGGGGCGGAGGGTGGGAGAGATCAGCCTGGTGAATCTGGGCCCTGGCTGGCAAACCGAGCGGCCTGTGAAATCATTCTGCTGGGCTCTATTCCGGGAGTTTCTGACTCAGCGGTACTGGCCTGGGGCCTGCGGATTTGCATTTCCAAGGAAAGTACCAGGAGGCGCTGATACTACCAGTCCAGAACAGCCCAAGATCCACTCAGTTATCCCAAACATCTTCTGGTCCTGTTCAAACCACACCACAGAGTTTTCCTTATTACCTCAGTTAAGGAGCCCCAAATGAGCTCCCGGGGTTCAGGGAAGATGATGTGTATGGGGTTGGTCCAAGAATGCCCTTCCCACTGACCTAAGAAATAAGGAGGTATATAAAAACTAGAGAGCAACTCCAGGAGAACCCACTCGCTGGGAATCTGTCTTGGCACGTAATCGCTGGGCGTCTACACCGCGGCCCTCCCCACCCCCAGGGCCCGCCGGTCCCCGCAGAGCCGGATAGCCCGAGCCTCCCGGGGCAGTGGCCTCGGCCCGCCATGGCGCTGCTGCGCGCCGCGCTTTGCTGCCTGCTGGCCGCCTGGCCGGGCCGCCCGGGCCTCGGGGTGCCGCTGGCTCCGGCGGCGGGTGAGTGCACCGCGACCCCGCGGGACGGGCGGAGGGCCGCGCGAGGTGGCGACGGTGCATGGGCGGTTGGGCCTCCGGCCGGGCCGCGCGGGCCGCGGCAGAGTCGAGGGCTCGGGCTCCAGGCGGCCGGGCCGTCCGCGCCCGTGGGCTCGGCCAGGGCTTGTTTACGTCTCGCTGGCTTCGCGCCGGGAAAAGGAAAGCAGCAGCTGTCGTCCCGTGGGAAAGGAAGCCGGGAGGGGCGCCTGCGGAACGCTCCGCACCTCCGATGACCTGTAGTTTGCACACGAACTGTCGGTCTGCCCTGCTTGGTGAGGTCGGTGGCTTTCTCTCCACTGGCTTACCTTCTCTGGCTTTTTACCTCTTCCTTAGTTACCATAAAACGCCAGCAGGCCCCTCTTTTCTCCTGGGTGCCCACTAGACTCCTTGTAGTGGGACCAGTTCTATTCACCTACCACAGCTGCTTTTCAGAAGTATGCTCAAGGACCATCACCACCACCAGCAGCTCCCAAACTTGTTAGAATGTCACAGTTAAGCCCCACTCTAGGACTACTAAATCGAAACCCGTAGAGAAGGGGTTCGGGCCAGTTTAAGGAACACTGTGATCAAGCTAAAGATGGAGAACTACTCAGCGGACCCTCACTTCTCTAGCTTTTTTTTTTTTTTAAATAATTGCTCTTGTTGGGGGTGGGGTTTAAAAGAGCGGTACTGCTTAGATTTGGGAACAGATAGCAACCCTTCAGCCTCACAGCGGTGCTCAGTACGGTTTTGAAACCCTCTCCTGTGGTCTCCTCGCCATTGCTGTTCTGTATAGACTTCAGGAATGTTCTGGAGGAAATCCCTTCGTTTTCCTTGAGAGTGAAGCTCTCCTGACTCAGTTGTCAGGAAGTCGCAACCAAGAACTGTAAATCTGGTTTGCCAACTCTGGCAAATGTCAGTCATAACAGAAATATACCCCGGAATTGTTTATGTATGCTGCCTTCTGTTTTTAGTGTATCTGGAATTGTGCTATGTTAATTATGTGACTGTTGAGGATTTTAACGTACGATGACTCAGGCTCCTCCACCGGCAAATTCACCTTTTGTTTTTTATGAGTTGATTGCTGGAGGCTTCCGTGAAAACTTTCTGGGGAATCCTGTGAATCTTCATACCTCCCTGTTTAGGCAGGGGAGGTGACATGGTGGGCAGGACGGTAACAAGGTAAGTAGGGGCGGTGACATCTCTCTGTTTAGGGGAGGTGACAGGGTTCATCACCTCCCACTGCAGAGGAAGGAAGCGAGGTTAATTGGAGTCAAAGCCCAGCCCTGTAGACTTGGTTTCGCACTGCATGTATTATTTTACATGTTTTCCACTTGATGTGAACTTTCCTCTTCTCCCGCTCCAGCCTCACAATCTGTACTTCCTTGACAACTTCCACCTAGCCCTACCTTTGCCTATTTCGTAACTGTGTGTTTAAATTCCTAGCCCTAGTGCCAAGTTCAGGTGGCCAGAGGACAGCTACCAAGGTGTTGTTTACCTGGGTGTGTTTGTCTTCAGTTCTTTAGATTTAGAAGGCTGCAGCTGTTGGTATATTTGGTACATAGGAACTGACTTTATACATAGATTAAACCCACACCTATTTAAACAACTGTAGTTCCGAACAGTTATGGTTCAATGAATTCTCTAGGAAAAAATTTTAAATATTCTTTGTCTTCAATTTTTTTCTTGCAGAATTTTGAGAATTTTCCTAGATAGTTGGAACTCAGATATCTTGGGAAATCTTTAAAAGATTGTCTGTAGAATAAGAACGACCTTTGAACTTTGAGGCAGACAATCTGGATTTGACTGTATAGGAACCAGGTTGGTGGCCTTGTGTGTGTGTGTGCACACGCGTGCACACGCGCACACACACACACACACATACATGCACACATTTTATGTAAAATTTCTTTACATTTTGGAGGTAAGGCCTCCAGAGGTTCTCAGCTTTTATTTAAAGCCATCCTTCAGAAATTCTAACTAACCACTCCGTCATTTGTGTATCTGGCAATGTGATGTGGTGGAAAGAGTGCACTGGAGTCTGGAGAGACTGGTTCCAGTTCAGCTCGCATTGTCCGATCATGTGACCTGGAGGAAATCCTGAAATTTGCCTTGGCTTAAGTGTCATCAGTTATAAATGAAAAAATGTTTGTTGAGGGCCTATGTTTGCCTGACATATTCCAAATCTTGGAACTCTGTGAATCAGATACTGAATCACGTCAGAAAGATGTACCCCCAGTCCATTTCAAGTTTTGGGTTATGCATATTTAATACAGTCATGATCTTATTTACCGTAATGGTCACTATATCTTATTTGTAGGTGTCATTCTGTTTTCATGTGAGGCAAGTGAGGTAGTCTATTTGATGCAAACACATGGGAGGCAGTGTTTACAAGGGTTAAGGGCAACACCAATTCTGAGGTGAGATCTCTGAATTCATGTAATGACCTTCTGGTGCCTAATATGTATGACATGGACTTCAGTTCCCTATCTGTGAAATGGAGAATAATACTGAGGTAACACCAGATGTTTATAAAGCAGTACTAAACATATAGTAAGTACTGGATAAAATTTAATGATTACTTGCAAATAGGGAAATTCAGTTTTACATTCCAGGTTTTATAAAATGATAGTAAAGCTAACATAGAGCTTGTACCATTCCATGTGCCTTCTAAGAGCTTGACTTCTAGTACTAAGCTACTTAATATTTCAATAGGCACCATCATTATCCTCATTTTACAAAATAAACAGTCCACGATCACACAGCTGGATTAATTAGCAGGTGGTAGAGCTTCTGTGAGGAGTCAGGTTGTCTGTGCCCTGGCGTCTTAGCTCACAATCACAGTACTCTTCTGTTCTATATGTAGTCACTACACAGTTAAATTCTACAAAGAATCTAAACATAGGCAAGGAAGGGCAGCGTGCTTGGGGATGCTAAGCTAGAGTATGCCTTACAGGAGATCTAAGTTAGAGATGAAGTTTCAGGGTATTTCTGCTTTATGGAATAAAACAAATTACTTTCAGAACACGTTTGTAAATTATGGTTAAATACTGAGTGATTGACCATGAAGACTAGTTTATGACTATGTCTTGATTATGTTAACTGATGTGGGATGACCTAGCCCAGAGCAGGCAGCACTATTCCCTAAGCTGGGGATCCTGGACTGTGTAAATGTAAAGAGGAGGCAGAATACAAGTAAACATACATTTATTTATTCTCTCTTTGCTCTTGTGATTTGACTAGCTGCCTTAGGTTCCTGCCTTGATTTCCCAGAAATAATGGACTGTATCCTGAAGTTCTATGAAAAATAAACCCTTTCTCCCCAAGTTGTTTTTTCCCCCTCAGAGTATCTTTGCAAAGGTAAAATTTTGCATTCCATTTGTTTTGCTATGTCTCCTCTGATGCTGCAGATGTAAATTAGTGGGAATCAGATGATTTCAGTGTTCTTTGTGTGTATACTGCCAGTTTTTTTGGAAGGCCATTTTGAAGAGCAAAGTTAAAAAGAGCAATCTGAGAAAAATGCACAGAATATACTCACCAAATAAGGACCGTAATTAAATCAAAACAAGGGAACTGTGTTCTGTTTTAGAGTTCCTCAAATCGCTTCTGTTGTCCTAAAGGTTGCTATACTTTCAAAGAAGAGAAGTCATGAGTATAGATGCAGAACTCAAATCTCAGTGTTAAAACAAATTAATTAAATATGAGAGGAGAACAAAATCATTGAATTTATATGTAAATTATATATGCAGAATCTTGAGGGCCCTTCAAATGCAGGATCAGTTAAACTGTGTAGACTTGAACAAATTTTCTACCTGATCCAGCATTAATTTCTCAACTCTTAACAAATCATGCTTCCAACTTGACAGAGTCCCTTTGAGAACGAAAGGACAAGGCGTATGCAAATTGCTTAATACTAGCCTGGCATATGATACATTTTTCATAAAGAAAAATATTACTGCTTGTTCTAACATTTCCTTCAAAGAAGTCAACTTTCTTCATATGATTTCCAAGTAGAATGGCCAGCAAATGGATTTGACTTTTTCCTGAGCCCAATAAGAACATTCTCTTTAACAACTGCTTTGCATAACATTAACATTTTGCACAATGTATGTATGAGCTAATGATTAGATCACTTTTCAGAATATCTGAGTTGCTGTTGTGTCACGTGACTACTATTAAAGATTTATGATTTTATTTTTGCTTTAATGCTAAGAAGCAAGGGTATATAAAAAACAAACTGAGATGCACATTTTCTGATTCCGCACACTACTTACTTGTGCAATCTTAGCAAAGCATGTGATATTTCTAGCAAACCATGTAATATTTCTAAATTCATTTTTCTACAGGGGAAAGTACATAATTTCCCAAATATTAAAGTTCAAGTAGACATGCTGTTGAGACACTGATATTTTTATTGGCCTCTCAGAAGGCTGTCAACAAACATTTCTTTATGCAGTCTCATCTTTGTTCTATCATGCTTGTTAGGGAGCCATGCTAACTCCGAGTTCATTAGTTCTGCCACGTGTAAGTTGTATGTTCTTCCTACCGTTTCTTGAATCTTCATCTTACAGAGCAGGATTGCACTTAACTTCATGGTTTAAGAACATTTAAATTGTGAAGGTTTTCTTTTGTCACAAGGAGGAACATTTTCCTCTAGTCTTCCTTTCAGTATTTGTGTGGTGATTCCAAAAGAGAAATAAATTGATCAGTATTTCTTTTCTAACCAACAGGACAGTTTTGGCATGTGACTGACTTACATTTAGATCCTACTTACCATATCACAGATGACCACACCAAGGTGTGTGCTTCATCCAAAGGTGCAAATGCCTCCAGCCCTGGCCCTTTTGGAGACGTCCTGTGTGACTCACCCTATCAACTTATTTTGTCAGCACTTGATTTTATTAGAAATTCAGGACAAGAAGCATCTTTCATGATATGGACAGGGTAAGTTGATTATATAAGCACTTCTTAATTATTTAACATTGGACTACAGTGTGCTAATCTTCATTAATATGTGAAATTTCATAAATTTATATCTTAAGAATTATTGGGGGGCGGGCAGGCGAGCTGGCTTAGTGGTTAAGAGCTCTGGCTGCTCTTGAGAGGTCCCAAGTTTTGTTCCCAGCATCCACGTAACAACCATCTGTAACTCCAGTTCCAGATCGCTCACCCTCTTCTGACCTCCATGAGCACTGCACGACATGAGTGCACTTACATGTATGTTGTAATATACTCATAAACATAAAATAAAAATAATTAATTATATATACATGCATGTATATTGATCTTTTTGAGATAGGATCTCCCTGTAGACGTAGCTACAGTACATAGTACTATATACATAGTTCGATATGTAGACCAGGCTGACCTCAGTCTCTTGGAAAACCACCTGCCTCTGGCTCCTGAGTGCTGGGATTAAAGGTGTATGCCACCAAATCTGGTTTAATAAAATGTTTTTTAAAAAGAATTATTTAGGGGCTGGAGAGGTGCCTCAGTGTTAAGAGCACTGGCTACTTTTGCAGAGGACCCACGTTTGATTCCAGCATCCACATGGTGGCTAACAACTGTCTGTAACTCCAGTTCTAGAGGAACTGACCTCCATGGGCACTGCATGACACCAGGGCACTTACAATGCAGGCAATACACATGTACACATAAAATTCAATTAAGAAGAAACAAGAATTGTTTGGGCTAAAACATTCTAGGTGTTATGCTTCAGCACAGGGCCCTGCTTGTGAGTGTAAGTACATCATAAATTGTACTTAGTGGGTTAGAAATGTTTTTAAAAAGTGGACAGGAAGTTTGGAGAAAGTACTAAGCTTTTTAGAAGTTTCAGGGAGGAGTGGGAAGTGAATGTGATCAAAATACATTGGATGCTTATATGAAACTCTCAAATAATTGATAAAAACATTACATTATATAAAAAGGTGCTGGGTTGCAATATTCAGTATTATTAAGGATTGGAACATCTTTAGAAATCTTGTTGGTTTTGTCGTAATATAGACTTCAGAAATATGTCAGTGGTAACTAAGAGATGACTCCTTAAATAGCACATTTCATCAATATCTTGAAATACTGATTATTGTGATAATGACTCTTGATTGAATAATTAATGGTAAAAGTTAGCAATGTGAGCTAACTGACAACAATCTTGTGAAGTACCATTTTCTGGTGGGCTAATTGTCTAGTTCTGTTCATTCTAATATACTGTGACCAGGACTCTGTTTCTAGTACCTGGAACATGATTATCGCTAGTTATTTTAAGGTGTAGACCTTTTGCTGGATACTGTTTTACTTATTAGTTTATTATTATTTACTTATTTGCAGTACTGGGTACTGCAACTTATTTAATTGTTGTGGTAGGGATTATATTATTTCCATTTCACAGATTAAGAAATGAAGATACCAAGGATCTAAATAACTTGCCCAAATAGAGTTGTTGACAGAACTTCTATTTGTACCTGGTTTTTGGCCCTGAAATTTGGGCTTTGTTAATCCTGTACTGTTTCTTACAAGCCTTTATCAAAGCTCTGAAACAGTTTGCAACTTCTGTTTATTTCTTGTGTTGCATTTCATTTTCTCTTTTGTAATATTGACTGCAGATGACAGATATGTGAAGGGTAATTTATTGCACACCTGCCCCCTGCATTTGGAGGTGGGATCTTGCTATACTGCCCGAGATGATCATGAAATTCTGGGCTCAAACCATCTCTTGCCTCAGGCTATTGAGTAATTGGGACTGAATGCCACGCCATGACTTTTGGCTGTTCATTGACTGTTTAATTGTAATTTGCTATTTTTATGTAGAAGTGTGTAATTATTGGTAGAGCAAGGTATCATGTATAAAACTTTACACAAACAGACTTTGCTCTTCACTCTTCTGTCTCTTCTCAGGGATAGCCCACCTCATGTTCCAGTACCCGAACTCTCAACAGGCGCAGTTATAGAGGTGATCACTAACATGACAACAACCATCCAGAACCTCTTTCCAAACTTGCAGGTTTTTCCTGCGCTGGGCAATCACGACTACTGGCCACAGGTAAATTTAAACTTAACTTCCAGAAGTGCTTGGAGGATTTTCTCTCATTGGTAATGTCACAAAGGTGGCAATAACTAGTCAGTGGTAGGGTGTGAGAAGAAGGCCAGAGGAAGGAGCATGCATTCCTATGATAACCACCAAGGAAGGTTTTGGCTGGTTTCCAAGAACTGTTGAAAGAATTCATAAAATGTTATACCAATAATGCATTTTTAAAGGCAGGTTTGCATGGTTTGTAGATCATTAATTCTTATTTCCGTTTACAAGCTTCTTCAATTTCTTCTGTCCTTTGAATAAGTTTTCTTATTCATTGTCATTTCTATGATTGGTTTAGCAGACAAGATTAGTACTGACAAGTGTCTGCATTTTTCAGAACCTGTTAGACATACAAAGATCAGCACAGTCTGACTTAAGATAGATAGTTACTAACAGAAAAAAATCCATAAGACTATCATAACTACCAAAAGTACAGGTCCATGTTCAAATTCACAATCCCATCTTCTGGGTCTTCTTCTCTCCAGTCCTGTCCTTATTTAGACCAACATCCATTTATATATTCTTTGCTCTTGTCTGACTAGCACACTCAGTAGTTCCTAAATTCAATATTTACTTTGCTTTCATTTTCCTCTTTGCTTGGAATGTCTTTTCCATTTCATGTCATATGTATTTTGCATGAGGGACTTTACCTATTTTAGCTACTCTAATATGAAGATAGTGGTTTTTCAGAAGTTGTATTTGAGGATAAACTCAAGTTTCAAGTGATTTCCTGACCTTTACCTTTGATCTTGGGATTGGTTTGTGAACCAATCCTTAATCAGTGGCCATTTTTTTAAGTATGTTGTGTTTTGTGTGCATATATGTGTGTGTGTGTGCATATATGTATATGGTATATGTGAGCAAGCATATGTGTCTGTGTGTGTGGGCATGGGTGTATGTGTGCTATGGTACATAGGTGGAGGTCGGAGAGAAACCTCAGCCCTTGCCTTCCACCTTGTTTGGGACAGGGTTCTTTGTTATTTTCAGCTGCATTTGCTAGATTATTTGGCTCACAGGCTTTCAGGGAGTCTTCTGTCTCTACTGTCCATCTTGTAGTAGGAGGGTTACAGGTGTACACATTACTTTATTGTGGGGTCCTGGGTTTCAAACTCAAGTCTTTGCTTATATGGAAAGCAATTTATCCACTGGACCATCTCCTCAGCCTCCAGTGATCAATTTTTGATACTCTTTAGTATGTTAGACTCCACAGTACAGGGGCTTGGAGACCAGCAACTTTCAGAAGCTCAAGGTTTTATAGGCTTTCGATAGCAGCCTAGAAAACATGGGGTTTAGTGTCATTTTTGATTAGAATTTAAAGTTCTACCCTGCCCTGCTTCTAATACCTTGGTTGGCCTTGGAAAATTCACATGCCTTCATCCCTAGATCACTCATTACAAACAGGAGTGATAATATTCATGTTGCAAGGTTTTTGCTAGAACTAGTGATAGTTATGAAAGAGCACAGCATACACTCCAGAATCCCCTAGTAAATGAAGTGGTGGATAGGAGATAGTGGTCCACAATGAGTTCTTTTGGGATTTCTTTGAGGTTTTGTTTTATTTTGTTTTCATTTTTGTCTTCTTTCTGCCAAGTCAAATCTTATAGTACTTCAAAGACACAAATACTAACTTCTCTAACTTGTTCTGTTTATAGCTACATATATATATTATCTATAATATATATGTATATATGTATATTATATATATACAACTTTATATTACATGTATACAACTATGTATATATGTATATATATACAACTTTTCTCATTGTAGTTTATTCATTTTCTTTTATTAATGGGGATTGAATCCAGGATCTCCCACATACTAAGTATATACTTTACCATGGAGCTTGTGATTTATATATATATATTTTCTATTAATCAATTGCTATCTTTTCATCTCACAGTTTTAGATGTATCAAATGTCATATTACTGTTCCTGAACAAATTCTCCTAAAAACTGCTATTTGGGATCCAATTCTGGAGAATATTAGGAAAAACTTTGTTAAGTATGATTTCCCCCATTAAAAGCCTGTAAACCTGCACCATAGTTCTGTAACTGGACATTCAGAGCTGCCCGTCCCTCCTGGTACATAAGAAGTAGGAATTAGTGTGGGCAGCTCAGAGATTCCTTCCTTTTGCGCCCAGCTGAGTGCTGTGGATCAGGAGCCCTATTTCTGCCTACACTAGAAGACTTTTGCCTCCAAACTCATGGATGGCTCACTCCTATTATTATACCTCATTTATCAGCAGTAGTCCAGATTATAGCCCAAATGGAAGGTAACTTGGGGCAAAAGACAATTGGATGTCAAAGTGGAGGTGGGAGGATATAGGAGTTTCTGGGACAGACAGCTTTTTGGATAAATCACTTATCATGTACTTGTATATTCTTTATGCAAAGACAGGAAAATCTTGAGTGATGTTTTAAAATATATGTAAAAGCACTTTATGACAATATGTTTGTGTTTGGTTTTTGGCTTTTTGAGACAGGGTTTCCCTGTAGTCTCAGCTTGCCTGAATCGTGTTATGTAGACCAGGCTGGCCTGGATCTCACAGAGATCCGCTTGCCTCTGCTTCCTCAGTGTGTGATTAAATGTGTAGACCACCATGCCTGGCTTGATAAAAGGTAACAAGGCACAAGGATAAATTTATATATTTTTTTTCTCTTAAAAAGATTTTTAATTTTATTTTAAATTACCCATCTGTCTCTCTGTGTGTGTCCTTTTGTGGTTGTGTGCACATAAGTGGCCAAGGTGCCTAAAGAGGCCAGAGGCATCAGATTCTCTGAAACTGGAGTTATATGTGGTTGTGAGCCACCCTCTGTTGTTTCTTGGAACTTAACTCAGGTCCTCTAGAAGAATAGTATGTGTCCGTAACTGATAAACCATCTCTCTAGACACCCAAATATTTATATATTTTATTTTTAAAAAATCAAAATATGCAGATACAATTTAGTCTGTCATAAAGAGG
Organism: Eospalax fontanierii; assembly: GCA_035773235.1. Taxonomy (NCBI): domain Eukaryota; kingdom Metazoa; phylum Chordata; class Mammalia; order Rodentia; family Spalacidae; genus Eospalax; species Eospalax fontanierii. Next base: position 38,302,032 of record CM069545.1, on the reverse strand, counting down.
TTAATTCCCATCAAAAGCATGTGGCTGTATATCTGAATCTGCTAGGAATTCTGAAATGTCATAATAGTTTTATTATTTCAAAGACTTTGGTGGATCAATTTTTTTCTCGTTTGCTCAGCATCCTTTACCAGCCCTGCTTATTCTGGCTCAGACCTGCCTTTTTTCTCAGGAGCACACTCCACTCTATCTCATCATCCATCCCAACCCTGCCCAGGCTCTATGCAGGCCTTCTCTCTGAACATGAACATATTCCATGCCTCTGTGTTCGTGTCTGGGCCATTTGTTTTGCTTTGATGGCTTTCTTGTCACCTTAATGAAACTCTTATTCACCTCCTGGTTTAAATGCTGCTTCACTCACTGTAGACTTGATGCTCTTGTTTTGTGCTTTCAGGACCTCTGTGGTAGCACTTGGCATGTGTCTTATGGTTAGTTGATCACATTTGGTTTACCTTTCCCCAGATAGGTTATAAATTCCTTAAAGGCTTCATTTTCCTTTGTGCCTATAGATGCCTAACAAGTAAGCACTAAGCAGTGTTTGCATTATTTAGTCTAAATGCCTTTAAAGTCTGACTGGTGGGTTGTCTTGTTTTGGGGCAGGACCAGCTGCCAATAGCTACCAGTAAGGTCTACAGTGCTGTAGCTGACCTCTGGAAACCATGGTTAGATGAAGACGCCATCAGCACTTTAAGGAAAGGTACGTGAAAGACACCATATGTTGCCTCCCTTTTCATCTATCACTGGCCTTCATTTATTACTCGTGTTTGCTTGGATCTTCCAATCCTGGAGCACCTCTGTACCCACTTTTCACGTGTGGCCTTGGGACACATATGTACTTGTTTATGTTATAAGGGAGCTCTTTGCTTTCCTGTCCCATGCTCTTCCATGATGTTTCACATGAAGCAAAGATTGTGCCTTGAATGTGAATGTAAATAAAGGTGAATGCTTTTCATTGTAAAATGGATTGAGAAGGTAGAATAGACACTAACTTTCAACTAAAGATGTTATAAAATGAACAGTTCGTAAGTAAGAATAACTAAACTTTCCATCTGGACCTTGAGATGCTTGCAAAAGTGACGTAAAAGTGCATGGTAAGGCCTTCCCTGGGTGCAGTCTCAGGGGAGCCCCTGAGAGGGTGATGACTGAAGCTGTGATGCAGGCCACAGAAGTCTGAGATGCCAGGAATAGGGAACATCTTCCAAGGGAAGATGCGGAAAGCAAGCAGAGTCAGCCCAGGAGAGAGGCCATGTGGTATGTGGCCAGAAAGGCCATCGGGCTGCCCGGTCCTTTGGTGCCCACATCCCTCCACTCTGTTCGCAAGATGGCAGGCTTGGAGCTACAAGATTTAATGTTTATCCTGCAGGGTTTCTGCCTGTCTTTCTTTGGTCTGATCTTCCTTGTTATTTTCCCATCCTTTTAAATTGGAATATCTGTTTAGACAGCTTTTTATTACCATGGTAAAATACCTGTGTCCTACTTCCTCCAAGTAAAACCTACCTTCAAATAACTTATTTTGCTTTGAAATCATCAGTGGATTCATTCTTATGCACCTTCATGGTTCAGTAACCTCTCAGTAAGGCCACTAGCTGGTGACCAATCCTTTAACACATGAATCTTTGCAGACATTTCAAATCTAAGCTATAACAGAATGCTTACCCTGTGCTGTGGTATGTTGTATGTAATTTGTTTCCAGTTTTAATAGGGACTTACAGGGAGGAGTTTACCCTGAGTCTTAGAGGTGACTTGACCTTTATTTCGGAGAAATGCTGGGGCTGGTGAGAGTCACTGCTGGTGACCTTTGGAGAGGGACTAAATACATTGTGGATTATGAAATGACATGAACCTTTAGGGACCAGTGGTAAAATGTTATCAGTATGAAATATGCCTCTAAAGACTCAGGTATTAAAGGCTTGGTCCCTGAGGTTCAAGACTCACCATCTTAGAATTAGGTCATGCTCCTGATTGATCTAGGTATAGGTTATTAATACAAATAACCATATCTACTTGTAAGGCCCCAGCCTGCACATAGACATGGAGGATGGAAGAGCCACAAAGAATGATGAAGATTCCTAACGAGCAGAGTTGGTGCTCATACCTGTAATCCTAGCACTTTGGAGGACTGAGAGAATAAGATTGTGAGTTTGGAGGTCAATGATATTCACCCAATTTCTAGTTAAATAGTTGAATCATAAAAGCCTTTCTTTCAAAGTCTTGCTTTAGGAGCCGAAGTGCTGGTATCATACATTGTAATTTTGGAGTCTGTAGTGAGAGCTGTTTTCATCTTCTACTAGGGCATACATGACAGCCTTCAAAACACAACCTTATTAGGCTATGGTGCTAGCTCAGTCAGTAAAGATCTTGCTGTGCAAGCATGAGGATGATCCTGAGTTCAATTTGTAAGACAGTTGTCAAAAAGTCAGGCATGGTGATATGCACTTGTAATCCCAGCCTTGGGGAAGTAGAGACAGGCGGCTCCCTGAACTTGCTGGTCAATTGGCCTAGCCTGATTGGTGATGTTCCGGCCAATGAGAGTCCCTGTCTCACTAACAAGGTGTATAGCACTCAAGGAATGACACTGGATGTTGTCTCCTGGCTTCTACATGCACACACTCATATGTATACAAATATTTATGTACACAAAAGTACATGCATACACATGAACCCCTACACATAAATACACACACACTAAGCACTAACTTTACTACTACTATGGAAACGATAAGGTGTCATGACTGCAGGAGTAAAGAAAAGAAATTAGAGAAGCTGTGATTAGTCATGATTGAAATCGAGGAAACAGATGCCTAGTGAGTGGGCAGAGGGCAAAGAAAGCAAGCTCTGGAATACAGGCACTTTGAAAGTTCAAGGATGGTGTCAGTAACCACTGGTTGGGGCTACGAGTGCGATCATGCCTTTAAGCTTCTCCACTGAGATTCTGGCAGGTGTGCTAAATCAAGTGTTCTTTTCTGTGTCTCTAGCAGGGTCCTCATGCATTTCCACTCTTTACGTTGGACATTTTGTAGTATCTCTCATCTTAATTCCCATCATATAAAAGTAAAGGTTAATGTAGAAATCATCATATATAATAATTCAGCCTCATTGCCTATTTCCCAAACATTTAATTATCTTTTTATTTTCATATTTTTAAAAATTTTATGTCTGTGTGAGTGGATTGCCTGCATGCATAGAAGTGCACCTGTGTTGTGCGGTACCTGTGGAGGTCGGACGAGGGTGATGGATCCCCTGGAACTGGAGTTATAAAAGATTGTTAGCCCCCATGTGGGTACTGGGAATCGAACCCAGGTTCTCTGCAAGAGCAGCCAGTGCACTTAACCACTGAGCCATCTCTTCAGCCTCCTAATTATCTTTTTTAATATATGAATATTTCAATATTTATTTCAAATATTGGGTGCAACTGCTCTTACCTTAATGTAAAAATTGACACTGGTTCATGGTGCCTTTTTGGTTCATATGAAATAAGATTCTTACCTAAATGGTAAGAAATAAGCCTAAGCTGCCTGACCTCACTGTAAACCTTAAGAATTTGCTTTCATGATGTTTGCATATTTGTGTGTGTGTGCTCCTAAAGTATGTCTTAAATTTGTTTTTGTAGGTGGCTTTTATTCACAGAAAGTGAGAAGAAATCCAAACTTGAGGATCATTAGTCTAAACACAAACTTGTACTATGGACCCAATGTCATAACCCTGAACAAGACTGACCCAGCAAATCAGTTTGAATGGTTGGAAAGTATACTGAACACCTCTCAGCAAAATAATGAGAAAGTAGGTTCCATAGACTAAGTTGGGAATGGATAAAGAGAAAGCTAAATTTGTTTACTTACTGAACTTAGGCAGAATCAAGAATTAATAAAAGTATTAAAATTTCAAGACTTGAAAAAGTGTCACTATGGGGACTTTCTTTATGCCATCAAATGAGGCGCAGGCCAGTGTGGTGCCTTAATAATGTCATAAGTCCAGCTCTTTTCCTTTTTTTCAGAAGCAGGAGAGATTCTATATTTGCTTTCTAAATTTCAGTTAATATCTGTTCAGTCTTGGGTATCCGAACATCACTTAGTTATGACAGATGTGCAAACACGCCCTCACGTGCTTGCTTTGTACTTCTTTATCCAGGTGTACATCATCGCTCATGTTCCAGTGGGGTATCTTCCGTATGCTAGTGGCATTCCAGCAATGAGGCAGTACTACAATGAGAAACTGGTGGATATCTTCAGAAGATACAGCTCTGTCATTGCAGGACAGTTCTACGGCCACACTCACAGAGACAGCCTTATGGTTCTTTCAGATACTAAAGGTAGCAGACACTCTGTGCATATCTCCCCATCCACCATGCTGGATTCCAGCAGCAACCTAATTATTTACAGGTTCAGAAAATGTAAAACTTTGTTTAGAAACAAAGGCCCTGGCTTCTTCTGATTCCTCTCAAATAGTGGTATGTGGAGTGTTCAGAGTCAGCATCCACACAAAAGCCTCTGAATCCTCCAGCTCCCTCTAGCTTCCTATTGGTTACTTTAGAAGAAGAATTCTGTTTGTTATTTTCCTGCTACATTCAAGTTTCTTTTTATATGACTTATTTTATTTCTCAAAATTTAAAAAAAATGCAGATCAGAGTTTACACAGTGCCTTAAGATATAGTAAGCTTTTCTAGTCGCCAGCTAGGACTTGTCTCAGAAAGACCAAAAAAAAAAAAAAGATACAACAATCTCATTCTTAATTTGGCGTTGTCACCTACTCAGCAGTGAAAGGAAAGAAAAAGAGAAGTTATACCCAAACACTGCAAGCGCGCTGATCCTCTAGTCGACAAGATGAAAACACGTCGTGTCATTTTCTTCAATAATTTGAGAATATTTTTGAAATATTTACCTCTCACCTAGAACCAATTGTCCTAATAGCAATGACTATTTTAAATACATTTGATTTCTAGAAAGCGTTTAAGTCACAAAAACTATCTTTATAATAGAGATGTACAAAAACATGTTGTCACTTTTACGCAAATTATTAATTAGTTATTAGAATGTTCCTTTAGGCTGGTACAAAACAGTTCAGTTTTTGTGTGTGTATACTTATGATGCACTTGTTTTTTATTGTAAACATTTTCAAATATGTACATATACACATAAGCAGAGAAAATGATGCAAATTTCAGAATACGTGATGTTTGTCATTCATACTGCATTTATGTCAAGATTTTGCTTTTCTTTCTTTCCTTCTTTCTTTCTTTCATCAATCATCTATCTTCTGTTATCTAGCTATCTATCATCTACCTATTTTCCTTTATCTATTTATCTGTCATCTATCTACTTATTATCCATGTATCTGTCATTTATTTGTCCATCTATCCATCTTTCTCTCTTTTATCCATCCATCCATCAATCAATCAATATGTCTGTCATCTGTTTACTATCTACTTACCTACCTATTTATGTATCTATCTATCTCCTATCCGAAGTATATAAAAGTGACTCTTAAGCATTAAGCCAATTATAGCCTTATATAAATTCCATATGCATTGCTAAAATATATGGGTAATTTATAATCACAACATTAACCTATTTAATAAAATCAGCAAAAGTTCTTTGGTATTGGTATTAAATACTCTTATTTTCTCAAAAGCAATTTTATAGCTGCTTTGGGTCAGGGTTAATCAATGATCACGAAACATTTATCTGCTGATCTCCTAATCTGAAGTTGTACATGTTTTTAAGGTTAAAATTTGAAATGTATGTTTACCCATGTTTTTTTGTTCAGGAAATCCAGTAAGTTCTGTGTTTGTGGCTCCTGCTGTTACACCAGTAAAAAGTGTTTCACAAAAGGAGACCAACAATCCTGGCATCCGACTATTTCAGTATAAGCCAAGTGATTACACATTACTGGTAAGTTGGCACAGCTTCAGAGTTTAGTTTACACCTATACATGTCTTTGAAATTTTCACTCACTTAATAGAATGTTTTCCAGCTATGTGAGATGTGTTTGATGTTGATATTTCATGACATTCTTATATGGAGGTGCCTCTTGTCACTCTCTATGGGTGGAGGTAAGATTTGCTTGTAGGAGGTTGCTACTATCACTTTAGGAACTTCCTGACCTTTCTTTATTTCTTAAGACAGTGTCTCATGTAGCCCAGGCTGGCCTTAAACTTGCTGTGTAGTTGAGGCTGTCCTTGAACTTCTGATCCTCTTGCCTAACCTCCCACATGCTAGAATTATAGCTCTGTACTACCACACCTAGTTTTATGGAACACTGGATATCAAACTCTGGGCCTTGTACGTGCTAGGCTGGTATTCTACATTCCCAGCCCCAATCTTCTCACTTTCTTAGAGCTTTCACTGGATGGAGACTTATTTGTGGACTTTGAGCTATATTATTTTCTTTCCTAAGTCACATTCATTCTTTTTCTACCAAACATAATTATTAAGAAGGAGAAAGGCTCTAGACCCATACTCTGTCTTTGACTCTGTTATGAACTGCTTTGTGTTCTAATTTGTTCCTCCTTAAAATAGGAATTAAAATATGACTGTAGGGGCTGGGGAGCAGGATGGAGTGCTTGTTATGCAAGCATAAAGATCTAGGTTCAGATCTCCAGCAGTCAAGGCTGTGTACATTTGTGTGCCTAGCACAATGATGTGGAGACAGGACAATCCAGAGCTTGCTGGCCAGGTGGTCTGGCTAAAAAGAGGAGGTGCAGGTTCAGGGAAGATACTCTGTCACAAAAGCAATAAGGTGGAGAGCAGTCGAGGAAGACACCTAACATCGACTTCTGGCTTCCACAGGCACATGCACTGGAAGGCATACCTATGCATACATATGCACACATGGACATGTACACACGTACAGTAAAATACAGTGCATGCCACACAGACACAAGTATGACTGAATTCATTGAGTTACTAAGCAGATTCCATGAAGAAAGTCCACGTAAAGCATTTGGAATCATGCTTAACCTATACCTTGTACTCAGGAAAGGCTTGCAAAAGCGAGTTTTTAAAGAAAAAAATCCAATTGAGCATTTACCATTGTCTCCAACATTCTCTGGAGCACATTTGTGTTTTAGAACAACTTAACATCAAAGGCCTATTTATGTTGTGGGCACCTCAGGCTTGATAACTGCCCTTTTGTACAAATATAATTTGAAATTATTTTGTTTCAGTTAAAGCAGCTGTTCATATAATTTCATTTTTTCCTAAATATTTTTTTAATAAAATGTCTGTTATTCCTCAGAATATGCAACTGTTAGGACTGGTTACCCCTGAGTTGTGAGGATTCAAGGTACTTTATCTTTCTGTATATCTGGATTATTTACTGTTATATCCTTTCACTATTTTTAAAATTTAAGAAAAGATATAGGTTTTGTTATTGAGACCTAATCTTAATGGCAACTTTAAGTTCAGAGCATCACATAAATCTCAGTAAGGGCTCTTCATCACTGTACGGTACTTTATATGTTGGAAAGTAAACCAGGTTTGTTCTTGTCTTGAACTGTAGGATATGTTGCAGTATTATTTGAATCTGACAGACGCAAATCTAAAAGGAGAATCCAACTGGACATTGGAGTACATCCTGACTCAGGCATATGGCATTGAAGATCTGCAGCCGAAGAATTTACATGGATTAGCCAAGCAATTTGTTACCCTAGAGAGTAAGCAGTTCCTAAAGTACTACAACTATTTCTTTGTGAGTTATGACGTCAGTGTAACTTGTGATCAGAAATGTAAAACCTTACAAATTTGTGCAATTATGAATCTTGATAGTATTTCTTATGATGATTGCCTCAAACAATATTATGTAAAGCACACTCACTAGTTTTGTTCATGTTCATAGATGACATGGCATCACTGTGCTTCTGAGATGGGCTTATGGGAGCTGTTTGCTGTGAAGCCCTGAGTGGCCCAGCAGAGTTTCTGTCTCTGCTTTCTTTTTGTAAGACCCACACTTAGACATGATAACTTTCTAAATTTTTACTACGCTGAATATTTTTAAACTGTCCATCAATAATCTGATTTTTGGATATAAATATCTCATCTTCCAACTTTATATAATTATACCTAATTTATATCCTTGCAGAAATTGTCATGTGTGCAATAAAGCAGATGACTCTCTGGGTGTGATGTTTTGTTTACTTGTTTTGTTTTTTGAGACAGGGTCTCACTGTACAGCTAGGGCTACTTGGAACTCCCCATGTAGTTTAGGCTGGTTTCCAACTTACAGTGATTCTCCTGCCTCAGCTTTCCAACTGTAGGGATTTGAGTCATGAGCCACCAGCTTGACTGAAGTATTTTTAATATGACAGTTTTCAGTCTTTTGATTCCCCCTTGCTAAATCTTCACGTGTAAACTATAGTTGAGATTGTTCTCATCTCATGTGTGAACCAGGGCTGGTATGGTTTCCATGCACCACGTACTCTGAGGAAAGCACCATGGTCTCCTCAGGGTCATGTCTGAGTCTACACATTGTCACGGGTGTGTACTGCCCAGATTTTTCCATTCTTTCTTCTATCATTGATGACATGTAAGAGTGAGAATCACACACAGTGGACTTAATGCAGATTTTGTACAGATGTACAATGAAGGCATTACATCCCAAATAATTGACTGTAAACTGAGAACCGTCATGTCTGCCTCAAATGACTCATTTAGGTATTGTGTTGCCCAAATCAGAAACCTGGAATTTCAGTGGGCTCCGGTACAGGGACCATAACTGTTTCTGGACTTTTTGCTGAATAAAATCTATGAGACTTGCTAATAATAAGAATTGATAATCTCCTCAGATAATGAAGTTATTTAGAGGGTACCTGGAAGGAACACCCTTCACTTTTCTGATTATTGAAACCATCTTGAAGCTTTAAAAGAACTGAATGACTGAGAGAAATTATATTGGTTCAGTTCTCAGATCCCAAGTGGAAGATATAATCCTTTATTACTTGGTAATTTAGTTCTAGATGTATACTTAAAAGTAAACTCTCAAAAAATACACAGTAAGAGACATGTAAATTTTCTAGGCCAGCATTATTTAAAAGTTACAACGACAAAGAGCCAAACCTATAGATCATAATTATATATCACACATATTTTTTTAATCAAGGGAGGTAAAGGTATTGGTTTTTAAAAATGATTATGTGTTTTCTTCCATGGAGAATTATTTATCGTGAAGGCATAGAGGCAAAAAGAGGGTTGATAACACTTTTTTTTGAGAGGAGATTGTCCCTGGGCCAAGATGGTGGCAGTTTCTAGTGTATTTTGCCAACAGAAGCTGCAGGATTCATTGATAGTATAGATGTAAGAAATGCAGTGTACTGAGTTTTGGCTGGAATAACCAGTAGTTGGTGGTGTAAGGAAAGAGTTGGGCTTCTAGGAAGAAATGAAGACTGATGGGGCGTTATGAGGGGCAGTCAACAAATGAAGAGTATTAGTGTGTGTTACAGCTGGCCAAGTCGACCCAGGAAACCCTCTAGTTCATTGAATGTTTGTCAATATAAATTATCTTTAAAATAAAAATAAATAAAAATTTTAGGATATTAAGGCATCTTTGGAAAAGTAACTTTGATTCTTAAGAAAGAAGCCAAGCTAACTCATAGCTGTTGATGACCAAGATTGCTTGTCTCCTCAGTGGTTCAGTTCTCACTGATACCACTCTAGGCAAAGCACTCTAAGTCACTTAAGTAAGGGGAATATGAATAGTATTGATTTAATTATTGATAAGCCATCTATTCTTGCGTTAAGAATAGAATCCCTCAAATAGAGTCTTCTATTTAAATTTCTTTCCCTGGGACAAAATATGTGTGTAAGCAAATGTAGATAAGCCATGCCACAGAATACAGCAAAAAGTAGTGAAAAGACACAGATTTTATTGTATGGTAAATTCCATTTTCTTAGGCATACCTATAATTCTTGCTTATAACATCATCCCAATTAAAGGTACCATGAGTTGATGTCCTTACTTATGAGCAGAATGGAATTCTGTCTATAATATGTATCTGTCCTTGGCTACCTTTAAATCCATAGAAAACATTTTTATTTTTTCTTATAAAAATCCAGTCTTCTGCATTCTAATATATATATATATATATATATATATATATATATATATATATAAAATGCATTTCCTTTAGAAGGTTTTATGTCCTTGTTTTTAAAAAAATTTATTTTTATTTTATTTTAAAAATATTTTATTTATTATTTTATGTTTATGAGTATATTGCCTGCACGTGTGTTAGTGCACCAATGCCATGCAGTGCCCATGAAGGTCAGAAGAGAGTGTCAGATTCCCCTGGAACTGGAGTTACAGTTAGTTATTAGCATTATATGAGGGCTGGAACTCGAACCCTGGTCCTCTGCAAGAGCAATCAGTGCTGTTAATCACTGAGCCATCTCTCAAGCCCTCTATGTTATTATTTTTATGTGTATAAGTGTATTGCCTGCATATATGTAAGTGCACTTGTATTGTACAATGCCCAGAGAGGTCAGAAGAGGGCATTGGATCTCCTGGAACTGGAGTTACGAATGGTTGTTAGCTACCATATGGGTGCTGGGAACTGAACCTGGGTTCACTGCAAGAGCAGCCAGTGCTCTTAACTGCTGAGCCATCTCTTCAGCCCTTATGTTCTCATTTTTAATAACTGATGATTTAGGAAGGGGATGTGTGTGGATATGTCCTGACTTTTATGATGTAGCCCTGGGGACTTTCATGCAAGATCAGGAATGGATGGGGATTCATTGATTTCCGTAGCCATTTGTAGCCTCAGTGTGTTCCTGCATCTCTCATTATCACTCATATTCCAAGCTAATTAGCATGGATTGGTTTTTACTTTCTAAATATAAATGCAATTACCCATATCTTCACCTTTACTCATATTGATTGTTTTCAAGTCTAAATTACTCTGTTTCATCCTCTCCCAAACTTTTTTCTGACTCAACATATACATTGTTTCTGTTGTCAAAACAGAAAACTTTCCAAAGTTTTCCATCACTCAGAATTAATCTTCTGTTCCCAAGGTTGCAATAGAGCCTAACTTAGAAGTGTTAGTACCATTGGTCAGGCTTCCTTTCCTCTATCTCCCTCACGCCCATTAATTGATAGAGAAAAGGCTCTGTTTGACTCAACTGTGTATCATCAGGTTTAGCAGTGTTCTTAGCAAATAGAAAACATTCTAGTTTTCCCAGCTTCCATAATAAAGTGCAAAGACTTAGTGACCGGCTTCCTTAAAAAACAAATTTATTTTCTCACAGCTCTGTATGTTAGAAGTCCAAGATCCAAGTACCTTCAGGGTTGGTTTCTATGTTCTGACAAAGTGTCTCTTTCTTGCTTTCTCACACATGGTATGGTCTTTCTTTGTAGGTTAGATGGAGAGACAGAGACACAGAGATAGAGACAGAAACAGAAAGAGACAAGAGTGAGCGAGTCGGATCTCTTTCTCATCTAATAAGTACACTGTTCCTATAAAATTAAGGCAGGGAGTAAGGGCAAGAGTCTGTGGTAAAAACTATTGCTTACATATGTTGTACTGAGAACAGCGGAAGGAAGATTAAAGGTTAAAACAGCAGAGTCTGGAGTGCAGAAAAGATGAATAGTAGGCCTTGCAGGTGGGTATATGATAGCCACGTTAGATAGATAGGACAAGGGATAGGGCTCTGGGCCAGTGAAAGCAGGCCACCTGGCTCCCCAAGCCCCTGAGGCCCTATTGTCCTTCATAGGTCTTTGTTTTTAGTATAGCTGACTATAACAGACCAAACTGTAATTAAGAATGGCTTCTAACAAGCCTGCACCCACTTCAGAAGAAAGCACCAGACCACGGTACAGGCAAAGAACTAAGTATAAAATGAGAAAAAATGAACACAACTCTGTCTTTATGACTGTGATAGTTAAACTCTAATGTGGTAAAGCTGCAAGTTAATTAGGTAAATGTTAGAAAAAAATAAAGTTTAACTGCCCTTGACACACCTGCAATGTGGAAAGATAGTAACTCCTGGTCAAGTTACTGCCTGCTAGTAGACATAACTAACAAAGCTGAAGTCAGAAGTGTACAGAGAGGACCTTCAATCATGCCTGTATGCACAGCACATGACCAGCACACAATCATGGTTGTGGTCAGGGGGACTTGCAAAGAGCTTGTGCGACTTCCATGGGCCAACCCATTAGAGCCCAGAGAATTAACCAGTATGACCTCAGCATTTGTCCATTTTCTGCTTTAGCCCTATAAAACCCCCAGACAAGAAAAATTCAAGCTCTTTATCCTCCTTCAGAAACTCGTCCTCACTCTATTAGAAGTTTCACTTTTCCTTCCTTATTTCCTCACTTTCTCTCTGTCCTATATTAATACTTAATGCTGATAAAGCCTGCTTCCTCTTTGCTTACTTCGTGAGATTCCCAGTCTTTCATTTCCATTGGCATGAGACAACAAACAACAAACTTGGGACCACTGTCTCAGACTGATCCTTTAAAAACCTTAAAATTTTTAAATTTTTGTGCATATGTGTATGTCTCTGTGAATGTATGCCATGGGTGGGTGATCACGGCGTTCAGAAGAGCATATCAGATTCCCTGGAACTGGGGTTGAAGCAATTGTGAGCTGTCCAAAGTGGGTTCTGGGAACTGACCTCAGGTCCTTTTGAAGAGCAGTAAATACTCGTAATCCCTTGAACAATCCCTCTTTTGCATAGATAAGCAGTTATCTCTCTCTACTGTGAGGGACAGACTTCCAAATGTGATTAACATCCAACTAACCAATGGCTTAAGGGGGAAGGTCTAGTGGAAACGCAGGGAAGGCTGGGAAGGAGAGAGATGGGCACAGCACCAGGGCGCCATTCTTGCACGGATGTTCCAGAACTCCAGCAGGGGAAGATTTATGATCAACATGCAATCTCCTTCATACAACATCTCTGTCTCTCTCTCCCCAGGGATGGATCCTTTGTAAGTAACCTGGAATAAATTAATTTCTCTAAAAGAACATTCTCTGTCTGCTCAATCAGTTCAAACCTGGGGGTGGGGTGGGGCTGAATGCCAAGCCTCACCATGAGAGAATTCATGATACAGTTGGAGTAGCTGAGCAGGACTGACTGATAAAAGGAGAATGCTCCTGGGAAAATGATTTGTGGAGCCTCAGCTAACGTGGGGACTAGCCAAGGGAAAAGTGTGGGCAGAGGAAATTTTGACATGGTGGACTATCCCATAGGACTGGTGTGTGTGAAGGCCACTGCAAGGATAGCGTGGTTTATACTGAAATATGTAACTGAGGTGAACTTGCCTAAGCAGATGAGATTGGTGGGGAAAATACTGGTATGGCAGTCTCAGGCTGAGGTTGTGGCCCAGAGAGAGATTCAAAGTGTGAGAGATGAATTAAATTGAGAGAAAGATATGAGGCTTGCTTCTTCAGTACTAGCCTCTGACCTTGCTAGCAAATTGGATAAAAGAGAAAAGGACATAGAAGTTCTGGCCTGCCACTTTCTACAGCTAAGAGGTGGAAAAGGGACAAAAACCCAGATGACATTGATAATACAAGACCCATCCTGGGACCCTAGGACCTGGAACCCCTGGGAAGAATCAGGCAGCAATGAGGGAGGGAGCAACCCAGAAGAAACTAAGTGTCCCCCAGGTTTGATCTGTAATACAAAAAGCAAAATCCAAAGGTCTGCATGCTGAGAAAGGCCTTTAACAAGCATAAGAATTTAGTGAATAAAGGATTCTTGGCCCTAGAGCTGCTGGAGCTAGGAAAGATGTTCAAACAAACCAGGAGGGAACCCTTAATTACCTGGCCTGTAAGGCTGTGGGACATGGGAGCAGATGAGATTATTTTCAATGATGCAGAAGCAGGACAGCTGAGCAACATAGCAGCCCACCCTTCCTTGAGATTTAAGCTGCATAACCTGGTACAATTCAAGGGAAAGCAGTCTCTGATGAACTGGCTTGTGCATGCCACTGGAGACACTTGGTCATCACATGGAGATTCCCATGGATTTCAGGAGCTGGAGCATGGCATAAGAAGGACAGGTGCTGTTAAGAGAACTGGGTATAAGGAAAGTAATAAATGGTTCCCCGTTCACTGGACCAGATAGGGCTGTGTTCACTAGAGATTTAATAAGGGACTTCATTAAACAGGGACCTCAACATAGATCCCCTAGTGGGACAAGAGCTTTATAAGGCAGGAGAAGTTTTGACAGATTTAAACAACCTAGACCAGGATGTAAAGTATGTCTGTAGAAGAATAGAATAACCTAAAATATGTGTAAGGTTTGCCAAACAGAAAAGGTCATCTGCTTGGGTTACTTGTAGGCAAATGTGGAGAAACTTGTGTTTAGCCCAAGTTCCTAAAAAAAAGATTGCTAAAAAGCCAAATTCTGTGCTAATGCACCTTTGGGAGGATTTAAGCCCTGAGGAATGGTTCACAAAAAGGTACCCAGAGGATGAAGACTGTACCAGGGGTAGATACTAAACTCCCCCCAGAGTAAACAGGGTACATTTCTCCCCTGTGACTATTCGAGGGGTGGAGAAAGTTTGCCCGACCAGGGCCTCTCCTAACAGCCAGGTGTGGTCAAGAGTCAGGAATCAGATCCAGGGTCTCCCCAGCCCTAGGAAACAACAGGTGTGACAGGGGCAAGAGAAGCCTTATTCCTCCTTGACCCTATGTAGGACCAAGCAGCTTGGGCCAGCACCATCAAAGTTGGCAAGGATAAAAGGATGCATGGAGGCTCCATGTGAGAAATCCAGGACATTAAATAGATTACATGCCATTGTAACCAACATGGATCTGTTGAAAAAACAGCTGATGCAAATGAAAAGGAATTTTCCTTGCTGTGTTAGACCTTGTATATGTATATAATGTTAACTTCTGAGTGTTTTACAGACATGAAACCCAGTTGAGAGAAGTCAAGTACACCTGAAGGAACAAGAATGGAATGTAACTCATATAGAGTACAAGAGTGAAATATAGCTGTGAAATTCTGGGAGCTCTATCCCTTTAGATGTCAAAGAGTAAAAGCATACTTTATATGATTGTTAACTAGCAATTCTGGTACCAGGTGTGGGTTGCTCCCCCTGTGAGCTGTTGGCCAAAGGAGACTTGGAAGCCCCTTCTACCAAAATAAAAGGCAATTGCCACATTATAATGCTGGTTGCACACTGGAAGTGGACAAGTAAGGCCCTATTACTGAAGATGTGACATGGTTCGAGAATGGAAATAGATCTAGCTGGGACGAAGCTGAAAACACCCCACAAATGGCTGGCTGGCTTTCAGAGTGCTAGAGGATGCTATGTAGGCTGCTTTGGGAGAATGTTCCTGAAAAGCTCTGCCTAAGGACAGATCTTGTGTGCTTCACTGTCAGATGTCTCTACAGGTGTAACAGAGGCTCGTCTGGTATGTGCACCCCCAGCATATTTAAAATTGGATTCAGTGCCTGCTCTTCAAGGAGGGCACACACACAGCTGATATTAGGAAAAGAATGATGACCCCCAGTGGTGAGGGGGAGAGTTATAAGCCCCCATAAAGAAGCTATGGTAATTGTTTGAAAGATAAATGATTGCCTGCTTAGGTATTGCCTAAGTACTTGTGTTTACACCCATAGGTTAGGTCATTCAGTATTTGTGTGAATGTTACTTTTGCTGTTGTTGTTAATGTTGTTGTTGCTGTTTTATAATTACTGTGTTTTCACAGTAGAAGGTGCATCACTGAAGCAAGATGATAATCCATGCCACAGTGGAAAGAACATCATCCTATACCTGTTATTCCCTCCCCAAATCCCTTGCTCTTGTGGCTCAGGGACTATCATGGAAGAAGTTGGCAGAAAGTGTGTAGTAACCAGAGAGAAAAAGGGGTGGGATGTTGCATGGGTAAGCAGTTTTCTCTCTCTGCTGTGAGGAATAGGCTTCCAAATGTAATTGACAGCCAACTAACCTGACTTAAGAGGGGAGGTCTAGCGGAAACGCATGGAAGCATGGGAAGGAGGGAGGGGGGCTGGCGCCAGGGCGCCATTCTTCCACATGCTCTAGAGGTCCAGGGGGACCTAGATCAAAATGCAGTCTCGGCTATACAACATCTCCATCTCTCTCTTCCCTGGGGATGAATCCTTTGTAAGTAACCTGGAATAAATTAATTTCTCTAAAAGAACATTCTCTGTCTGCTCAATGGGTTCAAACCTGGGGGTGGGGTGGGGCTGAATGCCTGGCCTCACTGTGAGAGAATTCATGATACACCTTTGTCTCATGAAATTTATTTTCCTGTGCAGAAAAACACATGCAATTAATGATCATTATGTTAAATAATAAGACAACTCATATTTCCTCTTGTGTGTGTGTGTGTGTGTGTGTGTGTGTGTGTGTGTGTGTGCAGGAAGGGACCTATAAGAGAGGAGGGAGAGATATTAGGATATGAGAGGAGAAAGAAAAGAGAATAATGAAATATACATGATACAAAGCCAGAGGGGTAACTATTTGGAGGGAGGAAGGGGGCCAGCCAGAGGGCCAAGGAGAATGTGCTGAGGGAGGGGGACACATAAGAAAATGAAAAATATCGACATATATGTATGAAAATACATTATTTGTATGGAGCCCATTATTTGCATGGTAAGTTAAAAATTTAAAAATATTAAGTTTTTACAGAGAAAAAAAAAGAAGTTATAAAAACACTGTTTCACATATCATGAGATGCCTGAGGAGAAATGAGACAGAGAGGTGAACAGAAAGTGGAGGCTGAGATGAGACAAAACAAAACCTCACACTCTTCAGTGTTGCTCTGGGGAGCATTTAAATTTATCCCAATAAAGCCACAACCACTATTTTTTTTTAAGACACAGGCGCTCCACAGACAGGCACTTAGATCTTTTAAAGTTCCAGGCCCTGTACTTGGTGCTCATTGTTTAGCAACCAGCAGAGCAGACCGAGTTTCTTGCTCTGTTTGCGTTACCTGGAATGGATGGATGAGTGTGCACGGATGCGTGCGAAGCTTAGAGGAAACACTGGTATTTGAGTCCATTACATATAATGAGTACTGATGTTCATAGTTAACCTTTTTCACTCCTTTATTACAATGAATTTTATTCTCTGTTAAATGATCAATGGACGCTCTGACTGTTATGTCAAAAACACAAAAGCATCGGAAATATTGGCAGCCTAATTGCACAGATGCCCATTTCAGTCTTAGATACTTGGAAAGCATGGTCCAAAGTTACTGAAATGATTGCTTTGTCTGAGATCATGCAATTATGTAAACATGGAGATGCTTATCATAGTACAGAAGAAAACCCCGTTTTCTGATTAGTCTCTCTGGCTGATTTCATTATTTCCCTGATCGATATGGAGGGACCTGTCTGGTACTCACGAAGGCTTTCTGACTGCCTTGTTAATGTCACTGAGGACGTGGTGGAACGGCACTGGAGCAGTGTGATGTTCTGTGGGGCAATGCTGCAGAGCTCATTTTTCTTCTCTTCTTGTTAAGCTCTCAAAACACTGCCAAAAGGTGTTGAAGCACCATGGCAACAAACTGAGAGCCTCTGCTCACCTGAAAATTCATGAATCTCCTTCTCTTGCAAATCTCTCTAGAATATCTACCTGAAATCTACATGATCTCTCATTATCCTTTATTTGGGAAGGGTTGGCAGCAGTTATGTTAGAACATTTGAACATTAAAATCTTTTGAAAGTAAAGAGTTTAAAAATTCAAAACAGCATTTACTTATTATTTATGCTGTAATGGATATGTTTGCTTAATTAGAAAGCACCTAGATCTTGAATTTGGAATCTTAATGTTTAGAACAAAAGAATATCCTTTCAATAAACACATTTTAGATGCTATTTGTTGCTCTGTTGAGGATGGCAGGACATAGAATATACAGTTAGGGCTTCCTTTGTTTACAGGCTGCAGTGTGCTTATTTAAGTTATGTAAATGTTGATTACTCTTTATGCAAAAGGGAGGAGTGTATTCACACATTATTAATCAAACATTTTCTTCAATTTTATTATGTATATATGGGACTTCAAAGGTAACTGAAAAAGGAGACAAAAGGGAGCATTGGGAAAGAAAACATAATTGAGGAAAAGTTATTGATTTAGGTATCAATTTTGCCCAAGCCTTTGTAGTTTTATAGTTCCTGTCTTTACCTTTCACTAAAAGTTTTAATACATTTTCTAAATTTGGTTTTTATTTTAATGACAAATTATTTCAGAAATATGGTGTCCATGCGAATATTGTTTTAGAGTTTAAGAAAAAATATATTCAAACCACATGAACAAAGATGCATTACATAAGAAAAATAATATAATATAATAATTTATGTAAGTACCCAACGTGAGCATCTAAAACAGAAAAGGTAACATTACCATGTGAGTCTTAATGATATGTTCTTTCTTTTAGTTGTGCTAATTGTGTAAAATACCCATTGTGGACTTTCTGTGAACCAGGCTCAAAGTGAGGTACACTGGCTTCTGGAATTCAACAAGAGTAAGGAAAAGGTTTCTTCAATTATAAGGAAAGATAGTAATAGAACTTCATACAGAATGGTGTGAGGATAGAGTCAATTGTTACAAAGCATGTAGACCAGTGCTTGGTACATAGTAAACACTACAAAAATGCAGGAAAAATGATAAGAGCTAGAGGTGGTGGATGACTCCAAGGAGACAGCTTTCTAGACAGCAAGGCAGTGGCACTTAGGAGCTCACAGCAATTATTTCAGCATGCACAAGACCTACTCAAGCTCAAGCCAGACAAAATCCCAGCCCTAACAAAAGAACTTTTGGTATATAATAGTTGCTGAGTGGAAGGAGCAGTCCTGTTCCAGGGCTGGTATCACTGTCCAGTATTTGGACAACACAAATTGGACTTGCTGGGAAAAAATAAAAGAAGATGATGGTGTATAGGAAGGGAGTAGGCGTAGATCTGGGAGGGGTTGGGGAGGATATGATCAAAAAAACATCGTATGGAAATTTCAAAGAATTAATTTAAAACTTGAAAAACATGCAGAAAGATAAACTAAGCACTTTCCCATCTGAGCTATCTCCCTAGCCCCACAAATGTGTTTTCACCTTTATCTTTGAAAGTTTCATTCTGTTACTTGATAAGCTATAAGCCATTATTTCCACCACTAGAACACCATATCTCAGATCCAGGATGCTAATTAGCCAAGAGCAATGGCTTTCTGATTAGAATCCACACTCATTTGCATTCTTCAGAGTAATTTAGCTGACACTCCCCTTCCCAGCATGCCAACATTGAAATTTCCACTGCAACAAGACTGGTCTTGGAGTTAAGTTCATGTCTTAATTTTTCTTCTTTGTGTGGTTCTCTGAGATGTTAAAACATCTACATTATAGGTGATCTTATGCAGTAGTATTTGGGCTCATCTTCCCTGCAAACATGATTTTTTGTATGGAGACTGTGTATTCTAAAGTTCTACAAGTATTTCTCTACCATAAATATGCCAAGTTATTTTCTAGGGTATATTACATAGACTGGAGATAGAGGAAACAAACACTCAGGTTTATCACTTCCGGATTATGCGATGTATGTCCTTGACTTCTGTTTAGCATATGTCTTGTACTTCTTGCCAGTGGCAGAGAGTGAGGTATGAAGAAAGATCTCTGTTTTTGTTAAAGAAGTGAGATTCCAGTTTTGTTTTGGAAGTGGGTCTTCACTACTTGATGGTATATTGTGCAGGGATCAGAATAGGAAACTGTAACTTCTTAAACAGTAAATGAATATTTTTAATAATGCTGGGTCTCATAAAGCAATGCATGATTATTTAAGTACATTGATAGAAAGCTTGATTTTATAGTTTAAAAACCCATAATGCATGTAATGAAGCTCAGTCAGTTATTCATTTGGCATGGTCTATTAAACATCTACTTTATGCAATGTGTATAATTTGTTGCAATAAACCTAATTATTCCAATTTACAAAATATTTTTCCATTTTTCAAGTGTCTGAACTGGTACAGGTTATTAAAGGCTTCAAAACCACTGTTTGATGTTAAAAAAATTCATCCTTTGGATACAAATTCATAAATTCCTTTGTTCAGAAAGTAGAAAAAAATCCTACAGCTACATAAAAAAAAAAGATTGTATTGGGAAAAATACATTTATATTTAGTTGATATTATTCTCCTTTCTTTCTCCATCTCTCCCTCCTCCCTCCATCTCTCCTTTCTTCCTATCTTCTTTCCTTCTTCCTTTTCCGACAATATCTCCCTATGTAGTTCATCTGTCCTTGAACTTACCATACTCTTGCCTCAGCCTATAGACTACTTGAATTACCTTGCCTGGCTCCTCAGAAGTACTTTAGGAGGCATGAATACTGACAACCACTGTGTACACTTACACACACACACACACACACACACACACACACACACTCATTAGAATACCCTCATGAAATGAAGTGTTTTCACACAAACTCAAAAACATGAGTCTGAGAAAGGTGTATTTCTTTATCTTTCAGGAGATCAGTTAACTTGCATCCATAGTCATATTGCGTAGATATTTCTCAGTATTCTAAGAATATGAAACTGAGAAATGGTACTGTCTAAAATTCTTAAAAAGTTGTCTAGGAATAAAATTTTTTACAGAAGATTGAAATGACTTTCTACTAACATAATTATAACTGAAATAAATATCATCAAGCTAAAATTATTGTGTGAAAATCTGTTTGTTTCAGTTTTGGGAGATATACTCTTACAATGCATCCCAGGCTGGTCTTTTAAGAAATATTTTATTATTTTTACTTTATGTATATGAGTGTATTGCCTGCATGTATGTAAGTGCACCCATGTAGTGCAATACCTACAGAGGTCAGAAGAGTATGTTAGACCCCCTGGAACTTGAGATACTTTCTAGCTGCCATGGAGGTGCTGAGAATTGAACCCAGGTCCTCTGCAAGAGCAGCCAATGCTCTTAACCATTGACTGAGCATCCTTAGTGAATGTCACTGATGGTGATGCAAGCAGCCACGCCTTTGTTGTAAGGCAGGATACACTAATTCTGCGTAAAATGCACAGAATAAACACACATTTAGGAAACTACTGACACAGTCATGTTGAGGGACAGTTTATAAAATAACAGGCCTATCATCTTCAAAGAGGTCAATGTCATGTTAGAAAATGAAAGGCAGAATGAGAAATTCCAAATTAAAAGACACTGAAGAGAGCTGACAAGCAAATGCAATCCCAGAATGTGATGATTTCTTTCAATACATTATTGGGCTATTTGACAGATGTCTGATTACATATTTATTTATTATTTAAGGTGGTACGGGTATGTTTGTATGTGTGCACATGTACATGGAAATCAGACTGATGTCAGGTGTTATCCTCAATGGCTTCTCTAATTTTTCTGGACCTGGGTCTCTCATGGAAACTAGAGCTCTTTAGTTGGCTAAACTCTCTGGCCAACAAGTCTCAGGGATGCTCTGGTCTCCACGTCATCTGCAATGGAATTGCAGACACATGTCACGCCTGGCAGCTTTTTATTTGGGCACTTGGAAGTTCCAAACTCACCTCCTGGTGTTTGTGTGGCAAGCACATTATCAGCTAAGTCATTTTCCCAGATAACTGATAGATTTTTGGAATAAACTGTGTATTTTATAACATTATATCAACACTAGCAGAACTAAATTACAGAAACTGAGAATAACATAACTGTGTATACATGCACAAACATGTACAAGTACAAATTATATAACTAAAATGATAAAACAAAATGTAGAAGAGTTAATTTAAGGAAAACCTTGAAGGACTGGGGAGACGGATCAGTGAATAAGAGTTCTTGCTGAACAAGCATGAGAACCTGAGCTTGGATTTCTGGTACTACGTAAGAAAAGGCTAGCGTGGCTGGGCCCACTTTTAACTCTAGCACTGTGGTGGGATGGAGGTGAGACTGAGGTTCACTGACCAGCAGCACCAGGTTCAGTAAGAGACTCTGTCTAAAGGGAATAAGGTGGGGTGTGATAGTGGAGGACACCAGATATCTTCCTGTGGCCTCCTTAAACACACACACACGTCACTCTCACACAAAGAAATTGCAAACTAAAAAATAAGCCAAGGTGAAAGAGAGCAGAAATGATTAAAATTGTGATGGCTCGTTTTTCTCTAGTCTGTGTATTTTTTTGCTTAAGTTCCTCTACTTTGGCAAACAATCTTTTAAATGTCCGTACTTTGCTTCCATGTCCTGAGCTATTTGTAGTTAGTTTAGGCAGCTCATGAAATTTCACGTTCTTGACCGCTTTTTTTTTCTTTTACTCTCTCTTACTTTACTCTGTTCCCTCAAACCTTGGGTTTCACACCGCATCACCTGGTGTCTTTGTTCAGTCTCTATTCACAGTCTGCATTTTTAGCGTTGCTGGTCCGGAGGCTCCTTGAACCATGGTTAGTCTGGTAACTCAGCGAACGGAAATTGTACAGATTGTTCTTTCTAGGGGCATATTGTGAGGCAATCAGCCTTCTTTACCAGCTTTTTTGCTGAGGTGATGGGGATTAACTGCTGTAAGCCCAGAGCAGAATGTATCCGCTCCCCCCTAAAGACTAAGTTCAAGATGCATGAATCATTCCTCTCACTTTTCCCACAGCCATTTTCAATTTCTCTCTGAGCCTTTGAAATGCAAAGCCTTGCACAGCATAGCTTCTTTCCCCTTTCAGCATCTCTTAAGAGTATTTTAGTCCATGTGTTTAAATTCAGAAGAAAATACATGTTTTTCTCCAGAATATAATTGCAAGATGCATTTTCCTAGGGAAAGGGGACCGTTTCTCTTATCTCTTTTTTCTTCTTCCCTCCCTCCCTTTTTTCGTATAAGGTCCCTTGTACCCCGGGCAGGCCTCTCCTGCCCCCACCTCTTGAATGCTGGGACTACAGGCGTGCGTCCTCTGCGGTTAGTGAGTGCTGGGGGATCGAACCCAAGGCTTCATGCATGCTAGACAGGCGCTGTACTGGCTGAGCTACATCTTAACTTTGGAAGCTTAGAGAAGAAACCATAAAGCTTTCGTGGATGTGGCTGTGATCACCTGATGCCTAATGAGCAGTTTATATACTGGTTAAAGCTGGGAGGTTAGAATTAGAGACCTTACCCAGTACTGCTGTAGAAAGTGTTTTCAGGACAACAGTGCCCTGGGATTCTCATCACTTCCGGTGCTTCTTGCTGCTATGAAGTCAGCATCACCAAAAGCGATGTGCTCTTTAACAACAGGGGATTCTGTTACCCTGCCTTTGCCGCAGAGTTGTGAAGCAGATTCAGTCAGTCCTACTGTGTCTCTCTTCTACCATAGACACCGTGAGAGTCTTAATTTGGTTGCATTTCTCTTTGAAGCTTCTTGAATTTATAAGCACATAGTGCTTTGCAACTATTATATTTGGACAGTGAAAGGCTCAGACACCAGACTTTGTTGAAAACGAAGTTCTTTGGGGCGGGGACGATCAATTACAAACCTCCCATAAAATTTGTGACAAAAATCTGTGGGTCTGAGGCTGTACCTCAGCGGTATAGCACTGGTAAGGCACGCAGTCAGTCCTGGGTTCTGCAACAAACGCCACAACAAGAATCTGTGGTCTTATCCAAAGCTCCAGATATGCTTTGAACTTTAGCATATTTATTTGCCTGAGTATAGACAGAAGGGCTTGGTGAAATTCTCGATAATTATCCTACCTCTTGAATTATGTGATGACAGCAATTAAAGCTTGAAGATAGTGAGGTTTCATGCCCAGACAAAGGGAAGGAGGGTTTCCAGATGTGTGTTTTCTTCCATGTTTTTACAAAAACATTACTTTCTTTTTATCTATTTAGAATCATTCCAAGTTTTTCTTATTTTTCTGGGCAAAAAGTCACCACATAAAAGCTAAAGAAATACTTCCAGTACTGAAAAAATAGATACTTCTAATTACTGGAAAGCAAATTCTTTTTTAAAAAAATTTTACTTATTATTTTTATTCTTATGTGTATGAGTGTATTGCCTGTGTATATGTAAATGCACCCATGTCATGCAATGCCCACAGAGGTCAGAAGAAGGAGTTGAATTCCCGCGGAACCAGAGTTATTGATGGTTGTTAGCTACCATATAGGTCTTGGAGCATGAACTGGGGTCTTCTGCAAGAACAGCCAGTGCTCTCAACTTCTGAACCCTGAGGAAAGCAAATTCTTTACAAGCTAGGTTACATCTAGTTTTTGTTACCAATATACTGAAAGGTTATTAAAACAATATTGGTGGCAGAACACTATGGGAATTGTTTTCAGTTAATTTGGAAGGAATTCCAGAAATAGATTGTCATTTTACAGTAAAACTTTTTTTTTACCCACTTGCTACTTAGGTAAATAATGCTTCAGAATCTGCATGCATAAAAAGTGAGATGAAACACCTTCTTACCCTGACAATATGACATATCTAAAATATACATGGTTATCAGAAAGAAATCCCATGGCACCACCATACCATCAACAGGCCATGATAACCCACATAACTGGCCTTGACTCTTTTTTCTTTTCTTTCTTTTCCCTGAAACTTTGTTCTTCCCACTACAGAAATAAAGTTTGTTACCGAACAGGAAAAATTTGTTCTTCATATTCTCACACTGCTCTCAATTCTTCACGTCTAACACCTGCTCTGGGTTTTCTTTTCTTCCATCAATTCTTCAACCCTAGCTAGATGTTTTGTGATTCACCTAAAGGTAAACGTGAAATGCTGATGGTGTTAGGTTCCACAAGTTAGGACTTATGAAATTGTTGCTACTTCTGATGTTAATCACAGTTCCACATCATCAGTTCTCAGATCAGCTGCAAATCAGAGGCTCTTGTGACCTTCTTCTGTGTGTGTGTGAGGGAGTGGGAGGTATGCCCACAATATGTGTACAGGTGCAGTGCCGAGCCATGTGGACAGAGCTTGACTTTAGGTATGTTTCTCTTTCTCTCCCCACACTATTTTTGAGACAGTGTCTCTCACTGAGCCTAGAGTGCTCCTTTGGCTACAATGACTAGATGAGAGTCCCTAGAATCTGACTGTCACTGGCCCCCTGCTCTGGAGTTAAAGACGTGAGTTTCCATGTCTGGTTTTTTACACAGATCCTGGGATTCTGAATTCAGATCTCATGCTTGTAGAAGTACTTTACCCACTGAGCCATCTCCCCAGCCCAATTTGTGACACTTTTATCAGGTTTGATAATTTGATAAGCTCACAGACCTAAAGCAATTTACTTACTGTAGTGCAGTTTATAGTGCTCCCCCCCAATCCACACTATTTAGTCATTCCCTAAAACTTCAGATAGAACAGAGCGATATATGTAGTATGTTTATTCTTATCCATTTATACATATGATTGCATTTTATTTATAAATTAGATGCAATAAAATAACCACAATAATATAAAATAGAACATTTATAACAAATGTAACAATTATAACAGTATTCATTAATACAAGTTATATAAATGTGTTTACTCTGTTCTCTCGAAATGTATTATTGTATTGGGCCTGCCCTCCTTGGGATTATGTCACATGATTCACTGTCTCCATTTTTGATAGTTACTGTGAAAATAAAAGGGAAACAATGACAATGCACCACTAAAAGAGCTTTCTGAAACGGAGTTAGGAAACCATTGAGGCACCAGATTAATTTAGGATTTAGCTGCCTGCTAAGAACTTTGGTCATCTCTATCCCTGAACTTCAGACATCTGACATTGTGCCCAGATGCTAAAGATGTTTATCAAAAGGTCATTGGACTCTTGTTTTATGGGACATTTCATTCTGTTTACACATTCCCTTCTTGATCTTCTATCGGTCACCCCAGCCTTGCTCCTTTTCAGCACTCAATAGCTCACGCAAACTCTCATTTTATTCGTGCCTTCTTCTGAATGCGGATTTAGAGTTAGCTTGATCTGTGCCGTCCAAATTGCCATTCCTACTCTCCTAAATAAAGCTGTTTTCACTTTGTGCTGTTTCTGACTTTGGATCGATTGACACTAATGTGGGACTGAAGGATGAGAAGCATACACAGCATGGAGAAGCTAGACAGAGGCATGATTCTTACCTTACATGTAACCCGGCAGACTGACATGAGATTTTTATTACTAAAATTTAAAATCAATCATTTTTTTCCTGAACTTTTCAACCTGAGTTTTAGAATCTTCTGAAATATATGAAATTTTCCATTTAATAATTTTCAGTGGACAGTTGACTACAGGTAACTGAAAATTTGCATGAGAGAGAACCACTATATCATAAACACATACAACTCAGAAATGGCCAGAAGGAAAAATGCATAGGGAAAGACACAGAGATCCTCCACATCCTCTCAAAACTCATTACGTTGCCTAGGAATAGCCTGAAGTCTCTCTGAACATTATCCTCTTGAGTGACTATTGAGACTTTATTATCTGTGGTGATTTCTTAAATCACTGGAAATTTTGTAAGAAAATTCGACCTCCAAACCCTCTCTCTTCTCTGGAGGTCACTGCAGCAGTGCTAACCCTCCAATCACATAGATGTTTCCTTGGCAACCAAGTCCAATTCCTCTGGGACTTTCCAAATGTCACCTCATGGATATAAACTCAGCTATGTTTGAAATAATTTATATAAATAACAAAAGGTGGTGGTATTTTCTGTTTTAGAGTCTCTTATCACTTTGGAAATCTAAGAGCTTTGATTCTCTTCATTATAAGTTAGAAATCAGTTCCCCAATCTCTTGCTTCAACATTTACTTTATGATTTGCTTTGGCTGAGAGAGTTGGGTAGAAGGGATACTCTTCCTTGGCCTTATATGCTCTCATTTGCTTTCTAACTCATCTACTGCACAGCACTGAAGAAGACAGATTAGGCAACTTCTCTGAGAGGATGAACGACACATAAAGCAGTTAGCCCTGCCAATCTGTCCTGGGACTTGCTGACCAGCCATTCTAGACAAATTGGTGAGCACCAGGTCCAGTGAGAGACCCTGTCTCAGAACATAAAGTGTAGGACAACTGAAGAAGACGCCTGACATTGACCTCTGGCCTCTACATGCATCTGCAACTGCACATACATGGGCGCCTGTCCACATGTGTGCACACACCTTAACAGGTACTCATACCCACACACAAAGGAGGTAAAATACATGTTAGTCTGCTTTTTATTACTATAACAATAACTGAGATCATCGCCTTACAAAGAGAAGAGGTCAATTTTGGTTCACAGTTGCAGAGGTGATAGTCTGATTGCCTGCCCTATAGCTTTTGGGCCTGTGGTAAGGAAGTATCAGAAAAATGAGTGACTTGCAGAGCATAACAGCTTACCTCATACTTGGAAAGCAAAAAAAGATGAGTGTGTTCCAGTAATCCTTTGTGAGGTCATGCTTCCAATAACCTAAAGGCCTCCCACTAGTCTCCACTTCTTAAAGATGTACTACCTTCATTAGCACCGAGCTAGAAACCAAGTCTTTGACACTTGGGTCTATCGTTCTACTTGTAATCTATACCAATACCATTTAAAAAATCAATAATGGTATCAATTCGTTATGGTGTTCATGGTTTCATACAAAATCTAGAAACATTTTATTCTATTCATTTATATTCTTCTGTTTCTATTTTTGCATATCAAAGGGATTATAATGATTTGATTTCAGGCAATTTGGGGAAACAGTTAAACAATCCCTGTGTGACATGACTGCTTCTGCATCTGATGTTAAAGTTCACAAGATGATGTGCAAATAAAAACAGTAGAAGATGATGGATCCCTCAAATGTGTGTTTAAGCAAGGACAGATCAATTCAAATCAGTTGTTGTTGTCCCCCACTTAGTAGTGGTGGAATCGTGCAGGAATGCCTGATGTTTTTTCATAGAGAATAATGTGTGCCTACCCTAGGAACTGGAGAAGCTGAATAAGATCCAGGGGCAGTGGGGCCGGTGCGATGTCTGCTAGCGAGGTGAACCAGCAGAGAAGCAGCACAGAGCACGAGCCTCACTGCAACTGCCATCTTCTCAAGAGCCTCTGGAGAAACCTACAGGAAAGAGAATTCCAGGGAAAATAGCCCAGGCTAGCCTAGCTGACATATTACAGATTCATTAAACTTGATAGACTTTAGGAGCTTTGCACAAATCTATTTTAAAATGCTGATGTGGTACAGGACATGATGCCCAATGCTGCCTTCCCATTTGCGAAAACAGCAGAAGCAGGAAGTCACCCTCAGCTTCTGCTTTGCTCATCTTTCCAGATAAAGCTCTCATCCTAGTAGTTTCCTCTCTATATTCAGAGAAAAGAAACGCCCTTATCTCTGAAGACACAGATCACAGAGAAGATCTGAAGAAGCAGACCTGCCCAAGTTCTTACACTCCTTTTGTCCAATGATACTTCTGCAATTTTCTTTAAACCCAGTACAAGAAATTCACAGGTTTACTTCTTTATTTGAGTTTTCATTTCTGAAGGCTGTCATATCATGAATCACATTTAAAACAAATCTGCATGTTTTCCTTGGGTTAATATGTCTCCTATTATGAGAGCCTCAGCCATGAACCTCTTGATAGCTGAAGAAATAATTATTCTTTTTATCACAGTTTTTAGCGCCCAATGCAGAGCCCTCTGGACTGGATATATCATAGGTCAAGAATAACTTATTCAGCATATAAATGCAGGGGAAGTGTCCTGGACTTTTGACAAATCCAAGAGAAGATAAGCATTTTTTTTTTTAATTCTCCCAATTTCAGTCTTTGGGAATAAGTTAAACAAGAATGGTAAGCTTTCAAACTTTTGATTACCTGGAGAAAATAATTACATGACACCTGTTTCTTCCAAGGTAAAGTAAAGCTAAAGGTAAGCTTCTCCCTTGCTAATCTTGTCAGGTTTATTTTCAGTCTCATCCAGAGCCTTAAGTGAATCAAGGAAAGTCTTTCGATCACTATGACATTAAATTGAGCATACATCATAATTGATATATTTTGCAATTAATTAAATTTAATATGAGTATTTTCCTATAGCAACTTAATTTGAAGAAAGGTGTAACAGAGGAAAAGTGTGATAAGGATTGTGGTTGACCTAAGTTGACAGGTTAACAGAGCTACTGAACACGTTTACTTAATCAAAATTTTACATGACTCAGAAGTCTTCAGAAATAGAACCAAAGTCCCAGGAAATACTGCCTGTTTTTATGCTTGGTTACAATGAAGCATGGGTAGGTGAGAAAAGATGTGATGGAATAATGGTGTATGACTTCATGGTAACAGACTGAGCGGGAAACCCAGAAGGCCTGTTGGTTCAGAGAATTCTGTTTGTTCATTTGAGACATGGTCTCCCCATAGCCCCAGCTGGCTGGAATTCGCTATGTAGACCAGGTTGGCCTTGATCTCACAGAGGTCTTCCTGCCTCTGCCTCCTGAGTGCTTGGATTAAAGGCATCACCACCATTCCTGGCTATGTTCAGAGAATTCTTGACCAACTTGCATCGCATTCTGTTGCTTCCAGGTACGGGGTAGTACCTCTCTAGACAGAGTGTGGTGGAAGGAGAAAGCACAGGGAAAGAGTGATATTTCTAACATTCATGATCCACTTTGGAGAAGAGAAATTCTAGTTCCTGTTGCTCACCGGGAGAAGAGGATGTTTGGTTTCTATGATTCACTCTGAAAGACAAAGAGGGGTGAACAATGGTTTAAACAGAGTTTGTATAACCCCACAAAGATTCCACTTCTGCTTGTTCTACTTTCATGAGGTTTTTGTCCTGGTCAGAAAGTTACTTGACTCCTATTTTTAGATTTAAATGCAGACTAGCCAGACACTCTGTGGATTCATAGTGACATGTCTCTTTTCCTTGACTAATAATTATAGATTTAGGATTGAGATATTGGTTTTGTTGTTCTTTCCTAAATAATATGGAGGGCATATCGTAGTCATTTTTATGTTGCTCTAACACGATATCTAAGATTAGGTAATTCATAAGGTAAAAAGCTCATGTTTCTTAAAGCTGAAAGTCTAAGAATAGATAGATACATCTGATGGCGTGCAACTGGGAGTCAAAAGCTGCTATGCCCCACATGGTCCACAGTAGAACATGGAGCAGATACATAGGAAGACCCCAAAACAAGAGGGCTGGGTTTTATAATGATGACTCTGGGTCTGGTAATTCATTACTAGAAGAGTGACAACTCACTGCCACAAGAATTAGCTCAGTCCCATGAGAAAGACATTAATCCCCTTTAGAGGCTTTCCTTTTTACACTGTTACCACGGCAACCAATTTCAAGTTGACTTAGAAGGGACAGCCATATTCATGTTGAGGGGAAAGTAGGTGGGTGATTAGAGATTGAAAACAAGTTTGTGCAACAAGTTATCTGAGTCACCGTGGGAAATTAAGAGAGGGGACTGACTAGTGAAGAGCTGGAGATAGAGGGACTTAGGAAGAAGCCAGATTAGAAAGATGAATTCAGCCCACTTGGCCTCGAGCTGACAAAAAACATTTCACAATGTTTTGAGGGAGTCTGATAAGGAATGTCATTGAAATGGGTAATCATTGACATGGCAGTCAAAAAACTACTAGAAACTAGGTCATTGTAAATGTTTTCTATTAATGCTGTGTGGAATGTTCTT
This sequence comes from Eospalax fontanierii, assembly GCA_035773235.1. NCBI lineage: Eukaryota > Metazoa > Chordata > Mammalia > Rodentia > Spalacidae > Eospalax > Eospalax fontanierii. The sequence continues at coordinate 38,271,528 of CM069545.1, read as the reverse complement.
ATAGAACCACCTTCTAGTACATTGTTATTTTTCTAGAATTAATTATGAGAAATGAAAATTAATATATTAAAATATATGAAAAAATTTAATACTTGATAATGATTAACAATGTACTATTTTGTATCCTTGTGAGAGTATTTCAGGTAAAGCTTGAGTGTATACAGCTTATCAGAGACTGATTGTATCATTTTTAAACACATTCAACCATGTGATTGGTGACAATGTTGTCTTATAACATATTTCTTAGAATCAATAATTTTTGAAACTAACAGTGATTTCTAAAAACAATTGAGACAAGACTATTCTGGATTGAGGTAGGATCTTCAAAGTACTTTGCAAAGTGTCTCTCTGTTTCAATTTCATGCATAAACTAGAAGACTGGTTGTTCCAGGTGATGATAGTAGGTCATAGAAGATATAAGCTTTACAGACTCTGGGCTTTAACCGGCCTCTTTCCTCTAGCCCTCAAATGGACAGACAACATCTAGACCATTCAGTTGTACATTTAATCTATGTCTCATGAAATTTATTTTCGATGCCTTGGTGGATGGGGTCTGGTCAATCCAGCAGAATAAAATGGAAATTGGTCTTCCATTTAGAGAGACTGATTTATTTAAGGTGACTCACAAAGTTATTGTTCAAACATATGGCCTGTGGCGACGGGCCACCATTTCTTTGGCAAAGTCTGGCATAGTGCCATGGCAGCACACAGCTCCTGTCCCATTCGTGGCCTGAATTCCATTTCCACCCACGCGGTTCTTAGGACTGTGGGGACCTGGAATACTGCCTTCTGAGTCTTGGCCTTCAGTGGGCCTGGGGCCATGGCACTTTCCTCTGGCGTGGCTTTGAGTATTCTCAGTGCCCCTTGCTGCAACTTGCCACCATGTTTTTCCCGTCTCCCCATCTTCCTGCCTCCTTATTGGTCAGAGGGTGGGACTTGCCAATGAACCAATAGTAAAAAATCCTCAGAGAGAAGCATGCAACTACAATACAGTTTGACTGTGATGTTTTACATATTCCTTTCTGGAACAGAGTTGATCTCTCTCTAGATTTTAGCTTCTAGTCAGTAATAGCACGATTATTAGTTATTTTCCTCTTTCAAAACTGTTTTTTTAATGATTTAACTTAATCTCGGTTAAATTATAATCAACACTGAAATTACAGTATTCAAATTCCCTCCCTCCAAATTGCTTGAAATGATGATATTCTAGTATGTTCTTAACTTACTTTGCTCCCCACCAGTCCTCTTTATTGATATGGCAAACCTGAATACATAACCAGTCTTCTTTGGTCAAAGATGGCCTCTCAACAGAATTGTGACCCACACGAAAATCAACATGACCTTCCGTAGAAAGATAGTGTGTGAAATACTTAATCCTAAATCATTGGGCAATTTAAAAACTCTCTGAATGGTGTGTGTGTGTGTGTGTGTGTGTGTGTGTGTGTGTGTGTGTGTGCAGGCACATATGGCCCCTGGTGTGTGGAGGTAAGAGGACAGCCAATGCTGGGTCTTGGTCCTTGCCTTCCTCTTTGTTTTGAAGCAAGGTCTTTCTTGTTATTGATTTATTGCATAAGTCAGGCTAGTTATTCTGTTATTCTGAAAATTTCCTGGGATCTTCCAGTCTCCACCACTTGTCTTGATGTAGGATGACTGGGGTTATAGATACACGATGCTGAGTTCAGCACATGGGTCCTAGGGATCTAAGCTCAGGTTGTCATGCCTACTTGACAAGAGCTTTACCCTAATGTAGCCATCTCCCCAGTCTTAGAAGACAATTTTGATTTCTCCTTTTCCTCACTATGTAATCCACTGAATTCATGAAGTTCCACCTGTCTGAGTCTCCTGAGTGCTGGAATTAAAGTGGTATGCCATCATGCCCAGCTTTACTGCTGCTATACTTTTAGACAAGCTCAAATCAGCCTGAGGCTTGGTTGTCCCCTCGATGGAGGAAGATGAGAGAGTATTGAAGCTTACTGTTGTTATGTCTTGGAATCACATAGCTAATTCCCTTTGTTATAATTCTTTGCTGTTGTTTTTTGTTTTGAGACAGAGTTTCCCTTTAGCCCCATCTGGCTTGGAACTCACTTTGTAAACCACACTGGCCTCGATCTCATAGAGAATGACCTGCCTCTGCCTTCTGAGTGCATGTTAGTGCTGAGATTAAAAGCACACACCCCCACAAGCCTAATTCATGTCTTATTAAACATCTTTTTTTTCCCTAATATTTGGACTTCTTAGATAGCTAGAATTACACAAAGTAGTATCATTATTTCAAGCAACATGGAATAAAATTTTAAACACTAAATGTAGCATTAATTATAATTTAGCTGCAATTAAGTTAAATCATTAAAAAACAGTTTTGAAAGAGGAGGAAAATAGCATGATAATGATGTTATTAATGAGAAGTAGAAGCTAAAATCTAGATAGAGAGCACCTCTATTCCAGAAAGGAATATGTATAACATCACAGCTGATGGGCTAGTTTGCTTCATTTTGCAAGCTTACAAACAAATAGTTTTAATCATAGAAGATATATGCAAAACTGTCAAAATCCTGGAATGGAGTTGAGGGATGGTCTTAAGCACACTTTAACACACAAGGTTCATAAGCTGGGAGGTTAGGAACCTGACTTCTGGATCTGGGTTCAGTGTTCAAGACCCACCTTCAGGGTTTTCTGTTTTGTTGTTATTGTTGTAGTTATCATGTTCATCACTGGAGATCAAACCCAGTGTCTTGCACATGTTAGGCAAGTACTCTATCATTAGGCTGAACTCCCAGTCCTGTCTCTACTGAATTTTAGCTAGTAGACCTCAATTTCCTTAGGCATGTAATAGTATATATTGTATAGCACACACTAACTATAAATCACTATTATTAAATATGTTCAGTAAATTATGCAATGATGAACTAATTTATCACCCTTTCCACTTTATGTCTGATTATAAACTTTACATACTTTTCAAATGTTAGCATGTTTTTAGATTGGAAATAAGCAACTGACCTTATAAGGAGCATATAAAATCTTTAACTTTTTAATAAAAATCCTTTTGAAACCATCCGAAAGACCAACTGGCATTGTTGAAGTCTTTTAAGAGGCATACTTGACTAGGTGCATAGTTTAGCTGTAGAATACTTGTCTAATATTTGTAAGGACTTGGGTGCCACCCATCCCATACACCCACAAAAGAGGAGGGGAAAGAAGAAGAAGAGGAAGAGGAAGAGGAAGAAGAAGAAGAGGAGGAGAAGGAGGAGGAGGAGGAGGAAGAGGAGAAAGACAAAGAAGGAAGTGATAAGGATAAGTGGCCAAATGTCTAGATAAGGTTAGTAGAGACTTAGAAGAAGAGGTTCAGATCTTAGAGCTACATTGTTAGAACTGGTATATTTTTTATGGTATAATCCAGTTTTAAGATCATCAACAATATGATTATAGATATTTGATAATGTTTATTAATCAAGGAAGACCTGGCTTATTAGGCCTAAATATATTTCAGACAGCATTTAATGATTTTCCAGCATTGTTATAATTTTTTTAAAGGTGTTTGTAAAGATAAGTCATTTACATGAGGACTGGAAAGGCGGCTCAACCATTAAGAACACTGATTGCTCTTTCAGATGACCTGGATTCAAGCACCCATATGGTGGCTTACAGCAATCCATAACTCCAGTTCCAGGGGATACAATGCCTTCTACTGACCTCATCAGGCATTGCAAAACACAGGTGCACTTACATATGTGCACGCAATGCACTCATACACATGAAATAAAAATAAAAATAAACTGTTTTCTTAAAGTCATTTATAATGTCTAGAAATGACTCAGGCTGAGAAGACTCAGTGGGTAAGGGCACTTGCCACCAAGTCCAATGACCTGAGTTCATTTGATTACCAGAATCCACACAGAAGGAGAGAACAGACTCTCGTACGTTGTCCTCTAACCTTGACATATACACTATGGTAAATGTCTGTCAGATAAATAAATAAGTAGAAAACATTTTTTAAATGGGGGGATAATAATCGATTCTTTTCTAATGATGTTCATTAGATGGCACACTTCTGTAATCCTAGAACTCAGGAGACTGAGAAAGAAAAAAATGTGATTATGAGCTACACTGGTATGTCCTGTCTCAAAATAAATAAATGAACAAACAAACAAATAAATGGAAGTGTTACAGTAGCATTGATCAGGGTTGTGGGAGCCCGTTAGGGAAAACTATTTCTTTGGCCTGGGTGTAGACCTAACATTCCAAGCTATCCAAAACATAAAAGACTTATCAAATTAGGATGGTCAATCACTATGCCAGAAGCTACTTCTCAGGAAGGCAGGACCACCCCTAGGAAAGTGGGCCCATCCTAAGCCAAGTTAAAGATGGGGGAATAATTATCTTTTAAATGAGATACTATACTTTTCCTTCCTAGAATTCTCATCCCCTAGAACATTCCTACAAGCCACCATGGGGTTCTGTTGAGTCTTCCAACCTTCCAACCTTCAGAAAGATGCAATTTCCACTTTTTCTTTTTTTCTGTCCCTTTCATTTTAGATGTGGACTGGAGGATCTAAAGTACACCTTTTCCTGGTACTTTTGACTTCCTTACTCTTTCTCTGAAGTTCTCCTCCCCACCATGTGGCTGACTTCTATGCCGGCCTAGTTCAGACAGCATGGCTGCTTTCCTTCTCCCCTGATTCTCTTCTGGACAGCTGCCAAGGTTTACAGCTTGTCTGTCCTGGAGTTCTTCTTCTAAACTCTAATAAATTTGTCCTGAGCTTCTGTTTGAGTTTAGTTTCCCCAGCATCAGAAGGAAGAGAAAAAGAAGAAAGGGAGGAAGGGAGAGAAGGAGGGAGGGAGGGGGGAGGGATTCTTTCAATGACTATGTTGAAAATAAATGACATGCAACGCACATGCAGTTCACCAATTTCTGCTTGGGAATAAGAAGCTGGGCTCATTGGAAACCTAAATCAGAGCCTGTCATTGGCTTTGGTGTTGTCACAAATACCTTTGCCTTCTCTTCCTTGTCTGTTCTATACTGTGACACTTTTCTTCCTATTCCTGACAGCAAACAGGCAGCTTCTTCCAAGTGTGAACCTGACACAGCAATACTCCCTCTGTGGTCTGCACAATGCCCTGTTGGCTAGGAGACTTTGAAGCCTTCCCCTCCAGCAGCCACTGGGGCTCCTTTCTTTTCAGCCTTAGGGATGCTTTGTCATCTCTTGAATGCTGCCTTGGGTAGCCTTTGTGGAGGCAGCTTGGACTGGATGTGATTTAGTTTGCTGATTGCTGCTCCATGTGTGAAGGGAGCATGACCAGTTCTGAGGCAGCCAGTCAGGATGCCCCTAACCCTCACATCAGCATCGCATGATGGCGAACCACCCACCCACAAGTACAGTCTCCTTGTTACACTTTTTTTTCTTTTAAGGAAGGATGTGGGAGATAGGAATTAAAGGAAGAGAAAGTCCTAGAAAATAATTAATTTATTGAAACTTGGGTGAAGAATATCAATTTTTATCTGTTTTAGTATTTGATTTCCTCCCTGTCTTCTTTCTCAACTTCCTCCCTAGTTTTTATAGTGGTTATATACGTTTTTATTTCTCTTAATATCTATACACATTAACGGCACAGACACAGAAAATTCACACTTCTGCTCTTGGTGTGTGTGTGTGTGTGTGTGTGTGTGTGTGTGTGTGTGTAGAATGGAGGAATATAGAATAGCCGTTAGTAGGATGTTTCTTCCTGCTTTCCTAATGTTCTGAAGATTACTTCTTTAGGCTTCCTATGTTGCTTTAAGGAAACAATGAGCAGGTCCTCATCTACTTCACCCGTGTCAACCTCTTTACTGTTATGAATTATTCTTGAGGCTTATCTGAAAGTGAACACTCCAATGGCTTTGCCAATGCTGTCCGCTGAGGTCTGTAGCAAGACTGCTTTACTGAGGCAATTTTAATCAGTGTTAATGACCCATTTTCACAGCTGGTTTTATGGCAATCAACAGTTGGATCTGGATTTGATCAAGAAAACTTTAAAAATAAAACAGCCTCGTTCTGCAGAGATCCATCAATTTCTCTAACAGATGCACTGAACTTGCAAGTACTTCCTGCTGCCCGTGTAAATAAAGCTGCAGATCGTCTGTGACCACAGATGTCTAGCAACGGTGCTCTTGCTGTTAACTTTTTTTTTTCTCATGAAATGAGAGAAGGAAGAATGGATATTGAAAATAACAAATGTGTTTTCTTATACATCTTGGGAGAAAGATGACTGTTTTAAAGGAAATTTACAGCAGTTAAGAAGCAGAGAACCCAAGCCTTGGGCTGAATAGCTTCCTGTCACTTTTCACAAAGTTGTCTCACAGTACTCTTGAAATTTGTCTATCTTTCCTTAGCAAAGTAACCTTAGATTTATCATTAATATCTGAAATGTTAATAAGAGCACCTTTATGTCTTAATTAAAATAATGATCATATAAGTCAAGGAACCTTCTCGTTGTGGAAAAATTACACAATGTAGATAACATAGAGGAGAAAGTACATCATGTGTCAAAACTTCTCTTAAGGTCTGTTCTATTGACTGCCTTAAGGGGTACTTAGTGACTCAAGAAAGTGTCCAAGCTGAGCCTCGAACTTTTCTTTAATAATACTTGTCACAGTTGAAACGATCTACTCTCCTACAGACGTTTAAAATTTTTGACCCTCTTATACACACACAGATACAACAGACAGACAGACACACAAACACTCCATGAAGACAGGTGTGTCTTTTGTTCATTGTTATGTACAGATCCCCCAAATTAATGTTGAATTCTAGAAGTCAATAAATATTTGCTAAATTATACGTTAATGAACAAGCATGATGTATTAGTCACCTTGCTGTTGCTGTGATAAAAATACCATGACTAAGGCAACCTACAGAAGGAAGAGTTGGGGCTGGAGAGATGGTGTAGCAGTTAAGACCACTAGCTATTTTTACAGAGGACCCATGTTTGATTCCCAGCACTGACATGGTTGCTAACAACCACACTTAACTTCAGTTCCAGGGGAATCTGACACTCTCTTCTGACCTCCGTGGGCACTGCGTAACATGGGTGCATTCGTACACATGCAGACAATACACTCATATACATAAGATAATAATAAATAAAAAGAAGCATTTAAAGGGAAGAGTTTATTGAGCTTATGGTTCCAGAAGGACAAGACTCCACCAGTTGGGGGAGGCACTCAGCAGAGGGGGCTGGAGCAGAAAGCTGAGCACTCACATCTTCAAACAGGCACAGGAAGCAGAGAGACAACCTGGAAATGGGTCAGGGCTGTGAACTCAAAGTCCACTTCAGTGATGTGCTTTCTCTAGCAAGGCCACACCTCCTAAACCTCCACAAACACTGCCACTAACTTGGGTTAAGTATTCAAAGCCTTGGCGCCTATGGGAGAACATTCTCATATCAATCAGCCACCACACAAGGAGAGCATTCATGTCTTTCATGTCTTGAGTCAAACTTACCCTAGTTAAGCAATCTGGGGTCCTGACATTTAGAAGACCACTATGCCATTGTGTTTGCTATGATATCCTTGTTCTGTTACCACATCTTTGCAAGCCTTGTTTCTTCAGTCTCCATAGTACAGAAAGGAAGGGATAAATGGCCATGCCTTTCTGATCAATGTATTCTAAACTTTGCAACCTGCCAAACTCATGTTCAGGGACTTTGCATGAGCTCTTTCTTTGCCCAGGAGACTCTTTTGTGTTCTGCAGAGTGTAAATATTTTCAACTCCATGTTTGCCATCAGTTATCCAGAACAGGTTTTGCTGATATTCTAGAGGGATCTGTATACATTTGTAACAGTTTGAAATTATTTATTTATTGTGAGGGGGGGTGCTATGCATCAGCACAATGTGTTACTGGGTATACTTCTCCAAGTGTTAGTTGTAGAGGCCAGAAGCTGACATGGATTGTTTTGTCTTCTCTGTTGCTTTCTCTCTTGTCTTTTGAGGTCTTTCACTGAGCCTGGAGACTGATATTTTGGCTAGAATGGTGGTCCAGCAAGTCCCTAAGATTTGCTTGTCTTGACTCCCCTGGCACTGGGGTTACAAAAGTGCACCACCATATTTGGGTTTTACATGTGTGCTGGGGACTCAAATTTATGCCCTCATACTTGAGCAGCAAACAGATATTTTGATTAATTGTTGATGCATACGTATGGGGGATCTCAGCACTCAGGGCCAGCCTGAGGAGTCCAAGGGGAACTCCGCCATGGGAGACACAAACTCTGGGAGCTGGACGGGAAGCAGGCCAAGCATGAGGCACTGCAAACTCGTTTATTGAATGGGTGCACAAGCTCCTATAGGTCTGGATAGCCAATGATCCTATGGGGTGGGATCCCAAATACAGCTGATAGTAAGTTTGTCTCCAGGTAGGCAGGTTCTTTCCAGGTGCTGGTCTCAGGATTAGCCAGAGCAGAATGCCACGCCCACAAGAGCCATTCCTCTATTCCTCCTAGCAGGTGACCTGGCTAGGCCTACCTTACATTATGCCCAACACATACAGGCTGATTAACTCTGTTCTCCCTCTAGAAAGTTTGTGTGAGAACCTTGCAGAAGGTTCACTGAAGAATCTCACAAAGGAATAAATAAATTAGCCAGTGCTTTATTGAAAAATTAGTTATAAGCTCCATCTTGCTGCTGTTTAATGCCAGGAATCTGAAAGTGCCCATGAAGCAATTGATGGCCTCAAGGAGTCATAATTTAGGGAAATATACATATTCATTTACAACTACTGACTGGGCCTTTGATATAAGTCCAACACAGTGCTTTTTATTAGGTATACACGGGGATTAAGAATTCAAGATGAGTCTGGTCTACATAGTTCCAGAGCAACCCAGACTGCACAGTAAGGCTCTGATTTTAAAAAATCAAAAAGTGAAACAAAAACAAACAATGAAACAAATAAAAACCCAAAGAATAAAAATCCAGCAATAGAAATAGAAAAAACTTAGTAACTAAAAATGAAAAAAAAGAATAAAAACTATTGAATAAAGCTGCCTCCAGGCTACGTATATAATTTATGAAACATAAATTAGTTTCATGTTTAGACTTGTGTTCCCTTCACAAAATATCTCAGTTTACGTATGCAAATCACTTCCAATTCTAGAAATTTAAAAATGCAAAATACTTGTAGTCTCAAGGATTTCAGACTAGGAAAACACAATCTGCATGTACATCAGAAGTGGATAGTTTGAATCCTTCCAAATATGCACCATAGTATTCCTTCGGAAGATGAGAAAATCAGGTGTTTAGTTAGTGTTTTTTGGCTACGTGGCATGAGTACTTTTTTTTCTCATTTTTAAGGTCCATGGAGTTCCCAGGGACACCCTGATACAGCAGTGACACAAAGAAACAAAAATTCCAGGGTGATTTTACTTTAAAATAGTAGCTAGTTCTAGGACGTTCAAATTGTGTCTTTCCTCGTCAAATGAGAAAATAAAATTCTGTGAGCTATTAATATAGATCAGATAGTCTTAAGTAAATGAAAGTCAGGACTAAGAATAAATCATCCTGTGGCAGAAAATAAAGCACTTAAGTCGTCCACCCCCAATAAAAACAATGACTTTAATTAGATTCACTTAACCTTTTGATCCTAATTAAAATTATTCATTTGACTTTAGTGGTCAGCTGCATAGTCGGTGATAATATGTAATTTGGAACTTTCATTCTGAGATGTTAGTTAACAGAACACCCAAATTATTCCCCATGAGTCCTCTGTTGTTACTTTGGTTCCTTCAAACCAACAAAGGTGAGTGAATTTTATTAGAGGAATAAAACATAAAAATAACCAAGTTTGAAAGGTAATTCTTCTATCTTGTTGGCTTGCTTCACACTTGGTCAGCTACAGCTGACTTTTCACTGCCCTCCCCTGGCCTGTACAGGAAATGCTTCTCCTTTTAGAAAACGTTGACCTTTCCAACACTAAGAAAACAAAAATCCAATGGGGGGAAATCTATGGAAAGGTGCGAATGGGGAAGAGCTATAAAGGTGATTAAGATGCGGTGTATGGAACACACAAAAATTTAATAAAAATATAAAAATCACCACTCCACCACCAACAATAAGGAAAACAAATTTAGTTCTTTCCTGCTGTGGATGAATATCTTCTTTGTCCCAAATATTCATTCCCCCCGCCTCCCCTCCTCTCCCCTTTCTCTTTGACAGAGTCTTACTGTGTGGTCCAGGCTGGGCTCAAATCCACTATGTAGTTCCGGCTATGCTGAGACTGAACAGTCCTCCTGCCTTAACCTATGAGGAGCTGGGACTATAGTCATGTACCACCATGCCTTTACTTTCTTTATTTGCTAACATATCAAATAGTGGGTTTCACGAGGAAGTTTTCCGGTGTGCTTGCCATTGTGTTTTGGTTATATTCACCCCATTACTCTCATCTCTTCTCTTCTCTGCTGTTGGTTCCTTTATTCTCCACAGAGTTCCCCCTGCTTTCACATGCCTCAAATTTCTTCACATGAGCTTCTCTCCCCCAAGTAATTAATAGGGTAGCGTTTAAGAAATGCTCCTGAGAGCCCTGGGGTCTTAGCAGCCGAGGTGACGGTGACTCTCCTTCCGCTTCAGGAAGTGTTACTCATTCTTATTCAAAGAACTGTATGGGAATAGCTAAACCCATTCGAGCTTTCTGCCCCACTCTGCCTGGCTTCACAAAACACGGTCTTCCTGAACGCATGTGTATTTAATTGAATCTCAGCTGCTCAGATACAGCATCATGGGAAATTCTTTTTTTTTTCCTCACCTATCCTGATTGTGAAATTTTAAAACAAAGAATAGAAGGGGGAAATCCTAGAATCAGGACGACTTAAAATGTGCTGACCCGGAAGCCCCTAGAGTGAAGGAGTGCTTAAAGTCAGATATAAAGAAACAGAGGATGACTCCAGAGTAGCCTCCACTACACAACGTGGGTTTGGAAAACCGCTCCAGCTTCCATCATTTAGCACTTACTGCTGTTGTGCTGCCCTCTGGTGACAGAAACCGTAGATTACAGCTTTAGGTTTTGGCCTTAGACTGGTCCTTCTTGGAGTCATGCTACCCACAGATACTGCAGCCTAAGTTATGCTAACCAATCTAGACACTAGAGTTCCATCAGTGAAAGATAATGGCCTTATTATTTCCTAATAAATAAATAAATAAATAAATAAATAAATAAGATACTAATCATGGGATATAATACATGAGTTAAGTTAGGGAGATAGTAAATCAAGAGAATGTGTGTGTGTGTGTGTGTGTGTGTGTGTGTGTGTGTGTGTGAATAAGTTTTAACTTTAGTAGTTGGCTCTCAGTCAAGGGTCACTGAGAATACAAAGTCTGGGAAAAGAGTTCCAGACAGTTAGAGGATAAGTCATACTTGTTCTTGGGGAGGATGGCCTAGATAGAGGATGTGTGAAGATGATAGTGGTCCCAGCAGGGCCTCGGGGACAGCAGGAGCTCAGGAGCTCTCAGTTGAGTGAGAATGGAAAGATGAAGACCGAAATGTGCAAAGGCAGAGAAAGCAGAAAAGAAGGCCTGCTGAGAAAGCTTCTCCTGGGGGAGAGGCAGAGCGACTTGGCATGAGTCTGCCACAGTACTGAGGATGATGGAGGTGAGCCCTGAGAAGGAGGGAGACCCACAGGAAAAGTCCTGGGCATGCTCAGAGGCAGACCGTGAGCATCTGTAATGGATGATGCAGGACGAGTAGAAAACAGGCAAAGTTATGTTGGTGCCCAAATGCTCGGTCTTACTGTGGAAAATGAGTCACCATTTAAGTGATTAGGAAAAACGGAACAAGAAGCAGACCACGAAAAAGAGACTGGGAACTCAGCTCAGGGAAGTTTGATTTTTACATTTACCTACAGATTCACCGCTTACAGTGGCTTACAAGGTCCCCTTGTCTATACAAGTACAAATGCGTATTGGGTGTGCTTTTCCTTCTCATGTAACTTTCTTTGTCATCTCCTCTCGTCCTCTTGTGCTGCTGTGGAAACACACAGCCTTTTTTGTTTTTTGATACTAAAAATCCTTTTATTTTACTTTCATTTTAAATCCTCCCGGCTGCTGGGATTAAAGGGATGTGCCACCACACCCAGGTATCTTTCCGACTTTTATCTTTTCCAACAAGAATTCTTCTGTCATTCAGATCTTTGTCCTTGGAGTGTATATATATCCACAACTCCTCTTTTTCTAAATGATATTTTTCATTTATTCTTTGAGAATTTCATGTATATATAACATATTTAAAACATTTGGATCATATTTTCCCATATCCGTCTTCCTATTGCCCAGTGGACTCCAATACATACCTCTCCCAAATTCTTGTCCTTTTCTTCTCTTCCTTTTTATACTTCACTGAGTCGATTGAGTGCTGTCTATATGTGAATGGTTATGGGGCCATCCACAGGAGAATGGGCAGTTTACCATGACTACATCACCAAAGGAAAAAAAAAAGACTGTCTCCCAGCGGCCATCACCTTCCAATAGCTTTGACCCCTTTCCCATGCATGCTGGGATCTTGACTGGCTTGATGGTGTGTGAAAGTAGCCTTAACTGCTGCGAGTTCTTGAATGCAATGGTCACCTAATGCCCAGGAGTCAGCATTTCACAGCACTCCTCCTCATCCTCCAGCTCTTACAGTCTTTCTGTTCCCTTTTCCATGATGTTCTTTGAGCCTTGGTTTGCTGTAAAGTCCCATGCAAGGCTGAGCACTCAATCACTTATTCTCAGAACTTTGGTCAGTGATGAGTCTCTACATTGACTGCTGCCCACTATGAAAAGAGTCTCTGATTAGTGTCAAGAGAAGCACTAACCTAGGGGTATAAATGTAAATATTTATAATGTAGTTTGACAATGTGACCACAAAGCATACACAACAATAGTAAATACCTTCCTAACGCTTAAAACCTCTCAAACTATGGGCATTTGACTAGGCTTATACTAACAGGCATGAATTCTTTCCTCTGGAGCAGGCCTTAAATCCAATCTGAAAGTCGTTGGTTACGCCCGTAAGCATCATGCCACTATTGGACCCATGACATAACTTGCTTGGCAGGTTGCTTTTGCAGCATGCAGCGTCCAGTGCTGCATAAGTTCATTGAAATCTTTTTTCCTTCACCAGCCTATAAAACACATTCTGGAACTATGAAAGCTAGCTAGCAAGGAAGAAAGTTCCCAGTCAGTTCAAGATTGCTTTACCTCTACCCTGTAACCAGAATGTGAAGTGTCTTCAGCAGTAGGGTTTTATCACTCAGCTTTGTTGGGCAACAAAGCACAATGGCAATACCCTGCATTTCTGGGGGCCCCCTGATGACAACCATTCTGACTGAGGTGAGGTGGAATCTTAAACTAGTTTTACTCTACAATTCCTTGGTAGCTAAGAACACTTTTTTCTTCTAACAGCAAAGAATCTTCCTACTTAAAATTTTATTTTGATATCATGATAGTTCCATAAATTCAAAGTGGAAGATTCATTGTTCAATGAAAGCTAGTTCATATATGTGTATATATTTCATATACAGAAGTTATTTTAAAGGTCTGTCATATAACAGACTGATTTGGTGTTACCAAAAAATGAAGATACAGATCATTGACTAGAAATTAAATCATCACCAAACCAAGACACTTTATGTCAGGAAAAAAATTCCAATATTTTATACCATGTTAGAAGAATAAAGTTCATTTGTTAAAGTATGGATGGATGGTTAGTCCCTTAACCAGGGACTACTTAGACTCTTTAAATTGAAAAGTAACGAACACTTCTTGAAGTGTTTTTGAGACATTTGCATTTCTTCTTTTGAGAATTTTCTGTTTAGTTCTACAGCCTATTTTTTCATTGGACTATTTTGCTGATGTTTAGTTTTTTAGTTCTTTGTATATTCTACACGATGTCAGATACTGACAAAAATTTTCTCCCATTGTGTGAACTGCTTCTTCACTCAACTGATGGTTTCCTTTGCTGTGGTAGCTGTTTAGATTCATGAGATTCCACATGTAAATTGTTGATCTTATTTCATGAGCCCGCTGAGTCCCATTCAGAAAACCCGTACTAATCCCTATAAGTCCAGGCATGCGTTTCCCCTTTCCTCTGGCAGGTTCAAGGTATCAATGCATCGATTTATCTGAAGTTGACTTTTGTGTAAGGTGAAAGAAAAGATCTAGTTTCAGTTTTCTGCATGTCAAAATCCAGTATTTCCAGGTGCATTTGTTGACGATGATATCTTTTCTATAATGCATCTGCTTGGCATATTTTTCAAACATCATGTTGTTGTAGTTGTGGATTCATCTCTGGATCTGCTATTCTATTCCAGTAACCTGTGTGCTTACTTTTGTGCCAACACTATGCTGTTTTAGTACTATGGCTCTGTAGTATAGTTTGAAATCAAGGATAATGATATCTCCTGCAGGATTATTTTTGTTCAGTTATGTTTCTTGGAGTCCTTAGATTCTCTTATGTATAGAATCATGTCATTTAAAAATAGGGTTACTTTGACTTCTTTTCTTATTTGTATTCTTTTTATTTCTTTCACTTGTCTCACTGCTTTATCTAAGACTTCAAGGCCCATACTGAATAGTTATGGAGAGCGTGACCACCTTTCATCTGCTCCTGATCTCAGTGGGAACGCCTTGCGTTCTCCATTTCACAGGATGTTGGCTCTATGTTTATAACATATACCATGTGTCCTTAAATTTTACTTTTTTGTCGTATATTTTCTGTAACTTGATTATGATATAGTATGTTGGGGTTAGGACTATCATAGTGTAGTTATTAAGTCCGACAATCGACAAATGTGCCCTCATGAAGCTAAAAAGCAAAGGATGCCAACATTTGAGTGGAGGGAAGGTCAGTGTGGGAAAAATCTTTACCATCTATACCCCTGGCAGAGGATTGGACTCTATAATATACAAAGAAATTCAAAAATAAAACCAAACATCAAAACACCAGTTAACCCAATTAAAAATTGGGACAAGGAACCGAGTAGGGAATCCTCAAAAGTTGAAACAGAAATGGCTGAGAAGCATTTAAAAAATATTCCAGATCCTTAGTCATCTGGGAAATGCAAATTTAAAACACTTTAAGATTTCATCTTATCCCACTAAGAACGATTAAGAGACAAACAACGAACAACAAAAAATGCTCTCACAGATGTGAGGAAAGGAGAATATTTATTCACTGCTGGTGAGAGCCATTATGGAAATCAGTGTGGTGAATTCCTCAAAAAACTAGAAGTAGATCTACCACGTGATCCAGCCATAAAACTCTTGGGCCTGTACCAAAAACCTCTGTATCCTACTATAAAGATAGCTTGTTCATCCACGTTCATTGCTGCTCTGTTCACAATAACCAGGTGTAGTGTGAATTGATCTTCCAACCACCAAAGCCTGCTCCCCCCCACCCCCTCAAATGGACCGTGCATTCAACTGCAGCACAAACTTGACTTTTGGTGCTCTGTAAAATGGGAGAAGCTGGGAGGGTCACCTACCCCACCCAACCAACCACTGACCTGAGTTGTATGTGGGAGAGGGACTAAGGTGTGAGCTGAGGAAACTGAGGGGAGACTAGCCCCTTTGCCATCTTGGGCAGCGGGCAGCAGCTCACTGGGTCCCCTCCCCCCAATGTAGAATTTCTGTACCGCCTCAGCAGAGGAACCTTCCCTCCCTGCCCATTGCTCTGTCAGTACACCCAAATGAATTCTGTTTTCCCAAACTGTAGTTTGGCAAAATTATAGCTCACTTTGTTGTTTGGGACCTAGAGAGCAGCACAGAAAGAATTTTTCAATTCTTTTCAATTGGCGTAGTCAGGCAGCATCCGACAAAACCGAGAATGAATTTGGGAAGAGCAGTTATGTTCTTCTGATAGGGAGAGGAGAGGGTGTGGGCAGAGGAAGTTTTGACGTGGTGGACTATCACCAGTGGACTGGTGTGCGAAGCGGCAGTCGCATGGATAGTGCAATGTGTAATGAAATGCATAACTAAGGTGAAGCCACCAAGGCAGATGATGTCTGCCGAAGAAATCCTTGGATAGTAGTCCACTCGTAGGTGGTATGGAGTGGCACGCCTGCTTGACTGGTGGAGCTGCCATGTGAATACAGAGATGCTTTGAGGACAGCAGACGGTCTAGAACAGACTTTGAAAGCTCTGGGAGTGGCGCACCAAGGCTGGACATTTCAGTCGGCTGCTGAGGAGGCAGTCTGCTGTTGCTTTGTGTGATAAGAAATACGTTCCAAGTAGAGGCAGTAGCCCGGAGGGAGACTAAAGGCTTAAGAGAGGAATTAGAGCGAGAGACAGATACGAGTCTGGCCTCTTCTGTACTAGTTTCTGACCTTGCTGATAAATTAGACAAAAGAGATGGAGGTTTTAACCTGACCTTTTTTATGGCTAGGAGGTTGAAAAGGAAAGAAAGCCCAGATTAGATTGATAATACAGGGTCTGTCCTGGACCCATCAATCTGGAGCCTACTGGAGAAGGCAGATACTGATGAGTAAGGGAGAAACCCAGGAAAAGCTAAAGATGTTCCTCAGGTTCAACCTTTAATACAAATAATGGAAAAAAAATCTATGTTTCAGCATGCTGATGAAGATCTTAACAAGTGGGAGACTTTGGCAATCAGAGCAGTGAAGGCTCTCACCTGGCTTGTGAGGATTTGGGACATGGGAGGAGATGCTATTAGTTTAAGTGCTGCAGAAGCAGAAAAGCTGAGCAATATAACTACCCACCCCCTCTTGAGATATAGGCTAGATGACCTGAGGCAGTACAGGGAGAATCAGTCCTTGATGGACTGGATTGTACCAGCCATTAGAGATGCTTGGTTATTACCAGTGGAGTTTTCCATGGATATCAGGAACTGAAAGACAATAAAAGAGGGACAGGCTCTACTGAGAGAACTAGGTATGAGGAAAGCAATGTATGGTGCCCCATTCACTGGACCAGATAGGACTGTGTTCAGTAGAGATTTAATGAAGAACTTGATTGAGCAAGGACCTTGAAATTGGTATGGAGGTTTAGTGTTTGTGCTGAATCACTTAGTGGAGTAGGCGTTTTATAAGGTAGGAGAGGCTTTGACAAATTTAAGTGACTTAGACCACATGTAAAGTAAGTCTGTCGAAGAACAGAACAACCTAAAAAATGTATAAAAAAGACAAAATAGAGCAAGAAGTCTGATTTGGTTACTTGAAGGCAAATTTGACAATATTTTTGGCAAGGCCAATTTCCTAAAGAAAAAATGGGCAAAAAGTCAAATTCCATGCTCAAGAGCTTCTGGAAAGCTTTAAAACCTGAAGATCAGTTCACAAAAGGCATACCAAAGAAACTATCCCAGGGTGGATATTTTTCCCCCCAGTAACAGGGTGTATTTTTCTCCTGCAAAATAGTATTCGAGGGGTGCAGACAGTTTGCCCAGCCAGGGCCTCGTCCAGCAGCCAGATGTGGCCAGAGCCAGAAGTCAGATCCAGGGCCTGCCTGGTCCAGAAGCAACAAGTGTACCTGGAACAAGAGGGGGCCCTGTTCCTCCTTGGACCTGTGCAGGGCCAGGCAGCTTGAGGCAGCCCCAGTGAATTTATCAAGCCTAAAGAGATGCAGGAATGCTCGATGTCATTGTTTTGTAAGCCACTGCAATTGTTTTGTAAGATGAATATGATACAACTATTAAAGTACAGTCCAAGCATTTGTGTTTACTCCCATAGGTTAGATTATTATAGCAGTATTCGTGTGTGTTATACTTTTGTTATTGTTGTTGTTGTTGCATTTTTATAGCAAAAGGATTATCACTGAAAACAAAAGATAATCCAAGCCACACTGGGAAGAGGATCGTCTTACACTTGTCACCACCTTCTAAGGCTCAGGGACTCCTGTGGAAGAAGATGGTGGAAAGTGTGTATGACTTAGAGGAAGGGATGGGGTGTAGTGTGAAATGGTCCTCCACCTGCCAGAGCCCACCACAAAGCCCCCCAAATGGACTGCACATTCAACCATAGCACAAACAAGCTTCATTGCTGGTGCTCTGTACAAAGGGAGAAGCCAGGAGAGTCAGCTACTCCTCCCAACTATTCAGTGACCTAAATTGTATGTGGGAGAGGGACTAAGGAAGCTGGGAGGGGACTAGACCCTTTGCCATCTTGTTTACTGGGCCCCCGCATAATGTAGAATTTGCTGTATGGCCTCAGTGGAGGAACCCTCCTTCCCTGCCCACTGCCCTGTAAATAATCCCAAATAAACTCTGGCTCCCCAGACTCTGGTTTGGTGACATTATACCTCCCCTTTTTGTTCAGGACCTTGGCAGGAGGGTGGGACTGGATGCCTGCTTGTGCCACACAGAAACAGTTTTTACAACACCAGTGGAAACAACCGAGATGTTCATCAGATGAATAGATAATAAAAGTATGGCACATTTACACAACAGAATATTGAACTGTTAAAAACAAAATTACAAAATTGTCAGATGAATGATGGAACTGAAAACAACCTCCCAAGATAGCCCAGATCTTGAAGGACAAATGCCACAAGTTCTCTCATAGCTGGATGCCAGCTTTGAACCTTTACATATGTGTTTCAATTGGAAAATCCATGAATATCAGTAGACTAATGAACGGCTATGTGGGAGAGGGCTTCATGGGAAGGTAGATAGGATGCAGAGATATAAACGGGGAAAGGAGAACAATGGAGTAGAAAGGGTTACAAAGGGTGGGGAAGCGGAGGGCCAGTCAGAGAAGGGAGTATGAGGCCGCATAACTAACACTAAAGGCCTTTAGAAAAACTATATGGAAATCTACCACTGTGGAATTTTCTTAAAGTCTATACATGTACAATGCGAAAAGATATTAAAAGGAGGTACCCTATAACAGGATGGATTTTCCCTATTGGATACGATAGATTAGCAAAGAAAAGACCAAATGCGAAGAATGGATTCCCTCTTTTAAAGTTGTTGACTAGGTCCAGTAGACCATCAAATAATAGTAGCCATTGCCCCTCATCTTGGTTACCCACCAGAACTTGAAGGTAAGACCCTACTGCTGAAGATACTCCATACATGAGCTATAGAACGAACAAGAAGAAATCAAGCTGGTACTGACTTCAAAGCCTCATTTCTTCTGGTTAGCCTTCATAGTGCTGGAAGGTCTTATGCAGGCTAGTGGAAGAAAATAGTAATCATCAGCTGTGCCTAGCTATGAATCCCAGTTACAGCAACAAATAATCTAGCAATATAGACCCAGCAGTAATAGTGGCACAATTGTGATAGGAGTCACCAACCACGTTCTGATTGAATTTAAGGTCTGTTTCACAAGATGACACTGATACTAGGTCTAGACTTGTTGTTAGACAGGTCACAAACTATCAGGGAGAGCTACTATTATTCTACTAAATGGATATTGTATTAAACTGACTCCTAATGACCATAGATTAATGAAGCTCTCACCAGAGAAGCTTCCTTATGAAGCAGATGATGATTAACACAAAAATCCACAAGCAGTCAGTGTGCAGAGGATAAGAGGCTGAAGAGTTCTTTTCCTAAATAAGATACCTATATCAAACTTCTTCCTCCCCAAGGCTCAGGAATCATTGAAGAAGAGAGAATAGAAAGATTTAAGAGCCAGAGTTAGTAGATGATCACAAGGAAAGAGGGGAGAGAGAGAGAGAGAGAGAGAGAGAGAGAGAGAGAGAGAACATGAAGTCAAGTGGGAGGTAATAAGAGGTGCAGATAGGGGAGGGGAATCTAAATATTATAAAAATGTATGAAATTCACGAAGTTCTACTAACATTTTAGTATTTCTTTTGGAGTTCTTAAAAGCTTTTGGAATGTATCAGCTTATTTTCTCATCAAACTGAGATCATTTTCAGCCATTATTTCTTTTTCTATCCTTTTTGCTTTCTGAGACTTGATTACATTATTTGATATTATTGCCTAATGCTTTTCTTCTGAGACTGGGTCTCATTGTGTTTTGGAGTCTGGCCTGAAACTCATTATGTAGCCCAGACTAGTCTCAAATCTGTGATCCTCCTGTCTCAGCTTCCTGAGAGCTGGGATTATAGGGTGCATACAACACCAGCCTCCTCCAGCTTTTTTTTTTTTTTTTTTTTTTTGCAAGTGTTCTTCTCTGTGTTTCATTTTGGATATTTGTCATTGCCTCAAATCTGTTCACTGATCTCTTTTCAGGATTTAGTGGTATTTTATTTTTAAATTTTTCATTTCTGATAGTATACCTTTTTCAGTACTAATTACATTTAATTTTTCTTCTACCTTTTATTTCTTCTCTTATGATGTTAAAGTTTCTTTCACTTCCCAGAATACTTTTAAACAGCCGCTCCAATTCTTTTTCTGCTAACTTTTAAAAATCTCTGTAAACTATGATTTTTGTTGAAATAGCTTGCCTGCTTTTCCTGTTGGTCTTATGACCTAACTCCTTTGATGCCTTTTTAAAATTTGAAAATAGATGATTCAAACTTGATGTTCACTGGTACTTGATGTATTCCTTTAAATAATGCTGAATATGTTTGGGCATACAGTTAAGTTACTTGAGATTGGTTTGATTTTTATAAAGTCTGCCTTTAGTCCACGTCTAGTTCGACTCCAATAAAAAGGTTATACTCCTCTGATGATGGTAGAACCAAATTCTCCCTGTATTACAAGGTCTTTCTTCTGTGGCTTGTGGATACACTGAATCTTCCCAACCCTGTATGAGCTGGCAGAAATGTTCTTTTTCTATTCTATCTATTCTGTTTTGTTTTATTATATTCTTTCTTTCGCTCATTCCTCTTTTCTGTTTCCCTATATTGTCTTCTCCCCTTCCCTCCCATTTTTCTGCACTCCCTGATCTCTTTATCATTTCTGTTTTTCCTTTTCTGTTTTTTTTTAAGACTCTCACTGTGTAGCCTAGGTTGCCCTTGAACTCACTGTATAGCCAAAGATGAGCTTTACCTTTTGATTCCTTTGCCTCAACCTCCAAGTGCGGTATTTAGATGTGTGCCACCAGGTGCTGCAGCAGTTAGAATTTTCCTCCCTGCTGGTCTTGAAAGGTCTTTCTTTAGTCTCAGGCAGTTTCCTGTCATCTGTGGGCAAACCTGTCCTCAGATGAGCACATTCTTGTACCTCCTGAACTCTCTTGTTGTATCCCTTCTCTCTGGGATTCTGCTTCACAAATTCTTGCTGCCTTGGCCATTCTGACCTCAGACTTCTGTCTCCTCAGCTCAGGAGGCACCAGATCCTGCTTGGGTTCGTCCTCTCTGCTCAAGAAACTAGAAACCTTTGTGCAGTAAACTGGGTCAGGCACGACGCTCTTCTTGCTAATCACATTTCTTCCATTGCTACCCAGGCAAAATGGATGGAATATAATTTAATATATTTTGTCTTAAGACTAAACTTTATTGATGTGCTTAAGATTGGACTGTTGATGGTGATGGTGTTAAATCCACCACTTGTTATTACATTTGGGTAGGAAGTCAAAGTGTCTAGGGCATTTTGGTTCCTATATATAATTTTGTTTTTGCTTTCTTTAATTTTTAGTCATGGTCTGACGTATCTAAGTCTGGTTTAGAATCCAATATATAGCTAAAGATAACTTTGCATTTTTGATCCTCCTGCCTCTTCCTCCAGAGTACTAGGATTACAGGTGTATACTACCATACCTGGTTTAAGTGTTGCTGGTGTTTGAACTTAGAGCTTCAGGCATGGTAGGCAAGCACTCTGCCCACTGAGAAATATCTCCAACCCCTGGATCCTTGGACACACACACACACACACACACACACACACACACACACATACATTTATGATATGTCTGTAGTCACCTATTGCCTTGTAAAATTTCTCCCCATTGCCAGCCTCAGCCCTCTTATTTGATCTAAGTTGTTATGCATTATATTCTATTCAGGTATCTATTAAGGGAGAGACAGACTAAATAAAACATTATGATGGAGTTACTCTTTAAAGATGCATATGTATTTGCTAAGATGTCCTGTCCAGAGTAAATATCTTTGTGTAGCAAATGCAAATCAAATTTTACTTGAAATGCCAATTCTTGTTATTAATAGTGGCTGCCTGAAGTGCTGTGTACAGAGAGAATCTGAGTCTGTGCCCAGGCTCAGAAGGAAGGAGGGTATGACTCCTGCTGTGGGAACAGAAATGAGAAGCAAGATAACGGTACCATGTGTTTACATGTCTTGGCATAAAATAGTAAATGGATATATTTGGGACTGTGATGCAGAAATGGCACACTCTAGTCTAAAAACTCTTCTACTTTCATTGAAAATGGTATAGCTGTCTCTGTGGAGCAATTTAAAAGCATATAATTCCAAACTCAAATTAATCAAGTACACAAATGTATATTACCTATTTGCTAGTATGATGTAATCAGAAAATCAAACGTTCCTGTATCCATCCACAGGTGGTTTCATTTGATATAATAAAACATGTTTCCAATAGGAAAAGAAATCTGTGCCTTCTGATTTCCATCTTAAAGAGATTATTATCCTGCAATCTTAAAAAAAAAATCCTTTTAAACATAGAGGCTAAAGAAAGATGCACTTCAAACAGCAGAGCTAAGCCATCCTTATATTGAATTTCATTTCCAAACTTGTTTTGAATAATTTTGGGGGCATTATACACTCTCAATGAAGATTCCAAAACGGTATTAATATGACATTTCCATTTTCTATTTGAAATGGATACTTATGCCAAGTTCTGAGGATTTTCCGTTTCACAAAAGATGGACATAGTAGAATCAAAAAACGCTTCCAGCATGGTTGGGAACTCTGAGAGGTAACAGAAAGTGGCTGGAGCAAATCAGTGTTCTTCAAAAAGGTAAAACTAGTGAACCACAGCTATGGCCCACGTGAGCTATAGAGTCCATTGTCAGACACATGCTCCCTATCAGGATTTCTCCTCATTTGAGTGGTGTACAGTTAGCTCCACCCAAGGATTATGCTTGTAGTTTTGGTTTAGTTCAGTTTGACAAGAATTTTATAACTTCCTCTGTGGTAGAATTTCTTGATCTTAGCTCTGTGCCCATTTTATCTAATTCTCAGTTAGACAGTGTTGCTAGGTACAGTGCAGGATGTTTGAAGCTTCACACGCTCTCCCTCACTGGAGCTAACAGTGCCTCTCTACCCCAATGTCCGTATATTTCTAGACATTAACAATTGTCTCTAGAAGCAAAATCACCTTTCTTGGAGAGTCACTGACATACAATGTTAACTCTATAAATGACAAACCCCTCCTTGGATAACTTATGACTTCTGTATCTGTTGAAGCTAAGAATGATACACAGTGTGTGTTAACTTAAATAAACTTGATGCCCAAAGAAAGAGAAAAATGTTTGGCTTCAGAGTATTTAGATTTAGTTAATTTACAATTTTAAAAATACTTTTGGTAGGAAAAAAGAATGTTTGAGGCACTGATTCTGGGATCAGGTAGACAAATGAGGCTGTGGACCTGAACCAGAGTTTCCTGTTGAGTGAATGGGGAGTACGATGTAGAACATGGATTTCCTCATCTTTGGTGATGGCTGAAAGAGACCCCATCCTCCTTACTCTAGTAGTTTGTAATGTTAGGTCAGTTCACACCTATAGTTTATGGATAGAATTATTTTATGTGTATAGTATGTGGAAAATACAGGAACATTAGCCTACTTGATAGTGGAGGGTAAAAGAGGGATGGGCGATCCAAGACAGAAGAAACAAACTTGATTAGGCTCAGCGGCTGATTAGTACGCAGGTAAAAATGTGGAGTTGAGGCTGATCCAGGTATTTGCGGGGGGGAGAGAATATGAATATAAAGGTTTGGGACACATATTGGAAACATATTGGAAAAACAGGTTTTGGTTCTCAGACTGTGGTTTCCAAACTACAGTATCAGAACCACATAGGATTTAATAGACATGAACATTCCCAGAAGACCTGCTCAGTACACTTTGGCTATTGGGGCTAGCTATCTATTTTCCAGAGCTCTCCAGGTGATACTAATGTGTGTTAAAGTTTGTTTTGAAAATGAGGTAAAAATTTCCATCTCAGCCTTGTTGTGTGTATATATGTATATGGCATATACACATAGATACAGAAATGTATACCATATATATAATACACCTGTGTATTTTATATATATATATATATATATATATATATATATATATATATATATATATCTGTGATAAGCACCATAACCAAAAGCAACTTGGGAGGGAAGTGTTTATTTCATCTTACAGCACTGAGATCATAGTCCATTACTGTGGGAAATTAGAGCAGGAACTCAAGACAGGAACCTGGAAGCAGGAACTGAAGTAGAGAATGCAGAGGAGCGCTGTCAGCGGTCTTCCTGTCCCAGGCTTGCTAAGTTACCTTCCTTATACAGCCCAAGTCCAGCTGCCTATGGATGGTATCACCCCCAGTGGGATGGACCCTCTCACATCAACTAGCAATTAAGAAAGTGTCTCACAGACATGGCCACAGGCCTGTCTGATAGAGGAAATTCTTCAGTTGAGGTTTCCTCTTCCCAGGTGAATCTAGTTTGTGCCAAGTTGACAAAAAGTAAACACCACGTATATGAAGGTAGAGGGAGAGAGTCAACCTGCTGCATCTGCTTCTTCCTGTGTTATATCAGGGATCAACAGACGCACATTGGCCAAATCTGGACTGTGACCAGTTTTTGTAAAGAAGTTTTATTGGAAGTTTTTTTGTGTTTAGCCCTTGGCTGCCTTTGCTCTGTGCAGCAGAACTGAGCAGACCGACTACATGAAGCTCCAATTTAAAACATTTACTTTCATCTTTTACATAAAAAGTTTATTGATCTTATTCCTGCTTTAATGGTTTATTCTCTCTCTGTGTGTTTGTATATGTGTACATGTGTGTACATGTTTGTGTATGTGGTACATGTGTGCATGTTCCTGTGGATGCCAGAGGTGAGCCTTAGGTGTTGTTCTTCAGGACGACTGTATTTTGAGATAGATTCTCTTGATGGGACTTGTGGCTCACAGATTACACTAGGCTGACTGGTCAGCAAACCCTCAGGATCCTCCTGTCCCTGCCTCCTCAGTGCTGGGATTAAAAGAGCACAGTACTACCTAGCTTTTTTTGTGGACACCGGGGATTGATTTTGGCTCCTCATTCTTATGCAGCAAGCACTTTAAGGGCTGAGTTATTTCTTTAGCCCTAGATCCGTGAATCTTAGAGCTAAGCAGACATCAACTCCACATCACAATAGGAAGCACAGATGAAGGCTGATCCTCAGCTCACTTTCTTCTCTTTATTTAGTCAGTAACTCAGTCTCTAGCCTATGGAAGGGTGCTGCTCACACTCAGGGAAGGTCTTCCCATCTCCATCCACCCAGGCTAAAAACTCCCCTACAGACTTGTCCTGAGGTTTGTTCCCTTACGTAATTATAGATCCTGTCAAGTTGATAATCAATATAATCCCTGATATTTGTTTCTAAAATATCAGTATCATATAAATAGAAAAGAAACATATTCATAAAACTCTTGTGCCTGCTCCCTTAAATATTTATGAGAATAGAGAGGTGACTATGGGTTTGCAGCTTAATATAACTTAATTTTGAGCTAATTTTTGAGTTTATGGAATGAAGGATTATATTTGTTTTATTATCTGACTATCTCTCAATAATGTTATATCTAATTGCTTAATAAATCTATGTAATGAGAATCTGTTATACTTATCACAGAAGGGTTATCAAGGCCAATAGTTCATGGAAGAGACTTACAAGGAATAGTCAGGACTGATAAATCAGTTTACTTCTTCTGTTCTTTGTTCTGAAAAAATAAAATAGAGAAATTAGAATCCAATTAACTTATCATTCAACTTAAAATTGTGACTATTAGTGGAGTGTCTGAGTGAAAAGCAAGGAAATATCTACCCAGTCTACAAGTAGCTGATGCCAAATGAAGCATTAGTGACCACCCCATGACAAGGAAATGTGCTGGTCCCAGTTTTCTCTGTTTACAATGGACTATATGCCTTAGATAGATTTAGTGTGCATTACAGTGTCAAAGTTTATTCTTCACTCATTTATACATTTAATTTTTCACCCTGAAGATTTGAACATGGCTAAAAGCAATGTGGTATTTCTCCTCAATAACAATAAAATAACAAAGTATTACCTGCCCGTGGAGCTTACTATAATTTGTAGCTGAGGTGTGCTATACTTCATGTGGCTCACAACAGTGCCTTCTTCCAGCTGCACTGCCATAGGATTTAGCAATAAAGAGCCATCCTTTCAGAACAGGAGCTTTCAGTTTTGATAATTCAAGATGATATATTTTTAGAAGAGAAGTACCCTGAAGAATGAATATCTTAAAGAAACCCCAAATGTCTAATTACTGCTTTTGCATTAACACTAAACAGTAATAATGAGACTGATATTACGTGTCGGTTGTTTCCATTTAAAGGCACAACAGCAAAACTTTCTTGTGGCATGAGAAGGTGGAGCACTTAGTTATACCAGTCCTCTATACATGGGTTGCAAGAGCAAAGGACCATTTGAGATTGCTAAATATCAGTATTTGTTTGAACAATGTGTTGTTGTGAAAATGCATTGACTTTTGAATTAGGCTTGTGTTTTCTTCATTTTCAGTGCTGGGAATTCAACTTGTGACATCGTGAACACTTAACAAGTGATCCCTGAGTACATTCCCACCCCCTCATTTGGTGTGTATTGAACTTCAGTTGAATATTTGCTAAGTAAAAGAAATGCAATGGATTAGGGTAACTTCAAAAGTCAATTCTTTATTGTTTTATTGTTGAAATTATTATCTGTAGAAGTCCTATATATGGCCCATTTATCTTATAGCCTAAACAATCTGCTACTTAAAAAAGTTTTGATATAGCATTCTCTCTAGCCCCACATCCTGTTCTACTTCTAGCCTTTGGCACAAGCTTGCTCTGGCTCTTAGCATCCCAGATCTCTGGACTACCCTCTTAGTCCAGACTGAGTCTACCCACTGAGTCGTGATCAGTACTCAGACCAGTTCAATTTTTCAGTCTAGTTTATTAGAGCCTTCACTATTCCCATCCCAAACTTTCCTCTGCTCACCCTAGAACAGTCATCTACCCTGGCTGTCCCTCCCGCAGCCTGCCTTGGATTCTTGTGAGCGGCCTTCTTCCCTGGTAGTCTGCTCCCACCCACTGACTTTCCACTCCTCTACTCCATTCTCCTCCACTCTACACCCTCTTCTCCTTCTAGCCTTGGGCACAGGCCTGCTCTTGCTCTTAGCATCCCAGATCTCTGAATTAACATCTTAGTCCAGATGTGTGTTCTGATACCCTCTGCTCAAACCAGCTCCATTTTTCAGTGTAGTTTCTTAGAGCCTTCACAGGCTGTTCCCACCCCAACTTGCCTTTGCATTCCTGAGAACAGCCTTCTTCCTTGGCAGCATATCCCCAACTTGCCAAGGATTCTGGAGACCAGCCTTCTTCCCTGGTAAATCTGATCCTGTACATTGTGTCTCAACTCCTTTATTGCTGCACCAACACCAAAATCCCCCCATCCCCCATCCTGTTCTCCTTCTACCCTTGGTTACAGGGAGAGTTTTACTTTTAGTCCCCCAGAACTCTGGACTACCTTCTTACCTCTGCCTGACTGTGAGCTCGCGAAATCATTCTTTGTTCATTCCCCCACATTGGTACTCTTTGAAGCCTCTCCCACTGTGGCAGGGCTAGGCTTCTGTGCTCTTTAGTAGGGGTCCAGACCTTTGCAGGTTACCTGGGAAAGGTTGAATTCTACCTCTGCCTAGCAGTCTTCCAAAATTGTGCTGTACCTCCTGAATAGTGGGGCCTAGGCCTTCTTAGAGAACCTGAGTGCATCTGAGCTCACCTAACATGAGCCTCTAAGGGAATTCCTGAGCAGCTGAACTACAGCCATCTGGTCACTCCAATATAAAATCAAAAGAGAGAACCCGAAGGCTTTACCAACCAGGTTTTCTCACCCAGTAACAAAACAACCACGTTATATCAAGAGAAATACAAATAGAATCAAACTTCAGCTGAACAAAGGAAGGCCTGAGTCTCACATCAGAGTCACAAACAACAAAAGAACTCCACATGCCAAGATCTCTATGAAAAAATAATAATATGAAAAATCCAAATAATATGTCCCCAACAAACATCACCAGTTGTATAGAAGAGTTTTACAACCCATAGATACAACTCAGGACACAGCAGAGTTTAAAAGAACAATCATAAACATGATGAAAGAATTCAGTTAATTTAAAGAATACACAAAGAAACAAATCAAATAAAAGAAGATAGGGATAAATGTCTGGCTGAAGTGACAAAAAAGATAGAAATATTGAAGAAAACTCAGGCTGAAATGAAGAAGGAAGTGAAAAAATCAGTAAGCCTATTTGAAACGACAAGAGAAAGCCTCAACAATAGAATGAATGAAATGGAAAACAGACTAAGACTGGATGATAAAGTTGAAGAATTGGCTCACTCAAGCAAAGATTATGAAAAAAAAATACAGGAATGGAATATGCAGGAAATGTGGGACACCATAAAAAGACCAAATTTATGCATCATCATAGAGGAAGGGAAGAATTTTGGGATAATTGTAATGACCAGATCTTCAACCATATTGTAGAAGAAAATTTCCCAAAATTAAGGAGAGACATTCCCATACAAATACAAGAAGTACAAGAACACCAAAGAGACCAGATCAGAAAAGAAACTCCCCAGGGAATATCAGATACAGAACAAAGAGAGAATTCTGAAAGCTGCAAAGAAAACAATAAGTCATATATAAAGGAAAACCCATCAGAATTACAGCTGAATTTTCAGTGTAAACCATGATGCCAGGAGAGCCTGGACCAAAGCATTCCTACTTCTAAATGCCCACATGTGTATCATATAAAAGCATGTTTCTATATAAAACTTTTTTTGATATTATCTAGTCAACATGTCGCATTATGCCTAGACCTCCTCCTCTCCTTCGTTGCTTTTGCTGTATGCCCTTTTGTGTCAGACACTGCTGTTATTTAAACCTGTCCAATTAGGGCAGCACTCCATGATGAAACATCAAGAATATATATATTTTGAGAAATGAATGACCTTGGAGATACTGTTCTCTTTCAGTGTACTTTTGTCACTTGAAATACTTTGGTTATTTGAGGCAAAGCACTGCATTTTCAAATTTGCAACTTTTTGATATTATAGTCGTGTACAAGATGTTCAAATTCACTAGAAGCTATAGTTCAGATTTTAAATACTTCTGTGTGGTATCAGGTTCTCTTGGGATACTGAGCACTGGCAGTCAGTCTGCTACACCTCCTAGTCACTCTAAAAGCAGAAAAAGCTCTATGTTACAGTTGCCATGCGGCTCCACTGTGCTGCTTGGCTTGTTATGTGTTCAAGTGCATTTTTGACTAAACAGTATTGTCAATTTATGATGGATTATTAGAATATAATTTCATCATAGTCAATGAGCCTCTATACATACAGATATTTTAATGCATAATAAATCATATATGACATATTGAACATTTTAATCCCATAATAAAACATACAGTTTTGAAAGGATAAAGTTTATTATCTATTAGCATTTATCTGAGAAGGAGTATATCTGATCCTGTCCTATGACATGATGGCTTCTGATGATCAGAATCAGAGTCTCAGGGATAAGGATGGGAGTCTAGTTCCTTGGGAGAAAAGAG
Organism: Eospalax fontanierii; assembly: GCA_035773235.1. NCBI lineage: Eukaryota > Metazoa > Chordata > Mammalia > Rodentia > Spalacidae > Eospalax > Eospalax fontanierii. The sequence goes on along the minus strand of CM069545.1, from coordinate 38,241,884 downwards.
GGTCACTGAATATTTGTGGGGGGGGGGACATTCTTTCTATTTTAACTGTACCACAAGCATACCTCTCCAAACTGGTTCTTGGTGAATATATTTTGGCAAATCAATTCAGGAGAGATTTCTTTGAGAAAGAGATGGTTAGACTGGCTGGGAAAGGCACCAGAGTTGGATTCTTTTAAACATAGGCCCTCACTGTGCATCCCAGGCTGTAAATCAAATCCTCAGTCCTACTGCCCTAACATCCCATGTATTGATTATAGGCATGTGACAGTTAGTGCTGTCATTTTGATAGAATCTGGAATTCCCCAGGAGACAAACCTCCACACACACCTATTAGGTATTATTTAGATTAGGTTAGCCTCAGGACATTCCTATTACGTAACATCTTGATTAGGTTAATCAAGGAGGTAGCTGTCACCATTGCCTTGACTTGGGTCTTGGGCTGCATAAAAGAGAACACCAGCATCCATCACTCTCTGTTTCCTGACTGTGGGTGTGATGTGACCAGCTCATGGCAAGTTTCTGCCATGTTGACGTCCCTGCCATGACAAATTATACCCTTGAACTATATGCCAAAATAGACCCTTTTCCCCTTAAGTTGCTTACAGCAGCGTATTTTGTCACAACAAGAAGAAAAGTTACTAATATGCTCATGAAGGTCCTTTGTCAGCACTAATGCATGTGAGTCAACAGACTCCTTCCCAGCCCATGTGAGTTTGTCTATGCCAGATGCCCTGGCATGCTGGATAAGCAAATCATGAAAGTGTTCAGTCTGTGAAGCTGATGAAATCATCTGGTAGTAAATTGTATCTGCTTCTGTAGATTACAGTTCTGTGAATGAGTGTATCTGATTGCAGTAGAGGCGCTTCTACACGTCCACATCACGCTGCTTGTAATGCTAGAATAAACATTTTATATTTTCAATATAAAAATCAAGTGGCTGAAATATATATCAAAACATTATGTCAGCATAGGGCTTCTTTATTTGGGAAGCTGAAATTTTCAACAGTCATAGAGTTCATATTAGGTCTTCCTTCTGTCTGCCTCCATCCACAGTCTAAAAACTTTGGGGTGAAAATAATCATTTGCAGAAACAAATTTATAGACTTTCTTCAAAAAGTGATTTCTTATAAGGCAGAAGAAAATAGTTGCTCTAGGAAATAAAAAAGAACAAGCTCAGAGATTATGGTTTTTAAATTTGGTGAAGGTGAAGAGCATAGAAAAATAAAACCCAAGAGTTCAGTGAATCTTCCAGTTGCTGCTCAGTTGCACATAGATGGCACTGGCTATATTTTTTTGAACAAGGCTTCTTACAGATATTCTACCCATGCTTTATATTCTTGATCAACATTTATGAAGCTGGGGGAAAGCTTTTGAATGATTTGAAAAGGAATAATCTTAGAGGATTTGAGAATGAAGTCCAGAAACTATGTAGGAATGACCCTCAGGAATTGTTATGTAGCATGACTGGAGGTCTCTTGCATGGTCTGCCAGTTTGGGTGTATTAGAAAGTAGGAAGATGGTGGGTGGCAGTCAAGCATAGTCTGAGAGAATTTTCAGAGAATACACAGGGAAATGCTAGATAACAGCCCTTAGAATAGGTGGGAGATAGCCTAAAATCTTTAGTGTAAAATAAAATAAAATAAGAAACACGGTTTTGAATTTTTGTGAGCTTCATACACTATGGCTTTATTCAGACTCCCACACCTATCTGCACCCCTTGTATAGCACCCCTGCCTCCACCAGAGTTCATGTACTCTGTCATATATGTTAAGGGCTAGTGAGCCAAATTTTGTCCCAAATGTCTTTCAGTGTGAGTCCATCTACCGTAGCCTGGTCAACCTATCCAGCACCATTCCCTTAAAGAAAATCAACTCTACTGTCTCCCAGTAGTCATCGGTTCCCAATAGTTCCTCAGCTTAGGTTAGGTTTTCTTACTTTGTCACTTCTATGCAGGGATTCTGTCTGCTTTGAGCTTGCATGAAACTTGTGCATGCTGATACCATTGTTATCAGTTCATGTGAACAACTTCTCAACTGCCTGGAAAACTGTTTTCTTGTGGTCTTCTACAACCCCTGGCTCTTACAGTCTTTCTATCCAACTTCTGCAGTGGTCCCTGAACCCTGGTTGGCAGAAGTTAGATGTAGGAGTCCTATTCAGTGATAGGCAGTCTACAGTTTTATTCTCTACCATTTGGCCAGTTGTAGCTTTCTGGGTAAATTACCATCTGCTGTATGAGGAAGTGTCACTGGGGAGAGTTGAGAGATGCATTAGTATTTTCTCTACCCCCTGTTCCACTATGTTCCCTGAACTTTAGGTGTAGAGATTCCATTGTAGATATGTCACTTAGAGCTAAGTATTTCACAGTCACTTGTTCTCTGTGTTTGACCCAGTTGTGGAACTCTATAATAATCTTCATCTGTTGCAAAAAGAAGCTCTTTTGATGAGTGTTGAGAGGTACAGTTGTGTTTAAATATAAGAACATATATTTGGAATACACAGTAAGAAATTACATTGGTATAGGGGTGTGACAAAAATATGTTTGCCTATAGAATCTATGACCTCTCCAGCCATGTGTATTTGGCTTTGATTACAGTACCACACATGAATTCCCTCCCATTGAGTGGGCCTTATGTTCAGTTAGGTAGTTGTTGATTACCCCCAAGATAAAAGTGCCACTATTGCACCAACAACTGTAGTTTTCTGGGTCAGTCATTGTTATGGATATTGGGCTTCACAGATGGGTAGGCCCATTCATTGATTTTTCATCTTTGCAGCTTGTATAATATCTTCTGATACTATGACAGCTAGTCTTCAGGGAAGGAGGAGGCTTTTATGTCAATACTTCCTCAATTGCTTCAGGTCCTGTGTCAGAGCATGTCCTGTTTTTGACAATAGGGTCTTAAACCTTCAAGTTCTGGGTGGCAATCAAGGACTTTGGGAATAACCTGTGTTCTTTTATGCGTCTCTCGGACTACCATGATCTGTAACTCCAAGGGAGGTTTCTCCTGCCTGGTAGTTTTTTTTGTTGTCGTTGTTATATAGCCTTTAGGTATACATATGCACATATAGATACATAAATATATATACATATATATTATGTATAATTGCAGAAGACTTGAACTAATACATTTCCTCCTGTTTTTTTCACACCAGAATGTTATTTATCAATCACTCTCCCCCTGTATATCCCTTCCTCCTCTCTCCCCAGTTAAAGTACCTGTCTTTTCACGCTTTCCCCTTGATGATAACCATCTCTTGCTCTTCCCCTTTCTCATGATACTTCTTCCCCTTTACTCCCATGGTTCCTGCTCATTTTCCTGGCTCCTATGGTTACAATCAGAATGCAGAATATACACTAAGATCTAAAGATTTGGAGCCAAGATCCACAAATGAGAGAGACTATATGTCACTTATTTTTGGAGTCTCTGTTGCTTCACTTAGTATAATAGCATCTAGTTCCATCAATTTACCTTCAAATTTCATTTTCCTTTATCACTGAGTAGAACTCCATTGTGGAAATGTAATACATATTCATTATCCATTCATAAGCTGAGAGACATTTAGGTTGTTTCTGTTTCTTAACTATTGTGAAAAAAGCAGCAAGAAACATGGATATACAAGTATCTCCACAATAGGATGAGTCTTTGGGTATATGCCAGAAGTAGTATAACTGGATCATACAGTATATTTATTTTTAATTTTTAAAGAAGTTTCCACACTGATTTCCACAGTGGTTGTATCAGTGGATGAGGGTTTTCCTTTCTTCTCACCAGCATTGATATCATTTATCCTCTTGATCTTAGCTATTCTGACTGAAGTAAGATGAAATATTTAAATAGTTTTGATTTGAATTTCATAATTACTAAGGATGTTGTTGAGCTCTCTCTTTAGATTAATAGTCCATTTAAAAACTTGGGTCATTTGTTTTCTCGATTCTTTGCCTTTTGACTTCTTTATATATTCTAATATTAATCCTCTGTCAGACGTATAGCTGGTAAAGATTTTCTCCCACTCTGTTGACTTCATTTTCACTTGATTGGTTGTTTCTTTTGCTGTACAGAAGCTTTTTAGTTTAATGAGGCCTCATTTATCAATTGTTGATCTTAATTCCTAAACAACTGATGTCCATCTTAGAAAGTCCTTTCCTGCATCTATATTTTGTAGTATTTTCTATGTTTTCTTCTCACAGTTTCATCATTTCCAGTGTCACATTGAGGCCTTTGATCTATGTGGAGCTTATTTTTGCGCAGAGTGACAGGTATGGGTATAATTTCATTTTCCTTCATGTAGAGATCCAGTCTTGCCAGCACTGTTTGTTAAAGGTGTTGTCTTTCCTCCAGTGTGTGTTCTTGGCACTGTTGTCATATATCAGGTGGTTGAAATTGTGCACTTGTGGTTTGGTCTTCTTAGTTACATTGATCGACACTTCTGTTTTTGGGCCAGTACTGTGCTATTGTACGAGTAAAGCTCTGTAATGTAGCTTGAGATCTGCTACGGGAATCCCCACCGCATTACTCTTTGTGTTAAGGATTTCATTGTGATTCCATTTAAGATCTTTTTTTTTCTTTTTCTATGAAGAATGTCCTTGGTATTTTGATTGGAATTGCACTGAATCTATAGGTTGCTTTTGGTAGGATGGTTATCTTCACAATATTAATTTTATCAATCCATGAGCACAAGAATATTTTCATCTCTTGTATCTTCTTCAGTCTCTTTCCTCAAAGATTTAAAGGTGTTATTGTAGAGGTCTTTAATGTCTTTGGTTAGGTTTATTTCTAGATTTTTTTTTTGAGGTTATTGTGAATGGGAATGTTTCCATGAAATCTTTCTCTGATTTCTTGTTATTGGTATATAGAAAGGATACTGAGTTTTGAAAATTGATCTTGTATTCTTCTGCTTTGTAGAAACTGATGATCATCTCTAGAAGTTTTCTGGGATCCCTTATATATAATGTCATATCAACTCAAATACAGATAATTCAATCTCTTCTTTTCCTATTAGGATTCCTTTAATTTGTCTCTCTTGTCTTATTCCTCCAGCTAGAGTTTCAAGCACAATATTAAAAAAGAATGTGGGGAGTGGACATCTTTGTTTCCTGATTTTAATGGGAATGCTTCAAGTTTTTCTCCACTTAGAATGATGCTGGCTGTGAGTTTGTTGAGCTTTAATTATGTTGAGGTATGTTCCTTTCAATCCAGTTATCTCTAGGACTTTTATCATGAATTCATGTTAGACTTTGTGAAAGGTCTTTTTTTCTGCCTATTGAGATAATCATGTGATTTTTGTCTTTAAGTCCATTTACATGATTTATTACATTTATTGACTTATGCATATTGAACCATTCCTGCACCTCTGGAATAAAGTCAACTTGATCACGATGGATGATTTTTTAATGTGCATTTGTATGTGATTTCTAAGCATTCTATTGAGAATTTTTGCATTTATGTTCATTAGGGACATAGGCCTATACTTTTTTTGTTGTGTCTTTACCTGACTTGGGTGTTAGAATAATACTGGCATCATAGAAAGAATTTGAAGCTCTCTCTTTGTTTCTATCTTTTTGAATGCTTTAAGTAGTATTAATGTAGATCTTTAAAGGTCTAGTAAAATTCTGCTGTGACTCCATCTGAGCATGGGTGCTTTTTTAAAAATTTAGGCAGCTTTGTTTTGGTTTCCTTATTTGTTATAGGTCTAAGTTGCTCATCCATTATTGATATAACTTTGATGGTTCCTTTGAATTTAGAAATTTGTCCGTTTCTTTTAGATTTTCTAATTTAACAGAGTATAGGTTTTTTTAAAGTGTTGACTTATAATGTTCTGGGCCTTTTTGGTGTCTGTTGTGATGTTTCTCCTTTTGTCTCTGATTTTTGTTAATTTAGATTTTCTCTTTCTTTTGGTTAGCTGAGTTAAAGTTTTATCTATTCTGTTTATCTTTTCAAAATCCAGATCTTAGATTCATTTATTCTTTGCATGTTTTCCATTGTTTATATTTCACTGATATCAGATATGATTTTTTTTCTTATCTTCTGAGTTTGGGTTTGGTTTGTTCTTGCTTTTGAGATTCTTGAGTTCTACCATTAAGTTATTTATTTGTGCTGTATCTGACTTTTTAATGTAGGCACTTAAAGCTATAAACTTTCCTCTTAGGACTGCTTTTAAAGTGTTATGTTGTGCTATCAATTTTATTTAGTTCCAGGACTACTTTAATTTCTTTCATGGTTTCATCTTTCACTTCTTCATCATTCAGGAATGTGTTGTTTATTATCCATAAGTTTGTGTAGTTCCTAGAGCATCTTTTGCTGTTGATTTTAAGCTTTATTGCATTGTGGTCTGATATAATACATGGGATTATTTTCATTTTTTAATTTGTTGAGCTTGTTTTGGGTCCCAGTATGTCTTTTGATATAAAGAAACCTCACGGGCTGCTGTGTGTTCTTTGATGCTTGGGTGAAATATTCTTTTATTTTTACTGCTATTATTGAAAGATGTATATTGATTAATTTCATATTATTTTGTTTGTGTTCTTAGTCCCTTATTGTGTTTCCATAATTGCACTTTCATTTGTTTTATTTCTGTAGCTTTTTGGGTGTGATAATTCCTTTCTTCAGTTCTTTGTATTACTTAGAGTATTCTCCAAAGGGTCATTTTGATGGGTATGAAATATTTCAGCCTATTTGTATCATGGCAGATATTTTTCTTTCCCCTTTGACTAGGATAGACAGTTTTGCCGGGTAGAATATTCTGGGTTATCATCTACAGTCGTTTAGAATTTGGAATACTTTGGTCCAGGCTCTTCTGGCTTTCATAGTTTGCATTGAAAGTCATCTGTGACTCTTCTGGGTTTTCCTTTATATGTAACTTGCTGTTTTTCTCTTGTAGCTTTCAGTACCTTGTCTTTGTTCTGTACCTTTAGTGTTTTTACTATGATATGTCATGGGGAGTTTCTGTTCCGGTTCTGTCTGTTTGGTGTTCTTTGTGCTTCTTGTATCCATATGGGTATATCGCTCCTTAATTTAGGGAAGTTTTCTTCTGTAATCCTGTTCAAGTTCTGGTCAATGTCATTGACCTGAGATTTTTTTGCTTTTTTCTAGGCAGCTATGATGTATAGATTTAGTGTTTTCATGGTGTTCCACATTTCCTGCATATTCCATTTAGGAATGTTAATTCATATTCCACTTACACGTAAGTATATAAATACATACAATATATATTTAATTCATTTTCTTTACTTGAGCAGTCAGAACCCAGACTTTATAGTTTGGTCTTTCCTTTGGTTCATTCTGCTGGTGAGGCTTTCTTGTGTCATTTCAAATTGCTTTTTGAGTTTGTCAATTCCATCTTCATTTCAGCCTGAGTTTTTTTCAGTATTTCTATCTCTTTTGTGAATTTATTTTTTAAATCTTCAATTGTCTTTGTCATTTCATTCATCCATATATTTATATTTTCTTGAGCTTTATCCAGGAGTTTATTCCTATCTTCTTTGTACTGTTTGTGTGTTCTTTAATGTCATTGAATTTTTGTCATGTTTATGTTTGTTCTTTTAAGCGCTGTGTCCTGGGATTGCATGGATGTCCTTTGTTGGTTGTGTGTCTGATATGAAATTTTATTCTACCTTTGTTGAGTTGAAGTTTGGCTCTGTTTTTATTGTGGTGCGGCTTTGTTGCTTTCTGAGCGGCTTTGTTCCTTTCTGATCACCTTTGAATACTTGTTAGGTGACGGTCTGTGCTTTAGATTTTCACTTTTGATTTTTTTTTTTTTATTGGAGGGACTGGATGGTTCCAGGATGGTTAGTCTAGAGCTCTCCAGCAGAGTGGCAGGGTTTAGGGAGAATGGGTATCAAGTGGGTGGGTTCTGACTAGCTATGCAGAGTAGATGTGAGTCGTAGGGCAGTGCAAATGGGTCCGGTTCCAAAACAGGGGGATGATGAACTAGTTGGCAGAATCTAGCTAAGTCACCAGGCTAGTCCAGCACTCTCTAGAAGTGGCTGTGGGAAGGGAAAAGTAGAGTCTGGTTAGATTAAAAAAATCCTTATTCTTTCAATGCGAGATTCATAAAAGACTATAAATTGTATTAGGGTTGAGGTGTCTTTTTTTTTTTTTTTTTTTTTTTTTTGCTAGGCTGATGTCTGTGACATCTGGCTCAATCCCTAGTACTTCCCTGAAAGCAGAATACTGTTTGTAAGAACAGCCACTATCAAAGTATATATTCACTATTAATGCACAGTACTAGTCAAATAACAACAACAAAAAAAACTCATTGAACTCCAAACATTCTAAGAAGTAAAGGAACACTGATGGTATCGGCTGCATTAAGACATTAGTTTCTGTGAATATGAGTAGAAAGGAAAAAAAAGTAGAGTAGGAGTAGAGATTGGTGTCGGGTTGATACGGGGAAGTGGAGAAAGGAAACATGAGAAGAATGAAGACTGGAGACTGTGTGGGGCTGAGAAACACTTGGCTAAAGGCAGAATGACACGAAAGGTTAAAAAATGCAGTCAGTGAGACCAGAGAGGTGGCTCAGTGGTTAAGGGCTCTGGCTGCTCTGGCAGAGGACCTGGTTTTGAATCCCAGCATCCGCAAGGTGGCTAAAAACTGTCTGTCACTCTAGTCCAGGAAATCTGATGCTCTCTTCTGATTTCCCCAGACATTGCATGACACAGGAGCACTTACATACATGCAGGCAATATACTCATATACATAAACATACAATAATAAGCATTTTTAAAATAAACATTTTAGGTTAGCTAAGAATCTCAGGTCTTAGGAGACTAAGACATGGGGATCCTGCAAACCACGCTAGCCTATGCTGTTTGGGAAAGCCTATGGAAGACAAAATGAGAAAGAAAACGATGGAAAGAAGGACAAGAAGAGTTGGCGAAGGGCAAAGCAGAGCAGGGCAGTGCAGGCCTGTTGAACTCACTTGGGTATTAAGTAAAGGAGTGATAAATGCGAAGGGGAGAGAACTGCACGGGTATAGAGTCCAAATGCTATGCGCATGGATGTTGGTAGCACCCTCCACCCCTCAGCGCTCTTTGCCTGGCTCACCAATGCCTTTCATACCCCTAGGTGATCTTTTGTGAGTTCAGATCAAAGACACTGGTATCATTAGGGTCTTGTCCTTCACTTGGAGGGTCAGAGTTGTGATCATCTCTCTGGTCAGTACTTCAGGAATCCAGTAGCCTATTTGTGAATGCAAGACTTGAAGCCCACTGCCCTTCCCAAAGCTGAGCATGCCACTTGGACCCTGTGTCAGTTTGTGTTCTAAAGAATCTGTCTCTGATCAGGTCTCCCCTTCATTGAATACAGTGCAGTTTTGATGCAAAGTTTCTTCTCATCAGTCTAGTGGAATTCTACTGTCCAGGTTTCAACACACAGTCCCAGGACCATTGCTCCGAGTTTCCCAAGAGTGAAGTTTACGTAGGGTCTAAGGTTGCTACACTACTGACTCAGAACTGGTATTTTTATTTTACTTGTCCTGTGAATGAACACATGTATGTGTGTGTATGTGTAGGTGCATGTGTATGTGTGTATGTGTATAGGTCCACATGTAGAAGAGAGATTGACATCAGATGTCTTCTTCAATCACTCACCACGTTATATTTTGAGACGAGGTTTCTCACTGAACCTGGAACTTGCCAGTTCAGCTAGGTTGACTAATCATTAAGTCCCAGGCTTCTTTCTGATTCCACCTCCCAGTGCTAGAAGTACAAGTTGTACCACTGTGCATTAACATGGGTACTGGGAATCAAACACAGCGCCCCGGGCTTGCACGAACAAGCATTGTATCCACTGAGCTGTCTTCCAAACTCTAGCAGGAGTCTTATAAGATGACTTCTCACTGCTGCTCCAGTCTTTAAGATAGTGTCTTCCCTTTGAAAATGACATCTCACTGCTGCTCCAGTGGGGTGCCTAGGGGAAAGAGTTCTCTTAACATCTCTCTTCCCTCTGCTGCTGCCACACACAACTTTTATCTTCCTTCCTTCATCTCATTTCCCTCTTAAAGGTCTTTTTTTGAAAGTACAGTTCCTATTTTCTGAGACTTTTAAATATAGCTCCATCATTCCCTCGCACTGGGAAGAGGCAGTTTCTCTGATGGGCGAATTGCTGTGAGACAGGTGTTTAGTTTTTCCTGTTTTCCTTTAAAAATCTTTTATCTTTAAAATTTATTATTTTTTATGTGTATGAATGTTTGGCCTGTGTCTATGTAAGTATACTCATATTATGCAATGCCTGTGGAGGCAGGCCAGAAGAGGTGTTGGATTCCTGGAACTGAAGTTAAGGGTGGTGGTTTGCCACCATGTGGGTGCTTGGAACCAAACCTAGGTCCTCTGCAAGAGCAGTCAGGGCTCTTAACAACTGAGCCACCTCTCCAGCCCCCTTTTTTTCCTGCTTTGTCAAGGTTCCTGTTTTAGGAAACACCCAAATGAGTGAAAAGTAATCCCAGAGTGGGAGAAAAATCTTTACCAGTTATACACTTGACAGAGGATTCATATCCAGGATATACAAAGAACCCCAAAAATAAAGAATCAGGAAACTAAATGACTCCATTAAAAATGGGCTATGGATTTAAACAGAGAGCTCTGAAAAGAAGAAATAAAAATGGCTAAGGAGAACCTTAACAAGTCTTCAACATCCTTAGTAATTAGGGAAATTAAAATCAAAACTCCTTTACAATCTTACCCAAGTCAGACTAGCTAAGATCAAGAGAACAAATGATACCTAACTCTGGCAGGGATGTGGAGAAAGGGGAAACCTCATTCTTTGCTGGTGTGATTGCAAACTGATGCAGTCACTAGGGAAATCAGTGTGGAGAATTCTTAAATATCTAAAGGTAGATCTACAGTATGATTCAGCTGTACCACTCCCTGGCATATCCCCAAAGGACTCATCCTACTGCAAAGATACTCGTGCAGCCATGTTTGTTGCTGCTCTTTTCACGGTAGCTAAAGGCTACCATGCCTGGCTTCTTGCTCAACTTTTAAAAGAGATCAGGGAGAGAATTTTACCAGCAAATGACTGAAAAACAAATTTGGGGAATTATGGTTATTATTTAATGTTAGGAATGTTACTGGAAAATTTCTATGACTAAAGTCTGGCTGTCGGTATTTTAAATCTTTTGTTTGGAACAAAATGCATAAGTGTATTATTTTAGGAGTTGACAAAAAATTATTCTTCACCGACTTTTGTCAAAAATTCTCCAGGTATAAAATTTCTTGCATGTTCCAGGGACAGCTTTGATTGTCCAAGCTCATTTTCCTCTGCCTTAAATCCCATTTTAAATATGTTGCCAAGTGTTTCATTTTTGTGAGTGGCTTGCTATTTCTTTACAGTTCCTGCTGACCTGTGGGAGCTGCTGTATTTTGTTTGTTCCTTCTTTCTCCATTTGATTCCATCCTGCATTTGAGAATAGTTTTGTAGAAGTACTAAGTTTTTTCTAAGAAAACTTTTATGACTTCCCAGTACCTACCAAATTAGTTACATGCCTTTGATCTTCTATTACTTTTCACTACAATCACAAATCACCTCATTTTTAATTCCTCACTAAGCCCACATGTTTCTTGAAATCTGGGCTGTTGCCAAAGATGTCCTGTGTCTGTCACTTTTCCCTTGAACTTTAAAAAATTTTTTTTGCTGGAAGAATTCCCTCTTCCCCTTACCAAGAGCAGGTCAGGTGTAACGACTTCAGTAACACAGCATTCATACAGAGAGGAAGGGAGTTGAGTTGGCTGAAATTCTGCTTCCAATGAAAGTGAGGGAGAGGAAAGATAATTTCCTACAAGAAACCAAAATGAGGCATCCTTGGCACTTTGAAAATTATGTGTCCGCTCTAATTCTGAGAGTTTTGAATCTGAAACAGATAATCTATATCTCCTTGAATTCCATTAACTTCCCATATCTAACCTATATTTGGTTCGTTTTCATCTAAATGAACTCTTTATAGTTTACTCTCTTCTCTTCCTTATTTAATTTTATTTTAAAATTATCACATGAAATAGACATTTTGACTCATCTGTAGCAACATGGTTAAGGTTATGGAACTGGAAGGCAGTATGTTAAGCGAAATAAGTCAGACACAAAAGAAAACAACATCACATGTTCTCACCCAGTTATGAACACCAAAAAGGCTCCTCACCTGGAAGTCAAGAACAGAATAGAGGCAGTCAGAGGTTATGGAGACTGGAGGAAAGAGGGTTAAGGAGAGATTGGACTAGGGAATTAGCTCTAATGTTCTGTGCCGCACCAGGGAATCTAGAGTTGGCAACACTTTACTATACGTTTCAAAATAATGAAAACAGAACAGTTTTAAACTTCTGAACCCCTGGAAATATTTGAGGAGATAAAAGCCCTAATTACCATTGTATGATTATTGTATCTGTGTATCAAATATTTATGATTTACCCCATCAATGGGAAAAAAGCTAAACTAACCTTAATGATGTATTTTTATTTAACCCATCGTTGCTTAAATATTACCATTTTGACAAGGAATAAATGCTAAGATTTATTTTTACAATAGTCTTTTTCTCAGCATACTTCCATGAATTTTAACACAGGTAAAATTGAATACAACTGCACCACAGTCAGGATATGAAGAAGTTTCATCAGGCTGGAGATTCTCTCATGCTATTCCTCCAGAACCACACTCATCCCACTCGGGACTTCTTGTAATTTCTAATTTATTCTCTATCACTGAGCTTCTTCTTTCATCATTTTGAAAATATAATATGAATGTAATGAGCCTGACTTTATTTGATTCAGCAAAATGCCTTTAGATCCCTTGGCATTACATATTTGAGTATGTGTTACATTTTTTACTGAGCAGTGATGCCTGCTATGACGGAGTAGTCACTTGTGAGGGACACAGCAGGTCCCGCATCTAGTGAAGGCATAATCCCTGGATGTAAGATGCTGTCTTCTTTCAGTATCCTCACAGGAAAGAGTGAAAAAGGAGGAAGGAAATAGGGAGCTAGGGAGAATGAGGGGAGGTAGAGAGAGAGAGAGAGAGAGAGAGAGAGAATATGTTCCTTTCTTTTCATAAGGACACTAATGTTGTGTAGAAGACTCCACTCAGCACCTCACTACCTTCCAAAGACTCCACTTTCACATACCATTGAGAATATTGGAAATTAACCTTGAACATTTGAATGAGGTCATGGACATATTTAGTCCCCAACACTGGAAAAATACACTCCTTTGAAGAAGCTGTTGATATTTAAATGTTTACGAATGAGTCATTTTGTAAACCAAGAAAAGGAGAATCACAGCATTAGACACCCTGTTTCCTCAGTGCGTGCCTGTGTGGTGTTTGGAATACATACAGAGTCCTATATGGCAATTTAGGAACAGGTGGCATTCCCAAGGGAGTCCAGCAGGGGGCGGTATGAGGCTAAGGGAAGGGACCGCTCTGGAAAAAATGTACCTATCTCATAGGCACTGAGTAAAATGTGTTCATAATACTAAGCTATTATTCTCCTTAATGGAGAATTACCTAGATGAGAGCTGGAAGATACTGACCTAGAAAAAGGTGAGAGAAAATAGTCAGACATTACAGACTCAAGCGTTTCTGAGACAGTATTGCAATGTACCATTTAAACATTTACTCTGAGTATCTTCATTGAAAAAAAAAATCTATAAAGATTCAAATGCTTTGGCCCTAGCAAGCCATAGTAATTCTACTTAATAATTTTATTCTTACAATACGAAGCTGCCACATACCAAGCGATGTGATTTACAGAGTTTTTTGAAACAGTTATGTATCTATTTCCTTCATGTATGTACGTGGTACACATAGAAGGAGATTTAGATAGTGGGGATCCATACGTTAAAAGCAATGCGGTCTTTCCTCCTGGGGCTGAAAAATCCCAAAGTGACCTATTGCTAATGAATACATGTACACACTGTCTAAAAGGGTTCAGCAGCCTCTAGACTTAGTAATAAACATGTCATTGTGCTAACTGGAACTTGATCCTCTACTTCCTACCTTCGTGATCCTCTGAACATCAAATGTAACATTTGGAAAATACGCGGGACCTCTTGGCTTGGGGCAGAGACTCTCAGGCAATCGCTAACCCTGTGTAACTAACAATGCCTGCAGCCCCAGGATGCTCTGGAATAGTGCGGTCAGATTAAATTATTTAGTTAATAGTTTAATGGTTTCCATTCTGGAAAAATCACAATCAGCAATGGGGATCTTCATCATTCACATCAGAAAACATCTAGACCAGAAACGTAGTACATAGATAGAACTGCGTGGTTTGGATGTGAAATGTCTCCACAGGCTCATGCATTTGAACACTTGGTCCGCAGCTGGTTGTGCTGTTTGGACGGTTGTGGAATCTTTAGCAAGTGAAGCCTTGCTGGAGGAAGTGGCTCATTGGAGGATGCAGTGGGGTCAGCTGCCTCACATTCCTGCTCCCAGGCCTTTTCTGTTGTGATAGGCTGTATCCTTACAGTGTAAGGCTGAGCCATCTCTCCAGCCCCTTGACTGTATTTCTTGATGTAGTCATCTGTTCATGATGTCTAATGTAGTCTTCCAATTCTAAAGACAGAGTTAAGGGCAACTTCATAATACAACACCAAGAAAGAACTGAGGACTTTAATAATGTGTTTTGTGGACTTGGAGATTATACTCCATATATATATATTGTGATCCGTGAGTGGTTTCTTCATTATGTAGTTAGATCAAGGCTTGAACAAAGAAACACAGGACACCAATCTAAACTTGGTATATTTTCATCACAGCTGTGGCTCATCAAAAAAATAAGAAGGGAGCAGTTTTCCCCATATTTATTTTTCTCATTGCAGGGAAATGTGACCGTCATCACACACTGCATGAGTACACATCCCAAGTCTGTTTGTAGATGTGAGTTTATTCCATTGATTTATTTGCCCACTCCTCTGCCAATGCCACTCTGTTTAATTAGTTTTTCTTATTTAATTCAAGTTGTTTTTTATTTAACAAACATTTATAGAACACCATGTACCAAATATTATTCTTAGTGATCTATACTGTTGAATCATTTCACCCTCAACTATTTCTGTGATGTGAATCTCTTCATAAAAATCTGTTTTACATCTGAAGGAGGGACGTGGATTATAATCCTCCAGGTCCTGATTCAGTGGAAAGGCCAGTGCCCTGGAGAGTTCCAGGAAGGCTAACGGGCTCATTTCTTCCTGTCTTTCCATACAATTTTACATACCTTATGTGCTTTTAATTTCAGTCATGTTTCACTTAACAGAGCACTTTTCTGTTTTCTGCCTTGTACCTACCGAGCTAAATAACACAACCACATTTCCACTGCTGCCTCAGAGTTGCTTCTA
Source organism: Eospalax fontanierii (assembly GCA_035773235.1). Taxonomy (NCBI): domain Eukaryota; kingdom Metazoa; phylum Chordata; class Mammalia; order Rodentia; family Spalacidae; genus Eospalax; species Eospalax fontanierii. The sequence continues at coordinate 38,226,565 of CM069545.1, read as the reverse complement.
TTCCCTGAGGGTTTTTATGTCACAATCAGTGAGTATCTATTATAGTTTAGTGTTTAAGTTTCCTTCAGTTTGCCACAGGTCTGTGGCTGATATTTCTCTAGTCCAAGTTTAGCTGTATCCTTGTATATATCATCTATGTTTTAGTCTTTCACTTAGTATTTCTGTGTCTGTATATGTATATTTTTTTCTCTTATTCCTTTTCTTCAACCTGCCCCCACTACTTTGGGGTCACTCCTGATATCTTTAAGGTAATTACTTACTCTAGTATAGTTATTGCCTTTGAATTGAAACTTTTTTTCCTGGGAGGTGGGAAAGAAGGAAATTCCAGGCTCAGAAAGCTAAGTTAAGTAACCAGGCTCAGGAAGCTCAGAAAGTTACAAGATTAATGAACCCTCAGTCTTCCAAGGTTATTTAAACTGTAAAAAACAATTGCTGGGGAAGAAGAATCAGGTGGCACTCTCTGCAGGATGCAAGGATGAAGCTTTGGAGAATTTTCACCCATGCTGGGCTTGGTCTTTTGGCAAGCAGCTATCTTTGAGTCACCTATGCGTCTCTAAAGTAACACGCATAAGCTCATTAGTTCTTCAAGAGAGGATTGTTTCATCAGTCTTTGTACCTTATCTGGGGTGAACAGACATTTTGTTCACCTCTCTTTGGGAAAAGTCAAACAGCATTTGTTTTCAGTTAAAATGAGAAAACAAGGTGTTTTTAGTAAGGCACATAAAGGAAAAGGTGAAATAAAAGAAAACATATTAATCAGGATGTAGTGGTACACATCTATAATTTCATCTCTCAGGAGAATGAGGCAGGGGGATCATCATGAGTTCAGACTTCCCTGGGCTGCATAGTGAGTACCAGAACAGTCACATCTTTACAGGGAGACTTCCCTGTCTTTAAAAACAAGCAAATAAAAACTATAGTAGAAAATAGTTGTTTTCAATATCTTTGCAAAGTCCTTTGTGTTGAATTATTCTGTGTAGTGGACTACCACAAATTCAGTGGTTATTAGTTCACAGCTTTGTGGGCTACAAGTTTCCAGTGGAATGGTTATGTTTTTCATTCAATGTCTCACAAGTCTGGAACCAAGGTGCTGGACACTGAATTCTCTGGGGAAAAAAACCTTTTCAAAGTTCATTGTTAGCGCTGGCAATGTTCAGTTCCGTTTGCCTCTAAAATTTCCTATTTTTCTTGCTAGTAGCAGGAAACTTCTCTGGCCACTACAGTTCACTCACATTCCATGATGTCTTCCTCAGCTTTAATCCAATCATGTGCTGGTTAAATCCTTATGCTCTGTTCTTGTTCTAAAAGACCTATGGAACTTGGTCAGGTCCGTCAGAAAATCTTATCATAAGGGTGACTGATTTGTGGACACCCACAAAACTTCATAACTGTAGTAGACTGAGTAACTTGGTATTTCATGTATACTAGGGATCAGGAATCTTGGGAGCAATTTAAGATTCTCAGTCATTTACTCTATTAAAAATCCATATGCATCCTAAAAGATTTCTGTTTCATATAGCATCCTCAGTGCAGCTCTGAAGTATTATTGAGAGGCTTTCACAGCACACTGACTAAAGAGAAAATACGTGATAAAATAAACCAAACTGAAGTGAACCTCTGGGTATGTCTGTGAGAGGTCAGAGAACTACCTGTGAGGAGATGATTGACTTTGAAGATGGATGGGATCACCTCTTGGGTTGGGAACTTAGATGGAATAAAAGAGGAGAAAGAGGTGAGTGAGCTGAACTGATCAGAATGTATCTTTTTCTATTTCCTGATCCTCCTGATGTGAGCAAGCTCCTTCCACCACTTCCAGACAGTCACTCCAACTACCGTGCCTACTTTACCTTGATGGACTATATAACCCTGAGCCGTGAGCCAAAATAAATTCCTTAACAGGGCATTTTATCACAATGGTTAGAAAAGTTACATTATTTTCACTGAAAATTTCCTCAAGAAGAAGGTAGGAAGAACATTCCAAGGAAAAGGAGATGGTAGGCAAGGGACACAGTGAAAACAAGCAATGCTTTTAAGAAATTTAATGAACAGATATTAACTATGGAGGAAGTTTGTGAGAAACTCTGTCATTACAACACAGAAGGTGGGTGATGGGAGTGGGGCCTGTTGGAAGGTGGATGGCCAGTCACGAAGAAGTAGGGAATGATGCTGGCTCTGGCTGAAGGGAAAGACTACTGAGCATGGTTCTATTGAATAACAGAAGAGGTCAGGACTCATAAATCCCATCTCTTAACATTTTTCAGTCTGTCGGAAAGGAAGATTTTCATGCTTACTACTGGAGTTGTCTTGACCTTCTCCCCAGCAAATAGGTAAGCTATTTTATGCATTTTATGGTATTTAACAAATTTCTTTCTCTCTACGACCTCCTCTAACATGCATGCACAGACACACATGTGATATTTTATAACTTACTCTTTTTTTATGACTCATATGACAGATACTTTCTGGAGTATTCCTCTTTAAGAACAATATAAAAATTATATTTATGGAAAAAAAGCAGAAACATTGATTTTTTTTTCCGTTCAGACCATATTAGCTCTTTACCTTTCCCTGCCTCTTGGGAATTTAATTAAAATAATAAAATGGGGCTACATAATAATGATAGCAAAATGGAGAAGCACAAGTTTAGTCCCTTCTATTATGTTTTATGTACACATGTACCTGACATCTTCCAGCCAGTGTATCAGTGCCAGGCAGGGAGCTCACTGTAGGTCCTTGGGATTTGGTTGGCTGCAAAGATCTCGAAAATATACAGCAGCACAGGAAGCTACCTTCACCATGGTTACCATGGTTTCTGGCTCTGAAGGTGGAACTGCTGCAGGGTGGAAGGCTTCAGAATTCCAACCCTTACTCTGAATCTGAATGCCAAATGTGAGCAATAATCCAGATACCTTCACAATGTGAACTAAGGATGGTTTTTCCTTGGGTGATCATCTGTCTAGATGATAACTTTAAATAGTTTCTTATTTTCTGCTTAATATATTTCTTGCCTCTTACAGAAACAAGGATAGTGGAGGTGGACAGCATTGTGCTTTTACGTAAAAACCAGTATTTTAGCAATTTTTTTGAGAACTTTCTGTGTTTCTAATAAAACCCCAGGGTTATTTATTTTACATTGATTTTATAGTACATAATGAACGTATGTGCTTTGGACATAAAAACAGCTGAATCTGTAAGGAATAAAGCAAAAATTTTAGGTAGTTTTAGCTCTTCTATCTGTGGCTTCCAAGTTCATGCATACAAGTCCTGTTTAGAGGCCTTTAGAGAATTACTCTTTAGAAAATAACAGGTGGGCTTATTTCTTTACTCACTTTCACTTTGTGAAAATGAATTTATCTTTGTCTGTGCTTGAAGTGTGCTGTAATTATTTTGGTTCCTAGAATCAGGAGTCTTTTGCTATTGCTGTATGAGTAGAAGAAATAAAAGACAGAAAGAATGATTCTATGGGAAATTCTGAAACATTTCATCTTACTCTGTCTCCCATTCATTCTACTGAACTCTGTGCTGGTCTGTGAGCTATCTTGAATCGCTGTCTAGGATGCTGCTCTAGAAGAGCCCTGAGCCTTCACAGATCTTCTACTTCTTAACTTACCTTGTAATATTCAGTGATTTCTTCATTGGTCAAAAGCAAACTGATATATATATAAAATTAATACCAAGACATATATCAATATATGCAAGGAATATGTAGGTATTTTTTCTTAAATTAGATTGTTGCCATGCTCACTTTATAAATATTATCATCAGAGTATTACTTAAAAATTTTACAGACCTTTTATAGACATACAGTTTTTATGCTTACTGCTTTGATTCACAACTCTAAACTGAAGCAATAAAATATTTATAAATGAAAAGCCAGAAAGATCAAATGACACTGATGTTATGTAGTTAATTTTCTTTGGAAGAAACTAAATGTTCCTGGGCTTAATAGTATAGAGATATGCTGACATAGTTTATAATGTATTTGTTAGTTTAAACTTTATGTTTGCATACGAGGCATTATCATTTGCTTTTCTGTAACTGTGATACATCATAAAGCAAAACAACTTATGGAAGAGTCTATTTTGGCTTACGTCTTCAGAGGGATACTAGTCCATTATGACAGTGAGCTCTGACAGCAAGCATCGGGCCACAGGAGCCAAATGCTCAGAGATGACATAGTCAACCTCAAACATGAATTAAAGAGAGCGGACTGGAATTGGAAGAGGCTATCAACTCTCAAAGCCCATTTTCCTTGACACACTTCCTCTAGCAAGGTTGTACTGCTCAAGGATTTCACAAACTCCCCAAACAGTTGCTTCCAGCCAGGGACCAAATGTCAAAACACTTGATTGAGCCTGTGGGGGACATTTGTCATTCAAACCACCACAGAGACCATTAATTGCATCACTCATTACCACACAATTTTTTTTTATGTTAAAGTCAACAATTTTTACTAGCAATCAATTTTCCGAGGAGTTACTCAATTTTTCAGTGTATCTCCAAATAAATCTGAAAACTGTTTCATCTCTCCATGGCAGTCAGCTGCTCTTACCTGGAGCATGTAATACACATGTATCTCATCTGACATGGAGACCTGGGAAATGATGCTTGCAAGAACTGTTGTTTCAGGGCTGCGGAGATGGAGAAGTAGTTAAGAGCACTGGCTGCTCTGGCAGAGGACCTGGGTGAGATTCCCAGCACCCATATGGCAGCTAACAACCATTTCTAATTTCAGTTCCAGGGTATCTGACGCCCTCTTCTGACCTCCCCAGCATTACATGACACAAGTGCACCTATAGACATGTAGGGAATACATTCATACATATAAAATAAACATAAGAAAGTAAACATTTTTAAAAGGTATAAAAGAACTTGTGTCATGGGTTAAGGAATAAATCTCATTCAAATTATATGTATGTACATGAGCTATTAGAAACATTTTCTTTGAATCATAGATTGTGTACAATGCCTTGAGGTGCTTTGACTCAAATTCAGAGCATGTGTGCAGTTGTAATTTTCTTAGACTAAATTGGCTATGAATATAAGTATATGTAGTGGTATTGAATTTAGTTACAAATCATTGAAAATCAGTATGAAGTAGTGTAGTAGATATCTGAATGACTATTCTAACTTTAAAAAGTTATACCAGAAATAACAGAAGTAAAAAGAAATAGGAGCAACTCCATTTATTTTAGCAATATTTAAAACTCAGTGACAGTTATTGCTGTTAATGATGGAAAGCTTTAACTTTGCCAGGAAAAGCTTTCTGAGCACACAGGGCTACTGTGTACGCCTTATCGTACAGAGAGAACTCTCTAGAGTTGTCAGATACACTCAAAAGGATGAAGCTATTTTCCAGCAACCTAACAATTTCTGTCTGTTCTTTTATTTTATGTGTATGAGTGTTATGCCTGCATGTATGTAAATGCAGCTAGGTCATGCAGTGCCTGTGGAATGACAGAAGAGGGCGTCAGATCCCCTGGAACTAGAGTTTCCAATGGTTGTTGGCTTTCCTATGGGTGCTGGGTTTGATTCAAATTCCTGTCCTCTGCAAGAATGGTCAGTGCGCTTAACTGCTGAGGCATCTCTCCAGGCCTGTAGTCTGTTCTTAAGGTAGGCTTTCCCACTGGTTTCTTGGGACACTGAATGCCTTTTAGTGACTTGAGCTAAGACCTAAGTCTAAGCCTTTTATCAGAACCCACATAACACCTGTACGCTTCAGGAAAGTGACAATTTGCTAAAGCACTTCTTTGTTATACACAACCTAGAAGCCCCCACTCTAACTTTGTTAAATTCAAGCCTATTTGCCATACCAGCATTCCAAGTAAAGAAGGTAGCAGTAGAACTAGATCTCTTACAATATTTCATAATCTTGAGCAGTAACCTTCATAAAAGTTGATGCCATGCCTTTCTGGGTGGCAAACACTAATCCCCGGCCAAAGCCATCATCCCAGAAACGGCAGGTAACCACATCGTGTCTTCTATCCATCTGTTCTTTGGCTTCTTCTCCTTGCAGTTTCCTAGTTGCATTTGGCTTCTGTGAGATGATTTCAACTTGTATCTCATAGGATTTTCAGAGAAAGCATGCTAATGTTCACATATCACATGTATTATTTAAGGCCTTGGTAGTGTATATTTCAAGATAACTGGTTATTTGAAAAGCTTAGACAGCGTATGTGAGGAATACACATTCAATCCTTTTCATTGACTCAATTCTAATTTCATAGGCATCAATAGAAATAGATCACAATGAATGGCAAAGAGACTATTTTTCTTGCTTTCTTTCTTTTTCTTTTCATATTGAACATTTATTTTATACTTGTATTTAATAGAAAACAAGAAGCAACTTCCATTTTAAGAGAGGCATTATAAATATGGTGTTACCATTAAATACAGACCCCAAACTCACTCTTGTAAATACATAGAACCTTAACTAGTTTGAATAGAATCTAGAGACAAAAATTTTTCCAAAGCATTTTATGATGCATCTGTTTAGGAATTTGGCCTCTGAATGAATTCTAGTGATTGATCCATGTGAGGCAGCTCGTTCTACTCGTTGGAAAGGTCTTAACATAAGGCTAAAGTCATGTCATCAAAACTTCTAGCATCCAATTCCTCAAAGAAAAACAAAACAATGAAGGAATTACCTCGCATTAATGATGTGGAAAGAAACAAAGATAGAACTTCACTGGACAAAAGGTAGGGAGAGCAATGAGGCTCAAGCCTAGAACAAGGGCAGAAAGTGTCCGGACACAGGGAACCAGAGACTAGATGGAAACGACTAACTTCACAATGATATCTGACACTCAAGAGGAGAAGCTAAGCAAAGCTTTGCAGAGCTAACTGGAATTTCCAAGGAAAATCATAACTGAGCAGACCGTTAGGGACTAAAACAGCCATGTTGAAGGTAAGCTGCTGTTCTGGCTTATGAAAGAAAATTTCACCACCAAAAATTTCACCCCAAAAAAGGGTATTCTATGTCAGTAATGGCTGCCGATGTGTAGAGGGAACGATACAATCTTTCAGTGAGACCACTGGGAGGTGTTTCCTACCCCAGGTCTATGGAGTAAGTAGGTGCCCTCATATGGAAAATAAAAACAATATATTTGTAATATAACTTTGTTGTTCTGTTTTTATAGTCATGGTTGCCAGATATGGACATCTGGATCATGATGCAGGTAGGCAAAAGACGGGACAGACTCCTTTCTCTACATGTGGCTATTTTTTCTTCTTTAGGTCTCTTCCATGCCAGGAACAACTTTCTGTTTTCTTCAATTTGGTAGCCAGTATCTTCTACAATTTGAGTCTTCTCAATCTTTAGCAAGAAGAAACTGAGACCTTCTCATAACACGAAGAACCTAAAGATTCTAGTTTCTTTATTATTATTGCACTTAACAATAATCAGTCTAAACATTTGCAGTGGAGTAAATAATGGTTCTACAGAGATAATATATATCGCTAATGCACACTATCTGTAAATGTGAATAATGTTTTTTAGAGAGGGGCTATGCAATCCACCAAGGGAAAAAAATAATCAATAGTGCTACCCAGCTGTAAAGCTTATGGACCACAACAATAATTGGCTCTGAAAAATACCTCTGTTGATGCAGTATGGCATTTTTATCTTGGAGATAAGCAACAGCTATTGAATTGGACTTAAGGCCTGTGCAATGGGGGGCGGGATGCATGCATAGTACTGTAAACAGTCAAATACACATGGTTGGAGAGGCCATAGATCCTAGAGAAGAATCCACTACTGCCCTTTCCTAAACCAAAGTAATTTCTTAACTATATTCTAGGTGTTTATCTTTATATTCATAGATAAGAGTAGCTCTTACCACTCATCAAAGAAGCTTCTTTTTACAACAGATGGACATTGTTATAAAGTTCTACAACTGATACAAATGCAGACAGTAAGTGACCCTGAATTGCCTAGTATCACCTGGTACATCTCCAACTCCTACATGTAAGGCTCAGGGGGCATTGCAGAAGAAGGGTCAGAAGGATGGTAAGAGGGAGGAACAGGATGCCTGCTGCTGTATAATGCATTCTAGACATGGCAGTGAAGTTACAACCTTGAAATCTCCATAGTACGGCGTCCTAACAAGACCTTCATAATGATAGCGTCAGTTGACAGTTGACATGCCAGTGTGGATGGGGAAAATGTCACAGGATTCCAACTCTAGATGAAGAACTACAGGCAATCAATGGATGCTGAGGGAGGGAGAACTGGTTTTCTCCAGGAACGAGCTTCCTGCCAGATTATCTAATTCCAAGTGGTCATCCATAAACACATGTACACATGTACACCTGAGCACTACCAGACAGACTCAGGGCAAAATATATATATATATGTGTGTGTGTGTGTGTGTGTGTGTGTGTGTGTGTGTGCGTGTGTGTGTGTGTATATGAGGCAAAAGTAGTAAAAGAAGAGGATACAAAGTTGGTAGGGAGTGGGGGTATGTTAGAGAAGGTGGAGGCAGGAAAATGATATAAATATGGTACTCATGCTTGAAATTATAAGAATCAAATCCTGAGCAAATTTTCTGGATAACCCAGATGGTTCTCAATGTAATTGTGGAGTGCAATAAGGAGAATGCAAGAGATCAGTTAGTTATGGGAGATGTAAGGCAGAAACAAGCTGAATGGTGCAGTCTCCAGATGGCTGGATGAGGAATACAATCAGCCTCTAGAAAGTGGAAGAGGTACAGATTCTTCCCTCGAGCTTACAGAAGTTACAGGCACTCATTTTAGATGTCTGGCCTGGAGAACAGTAATAGAGCACATTATATTGTCTTCAAGGACTCATTTTTTTATCATTTTAAGTATGTGAATGTGTATATCTGTATGCGGATATATGCACATGAGTGCAGGTGTCCATGGGAGCTAGAGGCATCAGACCCCTCTGGAGACGGAGTTACAACTTCCGGACACGGGTGCTGGAAACGGAACTCAGGTCATCCGCAAGGGCGGTACACGCTCACCCATTAAGTTATCTCTCCAGTCCCAAATTATATTGTTTCAAGGCATGACATTTGTAGCAATTTTTCACAATAATAGGAAACTCACAGTGTTCAGTATGTGTGTGTGTGTGTGTATATATATATATATATATATATATATATATATATATTTACTGATTATTTTTCCTGTAAATCTAAGATAACATTTGTTTCTGTATCAGGCATTCTCAGGGTACAGAGAGGCAGGGAGACTATGGGAATTATGCTCACCAAGCAATGTCACACAAAACTAGTTCCAGTCAAGGGCCATTGGTTGCCAGAATCAGAGATACAAGTCACACAGATTTAACCAGAAAATGAATTTACTAAGAGGATATTGGGGACAGCGCAGAAAATGTAGGACTTGAAAAATAAGTACAAACAGGAAAGCTAGGCATCAGCCAGACTGGGGCTGGCAGCACATTCAGATGAGTCATTTGGAGAGCTTGCAGCAGCTACTGTCTCTTCCCCCTGACTCACATGGCAGTCCCCCAGTGGGCACCAAGCACCACCCTGCACTGCTGACTTCGGCATCTCTGGAAAGCTACTATTTTATCGATTACCACTCCCTGCCTCCAGAACAGGCTTTTCCTTGTCTTTGCATCTTTGAATACTCATTCCTATTCAGAGTTTGATTTGGGTAAATCTGGTTGTTCAAACCCGGATCATATATGACATATCTTAGCTTCAAAGAAACCTGAGAAAATGAGAATTAGGAGGCTTGAACTTCAATAGAGAGAGGATGCTTTGTTTCTCACTAGGAGGTATATGATAGGAATTTCCAAATTATATCAAAGAATTTCAAAATACAGGTAGCTCAAAAATATGCAAATACTGACAACTTAAATGTTAAGAGAAATTGATGTAAAATGCATTGATATATAAACAGAAAATGAGCCAAGAATACAGTTCAGTATATAACAGAAAACAAAACCATTCAAACTGCACTTCCACTTTACTACCTTCCCATCCTACCTCATGTCCTCTATCTTATATGTTTTTAAGGTCTATCTAGTCTATTTTAGTCCCCAAATGCTCTTGGGTATGGATCCTTTCTCGGTGCCTGCGCAACCTACTGGCTGCTTGATTATTCTCTGTAGCCTGACTTCTTTTGTGGTGCGCATGTTCCCCCCATCGCGGCTTCGTATTCTCTTCTATTCCACAGCAAATACTGTTCTCAGCTTTCTTGGTCACCAAGGAAGCAAGATTTCTTCCTGCCTGAGCCTAAGATTATTCCTCAGTCTTAGTGAAGAATTTGTTTCCCAATTATTTGAGCTTTGAAATAATTGATTTCCTTGCATCTTTCCGTGCACATAGATATCGTGACTCAATCTCTCTTTTTTTCTTTCTGCTCTAAAATTCTTAACCAAATTCTGGTGTGTGTGTGTGTGTGTGTGTGTGTGTGTGTGTGACACAGAACAAGCTGTTACCTCCTTCTTTCCAATCTCTTCTTCACTACATACATACATACACACACACACACACACACACACACACACATCTTACTTTATTTGACTTTGAGACAGGCTCAATATATAGATCAGGTTGGCCTGGAACTCATAGAGATCCAAAGACCTTTGCTTCCCAAGTGCTGGAATTAAAGGCATGTGCTGTTCTCCACTTAATTCTTTTTTTTTTTTTTTTTTTTTTTTTGAGACAAGGTCTCTCTCTGTAGTCCCAGCTGGTCTGGAACTGGTTACATAGACTAGATTGGCCTTAATCTCACAGAGATATGCCTGCCTTGCCCTCCGCAGTGCGGGGATTAAAGGTGTGCACCATCAAGCTCGACTTCTCTTCTTATTTTGAAAATAGTTCTCAAATTATTTTTCCTTAAACCTTCTTATAATTCTCTTAACAAAACCGTATAAAGTTATATTCCAGCAATCACAGAATTTAAAAAGCAAAATCATCATTTACATTGTCAACAAACCCTGAGAGAATCCATCCTGTCTTGTATGTTGTGCAAAGCCCTGGATAAACAGAATTCATCAAATTTGGTTTCTGTTATGATCTGAATGTGAAATGTGTCTCATAGCTTCATGTATAGGGCCTTGGTTGAAGACTTTTGGGGAGTGATTGGATTCTGAGTCTTTGATCTAATGAATGGCTTAATCCTTTGATGATTTCCTAATATGGTCACATTAGTGGGAAGTGGCCAAGAGTAGCAGACAGAGCCTAGTTTTAGCAAGTAGATCACTTGCTCTGACTCTCCTGTAATCCCTTTTCTCTGCTTCCTGGACATAACGTGAACTGTCTGCTCCACCACACCCTCCCCATCTTAACAGACTGACCCCCATGAGACTGTGAGCCAAAATAAATGATTTTTCCTTTAGGCTGTTTGTGACAGGTAGTTTGGTCATAGTGATGAAAGACTAACCAATGCACTTTTGTGTTCTTAATTTTTGGCTTAAACATTATCACTATCATTTCATACATGAAAAACTTCGAGAGATAAGTAGTATTTAGCCAGGGCCCTGTGATTAGAAAATTGAGTGCAGATTCCAATTCAGGTCAGACTCCAAAATATTTCCCTCAAAATCTGTGTCAAATTCTTATGGAAGTCTTCAGTCATGGCATAATCATATCTTTTTAATTCATTTTTTGTTGTAAAATTAAGTTTAATGAAACTTTCAAAAAACTTTCTGCAAAATGATAGGAAAGATATTTGATTAGAATGTTAGGTGTGTCAATCAAAATACAGACTTGTATAGACACAATTACAGAAAAGTTCCAAAATTGTTCTGATGGACACTAGTCTTCCTAAAATAAGTTTATATTGTAATATTCAAAGGTGAAAGACACTCTGAAAGATAACTTTTAACTGCATGTACACAATCTTTAGTATTTTTTAAAAAATCTCTTATTTTACCATTTGTTCTTAAATGCTGTTAAAGATAAATATCTAACTCCATTATCCATCATTACTATCTTGGGCCAATTAATTTTACCATATTAATTTCTGTTGCTTTGGCAACACAGGAAGAATGAGATAAGACACTGTTTTCATGTACTTAGTTAAGTGCATTTTGAACCACAATGAGATCTAGCATATTTTTGACCTAAATATTTGCTTCTGCTAGGTTAGTTTTTTTTAAAAGAATGATCTGCATGAAGAATCTCAAATCTTGTATTTCCTGTATCTTTTCAAAAATACTTTTTAAAATTTTATGTGTATGAGTGTCATGCCTGAGTGCATATATGTGCACCAGTGTCATGCAATACCTGCTGAGGATAGAAGGTGTCAGATCCTCTGGAACTAGAGTTACAGAGTTTTTAGCTGCCATGTGGGTGCTGGGAATCTAACCCAGGTCCTCTGCGAGAGCAGGCCCCACTCTTAACCACTGAGTTATCCCCCCAATCCCTTATTTCCTATATCTTGATTTGGGTTTTGAGCCAATGTTTTTGGGAATGTAAATATGCTCTTTGTATTTGTGGCCCACAGGCTCCACCTATTCTCACTGCTTGATCATTTTGTCATGCTTAAGGTGATATTCCAAGTTTTCTGGACTACCATATCAAATTGGACAAATAAATATCTCTTCATTCTTGCTTAAGCAACATCATCTGTTCCTTGAACTATTTCAGGTGCATGGCCACCTATCACTCCCCATCTGTGAGATGTGTGCACGCCAGTGTCATCAACTGCCAGACAGGTTTGTTTTAAGACAGTGCAATAGCTTCTTGCATCTCATTTTATGTTAAGCAAGGTGTGGGATTCTAATTCATAAATAAAATATGAAACTATAAAGCAAGGAATATAGTCACTGAATTGACTTGGAAGAACAATTTAAAGCAGGAATTCTAAAAATGGCAAATGTGTTTAGCTTTTCAAAGTGAATTGTTTAGAGAAAGCATCCTCTATGCACTGGATATTTACTTTTCAGTTAATTATGCTTAAAAAAGTACGACTTTGTTTTTGATTATTACAATATGCAAACATATGCTCCTTGTAGGAAACAAATGTGATAAATTAGAAAATAGCAATTATTTAAGTAATAAAAGTTAGCCTCACTATCTTAAATTTTAGTAGATTCTTTTAGAACTTTACCATAGAAGCATAGAAGTATTGGTGATTAATATTCCATAAAATGGAATTTATATCTCTAGTTGGCCCTAGGTAAGATGATACATTTCTATACTAGCACATTCAGGAGGCTGAGACAGGATGAATCATGTTCAAAGGTTATAGATTGATTTGGATTCCATAGCATGGCCTCTGTCTCAAAAATCTAAACCAAGTGAAATCAAACACAAACAAAAATCCTTTTTCTGGAAAATTTAGTACTATTATTTTGCTATGCTGTGGATAACATTTTATCATCCTTAAATTTTAAATTCCTTGCGCTTTTTATTGCAGGTTTTGTTTGAAAAACATCATCTTTAACCTTACAGTCGTGCTACAATATTTTCGCAGTGCTAGAGACCAAATCCAGGCTATTATATGTGCTGGTCAAGCAATTTACCATGTAGACACATCTTCAGTTATTTTAATTTTTTTAAAAAAGAAAGATTCTGGGGCTAGAGAAATGGTTAAGAGCACTGGCTGCTCTTGCAGAGGACCTGGGTTTGGTTCCCAGCACATGGTTGGTTCCCAACAATCGTATGATCTTAAACATCCAATAGGAGGGGGGTCCCAGCACTCAGGACCAGCCTGAGGGGGATGGAAGGAGCTCCGAGGGAGGGGAGGGGTGAGTAGGCGTGGAATCAAGACACCAACTCCGAGAGTTGAACAGAAAGCTAGCAGTGGTGGTCTGGTGCAAACTCATTTACTCAAGAAAGAGCAGAGTGTCTTATAGGACTTGTTAGCCAATAGCCTTATGGGGTGGGGTCCTGACCACAGCCAATCACAGTTTGTTCCCAGGTGGATCAGGTTCTCTCCAGGTGCTGGGCAGAAACTGGCTTCACAATCAACCGGTGTGGAGCACCACACCCCTGAGAGCCATTCCTCCATTCCTCCTGGCAGGTGGCCTAGCTAGGCCCACTCTGCATTATGCTCAATACCCAACAACCACCCATAACTCAAGTTTCAGGAGACTTGACACTCTTCTGACCTCCACAGCACTTCATAACAGGGGTGCACTTACATTCATTCAGGCAATACACTCACACACATTAAAAAAAAAATAGATTCAGTTTACCTTCTTTTCAAGTAAATGTTTCAGTTAGCATACAAAACAATGGACTTCACCATCACACTTTCATATGTGCATATTTCTGCACTTTGTTCATATTTACCCTCCCTGGTGGTCTACTTCAAAAGTTCCCTTTCTACTCTCTCTCCATCTGACAGAAAATGTGATATTTGTCTTTCTGAGTCTGGCTCATTCACTTGCACGATGTTCTCCAGTTCTCACCATTTTCCTGCAAATTTCATTCATAACAAATTTCATTCTTCTTTACAGCTGAATAATCACTCCTCTATTGTGTTTCTATGACAAATTTTCTTTATCCAACTGTATGTTGATGGACAACCAGGCTGGTTCCCTGTCTTGGCTATTGTGCCTGATGCAACAATAAGCACAGAAGTTCAAGCATCTCTGTGGCACATTGACCCAAATTCCAATTAGGTAACTACCAAGAGGCATGACTGAGTCATACATTCGTTCCATTTTCAGTCTTTTGAGAAGCTTCCATGGTTATTTCCATAGTGACTGTACCAATTTATTTTGCTACCAGCAATTTGGAAAGGTCCCTGTTCCCTACATCCTTGTAAGTATTTGTTATAGCTTTATTTTCCTGATGATAGCCATTCCAAGTAAAGTGACCTGTAGTCTCAACATAGCTTTAATTCTCATTTCTTTGATTGCTAAGGATGATGAATATTATTTTTCAATGATTTATTGGCCATCTGTATTTCTTCTTTTGGAAACTGTCTGTTCAACTCATTGCCTGTATATTGATTGGATGGACATTTTATTTTTTTAGGTGTGAGGTGTGTGTGTGTACATTCTTGTGTGTGAATGAGCATTTGCTTGCACCACAATACACATGTGAAGGTCAGAGAAAAACCTTAAGTGTCACTCCTTGTCCATCTTGTTTAAGCCAGGCTTTCTGTTGTTTCTTCACTGTGTATGCCAGACTAGCTGGCCTGTGAGTTTCTGAGAATTCTCCTGTCTCTGCCTCCCATCTCTCCATTGGAAGGATTGCATTAAAGAGGCTATGCTACCATATCTGGATTTTACGTAACTTCTGGGAATTCGAACTCAGGTCCTTATGTTTGTGTAGTAAGCACTTTTACTCATTGAATAATCTCTTCAGTCCTGAATTTATTTGTAAACAGTGAGTGAATACTTGTTTTATAGTCCCCAGAAATATAAAATTAAAATGAAACTGTTCTTTGCATTATGACACTTGAAAAATATCATAATTATTTGAAAAATTCTTTGCATAAATCTTTTTCAATAGAAAGGTAGGGAAGAATGTAGATATGTTTCTAAGAAAACATCTTCTTTAAATTTCTTGTTTTCTGTAAAAAATGTAAAGTTGAGATTGGGCTGTTAGTGGGCAATGAAAAACAAGTCACCATTTCAATAGATCAGACTGTTTCAGCCCTTACTACTGCACAAATATTTTAAAGGCATAAAATACCACTGAGGCCAATGTCTGCAGCATAAGGGTATATGTAAATATAACATTTATTTGTATAAGAAATCAAATTCCATTTGGGGAGCTGGTTCCATTGGTAAGAGGTCTTGTTGCAGAAGAATGCGGACCTGCAATCATATTCCAACACATACAATAAAACCCTGGGTATGGCTACATATGTGCTCCTATAACCTGTGCTCTGTCACGGGTAGAGCTGGAAGTATTGCTGTGGTTTGCTGGCTGCTGCTAGTCCAGCTGAAATATCAAGCTCCTGTTTCAGTGAGAAACTTTGTTTCAAGGAAATAAGAAAGAAAGTGACAGAGCGGACACCTGCTGTCTTTCTTCCTCTCTTCCCATGTCTGTACACACTCCTGCACCCACACCTGATCATATACCACATACATAAACTACACACACACACACACAGATATGAAATATGAAATTATATAATCTTCCTCAATGTAGGAAGTTTAGTCTCAGCAGTACAGGACTAGGAAGACAGTAAGTGTGGTGGATAAGAGGCTAGAAAATATCAAAGAGAAAAGACAGAAAAGAATACTCTAAATATAGACCAAACTGTACAAGATCTATATTTGACTACTAAGAATCTCTCCTAAATGGTAACTTTTAAATCTCCTGTTTCTTTATACCTCTAATATGCTCACAGCAACATATTTTATTCTATCAAGTTCATGCCTTATGTTTCTGTTTCTTATTATACTGACTTATTTATATAATCTCATGCTCCTATTTTATTCATTCATTCAAGAATTATTCATGGAAGGCATATGCAAAGCCAGGTCTTGGTGACACAGCAAATAATGTGGCAGATAATGTCTCTGCTCTCAAAGAACATGTGGTCCGCTTAGGAAAGTGATTAGCATAAAAATGAATTCATGAGAGAATTCAGATGTTAATGAGTAAAGTGAAGACTACAGAGCATGGTAATGTTAAGCAAGGAAAACAATTTACAAGGAGAATATAATTAATTTCTGCTTCGAGTCTTCAGCATATCATTTTTGTTTAACTGTTTTTCTGCTGTGAGTGTGTAAATATGGCTGCCACAACTTTCACACACAAGCATGAAAATAACTAATCTGTTTTTAGACTACTTATATTAGGGCCAACAAAATCCTCCCTAATAGCTAGGACACAGATGTCTGTTCTTGTCTGCTTTCTAAACCAAATACTGGCAAGGTCAGAGAAACTACTAAGATCTGCTTAAAAAATCAAAACTTATCAAAAAAACCAGGAGCTAGGCTCAACATTACCAGACCTGGGAGAAAGATGAAAATCATTGAAAAAAATCAGAAAGGATACAGAGAGTTGGTTTGAAAAAGTGTCCTCTGTGCTTTTACTTTGCCCAGACCTTATATATCAGCAGTATATTGACTTAGGTAGTGCTTTAAGAGACAGTTTTGTGCAAGTAAATATTTGGATTCTCTTGTATGTGAAAATGTCTTCGTTTTACCTCAGATGATTGGTGGTTATCTAGTTATGACACTCTGGATGAAGTTTGATGAAACTGCTCCATGTTCCCCAGGTTCAGTAGTGAGAATTCCCATTCCAGACTTTCTAAACCATCAATGGTATCCTCCGGAAACTTCTAGGATATGCTCTTAATTCTTAGCATCCTACTGTTTTTTAATGTGATGTCTTTGATTTGTTTGGTTTTTCCTTCAACACAATTGAATCTAGGTTTATATGACCTTTCGTGATTCTAAGATACTTGATTTTATGGCTTAAAGGCCTCTTATTTCCCGTCATCTTTTTCTTACTATCTTCTTTTCTAGACAACATTATTTATTGACAGTTTCAAAGGTGTGTACAGTGTTATCACCCCCATTGTTTTCACTCCCATCACTCAATCTCAGCTCCTCTTGTCTTTCACTGAAACTCTTCTTCTTCCCCAACAGGCCCCCTCTGACTTGCAAGTCTTTTTGTGTGTGATCCTCTGCTTAATAGGCACTGATTTCATGTGCATAGATGGGAGGTCACTTATTGGGTCATGGGTATCTTTTTAGTGGCTATTCCAGTGAAGAAAATAATAATCCCTTCTCAGCCAACATGAACTGCCAATAGACCACCAGGGAGGGGCTAGGGTTTCATGAATCCTGTTAGGAGAGTGCTCAGGCCCAGACAGAAAATCTGTATCACTTCCAAGACTCAGAGAACATTCCAGAAGAGGAACCATAAAGAAATTAGAGCCAGTGGATAGGGAAATGTGCTGCAGTTTTTTTTTCTTGATATGACATGGCTATTCTGTTTATGAGCTCACTGCAGCTGTGGTGATCCATACAAGACCTGCACCAGTCTGAACCCATTTGTATTTTATCATCCTCTGTAAATATAATGGTTAACTATATGTTTGAAAGCTTGAATTGGCCATGCAAAGGTTTCAACTTTTTTCTCTTTTCCCGTATATTTTCGCCTGTTCTAGCTGTCCATTTTATCATCTAATTCTCAATCTAATGTCTTACTTAAGTAATCTTTAATTTTCATGATGGTTGTTTCTCACTGCAGATTATTCTGTTCTAGTAATGAAAAAAATTTCCTGCAGTTTAAAGCCCATTTCTTCTAAAATAAACTTATATTTACTCCTGGGAGGCAGATAATATGTTCCCTTTAGTTTTGAATTGATTATAGTTACTGAAAGGAAATTCTAATGGCTTTATTTCTATACAGAGATATTAAGTTTTAAATGACTATTGGTCCTAGAAGGAAAAAAAAAAAAGGGAACTGGCAGAGTGGAGAATGATTCCTATCAAGAACAGCAGCGCAGAAGGGCCTACGTGACGGCTTCACTGGTGTAGCCTTGAAAGTGCCAGTGCAATTTGTCACTGTCAAAACGGCTAGGAAGCTGGATTGGGGCCACATGATTTCCTGTTTCCTTTTATCTCTTTTGTATTGACATTTTCATCTCCCAATTGGTCAGTGTCCTCCCAGTATCCACTTTGAGATTCGGTCCCCTCAAATACATACCATTTTTTTTTCTAATACATTTGTTAATATATAGCAAACATCATCAAAATTCATTGAATATTTCATGTTGAGATGTTATAGGTGGTGGTCCAGAGAGAGGTCTTGACATCTTATTAATCTTTAATTGGTCTAAGTGAGAGGAAAGAATATTTTTTGAGAGCCTTTCCAGGGCCTCTTGTTTCCTCTTGGCAGATACTCTGAAACTGTTCCAGGACATTAAAACAGTAATCGGCAACGTAATGTGTTAATTCTGAAAGAAGCTTCTTATACCCAAAGTGATATTTAAATGTATTCATTGGATATAAATTGCCATAAGCAATATATAAATAATCATAACCACTTACTGTTTTCAGGTAGAAAAGTAAATGTGTCCTTTATGTTATTCAAGATGCTGGTAGAAATTATAGGGACTCTGCACAATAAAGTCTTTGGAAAAGATTTAACAGTTATTATATCTTATATCTCCTTTCTTCTTCAAAACATCTGACATCAGTTGAACTCCAGCTTGAAGTCCTTCCATATCAACTAAAGGAATTTATGAAGCAGAAGATAAATGGGGATTTTACACACATCATTAGCTCCTAATGAATTAGGAATGCATATAGAATATTAAACACCTGACTGTTCAATCTGTCTGTGGAAACTAACTTGTAATACATGGAACAAAGATTCACTGAGAAATGAAAGTTGGTCACATAGGGTCACATAGCCACAATGTAACACTAGTATGATACATCTCACAAGCCTCAAATTATTTTTAAAATTGAATTGCCCCTTTGTTGACTTGTGATTAAGAAAACACAGCATATCCCAAGATAAGAAACAGGCTTTGACCTGTCTGATAGTTCACAGCCTCTGCTGTACTGAGACTGGACATGCTGGTGAACCTGTTCCCTTTGCTAACCATTTATTTGAAGGTTAGTTCTGGATGAGAGTGTTATTTCTGGAGACTATCTTTGAAGCTCTCAGTTCTTGATTATGCAGTGCATACCTGAGCAAATAATCACTGGTTACAACGCTACATTTTCATGACCTGAGTTTTTTAAACTGTCTAAAATGGAACCATTGTACATTGTACAAACTGTATCTACTGATAGAATAAATGCATGAAAAATTATACTGATGTACAACATCCAAAAATTTATAAGAGAAAAAATAATTAGGCAATGGTGACAGAAAGAAGGTCTTTATGCATCTAACCAGATCCTCAGAGACAATTGAGTATGATGCTGTCTGATGGTGGGAAATCCCTGCCCTCTGAGGAATCCGTCAGCACTTTTTGGGTTGTGGGTGTGACAGTACTTTGCTGCAATTTCGTCACCTCAAGCTTTGGGGGCAAGTTTGCTGTGGGAACTCTTTAGGCCGTGGAACCTGATGTCCACAGAAAGCATTTGCTTAGGATCTCCTGACCCTGGCTGGATCAGATGAAGAATCTTAGATTCTGTGGCAGAGACAAGAGTAAAGGGTGTGTTGCGGGACACCGTAGCTCTCGGGAGAGGATCATAATGGGGAATGACGCGCATTGCATTCATAACCTGACCCCTCTACACAAGTCTTTCCCGGCTACTGTGGAGTGCAAGGTTGCTGGTTCTTTGTCTGAAATGACTGTGTGGCCAGGCAATGGGTCTCTACCGATTGCCCAATCCCCTTGAGAACATTTCAGAGAAAAACCAACGGCAGCTTTGGTATTGTGGACATCGTCTCTTTCTTCATCATCAGCAGCGCCAAATCCCTTTGACAGTCTGGGGGAGGCAGAGTTGGGCAAAGGCAGTGCAGCTGGCCCTGGAAGTTCTTCGGCTATGTATGTGTTCTTCATACAGTTCTTCAGCCGTTTATGTTATAAGCTCTTATTTCCTCCCAAAGAAATAAATGTCTAAATTAATTCTTCATCAAAATGGAGTTTTGTTGCAGAAGAAAAAACACTGCTCTAATTCCAGGATCTGATGATAAAGCTGCCTTGACCCTAAGATACTTCTGAGCTTGCACCTCTGGTTGCTTTTGAGCCAAGATTCAGAACCTACTTCATAGAACTACCCGTCTAGGGGCAACATAGATAAGTATAAAGATTCTTTTTAAAAATAGAAATTCTAACTTCAACATTAAGATTTCTTTCTTCCTATATTTTAGGAGACATTTTGCATGTTGTATTTGTAATTCAGGAACTTCTTTAGGTGCAGAAAATAGATAAGTGTCCTTAAAAAGTAAAGGAGCTAACTCTCCGAAAGTCTTAGGGAATGAAGGCTGGCAGACAGTTCCCACTGTGGTAATGGGAAAGATTCGTATGTCAAGGGTGGTACCTGAACATGCACCAGTTAACACAAAACAAAGCAAAAGCAAACACCAGCCCCCACCCCTGTCCAGTAATACACAACTCAAAGGGAGTTACAACTCCAGTATAGTAAAGAAAGCTTAAGAAACGTTTCAAGGTCTGAGGTGTTCATATACTAAGAGTAAACCAGGCCTCAGAAATCAGCAGTCAGGCAGTCTGTTCAAAGGGCATCTCACAAGAGGAACCTGTTTTAGTGTAAGCAGGATTAGAGGAACGGGGAGACTTGATTACTCCTTTCTGAGGAATGTGCAAACCTTCCCTGCTCCTTAGTGATTTACTTCTGGCCACTGAGGCCCAATTGTCCAGGTACACGTCACAGTGGAGACTGACAGCTCATGCTGGGAATGAGAGTCCATCCACCTGAAGCTTGAGAGTCAGAACCCCATGCAGGAGCTTCCAGCTTGGGGTTGAGGATTCGGGAGGACAGGGACAAAGGAGAACAGGTTTGTGGATTTGAAATCTGAGTAACTGACTTTCCTATTTTTAGAACATTTGCAATTTCTCTATCCTGAAAATCAGCAATCACAGTAACAAAACTTTTGAGTAGGTATTAAATAGGATCTGGAGTCCCAGTGTGGCAAAGTAAAGTCAGGATTCATAAAGTCAGTATGATTTAGGCTTCCCAAGCAAAGAGAGGCTGAGAAATTTAAAGTCAACTGCTCCAACACCCTTGAACTTTCAAGTGGTGGATGTACGCAGCAGGCCTGGAAAGCGCTCTACAATCTCCTTTTGTCATATCAATGTCTATGTTGCACTACAGCTTAGTAACAGGAGTGAGAACATCACAGGCCTGCATTTCCAGCCCCAGAGTAATGTGTGAAACAGGGTTAGATTTGGTAAATGCTGTTAGAAGTGCTAATGGATAAAGAAAGGAATGTTGACATTAAAAATTCTGATCTTGATCAGTATCATACCCTGAAAAGCCATAGAAATAAAAATGCAAGTTCTATTATGCAGAAATAGTGATGCTGTGGTCCTGAGGCAAGCAATGCGTTCCCAGTCAAGATGTGTATGAACAAACAGAAAAGGAATTCAGTCCCTTCTCAGTTCAAAATATGCAACAAACATGATTCAAATGCTTCCAGTGCAGCATTCTGATTGTATGAAGTCATAACTAGACTTCACCTTTGATGCAATCCTTTTCTATGAGGGAAAATTAACACAGTGACAGGTGAGAAGCAAGAACTCTGCTTTTTTAAATGGAGAATGTTGAGTTTTTGATGGGTTATAGGTATTAAACTACTTTCTACAGTAGTGGGAGATGTTATCCAACAGTTCATCTCTGGAGATACACCTCTGATGGCCCATTAAATGGCTGGATTTGGGTTGCTTGGACTTGTACAGAATTATAGGTTGTGCTTGCCTTCTGTGACTATTTAAAACGTAGATTACATGGGAATTGAAATGAAATACTTTAAGACTACAGGAAAACTCTTTAGGTTCATGTAAGTCAACCAGTAGCCTAAGTAAAGAGTTCTTGGGGCAAAGCGAGCATGACTTAGGTGGAGCTGTTGATAGACAATTCAGACATTAGAAAGGGCCACGGACCTCATACATAATGAAGCTTTTGCTGTACCACTGAGCTATTCCTTTAAGATCCCAGAATGCATTTTAAATGTTTTATTTATTATTTTTATTTTATGTGTATGACTGTATTGCCTTTATATTTGTAAATGCACCCATGTTGTGCAATGCATGCAGAGGTCAGAAGAGGGCATTGGGTCCCCTGGAACTGGAATTACAGATGGTTGTTAGCTGCCATATGTGTGCTGGGAACCAACCCTGGGTCCACTTCATGAGTAGCCAGTGCTTTTAAGCTCTGAGACATTTCTCCAGTCCCCAGAACACATTTTTAATTAATACAGAATGAAGGTGAATCAGACGAAGATGAAATGGGATTTTTTTTCCTAAGACTATCACTGAGGCTCTCTAGGTTCAATCTTTTCCACTTCTCAGCATTTGGAAGAGTTCATAGATTTTTTTCAGTTATTTTCAAACATTAAAAAAATCGAGTCTAAATCAAATTAGAATTTTTACCTATAATTAAGTGGTTATTCCCTTTTCTTAGCAAACTCTCAAATCAGTTTTGGAAAAATAGAGGCGAAAGGAGAAACACACACACACACACACACACACACACACACACACATACACACACACACCGAGTAGTGAGAAACAGATACAGAGTAAGAGTGAGCTAAGTAGGCAGAACCTCAATAAATACCTAAGGGCAACTATTTTAGAAAGAATCAGTGGTCGGTGAAGAGAAATTCCTTTCAGTGTGACAGGAGAATGGCATTGTAACACAGTTATGAAAACTCAAGTATTTCTGGTTAGACCTTCAAAAATACAAAAAAAGAAATTTAGTTCATTATTTTTAATCCATTTCTCTTGTGGCATTATGCAAAACATTTTATATGTGTGCTATAGAGAGCAGTCATTTCGGACCATCCCCAATGTATGAAGTGTGTGTGTTTGTGTGTGTGTGTGTGTGTGTGTGTGTGAGAGAGAGAGAGAGAGAGAGAGAGGAGAGAAAACTTCAGTTGCTTGTACATATTATTTTGGAGGAAACTGAAAACCTGGAGTGGTGGATGTTTACATAAACTAAAGTTATGATGGAAGGGAGTAAGACGTACTAAGGAAAGCTGATGTTTTCAGTAAATATGTGGAGAATGCCTACTGGGTCTATATGACTAAAATTATTGTAATGAAGTGAAGGTAAAGGCATAAAGAAACATAAACATCTGAATGCGACCAAAATTTAATTGGGTGTAGTAATTTTACAAGCACTGTAATGAGCAATTCCTTCCAGAAAACTAAAATTAATGTTAATATGAGGATGCACATATATTTAAGAATAAATGTCATAGTTTTCTGGTAAATGCTCAAATTATGGAGGATTCATTTACAGTCTTAAAAATAAGCCTGATTTATATTATGTAGAATTAAGAAAATATATTTTTAAAAGAATATGAAAAACCAAATATACCTAGAGTTCCACCATCCAGAAATAACAACTGTTAGATATTTTGATTATAGTCTCTAGTTTCTTTTCCATTGAAAAATATATATCGTATCAATTTGGCATTTAGGGAAATATTTTTATATCTGATTTTATTTTATAGTTATTTAATAAGAAAATATCTTTTGTTATTACAAATAGTTTTACATTATAAATATTTACACATACATGAAAATTCACTATTGTTATTTATTTCGGATGGACTTACACTTTATTTTTGTATAGCTATAGATTTTTTTTTTCTTAACTACATATTTTAGCATTGTTCCTTCATTTCTTTTGCTTAGGTTTGCTTAATCTATCATCTCCCAGTGTTCTACATACAGTCTGTGTGTGTATTCTATAACTGTGATCCTGTCATTAGCATCTAGTCAAATTTGATTTAAAACTCTAATTCAAGAATCTATCTTTTTTTCTTTTTTATTGAATTGTTGTGTCTTTCATACAGAACATCTCAATCAATCTTGACCATCTTTATACCCACCTCCCCACTGGCAACCCTCATAGCCTCCCTCAACGGGAATCCATGCATGCTTTCTTCTGTGTTAATATCTATTGTGTCAAATTAGTGTCCCCAAAAGCTCCTCAGTGCAGGGTCATCTGCTGACCAATCTGGAATTCCCCACCTTAGGAAGATTAGTTCAAGCTCACCCAACAGTAATTGGTTGCGAATATTTCTTCAACAAAGATTGGGGTCTGCTGCCAATTGGTATTATCAAGGGAGCAATAAGGAAATGGGAACACTTTAAATGGGGAAGGCACAGAGGGAGGGCTAAGGAGGGAGGGAGGGAGGAAAAAGAGGGAGGAAGAGAGAGAGAGAAGAGAAAGAAGAGAGATAAATAATGCCTAGTTAAATGTCAGGGGAAATCTTATTAGTGTAACAACCTAATGACAAATTCCACATACACTATCTCTACATGAGTTGTTAGCCAAGGTGGTCCAAGCTCTGAGATGTTGGCCAAGGTGGTCCAAGAGACTCCCAAACTTACACAGGCTATTGCCACAGCCCTTGATTGCCTCCCAGAACTTGAAGGTAAGTAAGACCTTACTGTTGAAAGCAGGACATGCTTCAGAGACTGGATTTGGAGCAATGGAGCTAGAAATGACCTAGAACTCACTACTGAAGGCTGGCTCTCATAACTCTAGAGAGCACTATGCAAGCAGCCAAGGGAGAAAATTAATCAATGGCCCAACACCAACTTCATGACCAAATAACCACATCAGTGACTGTCACAGCACTCAGCACTATTGCAGTAGTGGCACGTCTATCTTGGAGCCATCAATGACCAGTCATCCTAATTAATCTTAGAACCCATTAAGTGGAAAAACTCATGTATGGTATTCTGATCATAGCCAAATACACATGGCTGAAGAGGTCATAGATCGTAGAGAAATTCCCAAGGCTGTCACATCCTTAAGTTAATGTTACCACTTACTAAGTGCAAAATATGTATCCATATATATATATGGATATATATCTATCTATCTATATATATATATATATATATATACAGTTAAGAATCTCAGTCACAACTCATCAAAGAAGCTTCTGTT
This sequence comes from Eospalax fontanierii, assembly GCA_035773235.1. NCBI lineage: Eukaryota > Metazoa > Chordata > Mammalia > Rodentia > Spalacidae > Eospalax > Eospalax fontanierii. Next base: position 38,201,091 of record CM069545.1, on the reverse strand, counting down.
GCATAAGAGGAGACCCATACAAACTCAAGCAGTCAATAATCTCTTTTTAATAGACATATTTAATGTATTTTCTTATGTTGAAGTTAATCATCATGATTAATGGTTAATGATATGAAATTCTCTTCTGAAACATATTTTTTGTTTTGTATTTTTCCTATTTTTATTATTTTATCATTCTTATGTGATGGATAATTTTTTATTCTTTATTGTTACAGAAATTTAATTCAATTTAATTTTAATCTGGCTGTCATTATTTGATAGTCACTGCTGTAGGTGCTGTGAATACAAATGTGAAGACACAAATCCCTCATTCCAACAATTTATATTCTCCTGTGGGAAGACAGATAATGAAAAAATTAATAATAGTAGTAAGTAGCAATGCTATTTTGTATATAATCATTTTTGAAAACCCCCAAGAGGTATATGCTGTTAATATACTCCTTATTGTCAATAAGTGGAAATGATCCATAAAAATATACATAATTACTCCAAAGTCACATAGCCATTAAATAAAAGAACCAAAATGAACTTAAATATTCTGGCTCCTGAGTCCACACACTTCCAGCAAACTTGGCAAAGTCACTGCCACGGAGAGAGAAAAAAGTATCTATTAATGTAATCTATCAGAATATTAAATAGTACAGCAACAAAGGCACTATTCAGAATACACAGCTGAGTAAAGACTTGGAAGAAGCCAGGAAGTATAAAAATAGCTATGAAGATATCTGGAGGAAAAGATTTCCACGTCAAAAGAAATATTAAATCTCCCATTGATAGTGATGAGCAGAGTCTTGTGCCTGTGGTCAGCAAGGATTGATGAGAGCAGCATAAATACAAGAAGCTGGGCCCTAGAACCTTGTCCGTTGCAGGAAGACCTGTGTTATCAAGACTAGAGCCCTTCTCATTCATTTTTATAGTGTTCATTTCCAGAATAGAATGGGTCCACCAGAGACCATATGGCCTGCAAAACCTAAAATATGCACTGTTTGGCTTTTTATAACAGACGTTTGCTAAACTTTGGTCTGCTTGATAATATCTGTTGAGTGAATGACTAAGACAACACAACTTTGGTATTTTATCATAGGTACATAGCTATATTATTATATGTAACAAAAATATTTCATTCATATAATGCAAATTTTATGCATGTGTCACATATAGTTAATACATATGTAACATGAATGCATATAGATTAATATAGGCTTTAATTTATATAGACAAAGTATGTTATATAACAAATACATAATTATATAACTATAAGATGTAACAATATCTCTCTATAATACCTATACTTATGTGTGTGTGTATATATATATATATATATACACACACACATATATTCAACTTTGATATTCATTTTGCAATTGAACCCTAAAATCAGAACTCCACAATTTTCTTCTTCTTAATTTAGCTGGTGCTAAAGTATCCAATAAATACTTGCAGTTGAAATAAAACCTTAAATTGTCATGCCCAGGATCTGCCAATTTCTATGCAGCAGCCATGCCACCATACTTCCCAGTCTGAGGACTCTGCAAGGCCACGAGCATATTGCTGCTTAGTGAGAGCCAGCCCTGTAAAGAGGAGGTGCTGGTGGCCATGGATACCTAGATGCAAGGCTGGTTCAAACCCACCTTTTGGCATTGGCAACTCCTGAACTTTGAGGATGGAGACCTCACCCTATTTAAATCCAGTGCCATACTGAGTCATCTGAGCTGCTCTCTCAGGCTCTTGGCAAAGACCAGAGGGTGGCCACCCTAGTGGCTATGGTGAGTGACAGGGTGGAGGACTGCACAGCAAATACATCACCTTCATTATACCAAGTATAAGGCAGGCAAAAATGAATAAGTGAAGGCACTGCCTTGACGTGAAGACTTTAAGATCCTGCTGTCCCAGAACCAGGGAGGCAAGGCTAACCATCTCAGGAAGGGCAGCCTGAAACAGTGACGGCATTACCTCAGAGGAGGCACGGGCTGCTTGCATTCCTTCTCCCAGAGCTAATTATTTTTGCAAGACAGAAAAATATTGTTTAAGCTGTATTAATTCTTAACATATCTTTCTATTATAACTGTATGCTCCAAATGGATGTTTATATTAGAAATCTAGAAAGCAGAAATGAATGGCAGAAATACAAACCAGTATTTTATTGTGGGAGCAGCTATGTTTTATTAAATTAAAATTTTAAATTAAAAAGCTTAGTTTTTAATCTAAAAAATTTCATTAGCTTACAAAGAATAGGTTCAATTATGGCATTTTTCAACCACAATTTTTTCTTATTTTCCCATCTTCTGCCTTCTCACTAGTTCCTCTCCATTACCTAGAAGATATTATTTTTATCAGTGCTATTTTTACAATGATTTCGCAAGTTTTATAGATGATAAAGCTCATAGGCACATAAATCTTTCACAAGCATCGCTCTTGCACAAGGAACATGAAGCACTCACTTTTTACTGTATCAACTTCAATTCATGTTATCTTGCTACATGGCCTATTGTCTATCTGAGTGATGATTCAAGGTCTATGTGAAAGAAGATGGGAGGTTAAACCTCAATATGCTTTCTAAATTCATCAGTACCTTGAAGAACACACAGGGATCTGCAGGACTGCAAGACTTCTAGAACTTTCTGTATGTATTTAAACATTTTTGGTGAATTTAACCCAGCGGTCCAGTCTAATGTTTACTAGAGCTGAAAATTTTTCTCCTTTGTTACTGCATGACGATTGTTGACTAAATACAAGTTGTAGAATTTACTGAGAGAATAACATTTTGGGTCTGACATTTGTAACATGAATTGTTAGCTCTGGATTATGTTTCTACACCCCAGTTTTTATAATACAAGGAACAATAGTTCTCTCATGCACAAAAATCTTAAAATGGAGCTGCATCAAGAGATGGGAATTGAAAAAGGAATTTGGGCTAATAATGTTGATACTGGAAACAAAAGTTAGATTTTTTTTTCCTGGTAAAAGCATTGTGCTTTTCCTTCTGGGAACTATGTGAGATTTATTTATTTTTACCTTAGGTAATGAGAAACACAAAGTGCTCCCCTGGATAAGTCTAAGGGATGTGGAGAAAGAAATGATGAGTCTCAGTACACAAGGAAGAAGAAATTAAAGCTTTGTGAGAACTGAGTGTATGTGCCACAGTGACAGAATTCCATTAACATTGTCACATTCAGTCATGACTGGGACTCTCTAGATCAGATAAATGAGCTTCAACTATGTCAATGTTACTTTTCAGTTTATCTCATGTGTTTTAGTTTATAAGTGTCAGAATATGATTCAAATTTATATAATAAAGATTCTTAAGGCAAAAAATATCCAAATCTGAGTGGCCTTGAGGAGTGGTTGAAGATTAAAGAGTTCTCAAGAATGATTTCTTTTGGTCTCTCTGTGCCGTTACTCACATTTTCGTCTTTACCCTAAATCAAGATGCTTCATGGATATACGACGTCGGTGTCATTTGTGCTTTCTGCTTCCTTGTTCACCTGCAAGGGGAATGAAACAGAACTGCTTCTAAATAGATGATCTTTCTGAAAACCACATCAGATTTCACCAGAACATTATTATAATAGCAGATTTTATCTTGAATTTCATAAGCTAATTACAGCTAATGTCATCCCTAACAAAATGGATGAGATAGTCTTTAGAGCAGTCAGGTCATGTCCTGGGTCTTGTAATAGAGTCAGTTCCTTTGGGAATTACAGACTGGATGGGGATTGAAATTTAGTTCTGCTAAACAAGAAACAGAGCCTCTTTCCTCATATGGAAACCTTGACTCAACAGCTGCTTATTCCAGTTCCTTTTGTGAGAAACCTAGAAAGCACTCAGGAGGTACCTGTCTCACACATAAGTACAAAACCAGCTATTGCAGGTGGCAGGACAGGTCTATCCACTTCTTTCCACAGTTTTTCACTACAGTGCAGTGAGACTGAGATAAAACTCACATCATACTTTTCACAGGGAGGAAACAGGCCTGACTAGAGTATTCATCTACAGTTCACTGTAGGAGGTCATATGGCAGGACTAGTTTCTGTCCTGCCTGAATCCAGTCTTGACAGGTTGGAATACTAGGCTGGGGACTGCTGAAGTTATTCTTGAGAGTTGAGTTTAGCGTGCATTAGCTTATTATAGGCCTTCCCACAGGGTCACCAAAACTGATCTGCCCTGGACTTCCGACTTTTCTCTTAGATGCAAGGGAGTTGAAACACATATTCATTATCATGATACTTTATGGGTTACCAGAGGAACTACTTTCTTTCTCCTGTCTCATAGGTCTGTCATAACTCCACAGATTGAGGTTCAAAAGAGAGATGACTGGGAACCACTAGGAAGAAAGAGAATTGAATGGTTTGCTGTTCCTCCAGAAGATTTCTGGTATAGTATAGAGGGTGTAATAGAGCTTGGCAACCACTTTGTTAGTGGGAAGGTGATGGTAGAAAGATGAAGTACACCCAAGTTCCAGCTTTTCAATACTAATATGTATCCCAGGTATTAGGAGTAATGAGGAGAGGTGTTGGAGAGAAGGCTCAGAGGCTCAGAGCACTTGATGCTCTTGCAGAAGATCTGAATTTGGTTCCCAGGTCCCACATCTCACAGCCCACAACCATCTGTAGCTACACTTCCAAAGAATCCAATGAGTTCTGGTCTCTGCAGGGTACACGTGTTTTACATTTAACATACATACAAACACTCATATACATAAAATAAAATAAATAAATCTTAAAAAAAGAGTAATGATGGGACTTGTCATAGTCTAGATTAAACCTGAACATGGCTGAGAGAGAAAAAGAAGTATTCCTTATGAGAACTCCAGAGAGCCTGAACCACCACACATACCAGCAGGAGCAAGTAATTATGAACTCCTTAGAAACCAGCGAAACCCTGAAGTTCCCCAAAGAGCTATCCAGAGAAAGTATAAGAAATATGGGACACTAAAAACTGGACTGATATAGATATTGTAGAAATTTCAGACGTAAACAAATGAAAAAGAAAAAAAAAAGGCTCAAAATATCATTTAAAGAAATAATGGTGGAAGACTTTCCAACTAAGGATAGCCACATTGACATCTAGATTCAAGAAGCCCAACAGAGTCTATTTAACATAAATCCAAAGAACTTCACACCAAAATATATAAAAATGCTCAAAAGTGAAGAATTATTACAAAATTAGCAACAGAAAATAAATTAAGGGAACATCTAAGGGTACAAGCAGATTTCTTAACAAAAACAATGGGGGACGAAAAGAAATGTGGTGACATATTCAGTGTTGAAAAAAATAAAACAAATCAACGTTGCTGACCAAGAAGAAAGCGGTCCTTCAAAAAGAACAAGAGGTATAATAATACGTCATTAGGGGTCAGTTTAATACTGTGTCTATTGACTCTATAGGCCTTAAATATATAGAGCATAGAGTACATGAAATTGGGCAGTGGCTAGTAAAGAGAGGTACGGGTAGGAATTCAGTGGAAAAGGGGAAATAAGAAGTGATATTAGTAGATGCTAAACTCCTTCATATAACAACCCAAAATACTACATTTCAATCAGAATGACTGAAACAGTGCTGGAGAACAGCTTTGTAGAAACCTTGTGGAACGAAGCACCAGATGGTGGCTAAATCAAGAAGGTAATAAAGCTCCTTGCCTCTGGTATCCTCTAAAGACTGCTTTAGAGCTACGAGGACTTCTGCAGAGAGAAGGTAATCTGGAGGCAGCCCACAGCCCTCATTACCACCATAAGTAATTTTATTCTTTGCTACTGGAGCATCTTGAGTCCTCTCAGGAGCCAAACCCACATGGAGGGGCTACCATATTTACTCCACATAAGGAACCCATGTTTTGCCTACATACTCAGCCCAACTTGCAGGCAGCCCCACAGACGTGTCTTCTCCCACAATTGTTTACCTTAGGTGGGTAGATATATCCTTAGGGCAGGATCCTTGGGAGTCTTGTAACTCATCTTCCTGAGTCTTGTAAGTTTCATGCACTGAGACTCTTTTCATTCATTCTGAGGCCTATGAGCCCTGCTTCTCCTTCCAAGAGGGGCTGTTTCAGTTTTAAGGAAAACAACCCAGCATTGAATCTCTCCCATTGCCACATCATGTTATCCAGTTCTGCTGCTGCACTTCCTAACTCCTGGACACCAGCTTCCTGAGAGATACCCTATGTCCCCCATCATAGTTGCTTTTCTGTCTCACACCTTGCTCAGTGAAACAACTATGATGTTAGCACTTGAGCCAGCTCAGCACCCTGTCTCCCAGCTCTACTCATCGGAGAAGCCACCCCAAAACTAGAATGTCAAATTTCCCCTTTCAGTACCAGAACCAAACAGAAAGCTCCACTTCCATGGAAATTGGAGCCTTGGTTAAGAAGTGGCTCTAATTAGCATGTCTTGCCTCTTGGAGGCCAGGTCATATAATGCATCATTACAGCCTTACTTCCTTGGTGCCTGAACCTATCTATTACCTTGGCCTCAGGAAATTAGAGCTTTGGGCTTAACGAGTAGCATTGGTTGGTTCTTGAGCCTGTATAATGCCTGGCTGCTAGAAAAAATAGCTGTAAATAATCTGTAACCTACTGTTTTCTTGAGGATAGCTACAGTGCCTCTTTCCCTGGATCTGCACCAGCTGTCTGGAGTTTGGAGTGCTGAGGCCCCTTGCCTTCCCCGTGAAGTGTATTATTATCAACTCCTCCATCCCAAGTCACAACTCTCCCCACTATACTTTAGTCCTTGCTGCCATTACAGCCACCCTCATGGGACCCAAGCTACTATTACCTCAGGGCACATAGTCCACTATGTAGTATCTTCTCTCCTGGTAACTAAATTGACACAGCTGGTTCTCAAACCGAAGTTACAAATATGACCTGTTTTCTAGACTCTGATGTCTGGAATGCTCCCATTCCCCAGAGCCATGTCAGTGCTGTGCCCTGACCGCTAGGGTCTGAGTTATAGCTACATCACTGTTCCCTGGTGAGAAGTGATTCTGCTTGATCAAAGGGTTTGCCTAGGAGTCGGTCTGTGTTTATACCATAAATATCATAACAGTTCAACAAATCAGAGACCCCAGGACACAGATTCACAGGCATCTCAACAACCTCTGTTCAGAATATTGTGTTGCTGTAATGCCCTGACCCCTTGCAGACTTGGTACCAAGGAGAATCCCTTCATCTAAGTCTTTCCACCAGGCAAAAAGAAAGCCATGAGGCTCCCTCAAGACTTTTTTTTTTTCTGAGAGACTTTGCTCCTACCCACTACTGCTCCAATAAACCTCTGTAGTACTGATCACTGAGGCTTCCATAGGAAATGCCAATTATAGCTGTAGATGCTGCATGGAAATTAGAATTTAATCCATTTCTAATAGATAGCTGCTTTGTTAGTTATTTTATATTTCCTTTCTTCTCTTATTTATTTTCTGACTTGGTGAATTTCTATAGGGTGATGGTTAATCTTAATTGTCAACTTGCCTGCATTTAGAACTACGTAGGAGACATAACTCTAAGAATGACTTTCAGAGCGCTTCCAGAGAGGCTCATCGGAGGTGAGAGCACCCACAGGAAATATGGAGAGCACCAGCCAATGGGTTCCTGAACTGCATAAAAGGAGGAAGTCAGAGGAGCACCTCCATTCTCCTCCTTCCTGACTGCAGAGCTACCTCACATTTCTGCCGCCTAGTGATTCTCTCAGCAGCCCATCTTCACTGCTCTGATAGACTGATCCCCTCAAACCATTAGGTAAAAACCAAACCCTTTCTCTCTGAAGTTGTCTTTGCCTGTATTTTTGTAATAGTGAGGAAAAGTAAAATTTGATGTAGCAATAAATTTGGAGTTCATTTTCCTTGTTATTTTCCTATGTGTTACATTATTATCTTTGCTTTGTGGTTACCACTAAGTTTATATAAAAAAGTATAACTATAAAGAACTATTTTAAACAGATAACAACTTAACTTCAGTTGCCATTCAGATACTTAAGAATTTGCCTCCTTACCCACAATTTCTATTTTTGTGGCTATAATTTACATCGTTTCATATTGTGTATTCCTTAAGAATTTATTGCAGTAATTTCATACTAGAGATCTGAAAGATTTACACATCTCCAATATAGTAATGACATGTTATGAATCGGATTATAAATTTATCACTACCCATGAGTCTTATATGATGCATCATCATAGTAGTAATTATTGCTGCTTTGCATTCAGATTAAGAATTCTTGAGCTTTCCTTATAAATGCAGTCTTGTGATGATAAAGATCCTCAGCTTTTGCTTGTCTGAAGAAGACTGTGTTTCCTTTATTTCTGAAATACAGCCTCAGTGAATATAGTGTTCTTCACTAATAGATTTGGTTCCATGAATTATACCTTTCTTCCCTGGCCTGCAGGACTTTTATGATAAATCTGTTGATATTTTCTTAGAATTATCTCATGTCATTTGGCTACTTTCTTACTGCTTTAAAATTCCTGTCTGACTTTGACTTTTGACACTTTTTAATAACATCCCTTGGTTTAGAATTCTATTGGGTGGAACCTGTTATAAATCCTTTTAGTTTCATGAATCTGAAAATCTGTATCTCTTTTAAGACTTGGGAAAATTTCCACAATTCATAATATATCAAAATATTTATGAAAAAGTAACCTAAGTAACGGGAGAAAGTCTTTTAGATCTTCTAAAAGGGTTAGTATCCACAGCTGTAGAGAATTCCCACCATTCAATAGCAATACAAATCAGTAGAGTAGCAAATTAGTATTCTGATTTAAAAAATAAACAAAAGACTTGCTCCAAAGAAGACTTATTAATGGCCAAAAAAAAGTTTTTAATGCTAATTATCTGCAAAACACAAATTAAAACCACAATAAGATTCTGACTTGCACCTTTTAGTGTGGTCATTATTCTAAAATACAAACAATAATTCTTCACAACAACAATAACAGCAGCAAAAACAAAATAACAACTGTTGGGAAACATGGAGAAATTAGAATTTAGTTGTTTGTGGGAATGTAAATTGGTGCAGCTACTTCTGGGAAAACAGTATGGAGTTTTCTCAAAAAAAATTAAAAATAAAAGTAATGTGACATCCAGCCCATTTTTAGGTATCTGCATGAAATAATTGAATGCAGAATTTTGAAGCACTATTTGCACACCAATGTTAATTGCAGCATTTTTCATTAAAACTAAGAAGTAGAAACAGCCTACAGGTGAAACAATGGAAATCGGATATTCTATTTATAAAACAGAAAAGAAACAGAATAGAACATTTGGTGAATATCTAAAATGAACAATTTTGACTTTGATAAAAAAAGTATTTTCTTTCATGAGCTTCAATATGGAGGGATCAAGTATAGTAGACAGTGACTCACTGTCTCAGACAGGTCTCTATACCCCTCTGTTTAGTGCAGTCTTATTCATAATAGCCAAGGTGTGGAAATGACCTAAGTGTCTGTCAGTGGTTAAGTAGAAAAAGAGATCGTGGTATGCATATAGACAATGTAATATTACTCTATTGTCATTTCTGTTACCATTATGTCTCACCACTTTGGGCCAGCCCGAGTGGACTTTGGGGGGCCAGCCCGAGGGGATGGGGTGAGTATATGCAGAGTCAAACCGCAGACTCCAGGAGTTACATGGGAAGCAGGCCAAGCTCGTGGCACTGCTAATTCCTTTACTGAATAGGTGCACAAGCTCTTATAGGTCTGGATAGCCAATGACCTTATGAGATGGGGTCCCAAATACAGCCAATAGTAAGTTTGTCCCCAGGTAGGCAGGTACTTTCCAGATGCTGGTCTCACAACTAGCCAGAGCAGAACGCCACACCCACAGGAGCCATTCCTCTATTCCTCCTAGAAGGTGGCCTTAAGCTAGGCCCACCTTACATTATGTCCAACATTACTCAATCCTATAAAAGAAGGCAATGTAGTTATTTGGGATGTCAAAGTACCTAAAGATGTTATTCTCAGTTACATAAGCCCAATAAAGAAAGACAAATACTATACAATCTTACTTACATGTAGAATATAAAAGCATCAAACTCATAAAAAGAGAAGGAAGAAGAGTGGTCACCAGGGGTTGAGCAATGCGGGACATGGAAAGATATTGGTTAAAGGGTACACACTTTTAGTTATAATACTAGTAAGCTCTAGGTATCTAATATACAATGTAGTACTTAACTAATAATAAGGTGTTGTAGATTTGAGATTTGCTAAGCTGGTACCTTATAAGTATTCTAGTCACACACACATGCAAGGTAAACCTGTGAGATGATTATATGATAATTATCTTGACTGTGGAAATAATGTTCAAATGTATGTGTATGCCAAAAGTATTGAACACCTTGAATATATACAATATATATAAAATTTTGTTTTGTTAATTATGTAGTCAACTAAGTTTAATAAATAAAACTAACTTGAAATATTAAAGTAGGTGTTAGTGTTAGTTGTCTGGGACCAAGGGGGACAGGAAGAGCTGTTTAGAATATATAGAATTCCAGGCATATAAATGAAAAGGTTTAGAGAATTACTGTAAAATAATATGCAAAGAGTTAACAATTCTCTGCATTTAAATTTTAATGAGTAGGTTCCATGGTATATGCTTTCAAAAATGATTTAAGGTATAAAGTAGTTCTTTAAGGAAAGAAGGGTGGTAGTGTGGATCCTCAGTAAGTAAACAGCAATGATGGTTATGTACTATGAAAATAGCGTCTTTAATTATCATGAAATCAAGACTGTGTTTCAGCATCAGAGGCTACATTGTGTTCGTCTATGACAGACCAATTTTTATGTGAAACAGAAATTAAAATTATAAAGGCATATATACTGTATTACATTACAAATAATATTAACTACCACTTGAGTAAATACATCATTTATACTTTAATAAAATATTTAACTGTGCTACCTAATTTAGCACTTAAAAAACCCAATTAAAGAGGATAAAATGATGTGCATTTTACAAATATGAGAATTAAGGTTCAGAGAGAAAAGAGTGGAAGAATTCAAGTGTAGCATTACAATCGCAGAGTCCACTTACATAAAACAAAAAGAAAGTCTGGAAGACCTACCATTCTGTTGGCTAGCTTTGAATGAATGCCAAAATCATCGTGGTAGAATAAAGGCAAAGAAACATTACCACCAAATTATAGCGTCTGGTGCAATCACATGAAAGTGAAGGGATGGATGAGTCACTCATAATCTTATTTTGTCCCCATATAGCTCCATCTTGTAGTCTCTCTCCCTTCATTGTTCACGTGTGGTTTGATTCTGACTTCCTGACCTAAAATATGACTCAATTCTACCGGCCTAAATTAATTCAGAGGCAGTGAAGAGCTCTTAAAAGTTCCCACTTTTCTCTTTCAACTTCTGCCAACTTTGATTGGCACTGACTGTAATTAAACACTCTAAAAGGTGAACATAAATCATTTAAGGTAGTTAGGTACTTTCTACAGAAAGTTCAGGTCTCCTTCTCCTTGAAATTGAACAAATTGTCTTCATGTACCTGCGCTAACAAGACTCTCCCGGGGACTTTGACACTCTTGTACTAAGTGCTGCTTTTGCGTCGTTAGGGATAGAAGCATGCCTAGTATTTTCCCTTCCTATTTTAATCTGTTGGGGAAAAATCCTTTCTCCTCACAGATGATACACCGATCTCTGCAATGCACTCACAAGGAAATTTTAGTTTTTTTTTTTTTTCACCACTCTTCCACTGTTTCGCCCTAGAAGAGTCCCAAAACAAGGCAATCATTCAACATAATGAGTAACACAAAGTTTCTCCATTTTCAATACCATGTTGAACTTCTTCCCACGCTTGGTTTTACGATTCCATATTTTTAACGTATCCTATAAGTTCCATAAAAATCTTAAATTTATAGTGTGTAAGCTATGTTAGGTAGAACTCAAGAATAATACATTCAGATATTTCAAAAGATCATTTTTCCTTCTGATGGATGTCAATCAGAATAACACAGATCCTGATGGAATGTTAAGGAAAAAATATGGATTTTAATCCTTTTTTTTTTCCCTCTGTTTCTGTCACCAAAGTTCCGCTGACAAGTTTGTGGGTAGAACACTAAGAGAGCTAGCTAGAATCTCTCGCCTTGTGTCCTAATGAATCTTCTTCAGTTTTGTTTGTCATAGATGGAGATTCCTATATGGATTTTTAGAAAGAGGATTTAAAAAAAAATTTGTTTTCTTTCTAAATTTATATTAATCTGCCTTATTTTGAGACTACACTGATAGCCAATCCGTATGTAAGTTTACTTCTCACTGTAACCCAGTGCCTAAGGTGTAAAAGATATGTGCTACTTCCCTTTGGGGTCCAGATGTTGAGGCTTGAGCCCCATGGACCAGGCTGCAGCCTAAATAAAATACTTGCTTTCTGTACACTCCCAATCTCCTTAGTGATCTTTCCCACAATAATAATTCTGAAAAGAAATTTTATTTTTGTCTTTGTGCACAATTTTTCTTTAGACTGTGTCTTGTTTGGTTCATGGGAGAATGTGAATACTCAGTAAATGTTTTTGAACAAAAGCATGTTTTGTATATTGAGAGGGCAAACTTTGCAGTTGTGAGGTCTGAAGCCACAGGAGTTGTAGTCTTGGACTTCTTCCAGTAGCTCCATTGTCAGCCTTGGAAGAAACCACTAACTTGAATAATTTACCATCCACAGTCCCAAGTGTACATTTAAGAATTCACTTTATTTGCCTTAACATTTTATTGTGGGGATTTTCAAACGTACACAAAACCTGAGAGAACAGCATAACAAAGCCTCCCGTGGCCCTCACCCTGCTCTAATAATTGTTAACATTTTCCCAATTATTTTAAACTTTACAGCACTTTCACTTTTTTGTCCTTCAGGATTTTAAAGTAAATCCAAGGCATTGTGTTATTTCATCCGTAAATAATTCTGTTTTCATGGAGCTCTTGAAAAAGGTTGCGAATCATGTAAGAAACATATGCAAATGAACATGATAGTCTAAGTTCTTCCCCAGGAGATGCTCATGTATTCAAGGAAAAGGAGCCTTGACCAGTTTCTAGTTCTTGTTAGAAATCCTGACTCAGGTATAGAGTATTCTTGGGAATTTGGAAATATGCTTTAACCTTTGTGTCCTCTGTTTTCATCTCTACAGTGGGAATTAAGAAAAAAATGGTCTTTTACTTCAGAAGCAAATACTGACTTATTATAAAAATGAAATACATAAAGAATACAAATGTACTTTTTAAATGTCAAATGTAAAGTATGAAAGTGTGTTTAGCAAGCCTTTGAGCATTGTTAGGTGCCAAGTATGTGTAAAATATAAACAGGTCATGTGAAAATGAATTAAAGATATTAGCTATCCTTTGAAATCTTAGATATGCATGTTTCAGTTTGAAAATTCAGAGATGTCAAGAAACAATTAAATGTCATGGGGGGACTTCCTGAGAAGAGTGTTAGAATACAGTCACATGACAGGAGGAAGGGGACATTAGGCTAGGAGGGGCTAAGCAGGGTGGGGAATGGAAAGGAAGAGCTGAGGGGGGAGTACGGGGACGGATAATTAACACTGAAAGTCTTTCCAAAAAGCCATATAGAAACCTACCCATATAGAAACTTCTTAAAGTATATTCATCTATATTATAACAAGAAACGAAAAGGAATTACCTTATAAGAAGGGATATATTGCCCCTTCTAGACATCATAAGCTAACAAAAAATACTTCGATGCCAAGACTCCACTTCTAGAAGCTGCTGAACAGGAATACCATGAACCCTCCAGAAATACTGGCCAGTGCCCCTGCTCTTGGTTACACAACAGAGCTTCATGGGAAGACTCTGTTGCTGAAGACAATATATGAGATATAGAAATCAAGCTGGTGCTGCTTCAGAGCTTCATATATACTGGTTAGCATTCACAGTGCTAGAAGGTGCTACGGGAAGGAAAAAAAGACCACCAACCTTACCCAGCAGTGAACTACAAAAACTGTGAACTACAATAATTGGCCTGGCAAGGTATGCCCATTTGTACAATAGTGGCATGAATATTATGGGAATAACCAACTACTCTCTAATTAGATTTAAGGTCCACTTCATAGGATGGACCCTGTACCTGACATTGATATCAGGCCTAGGAAGCTGAGGCTATACAGGTCACAGGACATAGGGAAAAGCCTAATACCAGTTTTCTACTAAATAGTTGTTAAACTGACACTTGTTGACTTATTGTCATTCACATAGATTAATGCATCTCTCAGCTCTGACCAGAGAAACTTCCTTATGCAACAGATGGTGATCAACACAGAAACCCACAACTGGATAATGTGCAGAGAACAAGAGGCTGCAAAGTGCTTATCCCTGAACAGAACACCTATATCAAACCTCTGCTTTCAAAGGCTCAGGGAATCATTGTGGAAGGCTGGGGGAGGGGGACTGGTGGGGAGGGGCTGGGGGGGCTGTAAGAGTGAAAGGTGGTGGATGATCACAGGAAGCAGTTTTCCAGGCAGCTGGTCATATACATATATGAACTCACAACAATGGTGACAGCATACACGAGTCCCGTGAAAGCTCGAACCAGACAAAACCCCAGATATGGGAAAGTGTGTAACAAATTCAAGTCCAACCTGAGGAACTTTTGGCAACAGATGGCTCCTGGAACAGGGAGAAACAATCTCTTTTATGAATGGGACTCTTGGTAGGTTCACCAGGCTCAAGTGGATGGACCCACACTAAAGGACATTTGGGGACACAAATTAGACTCTATAGTCCTTATGATATACAATTATATATTGTATATAATTAAGTATATTTAATTTGGTGGGAGACAATAAGGGGACATGTGAGTAGGTGAGAGGTTCTAAATACCATCAAATTATAGTGTATGAAAATCCCAATAATTCAACAAAAATGTTAAAGATGACATTAGCTATCTAATATCATATGAAAAGTAATAAGCTGAATAACCTTGACAAATCCGTGTTCATTACAATGAACAGAGAGTTATTTGGGAATATCGGTTGACTGTTTACTACATATTAAGCATACTTTTAAATCATGTAATATTTTAAGCTTTTATCAACTATAAAATTGATAGGCATTCTTATTGGGAATTATGCAGTAAAGTAAGAACAAGACAACGTTACCTGCATTGAGTGTTAGGTGACTTTTAAAAAAATTTCTTCGAGTATTTAGGGTACACTGATATCCAGCCCAGTTTAATTTTATCAGCTGGACGCCTGATGGCTATTGTTTATTTTTCAATAACCACAATGATGATTTTTGAGAAAAATATATTGTTTTAAGTTATCCAAAAGCAATATTGTTTTGAAATGGTTCCATTTGATTCAATTTGATGTGAGGGTACTGTATTATCTCTATTTGGAGAATTTTATTTTTTGTGGTCCTGAGGGATGTCAACCCTGAGCAACTCCTTATAACCTTTACAGAACTTTTCATGAAGAAAAATACGCAGAAAAAAAATCTTCCGCTAGGCAGTATAACATAAATGACACAAATGAGTGAAGACAGAGGAAGAGATGATTAAAATTCTAAATGGAATGCATTTCAAACTTTAATAGTTCCTACGGAAAAAAAAAAGTAGCATGCAACTACAGCAAACTTCTTAATCATAACAGCCATCAGGGTCTGTGTATGGTTTACTGAGTCCGTACAGCCTGAAGAGCTTTTCCAGGCATGTTGTGGTGGTTCTTGTTTCATTACCCTGTGCTGTTCAATTGTCTGTGGAAACAATAGAAGAGTCACAACATCTAATAGATGAAGTTGATGAGGTTCAAAGCCGTCATGGTCACCCTTCTAGAGATAAGCAACAAAGTATATAAAGCCTCAGAATTTGCTTTCCCTTGATTTCATAATGTGTTGAGGAGTCTTTGAATGTGTCACAGTGACATCTGGAGGACAGGGTGTGAAATTTCCATTGCCTGGAAGGATACCTTGACACTAGTTTAAAATCTCATACTTGATATTTTATTTTTCTCCCTCAGGTATGATTAAGTCCTGGTTATGGTGTGACAAAGATCTCTTCTGACCATCAGTCACTTGCTCCTATATATAGTCTTCTTCCACAGGGAAGTGCACTAACAATACTTGCTTCCTCAAAGAAGGCAGGGCATATACATAGACTCATGTGAGGTTTTTCTGTGGCCACACATTCTTTGGCTTAATTCTCAGCTTTCTTCAACTCTAATACATCACAATAATAGAGTTTCATGGTTCTATTATTCAGGACAGTAAAGGGAGCCCTATACTTATCATACAGATGGAGGGGATGGCTTTCCGTTCCGCAATGTTGGCTTTCGTTGGTCTGTAATCAATGTCCATTCTCCTAAGACAAAAGGTCCACTCTTTAAATAAATCACTTTAAATTTTGCTCTGGCAATTTGTGAATATGTTCTCAAAGGTGGTCTTACCTTGTTAGTCTAAAACTGGAAATTCCAGATGTAGAATTACATGGTGATATTCTGACATTAAATCAGACTCATTTGAAGAACTATAATAGTAATATTTGAATGTGTCATGCCTGCCTACGTAGTGCTCTGACCAAAGAAGGTAATGCATGAAAAGATACCAATAAAACACACAAAGTTGGGGGAAAAGGTCATTCAACTGATATGTGAATTTATAAAGGTTGAGTTGTGATGATTAGAGTTGGATCACTAGGACTACATTTAAAAGCAGATTTCAAACTGCCATTTGTAGTTGGGATGAGTTACTTCTTCATTTCATTTCGTTGAAAAATGAAATTTTCCTTTTAGTAGTACAAAACCAAACCATTTTCTCAGAAAAACATGGCAGATATTTCGTCAGACACTGAAAATCTGGGAAGGTTTTTGTACCTTTCATAGATTATATCTACATGCAATGTTCTTATCATGCTAGAAGATTTTAAATTTGAAAGAAATGATATAATCTTCTAAGGGAATAACTTTACTTCATACGTGAAGAAAATATGGTTAAGAGATATTGAATGTCCCAACCTAATAGTATATGAAAGATATAACTAATCTCTGATCTCCTGACTCTTATACTTACTCCTGCAATTTATGCTCTATAACTTAATAATTTAGTTCTTATCTGTTTTAGATGGATGTGATTATAGTATTTTATTTGGTACGTTTACTTGAGATTTTGCATTACTCAAGAGAGCTGCCATATTCTCTAAATACAATCAAATGATGTTATTTATTAATTCAACATAGATGGATCACATCCTTATAAGGCAAAGCTCCAACATTGAAATAGGAGGACTGAGCCCTCCTACATCAATTAATAACCAAAACAGTTCCCCACAGACATGCTTAGAGGTCAGTCTAATCTAGGAAATTCTTTAGTTGAGGCTCCTGTCAGTTGACTCTAGGCTATGTCAAGTTGACAAAGCTAACTAGGAAACCAAGGGCTAAAAGTGGTGGGAAATTAGACTCAAAACACAAAATCCAAATAAAGCTCATATCATGGAAATTTAACATGACAGGATTCTAGCAGCAAGAACTTGTTAATGACATCCAGTATAGCCTGAGTACAATTTTCAGCATACTGTTGAACGGAAATTTAAGAGAAGTAAGAGAAAAAGTCACCTTAAACATCTTCTCCAAACTGGTTAAAGAGGAAGGAAGCAGGGAGATCTACAGATCTCATCACCAGATGCCAACAGTATGTGGATTGGATTCTAGTCACCAGAATCTTGAGCCGGATAGATCTCTTTTCTTTACACATTATCAAGTGCTATGTGCATTTTAATAGCAGCAAGAAGCCTACCAAGGCAGAACCAATTTAATATCCCTTAACACTCCTCTTTAGTTTTTATTCCTCTGTCTTTAATAGAATAGTTGTAAAAGTTATGACTTTGATGAACCCTCTGCAAGACTTATATTCTAAGAACCCATACTCATTTTGCCATTTTCATAGATATGTGTTGACAGCTAATAGAAAGCACTGCAATACTGTCCTATTGTTTGACATTTCAAAAATTTCAGCTTGGAAACAGTTTATAAATATGGTTTTGTATATGTTGTAATGTGAACTTTAGAAGGTGACTTAAGCCACATTAGCTAGGTAAAATTTCATGTCTGGGCATTATGCTAAAAAATAAAGCTTCTGAGATAAGCTAAAACTTGTTACCCATGATTTCAATTTCATTCTGTTTTCTTAGTCTCATCCTTTCTAATACAATATTTTATGCTGACAATGGTTTTTCCAGGTAAGGCTTGTCAAGAAGTTCTTCCTTGTAAATCACATAGTTCAGTGTTGGGAAGGACATGCTAAGTCTCTTAGCTGTCCAGTTTAGGACAGTGGGCCAGTGGGCTGAACTGGAAAGAATCTATTTCCAGAGAGACGTAATTAGATATGAAGCTCATTGTTTCTCCATGACCTATGCCTCATCTATCCCCAAATCAAAATCCTTGTCACAGCTAAACATACAAGGGTGGAGTGTTTGACCTTCCACAAAGATTTCTTCTGCATCTTTTAGTATTCAGAGAGAAAAAATTCTATTTTGCCTTATACACATGTACCCAAAACTGGTTCAGGCCAGATTGGCCCTCTTGCCTTTAGATCAGCATATACTGGGGATCTGCTTAAATAGAAACTGCCCATGTTTGATGACCATTAAAAGGAGAATTACTTCTATTGTTCAAAGAAAGGTATAATATAGACTGATACAGGTGTGAATCCAATGGATAGTTTGGAGAGGTGTGTGTAGAGTACATAGAGGTAAGGTGGAGAAGTGTACATAACCCCCTAAGTACGGCCCAGGTTACTAAATTATTCCCTATGAATGTCTGCCTCGTAGCTGTTGATGTTTTGAAGAAATCATTTATATTCTGTGAAGAAACATTGTTTGATTTCCCCCAAATCACCTAATATCAAATCAACATAGACATATGCAGTAATTCCTTAAATGCAGAGGCATTCATGCTGAACTCCAGCTGGTTCTTTTCTTTATTTTAAAATATTTTATTGAGCTTCAATACATCTTAGTCAAATTTTGCCCCCTCTCCTCTCCCAGCCTCCGGTATCCCCTAGCCACCATATTTTACCTAATTTTTTTCATATATGTTCAGTTCTATCCAGTAAAGTGTGCAGATGTCCCTCTGTACAAGTTCAACCACTGGTGTCTAGCCAGCCTATCTAGAGTCACCCCTTAAAGAAGATCTACTCTACTCTCCCTCATCCCACAGAAATCATTTGCCAATAGTTACTTGGTTAGGGATGGGGCCTGCTGTCCATTTCCCCCATTTTAACATGGAGTTTCATATAACTGAGTCAGCCTGGGTCTTGTGCATGCTGTCACCATTGTTGCAAGTTTATGAGCAAGTTCCATGAGGCTTGAAAGCCTCTGTTTCTTTATGTACATGCACCGACTCTGGATCTTACAATTTTTCTGCCCCCTCTTGTGCTGTGGGTAGATAAGGTTTAGTCTAGGAACCCAAGTTTTTTTCCTTGAAGATGCCCAAGTATCTCTGTGTAGATGCAGAATCAGCACTGTCGTGCCCGCTGTTTTCAGCTGTTCATGTAAGGCACAGGATACTGGAATTTTTTGCAGTAATATAGGTAATTGAAATATCCATACAGTTCCTCTGAACATCTAACTCTCTAACCCCTTGGTTCCCTTTGATGACAAAATATCTTTCTTACCTCTGAAAGTTAAAGTGATTATATAGGTAAGGCCAGGTGACTGTGCTTCACAGGCTATTCCACTCAATTCCACTAACATTTCCCACCAGTCGGTCCAGCAACCCTTCTCCTACAGGTGTCTGGTCACCTATCCTGACAGATGGAGTTCTATCACTGTGAGACTGATGTTGCCAATAAACTACATGACATAATCCATCATTGTTTCTTTTTCTGGTGCTGATAAAATAGGCCAGTCTTTCACTGCTAAAATTTGCCATTGTTGTTTTTCTCTTCTGTAGCCAACAGACTTCTCAGCTGGGCTTACTAGATAAAATATTGCACATCTAGTTAAGATTTGAATTGAAAAATCAGCATATGCCATTAATATTGCATAGACCATACTTGTGACAGTTATTCTAGGCTGTCAACTTGATGAGATATAAAATCACCTGGGAGATGGTCCTCTAGGCATGTCTTTGGGGGGTTATTTTGATTAGATTAATGAAGTGGGAAGATCCCACTTATGGCATCTGACACTGTTCCTTGGGTGTGGGTCCTGGACTATATAAAAATGAGAAAGCTATTTGAACAGAAGCGTTCATTGCTCTGCCTTTGACTGTGGAAGCGATGTGACCAGCTCTCTCAAGTGCCTGCCATTGTGATTTCCCTGACATGATGGCCTGTAGTCTGGACTTTGAACCCAGCAAACTCCAATATTGTTGTATCTAACAGCAATAGGAAAAGAAACTATGGTGATACTTTTGTTAATTTTTTATGTATTAATTTATTTTTGAAACATAATCTCACTAGCTCAGGATGGTCTCAAATTCACTATGTAGCTCAGGCTAGCCTTGAACTCAAAATCTTCTGATTTAGTCTCTCAAGTGATGGAATTACACATTTGCCACATGTCTAGTTTATATAAAATTTTAAAATACTTGTTTCTCTGAAATTCAGATGTTTCTGAACATTGTTTTTACCCCAGTTTATGTAATCTTACATTCAATTTACACAAAATTAAAAAGCCCTAGATGACCAAGAATGCCATTCAGTTTACAGTGCCCTCTGCTGAGCAGCCAGACAGCACTGGAGGCTATAGCCCAACTCTAAGGCTGAGTGCAAAGTAATAGGGAGAATGTATGTTCTGATTATAGTGGGCAAGAAGTACGCTCACTTTCATTAGGAGATAGTGACAAAACTTGAACTAGAGACTAGTCCTCTGAAGTTCTATATCTGAAGAATCTTTACAGTCTTATGAGGTCATTATTCTTTGATTAATTTTATTTCTTCTATTCTACAATGAATACAAATCAGCCTCTTTTAATACCTCATTGTGACTTGCATTCCAGTACCTTTTCAAGCTGTCTAGAGGATTATAGGATTAGAAGATCAAGTAGGCTATGATTGTCAGTGATTAAAATTCTACCAATAAATAACTTGAGAGCTCTAGTTGGAGAAAATTGCTATGAACAGTGTAATATTTTCTTATTAGATTTTTCCTCATTTTGAGAGCAATTTATGCCTTTTCTCCCACGGTAACTGAAGAGGCATATGCTTTAAGGTAGTTGAACAACGGGAAGGTATTTGTAGTAAATATGTCTTTTAATCTTTCCTACAAAACAGTATGGGAATGAACAGTTAGGAGTTTGATAAAACTCACTTCTGTTTTTACAAGACAGAGTATATAATAAATATAATTCAAATCATGAATTATTTTCTATCTCCTGGTCAACAGTACGCTCTCCAGTTTCTTGAAACATGAAGAGAAAGTTGCTTCATACAGAGGATAACATCTTGAAGGTTTACTGGCATATTCAAGGTATGTACTTTTTAAAATTGTAATCTCAGTGGTCTTGGGACAATGTTAGATGAATCTGAGATGCTGCTGGATTGTACTTGTTTATATGGAAGGAATGCAGCTTTTGGCTTCAATATCAGAAGAGACATTATGAGTATACTAACAGTAGGTGCTGGGTCTCTGCTGCATATTAAAGTATGCAGAATTTAGTCACCAGTTCCCAGACCGACAGGAGAACATTCAGAAGTCAGGGAAACTTATGTTCAGCTTCTAAAGAAATTGTCCTGTGGATTTGGTCCACCTGTAGACCAAAGGGAGGTCTCAGTGTTATGACTCAGTAAACATAAGGATGCTGGAGCTAAGGCCAGTTTTTGGAACATCTTGTCACAGGGAATTTGGCACATACAATGGTTATAATTTGAAAGTGCAGTGCATCAATATATTTGGGCTTTTCTTGTCCATGAAGTCTCAGGTTTGAAATAAGAAAAAGGATTAACTTGGGCAGGAAATGTGAGTTCATACCAATTGGTGCAAACTGGCAGACCAGCAGATGTTTAGTGTCTAGGCACTGTGGAAAGAAACTGGTACAGCCAGAAGGCAAGATGTTCTCCAGTTTCCATTTGCTATAATTACTCTCTGCAGCCTCATGTATGCTTTTCTCATTTTATAAGAACTCTCTAGGTCCTTAATGGTATTTAATTTGAGACCCTTGGTCTATACTTTATTTAGTTTTGATTGATCTGGGAAGAAGAGTAGAATCAGAGTCTTCCAGTGTGGCTGACGTTGGGTTTGGCTGTAAAGATCTGAGTGACAGGAAGAATAAGAGAGATGCTCTCCATACTAAAGAGAAGCTGTCTTCAAAAGTACAGTTTTCAAAAGTATCTCTTTATCCAGGCACAGAAACTAGCTAAGCTTTACCTCAATGGAGAAACCAAGCTCTTAATTACAGGAAGCCTACAGATACATTTTGTGAATGATCAATTGTGGTGTTTCACATGTAATTTATTCCATTTGGGACATAAAGTACTGAGGATTGAAAATTATTTACCTTTACAAATATAACAGAGCAGGATTCCAGGTTAGAGACTGGCAACAGTCTTATAGTTTGAGCCTGCTTTTCCCTCCTTCCCTCCCTCCCTCCCTCCCTCCCTCCCTCCCTTCCTTCCTTTTTTCCTTCCTTCCTTTCTTCCTTCTTTTTGTTCTGTGAAGCTAAGGATCAAACCAGAGCTTTATGCTTGCTAGGCCAGCACTCTGTTTATCACTAAGCTTCAACTCCATCCCCATAATTCAATTTGTGTGTATATGCACATGGGTGTACAAACACATATACTTACATGTGCGTGTATGAAAGTCAGTCATGCCCAGCATTTTTCACATGGGTGCTAGAGATGCAAATTAAGATTCTCATATTTTCCCAGCAAGCACTTTGCGTTTGAGCCATCTCTCCAGTTCAGCTCAATGTTTTCTGATACACTTTGTCTGAGTGGATGAATACTGACTAAAGAAACTTTCCAGAGACTGCATAGAACCTGTAAGTCTACCTTTGTCCAGGCTTGTAAGACGAAGCCCTCACATGAGGTTTATCTTGAACAATTGAGAAAACTCATTTTGACTGCTGGGGTAAAAGGATCCTGAAAAGAAAGAGCCACAGCATTCCTGGTACCAGTTGTTGCAGTAAAGAATTCTGTTTAGTTTTAGATCTGCTCCCATCTTATAGTAGCAAGCATGATGATAGTAGCATAATCCCTCAAAATAGTATTTCTGGGACACAAATGCTTCTAGTTAAGATAATATGTGTACAGTGGTAAGGCGAATAAGAAGTCCTCATAATTGACTCTCAATAAATATTTGGAAGAACAAATAAGTTAGTGAAGCACTGAAACTTCATTTGCATCTTTCTACAATATCCTTTTCAGTGTTTTAAATTTTTCATATGAGGATTGAATTCATGATTGATTAGGATGACTTTTAAAACTGTGCTCTGTATTCCTAAAAATGTCGTCTTAGCAATCCATTTATCATACATGTACTTAGATACTCTTGGTATTTCTTCTACCATGCAGTTCTCTCCAATAAGACTGAAGACATCAGCTGGGAAAGGCACATGAATTTCTGTCCTGTAATCAGAAAGGAAGTGAAGCATTAGAAATTTAATGGCAAATCTTTTAAGGGGTGATTTAACTGAAACATAAATGAAATCTACTAGTCTATACACCATCAAGTCAAATTTGAAAACAGTTTTCAAGAATCTGAAATACTTGTACATTATGTGATTATTTCTAGTTAAAGGTTTATTGATAACATGAAATATGCAGATACTGTTTTTAAAACTTAAACTTTCTTTTCTTGTTTTCTTTCCCCCTCTGATGATCTTGTTGAGCACTTAATGTAAGCTAGGCATTAAGATCAACAGACGGGGCAAAATTACATATGGTTTCTATTGCTGGTGATAAGAAATTAACTTCCAGTACTTGTGAAACATTAAATAATGTTCCACTATAACAACCCCAGGTTCTAATAGGTGGTTGCTAGCAAATAAGATGTAATAATAAGGTTGTCAATATTTTTGAGAACAAAATCTTTCTGAGAAAATTAAGAAAACAGAATTTGAACAGTTGGCATGAAAATATGTTACAAATGAAATTACATGCTTCAAAACATGAACAATGAGGCAACACTAAATTTGCTATCTACCGATGAGACATTGGGAACAGGGTGATAGCCACAAGCAAGTCTGCTGCCATTAACAAGTCTGGATATGAACTCATTTACTTAAGAAATAACAAATCTGTCAAGTTCAGCAAGCAGCAGTTTTCTAATTTAGCTATTGAGATATTTTATCTTGGGCAGACTTGTTTTTAGAGGGTTTAATATTGCTTTCCTAAGTTCCTGACAGAGTGAGCACATCAATGCTAGTTGTGGTTAGGAGCTTGTATGTGTTCATTCAACACCATTTTCTACATGCACATGTGCACATACTTGTAGACATGAGCCCTCTCAAATCTGTAGGGGATGTTTTTCCTTGAGGTGTCCTTTGCTGAATAATTTAATCTAATTTCACCTGTGTAACTCTACGTTGGAGCTATTGACACACAGAATGAAATGACTTAAGCAAAATCCAAAAAGAATGGATCCTCTCAAAAAACCTTTATAAAGGTATAATTTAATATGATAAAATAATACAAGTAATTCATGGTAATGCAGATCTAGGAAATGAAATACCATTAAAATATCTGTATATGGTATGTATTTCGGTGTGTTAATTTGAAACTTTCCAGATTAACAAGATTTAATATGGTAACCTCCTTACTTGCATTTATTCCTCAGAAGGAAAGGAGAGTGCTATAGTCATCTACAACTGTGGGAAGAATTTGTATCACAAGAGAACAGGTGGATGAGTTTCCCATTACTAGCTCCTGTGGAAGTGTGGTATTATTGGTACAGCACTGAAATGAAGATTTGCTAGTGAATCGCAATACCAACGAAGATTATGAGTTATTATTGACAGTAAAGACTGCCAAGTTATTCTTTCAGTGCTTTGCAGGCTCTCTCGTATTCAGTGATTACTAGTCATAAATTCTAATTGCTCAATGAAGAAGAGTCCGAGGGCTGCACCTGGAGCTTAGTGGAAGAGTCCTTGCATACATGCAAACTTGTGTTCAAACTCCAGTCCTGTCAATTTTGTTGTGCTTGTGTAACTGTTCTTTTCAGAAGGTTAAATAGAGCATACAGGGAGTCACTTAGACAAGGAAGCATCAGGGTTCCTATTGTAGACTGAAATGTAGTTCCAGAATCAATGTCAGTTTCTTGAGAGTGAGGTTGTACTTTATATTTCTAAGATGTAGTCACTGGGAGAATCTAGACTGAGGGTAACCAGTATGTTTTTGCATTATTTCATAAACCTGAATGTGAATCTACAATTATCTCAAAATAAAAGCTTCAACAAAAAATTCTCAATTAAAAATTTTAAGTAAATGTTAAATCTATAAACCAACTCTAGTTTGGGGATTAGTTATAAGTTGTTCATGTGTGATAGAAGAATAAGCATTGAAGAAATAAATACCACACGGGCAGCTTAGAGATGTACTCTAATGCTTAAACACGAATTTGGATTTTGTTGTTGTTGCTGTTGTTTGGCTGATATAAGCATGCGATCACATATTTCCCTCTAGTAAAATAGTTTCTGCATGTCCCTTAGTTACACATGTGAATAGAGGCATAAAATTTTGATCACTGACGTTAAAATATCTACCAGGAGTCTCATTTTATGAGCACCTGTATCATTCATGAAGGTTCTATCCTTTGGACTTCATTACCCATCCAAAGTTACGTTGCTAAACACCCATGACATTAAGAATCAAATTTCAATTTATGAATGTGTGTATGGTGGGGATCATAAACTGAAGGAAGCTTGCCCTCACAGAGACTGCAGCTCAGGTACAATGATATGTCATCTGGAAATCTATTGTCTGCTTGTCTCTAACCTCTAAAGTTACTGTTCACTAGTCTCGGAACAGTTCTTCAGGAGGAATTCCCAAAGAAGCATTATCATGAGAAGTTATAGCTCTGTATGTCATATTTCTTCTGAAGAACTTCCAGTAAGTCAATGCGTGGATGTAGAAGGTAGGGAGACTGGTGTAGAGCTAGGCAAATGTATTTGTTTATGTACCTGTTTATAACAGAAGTTTAAAAGTAAAGATAAACTAAGTATTAAATAGGAAAGAGTTTATAGAACATGGATATAAAGAAAGAAAATATTTTTGTATCAATGTGTAAGGTCTGTGTAAATATCAGTATTATTACAAAACGAGTATTTTTAAAAATTAAAAAAATTATAAAATAATGTTATACTAGGCTAAGGTTAAATTATTTAAGGAAGAAAATATTTTTAATCAATGCCATGTAGCATAAGTGTTCAGTTTTATAAAGTCCACATTAGTTACAGCCATGCCCTGGAGCTTCACATTCACCATAGCAACTTTCAGACATTGTCTTGTAATTTTATATGTATATATGTTTATATATATTTTATTTTTAGTATTTAATTTTATACATATGAGTGTATTGTCTGCATGTATTAAGTGCACCTGTGTTGTCCCATGCCCTTGGAGGTCAGAAGAGGGTGTTGGATCCCCTGGAACTGGAGTTACAGACAGTTCTTAGCTGCCAGGTGGGTGCTGGGAATCGAACCCAGGTCTTCTGCAAGAGCAACCAGTGCTCTTAACCATTGAGCCATCTCTCCATTCCCTTATAGTATATTTTTAACTCCTATACTGCATGTTTGCTATGCTTTTTCTATGTTTACATGAAAATACACACTGTTGTGCTACACTAGACTGCAGCATTCAGTATAGTGATGGTTGTGGCTAGAAGCAGCAGGTTCTATCAGACAGACTGCGTATATACAATGCTGGAGTATCCAGGTTTGCCTGCACGATGACACATGATTCATGTATTAGAAATTGTCTTTGCAATTAGATAACACAAGGCTAACAAACTATAGTTAGACATTCTAGGAGTTAATGTATATAAAAAAGCATAAATGGGCTTTTCATAGGTGCTAGAAGAACTACAGACATTCAATTCATTGCTTATTATATATGAAGAGATAAAACAGAAACAAATAATTACAAAATAGCTGATGTATCTCTGGGTATATGTCCATGTATATATCCATATTCAAGGACAAGTGAACACAATAATTTCAATTAAGAATTCAGTAACTGTGAAGAGATAGAGTAGAAAGAATGAAGTAGTTTAGAAAGAATGAAGAGAATTCAATAAAGTTAAAACTGGATGTAAATGAAATAAGAGCTGAGGAGAAAAAAAAATGATCT
Source organism: Eospalax fontanierii (assembly GCA_035773235.1). Taxonomy (NCBI): domain Eukaryota; kingdom Metazoa; phylum Chordata; class Mammalia; order Rodentia; family Spalacidae; genus Eospalax; species Eospalax fontanierii. Next base: position 38,173,872 of record CM069545.1, on the reverse strand, counting down.
AAAACATTATGTAAAAACGAATAGTACCAGGTGTGGGTTGGCACACTCCTTTAATCCCAGCACCCAGGAGGCAGAAACAGGCAGATCTCTGTAAATATGAGACCAGCCTGGTCTCTGTAGTGAGTTCCAGGCCAACCAGGAATGCATAATGAGACAGTGACTCAAAAAAAAATGTAGCTATTATGGCAAGGAAAGCAATGAAGATGGATGAGCAGGTATTTCTGTAGTAGGGTGTAGAGTCTTTAGGGTACATGCCCACAAGTAGTGTGACTGGGTCATATGGTAGATCAATTTCAAGCTTTCTGCAATATCTCCACACCGAGTTCCACAGTGGCTACACAAATTTGCACTGCCACCAGCAGCAGATAAGAGTTCCTCTTTCTCCATGTCCTCACCAGCGTTTGATGTTGTTTGCTTTTAGGATCTTTGCCATCTGAGAGAGGTAAGATGAAATCTCAAAGTGGTTTGAGAGTACTAATCTTTAGAATACTCCCTGTTCAGCTTCTTGCCCCACTTTTAAATTGGGTTGTTTGTCTTCTTGATGTTTAGTTTTTCGAGTTCTTTGTATATGCTAGAAACTAACCCTCTGTTAGAGGTATAGTTGGCAAAAATGGTTTCCTACTCTGTAGTTTGCCTCTTCACTTGAATGATGGTCCTTTGGGATGGACTCACACTGAAGGACATTTGGAGACACAGACTCTATAGACCTTACTATATATTAAACAGAGTACATTAACATTGGTGGGGAGAAATAAAGGTAGATACAGATTAGAAAGGGGAGCTAAATACCATCAAATGGTGTTGTAGTAAAATCACAGAAATTCAATTATACTTTTTTTAAAAAATAAAAAAATAAAAATTTAAGAAAGAAAGGGTAAGATTTAATGTATGTGTAACTGGAATTCCAGAAGCTGAGGCGAGCTAGCTTGTTCCTTCCAAGTTCTCTCAAAGCTGTTCCTTTAAACAAAAATCTTGCTCTGTATTATTGAAACAGTACATCCAGCATGACACAGGAAAGAAATAAGGAATTTTGTCTTATCAGAGGAGAATTTTCCCTTCCTACCTTTATGGTCTCAAAACAGCATATAGAACCACAAACAGATGTTATCGGCCCAATCCTACCCATTCTTTGCAATACAAACAGGATAAATTGTTATTTTTAACTATATTTACTGCTTTCAGCACTGATATTTTCACAATACACACACACACACACACACACACACACTCATACACACACAGGTCAGGGGCAAGGAAAGTTCATGAAAGATTAGGAGCTACATGTTTAGTTTATAAGAAGAACCCGAGGCCTACTAAGATTATTTATATTGTGAACAAGTAGAAATAGTGTTAAGTGATCGCAGAAGGTAAGATTAACTTTGGTTACAAGGTTGGGTAAGATTCCCATGTGTAACAGAAGACATTCCCAAAAGTCACTCCCACAGACTATTTTCAAAGGAACAGTGAAGTGATTATCAGTTTATATCAGAAATAAGAGAGTCCAGGAAAAGATGCAATGAAATATTTAAAGTATTCAAAGAAAAAAAGTTGTTAATCTAGAATCAAATGATTAGTAAAATATGCTTTGGAAATGAGGGGCTCTTAGGTACAGAAAGCAAGCACTTTATGACTCTCAGCTCTGTACTGACGGACTATTTAAAAGATGTTCTTTGGGTGAAAGACAAACAATTCTCTATGGAAACTCAGAAAGGCAACAATGAGCAGTGTGAGTATTGGGAAAGCTTAGAGCAGTGATTTCAAAGTCTCCCCAGGGCTGGCCAAATAGCTTTGCAAGGTCTTTCAATCTCATAAGATCTTTGATTCAGCAGATTAGGTGCTGAAATTTACATTTTAACAAGTTTCTGGGTGTTCCTGGTACTGTTGGCCTGGGGCCCACACTTTGAGAACCACTGAAGACTATTGAGTGTATAAAAGGCTGTGGGACTTAAAGTTTATATTGATTTAAAATCCATACATATATGGATAGTTATTTTCTGAAAATAGGTGTCATATCTCTCCCTGAGCAGCAGGGCAAGATTGTCTCTGCAATACATAGTATCTGTAAATGGTATTGCATCAATTGGATATTCTGTCGAAAAATTCACTATGCCTTCCTCACATCATGCACTATGTGCAGTCCCAGATGGCTTTGAATTCCCAATACTAAAGGGAAGAATAAAGCTTGTAGAAGGCATACTGAGAATAACGAAGCAGCTGTGGAAAACGCTCCAGATGACTGAAAAGTGACGCTAAATAGAGGAAAATAGAAGTTACATTAAAATTTATAATTATGCTAATCAAAAGACACTATCAGAGAGAGAAGGCAAGATGAAGGGCGGGGGATTACGTTTGAAATAAACTCTGTACCTCATTGAGAATCTCCCCTCCACTTTGTGTGCATATGTGTGTGATGTATAAGAAGACAACAAACCTCCCTCTATGAAGTGGGAAAAATCTTTGAAATTGCACTTTACACAAAAAGATTTGCAAATGATTCCTTAAAATATCAAAACCTACTCAACCTCATTAAGTGATAATTGAAAAAATATATGCATGAATCATATATATATATATATATATATATAAACAGTATGAATTAATATTCCTATTTAAAATCAGAATAGATAAATTAAAATTATATATGGAAATATAAATTGTGAAACAGGGGCTAGAGAGATGGCTTAGTGATTAAGAGCATTGACTGTTCTTTCAGAGGACTAGGGTTTGGTTCCCAGCACCCATATGTCAGCTAACAGTCATCCATAATTCCAGTTCCAGGGGATCCAACACTCTCTTTTGGCTTCCCTTGGCTTTGCATGATGCAGCTGCACTTACATACATTCAGGCACAACACTCATGTGCATAAAATAAAAATAATCAAATAAAGTATTAAATTGTGAAGCACGGCAAAATGAGAAACATATACTACAAGGTAATGTGTATAACCACTTAGAAACAGTTTGGTATTATTTTCTAAATTTGAAATGAACATTACATATGATTCAGCAATTTTCATTCCAGGATATGTTCATGTTACTCAAAGACATGTGCAACAAATGTGCATCATGATTCATAAAAGCCCAATACTGAAAATGACCCAAATTTCTATAAACAGCTAAATGGGAAATAAATTGCAGTATACATTAAGTGCAGTTTCAAGCATCATTCTAGGTTATGAATGATCTATATGGACCAATGTAGGTGAATCTGATAAATAATATAGAAGAAAAGAGGCCAATTACACCATCACATGGGAATGATATTCATGTAGATTCCAAAACAGATAAAGCTAAATTGAACTTTCTTAGTTTATAAAATTTTTTTTAAGCAAGGACTGCTTTCAAAATGAAGATAATGTGATTTTGTTTGTTGGAAAGAACGAGAAGTTAAGAGGGTGGTGAAGGGCTTGCTGTTCACTAGGATTAGCCCATTTCACCAACTAGTTAGATATTTAAAAACACACATGCATATATAATTGAGCTGTACATCTTTGCTTGGTTCCTTTTCCTATATGAATATTTTACCTAAAAAGATAAATCCACTTACTTGAAATACTTAATGTCCTTTTTGCAGGAGTACTTTAATTAATCTTTTATTTATTCTGTATTCCAGTTTTTACATTTGTTTTGTTTTGTTTGTTTATTTGTTTTATTTCTTTGACAGGGTCTGCCTAGTCCCAGCTTGCCTGGAACTCACTGTGTAGACCAAGCTGGCCTCATTCTCACAGAGATCCACGTGCCTCTGCCTCTGCAGGGCTGGGATTAAGAGCATGCATCACCATTCTGGGTGTAGTTCTTACATTATTTTCACTCCTTTATCAAGGTAAATTATGTAAAATGGGAATCAGGTGCTGATATTATTTTGATAAACATCTTATTGATCCATATGTTACCTTGTGTATTTGTTTTAGTTTGGTTTCAAATATATAGATTCAGGGAGAATCAGTATAATCATTGGATAAAATGTTTGTTTATAAATACAAGAAATGTTCTTATTCTTGTCTGACTGGCCAACTTTAACAATCTTACTGCAGGATTTGAGCCTATTTATATCATGTATTCATATATTAAAGTAAACCAATTTATTTAAAAGATATCTATTATTGATAAATAATAGATAATAAAATATTGTTACTAAACATGGATCATATTACTCACATTATACATAGACTGTAAGACATAATGTCCCTTCAAACCTCATATGCTGAGGGCTGCTCCTCAGCTGACAGCTTTGTCAGATGTAGTAGAAACCTTAGGAGGCAGAGCTAGCTGATTGACGTAGGTCTTTAGAGATGTGTTGTGGTTGGCATTATCAGTCTAGGGTAAGGTTGGGTTCATTTTTTTCTGCCACTTTATGAATTAAAAGGCAGGAAAAATCCCAGACCAGCAGAGACTTTACATAGAAAGAATGAAGAATCATGCATCCATACACACACTCAGCAAAAAGAAAATTTTCCCTTAGTAGAGTGGGGAATTTAGAAACTAAGAATCCAAAGGCCACCTAGGAGGACCTGGATTTGAAGTGGTTTTAGTGGACACCTCTAATTTTGAACTGATCAATTTAAACAAAGAAGAAAAGGCTGATAGGCTTAGGACTTCAAATGATGAAGTGTCCAGATCTAGATTCGATCTTAGCTGGATTAGTTTGAACTAGTCAGAAAGAGGACTCTGATGGCTAGGGGGACCCCCCAGGCCTTTGTTACAGACCAAAAGGAAGTCAGAAGTGTGCGATACTTATTATTCCTCAGCGGCATGTTCCCTTATTAGAAATGTACCATGAAGGGTATTTGGAGTCCCAGCACCTCCCTCTTTCCCTTTTCCTGGTTCCTGTCCACCTTGAGGTGAGCAATTTCCTATTCCACATGCTTTCTACAATGATGTTCTGCCTCAACACTGGTCCAGAGCAATGCAGCTAGGCAACCATGGACTGCCCCTCTAAAACCTTGAGCCCAAATAAATCTATCCTCCTTATACATTGCATACCTCTGGTATTTTATCATAACAATGGAAAGTTAAGTAAAACAGACCAACAAATTTAATCATATAAAGTCCATTAAAAATATAGTCTGTAAGGTGCTGAGGATGTAGCTCAGTAGTCACTAGAGTGCTTACTTAGTAAAGTCAAGGCTTTCGGTTCTAACTCCAATATTGCAAGCAGCAACAAAATCTATCTATCTATCTATCTATCTATCTATCTACCTACCTATCTATCTATCTGTCTATCCATCCATCTACTCTATATCTATCATCATCTATCTATTATTGTCTATCATCTATCAATATATCCATTATCTATCTCTATGTCAATCATCTCTCATCTATCTAACTAATCTAACAGTCACAGCCTAGAGAATAATATTAAGCAATTCTTTTCAAGTACAGTGAAAGATTTCCATTTCAAACTTTCTAAGGTAACAGGTTAGCTGGCTATAATTTCCAGAATTCTGGTAAAAGATAAGCTGCAAAACTCCTGGGTTATCAAGGCATCAGGCAGTATGAGTATCAGCATGTCAGGCACTGTCCCGGAGTTTCAATCCCATAGGGTTAAGAAAAGAGAGTTAGGTGGCATCCAAGGGTAGTATTGGAGTAGTGTAAATCTAAGTTCAGAGTACTCTAATAATCTTGAATGCCCTTTAACTCTATAAAGAGACACTGGAGCTCCGTGGCTATAAATAAACTCACCCTTCATTCCAGTAGGAAGTACCATTATCTCCATCTTTCAAAGCTGTCTACTACATAAACATTTTTGAGTATTTAGTCTAGAAATCAGTATCTTCTTTGTAAGTCATACAAATACACAAGTGATTTTGAGAAAATGGTTTCTAAGTAGATACAATAAATTGATACAAGACAGAAATATTCTCCAACTTCTAGAGATTAGCTAAACTGGCTAAAATGATTTCTTAAAAAATTGCAATGAAAGTTCAAATTGTTAATTTTCAAATTAACTTAATTTAATTTTATATATAAGAGCATTTTGCCTGTATGTAAGTGTAGCGCATGCATGCAGTGTCTTTGGAGGCCAGAAGAGGGTGTTAGATCCCCTGGAACTAGATTTACAGATGGTTTTTAGCTGCCATTTGAATGTTGGTCTTCCACAAGAGCAGCCAGTGTTCTTAACCACTGAGCCATCTCTCCAGCCCCAAATCTAAAACTTTAATGGTTCACAATGTATTAAAAATGCTTGTCAGACTCATGATCACATGAAGGCCTCTCTCTCTCTCTCTCTCTCTCTCTCTCTCTCTATATATATATATATATATATATACATGTATATAAATATATATATATAGACTATATAGATATTATATAGTCTATCCATAGGTTTTGGATTTATGGATTTAACAAACTTAAAATTAAAAATACTTATAAAAACTCATCTTTACTGAACATATTAACATTCCTTTTCATCATTATTCCCTGAAAAATTCAGAATGGCAACTATCCAGAGATTATTTAAAGTACCTGGAAGGATGTGAGTAGAACATATACAAATACTGTGTCATTTTAAATAACAGACATAAGCTTCTGAAGCTTTTGTTGACCATAGGGCCCTGAAATCAATTCCCCACGGATTCTAAGGGACAGCTGCATAGTGTACATGTGAAAAGTATACCATACACACACATAGACACACCACACATATTCATACATGACCACACACAACTATTTATGACTTATTTTCTACCTCTTGGATTTAAAACGTAAATTAATAACCCTGTGTAGGATTTATTTCTTTTTTTCTGTTCCCCAAATTATTTTGCATTAATTCAATTAAAAAGGGGTACTAATGTGTCGTACAACTCTCCTTTCTTCTGATTAACACGGTCCAAGGGAAAACAAAAAGAACGTGTGAGCAATGCGAAGGCCTCATAGTCAGTAAAGGGTGACAACATTTTCCTGACTTGAAGACCACCTTCCACCCACAAACTCTAGAACACTATGCCCCACAGAGTGGAGTGCAGTGAGGAGTTGTTGCACTGAAATAATTTGAACCCAGGATCCTTTCCACAGTTTGAGTAATGCACGCTGTGCTTTGAAATTTGAAAACATTTCTTTTTGTTAAACACATTTCCGGTGACCATAAGCTCCAAGGCGGATTTATGATGATTTCCGTATAAAGATTCATAGAAAGGGAAAGTTATCTCCGAAAATAACTGGAAATACATTTTATTATGAGACGAAGGAGTTAAATGGCTGTCTTTGTTTTTCTTTTCGTCCTTTGACAATTGGTATTTTTGTTGCTATTGTTATGATTTTGGTTGTCATTTTCATTTTCTATAGGAATTTATCAAGGGGCATTTACGGCAAAAAAATGATCCCTGTAAGTTCATCCAGTGGCTAAAGTATCAGCAATGTGTTGGAACTACTTTGATCTAAAAATCAGTGTTCAACAAACCCAGGAATTCTAAAATGTTTCCCTATTCTTGCTACAAAATTATCTCCTCCAGGATCTAAAAGAGGCTTGTCAATGGCAATTATCCGGCTAGCACTGGTCTGAGCACTCCGGGGTCTTCCACACAAAGGGTGAGTGGGGGGCGTGGGGAGGCTGTGAGGTGTCCCTGTCCCGCCTAGCCTGTTGAAGCCCGCCCCAGCCATCAGCTGGGACCGGGAACTTGGAGCAGGCTAAACTTGGGGTTCGGGATATTTGAATGCCTCCCAAATTGCAGTCCTACCCAAAGAGGCTGCGAGAGAGGAGCGAGAGAGGAGCGGAGTGCGTGCGCGAGCGGAGCGCTTACGTCGCAGCGGCTCTGGGCTGGGATAATTAGGAGTTGAGCTGAGCCAAGACCTCTTTTAGCAGCAGCCGCCGCAGGAGTGGCAGCGGCAGCAGCCCGGAGGGGCGCGTGGGACCCGCCGGCTCCGAGCGCACGGGGACAGGCCGGCGCCCGCCCGGCCACCGAGCCACCTCCGCGGGCGCACAAAGGCGGCGGCGTCCGCCCTCGTGGCCTGCTCCATCCCGGCGCCCTCGAGCCCTGCTTCCCTCTCCTCTCCGGTGGGCGAAAATGACAGGGCCGGGCGAGGACCTGGGACAGCGGTGGCCCTAGCCTGCTGGTCCCCACCCTGAGAGAGAGAGAGAGAGAGAGAGAGAGAGAGAGAGAGAGAGAGAGAGAGAGAGAGAGAGAGAGCGCTGGCCCCGGATGGTGTGGTCCTGGCTGCTCCCTGGTGAGTCCTCATCCTGGGTCCCCGCAGCCCGCTGTCCTCGCTTGCTCCATCCCTCCGAGAGAGAGGAGTTGATGCGGGTGTCGTCCCAGCCGCCACCGCCTCCGCCTAAACCTAGGCTGATGGATGCCGGGGAGTGCCGCATTGCTTAGCGTCCCTGCCTCCGGGTTTGCTGGTAGGAACCGGCTGCTCTTTCTTCTTTCTGGCTTTGGAGGGGTTAGAGAAAAGATAGAGACATTTTTATTTCATTCCCCACAACTCCCTGCACCCACCCACACCGTTTTCGACATGTACATGCCCAGAGAGGTCCCTTCCTGTCCCCACCCTCACCCTTCTCCCTCGCGGCAAGTCCCTTGAAATAAAGGGATAGAGAGGTAGAAGTTGGGGGTGGGGTACGGGGAGCACCACGCCGGGGTCAACGTTACCCCAAACCCTGCCAGAGTCTTATGAGATCACAGCGTGTGGAAGAGGGGCGGAGGGAAGGTGCGCTATTTGCAGAGTCTCCCCTAATTGGATCATAATAATTTAAAGTAAAATCACAGAAAGATATCTTGTAAAAATAGCATCTTTGCATAAGCAGAGGGAGAAATAAGCTTCTTTCCCTCCCTCTTTCTCTCTTTCTTTCTGCCAAAGAAGCTCTCTCCCCGCCCTGGAGCTCGGCGCTGGAGAACCACCTTATTATTAATCAGAATCCCGGTCTTTATCCTTGGCAGGCGCATCTTTCAGCAGGGACCGCAGCGACATCACAGTGCTGGGTCTGAGATGTGCGTGGGGGTTGTTTTCGTTACATCTTGGAAGACGAGAGAAGAGGACAGTACCAAGATCAGAAGCACCCTTATTAGGTGAAATTAGTATTTTTTAAAAAGAATATATATATATATATATATATATATATATATATATATATATAGAGAGAGAGAGAGAGAGAGAGAGAGAGAGAGGGAGGAGAGAGAGAGAGGCAGGCAGACTTGCAGGGCTAATGAAGACCCACGTCTAATTAACGGAAAGAGAAGGAACTAATGTTAGGCATTGTTTTTTAGGGGGGTTGGAGGTAGAAGTTTCGATTCCCACACAGCAAGGCTGTGGAGCAGGAGCAACAGGGTACTTGATTGGACACGAAGAGCAATCATTTCCTGTAAAGGAAAGGAAGCAGGCAGCATCAAGGAGGAGAACTGGGGGCCAGAGTGTGGTGTGGCAGTGGCAAGGGCCAGGTGTGTGGTGGAACAGTCAAGGAGAGCTCCAGAAGGGAGGCTTGGGTGCAAAGGAAAAGAACAATGACTCATTTGCAAGCTGGTCTCTCTCCTGAGACCCTGGAGAAAGCTCGCCTGGAACTCAATGAGAACCCAGACACTCTGCATCAGGATATACAGGAGGTGAGGGACATGGTCATCACCAGGCCCGACATTGGTTTTCTGCGCACGGATGACGCTTTCATCTTACGCTTCTTGCGGGCCAGGAAGTTTCATCACTTTGAGGCCTTCCGTCTTTTGGCCCAATACTTTGAGTACCGGCAACAGAACCTGGACATGTTCAAAAGCTTCAAGGCCACTGACCCTGGCATCAAGCAGGCTCTGAAGGATGGCTTTCCTGGGGGTCTGGCCAACCTGGACCACTATGGCAGGAAGATTCTAGTCCTTTTTGCTGCCAACTGGGATCAAAGCAGGTAACTCCTAAATCTTAACTTATGATCTTTTTTTTTTTTAACCCTCTTATTTTCTAGAATTTACCCTTAGGAGTTCCACAGGGTTGTAGCTTTGGTATTTATGGTTTTTTTTTTTTTTTTTTTTTTTTTTGGTTGGGAACAAAGGGGAAATGAGATGAAGAAATGAGATTTTGGTGGGCGCCTAGGAAGAGGGGAGCACTTGTATTTTTACTTTTGAAACTCTTCCTTCACTTAACAGAGTTTTGACTACAGCTTCAAGTGCTTCTGGAACCGTATTATTATGCTGAGACTTAAGTCACTTCACTTCTAAATAAAGCTTTTAAAATGTTCACCTCCTAAATAAGTTTGATGATGTGGGGAAATGAAGAATGAATAAAGTAGACTTTTTCCTTCCCCCTCAAGATATGCATAGATTCATCATCCTCATCCTCTTTCTCTCTCCTTAGTAATGATATTTTATCTTCCCTGAATAGCCTAGTGCTCAATCAAGAACAGGCAGTTTTATTGCTTGGGAACTTTTCTGCTTGGTGATGTGCAGATGAAGGTATAATATGATGTGTGTCACTTCAATGGGAAGAAAAGTTGTACCCTCTGTCGCTGAGCATGCCTAGCGAAAATAAATAAAGGGTGACTGGCATACTTGTTCTACACCTATCACTAAACTGAAGAGTGTGTTTCCTGTCTGATGTGATTTTTCATATTTTGAAAGTGGAAAAGGTTAAGATATATCAGCTGGTAGACTCGTTGAGTTCAGTTGTTACTTAGTAGAGGAGAAATAATATGTTCACATTATGCACTTTCTATTAGTTGCTTTGGAGGGCATTCCCCTTCAAACCACTACATGCTTTATTGTAGAATAATGCTGACAGTGACACTCTAGTTCCCCAATCACAACTGTTTCCTGAGGCTGAAAAATATAAGAGATCATAAAAGGTTCTTCATTAAGGCAGTTTCCATTAGGTGCAAATTTAAATGTATTTTATAAGACCTAAAAAATACTGTAAGACGTACGATGTGTAAGGAGCTAATTGGTATACTGGTGTATTTTTAGTTCTGTGAATGGTGAATGTGTCTCTGGATGCATCTGGTTTGTTTAAACTATTTCAGCTGTAAGTGATTTCCATACAGGCTTCTGACAGTCTTAGTATGTTAAAATTTCAGTTTATATTTTAACAGGTATTCTTCCTCCAACTGGTCATTCCTTTCTATAATTCTCGGTTGAGAGGTACGTGTGATAGTTTTTCCTAGTAAATATAAAGAAAAAGTACTACCTGAAGAATTAAAGAGATCAGAAAGTCAAAGAGAACTAGCCACTAGGAGAGACTGGAGATCCTTTGTTTTGGTTAGTAATGTGGATCTTAAATGGCTTTTTGTCAGGTAGGAAACTTCACAGCACTATGAAATTCCATCCATTGACCACAGCTTTCTCAAAGTCTTTCTCAAAGCTTTCTTTTTTGTTTAATGCAAGAAATTCATTGTAGAGTTATACAAGCTATTTGTACATATCAAAACTGAAGAAAAAAATGCCCCAGAACTGTATATTCTTTATGTCTATAAGACTGGAACTTTATTTATTGAGCTATAGTACTATGTGATATTGAACTATAGTGATAATGTGCGTATTTTGTTTTTAAATATGTCTTAAATCTGTTTGAGATCCTTAGAGAGACTGATTTCATCTTTCTTACATACATATACATCAGAGCTATATTTCTTCTTTCTGTACCTCAGTAAATATTCACAGTGTTTATAAGTCCTATTAAGATGAAAATTATAGTTCTCATGTATGTTGGATATATTAAAAAATTAAGTTTTAGTTGCTTATTGCATATATTCACATAAAACAAAGGCTGTTATCAAAACTCTTTGGAAATTGATAAAGGGCAAGAATTGGTTGAATAGTATGTAGAATTATTTTTATTAAGCTTGCATAAGATGATAAAAAATAAAAGACTGTGGATTTAAAATTTAAAATTGTATGCCATGTCCTATAAAAATATGCTGTCCTATAAACAGATAACAGGATTCCATTTCTATGGTTGAGAAAAAGCTATATAGTACATCAAGGGGAAAAGCACACAAGTAATTTACAACTTCTAAATTTCATTTTTTCCCTCTTATGTCCTTAAAAAAGTTCCCTTTTTTCATTACCTACCACACTTCTCCAGTCCACATATGCTTATTGACAGGGACTAGTATATAAACAGTTCTGCAGTCTTGACATCCTCTGTAAACCTAAATCTGTAGGATATGTGCCTCAAAAGGCTACAGTTCTTGCTTTGAAATGGAAGGAGATATGTTTCTGACAGTGCCAGGGTCTTTCTAGTTATCTCATCCTGGATCTCCTCCTTCTGTCCTGGAGCTTCATGGTTTATCCTCCTCAACTCCTATAGAAGGCTCTGGTACGGTCTCTGTGTGATATCTTGCTGTTAGGCACACATGACATCTGCCAGCTACAGATGTATTCTCTCTTTCCTTCCCCTCATTCTGTGAGCTCAAGAAGATTGTCTGTCTGAACTTAATTCTGACCATATCCCTTGAGTTGAATGATAGTTTTAAAAAGTAGTGTTGTTTTACAAAATCAATAAGGAGGACATGTAGACGATGATAGGGAAATTCCAGAAGTAGAGTAGAAGAAAATTCCCTCCCCATAATTTGGTGAAAAAGATTATATACAACTTTCTAGATGTAGGGGTAAAAGAGTTTTGAATTCTGAAAAAAAGTTGCCAAGTTTGCTGAAAGAGTTAATATGTAAAAGAAAAACCATGTTATTATAGCTGAAACAGCACCTGAACTAGAGTAGACACTCAGCAAATACTTGAGTTGAAAGAAAAGTTACACAGTTTTTATAAAGAGTCTAAGCAAGAGTTTGTCTATTATGTGCTCTCTCCTTTATTAAACAGGAAAATTTCCCTGCTCCCCAGGACACTAGACCATAAACGTATGTGAGATGGTGACTACAGATAAAATAGTGACTTTTTCCTGCTCTAATGTAGCACAGGTTAGTTTGAGATTATTATAAAGAATTGAACGATTTCCAAAAACATTATGAGACAAAGAGTCATCAAGACAACTATACACAGCAGAATATTTGCAGTATAACCACCGATAGAACAACTTGAACCACTAAAATGTCAAAATGACTTTTACTTTGGTCTATGGTTCTTTTAACAAGGAAAGGACAGGCTTAGATGATTGGTACATTTTATTGATCAGGCTGTACCTTGGAAAGGGATCATATAATTTTGTCTCCTTTCTTTCAGGTCATTTAATTAATTTCTGAAGACAGAAGTAAACATCAGGAAATTATAAACAATTTCATACTCACCCTGCAACACTAGAATACAGTAGTCCTCCCTGGACCCCACATACCACATGCTTCATTTCTTTCCTCAGGGATAGTGCCTTGCTTAGGACTGAGCAGATAAATTCAAATCATTCACCAGATTTTATCAAGAGTCTGAAGATAATGGTCCATAAAGTTAGAGTAGCTGGCCCTGCTTGTGGAAGGGTAATTTGGAATGAAATGTTTATGGAAGGGTAATTTGGAATGATGAGAAAGCAGTCTGGACTCCAGAACTTGAGAGCAAATATCTGAGGACTTGAAATCCATAGGCAAGGGTTGGGACAGGGGCTCAGTGGGTAAAAGCATGATGATCTGAGTTCAAATCCCATAGGCCACTTAAAAGCTAGATGTGTAACATGTGCTTCAGTAACCTCAGAGCTGCTGTGGCAAGGATATGGTAAAGGAAAATCCTCAGAAGCTTATGGGTCAGCTAACCTGTCATATAAATTGGTTAAATAACAGAAACTCTGTCTCAGAAAAGGTGGAAGGCAAGAACTGACTTGCGTCTTCACACTTCACATCATATATACATGTGTGTGTACACATACGCACACATACATGGGCAAATGATTGCTGGAGATATTAAAAAATGAAATTGTGTCACATTAAACACAAATGTGATGTATTTTGAGAGTTGGCCTAATCTTAATATTTAACTTCTGTAGATCTCAACGGACTTACAGAGTTTTTTTTTTTAATATATATCTCAAGCCACCATTTATCTGGAATTTGGCAGATAGTCATTATAAAACAATTAAATGTAGCTAGAATTAAAACGATTCTTACATGTGTGGTAATTCAGAGAGGGCTGGCCATCTTGTACTGCTTTTACCTCATCACAATGATTGATTTTCATTTATAGTCTTAAAGCTTCAGAAAGGGTGCAAAGCAGACTGGTCAGACATTCCTATGATGCTATAACTCATTTTGGAATTTTTCCATTATTCTTGCCTATTTATTGTTGTGTGTGCCTTTTTTGTGAAAAAAGAAAATATGTAAATAGACTGCTATTCATTCATGGCTTCTCTTTGAATTATGATCATGGTCCTATTTACTAAAACAGTGTGGTTAGTGTTTGCAATGAATGAGGACTATAAAAACAATATCTTGCCATTTAAAATAGCCCCAGACTGGGCCAGTTTTATTTACTACCAGATAAAAGATTTAGTCTTCTAGAGAAGTGCACCAAGAAAGCAAAATGAAATAAAACAAAAATTATTAAGTATAAATTAAAATAGTCAAGGGCAGTTAACCAGGTAATTAGGGAGATTCACTCATAATAACTCTTAAAAAAGACAAGAAAATAGTTCCAGTTGTTTAGACCTGATTTTCTAAGGAGTTGTCATACACAACTGCAGGTCAGGCGTTCTCATGTTCACAGTCCTGGAGGCCTTGCTGTGTGGTGGATTTTGATTGGGTCACAGCTAGCATTGACAGGTGTACATTGCATGGGATTTCGGTCCCAGCACAACTTCCATATTATAGTAAGCTCTTTGGAAAAACATTTTGGGAGCAGTGAATGATTCTGAACTTTACTTCCAGTACTATAGAAAAATAAAGGTAGCATAAAAAAAAAACTGCCTTGAGACATGTTAAAGAAATATGGCAAGAAATTTCTGAAAAAGTAGCACAGTCTTTTAAAACTAGGACTGTTATGAAGCACTTAGTGAAATAATCCTGAAACAGCAGCAGCAAAATCAGGAGAATGAAGGTCAGGTAGCCTGCTGGTTAGGCCTGTTCCAGGCTATTTCCATGTTTCAAATGTGCAGTTTTAAACAAGGGTGAAAAGAGGCAACGGACTTGAAGTTACCACAGCATGACTCAAGTGAAATACTCAAGGTTTGTTTTGAAATATGAGCCAACACTTTCTGTACTGGCAGAGTGTATTTAGTTAATGAATACATTTCCTCTGTTTGGGAAGACTGAGCTCTTAACTTGGGCCAGAGCAGGTGTATATATTTCACAATCGTGATAAACAGCATTCAAGACCTGAGGGAAAAATCTCTTCTTGTATTCTGCATTCTTATGACAGCAAGTAACAAACTGAGCAGTTGATGCTTCCTTCATATTGACTTAAAAGTAAACCAGTCAATTGCTTGCTTTATATGTAGAATTTTTTAGATACTGGGAACAAACCTATTCCCATAGCAGATAGTTTGTAACTTTAAGGAACATTCAGTTTCTCTGGGAAAAAAATGTGAAAAATCTAAGTAATTAACCTTATGTTTGATGAAGATAACTAACTGTATGTTACTGCTAGAAGTTTTGCACATAGGGTGGCTGTGAGCCACTGTGAGTCACAACAGCAAAAGGAAAATATCACCTATTTGCCTACCTTAGTTTAGTCTTAATGTTCCAGTACATTCATTCACCCACTCACTTGTTCCTTCCTTCCTTCCTTCAAAAGTAGAGTTTCCATTATAGCTTAAGTACCCCTTCTAGAATCATCTGACTAGTCAATGCATTAGTCATTTCCTTTTTGTAACTACAGTTTCTAACCTAAATCAAGGGAAAGACAAATAAATATAATCATATCACTGTCCAGCTCTAATAGTTAAAGGAATCTACCTATGATTTTTAAAATCTTGATTAAACTTCACATGATAGAGAAAATGTTAAGAGGAAAGAATACATGTTCCGAGGGCAAAGACTTCAGTCACGGGCATTTGCTTAGAGTGTCTAGTCCTGAAAAGTTGACTTCCTCATGTGCTCGCATTTTTCCAGCATGAATCTGTTGGCCTTTTTGCTGTAGTAAGTGATCAGGTTTTGGTTTTTGTTTTTGCCTTTTTTCTCCCAAGAATGGTATCCGGTGATTCTCTGGTTCTCCATCAACTTCCTGCCTACAGCAGTAACACTAAAGTCATGCTAAGACAGTTAATCCTTGATCAGCGACAGAAGTCAGGTAGACGCAAACTTCAGAATCTGTATTTCCTCTAGCGCTTGTAGATTTAGCCAGTTCCAGCTCGGCTCCTATAAATGTCTTGATTTTCTTTTCCCAAATCCCCTACTCTGACCTGGCTCAGCTGTAATTCCATGTTAGTATTGACTTCCTGAGATCCTATCTTCCAACAAACACAAGTTATCAAGGCATGAAAACACAGATCATCTAATGTTTAAGCTCTGTTCTAGGTATGAGACACCGAAAGAAATGGAAAGAATACTATTCTAAGTGTGCCGGAAAGGTGTGGCTTCCAATCTAGGCTTCCCTCTTTTCTCTCGTGGTCATTCTAGGTAATCTTTAAATTTTCTGAGATGCTATATTCTCCTCTGTAAAATAATAGGAACAAAGCCTATACAGACAGAGACTTAGTCATTGTTTCAAGATTAAAATAATACATTTGAAATTACCTTGAGAATCTTAACTATTACACAAATAGAAGTATTATTATTAATATTATTACTACCACACAGTAATATAAAACCCTTGGATGAATTCATCAGCTTTAGCAGTAATGATACCCTGTGGCATTAATAAAGGTAATTCTTTTCCTTCTTCTCCTTCTCCTTTGTTTCTTCTTCAAGCACCTTTCTAACAGGAAATGCTTTAGACATTAGAAAAATGTGGTTTAATGAAAACGAAGGGGTCTGGTCAGCCTTAATGAAGGATTTAATAGTGGCTGATTGATTTAGTGACAAAGGGAAATTGCTGGCTGCTGTGCTGTTCAGTGTGAGGCCAGGATGCTAGTAATTCGCTCGCATTACTGAAAAGGTTAGAAAAGTAGAAAGGATATGACCTGTTCACAATTTCAACTGATTTTTGTACTGGAGGAAGGGATGCTGTGGACTCTAGAGGGGAAGTGTAGGCCAACAAGCCACCAAGAATTGCTTGGCCAGAGGCAGGAGAAAATACTTGCATTATCATGTTGAATATTTTTCAAAAGTTCTTTCAAAATTCACTTTCTGTAACTAACTTCTTTTATTTTAAAAAAATCAAGGGGCTGGAGACATGGATCAGTGGTTAGGTTAGGAGCACTGGCTGCTCTTCCAAAGGACTTGAGTCCTGTTCCCAGCACATACATGACTAATAACCATCCTTAACTCCAGTTCTAGGGGGTTGGGATCTGACACTCTCTTCTAGCCCCTGCGGATATTGCATGACACAGATGAACTTACATACATGCAGGCAAAACACTCAAACACATAAAATAAAAATTAAAACATAAATAAAAGTTAAAAAGCCACCAAGATTTGCAGGCTTCTGCTCTAGTCTGAGATGATATGTGATGAAATTCTTGTCTTCTGCCCACCCGATGTTTTCTATTACCCTTTGGGTATAGAGGAAAGCCTTGAGTGTATAATACAACTAAAATAGGGCCAAATCTTGATGGCACTTTGTTGTCTTCTGTATGGGGAAGTAAAACAGTGTCATTTGTACCCTTGGGAAATGATTTCATTACGTATATATTGTTGTGGTCCTGTGTGTACAAGGTATGTTACTGGGCACCGAAGACAGAAAGTAGCATCAAATAGTAAAACACAGTTTTAAAACTAAGTTTGTACATCTGTGATCAGAAGACAAATAGGGATTTTTTTTTTAGTGTATTGGAGGTTCAGACTATGTAGGAAAGGGCACTGGGGTCTCCAGCAGGTAGAGATAGTCTGACATAGCAGAGCATGCTGGAGGTGAGAGAGGGAGGTGAAAAGAGTAGAGCTTAAGGAGTGTGGTACCCTCAGTAGACTGAAGAGAAGGAGGGAGGAGCAGAGAAGGGTAGAGAGAATTGTGGGGGATGAGTATGTGACAAAACTCTCCACGGCTGGGCTGAGCTCACTGTGCATGGGTCTGCAAGGTAAGATGTATGATATTTAATAGATACTGAAGTTTTGAAGAGTCAAGAGTGAGTGGTTTTAGATGCAGGGTTTAGATGCAGAAACTTTTGCTTGGATCTTGAGCATGCCAAATTTGCAGGATCCCAGGAGCTTGCTGGATTCTACTTTCCTATGATCACACTCCTCCTCACTGGCTCTTAGAATCTTTCTGTTCCCTCTTCTGCAATGATTCCTGAGCCCTGAATGAGTGAGACATAATATAAGAGTCCTGTCCAGGGACCCACACCCGATAGAGAAAGGGATATAATAAAAGGGATATAATAAATAGGACTGATTGAGATGTTCTGTATGAAACACACAATGATTCAATAAAAATCATATTAAAAAATAAACAAATAAACGTCTGTTTCCCAAGGCTCAGGATCCATTGAGAAAGAGAGTGAGAAATATTGTAAGAGCCAGATGGGGCAGATGACCACAAAGGAGGTCTTCTAGACAGCTGGTCAGTTACTCATATGAACTCACAGCATAGTGACAGTATGCATAAGTCCTATGAAAGCTCAAACCAGACAAAATCCCAGCATGGACTTTGGGAAGTGGATAAGAAATCCCAACCCAACATAAGGAAATTTTGGCAATTAATGGCTGCCGGGAGAGGGAAAGAGAGTGGTCAGGACTCTTGGTGGACCCAGTAAATGGATCCACCCTGAAGAATATTGGGGGACACAAAGCATACTCTATATGTCATAATATATGAAAATTATATATGCATAATATATATATATAAATTATATATATATATAGAGAGAGTTCATTAAATTGAGCTACAGGAAGTGGAGAGAAGAAAACGGATCTAAATGACATCAAATTATGTTGTATGAAAATCACACAGTTCAGTTAAAAATGCAAAAAAATAATCTAATCTTGCAAGAGAGGGTAGACAAGATATCTGGAAGAGAAAGCATGGAGCGAAACAGATGTCCCATTCTATTAGGCAGTGAATATGGAACTTCAGTGGAAAGGAGTCATTGGCTCCCAAAGATATATCGTCATATAAAAGAAAAAAATAGTTGGGACTTGGTGAGTAAATGTAGAGACAAAAGGAAGTGAGATATTCACGTTCTTCTTCATTAAGTGCTTGATGCAGGCAATCCCAGAGGGGGAGTTGGTTTGGAAGCACTGCAATGAGCTCCATTAATATGAAATGTTTCAGGTGATAAGGGTTACTGAAGTGCTGAAGGTTACATGGCAACTGGAAAGATGGGAATGTTCTTATTGCTGACGCTGGTTCTGCTCACCAATGGGGCATTACTCAGTATCCTGCCCAAAGGAACAAATGTATAACTCAGGAGCGCTATGACATCCTGCATGATGTCAACAAGAGACCAAACTGTATTCTTACATTGGGGTGACTAGAGGGAGTGAAACCAAAGACAAAATAGTGTCCAGAAAAGTGGGAGGAGAAATAGTTCAGTTTAACATTATAGAGCCAAATATGAGAAAATCCCAGTAGCAATGATCGTAGTAAATGGCTTATCGGTTCCATTTCATGTCAAATATGATTAAAAAGTTTTAAATTATTAGTTGTTTCATTTTTCCTTTGTTACAGTTTTGTGATGTTCAGAATATATGTTTGAAAAGTGTAGAAAGGAGAGACATCTGCAGCAATCACAGAAGTCAGCATTTGGAGTGCTGCCTCTGTGCTGAGTACAGGGCTATACATTGTATATTCTGTCCTGTGAGGTCAGTAGTTTTATCTTCAATTTTAAAAGTGGAAATGGAAGTTTAGCCATAGTCAACAACTTCTCCAAGGTGTAAAGGGAAGCTAAAGTTAGAAAAATAAGTAACTTCCTATTTTTATTTTGCATTTTGTACAACTGCCATTTTACAGTAAGAGTTTAAGTTAAATTAAAATCACCCCAAATTATGAATTCAGGAACATATCATACTCTAGAAGACCAATTTTATAGCTTCTGGGGCTTCAAGAGGGGTTTGGTGCTTTCTTTCTGATTATACAGCGAGTAAGATGTAGCTATGGCTGTCTTGTTACTTATTGCAGCAGGTTTAATTTTCTTCGAGAGCAATAGTTTACATTGTCTGGTGTCAGTGGTAAAATTCTGTGTTGGAATCATGATTTCTTCCTACTCTGGGCTCTGCATCTTCTCTCTACCAATTCAAGGTTTAGTTCATACTATTTTGGGAAGCACAGTCAGGAGTCAAGAGCTGTAACAATGTGCTAGCTTTTTTTTTTTTTTTAAATGGCTTTTCTCCAATATGCGAGGGAAGAATAGCAGTGGTAGAGTTCATACAATTTAGATATAAATCCCAAACATGAACATTTGAAATATTTTGTTGTAGTGAGCTCTGATTTTTAAATTCTATCAGTTGAAAGTAATGTAACAGAAGAAAATGATGGGAATCTTGAAGAGATTTTTTTTTGTTATAGATACTGTATCTCTGTAGATTGTATTTTACAGCAGCTGCCAGCAGCCTGTGTAAAAATGTTCTGTTAAGCAAGCACCTGCTGAGTTGCTAATGGTGAGAATGTGACATGTTTGACAACAGAGGGCCTGAGGAAGTCGAGTGCTGTTGACCTGCTATTGAGTGCAGTTAGCTCAGAAATTTTTTAGACCTTTTTTTTTTCAAATTTATAAATTAATATAATTGATTAAAAGATTATTTATTTAGTTCTCTTCTTGGAGCAAGGTATTATTTTTTTTTGGTGACGGCAAGATTTACTCTTGGAAACTTTGCAAGCTAGAGTTGCTTCCTTCTGTATCCTGAGATTTGCCTTATTTTACTTCCTTTGTAATAATGCCATGTGTATACATTTTTCTCTTGATTCTGACAGTTTAGGAGAACCATGCTTCGAGTGTGTTTCTTAAAACAAATTGTCTCTTGTCTCAAGCCTTTTCGATGGCCATGATTTATTTTCACTACATGCAAATGCATCATCTATCTCCCTAAAGCAGATTTCAGATTCAAGTTACAGTGTATGGTGCTTTTATATTAATGCTTCTCGAGATTCTTAGGGGCAACACAAGAATAAATCATCTTCATAATGAGGGAATATTCCAAACTAGGGTTTTCTGATTTTTTTAAAAAAAATTATTTAGCATGATTTAACTGTGAATTTTGGAAATTAAAAATTTTTTTGAGTGGATGTCTAATTTTAGCCTAAAACACAGCATTCTTGCCCCAACTTTCCTGTTTCTGCAGGTTTTCAGACTTCAGTTCATAATACAATGTCAGAACGTATGTCCACAGTGAAGGTGGGCCAACTATGACGTGGTACCAAGCAGCCATATTTGTTTCAAAGATTCAGTAACAAAGAAGTGATAGTGCTCTTCAAAAAGTTTTATTATCTTAGGGGCTGGCAAGATGGGCCAGAGGATAAGGGTGCTTACCACCAAACCTGATGCCTGAATTTGATCTCTGGGACACACTTGGTGGAAGGAGAGAACTTGTTCTCAAAAGTTGTTTTCTGACCTACACAGGTTATAGCATGCACACACCCACCTTCACACCCACCCAGTCCCACATAAATAAATAAATGTAATAATTTTTAAAATTTTTATTAACTTACACATTGAGTAACTATTTTTAGATTCCACATGCATAGATCTTTAATAGATTGTAAATCTTCCAGACTGTTGAACATAATCTTTTGATGTTTGACTTTCATAATAGTAAATAGTTTGTCTTAAAGGTCCCTTTTAAAATTGGTTTTATACAATACATATCATAGGCATTCTGACTACTCTCACCTCCTGTTTGTTCTTATCTCCCTCCCTCCATCAGTCTTCCCTGCTCCCTTTCCCATCCATTTCTCAGATTCATGTCTTTATTTTTTTGTTTAAGACCCACTTACTTAAACTAGGTCAATGTGTGTGTGTGTGACCATTGGTTTGTAATTATACACTTGCATCCATTGGGCTCACCAGTGTGTACGCAACTCAAGACAATGACTGTCCCTGTATCAGAAGCCATTTGGGCGGCGAGGGGTACGGTCCTTCCCCTTCTGGAGCCTTTCCCCAGTCCATGCCCGACTACGGCTGCTGTAGCTTTCTGACTGCAGTGGCTCTACCCTACTTGGACGACAGTGTTTGACAGCCCTTCTCTGTATCTTCTGGCTGTAATATTTCTTCTGCCACCTCTTCCATGGTATTCCCTAAGCCTTAGAGGTGATGCTATGAATGTCTGGTTTAGGACTGAGCACTCAACCTTCACTTACTCACAGCGCCTTGAACAGCCATTAGTCTCTGCTTTCACCATTGTTTCCTAGAAAGAGAGGCTTGTCTGATTCAGTCTGAGAGTATCACTTAGAAGGGAATTTGAAGAAATGTCAGTTTAGCTGAACAATAGACATATGTTGACCCTTAGAGCCATGCTCTATGGGTGTTTTATTGAGTTTACAGTTCTAAGGCTACCTCCCTCCGGTGGAGCAGAACTCAACGCCAGTCAGAGAGTGGCTGATTATCCTCATTACAGGCATGTCATTAATGCACAGCACACACATCACTCCTGGAAAGGTGGTATTGTAGTCTGAAGGATTCATAACTGGGCAAGACTGTTGATGACTTTTATTTTTCTGGAAGCTTTCATGGCACCTTCCGGCACCAGGAAAGCTAGCCACAGGGAAGAAGCTTCCAGCCCAATTTCAGCTTGATTTCTTTATGTCTTTCAGTCAAGGTATGCTGTATCTTCAGAAATAGGGTCTTATAATATAGTTCTGGTTGGGTAACCAAGAGGAATACCAGGAGCTTGTATTACGCTAGGGGCCTCTGCCGTCTCCTTGACCAAAAACTCACAAAGAGTTATTTCAAATCTGACATTGGAATTTTTGTTTAATAACTGCTGGCTTCTAGGACCAGCCCTATTGGATATCTCCTTTCAAATTCCATGTGACCTTTTCATACATCTTTTGACTTGGTTAGCTCTCTCTCCCTATCCGTTGGCTTTTTATACTCTGTGTCCCTGCCCTAGTTCTCTTCCCTTGTACTTTAGTATTTCCTGTATTGTACTACCTACCTACTTTCCCTTAAGACATTCTCCTCACTGCCCCAGCCACCATGGCCTCTTTCAGGTTTCTGGTTTGTACAGGTTGAGCATACAAAATTAGATATTTAAAGCTAACATCCACAGGGCACCAAGGAACATCTGGGTAGAAATGCCTGATCAGATAGGCCTTAACATATATGACAGGATGCATGAAATCTATTGGGAAAGGTATAGAAGGTGTGGATGGGGAAGGGAGTGTAAATTTGATTAAGATCTATTATGTGAAATGCACAAAAAACTCAATAAAGATACATTAAAAGTCTAGGATTCACATCTGAGAGTGAATATGCTTCACTCGGCATAACTTTTACCAGTTCCATCCATTTGCCTACCAATTTCATAAAGATTCTTATTTATAGCAGCATAAAATTCCATTGTGTATATACCACATTTTTATTACCCATTCGTTTCCTCACCACTGTGAGTAGTGCAGCAGTGAGCACGGATGAGCAGTATTTCTGTAGAGGGATATAGAGTCTTTTGGCTATGTTCCCAGGTGTAAAATAGCCTGTTACATGTTGATTCTAATTCTAGCTTTTTGAGGAATCTTCGTGTTGATTGCCAGTCTACACTCCATCAACAGCGTTGCTCTTTCTCCACACCCTTCCCAATAGTTGTTGTCATGTGATTTATTGATGATAACCATTATAACTTGGAAGAGATAGAACCTCAAAGTAATTTTAATTGACATTTTCTTTGATGGCTAAGGATCTCAAACACTTTTTAAAAAGGTTTATTAATCATTTGTACTTAATTTTTGAGAACTCTCTGCTCAGATTTATAGCACCGTTTTTGATGGAGTTGTTTGTTTTCTTGATATTTTGATTTTTTTGTGTCTATGTTCGTCATGTATTTTAGATATTAATCCTTTGTTGAATGTATGTACAGCTGACAAATATTTTATTACTTTTGGTAGGCTATCTTTTCATTCGATTGACTGATTCCTTTGCTGTACATAAGTTGATTTGGATTAGTTTTTATGAATGGTGAGAATTAAGGATCTAGTTCAACTCTTGCACATATAAAGATTTTTTTTCCCAGCACCATTTGTTGAAGACTATCTTTTCTCCAGTGTACATTTTTGACTTCTTTGTAAAAAAGTCAAGTGCCTATAATTATGTGGACTTAAATCTGGGTCTTGTTGTGTTTCATTAATGCATGTGTCTGTTATGGTGTCAGTACCATCTTGCTTTTATTAATGTGACTCTGTAGTAGAATTACTTGAGATAAGGATAGTGATTTCTCTAGAAATATTTTCACTTTGTTTAGGGTTACTTTGAGTATTTGGGATCTTTTATGTTTCTATATGAATTTTAAGATTTTTTTCTATTTCTATGAAGAATGACATTGATATTTTTATTGGGATTGCATTGAACTTACAGATTCTATTTTGCAGAATATAGTTATTTTCACAATATTGTCTTCAATCTGTGAACCTGGAAGATATTTCCATCTTTAGTGTCTAATTCAATACCTTTCCTTCAAGTTTTCCTCAAATTTTCCTTGGTTAGGTTTTCTTCAAGGTATTTTTTTAAAGGATAGTTCAAATGAGATTATTTCCCTCAATTTTCTCTCTCGGTGAAGTTTGTTCTTGTTGTATAGAAAGGCCATTGATTTTCATGTGCTAACCGTGTCACTGAAAGTTATGATCAGTTCTCGGAGTCTTTGGTGGACTCTTTAGGTAGCTTTCATATAGAATCCTATCATCAACAAGCAGGGATTCTTTGACTTTCTTCCTAGTTGTATTCCTTTTATTTCCCTGTCTTGTCTTATTGCTCTAAGACCTTGAAAACTATATGGCATAGGAGTGGCAACAGTCTTGTGCGTGGCTTTAATGGTATTCTTTCGAGTTCTTCTCCATCTACCATGATGTCGGTTTGGATTTCTCAGATGTATCCTTTATTGTTTTGAGGTGTTCTTCCTCCATTCCTCTTCTTTGAGGACCTCCATGAAAGGGATGTTAAACTTTGTCTGCATACAAAAGATGATCATGTGATTTCTTGCTGTAAGTTCACTTATGTGATTTGTTACATTTATTGATTTGCTTATGTTAAACCATCCTTGCTTCCCTGGGATTAAGCCAACTTGATCATGGTGACTGATATTTTCATCACTAACTTTTAAGGTGAAACTCTCTAGTTCTGATTGTACCCTACCTAGTACATTTCATCTAGAAATATCATTGCAAGAAATGTATGACATTTATATATTCCGAAAGACCTTGACTAAATAAAAGCTGCAGTGTGTATAGGTTCACACAAATACAGAATTATCTCTTTGTGTCTCTGCTGTCCCTATCTATCACCACTGCTCGTGAAATAAAGTTAAATATGTATAGTTAAAACAGTTTTTTTTCAGATAAAGTGAAAGAACTCAGAACTATATCAGTGACACATTGAGGGCCACACAGCTCAACTTATGAAGGTTGGACAGCATTTTGAAGTCGTCTGAATTCATACTCAGTACATGGTTAGTGCTAGAATTCTAGAAAGGATTCTGTTCTAAACTTCAGGTTTTACAGATGAAGTAATGAGATTCCAAGAAGGTAAGAAAATACTTGAAGCTTCAATGTTAATTAATTTTTTGATTCTGACCTGTTTCATTTATTTACCTCCAAATATCTTTAGAAGTAAAAACAGAACAATTCCTTGAGCGTACACTGTCTTCCTGGTAAGCCCATCTCTTCCAATGAATGATGATAATTTCTACTTATAATTCATCCACTTCCTATGCCCCCTCTTTCCTGAGGTTTGGATCTCTTTACAGATTTTCCTGTACATTGCTCCAATTAATATCTGAAGACAAAAACCTCAAGATACTATTATCCAAAAATTAAATTGTTAGCAACCTCTTTGAGTTTGATCCATATTAAATTAGTCTTGTTTTCTAATGAGTCTTTTCTTACGATAATTAATACATATGTCTTATTTCTGATTGAACTATCTTTTATAATTATCTTATAATTTATCTTCTTCTGATCCCAGGGTTTTTAACTTTGAGCTCTCTGTTGAGTTGAGAACCCATTTTTAAAAATTATTTTTAATTTTTATTTTATGTGTATGAATGTACTACCTGCTTATATGTAAGTGTACCCATGTCATGCAGTGCCCACAGAGGTCAGAAGAGAGAATTAGGTTCCTTAGAACTGGAGTTATAGATGGTTGATAGCCTCCATATAGGTGCTAGAAATTGAACATGGGTCTTCTATAAGAGCAGTCAGTGCTCTTAACTACTGAGGAAACTCTCCAGTCCTAGGACTTAACTTTAAAAGTATTTCATTTATTATTCTTTTATTTTGTGTTTATGAAATAAAATGTTTATATATTGGGTGCATGCAAAACTACAGAGGTCAGTGGAGGGGGTTGGATCTCCTGGAACTGGAGTTATGTAGTTGTTATCTACCATGTGGGTGCTGGGAGCCAAACACAAGCTCTCTGCAAGAGCAACTGATGCTCTTAACCACTGAACCATCTCTCCAGCCCCTAAAAATTATTTAAAAAAATGTTTCTCTAGTGTATCTTTCTGGGTACACTACATTTCCCCAAAGCAACATGTTTTCTTCAAAAGTTACATTCCCATCTATATCCACTGATTTTTTTAATCTGTGTTATGGATTTTGATTAAAGATTTTTACCATTTGCTCAGCCTCTGAAGATGGAATCTTCATGTCATTCTTTATTTTTTCTTCAGTCTTCACCCACACATCCAGTTAAATATCAGATTTTAGTAAGTTTATCTCTGAAATACCTCTCAAATTGGTTTTTAAATTTTTTTCTACTGTCTTCCCTGAGGCAGTGTCTTACTTTATAGTCACTGTGTATACACACCTGTCTTAATCTATTTTACTGAATTTATTGAGATTTATAATGTGTCAGACCACTGTGCTAAGGTATAAAGCAGGAGAAAAGAAGATTCAATCCCTAAATTTGGATGTCTTGGTTTAGAACAGGATTTTCAAGGCCTTCTCCCTTTTATTTTTATTTATTGCTGTCTAATTCACTTTCTCTTGTATTCTATTTTTCTTTCATATTTATGATAGAAACTCAAAAGAAGTAATTATGGTCTTGTGATACTTTTATGTGTAGCTAACACATAGTGTTCTTGTTTACTGGTGAGACTTTCAATCTAAAATGTTCTCAAATACAGTTGTTTCTCAGTGTCCTTGGGAGATTGGTTTCTCCCCCACCCCACCCCACTTTCTATAAAATAACAGTGTACTCGCATGTAATTTCTATGCTTCATTTTTGTATAGCTTAGCATCTCTATTTAAGCATCTCTTGATAACTTACAATACCTAATATAGTACAAACGCTCTATAAATAGTTGTATTAATTAGATGAGAGAGAGTGTCCATACGTGTTCACAGTTCATTCATTTACAACATATATTTGATCTTCAATTGATTGAATGCTCAGGTGCAAGTTTCTCAGATATGGGATGCCATTTTTATGAAGATATGAGGTGTAAGTGTTACTTTATTCTGTTTGATGATGCTGACTTATGGAGGTAGTTTAAATGAGGTTTTAGAAAATCATGTGAAGACCTGGAAGAAAATTAAATTGCTATAAAATATGAAACAAATTGTAGTGTTTTCAAAAGCATTGTTACTTGTTTTGGTAGAACATATGCTAAGCTCTTTTTAAAAAGTTCTTTTATTATTTTAAAGTACGTCTACATGTATGTGTCTGTGCGTGTGTATGTGCATTTGAGTGCAGGTGCCCATCAGGGTCAGTGGTATTGGATCCTCTTGCAGCTGGAGTTTCAGATGTTTGTGAGCCACCTGACATGGGTGATAAGAACTGAACTCATGTCTTCTCCAAGCTCAGTACAGTCTCTTACCCTCTTAACTGCTGAGCTATCTCTCCAGCTCCCACATGCTAATCTCTTAGAGCTCATTATTCAGTCTCTTCTTGAGACCAATTTTTTTAGACAAAATCATTTCATGAAAATTCTCGCATTTTTTTAAAAAAGCATCTTCAGTTTGATAAAAAATCAAATAAACAACAACAAAAAAATTCCCCCAAACAAACAACCAAAAAACAAAACCAAAAACTCTTTTATGATTTTTATCCAAGTGGCTGTGACTGTCATATTTAACTCAATACTTTTCTGTTGTGCTAGGTACACACTGGTGGATATTTTGCGTGCCATCTTACTTTCTTTAGAAGCCATGATTGAAGATCCTGAACTTCAAGTAAATGGATTTGTTTTGATCATAGACTGGAGTAACTTTACCTTCAAGCAAGCCTCTAAGCTCACACCTAGCATGCTGCGGCTCGCTATTGAAGGCCTTCAGGTAAGGATATAGCTGTTGCTTTTTGTTTCCCATGTTTTACTTGTTCCGTGTGTTAGAATATAGAATGTATGATAGAATAGTGAAAAAACAAAAGCCTATCGTTTCTTCTTAGCACAAATTGAAAGACAATAATGGGACAAAGGATTGAATAAGGAAAGCTCAGAGTCGTTAGCCTTTTAAATAGCTGAGGTTTGTGGTTTGTGAGAGAAGTCTGCTTTATATCCAAACAACAAACAAAGCAAATAAAGGGGTAAACCAAGATTTTCAGCTTGATAACTAGAATATTAAGCATTTTATCTTATGTATTACTGTTTAGACTTGGTTTTGTTTCATTTTTAATTTCTGTGATATCAGTGAATTAGCTAGAAAATTTACTTCATGACTCCACTTAAACTAGTGAATTTGCTGCCACCTCAATAATAAATTTATGTAGTAGTCTAACAGTAATAAATGTACTTTCTCAGTCCTTAAGAATAGAAATAATTGTTTTGATCTATTTCTGTAGATGATTTAGGATTATAACTTTATTACCTTTGTTGATGGACAAAGCTATAATATGGAATTCATGTGGTAATGGTATATCTTCTAGGGGGTGATACTTAACTGGCTGGGAACCATAAAATAGAAAATGAATAACTATTCTTGTCATTTGATAATCAAACTATTGTCAAGTTCTTTTCAACCTTCCAGATGCCCTTCTGTTCTCTACACTTTTCCACCTGCTGCTTTGCATGTAATATTTGTAAAACTGTTGTGAGCTTCTAGAAAGATCTATAAGTTCACTAAAATTATATTATTCTTTGTTCTCTATGTTCTCAGCACATATTCTAGAGGAATGCAAGTTAACATTTAATTTTTATATGTTTATCATTCATAATATGGTTGTGTATTTTAACATCTCTTAAGTCAGAATGCTGCATTTTCTTTAGATGATAAGTAAACCAAAACAATCCAGATCTTGTACCTTCTCTTCTGGTGTCTCCAGACACCTCAGTTGATGACTGCTGACCCCATAACAATGAGTCCTTCCTCTATGCTGCCGGATAACTTGACCAAATTCAATTCACAGTTTGATGCTTGCCTCCGGACTGAATAAAACACACTGATCTTTTCCGCATAAATTTTCCTGATGTACCAGTCCTGACTGTCTCTTGGCGAATTAGCCTCATTCTTGTCTTATCTTAAGCAACACCTTTTTTTATAACTCCACAGAGACAGATAATAAGAGTAGGGAGAGGGCAAAAATAGTGTGTGCTTGACAATGTACCTATCATGTATTCTGCCCTATTTTCAGCAGCATATAAAGTGTTCTGAAGCTTGTGAAGAAAACTGACTACCACCAACTATTTCACTTAACACAGAATCATAGCCTAGCACAGTTCTTAATCTCTATTTAACACATGTATCCTTTTGGTATCAGAACCAGGGCAGGGCTTTAGATGTACAAGGTTAGAGAACTCATACTATATTCAAGACAATTTTAAAAGCACCTCAAGGACAGACTTGGGAAGGGACTTCTTTAATAATGTGATAGGCTGTTACAGAGGAACAGACAACTTAGAGATTTTTGGTGGGTTTCCCTTTGCTGTGGCCACTATACAAGCTTGAAGTACTTAGTTGACACTGCCAGGAGCTACAGTTAGTTTAACCTTGTGCTTGTGCCAGAGAGGGGAACCATTTCCATTTTCTGAACAGGCCTTTTCTGCACATACAGAACTGCCTTCTCTTTATTCCCCATAAATGTCTCAATCTTTTCTCCATCCAGTAAGCAGGCCTAAATCCTCATGTTTTCCAATTGGGAAACACTTAAAAGAAAAAAAGCTCTTTCTGAGAATAAATTTGACATGATACTGAGCTTTAATTTCAAGTTACCTTCGATTCAAACTGAATTTTTAATCCCAAATATCTCTTCCTGTGTCTATACCTATATAATTGTATCTAAAACAATGATTCGGATTGTAACATGGCTAAATACATTCAGTTATAACACACCATTTGAAGTAACATTTTCTGACTTCTAAAATCGAGTCTTTATTTTGGCTTGCATTTATGTTGTGAAAAAGTATTAGTGAGTATTGCTATTTATTCCAGTCAGGATACTAACGCTAACAATTTTTCAGGATTAATGTAAGACGGATACTTTTTTGAAATAAAGATATACAATTTTAGGTTGTTCTCCCAACAGTCACCACAGTCAAAGCTGTTAGCATTACCACAGAAGAGAATGTCAACCAATTAAACCAGCTAGGCAATAAGAAACCAAACTATTTTTTAAGAACTCAATGGTAGCTTACCATAGCTTTGCTACAATGTTATTTTCATTTAAGTAAATATAAATAGTATTCTAGGATGTTGAACAGAAAATAAGAATGCTTCCCATAAGTCTACTGGAAGATGGGACGCTTATTTTAATGAAGTATTTTATAATTGAATGGTACTGTTTTGAAGAGACCCTGTTTCTCTTCCTCTTAAGTTGGCTGTACACTTTGTCTCTCTGTATCATCATCCTACTTTGAAAAGAAAATACTTTTTCTTTAAGCAAAGTATTTTCAGTGACCTGGCTAGAGATAGGAGCTCATTCTTACTTTATAAAGAAACGTGGAGACTACTGTAGGTCCACATGTGATCACAATACAAACCCAAGTGAGAAACCAGATGGAAGGATGGAAACAGTATGTTCTCAGGAGTCAGAAAGATCCTGACAGTAGGCAGGATCTGTAGGCAGTCCTGTCATAAATCAAGTACTTGTGAAATTATACTACTTGTTTGAATCTCAGCCTGTATTTTTATTAATTTAAAAGTGTTAGTATATTATAAATGCTGCATCTTACACCTAGCAGGTGACACCATAGCTAAAGTTGGTATGGATCAGATGATTTTTCAGGTGGCATATCTTTCTGTTATCAATGTAAGCCATTCCCTTATAGTTCAACAATTTCTCAGTCTGTGATGCTTTATAGTTGATTGACATTGGGAATCCAAATAGTTCTCCTTCTCCTCTCATTCTGTCTTTGGTGCTTATATTATATATACATAAATTATATTTTTTACCTGTTACTTACTTTACTGTGGTTAAACAGTATGTATCAATTTCCACATTGAATGCCAAATAAAATACATTTTCACTTTGGAAGCCTGTAAAAAGAATAAGATTCTTCCTCTTGGCACAATTTAGCATTTAATGCTTCTGCAAGAAGCTCCAGACATAATTGGAAAGGTGTTCATTGTGAAGACGGTTTTACTTTGAAGCCTGAGCAAAAATTGGCTAAGTGGACAAGGGCAGGAAGGGGTTTCAGGCAAGGGGACAATGAGAAAATACTGTGGACAAACACAGAACTAGAGGGAGTTTGGAGTATGTGATGAATCCATTCAGATGTGATGACAACGAGAAATGCATTGAGGAAAATGAGCAGAGATGAGCCTGGGAGAGAAGGTTGGGACCTAGATCTACGTGATGGAAGAGTTCAAGCTTTGGGGTTTTGCCTGTCCTCTCCAGATGTAAGGGAGTTGGGGACAGGAAGATATCTTGACCACTTTTCTGTTTTGGAAAGATTTTTCAGAACAGAAGAATAAACTTAGGTCAAGAGAATGAGAAATTTAATGTAGAGAATCTCCAAAGTACCATTGAATTGATTATATTCATTCTATTTATAGGATAGGAAGTGAAACTTTAGAGAGTTTAAGATACTTGGCCAGATTTTCTTAGTTGATAGTCTTGAGTTCAGGTTGTCTGATTCTGGATATCAGTATCTTTCCTGAGTCTTGTATTTGTTGATTCTTGACATGATCCTAAGAAATGAGTAATCTCAGGTTAAATAACTATTGAATCCTAAATCCTCACATCTAAATATAAGTGGAATGTCCCCAGTAGGATAGATACTGCACTTCTAATTACAGAAGTCACAAATGACTGACCTGTTGTTTGAACTTTGTTGACTTCTTGTGAACAGCTTCCTTGAGAGTCTGCCTGCCTCTCAGTTCTCAGTAATAGGGTGTGAGGGCCAAGGGAAAGACAGTTTTTGCTGGTAGGCAAGAGGCCTTTTATATACAGAACTTCACAGTGACAAGACAACCATAATTTTGGTCTAAGGGGATTCTCATGCCTTTTCTGTGTGGAATCCCCAAACATTCTCAAAATATGAACGCCTCCACTGTTTTAATCAACATAATACACTTTCTTGATAGTTAAGGGAAACACTACCTATTTCGGAGGAAAGAACATGATAAGTCTTCACTGGAGAAAAAAGAAAAAGAGACAATTATCTTGCCACTTACAAGAACTTAATTGCGGGTGGGTCTCCATCTCCAGCATGGTTGTTGTGCTCCAGCCATGCCAGAGAATGGAGGAGACCTTTCTGACCATTACAGGAGGTGGGGTCTTTAGGGAAGTTTGTAGGGCCGACATGGAAATTATGAATGAGGAAATGAAACCCAAAAAACTCATTCTGGTCTGGGGTGACCCTTGTGGGGGAAAAGAAAGTTTGTATCTACAGTGGCTTCCTGGGGCCAGGTTATCACATCAGGCAGAGCAGGCCTGACTCCTACCATCCCTTCAGGGTATCCGGGATTGCTTGCTTTGCTCAATACCTTTTTACCATAGACCCAGTCCCCACACTTAATTGATTAATGTAGTCATAGAAACAGGAAGTTTCATTTAAAATCAATAAAAGATTAAGTGAATGTGACTTGTAGACTGTAAGGTACCTGCTTGGGAAGCCAATTAAATCATGAAGTGTTTACCTGGCACAGCTTAGATTTTGAATTCTAATGATGATGCACTTTAAAAATATTTTTATTTCTATTGCTCTTAGAAAATATCTTGGAAATATCTTTAGTTATGAAAAGCCAGTATATAAAAATTTAAAAACATCCTCCTTCTACCTATGTTGCCTGTTGCCCTTTGGTCACGCCAGCCTATTATTCTCTTTGCTGCTACCCCACAGTGTCTCTGTGCTTTTATTTTCAGGATCCCTGGAATCCCCCAACTGCATCTGCATAATGCATCTAAGACATGGCTTGCTGGCAAAGGGCTTGGCTATGCCAAGGGGCTGAATAGCTCTTTGAAATGCTACATAAAACTCAAATGTAGGACTATTGTAAAGCATCTAACATAGTGCCAGATATTCCAAGATCCCTCATTTAATTAAATAGGACTTGAGAAAGAATAAAGGATATGCAGCCAATTCACTGGTCCTTTCTTTTGACTCAAGGACCCAGCATTACAAGCAACAACCAGTCTGCTAGTTCCAAGCACTCTGATCATTCATGCAAAAGCTGCTGCCACTACACATTCTGGCTCTGAATCTTTGGAAGCCCCGTTCTGTGTAAGGAATCTTGCCAAAACCTGAGTCCATACTAATGACTTGGAACTTCACTGTTTAAGGCCAGCAAGTGAAGAACCCCATCGACTTCAGTGTAACCTTCTTTTATTCAGGCTTCCAAACCCGGCTTGCCATTTCTAGTAGCTTGAAAATCATGTGTATGTATATGCAAGCATAAGGTGGTTAAGGAAGAATAAAAAAAGAAACTGGTGATACTGTGAATTAGGGATTTATACTAGAACACAAAGAGGGTGTGCTTCACAGCTGCTTTCTTGTGATGTTAACCTGCTGATAGTTTCCAGGCTCAGAGCACTTCGGACATAGAGTGCCTCCCGTTTGCAAGTTACCTTTTCATTTTAAGTCAGCAGGGACCAGAGAGTGTTGAAACAATGCATATCTTGAAAATGAACACATAGACTCATGATCTGTATTCATTAAGACATCCTGGAGGTGGGAACACTTATTTTCACATTTTGTATGCACAGGCAGAATCGTATTGAGAAACAGTGACAAGGGCAGTGTGTAAAAAATAAAGTGACATTTTCCTCATCACATGCATAGCCGTCAGCGCTAAGTGTACTTCCTTTCAGCCTAACACAAAATTAGTGAAAATTCCAAAGTTGCTTAATTTTGTGGTGTGAGAACATGTTTTGGCTAAGGACTTTAATTCTCAGAAGTAGGACCTTGTCTCTCTTACAAACTGGCATTAGATTTCGGAAGACTATGTATAAATTCAGTTCAAAAATCCAGTTAAGAATTTGATAATGGTCTATATTAGTGCTGAACATATATACATACATCTGTAATAAAATCATTACATTTTTATTGAATCAAAATTCCTATTCATTTCTTTTAACACAGCAAAATGTGTCTTAAAAAAAAACCCTAGCATGGGAAGTAGGTGTTAAACTTAAAAAAAAAAAGAAAAGATGAAAGCTCTAGAGATACTTAACACATACTTACTGAATTAAAGAGCAGTAGCAATTACCAATAAAAGTTAATACTTGTCCTTTTTCAACTACTGACAAAGAGTCTTGTTATCATTTGCCATCAAATAGCCAAATAAGTGAAACTGCCTCAGGAAAGAAATAAAGAGAATATTTTATTTTGGTCTGAGTCATTCAGATTATGATGAATACATAGAAAGCAATTATCTGTCAGAAAAAAACACAAGGGCCCGTACAAGCAATTTTGAATTTCATTTTATCAGCTATGTTTAGACATGTCCAGAACTAGAAGACAAAGGGGCTAGTAACTGTGTGTTCTTTCTCAGCCATTTCAGCAGCAGCATAAACGCCTCTTGATAGACCCTGTTCCTGCAGCAGCTCCTTATTTTCATCAGTATCTTCAAATCAAAAATGCAAAATGCCTGGCTGGGGAGATGGCTCAGTCTAGAAAAGTGCTTGCTGCACAAGCATGAGAACTTGAGTGTGAATCTGAAGAGCCCACATAGAAGCCACAGGAGTAGGAGAAGTAGCTGCCGTGCTTCTGCAGGGATGTGGGAGGAGGGGAAAGGATAACCCCCAGAAACACACAGGGCAGCTAAGCAAATGGAAACAAAGAGATCATGTCACAGATATGGTAGGTGGTAAGAATCAACAGCAGACATCATCTTCTACCTCCATACATGTGCTGTGGCATGTGTGCATACCTGTATCTACACACATGAACACACACATATCATATATACAAAAATGCCAAATATGGACACCCTTTTGTAATTAAAAAAAATCAGTTTAGTACCTGAGTGACAGCAGGTCTGACTAGAGGTAGTAATAAAACCGATAGTCATAGCATTCATATTTATAGTCACTTTTCTTTTAAATTTTCTCTGCTGAATATTTCATTAAAATATTTTGAAATATCAATTTACATGCTGTTTTGTTTTTCCTTTGTAAATAAATTAAGAAATTATTTATTTATTTTGAATGTTATGTATATGAGTGTTTCGCATGCATGCAGGTATGTGAATGTACCTGTCATACAGAGTTAAAATATTCAGAAGAAGCCATTATATCTCCTGGAAATGGATTTATAGATTGTTAACTGCCATGTGGATGCTAGGATCTGAACCCAAGTCCTCTGCAAGAGTAGCCAGAGCTTTTAACTGATAAGCCATTTCTCTAGCTCTCTTTTGTATTTCTTATATTTAAAAATTCTGTTTTCATATTGCAATAATCTTTGAAGTAGTGACTATATTATCTCATTCATGAATAGCATTCTGTTCTGCTCTCTTCAGATTGCTCTATAAATTGCAATACTTTCCACTGCTCACTGTAACCATTCTGAAAACCCATTTTTCAGTGGGCTTAATTTTATCCTCTTCTGCAATTGGAGAACCATAATAAAGTCATTAGAGGAATGCCTTCTTGGATATATGATCCAGAGCAAACAGCGTTGCTTCTCGATAGTCTAATGTGGACTGCGCCTTCTGATTCATAGTCTGGATCCGTTTCTCAGTGTTACCTGTCATCTTATGCATGTGCTTTCCATTGACTTTGCTGAATTTCATTGCCTTGGGAAACATGAAGGATCACATATCATAGATTCCATTGTCCAGATTTGGAAGTAGTAAATATGCTGCCTTTTGCATTTCTTTGTCTGTCACTGAGACAAGTGACAAAGGAAGAAGTGAAGCCTCATTGTAATCACAGGGAAAAGGGGAATAGATGGACACCAGACATCCTTTTGCAGGGCTGATTCTATGAAATAATTTTGATGACTCTTCAGTCAGCTCTTTAATATTTAATTTTTAAATGTTCTATGAAAGGAAGAGGAACATTTCGAGGAACTTTAATTACAGTACCCAAGCAATGAGTAGGAATAAGTAGGAATAAGTAGGTCACTCCTACATTTCCTTCTATGTCCTGACTGCTGTCTCAAACAAGATCGAGTGCCTTCAGGGGTGATATGGCTATAGACTGATTACTGCTTCTGTACCTGACTATCTGTGCATAACTTCATAACTTGCAGGAAATGTCTGTCTTATTAAGTTCTATCTGTAGCTGTATCTGTGTAGCAACTATGATGCAATCAGTATAACACTCCAAATGATGAGAATTGCCAAGCATTTTAAATTTAAAAGACAAACAGGTATATGAGAAAAGGTAAATTCTGAGTATGAGTGTGTGCGTGTGCGTGCGTGTGCGTGTGTGTGTCCATATGAATGCATATGAAGGCCAGAGGTGGCCTTTGGGTATCTTCCTCCATTACTCTACTTTAGTGTTTGAGAAGGTGTCTTTCACTGAACTTGGAGTTCATCAATTCTGCTAGCCAGGCTGGCTAATGAGCTCCAAGTATTTATCTGCCTCTCTCTGTGTTCCCAGAGCTGGCATTAGGACACATACTACCTTGTCAGGTTTTTACGTGTGTGCTGGGGATCTGAAGTCAGTCTGCAGCAAGTGGTTTACCAACTGTACCATCTTCCTAACCCTAGTCCTTTGGGTTCTTAAGATTATTTCTAGGACAGCTGTATTATTCTCGTTTCTCTAGAGAACCAGATCAAAAGAATGGAATATATATAGAAAGAGAGAGAGAGGCAAAAGAGACTTTTCTTATTCCTTTTTTCTCATGCTTCAGTGGATTGAATAAAGGAAAAAAAACTATCTGCTTAAGTCATTCTGATATTCAGTTGTTAGTCTTTTCTAGAGCCATTGCCACAGACTCTCACAGTGAAGGTGTGGTCACCTCTTGGCCTAGTCATGTTGACACATTATCTGTCACATCATCTACCAGCTATAGTGATACTCCTGTTGTTTCGCCTTGATGTTAGAAATAGTCTGAACTTGAGATTTGTTTGCAAAATGAAAATAGCATACTTTTAATGGGGTGGCCTAACGAGAAACTCCCAGAAGAGAACACTAAAATAAATTAAATTTGTAAAGCGTAGTCCTGAATCAATAACAAAGGTGCATTCTTAGAGAGAGGGTGCTAGACCACTTCACTGGGTTAATATCATAGAGTGTACTTACAAACCTGAAATGTTACACAAACATACAACCCAAACATTCTATTGTTCAAGGTTATACTGAATAATTTCACAATAAAAGCTTGTTTCGTGTATGTACAGAATGGAATTGCCGTCAAGTTTTACATTGCAGACTAAATGACATTTACCATATTTATCAGTATTTATCAAGTACAGTTTACTTAACATTTATAGCCACACAGTGAAAACATAGAAGCTTTTGTATTTTTAATAAGTACAGAAATAAAGAATTACATTATTATTATTACTTAACTATTCAATCATGTTGTATAATATAGGAAATATATTTTCTTCCTAAAAGTGTTCCAGGAGTTCTTCATATCATGTTTGATGTTTTTTCTCAAGAATATGTGACCCATGATGTAACCATCATCATAGAAATTTTCAAATTTTCATGCTTGAGTTTTATTCATTCTTTTCTATTACTCTCTATTTCTGACTGACATAATTTTAAGGATTCTCTTGTTGCTGTTTGCTATTTCCTTTTCTTTTCTCTTTGGTTTTATTCAGATAGGGAATTACTCTCTGTAGCCCAGTTTTAACTCACTACATGGCACGGGTTGGCCTCAAACTAGTGCTAATGCTTCTGCATCAGCTTTCTAGATGCTAAACTTCCAAGATTTAAAAACCATGTCTGGCCTTGTTGTTGGCTTAAAAAATCTGAAAGTATATAGAGGAAATAAAATTGTAAGCTATATGTCCTAAATTTGCTTTCATATTTGTTTGATAACCTTGCTAAATATAGAAATGTAAGTTCAAAATGAATTTCCCATTGAAATAACAGTTTTTGGATATCTATTACTTTTGACAAGACAAAAAGCCTTGCTATAAACAAAGTCTTGCTACTTTGTAGGTACCTGCTGTGTCTCTGTTAAATGTAGGATGTTTCCTCATGTTTGTATGTCCTCTCATGAACAAGCTGATGAACTCTTTAACTAGTAAAGGTCTTAATTTTATTATTCTTAACTCTCAGTTTGACTCTGATTCCCTTTTTAGTGTTACTGCTGTTGGATTTCATGTTTATGTTCTTTGTTTGTCCTCTGTGCTATATATCATGTTTCTGTATTATAACAACATGTATTTTATTACACTTCTAAACAGATGATTGAAAGAAGGATGTGTTGTTGTAAGAAATAATATAGAAAAATCCTGTATCATCTCATTCACTAGTAACATCTTACAAAACTGCTCGAACAATGACACAGCAGGATGAAAATCCTGGCTGCTTTCTCAACCCCTCTGGCCCCACATTGGTGGGAGATGGCGTGCCTCATTGCAGCCTGCTGAGTGTACAATTTTAAGTTTGCCTCTCAGATGTTTGCTGGATTGAGTGAGTATGAGGCTACATTTTTCTAGCCTGCAGTATTTGGCTAGACTAGAGCAGTTATAGCATAAAAATTTGATGTGTTGTTGATATATACCTTTCCTAATACTTTGGCTGCTGGAAGTAAGCGTTTGTTTAGCAATGGTGTGAATGCTTTAAATCTGGGATCTATATCCAAGTACTGTCATGAGGTTAGTCCTGGTTACAAGGTCCCCACCTAGTTTTAAAATTTACAATATTCAAGTGTACCAGTTATTTATTGCTTTTTTGAGACAGTCTCTCAGGATGTGGCTCTTGCTGGTCTTGAATTTGCTACATAGTCCTGGCTGGCCTTGAACTCACATTCCTCCTGCCTTGTTCTCATAAGTGCTGTGATTACAAGCATACACCACTATACATAGATTTTAGTTATTCTCAATGGGGAATGTGGAAAGTATAGTTACCCCATCTTCGGAGGAGCAGGAAGTCAGAACTATGTATATTTTTAATTTTCTGGAATTTAATCAAAGTGTCTGATACAGTCATATTATCTGCCTGATTTGGTTATCAGTGAGTTTGCAAATTATTTTAGTTTGTATTGCTGATTCTCTTCACTGTCATTAAATTTCTAGAGGTGTTGAAAAATTGTG
This sequence comes from Eospalax fontanierii, assembly GCA_035773235.1. Lineage (NCBI taxonomy): Eukaryota > Metazoa > Chordata > Mammalia > Rodentia > Spalacidae > Eospalax > Eospalax fontanierii. The sequence continues at coordinate 38,134,318 of CM069545.1, read as the reverse complement.
CTTATTCGGTCAGAAAACTGATTAAGTTATTTTTACTGAGTTTATAATCACAAGGTGATAGAAATGAAGGTCAAGAGCTACCGTAGCATTTACCTAGGCATAGGGTCTAAGGAAATATTTTTTCTTCTATGTGATATTAGGAGATGGTGGTGGTTGTAGTAGTGATAATGATGAAGATGCTGTTGTTCTTTGATAAGAATCCTCAGAAGGTCATCTCCCTCGCACCCTGGTGTGAACTTTGGAATATATTTATTTAAAAATTTCAAAATTCCAAGGGAGGTATGCTAATTGTTGATAAACATGGGAAGACCTGAACTCAGATGTTAAAGCTGAGAATATCTTTTTATTAGCAGTGATCTGGGTAGATGGAATTCTTTATTAACTTGTTTCAAAAGATCTTAGAATGATGACTGGTCAGTTCATAATCTCCCCTAAGAAAGAAAAGAGAAAGTTCTTTTTTCCCCATATAGGATACTGATGTACTTTTTCAGAACTGGAAACAAAACTCAGAATTTAATAGTAACTGAGGTCTGATGTGTGGGTGAGCAACATCAGAGTGAGTGCCTGACACGTTGCTAAGCTTAAACAATTTAGCCAGTAGAAGTTCTAAAAGACTTGCTTGTGAATAACAAGGAGACTTAGAATAGGTTCATAAACACTTAGGACTACCAAGGACCTTAGCTCAGAGAAAAGCAGAACAGCTCCAGTGCTTCCTGAAAACAACCAAGGAGCCACACCACAACTGACTTGGGCAGCACCATGGAGAGCTCCCGGGTTTGAATGGGCTTCTCATTTCTGCTATGCACTTCTGTATTCTGTAGTCATCAAAGCCTTTCAAGTACATGCTTCTAACTCATGGAACAAGCATAGGACAGTTCACAAATAGATATTTTCTACATTATCCCTGAGTCTCAGAGATCTTGTGTTTGAATCAAGGTTATAACTTTCAAGTGACCTATTGGAATCATTACTGAAGCTCATGCATTGCTTTGGAGAGTAGTTATCTCTCCTTCTCTTGGAGACTCATAATATTATTTACAGAGATTTGTTAGTTATAGTAAGAGAAGTAGCATGATGTGATTTGTTTCATGATGAGGCCATGTGAAGAAGAAATCTTTTCCTTTTTTGCACACACGTTTCTCAGAAATAAAGCATTATTTGTTTTTTATCATTGACAGATGTTTTGAAAGCTACATCTGACAGTCAAAATCAAGCTGTATATTCTCTTCTGTTGATTATTAGTGTATCACAAGTCTTTGAATCAGGTGTTCCTAGGTCTGGATCTTGGCTTTGGTACATTCATATGGCAGTTTTGATAAGATACTTATATAAGTACTTGTTGTACCATATAAAAATTAAATTAATCCCTTCTACATGGTACTATTATTAAGGATTAAACAAGACATCACACACAAAAGAGGTCAGCATGATACTTAGTCAAATAACTTTAGAATTATTTCTTATGCTATACTCATAAAGAGACATACATAAACTTACGTAGGAAGAAGTTCTATTCTTTTGACAGAAATAGAATTGTTATTCAATATAATCAGTTAGCCAAACATCAATTGTATAAACTTCACCAATTGAAGTTTAATATGAAGAAAATAACCCCTATTCTCTATTATTTTCTGTAAATAACATCTTTATAAAACCATACACAGATATATCCTAGGAGTTTGTAATTGCTACCTGTAGTCTTTAATTTAGTAAGATAATGATAAACCTGACTAAAATGGTTATGAGTTCTTTATAACACATGGGGCTGAGTAATTTACTCCTGGTGTACTAGTTAGTTTTAAAAGACAACTTGTGAAAACCTAGAATCACCTGGAAAGAGAGCCTCAATTGAGGAACTTTGTAGATCAATATGGCCTGTGGGCATGTCTGTGGGGGACTGTCTTGATTGTGGATTGATGAAGGAAGAACCAACTCCCTGTTGGCAGCACCATTTCTTGGGTAGATGACCCTGGGCTGTGTGAGTGAAGCTGGCTTGCTGAGAGTAAACAGTAGTAAGGAGGCAGGACGGGCACCTATTTGTTTCTCTCTGGTTTGTGGTTGTGATGTGACTAGCCGCTTAAGTTCCTGCCTTGACTTACCCTCAGTGATGGATGGAAACCTGGAATTTTAAGCCAAATAAACTCCATCCACTACTCAGTTGTCTTTGCTCAAGGTCTTTTATTTCAGCAGTAGAACTGAAACTAGGACAACAAGGATATAAACTAGAAAACTGGGGGTGCTTTTTGTGCCTTAAATGAACTATTATATGAAACAAGTGAATTTAAGTAGCACAAAGGAGTAAATGTTTAGGTAACATCATGTGTTGCTCACATACACTCCTCTTTTAGGTCCCAGGTCATTATTTTTCCAGGGTCTAGGTATGTTAGCTGCTGATAGACTAACCTGAGTTCTTCCTCAGGAATTGTTTAGCGGGATCAGTGTACCAGATGTCATGTCCTTGAGGAGTCTATGAGCACAATGATCAGTCAGTGCAGAAAGAGAAATGCATGTCTTTTTTCCTCCATTCTGAACAACTCTGGAGGCTAGCCCACTCCAGAGTATTTTGTGGGACCATTGTTGAATGTCTTTCTCTGCCTCTAGTTATTTTTCTCTTGATTTTGATGACTTTTGTACTAAAGACCTTTTCAAGATGAAACTTCTTTTAGCAAATCTTGGTCTCAAAGTTGGCTAACTACTAAAGTAAGTTAAAACACACAACATTGCTGGTTCTGTTTATTATGAGCTTATAGAATTGGACCATAGTGATCATTTTACAAAATGGTGGTCTGCTTAAAGAAAATTAGTGAAGTGGGGTACCACTGACAGATTCCTATGATGAATGACCATTTCATGTCAGCGATGATGCTTGCTTGCAGGCTTTATAAATAATATGGGGAAATGTTATGTATAGGGTTAAGGGGAATATATGACATGTGTGACTTAAATGAAGTAAACTATTGTCCTACTCACATTACTAATATATTCAAGAAGAGTGAGAAGAAAGCATATTTGAGGGGCAGTAGTGATGTATGAGAGCTGTAAGATCATCTTATGTTTTCTACTTTCTGTGTTTTATAGATTTTACCATTTGGATTGTAGCATTTTTAATTATGAATACTTTAATTGTAAATTTGTGTGATATATAGTATAAAGTAAAGGAAATGATTTAACAAATAACTACACAATCGGCCATGTTTTAAAAGTTAGTTTCTATTTTAAAATAATATTAACATAATTTGGTGAGTGAATTAGTAAAATTAAAGCCGTTGCAGCTGTTCACGTTAAGAAAATTATGCAATGTTAATATGAGGAATTGCAATTGGTCACATTCTTGCTCACAGCCCAGAGGAAATTTGCAGGGTTTAAGAAAGCAAGGTCAAGAGAAATGCAAATGTATCTTGAGGAAAAATCATGTCTTTTAGAAGGCATGTTTTTTAAGCCACCAGAGAGATATGAAATCTCAAACATCATGCTAATATTATACCCAGCATATGCTAAGCAGTTTTTGGTTGGAGGAAGGAAGAAAGTTGAATTCAGGCCAGTAGTCATCAATAGCACCATAGAAAACACACTTTTTCAAAAATAGAATAAGATAACCATGAAAGAATTAAGATAAAGATAAAATAATGGAAATAGATAGTACCTTATAAAGATACAGTATTTGTTATTTTATTATGTATTTAGTTCCTGCCTATCAGTTACATATTTATGTTGTTAAAATAATTTTGACAAACAACAAAATACATTTTACAGACAGGAATTAATTAAGAATATTGTTTAAGGTGCATGGATGAAAATGCCAAGATTTGTGAAAGAGGTGAAAATTGACCTATATCTTCAAAGACGACATGGGTAACTGGAAAGACAAAGGGTGGGAAAATCATTTGCTTAGTGATAGAGATAAGAAAACACAGTGCACTGTGGATATAATGAGTCTAAGAAATATGACATGAAAGTTATTCTAAGAAAGTCAAGAAAGACAAGCTGATCTGGAATAAAAATGCAATGTCCTTGTGAATTTATATATTATGAGTAGAAAAATCATGACAATGGATACTAGAAAAATAAGTTGGCATTTATTTTAATCATGTTTTCAGTCTGTGTGTACTCAGTCAGTAGGATATTTCTAAGAATTTAAAAAATGTGATCATGCACATATGTCTGTGTATATGCATATGAGTGAAGGTACCCGCAGAGGCCAGAGGAGAGCATCAGATACCCTGGAGCTGTAGTTCAGGTGAGTTACCTGACATGAGCTCTTGGAACTCAACTCAGATCCTCTGCAGAAGCTGCACGTGCTCTTAACCTCTCAGCCCTCTTTCCAGCCTGAGTGGGAGACTCTTAAAGAAAGAACTATGAAAAAGTAGGGAGCCTAGAGACTCACAGCAGTCTATCCCAGAGATGATGGAAGTCTATGTAGTTTATCAAATCAGGTGATAATGAAAGGAATGAGAGATCTTTTTTGTCCACATTCTCTCCTCTCCATCATTCCTGTCCTCAGTGTATTCTTTGTCACATCACACCTTGACTGTTTCAGAAACAGAGAGTGGATCTCTCTGATCCCTTCTCTTCACAGTGGTCACAGTTCTCTCAAGCAGGCACTGTCTCACCCTGTGAATATGTTCTTACTCTACCTTTGTGCAGAAGAGAAGCAAGGGCTTTGTCAGGGAGTGTGTACTCAGAGCTCATCTAGCTTAACTGCTGCTGGAATAAACTAAAGGCTTTGACAAGACAACAGTTTGAGACCTAACTTAAAATGCCACTGAAAACGAAATAAGTTGTCGTGTGTATTAAAAATCTCTTGTAAATATTTGCATGAGACGTTTATATTTGCATTTTCTCGGCATCTAATGATAAATTATGTTCACAATATTAATGTGCTGTGCCTTTTCAGAAAATTTCATTTATGACATAAAATTTTCTATGACTTTTAGAAAAAAACATTCATTTTCTTCTAAAATATGGTCAATGTCAGTAAATCAGCTATAAGTACTGTTATAATTTTAAGCTTTTTAGGGTTAGAAATTTTTAGTTGGACACATTTTTTTTCTGAATTTTTTAGATTTTTCTGTGAATAGAAACTGAGTGTTAAAATTTTAGAAAGCACCCCAATGTAAACTTTATTCACATAGTAGGAACGCTATTTCTTTTATATTTTTTCATTTGTGGTGTTGTGTCTGGTACGTGTGTGTTTGTGTGTGTGTGTGTGTATGTGTCTGTGTGTATGTATGTATGTACGTGTGTACAAATTTTTGTATAGTGTGCGTGTATGAGTGTATGTGCATATGTGCATTTTCCTGTGTGAATGCATGCTTGTTCCACATGCTTTTTCATGTGGAAATCAAAGGATGACCTTGAGTGTTGTCCTTGGCTTCCACCTGGTTTGAGATAGATCTCTATTGTTTTCTTCTGGATGTGACAGGCTAGTTGTTTCACAACACTCTAGGGATTCTACTGTCTTTGGTTCTCATCTATCCATGGGAGCCCTGAGATTACAGATGTGAAAACTACTCTACCTAGTTTTATGTGGGTTTCTAAGATGTAGACTCAGGTCCTTATTCATTTGTGACAAGTGGTCTACCCACTAGGCTAGATCCCTTGCCTCAGAATGCTATATCATAACACTTTGATTCTTTACAGAATTGGTGACTACGACACACACATCTAACTCAATGTTAGCAGATCCACCACACAGGAAACACACATTGTGTCAGATTCTGCATGGGAAAATTTAATGTAGACATGTTGGGATCTTAGTGATTGGAGAGAACTTAGAAGTCGCATAGGCCATCTTATGTAAGATATTTCTTCAGTCTTAAGAGATGGTTTTGCAGCTTCTGTTTGTACCTTGAGCATGTTAATGCTCCACTTCACAATGCAGCCCTTTGAATTTCTAAGAGTTTGGCAGCAAAGATCTTTTGAAATTCAGCTAAAGTCTACCTGTGAATATTGGTCTTTATGCCAGCTGTTAAACATGGGCTTAATGTCCTCTTCTTAATGCACTGTCTTGTACATAAATAATTTTTCAAAGACATAAGGTGTTTGTTCCTTTGAGCACTTGAAGATATTGGCCACTGTTTAAAGAAATCTATTTTGGTATCAAGTTACCAAGGAGTGGAATTGTGACAGCTCATTTTGATTGCAAAATTGATTTGATTGAGAAATTCTAATTCTTAGGTTACTAAAACATACCTCTGGTTGTGTCATGAGAGCATTTCCAGAAGAGCCTAACATTGGCAGTTAGTCACTATCCTGGTGCTCGGACAGAATTAAAGGGAAAAAGAGGACAAACAGTTCGTGCTGGCGTTTTGCATCTCTGCTTCCTAGTCACCACGCTGTGAGCTGCTCCGCTCTTCCTCGCCATCTCTGCCATGACGGAATAAAGCCTCTGAAACCATAAACCCAAATAATTCTTCACCACAGTTGTTTCTCTTGTGGATTTGTTACAGTGTTGGAAAGACTGAGCAATGCACTGTGAGATGCCCTTCAGTTACATGATGTGGCTTTTAAGCACAGACGACCTGTGTCTCTACTCGTTTGCCCCACGACATAGTTTCTAAACAGAGGATCGATCATTCTTGCACCTTTTACCGAAATCATATACTGTCAGTTTATCGGAGATCTTCCCACCTCAGTTAACAAATGAAGACATTTCTCTACAGGCTGCTCAGAAGCCCATTTCACTGGTGAAATTCCTTCAATTTGACAATTATCCTTAACTATCACAGTCATGAATCCTGGACTAAAATCCTAAAGAAGTGTGTTTTGGAGGGCAAATTTTGACCCAACAGGAAAAGTGTATTGTAGTAGTAAAAGCTGAATCCTGTGATAAAGGATGGTTAAATGGGGATATATAGTTCACAGCTGTAGTAGGCTGCCAATTCAGTTTAAGCAGATCACAAACTGTGTGTTTAACAGGATGCATAGGCAGAAAGGAGCCTGTGTATTATTAAAACAGATTGATAAAGCTGATTTTTTCCAAAGTACATTGTGACCAGCTCTCATGAATCATCTGCATGATGATTAGCCTCTTCACTTAGTGCAGAGTTTTAACCACCGCACAGTGGATATTCAGCAAGCCACACAAAGACCACAGTAAAAGCTACAGAATACCATTTTAAAAAGGAAGCTCAGATTATTACTAACACAGGGTTGGCTTGTCATATCCCAATGTCTCTCTTTAATACCATTTTCTCTTTCTTTGAAATATTCTTTGAAATGGGCTGTTAATAAAGTGTGTGAATTTAGTTCTTTTCATGCTCAGTTGATCTTATCTCTGGTCCTTTGGAGCTATTATAAGAGACAGATACAGAGACTGCGTTCTTGAATTTGTCGTGCCATGTTTAATCTTCCGTAAAATCCCAGTCCAGTTATCCGAGGACCCTTTCTACTGGTTTGTTTTAATGTTCTCAGTGCTTTGGCTAAGAACAGAATAAGTCATTTTGAAGTCCAGCTTTCTGCCGCCTAACACTGTATGTTGCTCAGACTCCTATGTGATTGCTTGCTTGGGGAATTGTTCACTGCCTGCTGGTGAAGAATAAAGGTCAGACTTACCTTTAGTCACATTTTCTTCAGAGCCACTTCCTTAAGTCTCTCCAGAGCTGCAACCTGACCTCATAAATCCAACTGATATTGGAGTGACCCTGATCTCTTTGCACATCCACACGACAGACCATCCTTTCTTCTTTATGTTAGTATCTAAGACCAAAACTAGCTCATCCAAGCTAAATGTAGTAAATGCTGCTTTATGTGACAGCTTTAGGGTGGACTTAGAATAAGTTGGTAGGAACAATCTTAATCTTAAGAAGGTTGTCACTAGGTTCACTCTAGAATGGAGGAACAGTTAATTGCTATTGTGTGAAGTGCCTATGTGAGGACAGTTCTGTTTGCACAAACAAATGCCCCTTTGAACTCCAGCTCCTTTATCAGCTAAAAGAAATGAGTTGATGCTGTTTAAAAGTCATGGTTTCAATTATGCAACATAAGCCAGTTGTAAAGACCTAACCAAAGCTTGACTACCGAACCATACATATGTATGCTTAAATCTCCTAAGAGATCAGATTTAAATTATTAACACACATACATTTGTGGTAACTATGAAAGGTGATAAATTAGCTTGATTATTTCACAATATATGTATGCCAAGACATTAAATTGTGTACATAATACATATATATTCATTTATCAATAAATATACTTCCATAACTAACTAGAAAATGATCAAATGATCTTTACATTACTATTTCTGGAAAGTTTTAAGGAAGTAAAGTTTGAAGTTCTGCTACTTAAAAGAACAGCTACGTTTGATGTCACTTGTAGGATATTTTTAAAGAACTGTTCGATCTCCTTACTAAGACTCTTGGCCTTGGTTTTCCTTCTTACACATTTGACTTAGTACTATAGCATCAAGTAAGAATGCATGAATAGAAGGATAAAACAGGAGGACCTTTTAATGGTTTGGACACGCAGTGCTTCCTTATAGACTTAGAACTTGAATGCTTGGTGTACAGATGGTGGTGTTATTTGAGAGGTTGTAGAAACTTAGGAGGTAACTGGAGATAAACCCTTGGGGATACATTATCTCAAGCCACTTTCTGTTTTGTTCTGTGGTTCCTGTTCCTTTAAACTGTAAACAGTTATCTTCTACCATGTGTTTCTACTAATATGATGTTCTCTCATTATAAATAACCTTTCTTTATTCAGAAAAATTTATGCTATCTCAAGACCTTCATACTGCAGTGATTGAATTGACTGGACTTCGTTTGTTTAGTTTTTAATATATATTTTTTTCTTGGTCTTTTTGAGACAGTGTCTCCCAGTAGCCTCAGCTGGCCTGGAACTCGTTATGTAGATCAGGCTGGCCTTGAACTCACAGAGATCTGCCTGCCTCTGCCTCCCAAGTACTAGGATTAAAGGCATGCACCACCATGTCCAGTCTTTATTTTTCTTAAATTTTATTTTTTGTTAATTTTTGTGATTTTTATACAATATAGTTTGATGGTATTTAGATACACTCCTCTATTCACCCTGCCTCCTCCCACTGCCCCCACCCAATAAAGTACTCACATATATATTTACATATATATATATATGTATATATGTATATAATACAGCCTGTAGAGTCTGATTTGTGTCCCCAAATGTCCTTCAGTGTGAGTCCATCCACTGGAACCAACAAGAGTCCCATCCCTATAAGACACTGTCTCTCCCCCTTTCAGCAGCCATCAATTACCAAAAGTTCTTTAGGTTGTGTTCGGATTTCTTGCCCACTTCCCCATGTCTATGCTGAGATTTTGCCTAGTTTGAGCTTGCATAAGACTTGGGCATGCTATTACCCTTTCTGTGATTTTATGTAACTGACAAGCTGTCTGGCATACTCTGTTTCCTTATGGTCATCCACCACCTCTGACTCTTAGAATTTTTCTGGCGTCTTACCTCAAGGATCCCTGAGCCTTGGGAAGCAGAGATTTGAAATAGGTGTCCTATTCAGGGATAAGAACTTTGAAAATTCTTATTCTCTGCACATGGCCAATTGTGGGTTCCTGTGTTTATCACCATTTACTTCATAATGAAAGATTCCTGGTGAGAGTTGAGAGATACACACATCTTATGTGTAGAGGTTGCGATAAAGATGTGTCACTTAGGGTTAAAAGTCCCGGAGACACTTATTCTTTGTTTTTGACCAGTTCTGTAACTCAGTAATAGTCTCCATCTGTTGCAAAAAGAAGCTTCTTTGATGAGGTATGAAAGGTACACTTATCTGTAAGTACGAGGATGGATATTGAGAATAAAGTAAGAAATAACATTGGTCTAGGGATGTGGCAAAAGGTTTTTCTCTAGAATCTATGACCTTTCCAGCTGTGTGTATTTGGCTATGTTTACAGTACCATACATTAGTTCCTTCCCATGGAGGGGGCCTTAATTCCAGTTAAACAGCTGTTGGTTACCACCATGATAAAAACGCCACTCCTGTACTGGTAATGATAGTTTGCTGGGCCAGTATTATTATTTTTTGGGTTTTACAGTGAGATAAGACCATTGATTAGTCTTCTCCCTTGGCAGCTTGTATATATCCTCTGATACTATGAAATCTAGTCTTCAAGGAGCAGGCTTTCAGGTCAGTTCCAGCCTGATTGTTCCAAGTTTTGTGTTTGAAATATGGCCTGTCTTCAGCAATAGAGTCTTCTCTTCAAGTTCTAGAAGCAGTCAAAGGCTGTGCCAATAGCCTGTGTGTTTTTAGGAGTCTTTTGCACTACCCTGACCAATTCAAGGGAAGTTTTCTCCTTCCTAGTATTGTGGTTTTTGTTTTATAGTCTTCAGCTAGACACATGCACTTGTATATTTATTTTATGTGTATTTTTCAATGGAATTTTGAACAAATTCTTCTCCCTGTTGTTTTTCGTGCCGAGACGTTATTTAACCTCTCCTCTCACTTTCCTCTTATAAGCCTCCTTATTCTACCTCCTGTTAAAGTGTCTTGCATTTTCCCGGTTTCCTACTTAATAACACTTGTCTCGCACTATTCCTCTCTCTTGAGCTCCTTCTTCCTCCTTATCTCCCCGGTTCCTTTCCATCTTTCTGGCTCCTACCATCATAGCAGGATATATACCTCATCTAAAGATTTGGAGTTAAGATCCAAAAAGGAGCGAGAGCATATGTCACTTGTTTTCTGAGTCTGAGTTACTTTACTTCGCTTAACAGTTTCTAGTTCCATCCATTTACCTGCAAATGTCATGATTTTGTTTTCTTTACCACTGAGTAGAATTCCATTGTGTAAATTTATTACATATTCATTATTCATTAATCAGTTGTGGAACATTTGTTTTGTTTCCCTTTCTTAGCTATTGTGAAAAGAGCAGCATAAGACATGGCTGTGCAAGTATCTCTGTAATAGGACGAGTCCCATTTGGTGTTTGCCAAGGAGTGGTATCAGTGGGTCATCTTTTCTTTGGTTGAAATTATAGAAAGAAAGATTGCACGTGTGTATGGTTGTTTTAATATGAATTCTTGGACAAATGGCAATGCTTGTCCATCTTATCCATGGAAATTGGTAGACCAAAAGTCTAATATGACCTCTGCAATTCCTATAATAATATTTACGAATGAGTAGAGACCTTGGATGTGTAATAATGCTCTTGTGGGCAGTAAGTGCCAGTTGACTAGTGAAATGTACCACTGTCCAGCAACTTGTTGAGAATTATCATCTATTAAGCTTTATTTGTAAGAAGACAGTTATTTCACAGAAAACTAGGGAATATCTTCAGGTGATGATTACATGCCAATCAAACCATAAGAGCTAAAGCAAAAGGAAGAAAGTCCTGCCTGGTGTCTGTCTTTCCCGTCTTTAATTAAAATGTTCTTAACTGAGCTTGTTAAGTATCTATAAGGGTAGTTAATGCAAGAAAAGCACAGGAAGTTCTTTGAAGCATTGAATTAGATGCTATCATATTTAGAGCTATATTAATTGTTTTTAATTTTGAAAAGGGAGCAACGATCCCAAGCCGAGCCCCCACTTCCTTCTTTCTGCATAACTAGAGGAAAGTCTTGTAGTACATAAACTGAGGCATCTTTCTCTTCCCCCTGGCCTGGCAGGACATATAGGGAGATTCAATGGGAGCTCTTCAGTGTCACACAGAATTGCTGCAGCAGCCTGAGCCCCCTGTTGCTCATGCTTCTGTGAAGAACATGCGCCTGAATAATCTTTAGATGCTCTCATGCTGTCTTTATCACCCCCTGCTTCACAACCCATATGGATGCCACACAGTTCTGGAAGACGGTACAGAGTTAAAAGTATTTCAGAAAATGACTGGAAATCATAATTCTGGCTTCGGTAACCTCCCCTCTGTCAGTTCTTTATTCTAGCCAGTTTCATGGCAACGGTCAATGATTTCAATCAGGGAGAAAAATGTGTATTGATATTAAGACATACACATTTTATGACATTTAAAATGCCTTTATGTGTAATCATAGATTACTTTCTGTTTTTCTACACGTCTAACCAAGCTATCACATCCTAGGGACAGCTTCATATAAGTGATATATTGATACTTGAATTTCAGTCCATCATATTGCCCCTTAAATAGGGTCCTTTTCCTAGTTTAGTTTCTCGTCAATCAGTAGTCTTCTAAACTAACCAAATGTTCTAGTTAGATTTTCTGTTGCTGTGTTAAACACCACGACCAAAAAGAAACCTGGGAAGGAAGGGGTTTACTTCATCTTGTAGTTCGAGGTCACAGCACATCTTTGGAGGAAGACAAGGCAGAACTCAAACAAGAGCTGGAGCAGAGACGTGGATGAACAGCGCTTATTGGCTTGCTTCCTTTGGTCTCTTCAGCTACTTCCTTATACAGCCCAGGCCTGCTTGCTAAGGATGGCAGTGCCTACAGTGGGCTGGGACCTCCTGCCTCATTGCCAATTAAGAAAATGCCCCACAGACTTGGATACAAACCAGTCTGATGGAAACAGTTCCTCAGTTGTGGTTCCTTCCCTCTTCCAAGGTAACTATAGTTCATGTCAAGTTGACACAACTAATAAGCAGAGCAAGATTAAAATGAACAGCTTGTACCCAGCCATGCCCTTCTAGTCCCTTCTGCATTTAATCATTCGTCAAGTTGTTTAGTCCCTGTCTTACCCCATTTCTAGCCTGTACATTGTGTTTTCCTTTCCAGTTCAAGATTCTAGTAATAATTACCTGCACGGCACTACCAGCTTTGGGCATATATCATTGCTTTCTTCAGATCACTACATTTACTGTCTTTGTATATGAAGTCAAGCAGAAAATTTTGTGAACATTTACCCAACAGGATAGGCAGGTCAGAATTGTTTTTGTTTCCAAAAATTTTCATCAGACATACTCCATTTCCATCTCTGTTGTTTCTGAGGTCTCGTTTTAGCCTAACCCTCACTGGTTCGTCCTTACCACTCCATTTTGGCATTATAGGATCTCAGGTATGTAGATATTTGTCTCACATGTTACTTGGTCATTGAACATAATAACTAAACTAAAACTCTAAACTCTAAAAAAAAATATTACTTACATTTTTTTAACTTGAAATTATGTATTTCCACATTTGTTGCACCCAAGCACGAATGTTAAAATCTCAGGTTTCCTTTCTAGTCTGTAGGCACCTGCTAACTTCTTAATGGTCCTACAGCACAGTTCCCACATTCCATTGTCTTCTAACAGATACCCGGTGCTAAGTTACACACAAATAATTCCCACTGTCAAGGCACGCTCAAAACTTCCTCCTTTGCCACATCATCAAGTCTTCATGACACACACTTTTGGCTGCCAACAGGAGGCTTTATCAACATCTAAGGGAGGCCTGGGCTTTCCTATTTACCTTCTGTTCCTTCTCGCAGAACTGGGGACCTTCCTCTACAGATACTAAGTGACAGTCCCAAACACTGATTCTGTTTTGAGCATTTTTTTCATCCATCCAACTTTTCATTGACTTGTTTTTCCTTCTTAAGCTTCCTAACACCTTATGAAGATGATCTTCCCTTGTTTAGCATTGTTGTTCTTGCTATCAGGATATAAGCTTCTTTATGGTAAGATGATTCTTCATTCTCATTCCTTTGTCAGGTCCCAGGCTTGTGTTTTCACTAAATATTTGTTAAACTTATTTGAAGTGCTAATTGTCTTTGTACTGATTTTCAAGGTATGTGACATTTTACCATTGTATATATTTATAAAAGCATACAGAAATACATATATACATGCATGCCACATGTGGTCATTTGAGAAAATTTGAAACATGAGATGTACATAGAATGAAGAATAAGTCATCTCTTATCCTGCTTCATAAAGTAAATTCTTGTCCTCTTCTTTGGTTATTGTTACATATACATGCATACATTTATAAACACACACATATGTATGTAATATGCACTGAGTTCGTTTAGTGGTGCTCTTGCGTACCTGTGTTTAGGGTTGCTCATTTGTTAGTAGATAACCTCTTAGCGAGCTGGTCCCTGGAAGAAGCTGTTTCTCTTTCCTCACATCTACTGATTGCCTGTAGCTCTTCATCTTGAGGTGGGACCCTGTGAAAATTACCCCATTCACCTCGGCATGTCAACTGGTTGTGTCGTTAGTTAATTATTTTGGTGTATTTTCTCAAATACTTTCCATTCTTTAAAAAAAAAAGTTATTCTGAGTGATTTATTGACTTAATACTATATCTTGATTTTTTTTTTACCATTAGGAATTCTTTGAAAATACTACATAATCATTACTTACTTTCTGTTTAACAAATATATTATTCATTTATACATTCTTTTATGAAAATAATATGAATTCCAGTATTTTATGAATTATTAAATGTAAAATTGAAGTAAGCATTTTTGCACATGAAGTTTTGCTCCAGTTAATGAGTATTTCCTTATGCTTGATGAAGAAGCATCATTAGGGGACATGCACAATAGATTTTTAGTTTTCAGAACTATTCTATGTTTCTGTCCCTTCAAGAGATACTCCAAACCCATCTAGCATTGCTCGACCATTGGGACCAATGTTGGCTCCAGTTCCCCGTTCTTGATGAGTGAAGCAGTGTCCTGAAGTATTCATCTAAGGACTTTTCTGATTTTTACTGTCATTCACTATTTTCAGTTCCTCTAACAGTTCTGTTACATAACTCTCATTTTGGCAATTTTGGATATGGAACATCAGCAGTTCTGGAAATGTGCTGTAGAAAGCAGTTTAAAAGTCAAGTTGGAGACCTGATCCATTATTGGTAGATTGGTCAGTGTGAGACTGAGGTACTCCAGCTGATGTGTGGATGGGAGGTATAAGCCTCAGTAAGAGGGCGACTTAGCAACCTATTTATGTGACATTTCTTAGAAAATGTGTGGTTTTACTGTGAGTTCTCTCATGCTGTTAGAGTCCACTGAATTTGTACCTAATGGATTGTGAGGACATGTAAGCATGGATTCTGTCATGTTCTGGGGAATCTCTAGCGATCTGATTGCATCAGGCACACACCAGAAGTCATTGACTGAGAAGTGCCTGTAACACACTTCAGTGTGTTAACAGCCTTTTCTGACAGTGAAAGCAACTGAGTGAATACCACACCTGTTTTGCTCACAGAAGACAGATCTTCTTGCCCATTCAGTTACATGATGACTCAATATGTTACCAGTTAGTTGTTTGCGTAGATTCTGTTTTGGGAAATAGTGAATTTATTATTGGGACCTAGAAGCAGAGAGTGCTGCATATTGTTTCAGTATATATGTATTCCTAATGCAGCAGGAAAAGGAAAAATATACAAGGAGTAACAGTGTTGTTTTTTTATGAATTAAACATATCACTGCTATTCACAAGTGATAACTTAGTGGTGAAAGATGACATGGGGTTTTCATTGTAAAGTTAAGCAACCCAATGGTATTAACAACAATTTTAAAATTTAAAAACCACAATTAAATATTGGAAACACTTGCCTACATAGCCATGTGATAGTCATGGCAATCTTAGAGGACAAAAGTGTCATGCATGTCTTTCTCTGGGCATGCAGTTTCATGAACTGGAGTAACTGTAACTATCACCATGGGTAAGTGTTCTGAGGATGTTTCTCCTAGTTCACTTGAATGGCAGCTGAAAACTCATCTTGTTGTAACTTCAAATGCTGTTTGTAGATTTGCGAAGCAATGTGGTTAACTGCCTCTGCCTTCAACATGTTGCTGGAAACTTGGTCCCCTTCCAGTACATGCCTATCACAGTTTTAAGAACATGATTCTTTCAAACCTTTGACTCCTATAACGAGTTTGCAAGGGGTATGCATGGAGAAGATATGAGAGATGCAATTTTTCTATCAGGCAAGACTGTTAAATTAGAGAATTATTTCTGATTAATTTAAGAAAAGATACCTACCCCCCGATGGAACTGAAAAAGGGCAAAGCTAGCTGATTTCTATATGGGAACTGAATTTCATGAAAGATGAGTCATTGCATGCAAAAAATGTTGTTCTGTGTAATGCTATCACGAAGTCTTTCTTAGCTAAACTGTGAACATAGAATTGGTAAATGAGTGCTTGTTATACTTGTTATTGGTTTTTTGAGACAAACTGTCAATATCTAGCCGTGGATGAATTCTCTTTATTGGTCATCCCCCTGCCTCGGCCTTCCAAGTACAGGGATTACAGGCAAGCATCAATATACCCCATGTACATGGTGAATTTTCATAGAAATATCAGAAGTGCTGAGTACACTTTGAGTACAGCATGTTCCCCAAGCACTTTAATGAGAATTACATGCTGACATACAAGCATTCGTGACAGACACTCAAGTTTGAGCTTTGCAAGGCTCTAAAACAAATACATGGTAAACTATACGGGCTCAAAGTTTGGAAATCAGTCTTCTGATTTAAACGTGAACCTCAGTTGTTACAGGCATATTAGCATTAAGATTTTAAAAACAGCAAAAGATAAGAGTACATGAAGCTGGGTGGGTAGGAGGTGGGGGCATCTGGGAGGAGATGGGGGCCAGGGTCAGACCTCAGGGCTCCTGTGGATAGATAAGAACCAAAACAGAAGGATCCCTGGAGTGTTGGGAGAAAACTAGCCTGTCACATCCAGCAGAAAACAGCAGAGACCTGTCTCAAACCGGGTGGAAGTCAAGGACAGCACTCAAGGCCATCCTTTGATATCCACATGCGTACTGTGGAACAAGCATGCATTCACACAGGAAAATGCACATCTGCACCCACACTCATACACACGCAGTGTACAAAAATTTGTACACACAAACCACCACTGCATAAAGTTCTCAAAGAATTAATAAAATATTATTTTTAAAGTTTTTATCATTGTAGGTATGAAATAATTTAAAATATATGCATATTTCAAAGATTATTCTTCTTACAAAGACATTTATGAAAGGGAATTGAGTTATCCTTCTTTTAGAATTTTAAATGATGTGTTAGGATAAATCCATGCTATTTCCTTACAGCATTTATTAAAATTAAGACATTCTTTCTTACGAATGATGAAAATATAAGCACGCATTTTGTTTTGGAGATCAGTCATTAGATAAAAAGTATACATCATTAGTTCTAAATACACTGCCAAGTGTCTTTGGAGGGTGACTTGTTTCTCATAAAGGAGATTAACTATTCATTTTTTACACCAGGTTTTTTTCCTCCACTTTGTTGAAAAGCTTTCAAGTGTTGGATAGCATAGTTGTAAAAGGTATTCTTCATTAAACCCCCATTGGAGTAATTTCTTTATTGTTGAAATGACGCTTCTGTATACTGCTTTGCAACTAATCAAACTCCTTCATAGTTTGTCTGCCAGCCTAGCACATCGCTTTGGTAAGCAGTTAGAATTCAGAGAATTGAGGTGAAGCACCCTACAACAACAAATAGTTTTAAGTTAAATCCTTATGTTTATGTCATATGAGGTCAATTCCTTTGTTTCCCAATTGTTATTTGAATCTGTTTAAGAAAGGCTCATTACTGTTGACAAAACACACAAAAAGACATTCCAGTTAGGTCAAAATTCAATAGATTTTTGGCTGCCTCATCTCAGTTTGGCAGAAGACAGTATTTGGAATGTTTTGGGTAGAAATCTTTGTTTTTGTCATGGGAAGGAGTGAATAATTTGTCTGATCTCTCTGCCCAGAAACAATGAGATGGTGAATGTGGGCCCACAACTGTAGCCAGCTTCGTTTTTCAGTTCCAGATGCTAGCAGTAGAGGATGGGAGCAAGGACTAGGAATTAGGACAAGCTTGACTTCCTTCAGGAATGTGTACCTCTTAGAAGATGAGTGAGACATGGATACAAATGATACAGATTACAAAATATGGATGTAATATTTGCAAATATTACTACACTAGCTATAATGATATCCGCCTCACCCCCAGGCATATTAAGGGTTAGCAAGCCAAAACAGAGCAATGTTATTAAACTTAAACATAGCTGAGGGAAGACTGACAGTGATATCAGGAGAGCGCTCACTGCATCAGCTGCTATAGTAATCACTTTTACTGTCGGCACTGTGGCACAGAAAGTGATACTGTGTGTGTTGTGTGTCTGTGAGCTGTTCTGAATAACTGTTATCACAGTTGCAGATTTTTTTGAGGTTCATATCATGTATATAATTGAATAGGGTTAGAAGCTTACATGAAGATACTTAGGATAAACTTCTTGTTTTTGATTGCTAAAAAGATGATTGACCCTTTAAATTGTACTTTAAAAATAATCACTATTTCTGTATTTAAAACAGAAGTATCATAAAGGAATGCAATGCTTTATATCCCTGTGTAACTTTAAGAGTAAATTCATGGGCCAGGCCTGGTGGCGTAGGCCTATAATCTTGAGTATGGGGAGTCTGATGAAAGATGAGGCTTATATGGGTTTCAGAGTGAGTTCTCACCCAGCATAGGCAACTCCATGAAACTTTGTCTCAAAATTAAAGAAAAAGTGAAAAAGGAACTAGGGAAGTAATTCAGTGGTAGAAGGCTTCCCTAACGGGTCCAGGTCAGTCTTCAGTACTGCAAGAAACAAAAAGAAGAAAAATAGATTTATAGAATAAAAGGTGTAACTCATGGGTGCTGGTTGCTACAATTTATAATTATATATGGATTGCTATGGTGTTTGAAGTAGTAGTTTGAAATGTTTCAAGAAGTATAAGAAAGGCAGAAGGGAAAAATAAGAGAAAATTGATAAAGTTAGTTATGAATGAATTATATATACACTTTCTGCTTTGTGAGAAAACTTTTTATACAGCTAATTTGGTTTAGTAATCCTGGACAGACATACGTGTGAAACAGTAACAGAACTGTGGATTAAATTCTTATGAGAAAGTTCATGTTTCCCCCCATTTTCAGCTTAAAAACTGATTAAACTTAAAAACATGGATTGCTTTGGAAACTGAAATTTTTCCCTGAGTTTGACAATATTTTAAAAATAATAACACAATTCCTATATTTCATTATATATACAAATGATACGATAATAGCTCAAGTTCTCCATTTTCTTCTTCAACAGTTACATATTGGAGGCACATAATTTTGCATTTTTAAGTATTTTTATTTTTGAGAATTTCATACTTGAGTATTGTCTTTGCTTTATTTCGATCTCTTCCGGCCCCGCCCCCACCTTTCAATGTTCCCTAACTCCCGTTCAATTTCTTGTCCTCTTCTTTGTTATTGTTACATGTATGTATACATTTATAAATATTCATACACACATCATATATGTGTGTGTGTGTGTCTCACTGAGTTCATGTATTGTTGCTCATGTGTACCCATCTCCTGTGGATAGGGCTACCCACTTGGACCTAAATAACCTCTCAGGGAGCTAAGTCCCTGGAGAAGACTGATTCTCTCTTCTTCTCGCCCTCTCACCTTCTCCCTGCATCCATCAATTGCCTGTAGCTCTTCAACTTGAGGTGAGACCCTGCGATAATTCCCCCATCCACATGGGCATGTCAACTCCTTTCCTCCTTATGCAGACCATATTAAACTACCATACTGTGGAGATTTCATTGGTGTATCTTCTCTATCATATTTAGAATGCATTAACTAGCAGCAGGTATTCTGTTCCATTGGTCCTTATATTCTTTCAGCCCTTTTCCAGGATGTTTCCTGAGCCTTGGGTGTAAAGGTTGCATTGTAGATGTGTGACATATGGCTGGGAACCTAGCAGTCACTTAATCTCTGCATTTGACCTGTGGTGGAACTTAGTAACTATCAGATGCAAAAAGAAGCTTGTTTGATGAGGGGTGAGAGGCACATTTGTCTGCAAATATAAGGCTATGTATTTAGAATATAGTAAGACTATACAATGGTCTAGGGAAGTGACAGATGTTAAGTTTTTCTCTAGGGTCTGTGACATCTCCAGCCATGTGAACTTGGCTGTGTTTATAATATCATGCATGATTTCCTTTCCCACCGAGTGGTTTTTGCATCCAGTTAGACAGCTGTTGACTATTCCCACTATAAAATTGGGAATGTGTAAACTTCCAGTACAGACTATGTACTGGGCCAGTCATTGTTGAGGTTCATATACTTTGCAGGTGGGTAAGATCATTGCTTGGTTTTCTCTCTTGACAAGTTACATAGAATCTTCTGATACTATTAGAACTAGTCTTCAGGAAGGAGACCTCCAGGTCTGTTCCAGCTCAACTACTCCAAGTCCTGTGTTCAAAATATGACTTGTCTTCAGCAGTAGGGTCTTACCTTCAGCTTCTAGGAGACAATCAAAAGATTTGGCAATAGCCTGTGTTACTTTTGGAATCTCTTGAACTACCCTGACCAATATCGCCAAGGGAGATTTCCCTTGCCTGGTACTTTGCTTTTTGTTATATAGCTGAATGGTATATACATGCCCTCACATACATATGACATGTATATTTTTCAGTAGGCTTATTTAATAATATATTTCCCTTATTTTTTCTTATCACTTATGCATTATGTGTTTCTCTTCTTCTCTCTGTCCCTATTTAGCCATTAACCCTCCCTCTCAGGGTAAAGGGCCCTTCCCGTTTTTCCCCCTTGATTATGTCTGTCTCCTACTAATCCACTCTTTTGAGCTCCTTCTTCTCTTTTACTTTCCATTGTCCTTACTCCTGCGGTTAGATAAGAATATATACTCATATCTAAGGATTTGGAGTTAGGATCCAAAAAGGAGATAGAACATGCTTCTCTTCTTTTCTGATTCTTTGCTACCTCAGTTAGTATACGATTTTCATTTCCATGCATTTGCCTACAAATTTCATGATTTCATTTTTCTTTACTGTTGATCAGAACTCCATTGTGTAAATGTATCACACTGTCATTAGCCATTCCTCGAGAGACGTGTTGTTGCCATTTCCTAGCTATTGTGAAAAGAGCAACAAGAAACATGGCTGTGCAAGAATCTCTGTAGTAGGACACTAAGTCTTCTGTAAATATGCCAAGGAGTGGTGTAGTTCAGTCAGGTGGCAGTTTTATTTCTAACTTTTAAGAGTTCTTCATACTGACTTCCACGGTGAATGCACCAGTTTGCCATCACACCAGAAATAAATGAGAGTTCCCCTTCCCCACTTCCTTCCAGCAGTTATTATCAGTGGTTCTCATGATCTTAGCCAGTCTGACTGGGGTAAGATGAAATCTTAAAGTGGTTTTGATCTGTATTTCTCTAATTATTGAGGATGCTGGATACTTTCTAGGTATTTTTTGCCATTTTTATTTCTTCTTTGAGAATTCTCTATTCAGATCTGTTGCCCATTTTTTAATGGGGTCATATGTTTTCTGGCTTCTTTCTTAGTTCTTTGTATATTCTGGAAATTAACCATGATCGGACGTGTGTCTGGTGAGGATTCCCCTCATGATGTGCATTTCCTCTTCCTTCTGTTGCGTGTTCCTTTTGCTGTCCCAAAGCTTTTTAGTTTTATGAGATCCTGTTTTGTTAATTGTTGATCTTAATTCCTGGGAAAATGAAATCTGATTTAGAGAGTCCTTTTCTGAACCTATATCTTGTAGGGTACTGCCTATGTATTCTTCTAAAAGTTTCGTTCACAATGAGGCCTTTGGTCCACTCGGAGTTGACTTCTGTGCAGGGAGATAGATATGATACAAGTTTCATTCTTTTGCACATGGATGTCCTGTTTTCCAGGCACCACTTATTGACTATGCTGTCTTTCCTCCAGTGTATTGCTGGCCTCTTTGTGAAATATGAGGTGGCTGTAATTGCGCACATTCATGTTTGGGTCTTCTATTTTGTTACACGGTTGTACATGTCTCTCTTTGTCGATACCATGTTCTTTTACTACCGTAGCTCTGTAACATTATTTGAATTTGGTGTTGTCATCCTTCTACCATTGCTGTTTTTGCTCAGGATTACTTTGGCTATCCAGGATCTTTTATAGTTCTGTATGAATATTAGCATTAGAATATTGTCTCTGTGAAAAATGCTATGAGGATTTTGATTGCAATTTCATTTTGAATCTGTAAATTACTTTTGGTAAAACGTTCATTTTCACAGTATTAATTCTATCAATTCATAGAGCATGGAAGGTCTTTCCATCTTCTTGTCTTCCTCAATCTCTTTTTCTCAAAGATTTAAATTTTTTATTTTAGAGGTCTTTAATGTCTTTGGTTAGATTTATTCCTAGATATTTTATTTTGGTGAGGCTTTTGTGAATAGCAGTATTTCCATGATTTCTCACTCTGACTGCTTGTTATTGCTATATAAAATGTCGAGTGATTTTTGTAACTAATTTTTTGTCCTGCCAGTTTGCTGAAAGTGTTGATTATTTCTAGAAGTTTTATGGTAGAGTTTTTAGGATATCTTATGTATAGTAGCATAACATCTGCAGATAGGGATAGTTTGGCTTCTTTTTCTGTTAGTGCCACTTTAATTTCCTTCTCTTGTATAATTGCTGTAGCTACAGTTTCAAGCACTATATTGAAAAGGAATGGAGTTAGTGAATAGCCTTGTCTGGTTCCTAATTTTAATGTGAAGAGTTTTTCTCCATTTAGAATGATGTTGACTTTGAATTTGTTGTATATAGCCTTAAGTTTTGTTGAGGTATGTTCCCCCTAGTGTGAGTCCCTCTAGGGTTTTTATCATGAAGGCATGTTGGATTTTGTCAAAGGTCTTTTCTTCATTTATTGAGATAAAAAGTTTTGGAATTTAAGTTCATTTATATGATTACATTTATTGACTTAGGTATATAGAACCATCCCTGCATCTCTGGAATAAAGCCACCATGAACACTGTGGATGAGTTTTTATATGTATCTATATGTGGTTTATAAGTATTTTATTGAGAATTTTGATATCTATGTTCATTAAGGATATAGTTTTCTTTTTGCTGTGTGTTTACCTGGTTTTGATATTAGTGTAATACTAACTTTGTAGGAATTTGGGTGTTTTCTCTATGTTTCTATCTTTTGAATTTAATTTAATATATTTTACCTCATTTAGATCCCCTCCCCTTCTGCTTTCTCCCTTACTAATCCTTATGGAATTTCATGTGCTCTAGTGTGTGTGTGTGTACATCTGTGTATCTATGTATCTATCTATGTATCTATGTACCTATGAATCTATCTATCTATCCTCTCTCTCTCTCTCTTTCTCTCTCTCTCTACCCAGCTACCTGCCTACCAATACTATCAAATTTGTGTCTTCAGATACCCTTTGGTATAGTTTATCATCTGGAGCCTGGTCAACCTACCAAGATTCTTACTCTTTAAAACCACTGTCTCCCTCCTAGCAGATCTTGGTTGCTAATATTTTCTCAGGTAGAGTTGGGCTTTCTTATCCACTTCCCAAGGTCTATTCTGGGATATTGTCTGGCTTGAGCTTATGGTGAACTTGTGCATGCTGTCACCATTGCTGTGAGTTTTTATGTCTGGAAGACTCTGTTTCCAGTTTCATTGTGGTCAGGCTCTTACAGTCTTTCCACACTTCCTTATGCAATGATTCTTGAACCTTGAGAGCCAGACGTTTGATATAGTGTCCTATTCAGGGATAAGCATTCTGCAGCTCTTGTTCTCTGCATGTTGACAGTTGTGGGTTTCTATGTTAACTGTTATCTGTTGCTTAAGGAAACTTCTCTAGCGAGAGTTGTGCGATGTATTAATCTATGTATATAACGATAAGTCATTAGGAGACAGTTGTATGCTATATCTATTTAGCAGAATAATAGTTGCAAACTCTCCCCTAAGGCCTACAGCCAGGTTCCTAGGTCTAATATCAGATATGTGCTGTCAGATATGGTCTTCATCCTCTGAAATAGATTCTAAATCCAGTTATAAAGTGGTTAGTTCCTCCCATAAAGTCAGGACCAGCTTGATTTCTCTTGATTTGATCTGTGACTCATATATGTAATATCTTCAGCAATGGGATCTTACCATCAGGTTCTGGTGGATAACCAAGAGTAGTAACAATGACAATATTGTTTGAGGGTTTATGGTTCCCCCGGTAAAAAGTTTCCAAAGAGAGAGTTCATTCCTGGCACCCGGCTTTTACTTTGCCAGCCTATGTTGTCTAGTAGGGGCAATGTTCTCCTGTTATAAGCGAACTCCTTTTAATATCTTTTTGTAATGTATATGTATGTACTTTAAGAAGTTCTATAGCTTTCAGCAATTTATCAAAGTTCATGGAAACAAGTGAAATATCATAAACATAAATTGCAGTTATAAAATCAGGCTGTCTTTTCAAATCATCTACAAGTTAGCATGTGTGGAAAGAGCATCCAGTGAACAGAAAATTGAAATTTCATGGGAAAAAGCTTGTAGAGTGGTAGATTTTTGTCTGTCTTTTTCTAAAGTCTCTAGTGTCAGGGATCTCTGCTCGTACTCCCTCCTGCATCTTGCCTGCTCATTCCCCAACTCATTTAGACGTTCCTATGCAGTTATTCCTTCCCCGCTTTATATCACTGCACTTGAGTGTTGGTTTTTAAAACAATCCCTTATAATACCCTGTATTGCTTTGGTCCATTGTAATTTTCCATCTTCATCTCTGATTTTGATAATGTGAGTTTGTTTGTCTTTCTTTTGTTTAGCTATGTTAAGGGTCTATTTTGTTAATTTATTTGCTTATTGTTTATTTCAAAGAACTAGGTCTTAGATTAATTGATTTTTTTGCATTGGTTTCTTTGTTTCTATCTCATTGATTTTTGCTAATTCTTCCTGACTGCTGGATCTGGGTTTGTTTTGTTTTTTGACTTTCCGGAGTCTTGAATCCTACTTCTAAGTCATTTATTTGTGATTTTTCTGATTTTTTTCCATGTAGACACTTAGAGCTATAAAATTGTTGCTTAGATTTTTAATGTTTCCTAGAGGTTTTGCTGTGTTGTGTTTTGATTTTCATTTAATTCGGTGAATATTTTTATTTCTTTCATGAATTTTTCTTTGACTCACACATACATCATTCAGTTTTGTGTTATTTAACCTCCATGAGCTCGTGTACTTACGAGAGATTTTTTTTGCTGTTAATTTTAAGTTTGATTACATTCAGGTTTGATATAATACATGGAATTATTTCAATTTTTTGTATTTGTTTAGTTTTTGTTTTGTGCCCCAGTATGTGGTCTATTTTAGAGAAATTTCATCAGCTGCTGAACAGAATGTGTAATTTTTGGTTCTTGAGTGGAATATTCTGTAGATGTTGGTTAGGTTCCTTAATAATTTCAATGAGAATGTCCCCCATGGGCTCTAAGGATTTGGACATTTTGTCGCAGTTGGTGGCGCTGCTTTGAGAGGTCTTAGAAGGTGTGGCCGTGCTGGAGGAAGCACGGAGAAGTAGACAGTTCTCAAGCCTTGCCAGATCTCTAGTCACTCTCAGCTTCTGGTGTCTGCTTGACGATGTGAATGCTTAGCTTCCGGGTCTACTCTAGTCACCTCTGCTGCCATGCTTTACCACCATCATGGGCTCTTGCCCCATTGGAACTGTAAGCTAACTAAACTTGTCTTTTTATAAGTTCCCTTGGTCAGTGTTTCTATCACAGCAACAATAAGGTAACTAATACATGTTCTTTTGATGTATAATATTCCTTAATTCAGATGTCTCTCTATTTATTCTTTGTCCAGATGTCCTGTCTTTTGAGGAAAGTGTGGTACTGAAGTCGTCTGCTATTACTGAGTTGGGGTTAATCTGTTTCTTGAAGTTCAGTAGGGCACTTTTTGAAACTGAGTGCACCAGAGTTTGCTGCACATATATTTATGATTGTAATGTCTTCTTGATCAATTGTTCCTTTTTTCAAAATGAAGTGACCCTCCTTATCTCTTCTGGTTAATTTTATTAGTTAATCTGAGCTTATTTCTTCATTCTATTTGCTTGAAATATTTTTCCATCATTTCCTTCTCAGGTGGTACTTGTCTTTGAATGTAAGATGAGTTAATTGTAGATTTAAAAAAACAGCTATTTTTTTTCTTAATCTATTCAAGTATCCTGTGTCTTTTGATTGGCAATTTGAAGTCATTGATGTTTAAAGTTATTATTGAAAAATGTGTACTGATTACTGTCATTTTATTTTCTCCTTGTGATCTCTTTGTATCCCATTTTGTTTTTGTAATTATTGCTTAATTTGTTTTCTTTCTGTAGCCTCTTGACTGTTGTTATTCCTTTCTTCAGTCCTTTGTATTACTTCCAATATTCTCTGTAAGGCTGGTTTGGGGGACATAAATTCTTTCAGGATATGTATATCATGAAAGTTTTTTTTTTCTGCTTCAACTATGGTAGACAGTTTGGCTGGGTAAAATATTCTGGGTTGGCATCTGGTGTCATTAAGAACTTGGAATACTTTGCTTTCCTCTCTTCTGTCTTTTAAAGTTTACATGGAGCAGTCAGCTGTTATTTTGACGGATTTTCCTTTATATTTAACTTTTGTTTTTCTCTTGTAGTTTTCAGTACCCTCTATTTGTTCAGTACATTCATTACTTGTACCATGATAGGCATCGGGAGTTTCTGTTCTGGCCCCATCTATTCGTTGTTCTGTGTGCTTATTGTATCTCTATGGGTATGTCGTTCCTTAATTTAGGGAAATTTTCATGTATAATCCTTTTGAAGATCTGGTCAATGCCATTGACCTGAGATTCTTCTCCTTTCTCTATGCATATAATTAGAAGTTTTTGCCTTTTCATAGTGACCCACCATTCCTGCATTTTCTATTCCTGTATTTAATTTTTTTTTTATATTCTTTGCATGAACAGTCCAGTTCTCGAACTTTATCTTCAGGTTTTGATATACTGGTTTTCATTTGATTCATTCTGCTGGTAGGAATTTCTCTTATCTTTTCTAATTGACTTACTGAATTTTTCAATTCCACCTTCATCTCAGCTTGAGTTTTCTTCAGTATTTCTCTTTCATGAATTCACCTTTCAAATGCCACATGGCCTTTGTCATTTCACTCAGCTGTTTTTGGTATTTTCTTGAGCTTCACTCAGGTATTTACTCCTCTTCTCTCTGAGTTCTTTGACATGATTTTTTTTTCTGTTTTTTAAAGTCCTTGAATTCTTTCATTATGTTTATGATTATTCTTTTAAGTTCTGTGTCCTGGGGTTCTTCAGAGGAGTTTTTATTGTAGAATATCTTTATATGACTGATGGGATTTGCTGAAAAATATTATCTTGGTTTTTCGTATTATTTGTGTTTTTGTGATGTGATCTTGGCATATGATCTTTTTTCCCTGATTGTGTGTCTGATATGAAATTCAAGCCTGCCTTCATTGAATAGAAGTTTGATGCTCTTTTTATTGATTTTTAGCTTGTTTGATTTCTGATCAGGTATGAATAGCTAATTGATCTGTGCTTCAAGGTCTCACTTGTAATTTTTTAGTGGTGTGACTGTCTGGTCTGGTGTGCCAGGTGGGCAGTGATGGCTGGGACTGTAAGTTGGGGATGAGGAAAGGGTAGGTGGGAGCTGGGTAGCGCATCATGACAGTTCATACCACTCAGGCTATGGGCTCAGGGCCTAGTCCCAAAGGGAAAACCGGTGAAAGATTACACAGATTCTGATTAGCTCTCCATAGTGGTCTGTAACACTCAAACTGTTGTTTCTCCTCATAGTCATAGAGGGAGAAGATGGTGAAGGAGTTGGAAGTTTCTGATTAGTTCATCAGGATGGTACATTGAGTGTGAGCGGCCAGTTTCAGTCCTCAAGCAAACATTTTTTAAAAGAAATATATGACCAATTCACTGATATTCACATGTGTCATACATATATCCTTCCCGTTTGTCTATGTCTGGAACATGAATAAGAAAATAGATGGTTTACTTTGACCCATCCTCCTACAGTGGAGGAAACTTATACTGAGTTCTGGAGTTACTTCTAAGTCCATATCTTCTCTCAAAATAAGCCATTTGTGCATCCAAAACAGGGTTGGAGACAAGTTGATTTGAGTGGGTGGTGGACCCATTCTCTGTTCTATGAAGTATTCAGGCAATACAGTCTATGAATCAAACACAAAGTGTTTTTCTGAAGGAAAACCAAAAGGGATGAGGAACAGATGAATCAGCAAAAGCTTTTGAAAGATAGAACCTTCATTTGTTTTCTTCATCCCATCTTGGGCATGCTTGCTGTAAATGTAGGGCGTATTTTATGACAGTATTTCCAGGGAAGAGGTGTGATGTAAGCAGAATCAATAATCAGCATCTTATATGTTATTTTGTACTTTGTAGTGTATTCTGGACTGAAATCTGTCTGTTCCTCCAGGAACATTTGCTTTTTTATCAGTGGGTTTAATAGTGACTATCTATAATGAATGGTCAGTGAATAAAATATATTTGTCATTATCATTCTCATTAAATGTTGCCCCTTACAGAAAAGGAAAGGTGGCTTAGAGAAGACAAATGTGTAAATAGTTTATTTAAGCAGTAAATACAAGAGTCTATTTCATTTGGTGACATTTGCCTAGCTCAGCTCTGGGACACGTTTGCAAAATGTTAGGGATATAAAGATGAATCTGGCACAGTCAGGCTCAGTTCAACACACAAAGCAGATGTCTCTTTGAGTAGTTCAAGAAAAATCCAAATCACTTACAGTGTATAAGTCTTAAATCTTCATGGAAAAGCTAAAGAATTGGACGTTTCTGGAGGAATGCTACACCGCTCTTGGTTTTGAGGTCACATCCCTACAGTTGTGATTCAGAGGCTAAGAAAATTCTGTCAACACATTTACAACTGCTGCCTCTGAAGCCTCTTACCTCCTAGATGTCACCTAGAAAATGGAAGGGGTTCTAGTCCTGATTGCTACAGTGTCCTCTCTGAGAGCTGGATCAGTATTTGTCCCTCTGGTAGGAGGTCATGCTGTTTTCTTTGATCCTTTAATTCTTGTTCAAGTGCATCTCATTGGTAGAACTTGACACCTACTCTGCCTAGCTAGTTAGAAACTCCCCGCACTGTCTCCACTCCTATCTTGCCCTTAGACTCCCCCTTCTGATTTTCCTGCCTGAGACCTGCAGACTGCCCATCAAGTATATGAGTCACCACTCATCTTGTTTCTTTTTACAAGAGATGGAAACTATAACAGAATTCCATAACTGGTCATACAGAAAGAATATCTGAGAGATGTCCAGCCCTAAGTGGGACATCTGTAATGAAGCCTCTGCACCCAAAGCTTATGGAAAATAGTGGAATGGGGGGTGGAGAGAATGCTGGTGCATCCCTCAACTCTCACCAGGAAAACTTCTGCATGCAACAGAGTGAAATGAACACAGAAGGCCGTCACTGGCCAAAGGGCAGAAAATAAGAGACTGAAGAGTGTGTATCCCTGGAAAGGACTCCTATATTAAACCCGATCCACCCAAGGCTCAGGGTCCAATGAGGAAGAGGGAGAGGAGAGATTGTCAGAGCCAGGGTGGCGGATGACTATGAGGAAATAGAATCTTGTAGGTATCTGGGAACTTGTTCATATTAATTTATATCAATAGTGACAGCACGCACAAGGCCCATGCAAACTCAATCAGACAGAAAGCAGCACAGAACTGGGAAAAATGCACACAAGGCACCAACCTTAAAAAAGGAACTATTGGTGGCTGGTCACTACTAGGTGAGAGATAGTTGATCTTCTTTAAGGGAATGAAGCTAGATAGGCTGAACAGGCTCCAGTAGATGAACTCACACCTATGGACATATGGTATACAAATTTGACTTGATAGGCCTTAATATATAAGACAGAATGTATGAAATCCTGTGGACAGGCTGTGGGATGGCAATGCAGATAAAGGAGGGAGGCTAAATATGATTAAGATATATGAAATAGACAAAAATTCAGTTAAAATATACATTGAAAAAAATTCCGTGTTTGACTTTCCATTCCCTGCCTCTAGGATGAGGTGTGATGTGAGTAGATTATACAGTAATCACAGCCTCTCTACTCAAAGAGCTCACAGTTCGGTAAAGGAGGTAGGCAAATAAACAGATAATACTAGGGGCTAAGGATATAGCTCAGTCAGCGAAGTGCTTGCCATGTAAGTATGATGACCTGAGTTTGACCCCCAGTACCCATAAAAAGGTGGGTATTCTGTCACATGCTTGTAATCCCAGTGCTGTGGAGACAGAAGCAAGAGGATCCCTGGGGCTTAAGGATAGCCAGCCTAACCTAATTGGCAAGACTGAGCTCCCAGTGAGTGATCATGTCTCATAACGTTAAAGTGAACAGAAAAGCCTGAGGTTGACATATGACCTTCACGTGTATACACATGCATACACATCTCTACACACATGTGCACGCAAATATGCACACATACATACAAAGGTTGATTGGGTTATGAGGTGAGTGCAGTGATAGATTTCAGCATGGTGCTGCTAGTGCAAAGAGAGGGATTTTATGAGTGAGCACTAGGATAGAAGTGGGAGAAGGAACCAGAATGAGCACTGTGGAAATGTCGCTGCCCTAGGTGAGTGCTAAAGAGCTTAGTAAGAACAGCAGATTTGTTAAATGGTAGAGAAGACCATGCTAGACCATAGGGAGAACAAAGTCTGCAAGCCATGAAACAACTGGTGACCACTGGCATCAGGGCAGGCGTGAAAGTAGCATGGTGTAAAGTTGATGATTTTAGGTTTTTCTGGGATCACATGGGCCTGGTGTTGAATGGGAATATGAAGCTTCACAGAGGCTTGGAGGTCACATGGGCCTGGTGTTGAATGGGAATATGAAGCTTCACAGAGGCTTGGAGGTAGATGGTGTAGATATTTCAAGACCTGGAACCTACTTAGAGTAAAAGTCACAGAGCATAAAAGAAGGAATCTGATTACAATTTGGACTTTGATGCCTGGTTAAGTCAGAATTCTGACTGGTTCTACTTAATTGAAAGTGAGGCCTTTTCTAGCTCTTGCACCCTGCTTCAACTACAAGTTGGTATGACTCAGCTGTGCATGGAAAGATGTGTCCATGTAAGCCCTGACATCATGTGCTACTTGTACGTAAACAGCATTTACTAATTTTCCAGGAGAGAAAGTATGTAAAACCCTTGTGATTGTTAAAACATATGAATTCTGACCTAAGGCTCTTGGATTAATAGCTTTGATAGTTAGTGCTCATTCAGTTTTGTTGTGGAGAGCAAGTACTCATTTAGAAGTAAATTTTAAATGTATAGTAAGTAGTTCTGCTTTAGACAATGCAGCAGGATATAAATTCCTAACAATCTTCCTGCTATTGAGGGAGAAAGGTGTTAGATTCATGGTAAGAAAAATAATTCTGGATGCATCACTGACACACAGGAAATCTATAGTGACAAAGAGGAGACTCAGAAAGGTCCAGGCAGCCCTGGAGTAAGATGCAAAGCCAGAACGCAGAGCTGTACAGGCTCCTGGGTGCTTGGATGCAGTGTGCTTGCACTTGTTGAGGGCAAGTAGGTGACTGTATGCAGATCCTGTGTTACTCTGGCTCCTGTATTCAGAAGGAAAGCTTCAGCTGGACAGAAAACTACCAAGGTAATTTCTCTGCTATGCCTACAGGTAGGTGCAAACTGAACAATGTCACTAATAGTAATGATGATGATGACAGTCTCCCTAGGTTGCTCACGGCCATAATTATCTCATGAGTGTCTGAAACTTGAGTATACATTTGAGATAGAGAAAGGCCCAGGAAGGGAAATTAATTTGAAACCGTGAAAGTTGGCTAATACCTCATAACCTGTAGAAGCAAGAACAGACCTTGTCTGGAGAAAGCTCAAACCAGCTTTTCCTGGATTCTTGATAAATCCAACTTTCTACCATTAAACTCTCCACAACTGTCACCTTGTGTCTGCATTCTGTTGTCTCTTCGTTATTTTGGCTCAGAGTTTTGTTGAGGAGGGTGTTGGTTTTAGCAGTTTTTTTAGCAGTTGGTTTTACTCCCCTGAAGTGAACTCAGAGAGTTTTTGACTCTCACTTAACTTATGACTATACCCCCAGATTTCCTGTAATACAACTCTGGGTTTTCATTTTGTGTAAGCATGCATGTTTCTTTCTTTCTTTTTTTTTTTTTTTTTACAAAAAACAAGTCTTTATTATTTTTTATTTTCTGTGTATGAGTGTATTTCCTGCATGTGTGTAATTGCAACCCCGTCATGCAATGCCTGTGGGGGCCAGAAGAGGGCGACAGATCCCTTGGAACTGGAGTTTCGGATAGTTGTTAGCTGCCCTGTGGGTGCTGGGTTCCAACCTGCATCCTCTGCAAGTGCAGCCAATGCTCTCAACTGCTGAATCATCTCTCCAGCCAGCATGATTGCTTCTTTCTGGTTGAAGTAAGCAAAGGAGAATGTTTACAATCAATCCTATAAATAGTAAGATGAAGCAAATAAAATGTGTTTTAAAATATATTCTATTTTACACTTTAATTTAATTTTTTCCTCAGAGGGGAAGAGTCCATGAATCTTGTAGGAATTGGTTCTTTCTTTCCACCACGTGGATATTGAGGACTGAACTCAAGTTGTCAGGCTTGATAGCAAGTTCCCTTATCCACTAAACTATCTTTCCAGTCAACTTTTCCACTTTATTTATTATTTATTTGTGTGTCTATCTGTTTATTTATTTAGTGTATGTAGGTGTGTGCATACATACACACATATGCACATGTGGAGGTCAAAGGACAATGCTTGGATGTTGGTTCTCTCCTTCCACCACGTGGGTCATAGGAACTGAACTCAGGTCCTCAGACTTGGCAGAAAACACCTTTACTTGCTAAGCTTATCATGCTGACCCTAAAGTGCATTTTGATATAAAATATCATTTCCAGTACAAATGACTGCACAAATTCTCCTAAGCAAACTGCTCCTGAGAAAGATTTGCTTTACAAAACTTTGCTTTAGTTTCTTAAGAGAGTATCATGTGGTAAAGTTCTTTACTGCAGCTGCACTGATAATTTCCTTTTAGTATGTGGATGAAGACATTTGGACACAATGTGATCTTTCCTGAACTATCCCAGTGGAGAAAAACCTGTCCTGACTTTTATCCTTTCCGTGTTTCTCTAGGATAGCTTCCCAGCGAGATTTGGAGGAATTCATTTTGTCAATCAGCCGTGGTATATCCATGCCCTATACACTGTGATCCGCCCTTTCCTGAAGGAGAAGACTCGGAAGAGGGTAGGTTTGTTTTTGTTTGTTTGTTTTATAATCTGTTCCTCACTCCATTCACCGAGTTATGATGCATACTCTGTGATTAATATCAGCCATGCTAAGATGTGCTTTAATGTTGTCATTTAACATAAGAGGTATTTAAAAGTCCTTACAGAACTTATGTTTAATTCCCAGCAATGTTTTGTGAATGGAGGAATGAAAACAAATTTTTCTGTTTTCTTACCAAAAGTAAAGAACATTTTAGCAACTTCGTTCCATATGACAGTCTCACTGGAAAGCTCAGAAATTATGCCATGTTATTAACAGTGACATTCTCAAGTCCAAGTAAGGTCTAGACAGAGTTCATATTTTATTTACCAACAAATGGATACTTACTATTTTACAATATTTGCTGAAATGAAGTGAATTTTGCAGAATCTGATATAGTTGTGTAGCAGTCAATCAGGTATCTTGATAATAATGCTAATGTACAGAAAGTTTAAGTATATGTCATTTTAATTAGCCTAAGATTAAGATTCACCTGACAGGGAGGATAATAAAAGTGCATTAAAGGAAAGTATGCTTTTCCTGGGACCATAATAACTTATTTAACGTATTTAATGTCAGAATGTGGTACACAGTATATCTGAAGAGGCATTTTTATTGAACACAGTTTTAAAATGCATGTCAGTCTGCATTATTTCATTTACTCCTTTTAATGGCCCTAGAAAGTACATTTAAAAATATTGCTCAACTATTTATGTATTTATGAAAACATATATACACTATGGGGTATTCAAAAGAGGGTAAACATCTCCATCTTTTAAAAATTAGTGCTCCTTTGCGTTGAAAATATTTTCTTAAAGCATTTAAAAACACAATGAACTGTCATTTTCTATAATCACCCTACTCTGACTTATTTTTATTTTTTCTTTAAAAATTATTTATCTGTTTTTATTTTATGTGTATGAGTGTTTTTCCTGCATGTATGTAAGTGCACTTGTTCTTGCAATAACCTTAGAGGCTAGAAAAGGGCATTGGATCTTCAAGAACTAGCATTATAGACCATCGTTAGCTGCCATGTTGAAGTTGGGAATCAAACGAGGGTCCTCTGCCAAAGCAGCCAGTGCTTTTAACTGCTGAGCCATCTTTCTAACCCCTGGCTTATTTTTCCTACCAAATGATAGTTTTGTATTCATGAACTAACCTATTTCCATCTCTTTTTCACCAGCCACTGATTCCTATATTTCTATGATAAACTCTGAAAAGTAAATTTAGTAAACATGCTCTACTATTTCAATATATATATATATATATATTTCAATATATATATTGCAGATATGTAGATAGATAGATAGATAGGTATATATATCTACAACTGTAAAGTTGTAGAGCTAGTATGTAAACCCAAATCATCCAGTTCCATATTTAGAACTCTTTTTACTTCCTCATACTAATCACTACTAAATGACTAGTTCTGACTAGTTCCTCTGTAAAATATACCTACTTCTAAACCTATGTGGATGACAATAGCCATGTGTATCTCAATGGTTTAAGTGGTTTAGATATTCTAGTATGGTAAACCCCTCATTGGAATGTGAAACCACAGTAATTATGTGTTTGCATCAAGTGCTCGTGAGAGAGCTGACTGTGCATGCCTTTGTTGAAAATATACCAGTAGCTTCGGAGGAAAAAGTCTAAAAACAATTATAATTTATATTAAAAATTATTTCTACACCAAGCATGAAATTATGCACATTTTAGAGTTCAAAAGTATATTGAAATGCTTCAGAAGTGCACCTCTAAGCTTTGTTTCCTGTAGAAGTAATCAGGTTATCCAAAACACCTGCCGGGGATTTAGCGCAAATTACCCTAGCAAATGCTTATGTGTGTTCACTCTTGCCACATGCTGATCTCAACATTTTATATGCATTAACTTATTTAATCCTTACAGCAACACTTTAGGGTGATTATTCTTTTTTTCTCATTTGGCAGGTGGGAACTGAGGCGTAGAAGGCTAAGCTGTCTGCCATGCAACACTGTTAGTAGGTAGCAGAGCTACACATACATGTTTATGTGGAAGAAAATTCCACACACAGAGGCTCACAAAGACAGAAGTCCTAGGTAGACGTATATGCAGTACATGGAACAGCAAAGAGGCCAGAAAAGCTGTAGCAGAATGAACTACAGGGGAAAGCAGTAAGGGACAGGACTGAAGGAAGTAGGGCACACAAGACCAAAATATACTTTTGGCTATTTCACAGTTTTTATAAAATTATATGACTTGGAAATTCTCATGTAAAATAGAGTTTAAATGTTTCTAATTTCTATTTCTATAATCAACACATTAAAGCAAAGATTCGTACCTCAATAAAAGTTCTTAATAGAAAATACTAGTCCTGATGAAGAAAAAAAATATCTAAGACCAAAAGTTTACCAGTTGACCCATAGGGTGCATTCGTATTACCCAATCCAGAGGAGAAGTTCACACTTAAAGTTGTAACAGAGTGTCTTTAGATGGTATGCACTTTTGCAATACACTTTGGATCTGGGGAAACAGTGGTATGATTTCTGAATCTTCAAGCTAGATATGCATCTTGAAACTAATAAATTAAGTAATAAATTGTAAGGTGATGCTAAAAAGCACATGATCCAGAAAAAACGAATGCTTTTTTTCACTTTGGGAAGGAATATAGTGCTAAATATGTTCATCTATGAAGGCTTTCCTGAGAAGGATTCTTTCCAGCAAAGAAGAGTGAGTCAGGGGACATGTGGTGGCAGAAGTCTCCAGGCATAAGAAAGATTCATTGAAAATATTCTAAGACAGTAATTGGAGATGCATGCTAAAGAGTAGGTCTTGTGGGGCCTCTGGGGCTTGTGCAAAGAACACAGAGAAGTCAATGGGGAATTGAGAGTAGAATAGTATATTCTGACCTGTGTGCTGACATGGGCATTGTGGCTGCCCTGTTAAGAAGGAAGTACAGGGTGAAGAGTGGAAGTAGGAAGCTCATTCAGGAGGCCTGTTCTGTAGAGCAGTCTGGAGGATGACCGTAGCTAGAGTTAGGGCTGTGGGGCAGGAGTTTGTCAGAGTGACAGTACAAGAATGATTTATGGACAAATTGAATAATGAGGAAAGTAAAATATACTTTTATAGGGCACAATGCAGGATGGGCCTTAGCCAGGTCACCTGCTATGAGGAATAGAGGCATGGCTCCCGTGGGCGTGGCGCTCTGCTCTGTCTAGGCCACCAGCATGACCTAAGAGATGGAGCAGGAGTGGCTGCAGTCAGGACCCCATCCCACAAGGCGATTGGCTAACTAGACCTATAAGACCGCTTGAATAAAGGAGCTTGCAGTGGCTTGCCACGCCTGCTTCTCACCCAGCTCCCAGAGTTTGTTTGTTGATTCTGTGCCTACTCACCCCGGGCCACGGCAGAGACCCTTCATCCCCTCTGGCCCCAAGCACAGGGACCCCCAACATACTTTATGTGTTTTGGTGTAAGAAACTGGAAGGATGATCAAACCAGTACCTGAGGCTGTCAAAAGGGAGAAGCAATATTCGATAGGAAGAATTTGAGCTCTATTTTAGACCTTTTAAACTCTAGGTACCCATTTAACATTGAGTGTAAATACAAGGAGAATGGAAATTCAAATATGGAGCTCAAGACCAAGGTATGGATTTATGACAGGCTCTTAGTGTACAGTTAGCATTCTGAAGTCCCAGATTGAATGAAATCATGGAAGAGAGAGCATAGTTTAAAAACAATAAATCTGGGAATTAGAACATTGGGTTTTTCAAGGTTAAGTTATTTGAGTGTTCACCAAAATACACTAAAGAATGTAGCAAGGCAGAAGAAAACCCAATAACAGTGGAAGAAAATGTGAAGAAAGCCATGTACTTTACCCAGTGCTGCTGAGGGTTCCAAGTAAAGACTCAGATTCAGACATTAAGTTCAGTAGGGGCAGCCATCTTGGCAAAAGCAGATTTCTTGTAATGTTAAGAGACAGGGTGTGTTTGGATTGGATTGTGCAAAGTGGGAGGAGGGTACTTGTGTTTGGACAGTGAATAAAAACAATTTCTTTGGTGAGTTCTGCTGTCAAGGAAGGAGAGAACCCAGGGTAGCAGCTGCAGTGGAGAAAGAGCCAAGAGAGGGCTCATGTGTGTTTTCCGGGTAGTGGAATCAGCAAGTTTATTTTCTCGAATGGGAGAGAGGGGAGAAATTTGTGATGTGAGAAAAACAAGGGATAATTACTGGGAACTGTGACTGAAGAGAGACAATAGGCCTTTGTGTCAGGTGGAGCCATCTCCCTTTACGAGGTTTATGTTTTCTCTGTTCTAGTGGGGAGGGGAGCTCATGGGCACAGATGCTGGTGGGTGGGTCTCATCTGGCTGCCCTATTTACTCAGTGAGGGTGGAGGCAAGGCTGACTCTGGATCCTGGATAACTTGAAGCATTCTAGATATTTTTAAGTAAGATTTTAATTAATTCTTTGAGGTTATCATACAATATATTTTGACCATATTCAACATCTCACCTCAGACTCTTCACAAGTCCATTCTCCCTCCCTACACAACTTCTGTTTTTTCTTTTTGAGTCCATTGAGCCACATATGACAGAAAACTTTATGTTTGTCTTTCTGGGTCTGGGTTACCTCACTCAGTTGACTGTTTCTAGTTCCATCCATTTTCCTGAAGATATCATGATTTCATTTTTCTTTACAGTGGAATAGGAATCCATTATATAAACATACTGCATTTTCATTATCCATTTATCAGTTGAGGGACATTTAGATTGTTTCCGTTTTGTGGCCATTATGAAAAAAGCTGCAGTAAACATGGCTGATCAAATATATTCGTGGCAATATAATTGAGTCCTTAGGGTATATGCCAAGGAGTGATAGAGCTTGGTCATATGGTAGATCTGTTTCTGTTTTTTAAGAGTTCTCCACATTGATTTCTATAGTGGCTGCACCTGTACCTGTTTACAATCATATCAGCAATGAATGAGGGTTCTGCTTTCTCCACATCCTCACCAGCATTTCTTGTCAGTTGTTTTCTTGATCTTAGTCATTCCGACTGGGGTTAGATGAAATCTTAAAGTCTTTTTAAGGTACTTCTTAGCCATTTTTATTTCTTCTTTTGAGAAGCTCTCTGTTCAAATCTGTAACTGCCAGAGCCCGCCAGCAGAAATCGAATGAGGGTGTGAGGATTGAGAAATAGAGAGAGAGAGAGAAAGAAAGGATAGATTTGGGAGGGATGTCAGTCAATACCAAAGCAGCCTTGACTTTATTACCACCTATTTATACTCTGTGAAATGAGGAACAAAACAACAGTTCAAAAGTTCAACACAAAAACGATGTTAACACGGGCAAAACAGCTTAAGCCAATCACATCTTCCTTCAAGGGTCTTCAAGGGTCTCAGTCTTGCATGTAAGATAAACTTCCCCTCAGGTGTAAATTATTTGCATAGCAAAACATCCTGCTCTCACAACACTTTTGTGCACAAGATTGACTTCTGCTTAATCCTAAACTAAGGCATAGTTCAAGGCAGGCAAATGGCTCCCAACATCTCCCCCTTTTTTATTTTTTAAATATTCCATAACCTTTCTGATTATGGTGCAGAAAGACTGTGCCTGTCTTAGGTCATTCTCTCCAAAGCATAAGCCTTGCCCATCATTGGTACATGAATGCTTATCACTGATGCCCTGTCTTAGGTTAACTTAGTTCAAGAGAATCCACCCATCTCTGACTACCAGACTGCAAGGGGCAACTCTACTCATGATAGAGTTCGGAACTGAAGATTGTGCACATCTGCTTTAATATCCCAGAATGTGCTGAGGATATACTTCACCTACAGAGGAAGTATGCAAATTCTAAGGAGAATACATAGGCCCAAGGCTATAATACTTCCCAACCATGAGGTTAAAGAAGACCACGAAGGCAAAGAGGCTTTTAGCTTCTCTAATAAATCAGCAGCTTTTTTTGCTGCGTCAAAGTCAAGTGGCTCTGTATTTTTTATATTTAATATTTTTTAGTGTAAATGGGCCAAATCTAAGTATATTTTCATTATGCCAGACCTTGCAACATTTGTAATCCTTGATCCACATACTAAGGTTTTTGTAACATTTACAGGAATAATAATGGAGGTTGCTGAAATACCATAACTTTCATTCCCATGGGAATGACTGAAATGTAATTAGTCATGTTTCATGAACACAGGAGACATCAAACCTGGTACCATCTTGGGAGATACTTAACTGTCCAATCAAAAGTACATAGGGTTAATTTACCTAAGCTATTACTCATCCTTGACTTTGTCCATGGCTCATGCCAGTTTCCAAACATAGGTCTGCAGGAACCTGTCTGACCGCCAAAGTCCCGTACTTAGCCCTTTTTCTCATTTATTGGCATTCCCTGAAGTAGAGTCCTGATTTCCGGACCAATATGCAATATATTTGAGTA
Organism: Eospalax fontanierii; assembly: GCA_035773235.1. Classification (NCBI taxonomy): domain Eukaryota; kingdom Metazoa; phylum Chordata; class Mammalia; order Rodentia; family Spalacidae; genus Eospalax; species Eospalax fontanierii. The sequence goes on along the minus strand of CM069545.1, from coordinate 38,094,897 downwards.
ATGAAAGTCAGTATAGCTCTCGCTATACTGTCATTCTTCCCACGTAAGGATGTCCTGACAGGCGAGTATCATTCACCATCACTGCAATCTCCTTCTCTTTTCATATGGCTGGATGCTGCATAGGTGGATCTGGTGCATGAGTCCAATACAGCTCTCTGTGTGTCATCAGGAACTGATTCCACAGCAACAGCAACAGCAGTGTCAGTCTTCCCTTGTTCAGTCCCCATGAACCCGACCAGCCTTTCTGGCAGCCACCTGGCATTCTCAGCATCCTGTGGAAAAACACAAACATCCCCTCTTCCCCATATTAATACTGGGTCTGGGTTATGCCATTTCCCATCAATCTGATCCTTCCATCTGACTTGTGCATAAGATCTAAAGTCTTGGGGTGTCACATTCTGTATGCTACAGAGTGGCCTTGTGCATCCAAATTTAAGAAATTTAAAATGAAAAGAACGAGATTTAAGGAATTCCATGGTGATCTAGGATATAACTCCCCCTTTTTCATTTTTTGTAATTGGTGTTTTAAAGCTCCATGGGCACGTTCAACAATCCCTTGCCCCTGGGGACTGTATGGTATGCCTGTTTTATGTATAATGGATGACTGAGCACAGAAATGTTGGAACGTTTGACTAGTGTAGCCTGTGCCATTGTCTGTTTTTATGATAGATGGTAAGCCAGCTGCAGCAAAACATTTAATGTACTCTGTTATAACATGTTTAGTAGCTTCTCCAGTCTGAGTGGTTGCCATAAGAAATCCTGAATAAGTATTAATGGACACATGAACATATTTTAGCTTTCCAAACTTAGGGATGTGAGTTACATCCATTTGTCATAATTGATTAGGCTTTATTCCCCCAGGGTTTACCCCATAAAAAGGCACGGAATGATGTTCAGGACAGGAGTGACATTCCCTAACAATTGGTCTGGCAACTTCTTGGGTGATACGAAACTGCTTTCTTAAACTCTGACTGTTCTGATGATGTAAAGCATGAGATTGTACAGCAGTAGGAGTATGGGCTGTAGCTAAGATATACACTGCTCATCCTTGAGTATAATCTATATATTGTATTTGCTGATTTTCAATAGCTTGTTCTACCTGGGTCAACACTTCCATAGCTTCCTCCTTTAGCATCCTCACAGATTTTGGATCAGGCATGCAGCAGAGGAAGACAACCAAGATGAAGTAGAGCACATACATGAAGCGTGTGATCTGTGGCTGTTGGACTTTAGGGCAGCAGCCACAACAGAAGGAGCATCTGGCAGATCCGCAGTAGTAGGCCAACTCGCTAGGGCAGCACTGAGCAGACATCGTGGTGGCCGACGACCTCAGGGGCACAGCCTGTTTCCTACGCCACTCGGGTCCTCTTGGCTCCCCTGTGCCACAAATGTCATTAGAATGCTTAGGAACAGGCAATAGAGGTCCTCGCATCCCTTGATTATTCCTTCCTAGTCCCTGATCTGGCAAAAGTCCCTGACTCATCATCTGATTTGTTTTCTGCATCACTGGGACTGTACAGATATCCTCCCGTGTGACTCACAACATCCCCCACAGATTAACTGGCCGTCCTGGAATGATGTGTGGTTGTAAAGTTCCCTCATGTCCTTCATCATCTCTCCAAATTAGTATATCGCGACTCTGCTCTGGACTCTTTCTTTGACCTATTCCTTGTAACTGTGTCATAGATGACTGTTTTGGCCAATGTGAGGGCCACTGATCAGCAGTGAGCACTGAAACATCAGCCCCAGTATCTAATGGGCCTTGAAATTTTTTTCCCATTGGTGGACAGTATCAGCTCAGGCCTTTGGGCACCTACAGTTTGTACCCAATATGCATCTGAGGACCTGAACCCTGCATCACCTCTTCTCAGTTTCTTTACTGTGTTCTTTGTAGTAACTTGAGGGAGTATCTGTAGCACCCTATAACATTGTTGCAAGGCCTCGGGCTGGCTCCTCCGCCCCTTTCCCTGATTCAGAGGATTTCCTATAGCATCATATTTGGATTTACATTCGTTAGCCCAATGTTTCCCTCTTTTACATCTAGGACACAAACCTGGCTCCTTTTTGGGATCATTGGCACCTTTTCTATTGGGACATTGCTTCACCTGGTGTCCTAGTTGTCCACACCCAAAACAGCTTCCTGGAGGACCAGCAACCCTGCCTTTTTGAGGCCTTTGCTATTAAAAAAGTATTTCTTTAACTGATTTTCCTTGTAATGTGGCAGCTAATGCTACACCTTGAGTATACGAGGGTCCAATATTGGAGCAAAGCCTGATGTAGTCCGACAAACTTCTCTTTTTCTTAAAAGGTCTCAAGGTTGCCTGACAGGCAGAATGAGCCTTCTCATAAGCCAATTGCTTTACCAGCAGAAGTTCTGACTCTGAATCCCCCAATAATCTGCTCACTATCTGCATTAATCTGTCTACAAAATCCTGATACAATTCATCAGGCCCTTGTCTAATTTTAGACAACTCCTCAGTCCTCCTCCTTGTGGATGGTAGTTTATACCAGGCCTCTTAGCTGCAGCATTAACCTGGGCATACACAGGACTATCAAATGCCAGCTGATTCCCTGTATCTTGATATTGCTCTTCTCCTGCCAGCATATCAAAAGTAATTGGTATCCCTTGGGCTTGATTTATTTCAGCTGTGGCCTGACATTGCTCTGTACACTCAGATTTCCACAGCAAATACTCACCCCCTGATAAGCAGGCTCTTGCCATTTGCTTCCAGTCCCCAGGCGAAAGCGCCTCAAGGGACATTGACTCCAACATTGCTTGTGTGAAAGGAGCAGTTGGACCATACTGCGCACAAGCACAGTATTTGATTGCTTAAAGCATGTTCTCTCACCTGATTTCCTTCTCCATCATCCCGCTCTATAACAGGGAATAATTGAAACCCTTGAGTGTTCTCTCCTCTTTTGGCTGCTTCACTTACTGCAGCTTGCAGCGGAGAGAAGGTAGATTGCGTCAAAGACAAAGGATATGGTCTCCCCACTGGTTTCTGCACTACTGAAATAACAGGAGGTCTTCCCACCTCCGGGGAGGATCCAATCCTGCTATAACAGTTAGAGAGTGACTCCTTCCTTGTTTAGATAACTTTCCTTGAGTATATTGCTTCTGGAGCTGTTGTAACTGTAAAGTTAAAAATTCCATCATACGTTGTAAGCATCGCACTTCCTCAAAACAGTTGTCTTTTGGGGCCTCCCAATGATATCGGGCGGCCTCTTCCTCTAGCTCCTCTGCCTGTTCTGGATCTAAAGGCTCAAATCCACTTTCCTGGAACAACTTCCCTATCCCTGAGTCTGTCCAACTTGACTCTGTGGGCGGAGCAGAAGGCTTAGTTTCACTTTCTCCCGCTACTTGAGGCTCAATCCCACTTGCTGCTTTTTCTGCTCGAACCCTTTCTATCTCATGTCTAGGATCTAAACTATCTCTAATTAGAGTCCACAAACTGGAAATGTCCACTGGGACCTTGCTCGGTCCATGAACATCATAATAATCCTGATATTTCTCCTACTCTCTTCCATGTTTTTAAGTTTACAGTCCCATCTTCAGGGAACCAAGGACAAACCTTTTCTATGAAGTCCAAGAAATTACAGAGCTGCTGATGTCCTACCCCAACCCCTTGACATGAAGCATATTTTTCAGCATATGTACAAAAAGCAAATGACTACTACCCTGTCCCGCTTTTCTCCTGATAGCTTACTCACCACACCCCTTTCCTTTTACTTGAGCTCAGTTATTCTGTGGTGTCCTTCACTGTATCCCCAGTCTTCAGGTCCCTGTTTGTGCGCCACTTGCTGGAGCCCGCCAGCAGAAATCGAACCATACCTAAAGGGGGAGTGAGGATTGAGAAATATATATATATATATATATATATATATATATATATATATATAGAGAGAGAGAGAGAGAGAGAGAGAGAGAGAGAGAGAGAAAGGATAGATTCGGGAGGGCTGTAGGTCAATACCAAAGCAGCCTTGACTTTATTAAGTACCACCTATTTATATTCTGTGAAATGAGGAACAAAACAACAATTCAAAAGTTCAACACAAAAACGATGTTAACACAGGCAAAACAACTTAAGCCAATCACATCTTCCTTCAAGGGTCTTCAAGGGTCTCAGCCTTGCATGTAAGATAAACTTCCCCTCAGGTGTAAATTATTTGCATAGCAAAACATCCTGCTCTTACAGCACTTTTGTGCACAAGATTGACTTCTGTTTAACCCTAAACTAGGGCATAGTTCAAGGCAAGAAAATGGCTCCCGACATGTAACCCACTTTTAAAATTAGGTGATTTGCTTTCTTAATTCTTTCTTTTTTTTGAGTTCTTTGTGTATTCTAGAAATTAGCTTTACAATCTGATGTATAGCTGGAATTTTCTCTCCTACTTTTTTGGGCTTCTTCAGTTGACTGATTGCTTCCTTTGCTACACAGAAGCTTTGTAGTTTAATGAGGTTCCATTTGTAAATTGTTAGCCTTGATTCCCGATTGAATATAGAAATTAGAATTTAGACTATATATATTATATATATATATATATATATATATATATATAATTTAGAAAGTCTTTTATTATATCTATATCTTGTAGGATACTACCCTTGTTTTCTTCTAACAGTTTCAGCATTTCAGGTGTCACATTGAAGTCGTGATCCACTTGCTGGTGATTTTTGTGCAGGGTGACAGATATGGGTCTAATTTAATTCTTTTACATCTGGACAGCCATTTTTCCCAATACTATTCACTGAAGATGCTGTCTTTCCTACAGTGTATATTTTTGACATCTTTGTCAAATTTCAGGTGGCTGTAATTATGTGCAGTCATGTTTGGGTCTTCTATTTTATTCCATTCTTAATCTTTTTTTTTCTTTGTCCAAAAGTTAGAAAAACCATGAAATAAAATTTTCAGAACTTCCTTATGAAAAGTATTTTTATTTCTGATTAGAAGAATACTGGTGTGTGTGTGTGTGTGTGTGTGTGTGTGTGTGTGTGTGTGTGTTATGTTTGCCCAAAATAAATACTGGCTGTTGTGATCAAAAACTGCAGTGGGAAGGTGTTAAATTCACAATTAACCTGGGTTTTTGTAGGGCAGATGGCATCTTCTACCCATGTAGACTCCTGACTCCGGTAATCGTTTATTAAGGAGGCTGATTGTTCTGTGTATTTTGGTTAATGACTGGCTGTTATCTGTTTTTCATCTTCCCTAACTTGTTAAAAGATGATACTTAATTAGCGAGATCCATCCCTCTGAGTTTTATGATGATACACACTAATAGATCTTTATTTTCCTTCTTATTTACTTCTGTAGATTCTAAAGGCAGGAAATGAATATGAAGATGCTTCTTGTTCATCTTGTTCCTGAAGTATAAAATTAAATTACTTTTAAACTTCCCTTCTCAAATAAATACTACAAAAATTATATAAAATAAAAATGATGCTCTTTGGGGAAGGTTAATATGTGGTTTTGTAATGATATAAGTAAAAAATAGAGAAGTTATTCTTTAAAAATCTATTATTCTCAGATTGCATGTGGACAGTACCTTATTGATGATGGAAAACTGATCATGAAGAAAAAATTAGAATTCACATTTTTCCTTTTCTTAACCTGTTATTGAATTTGCTTTTTGACACTTTCTTATACGTGTTTATTTGTAGTGCGTTCTGATTACTGTCACCTTTTATTCTCTCTTATCTCTTTCCCAACCTGGTTATCCAAGCCCCTCCACCCCACTGCCGCACCTTCCTACGAATCTCTTTTCCCTCTCTTTGGGCTCTTGCATTCTTTCTTCCTCTCCTTCCTCAGTGTTCCCAAATCCTTAATGGGAGTGGTATAAATGTCTTATTTAGGACTGAGCATTCAAAAAAAAAACTTATTCTTGGCACCTTGAACAGTCATGTGTTTGTGTATTCACTACCATCCATTGCAAAGAGAAACTTCTCTGGCTAAGGCTGAAGAGTAGCATTTGTCTATGGGGATCAGCATAAATATTTAGAAAGCAGTTTGGTGCAATGTAATTTAGCTAAACAGGAGCAATATGTTCCCACTGAGGACCCATGACCTCTTCAGCTTTTTTAATGTGGTTTAAAAAAGTAGACAGAAATTCCTTCTTGTAAAGCAGGCCTCAAAGCCGGTCTTAGAGCAGATGGCTAACAGTTGTGCTACTACTGTGGCACATCTGGCCTGGCAGGTTGGCACTGAAGTTTGCAAGGCTGGCAGCTAGGCAAGAGAGTCGATGTCTTTTCTCCCCTGGTAACTTGCAAGGCGCCTTCCAGCACTTAAAGGCTGGCCAGCAGTTCAAGCTTGTTTTTTCTGTATCTTGCAAGCAGGATGTGTGCCGTCTTCTCTATGAGACTTTCACATGAGTGTTTTTATTTTCTATTAGTTGCTGAAAATGGTTTTTACTCACTGCTATCTTATTTCAGTTTTGTTAAATGAATATGTTAATGAACGATATTTAAACTTTAATAAAGAAAGAAGCAAGTGGCAGCAGTTGGTGAAGCAATTGATGAACAAATGCTGAGCTTGTGGCCTGAATTAATTTGTCTTCGCTTACAAAATACTTTAGGTAGGCAACACCTGTAACTGAAGTATACTTAAGATATTGCACTTTGATTATTTATACTACTTTCCATCTGGACAACGAATATGGAAATATCTAGGAGAGGAGATGTTGGCACTAATGCAGAACATACAGCCTTTGGGGCATGGGCTGCACCCGCATTTTCCTTATGGGAGTGCTGATTTACTTGGCATCATCCACGTCACTTTATAAAGCAATAATATCAGGGCTGTAGAGATGACTCAGTGGCTAAGAGAACTGGCTGCTCTTACCTAGGACGTGAGTTTGATTCCCAGTTCCCACATGCTAGTAACAACCATCTGTAACTCTAGTTCCAGGGAAATCCAGTGCCTTCATCTGATCTCCTCAGGCATTGCACAACTTATTACATACATGCAGGCAATACACACATACACATACAATAAAAATAACAAATAAAACATTAGAAATAAGTGAATAAAGCATAACATCATGTCTATAGTATTTTTATTTTTATTGACAACAAAGGGGAATGCATACTAATAGCAGCTTTGGGCCTTGATAACTCTGCTAGCCCTGGAATTAAGTCCCTCATGAGAAGGGGCTCTTTGAGCAGCATCAGTTATACACATAGCAGGTTTGCACAGCAAACAGCAGAGTGATATGGAGACACATGAGCACAGCTTTCTCTGCTCATTATCCTGACCAAGAAGAAGAAAGCCACATATGTGATTCTACCTCTTTGACCCAAGTGATTATCCAGAAGCGAAACATTCCTGCCCCCTCAGGACTTTCACACCAGATGCGAAATAACAGTGCAATTTGGCCTGTTTCACAGAAGAGATGAAAAGCTTAACTATTGTCACAGGCCTAGAAACCTCTTGTACATGCTTTTCTATCCTCTCCTCGTTGCCACGGCCTCCGGATGTTACTCAGCTTTCTCTGTGTGCTTTCCTCCCACCTCTCGCTTTGCATTTGTAGATATTTTTGCATGGTAACAACCTGAACAGTCTACACCAGCTAATCCATCCTGAGATCCTGCCCTCGGAGTTTGGAGGAATGCTGCCCCCATATGACATGGGGACATGGGCAAGAACCCTGCTGGACCACGAGTATGATGACGACAGCGAATACAGTGTGGACCCCTACAGCATGCCTGTGAAGGAAGTAGAAAAGGAACTCTCCCCCAAGTCCATGAAGAGGTACGCTGAGATAGACTGGGAACTGGGTGAAGCTGGCATGGAGAAAGTACCCTGAGTTTAACTCCAATTTTTTCATTTTATACAAGTTTTTCTCTATTATTTACTTTCTGGTGGGAGTTTTGCTTTGTTTTCGTTTCTAAAACATGGTCTCCCTGTAGTCTCTGCTGGCCTGGAACTCACTATGTAGACCAGGCTGGCCTAGATCCCAGAGATCTGTCTGCCTCTGCCTCCCACCCAGCCTTAGGCCTTATCTGGTGGACTTTAGAGTCTTGTAGTGAAATAACTTTACTGTAAGTAATTTATTGGAGCTTTATGTAAGGTTTCCTTTGAAAAAAGGGACTGTGCGAGTCACATAGACACACAATGGCCATGCCATATACAAAATTATTTTAATTTAAACACTGTATTTAGAGCTTATGCTACCATGTCAATGTCTCTGCCAAGACATTGTCTAAAGGTTTAGCATTCAAAGACATTGTCTAAAGTTTTAGCATTCCAGTGCCAGACACTATGCCCTTACATTACAGGTTTACCTTCTTAAAGCTCATTATTGAATCTGGAGTCCAGCCCCTTGCTTTGACTCATAGCTCTCTTATGCGTGTTTCTTTTAGTCAGTGGGCTGGGGAGTTGTAGAAACAGTTATGTGTGACTGCATTCTGTAGTAAACAAGATGAGTTGTTGTTCTCAGGCTTTCCCAGGCCCCAGCAGAGTGCAGTTGAATAATGCTAACAAATATTACTAAAGACTGATTCAAATCTGAGTACCATCCATAGAAGTATGCAGATCCCAGCCCTGGCTAGTCTCTTCCCATCTAGCTCAAGGAAGATGCAGAGACATATCGGTTGTCTTGCTAACGCTGGTTTGCATCTTCATCTGATGAAAACTTCATGGTTCTTTGGTCATAGGAGTGTGGTGATGTCATGCAGGATCCCAATAATGGTCCCTCTTAGTGTTCTCTCTCTCTCGCTCTCTCTCTCTCCCTTCTTCCTTCCCTCCCTCCTCTCCATCTTTCCTCTCCTTTCTACCCTCTCTCCCTCCTTGTCCACTTCTCCTTCTTTCTCTTCCTCTCCTCCTTCTCCTCCCTCTCTCTGTGATGAAATTTTCCTCACTAAAGCAACTACATAACACAACTCTATCAATCTTAGGAAAAGGCTGAAACTTTCCCTGCTATTAATTCTTTACTTATTGACAAGGTTGTATATAAAGCCAACCTTAGGCTTTCTCAACTCCTGGCACTTAAAATTAATTATTATGGATAAGCCCCAAGGGTTTTTTAACCTAAGTGCTTACTGACTGGCTGTTAAGGACTCTGTTCAGTACTGATCTGTGTGCAGAGTCTTATGGACATATACATAAATGTTTGTGTGTCTACATATATATTGCATTTCTCTAGAAAGAAACACACATCTGCTCTCTAAAAGTTCCTAATGCGCCCTGGAGAGATGGTTCAAGGGATAAGCACACTGGCTGCTCTTGGAGAGGACCCAGGTTTGATTTCCAGCACCCACATGGGTGGCTAATAACCATTAGTAACTCCAGTTTCAGGAGATCCAAGACCCTCTTCTGACCTCCATGGGCATTGCATGACACAGGTGCACTTACCTACATGCAAGCAATATACTCATACACATAAAGTAAAAAATGATAACTAAAATACTTTTAGAAGTTCCTAAAATAAAATCCTTTAAAAGAACTGCCTATGTATAATTTTCATTCAGCAAAAGAAATTTTATTAGCAATAGTTTTTATAATCTAACATTTACTATTAACTTATCATAAAAAGGCCCTCATGAGGTACCTTTTTTACATTAATATTTTTAATCTATATAGCTAGCCTGTTAAAAGAAATAGAGAAACAGACAGATGAATATCAAATATCAATGTATATGCTGAGCAGGGCTCCAATCTGGAGGTGCAGAGCCTTTCAAATTGTTGGCAGAAAGTCTCTTACCCTTTTCAGACAGCATGGCAGACTCTCCCTCTCGCTGGAAGTGAGCTGTGTACGGAGTGAAAGACAGGTATCTCTGATGTCTCCCAGTTCCCTCCATTGACAGTCTGGAAAATCTCTGTCCTGGCAGTTTCTTCTGTGACACATTCATTCCCTCGGGACACAGCGTTGATGCAGCTCAGCCACTTCACTGTGGTCTAGGTGCCCCCACAACACCTTGTAACTGCCCTCTTGGGCTTCCATCCTTATCCTGCTTCCTTCCTCAATTTATGTCCACAAATTAGTTTACAGCTCCTACTTAAGGTTTTAAACGACTGATAATTACAAGATGAGTAAGGGCAGCTCACTTAACAAGGTGTGATTGATTGGTCTAACCTACAGCCCTTTCCCCTCTGGTTTATTCCAGCTCCTTCCTTTCCTACTCTTAGATGCGGTGGCTGCCTCTCCCTGCCTCAGTCTCTCCAGCTTGTAACTCTCTAAGACCTTTACACTTGTCATCCTCCCTGGAATGCTCCTTCATGCATCTTCAGTCTATTGTCACCTCCTCAAAAGATCCTTTTACCTGTCCCAGACACCTGGTCTCACCCTTTGCTGCTTACTTAATCTTGTTATTTCCTAAAATCGCCGCCTTGTTTTTATTTTACCTATCATTCCCATACTATGACTGTTTTTATTTAGTTTGATATTTAACCTCCATTGTGATCTTTATAGAGACCATGTTTCCTGAATCCCCAGCATCTAGGGAAAGGCTGAATCCAAGGTGCTATCTTCATTCCATCTGCATGAGAGACTGCTCTCCTTTCTATGTGCCAATGGTTGCTACATGTTCAGTATTCATCCTGTTGCATCTCTCAACTCTCACCAGTGAAGCTTCCTCATGCAACAGAGTGTGATGCACACCGAAGGCCACAAAGGGCCAAGGTCTAGAGACTGCGGAGTGTGTGTCCCTGGATAGGACTCCTGTATTAAACCTCACCCACCCATGGCTCAGGAAGCATTATGAAAGAGGGGGTGGAAGGATTGTAATAACTGGGGTTGGTGCCTAAACATATGGAGACAGAGTTCTAGACCTCTGGGAACTTGCTCATATGAAATTACGGCAATGATGACAACATGCACAAGACCTGTGCAGACTCAGTAAGACAAAAATCCAGCATAGAATTGGGAATGGGCAGCAGGCCCCAACCTATTGGCAAATGATTGCTAGGGAGTGAGGAAAAGTATTTCTTTAAGCCAGTGACTCTAGATAGGCTGACTAGACTCCAGAGGATGAACTCGCACTGGGGAACATCTGGGTGGAAAAGCTTGACTTAATAGGTCCTAATATATGACATAATGCATTAAATTTGGTGGGGTGGGGCTTCGGGCAGATCCTGATAGGGGAGGGAGTCTAAATATGATTCAAATTTTATTGTATGAAATGCACAAAGTTCAATAAAAATATACATTAAAATGTTCAGTATTCATAATCAACAGGTGGCATCTGAACCTAGTGTCACCAGTGATGTTGAGGTGTCTGTGCTTCTCGAATAGACCTTCCTAGCTCTTATTCTGGCCATCATGGACTGCGGTTCAGCAGCCAGAGCACATTGAAGACTTGCACTGATTACCCTAAACTCAGCAGTCTCCTTATCAGTACATAGCTTCCTAATTTTAAGCTCTGTATTTAGCCTTTTTACAAGAACATTGTTTTAATGAAGCAGCGCCCTCCTGTTACATCATCCCTGTCTGTCCTTTATTTGAAGTCATTGGAGTCGTGATTTTTTACTCCAATTTCCTAGGGCATTTTGTTCCCTGATGACTTGGCTTTCGGCATATTTATTGCCCCATCTCTGTTTCTTACTTTTGATGTGGGCTGATTAAAATTTTGGACATTGTAGGGTTGGATTTTAGAGAGAGAGAGAGAGAGAGAGAGAGAGAGAGAGAGAGAGTGTGTGTGTGTGTGTGCATGTACATGAAGATTTTATAATTCTGTTTGTAAATCCCTGAAAGATAACTTCATGATTTGCTTGTTCTCTTTACAAAGGATTTGCAGTTTCATGTCTGGACTGGGGACAGAAAACCACTATGTTCCACTCCAAATGCCCTTTGTCCGTTCTTTAATTGTATGTTATCCGTAGATTTAAAGAAAACAAAATCATTTCCCCACCAACACTTTTACATAATTGTTCCTTGGAGTGTATTCATCCAAGAATGGATGAATAGAAGTTTGTCTTGATGTGTGCATTTGTGGAGGGACATGTGACAAGTTATAAAGTTCACTAGCCTGTCTTTAGTACTGAGTGTCTTTTAGTCCTCACTACCCAGGATAGTGCCTGACAACTTGCAGTGAGACTAATATGCTATAGCAATGGGGTTTCTGATTTTGTTGAACAATAATGAACACTTATTATTATTACATATCAACATGTATTCTACCCACGTGCATATATTCGCACATTTGCTTCTGCAAGTTAACTAGCCCCGTCTTATCTATATAGGGGAAACGGGCATTTCCTCACAGTCTCATTTATAAAAGAATTTAAGAACAGCACAAATGGGAGTTCTAGGACAATTTTATTAGACTTTTAAACCAAAACCTCCAGGGCAGGCAAACTTGAAGTCCCAGCAGCTTCTGGAAGGAGGAGAATGGAGAAGAGAAGGAGCGAAAATCCAGGCCGGTTAAAACCAACATGAAAGTCAGACCCCTGGCAAACTAGCAGCAGTGTGGTGGGGATGGGAGCTTTAGAGACTAATGAAACCCAGTGTCAGGCCGGCCAAAGTGTTAGGGAAAGCGGGCTTTAAAAAGAGATAGAAGAAAAGGAGTTTACTCTCTGAAGAGTTCAGAGAAGTGAGCAGACATATGAAAAACTAAATCTGAGACCTGGTCTGGGAGCCACTGCCTCAAGGCATGGAGTTTCCGGTCAGGAAAAGTTCACCTTCTCATTAACAGTTATTCCAGGGATTCTGTTTAGTGTGATTTAAGGTGAACTCACTTTCCTAGGGGTTTGTCCTGTGACCAGGTGACTGACCTGGTAAAACTGGAAAGTTGGGTCTCCACCCAGACTAAAGGGCCATTCTTGCTTCTGTAACATTATTGATGAGAATAAGACACAAGAAACTTAATGACTTTAATTCCGATTTAGGACAGGCAGTCACATTTCATGAGCCACATCTTTAAGTCCTACCATTTGCCATGTGTGCAGGCTCTAGGTATGCATCATAACACTTTACTATCACTGAACTCTTCTCCCATTTTCCACGTAAATGAACATAACCTTATAAGTTTCAGTAGCCTTCCCATGATCACAAATTTAGTAAACTGTTACAACAGCAACTGGAATTGAAAGTTACATGTTTCCAAGATCTAGCCTTCAAAATATTTTGGTACAACGTAATATAGCTGCATAGTCACTGAATAATGTTTACTGGGTAACTAAATTTCACTTGTTTCTCTGTGTTTGTGTTTTTGTGTACAGATACCCCATACATGTACATACAAACCACACACACACACATACTACACACACAAGCACACACACAGAGAAACAGGGTTTCTCACTGAACACGGAACTCACTTATTTAACTGGACTGATAAACCAGTGCACTACAAAGATTCTCCGTGCTGGGGTTGCAGACAGTGACATCACCCAGCTTATATGTGGGTAATAGGATCCAAATTCAGGTCCCTGTGTTCGCATGGCAGGCACTTGGCTGAGCTGTCTTACCAATCCCTAACATACTTTAAAAACAGAAACAAAATAAAAGCATTCATTGCAAAGATAGATGGATTTATGCAGAGACTCCTGAAAGGCATGATGATTTAATGATAGACAATTTCTCACAGCTGGAATAAACCAGTTAATGACAGTCATGATCTTGCACAAACTATCCTGTTCTTTCATATAAGATAGTAAGAAAAACAGCCTAGACTAAGTAACAGTACATTTGGCACAACTAAAATACCAAGACAAGCGTAATTACAACTTTTTTCATGGCTTTTTTTCTCTTGTGCAATTGTGCATGTAGAGAAACATTTGTCCATCAACAATTCTGATGACTATAATACATGAAAAAATAACATAGAAGCTTAATTCCAACTGGAGAGTATATTTTGTTGAAATTACCGTATGCGTACCAGAGGCAATAGTGCATGCCTTTAATCCTAACACTCAGGAAGCAGAGACAGACAGATTTCTGTGAGACCAAGGCTAGCTCTGTCTACATAGCAGAGTATCCAAGACCAGCTGGGGCTAGGGGGAGACTCTCAATAAACAACAACAACAACAACAAAAATTTACCATATCCTTCTATACTCTTAAAAAGTCATATTCCATGCAAACTTAAAATAGGATGTTGCATGTATATGTGTCTGTACGTGTGCTTAAACAGAGTATTATAACAAGCACATATACTTTCTGGGCCTTGTGTTGTTTAAACAGCTTTGCCATTTACTTATTGAACATGATTAAGATATAGTTCAACATTTGTATAATAGGTGCAGTTTTATGATTTTTTCTGTTTTCTTTAAATAATTCTCCAGTCTTGTTGCTTTTCACATTGAATGCTTAACTCTTTTTTTTTTTTTTTTGGTGTGGATAATCATTTGTTAGAAATTTATACATTGAAATTCTACTATGTATCCTACACTGTGATGCCTCCCCCCGCCCTCTCTCTCCCATCACTTACTCCTTCTTGTCCTTCTGCTCATCTCTTTCCTTTGAAAGCATACACAGAAACACATGCAAGTTTACTTAATGGTTTTTTTCTGGAATACTTAATATTCAGATTAAAATGGATATGACCTTAGGAACAAACCTTCCTCCCACATGTTTTGAGAAAAATGCTCTCACTGCCATTTTCATTCTCTTTGAAACAAATCTGTTTAAAGAAAGGAATCGAATCAGTTTGTTGGGGAATCCTGCGATTTTTATGTGTATGTAATTAGTTTCATTGCATTCTTTTTTCATTGGCACATGCAGTTATATTTTAGCTGAGCATCTTTCTTTCCGGGAGTTAATGAAGTCAGTGAAGAGCTACATTTCCACAGCAAAAGGCATTTCAGCAGCAGGGAAAATTTCATTACAAGGAGAGCTCTGAAAGGCCAGCTGCTTCCTAATGCCACAACCATTAAGACGGAGGCACAGCACCAGCAAGCTCCATTGATTTTTCTCCTTCCGACTTTCAAGTTGTTTCCTTCCCACTTGCTATCAAAAGCATGTGTGCATACAGGGGTTTCAAATTGCATGCTTTCTAAATTACAGTCTTCCTTCTTAAATAAGCACATTTATTTTAAAAGTCTTTAACTATTTCTTGAAATTTTCAAATGTACGGTTGATTTTCTGTGGATATTCTAGTGGAAAATGTAAGAGAATTATATTCAAATTCTGTTTTCACTTTACTGATATAATCATTAATAATGAGAAATTATGGTTTAACAGTTATATTTATATTGAATTTGTTTTATTTTTTTCAATATGTATTTTTATTGAATTTTTTGTGCATTTCAAACAGTACATCTGAATCATATTTAGAGCCCTTCTCCTGTCTACACCTCCCATAGGATTTCATTCATTCTGTCATGTATATTAAGTCCTATCAAGTCAGGTTTGTGTACCTAGATGTCCCATGGTATGACTTCATCCACCGGTGTCATAAGATTATTTTTAAGAGGGGACTTAAACCTCTTACTCTTGTTGAAGGTCATTGTCACAGTCATTTAACTGTAATAGCTTCTTCTGTTTTCAACCTAGAGACCATCTGCTCTAAAGTATCCCCAAGAGAAGACTTGTTCAGTTGTGAAGAGAACATTAATTGTATTACTATTTGGAACCTGTTGCAGCTCTGGACCCTGGAGGCCAGAGGGGATTGTTTCATCACTCTGACTCCAAATTCTAAATATGTAATACTGACAGTTCATAAAGTCTTTGGTAGCAGAAAAAGAATTCACCTCTATGGGAGTAGTGGCAAAAAGAAGACTTAGAAGAAAATGTGTCTTGGGTAATCATTTGGCATTGTATCACTAACCTCCACTTTATTTTTTTCCAGATCTCAATCAGTAGTGGACCCCACAGTACTAAAGCGCATGGATAAAAATGAGGAAGAAAACATGCAACCTTTGCTTTCTCTGGACTAAGAACTTTTCCAATCTACACATCTTGGAATACAAATGGAAGGTACTGACTTTCAGCAACAGGGACAGCGCTGTGGAGTAGTTATCGGCTGAAAAACCTTATTCATGTTAATGTAGCATAATAGAGAGTAAGGCACCAGGCTTTCTCATTGCCTAAACCATGGGTGTCCTGGGCTGAATTTAAAAAACAAAAAGGTCAATAATTTATTCTGTAAGTGCCAAGTTATTTGTAAATACAATGTAATCTTCAAGTCAAGTTTGTAAATTTTGGTAGTAATTTAATTTGGGAGAGATTGACTCAAAAGTTGGAGCCAGTAGCATAAACTATTATGAGAAACAGAAAGATACATCAATTATGAAATTTAATTAAATGTAGCCCTGTTTCATATGAAGCCATATTTCTGTTATCATAGTGAATTGTTTGATTTTTCTTTCTCTGAATCTGTCAGTATTCAAACATGTATTGGGCACAGGAAGCTAAATTATTCCAGGAGATTGTTATAAGTAATGTCTTCCTGTTTAGTGATTTTCATTTCAGAGAAACTGTGTCCTAGAACTATCACTGACTGCATCCTGGAGACAAAGAATGGCAGACGAGCTGAAGAATAAAACAGTTGAACTCTTTCAAGTTATTGAACTTTCAGAGTCTTGCAAGGAAAGATGTTTATCCACTAAAGATGTAGAATTCTGAAAGAGCAGATTTTGTCTATACTGCTGTCTTCACAATGTGTCCTTTACTTATGCTCTCATTGTAATCTCTGTCTGGTGTACTTAAGAAAATTTCTCCCTAAATGCTTTGACAAAAAAATGAGAATTCATATATGAATAGTGTTTTGACAGCCAATTTTGAACATAAAATTTACCATTTACATATAAGGGGCCAATTTCTAATTATTGTGCATTTGTTGAAGATATAAATATTCATATACAGCATATATATTTTTACTGAGTTCTAATAAATCCTTGATGTGACAGGCTTATAAAAGAAGTTCCAGTAGTGGTCTTAGAGATGTCTCTGAAAACAACTTTCACTGAAGCTAATGAAAATGAGAAACAGAGAAACAGACTTCAGGGCACCTATCAAAGGAATTTCAGCATATCATATAATGTAATCTTGAATATGTGCCACCTTGTGAAATGTGTTTTTTTTTTTTTTTTCTTTCAAGAACCAGCACATCTCAACATAGTGTAGGTATC
Source organism: Eospalax fontanierii (assembly GCA_035773235.1). Lineage (NCBI taxonomy): Eukaryota > Metazoa > Chordata > Mammalia > Rodentia > Spalacidae > Eospalax > Eospalax fontanierii. The sequence continues at coordinate 38,077,895 of CM069545.1, read as the reverse complement.
AGGCAATGAAGTGCAAAATACATTTTCTTAAATTCAAGTTAATTATCCCAGTGTTTCTGTATGCTCACATTTTCTTTTGAGAAAAGACTTAAAGAAAACATGGCATTTGACAGGCATAATTAAAGCCCTGGCGGGCATCTAAGACCACATGTAACAGTTTAAGTCTAGACTCAAATCTGTATATGATTTAAAGTTTTATTTCATAAAATTGTATAATCATAGCAAATGTTAAAAATCTTCATTTAAATTTCAAATTCATGTATAGAAAAGGAAGATTGTTATCACCCTCTTAGCATGTTAAAATTTGAGACTGAGAACTTACCATTATTCTTTTAGAGAAATGTCAAGAATATTTGGGAACCATACAACAGCCTTTACATACTTTCAGCCCAAAACTTCCAAAATTCCAGTTAAAATTGTGCAGCCAAAGATTTATAGCTGAATCAGCACACCAGTTTGTAGTATACTCATAGACTGCCTAATGCTTGTAAAATATAAAAATCATGAATTTGTGAATGGTACTTTAAGAATGGCAACTTATAATCAGAAGAACAATGACCATTACATCCTCTCCTCTATCCATCTCAGAGACTGGGATGAACCAGGGCAGTTCCATTAGATAAGAATTGCCACACCGCTATTGATGTGTGTTTATCTTCTTGGCATACATTCTATAGACCCTGGCTTTATTTATGACGTGAATATGTGTCAGGTAGTAGGAGTCATGTTTCGGACAAAACAGGAGAAGTGTCAGTACAGAAGGACAATCAACTGCTCATTCTCGTGACTTTCTCTCGAAGTTCCCTGTTGGAAGTTTTCAGAATTCTACCAGCTTCAGATGTCATTCAGCCTAGCCAGCTCCCTTCCCCTATCTTAAAGTTAGTGTCACATATAAAAATAACAAGTATCATTCACACACGCTTCCAGCCCCACATTTGGAAAGTTTGCATTGGCATTGCCGAGCGTCTGCTCATCTTCAAATGAGCAACTGAGAGTTGGCTAGATCACGCAAAATATTTAAAAATGAATGAACAAATTGCAACAATGAGGCCTTTTGAAACTGCTTTGTCTAGTTTAGTCTGCACATTAAGTTCATTTCAAGCAATGGTTTTGAAGCTGCTTAGTCAAGGGATATTTAATCAACTTTATACTTTTCCTTCAACACTAGCCGAAGCACTATTTAGGCAAATTTTTCCCTGTTGTGATTTTTCTACATCACATAGCTTTATTTATGGTTATATAACCTAGTAAGTAAGCATGCCTGGGTTATTTCATTTCAATTACTGTAGTGTGCTCCACTTACATGCACACTACTTAGTCCTAATACATTTTTCTTTTTGCTTTGAAATCTGCATTTTTTTTTCCTTACGTGGTCTCATTGCTTGGTATATGGGAACTTCAAAGTTACCATGTTGATTTGGAATCATCTAGTTGTCCATCATCCATTAGCTTTTTTAAGGGGCTGGGCATTGAACCCAGAGTCCCACACATGCGAGGCAGGCACTCTACCACCGAACTATAAACCCAACTCCCATTTTCTCTTTTTACCCTATCAACCCCGTCTTTTCTTTCTTATCTCTCTTTTTTCAGTTCTTCCCGGGCCAGCTACTTTCAGTGATATTTACATACATATCATCTGCTATTTAATAAGGAAGAGATTATCATAAAATATACTCCAAGAAATAGGAAGTACCACTTTAAAAATAGAATAAGGTAGAGGTAATAGCATACAAATTTTATTTGTACTCTCTTTCCCCAAATCAGCTTATGCATCGGTATTGTAGGGGTAAAGCTGGTATCATTTGAAGAAGGACATGTAAGGACTTGGTTTGAATGGCCTCATACAGTATGAAATCCATTGTGTAAGATCAATACAGTAAATTTAAGCCATGCTGTTTAAAACATAGCACTATGTTAAAATAGTAAAAAGGTATTAAATAGAGCTTTTCCATGCAAGTTGTTGAAGTGGGCACGCATGATTTCTTTTATTTCAACAGTAGTTTGCATAAGTGTAGGCACAAGCATTCCGTAAGTCATTTCATAGAAAATGCTCTTTTACAGTACAGCATTAAAATTCACATGTTATGAAACAGAAAAGCCAAGTGAGAGGTCTTCTTTAATATTGTTAACTAGATCACATGGTAAATTAAATATTTACAGTTTCTGTAATATTGCTGAGGAAGCACTGTATAGCACCAAGAAAATAATTATTTTATACTTCAAGGAGAATAGATAACTCCTCTCACAAAGAAACCCTTAGAGTCATGGTAGCATATCTTCAGACATAGGCCTCCTAGGCTTTACACACAACATCAAGCCTAGGGTCACACCCGTGGTCCTTTAAGGATGTTTTTCTGGGAAACCCACTGAGAGGCTTATGGACCTTGTAGTCTTGTTTAAAGCTCTACTCTGTCAGGTTGGTGAAGACTATCCCCTTGCTTCCTTCATTGAATACATATTTATGAATGATTACTTGAAAAATTGCCATCAGCCAAAGCAACATTCCAGAAAGATTCTCAACATATAAAGTAAAATGAACAGAGTTCCTGGCATGGCCTTTTAAATTTTAGATGATTTGGTATATACATACATGTTTGACATCAATAGGCTCACAGGCAGACATTCCAGTTTTGGCCTGTTCTATGCATAGGTGGGTAATATAACGAAGAGCAAAGTGAATTTCTGAGGCTATTAGTTCATACACGAAGAAGCGTGTATTGGAACAAACAAAAATATGGCTAAATATTCAAGGTTTATATTATCTTCAGTAATGAAAAGGACTTGTTTTCTTGATTTTAGTTAACAGCAACAGCTTCCATGTGATATTGGAACTATTGGTCACTATTTACTTCTTCAAATCGGGCAAATAAATAGAAATACAAATGAGCCTTGGCTTTGTAGCATTATTGGCTTAGTTTTTATAGCCTAGAAAACATTTTTCATGAATACAAACTTTTATTTTTCAAGTATCCAGGCATTAATTCCATACATAAGCACAATTCTTTGAAGTGCATCTTTCAGTGAATTTACAAATAAATTTTCATAAATTGTAGTAAAATAAAAGATTACGATTCTGTGCATTGACACACTTAAACTGGACCTTTAATTCAAAGAAGGAATTAAATTCAAAGTATCACTGTACTAATGAAAACTATTTAGAAACCAAATACCTATAGCTACAATAAATGCACTGTGCTGGGAATTATTGAGGATTTGGAGGGAGTTTTCCAGTGACTGACTTACTTTCATATCTCAATGTTGCTATTTTTGTCCTTGATATTATCAGTACATTTATTATGTCAAAATTATTTTTGTGGTGAATGATGTAAACCTAGATAAAAAGAAGAGTACATTTTAACAAAAAATTTGATCATGAACTGATTCCCAACACACTTTTGAACAATTCCAATGAGCTGCAAATGGTTTACATATGTAACAACACACTCAAACCACAGTCTAATTTCTAATTCAGCTTTTAATTTTAGATTTTGTGTTTCTCAAAAAGTAAATAAAACTTAAAAAACTCAAGTAATCTTTGATCTTCAAAATTCCCACAGAATTATCTGAGACCAGATTATACAGGTCTTTTAAGAGGGCTAAAAACCTTGGTCTCAGATGTGTTGTTTCCAGTGCGTGCTGTTAACGCCCTGCCTGCTGTTTCCTAATTGATCTTGAGGGAAATTATTATTCCAATAGAATAGTAACAATGGGCAAACACAACTGGTAAGTATACAACTCTGTCAAAGTTAATTATTTTACAATTACGAAGGACTTCTAGTTTGAAGTTACTGGATCTGCTGTGTCTGAAAAATGATGATTTCTAATGCAACATCTAAAAATTGATAATCATTTGATTTGGTTAGATTGTTGTTGGCTCTTTGGGCGACATCACAGTTTTTCTGACATTGTGTATTTGAGAATTAAAGAGAATTATATATATATATATTATACATATATAATATATATATATATAATTTGATTCATCAGAAGGGTATTTAACATTCTATGGTGTCATGAACTTTCAAAAGACAATTTGAAGAAGTTAACTTTTTGGTTTTTGTTTTGTTTTGTTTTGTTTTGGGACAGGTTGTTCCTGTAGCCAAAGCTGACCTGGAACTCCCTCTATAGACCAGGCTACTACTTCACAAGTGCTAGGATTTTAAAAGGTGTGAGCCACCACACTCAGCAAAATTAACTTTTAAATTGCAGCCGCACATAATGATTTTAAATAAGACCTGGTTTTCACATATTCACGGGACTATTAGATTACACAAAAAGTTAAATTCAGAAATTTAGATTATAAGAAACCTCAACATTGATTTAAATGAATCCTATTGAAAATTATTCCAATAGGATATTAAATTCTAGTGAAAATAATATATAGAATAAAAAGATCCAGCTTGCTTGAAGAACAAATGCTTATTCAAAAGTGCAAATTGGTACATTCTTGCCTGAAAAGTTAGAATATGTGGTAAAAGAAACTCAGTTACATTTAACTAGCTCTGTGATAGACTTGATGCTCTTCTTTGGTCCAAACTTACGGATTTTCTCATGAATGGCTTTTGGGGTTATTAAGAACTGCTATGGCCACGCCTTCCTGTAGCCCCTTGAGGCAGAACCAGTTTCCCAGAGGTCACTGCAGCTCTGTCATCCATGGGAACAAACACAGGATAACCAGGAAAGGCAAGACATCTGACATACGCGCTCTCCACATTTTGTCACACATAGCATGTTTCTTCTTCAGGAGGATTAAGGAGAGAACATTTTTTACTATAATAAAGGAACCTTTTCAAAATGTCAGGGGTTTCCAGCATCAAGAATTAAATTTTGGCCAGTGAAAAGAAGCTGTGAAGAATTTCTCTTGAGGCCCTGAGGTAGAATCTGTTTCTACACAGCTACCATATCAAAATCCCTTAAACCCAAACAGCACGTTTTTTTCCTTTGACAATAAAGATAAATATACTCTTTATTCCTTTTTTTTTCTAGTTTCTGTCATAAAAGCATCCAGTAGAAACCACACACTGTTTTAAGACAAAGTTGTGTGTTATTCACACAAATATATTTACTTAGTTGCAAATGACTGAAATATCTGGGTGATGATTCACAAATTATTATATTAAATTTAGAAATATGTAAACCTTAAGATCTCAAAGGTTATAAAAATCTTGTACATGAAATTCATAGTGAAGACAGCACGCTGAGTGCTTTGCATTCATGCATGTAACACTGTGGTTGAATGTTCAAAGCCTATCCTCTTTACATGACAAAACCAAGCTTCATGTCATCTCTGAGCCTGCCCCTGCCTCTTCACTTCTACAGTCCCACACATCTGTTCCAACTTTCCATGCTATGGAGAAAAATCTGTGTACGTATCCTCTGCTTATCTCCTTTCTTTCTCTCAAATCCCTTGTAGTCAGCACAGTCACACCATTCGTTGCCTTTCCTTCAACATGTACCCAAACCTCTGAACATGTGTCCCACCATCATAGGTGCCAGTCTTCAACTTTTTCACCTAAAGTTTTTCAGTAACCTGAAAACAAGTCTCCTTGCTTCTACCCTTAGTTCCTAAAGTCAGATTTTCAAACCATTAATAAATATAAGCCTGTTAAGAATGTAGGTCAGATAACGTCACTGTTCTCCAAACCCTCTGAAAGTAAAACCCAGAGTCCTTATGATAGTGTGTAAGAGGGGTGATGAGATGCAGCTAAATATCAGTGTCACAGAAGGGCTTAGCAGAAGGACTCAACTGGCATTTTCACCTGTACAACAAAAGCAGCTGTTAAATACTTTTGGGTTTTTTGTTTTGGTTTGGTTTTGTTGTGCTGGAGGTGGTAGTTTTCTTGTTTTGTTTTGTTTGCTTCTAAAGGTTTCTCACCATGATTTTTCTTGGACCATTGCTTAAGAATCTCTCCTTTAATTATTCTGCTGCACACGGCCATTCTTGCTGTTGTAGGAACTTTGCAGCATACCTCTACCTCATGACAGTCACCATCCCATTTCACCTGTCTCTGACACCCAGGTTGGTTCCTCTTCTCCATGTCTTTGTTCAGATGTCTCTTTCTTAATAAGGCCTCTTTTTTCCTATTTAAAATAAGAGAAGCTGGGTATGCTGGTACAGGGCTTTTAATCCAGCATTTTGGAGGCAAAGACAGGTGGATCTCTATGAGACCAAGGTCAGCCTGTTCTGCATAGTTAGTTCTAGACCAGCCGGGGTGTGGGGGATACAGGAAGACTCTGCCTCAAAATAAATAAGTAAATAAATAAGACTTTTGGTTCTTCATATTCTTCTTTTTTGCTCCATTTCTTCCCCATGAAATATCCTGAAGAAACATACAGCTTATTTACTTGATTCACATCTTTGACCAATACAACCTGAGCTCTAAAAGCAAGGGAATTGGGCTTTCTATTTACTGTTGCCTTTCTGGTACCTAGACCAGTACCTGGAACTTCATATCAAATCTAAGATTTCATGATCATCTTAATTGGTTTAAGCAAGTTATGTTACATATAGCCAACAGTATTCATTTAAGGAAAGTATTTATCTTATTTAATTAAAAAAGCCCTCAACCTTATTTAATCTTATTTTTAAATATTTTCTTTATTACTTTTATGTGCTTGAGTATACTGCCTGCATGCATGTAAGTGCACCCATGTGGTACATGTCTACGGAGGTCAAAAGAGGGTGTCAAATCCACCTGGAACTGGAGTTACAGATGGTCCTTAGCTCTCATGTGTGCGCTGGGAACCAAACGCAGGTCCTGTGCAAGAGCAGCCAGTGCTCTTAACCACTGAGCCATCTCTCCAGTCCCCGCCCCCCTTATTTATTTTTAAAATGGAAATTTCTCTCTCCCTGATAATAATTTCTATTTCTCTGTCTCTGAATATACCATGGGATCATGGTAGAAGTTTTAAATCACTGTTCTAGCTTTGTAGGACCAGCTCTCAGCATCATTGAGTCCTACTCCTATCAGATACTGGCCATTTCTGTGAAAGGTAAGATACTTCAGCTGGAAAGTCATCTTGAGTTTAAAACCTTAGTTAATTGCAAAAAGTCTTGGGTTTGGGGCTCAAGGGGATACTGAGGCACATTGTCCTTTCAGGTAAGATTTATCGGAGCAGACATCTACAGCATAGCCATACAGGCAGACAGCAGCATGGCAGGGCTCTGAGAAGAGGTCAGGCCCGTGTAACCGACAAGAGTCGGGGTCCCTTTCTGTAGGTTTCCAAGGATGGAGAAGGGTCTGTGCTACTTGATTGATGAGTCGTTCGTAGTACACTCTTGAACTCAAGCTGCTCCTGAAGCAGCTATGAAGGTGAGGAGAGCAGGAATCTAGAAAAACAAGTTGCTTTAGTTCTGGAAACCAAATTACTGTAGTTTCAGAAAATAGCAGTTTAACCCAAGGAAAAGAGCTTTACTAAATGATGTGGACTGCTAACAAGTTGCTCTTGGCTGATTAGCCTAGTAAATTCTATTTTTTTAATTGCAGGGAGATAGAAGGCCCCGATTTCCACAATATTGGAAGCTAAGTTAAGATAATAATCTCAGAGACTAAACCCCTGTCGTTCAGTTCTTTCTAGGTGGCAAGGGGAAAGGATTCCGATCACCTTCTCTGTGTAACAATGATACGAACTGAGGATTATTTTGGTGATGTAAAGCTCTAGTTATGATTTAGAAATTATATATTGCAGCCATTTAGTCTGCAAATCCTTCCAAAACAAATCTTCCCTCAATTGAGTTTTTTTAATTTGATATCTTTATGTTTGACATTGAAAATTTTCAGTTCTTACACCTAGGAATGATTTGTGTACATACAGTCTAATTGACTCACCATACCTCTTGCTTCTCATATTTATTTTAACTCGCGCTCCATTTTTGGAAACTTATAGTCTTATTGGTTGTTCTCAACTATCTTCATATTCTTAATCTCGTACTCTTTGTATTGAACTACTAATTCAGTACTGAGATACTCAGGATGTAATTTCTTGGTGTGATGTGTTTTTCATTTTTATCCTTTCCAGAATAACTCTTAACTAATTACTGCCTAACTTATGCCATTTCTTATCCTCATTGACATTGTTGTGCCTTTCCCAACAGTGTAATTACTCAAACTCCAGTTTCTTGATCTCCTGCTAGGTCTTCTATTAAGGAAACACTTAAGATAAAGAATTAGCAAGTCATATTGATGAAGAAAGTATAAGCTGAAGTGTACAGATGTTTGAAAGTGTTTCCAGAAACCAGTCGGTTGTTTGAGTAGCTTTGGGATTTAAGAGTTATGCTTCTCTGTGTTGTACATAGCGTGTTGTTGATTGATATAATTCATGTTCTTAGTCAGTTTCACAAATACAGGCAGAGTAGGCAGACACTTTGGGAAAAACCTTAGAGAAGAGAATAGTGGCCCTTGCTCAAGACAAGGTGGCATTTCCTTGTTTCATACAGCTTGATTCTTGACAGTTTGTACAGTGGGGTACACTTCCTCTGTGATGTCTATTTTTGCCAGCCTTTAAGAGTAAACTGAGCATCACTTCAGAGATAAAAGGTTGAAGCTCAAGTATGCACAGCTCACAGATGGTTTTACAACTTGTGTTTTTTTCTACCGAATTTTATGTCTTTCTTGGTAACTTTTATGACTGAATCCTGAAGTCTGTTCCTTAGGGAATTCTGTCATATTCACTTTGGAGTGGATTTAGAAAGTTTCCCAAACAGGTCACTGTTTGATATATTCTTGAAACCCTAGCATTAATGTTTTATTTTACTTTTTAAAAGAAAATATTGTGTTGTTTTTATTGATTTGTGAGGCCAAACGGAGTTCTGGTAAATAGAATGTTGCTAAATGAAATTCCAAATTCAGAAATGTGGCCTTCTTAGTTATTTTCATCATAAATAAAGCTCATTGTAAATTTAAAAATTCCATTAAACATCTATAAATAAATTTGTTATTAAATATGAAATCACACAGTTTTACTGTTAATATTTAGAGGGATACATGCTTTGAAAATGAATTTATACAGATATGTCATTCCATTATAATCCTACTTTAAATTCCTTGTTCATTGGTTGAATCGTATTGACACTCTAAGCCTTTAAAAAGAACCACCTCTAAAATGATAGAATACAGATAAAGACTATCACATAAAGAATCTTCCCCCAAAGCAAGGAATGGACAATGATTCAGTTTCTTTTTTTATGTTAATAAACTTATGGAGCATTTGAATGTGTTCAAGATTCTTTTCTAGGCACTGAAGGTGTCAGTATAAATAAAACAAATTCCTCACGGTTCTGAAAGCTATATTCTTGTATATGTGCTGCTGAGGTGAGCACACTGAAAGTCATGTTCTAATGGAGAAGACGTATGGCAAGCAGGTTCAGTGTCGGATCTATGTTGAAAGCGTTCTAATTTAATTATATGAACTCTGACACTCTGCTTTCTCATCTCCACGAGCAGTAACTGTACCCAAAATATGACCTAGATTTTGTTTTGTGTCCATTTCACACTCTGGCCCTTTCCTTTTCGTGGAAAGACCTAGTGTGCCATGGTGCCATGCTATTTTGAGGAGGCTTTCTCTGGTTCCCTTTCCTGTATGCATGCTTAGAGATGTTGATGAGCTTTGTCTATGCTCAGCTGAAAAAAACAGTGTGAAAATTTAACCCCTCGGGGTCATTCTCTTAAAATATATTCCATTAGTACGTTAATTCATCATTAACACAGAAATAAATATTAAACTTCTATCAGAAAGGAAAGAGAAACATGTAAATTCTGATAGACTGCACCATTCAATCTTTGCATTTATCTTTGCATTTACTCTCTTGTCCTCCTTAATAGCAGATAGAGAAAACCCACAACTTCTGCTGAAGAGTTTGTGTGCATTCTGTGCAGCACCATTAAAGGAAGCCCCAATTGTTGAGATTCTAAAGGTGATTTGGATGTTATTGAAAGGATCTCTTTCTGCTGGTATGCAAGATTTAATAAGAAATTTTACTCTCTGCTAAGTGATTATATCATAAAAACCTCATTATAGGCACGTCAAAACGTGTGGGCAGAATAGAAGAGCCTCATGAATGCGGACTGTAACTCACCCTGGAGGAGCCAAGGAGTGCAAATGAGAGTTTCCTTTGAAACAAAGAAGAGTCTTGTAAACAGTAACAGTCTGGATGAAAACTTCATCTCTGTTTTTGTGCTCAGATAGAGAACCACTAGGAGGCCGCCTGTTACTGTATACTGGGCGCCATGTGAATTAGTGAATTTAGAACTTCTCTTTAAAGTTTCTCCAATAAAAGTGGTATGCATACATGTGTGGATGTGTGTTCAAATGTGTGTGAATGTGAGTTCACATGTGTGGATACAAGTGTGTGAGTGCATGTGCACGAGTGCCTGCATATTTGGAGACCTGAGGCTGACCTAAGATGCTTCTTCAATCATTCTGTTTGTTTTACTGAAGAGGCGTCTCTCAGTAATCCCAGAGCTTGCAGCAGATTCAGCTAGTTTAGTTAGCTAGCTTGACCAGAGACCCGGTCCTACCTCCAGAGTCCTGTAATTTCATGCAGCTGCCACACCCATCTGCTTTTTGTTTGCATGCTGAGGATATGAACTTGAGTCTGCAGCTAAGCCCAACCATCTCCCCAGGCCCATGACTCACTTTTTCTTGATTAAAACCAAAATTAAAGCATATAAAATTAGAGTCATATAACCATATTCTCAGTAACGCATTATTAAAATCAAACAAACAAATAAGTCAGAGAAAGGTGATTTCCTTTCAAATAATGAGACATAAACAATTATTTTATTTGATTTATTAACAGGATATCTGTAATAGTCAAAATAAAGCATTCCCTGGCAGGAAAAAAGGAGGACATAGACATATTTCAGATTAGTTTTTTAATGAACTGATGTCTTTACAAACTATTACAAATGTATGTACCTTACTTATTAAATATTAAAGATTTAAATCAGTCTCTAAAATGTATATTGTGATTTAACAAAACTTATTTATTAAAAAGCATCTGAATAGCTGTTTTTCTTATCATTGAATAGACACTTAAATATATATTTAACAGAGTTTCCTCAAAAAATAAAACCTTAGTGATAATTCAGTGTTTATAAGGAAGTACAACTATATATCCATGCATAGTTTAAATTTTAGCCTAATCCTGAAGAGATTTGGTAGTAATCCAATGTAGTTGATTAGTTGAGACTGATGCAGGGTCCCCTAGAGAGTTCTTAGTCTCATTCATAAAAATAAATTTAAGAATGGACTCAAATGGAAGCTTTAGGACAATGTTATTAGAATTTAAGGAAAAAAAATCCTTAAAACAGTGAACTGTAATTCTCAGTAGCTACCTTGAAGAGGGAAATGGCAGGGAGAAGGGGAAAGAGCCATGAAGCCAGGCTTGTCTAGAGCCTACGTAGAAGCCAGACTCACAGTGAAGTAGCAGCTGCGTGATGGAGAGGAGAAGGAAGCTGCAGAGGAAAAGGCAGAGGAACTCAAAACATTGGACAAACGTGTTGGGTAAAACATGGTTAGAAAAAAGGTATAAAGAAAAGGAGAAATTAGACTTTCCTGAAGAATTCAGAAAAGCAGGCAAAACTTACAGAGATGCACATGTCTATCTGTGACTGGATCTATAAGAACTGCACTAAGAAGCAGGTATACCAGGAAGATTTGCCATTTTATTAGAGGAGTGGGTATTCTGTCCATCTCTTTAGCATAAGTAGGGGAGCCCACCCTTCTAGGGGTGGTCTCATGACCAGGTGTTTGACCAACACAACTGGAAAGTTGAGTCATTTTATCCAGGCCAGAGAATCGTAGTCTTGAATAGTTTTGTGGGATTTATTTTATTTTATATTTTTGCTCCAGTAACAAGAGTACAAAGCATGTAATCATCAACATGTATGCAGACAATCAAAAGGGTGAATTTTATTATTATCATTCACATCAATCAAAAATGCCTTCTAGTTTTCCTGTGATAATATGTTAAATATAAAGTAATCCAAATCTTTCCCACAGGTTGGTTCCAGAATTTTTTTTCCCACTCTGCTAACTTACAACATGCCTTCTTATGATATTTACTATCTAGGGCTGAGGAGATAACTCAGTTGGTTAAGTGTTGGCAGCATAAGCACGAGGACCTGAGTTGAGTTTGCTCCCGAGCACACACATAAAAAGATGTCTGTGAAAAATGTCTGATGTGGACCTGTGAACTCTATCGCTAGGAGTATGGGGCAGAGATAAGATGGGCCCTGGAGCTTGCTGGCCAGACAGCTTAGGCAACTGATGAGCTCCAGGTTCAGTGAAAGACTAAAAATTAAGGTAGAGAATAACTGAGGACGATACTAATGTTGATCTCTGGTTTCCTCTTACTCCCGCATGCACATACATGTATGTCCTTATCCCTCACCGCGACAAACACAAAGCCAGAAATAAAAAGAGACTCACTATTGGAACTTTATGATCTAGAATTTTAACAAATTAGATTTTCTTAAATCTTAAAAAAAAAGCATATCAGGCTGTACTTAAGATTACATGTTGTTGAGTTTAAAATGGCTGACACAGGAGGATTTGACCACTAACATCTTGCCTGTTTAACTTTGTTCTTGTGGTTTTAAAAGTACTGTATGTAATTATTGCATTGACCCTAAAGTAAGGCTATAAACATTAAGCTGAGTCATATGCTCTTAAAAACCAATTTAGACTATAATGATTAATTGAGAGTACTTGATTTTAAATATTGTTACTCTCTCAGAAATTATAGTTAAAATAGCTTAACACCATGACATATGTTATAATACACTTTGAATGTATTAAAAATTTCCAAAGAAATGAAAAGCATAAAAGTATCAATAGCATGATCTTAATCTTGTGGTAGGAACTTTTACACCTGCTAATCAAAGTTCAAAATCTTAAATCTACGTAAAAATCATGACAATTAAAAAGCAACTAGAAAGATAGAAAAAAAATCATTAACTCATATCAGAGTGTTAAACTAATATAGTAAAGGCCCTATAAAGAAAATTTCAATGGAAAGATTATGAACATTTACTTCACAGAAATGAAAACATACCAAACATTCTAAAAAATACAGAAGAATGTCACCCCACACTCAAAATCAGAGAACAACCTCAAACTCTCACCTTTTCAAGGACACTGTGATAAGAAAGAAATGTTATTCAGATTGCCAGTTGATAATTTGTTGGTATTAATAAAACCACATTGCTCTGACCTTTTCACTTCTGGAGTTCTAGCTTTTAAATTTTCTTGGAGACATGAGCATATATGTATGCATTGATATGAAAACTGCAATAATTAAACAGTTGAGAGAACTAAAAATAGTTTGAAAAAGATATAGCACAGACAGGATATTATACAATTCTAAAACCTTTTTGAGTTGATATAGTTATTCAAGGGCACATTATACAAATCTAAAAAAATGATGAAAGACTGTATATTAAAATAAGAAAAATCTCTATATGTTATTCAATAAGTGTAAGGTAGAGATATTATATTGAATATGTTATGGCAAGCAAACATGTAGACAGAGAAATAGGAAAAGTCTCTGTACTTTCCTGTAAGCTCTGAAGGATGCTCACAATATGTGGAAGGATCCATAGCAACAGTTGTTGTTAGAGGAACTAGAAGACTGACGAACTTGGATGACGGGGGTGGGGGGACGTTGTTAAATTTTCTGTTTTCCCTTTTCTGTGTTTTCCATTGTTCTTCTTTGTGAATGTAAGTAATTATTGAACAAAAGTTAAGCTTAAGAATTGATATTGATAAGAGCTAAAGTTTGTAACACACACACACACTAAAAGAGGAAATACTGACCTCTCAGTGTTCAGATTTAGGGTGCAAGCCAGTACCGATACTCATGCCTCTAAACGAGATCCTCTGATTTCTGCTTCACAGAAACTTGAATTTATGGTGCTTATTTTTAAAATTTTATCCACAGCTTGTCACTTATATGTGATTGATTGGTTGAATTTTACCTAAACTGTGCCACACTACATGTATTTTCTAAAACTTCATATCTTCATTCAATAATGTGTTTCTGAGAATTTCTGACCATGTTGGGTTGAAGGTCGTACTTTTAATTCCTGTAATTTGATGATCAGAACTAATTCCTATTAGACTGGAATTTATCTCCTTTGAATGTTTGACAGAACTTGGTAAAAATTATCTGGGATTAGTGTTTTCCTTACAGAAATATTTAAACGATTGTTCCCATATCCTCAGTGATTTTAGAATGATTCTAATTTTCAGTTTCTAGTTGAATCAGTTTTGATTAGTGTCTTTCTTTTTCTAGAATTTTGGTAATTTTCACTGAGTTTTCAAAATTATTTGCATAGATTTTTATGGTACTCTCTAACAGTATGCATGCTATGCTTGTGTTTGTCCCTCTGATCATTTTCTCATATTATTGCTGTTATTTTATTTGCATTGCCATAGGCCTCCTTCATGTGATTTAACTGAAATTTTACCTTTATTTCTTACTTCATCAATTCTGTGATCTTTATTGTTTGTTTGCTTCTTTGTGCAACTCAGTGTTTTTTTAAAAAAAAAAAAACTTCTTAATTTGGAATCTAAACTATTGATTTGGTCTACACTACTGTCTACTGTTAATTTTTTGAAATATAATATTTGTGGATTTTATACAATACATTTTAATAATATTTAACCTCCTTTCTCTATATGCACCCCCCCCAAAGCCCACCCACAGGATTTTATGCATTTTGTTGTATATGTTAAAGCCTATCCAGTCAAGTTTGTGTGCCCAGATGTTCCTCAGTGTGAGTTCATTCACTGGAGCCTGTCCAGCCTGTCTAACTTCACTGTCTTAAAGATGATCAACTCTGCCTCACCCAGCGGTGATCAGCTGCCAATAGTTCCTTGCCAAAGTCGTGGCCTCCTGCCATTTCCCCAGGTCTATACTGCTTTTTGTCTGACTGAGTTTGCATGGGTCTTGTGCATGCTGTGCCCATTGCTGTAAGTCCGTATGATCAAGGTCCCAAGAGCTAGTAAGACTCTGTTTCCTTATTGTCATGCATCTCCTCCCCTGGGTCTTATAATCTTTCTGTCCCTGAGTCCTGGGTGGGTGAAGTTTATTATAGGAGTCCTGTCCAAGAATCCATACTCTGAAGTTTCTTATTCTCTACACTTTGGCCAGGTGTGACCTTTTGTGTTTATCATCTTCGGTTGCATGAGGAAGCTTCAGTGATGAGACTTGAGAGATGGATTAGTGTTCTTTCTACACCCTATTCTGCTATGTTCTACAAGCCTTAAGAATAGAGGTTCCATTGTAGATATGTCACTCAGTGTTGGGTGTCTCACAGACACTTATTCTTGTGTGTGACCACTTGCGGGACTCTAATAGTCTCCATTTACTGCAAAAGAAGCTTCCTTAATGAGTGGTGACTGGCGTACTTGTCGTAAATATAAGGATCCATATTTAGCATATAGTAAGAAATTACATTTGTCTAGGGATGTGAATTTATCCATATTTTTGTATTTTAAGACATTTATATAAGACTTCCGTATGAATTTTTCAAAAGGCCTTTAGTGTAAATTAGTTATCTTTCCCCTTACTCCATCCTTTACCGACCATCCCACCCCTCCCCCACCTGATTTCTGACATACTGGAATTGGCATCATAGTGGCATATTTATTGAGGGCTAGAGATCTAATATTGGCTTCACATCTCAAGCCAGTTGTACAGCTCAAGCCTTTATTCATTGCTCTGTGTTTCAAATGTTCCAGCCTTGAACAGGACTCTAGGCAGTAACTATTTTAACCCAAACTTCAAATGAAACAAGACTTATGGAAAATCTAGGTCACTGGCTGCCGGTCTTTGATATCATTCTTTAGATCCACATATCTGTTTTGTGTTTATCATCTGACACACCAATTCTGTTTTATTATGAAATTTCTAATCGTTTTATGGAGTGAGATGGTTAATTTCAATTGTCAGCTTGACTGGATTTAGAATCACCTAGGAGACATGACTCTGACTGACATTCATGAGGGTGTTTCCAGGGAAGTTTAAGGAATGTGGGCAGAATCAATCCATGTGCTGATGTCTCAGAATGAATACACATGAACAAAGGAGAAAGAGTAAATACCATCACCTATCTTGCACAGTTTCCTACCTGTGGATACAGTGTGATCGGTCACAATAAGATCCTGCCTCCAAGTTTTCCTGACAGGGGAAGCTCTACTTCTTAAACTGTCAACTAAAATTGCTTCTTATTATGTATTTTGATACATCAGTGAGAAAAGTACTGGGGCACAGCCAACAAACTAACTTCTTAGAATGCCTGTCCATCAATAGCATAGAAAGTCTTTCAGATTGATTGCTGTTATAAGATTTTGTAGAACAAAGGTTTTGGAATAAACCTAATTTTGTTTTAAGAAATATAAATTATAGTTACATTGTTGCTAGGCTTTTTATTCATGATGCTTATGACATGTGCCTTACGGTAATATTCTCTAATATTTTACATAAAAAGGAAAAGAAAAGGAAATATTAAGAGTGTGGGAAGCAAAATCTGTTTTAAGAACAAATATCTTAAGGGGCTGCTGAGACTGGTCATCAGTTGTTGCTGTTTTCTCAGAAGACTAGAGTTCAGTTCCCAGGTTGGGTGGCTCACATTCACTTGTAACTTCAGGTTTAGGGTCTCCAGTGTCCTAGAATGAATCTTACAAAGGAATAAATTTCCTGATATTGTAGCTGCAAATTAAATTATTCCACATTGGTTGGAATTGTAGGTGATTTGTTTTTGTGAAAACACAATTGCTTAGTCATCTATTTTTCTTTTGCAGATAATTTATGTGTTTTCTAAGTAAAAAGATGCTACTCGCATATCACCTGCTGCCTATTCACAATTCTCTAATATTAGGCAAGATTTTTCAAGAACTTGAGCGCATTCAAAGTGTTCAACATGAGTCTTTCATTCCTTCTGGAGTTGTTCTCTTTAAATAATCACTTGGCAGAGATGGACTTCTTTAGAGATAATGCTATGATAACCAAAACTCTAAAGTATGATTCTTTTTTTTTTTTTAATTTCTCTTTTAACGTTAAGATCCTCTATCTACATGGTCTCTAAAGCAGTCCTTGTGTGAGAGTTAAGGGAGCTAAACCAATAAGAAAAATAAGGGCCTTTTAAAAACGGCTGATTCTTGCTCCCAGGGTCCCTTCTTACTTCCTCTACATGGGTATTTTGCAACTTTTACGAGGGTCCACAATGGCCAGAAAAACTGTTGCAAATCGCCAACCGCCTGATGGCTGGAAGAATTGCTACAAACCCTCAGAATTTCAAAAGCCTGTGGGGGAGGGAAGAGTGTTCCAGGGGTGTATGCAGAGGGAGGGTATCCCAGGCAACACTAATGAGGGAGAAAGGGAGGGACTTAGGGGAAAGGTGCGCCCCAGTTTCCTAAAAGGCCAGACCCAGAGCTGTTCCTTGGAACCCCGATTCTGGGGCTCCCCTAGCAGTATGGAACAATAAAGTTTGCCCTTTCAACTTTTCTTTCTCAGGCTCTGGCAAACATTCCCCTACTCTCAGCGCCTGTCCCTCCTGCAGCAGAGGCTTCTGTGTTTCATGTGGCAGCATTCTCCTCCACCCCCACCCCAGCTGAGGCAGACAGTGTTCAGCCCTAGCTTCCCAGCCTGCAGTCAACCCCCAACCCGATTTGCTCGGTCATCTGCTGTGTCTTCTGCCTTTCCCAGATGTCCACTTCATTGTTCGTCCCACTGAATGAACTTGAGGACCACATCTCACCGCTCAAACCAATGATCGTAACTTTCATATGAGTACTCTAAAATTGCAAGATTCTTTTAGATTTGTCCTTGATTGGATACCTAGTTATCGCTCGCGGTATTTGTCATTGTGAAACAAGAAATCTCAGAGCTAGTACTGACGTTTGGATTCCTAAATAAAAGCTCTAAAATTGCCTAAATAAAAAGACTCAAAGTGGGTATTAATAATACAAATATCTTAAAAAAACGGATTATTTTAAATATCACAGACAAAATCCAAATAATGTGATGCCTTAGCATAATATACTAGGATGCTGGTTATGACTATGGGACCTCAGGTTCAACATTAAGTTTGCTCCTTTTGTATTAGTTTGCTTTCGTTGCCATGGCAAAAAAGTTCAGATTGAAAGACAACAAAATGTATTTTTTCACGGTTCTGGAGAAAGAAGTTCAACATCAAGATGAATGCAGGCTTGTTTTCTTCTGAAGCCTGCTTTCTTCTGAAGCCTGCTTTCTTCTGAAGCCTGCTTCCTTGGTTTAAAGTATCTGACCTCCCTGCAACCCTGCACAGAGTGCAACCCTGACTCTGTGTGTTGAAATTTTCTTTCTTTGTGAGGACACCAGTCTGCATGAATCCTGGGTTATCCTAAAGGCCTGCTTTTGAGTGAATTACACACTTAAAGACCTTATCACCAAATAAAGCCACTTACATAGAGGTCTGGGGTTCAGTATATGAATCTTGAGAGTCCTGAGTTCAGGCCATAGCATCCCTTTTTGTCTGTTCCCATCTAGAGGCAGCATTTTTTTTTTTTAGTATCTCCTTTGTACTTCTCAAGATTATTATGATTATCAAAGGATAAAATACATATAAATCACTTAGGATAACGCCTTGCAATCACAAATGTTAATATTGGGTAGGGAGATTGCTCATTCAGTAATCTATATATATATCTGTATATAGATTCTGTATATATATATAGAATCTGTATATATAGATTCTGTATATATAGATTCTGTATATATTCTGTATATATAGATTCTGTATATATTCTGTATATAGATTCTGTATATATAAGAGCAGAGCATCTAAGAACCCACAAAGAAGATTTTTCTTTTATGGGACTTGAAAATGTCATTAGTGTAAATTAGAGCAATTCAAATTGATTGTGCTTTCAGTCTCCAGTGGTGGGAACTAGAAATTGTGGGGACTTAATAAACTCCATCTTAGTTCTAATAAACTCCATTTTACTCAGAACTCCATCTTAGTTTCTAAGTTCGCCGATGCTGATGCTGAGTTTCGTTTCCGAGAAGACTCCTACATTTCCTCAGAAAGCAGCCTGGCAGCCCACCCTGCTTTGCTCAATCAGCAGGTGCAGATTAACCACAAGCCCTAAGAATGTAACTTTCACCTCGTCTTTAGCAAACATCCCCTTAGCAAACATCCCTTCTGTTGTACATACTTGTGACATTGTTATGCTGTTGAGTCAGGGACTTTGCACTGACCACCCCAAGGGCACGAAGCACCAGCCAATCCTCCACTTTGCTAAATAAACTGTCCAGTCCCTTCAAAAGTTACCTAACTCCAAGCTGGAAACACCCCTCTCTTGTGTTTTTTGTGTTGAAAAGGCCTGTGAGCCAACTCTCCGGGGTCGCCATTGCTGTAAATGGTGGACCCTGGCATGGGGATCGATTCTGGAGAATAAAACCACTTTTGTGCTTTGCATACATCTCGACTGTGGTGATTATGGGTGATTGCTGGACCTTACAGAAATATTTCTTGATAGTACAATATTTCACTTTGATACTTTTGCAGTTTTCATAATAGCAGAAATTTGGTAGCTAGACAAATTCAGTGGAAACATGAACACTAGCCTTTTGATGTCCTACTTATGGACAGTTAACCCAGAATTTTAAAATGTAAGCTCTCATGTTATTTCTGACTGATGACTCATAGAAATGCTGAAAAATACAACAAAGATTTTTAAAATTAATTTACACTATAAATTATACTCATCAAATAAAAGGGTATCATTAAGAGAATATAATTGATATGTGAACTTTAAAATAGCACAGCAAAACATTTATTAATAGTTGTTCATGCAAGCCACTCTATGAGAATGAACCCAACATTTTGTGATTCTTTGGAATAGCTAAATAAGCAAGAAGATAAGAGAAATATTTAAGGTTAAAAAAAAAAAAGGATCCTAGCACTTGAATAACATTAGGCTGCAGATTTGTATCTTGATGTGGGGAGTCAGTGGATGGAGGAAGTTATTAATATATTTTGAGTTTTAAAAGTTTGATGGTAACTTACATTGCAGAGAAGAATAAAAGTCAGAACTAAGATTTTTCACTAAGGAAAACCCAACAAAGGGTCACTCTTATTAGAAGAGTGAGTAGGTAAAACTGACTCAACCTCACAAGGGGCCTGATAAATCTATGTGCCTGGTGTTGAAATCTGGGAATTCAGAACTCTGGCTCTTCCGACTCATACCCACTGGGAGAGACTCATACCCTCCCTTTTGAGAGAATTCTGTGACCTGGGCACAGCAAAAACAACACCCAACAATAGGTAGACCCCTTAACCCACCTCCAATCAATTTAAAATATGTTTGACCAACCATAATATGACCCTGCAATTCTCCTCCCCTCAATAGAAAGCTCCTGGCCCCTCCCCTGAGAGCTCTCAGCCCGGATCCACTGTGTTGGTGAGGTCTGAGAGTCTAAGCTTAAGCTTGAATAAAGGCTCTTTGTTTTTTGCATACACTCTGGATTCCTTGGTGGTCTTTGGCGGTCCATTTGCTGGATGTTACATTTGCACTCTACCAGCTGTGCTGTATCTCCAGCCCAACCCCATTATTTTTGATTCATTAAGTCTTTGTACTTGCCCATTTTGGATGTTAAAACAAAACCCAATAGACTGAGTGCTCTATAGACAACAGAAATTGATTTCACATAATTAAGGGGTTAAGAATTACAAGTTCAGGGACTGGAGAGATGGTTCAGCAGTTAAGAGCACTGGCCTTTCTTGTAGAAGACCCAGGTTAAAATCCCAGCACCCAGATGATGGCTAATAACCATCTGTAACTCCAGTTCCAAGGGATCTGAAGTCCTCTTCTGTCCTCCATGGACATTGCACAACACAGGTGCACTTAAATACATGCAAGCATTACATTCATATACATAAAATAAAAATAAATAATTTTTTAAAAAATGAATTAAAGTCAAAGATAAAAAGTGATTTAGCTTTTGGAGAGGGTCTGCTTCCTTCTAGACAGCAACCTTCTTGCTCTAATTTTATATGCTGATCAAAGAGTTTCTCAAGAACTTTTTTTGTGAGGTTACTGTTATGCCCAGGGAACAGCTCCCCAAGAACCATCATAGAGTCTGGAATGTTTGCAAAAACAAAGTCTTTATTCAAGCTTAAGCTTGATCTCTCAGACCTCACCAATGCAGTGGATCTGTTCTGAGAGCCCTGGGGACAGTGGGAAGGATCTTTTTATAGATTTGAGCATATTTTAAGTTGATTGGTTGCTATAAGCTGTATACCAAAATTAGTTAAAAGGTGACTATAAAGCCTCTTATTGGTGGGTGCTGTTTCCAGGGCAAAGGAATATGCTGACCATTGCCTAAGTCTGTTGAAATGTGCTGACATTGTCTAAGTCTGGTCCTGTTATAATATTTGCAGAGACTTGCTAATCGTGCCAGGGCTTGTTCCTTTTTTTTCAGGTCCCATGACTGAAGGCTTGTTAGAAAGGACAAAATGGAGTCATCTCTGTTCAGTTTGATATTCTAAAGCCAAGCGTTTTACGGAAGCAAAAAGAGCAGTGAATCTACAGATATTGGTTTGAGAAGGGGTTCCAGGGGTCCCACAGTCACCAATCCCAATCATGAGTGGATTGCCATGGTAACCTTTTCACTTTCTAGGAGCCCTACCTCCCTCTACCATCACCTTACCAGTGAAATGCCAACAAATGAATTTTAAGAGAATTTCAGATCACAATAGTCTTCAGCTTCTACAACATACTGCTTCACAGAAGACAAATGTTTCTTTTGATGAATTCTAAAAATCCAACATGAGTCTTTATAATCAAAATCTCCTGTGTACTATCAGTAGTCAGAAGAGAACAAAGCAGATGCAAGACTCTGTCCTGCTTCCTTTTGGGACACTTTGTACTCTGACTCATATTGACTGATGATTCAGAGTGGCCTGCATCTCCACAGAACACCACATAGAGGGGGAGAACAGGGCTGATGCTGGCCTTCAAGAGATGATGCAAACCAATCAGATCTGCTTTCACAGAAGACTCCATAATCAGATTTGGGACGTCTTGGAAGGAGGCCTGTCTTTCTATTAAGCAGCAGTGGGCTGAGGTTCAGATGTAAGTAAAAGAGAAAGGCTGTTGTGGAAAGAAATGACCTAGCCCTGGATTGTTGATTTAGCATAAATGCTGTGATGATTCATCTATAGTTGATAAACATATTTTCCAGAGTGAGAGTCAGACAGACGAGATACCTCCCTTGGCTAGAAAGGCGATATTACTGACTGTCATAAAAACAAGCCACTTGACTTGGCCCATGTCTATACCATATTAGAAATGGATCGGTGCTGTGGGCACAGCTTTTCCTTTCAACAAAAAGCAGGCAATGAGTAATTCTACCAGTTCATGACAGAGAAATGGGCCTTTGGCCTAACTCTCCTTATAGTTTATACTGTAACATAGCTTTAGCATTATAATCAGGACTCACACTAGGTAACAAGCATATAGGATGTTCACTCACTAATTGATATGGTAACTACTGTGTTCTTATTATCAATTGTTGCATAGAAAAGCAGTTTTCTCTCTGTCGGCTATGTGGGATGGAATTCAAGTATGATTGACATCCAACAAACCAATGACTTAAGCGGGGAGGCTTAACGGAAACACAGGGAAGGCTGGGAAGGAGAGAGGTGGGTTTGGTGCCAGGTCTCCATCTTGGGCCCATCCCGGGAGACCCATGATCAAAATGCAGGCTCCGCCATAGGAACTCCTTGTAAGTAACATGGAATAAACTAATCTCTCCAAAGAACATTCTCTATCCATTCAGTTGGTTCAAACCTGGGGGTGGGGTGAGACTGAATGCTGGACCTCAGCATGAGAGAATTCATGATACATCAATGAACCTTTAGGAAGTGGGTCCAGGTGAAGGGAGTAGGTCACTGGGGCAAGTCTTTACTGGTTGTATCTGTCCCTGGTTTCTGCTTCTCTTTCTGTCAGGCCTCCCACACCATGATGAACTGATAGCATTTCAAAATATAAACCTAAAAAAATCCCTTCTTCCTTAAGTGTGTGTGTGTGTGTGTGTGTGTGTGTGTGTGTGTGTGTGAGGTAATTTATTCATAGGGACACAGAAATCACAAATCGTTAACTTCAGTCCTCTGGGTGAGGAGAGAGAGAATCTCAGATTCAGAATTTGAAAATGTGTCTGGCGTTGTTCGCTCAGGCCGAAACTGTGCATCCGTTAGATGAAGTGAAAACTGTTGGGCCTTAAGAAATCCTGATTGACCAGCTGGCACCTTGTGGCCTGGACAAGATGGCGCTGAGAGAAGCTAAAACAAAGACCAGCCAGAGGAGATAGCACATACCATGCATACCGTGATAATTAGGTGAACTAGGGACTTAAGTGCCATTGGAGGAGAATTACTTCCTCCCTGGTGAACAGCATGTGGACAGTTGTAGTCTCTATATAAAGCGAAAGGCATGATCAAAGTGACCAGTAAAGTGATTGGTAGAAACTTCCCGCTGTATGCTAATACCTGTAACTCTGAACCTTTATAATGTGTCTGATAAGTTCAGTAAACGGCTTCCTGCGGTACCACTGAGGAAGTTACATCATTAAAGCTGTATCATCAAAAGAGCTGGCTAGCTGCACGCTTCTTTGGTCAGACGGGGACCCCAGTCATGTCTGATAGTCTCCTGGAACAGGTGGGCTGTCGCACCAGATCTCTCTTTGCTCTTCTGAAAGCCCCCCCGACCCCCGAAACTGCTGGGTGAGAGCTGGGGCAATCCAAGAGAAGTGGGACATGAGCTGTGTGCCTGATCCCCCTCGCTGTTCTCTCCTGCTGGGCGGGAGACAGGGAACTTGGAGAGGGGGTACACCGACTGGTGTCTGTCAGTCCGCCACAAAAGAGAGTGACAAAAACTACGTCTGTTATTAACACATAAAATTTACTTACAGTTTCTTTTTTATACACCAATACAACTCAAGTTCAGCATCACCATCATCTGTCCTGGCCTTTCAAGGATTGCTTCATGGTTAGAAAGGGAGAAAGAATTTTCGCTCATAAGTAATGAAATTTGCAATTCTATTTGAAAGGAAACCAGGTAATGTATATATAAAAAGAAGTCACTGGTATTTGAAAAGAGTGAATAGAAAAGTATTGTTCAAATGAACAAAGTGCAGTCCACTCTGAAGAACTCTATAGGGGGTGACCGGCAGCTTAGGGAAAAGTACTGCAAATATTTTGTTTGTGTGACCGGCAGCTTAGGGAAAAGTATTGCAAATATTTTGTTTGTACCTGTGATTTGTAGAAATTGTGACATGAAATTTTAATATTGTAGCCAAGATTCTTTCCTCTTCATTACCTAAGGAATTCAGGTTAAATTTAAGATGAGTTATTTAGAAGTCAACTAAGAAAATAATTTAATGGCGAAATACTATCCAGATGTTATATCAGTAGGCATCATGACTATGGAGTTCGAAGAGAGTCCAATATGAAAATATATTTGATTTGTATTCATAATGAAAAAGAAATAGGAGCTGATGTAAAGGATACGGATAGATTCAGAAATGCCAATACCTGTGTAAACAGGTGGCTTGGGTGCCCTCTGGGAACCTTAAGGAACCTTAAGGAAGTCAAGATGGTTGGACATTTTATCCATGTTGCAATTGTTTTCACCTTAAACAGTGAAGATCATAACTGAATGAGTTACTCTTCATGGAGACTTGGAGGTTGGCAGAGATCTGGTGGAGGAAGAAAGTTAGACAAGTCTCACAGCTCCATGACAGAAGGAGCTGAGTTATGTGACTTTTCCTTGGAAGACACGAACAGACATGAGTACCTCTGTTTACTCAAGGTAGGGCACCAAATACAGACCCGAGAAATAATTTCACCCAAGTCTAGCACAGTGAACCAATGAGATTCTTATGATTAATTAACAGGAGTACTGGTTCCTTTAGGGCAGATGCACCACTAAAAACCCCACCCCAACATGATAATGATTCATGAAAGCTGCATCTCTGGAGCTCCATGCATCGTATGGTGTGCATGCACTTCTGCTGAGCGGAAAATCTCTGACCAACACCTGTCACTGCCTGTGTAACCTTGGAGAGGGACTTTGTAAATCTTGTGAGTTCAGGAGCTTCCTGAGACTTGTTTACTTCCTGAGTCTTTTTTAAAAAAATAAAAATAAAAACAGGATTTCACTGTGAAGCCCTGGCTGGTCTGGAACTTGTTATGTAGACAGGTTGGCCTCAAACTCAAGATGATCCACCTGCTTCTGCCTCCTGAGTGCTGGGATTCAAGATGTGTACCACACCCACCTTTGCATCCTGATTCTTAACAGAATGTTTAAATTTAGAGGAAACTGGGAGGATGCTAAATCTTCTTACATCATTTAATCATTTGAGGTGTGGGTAGGCAAAGAAAATAGCAAACAAAAATCTTGCCTGAGAAGAGTAAAAAACTTTCTGGGTACATGTATGTCTCACTTAAGATAATTTTTGGTAAGTTTGACTTCTATACAGAAACAGCATTGATAGCATCTCTGGAATTTTTATATTTATATTTATTATATATTTATTTTTAAATTTTAAATACAATTTAAAAATTTAAAGCATATAAATTATGTAAGTATTTATATAAATAAACATATTTAATTATACAATGATATGTAACTTCAAATATAATTTTATAAATTATAAAATTTATTTATAAAAATAATGTTTCCTTACCAACTTTGAGAAAAAATGATGAAAGACCTGTTAAAGGCATCAACCTCAGCACAAATTAAATTTGCAGTGTTCAAGTAGGTATTTACCAGGAGCGTCACAGAGGTATAAATTATGTCATAATTCTACAGGAAAATTTTGAATATCTATTATTGAGGCAGTTCTTGTTATGTTCTTTAAATCAGGGATGCTGACGATCGTATCATTCCTAAAGGACTCCCTTTTGCCTAACTAATTTCAATGTGATCCTCGCAATATATGTATGTATGTATGTATGTATATATTTGATTTACATATATATTATAAATATATTATAAATATAGGATCTGTATGCATAAAAATAAAACATTTACCAATATAATAAATCAGAAATAAATTTACCAATAATTGCAAATGGAAGCAAAAAAAGCTTACATAGTAATGAGATAGATGTGATTTTTTACAACAATAATTAAATCTTAGCTAATTTTGGGGACTGCATGACACAGAGCAGCTTCCATGTATTTCAGAACTGAGAGATATTTTGACTTTGTAATCAATGCTGAGAGCGCTGACTTACATAAATAAGTTGCACAAAATGACAGATGTGTACTTAAAGCCATTTGAGAAATTACTGGAAATTCTGTTGTAATCCTAAGCCAAAATTCATTTAATGAATTTGTTTTAAAAATTAAAATTAGCAATTCAAAGAACACTCTTAAAAATAAGCATTTGATGGCTCAGTGGTTAAGAGCATTGGCTGCTCTTGCACAGGACCTGAGTTTGATTCTCAGCACCCACAAGGCAGTTAACAACTGTCTATAATTCCAGTTCCAGGGGATCTCATGCCTTCTTCTGACCTCAGTGGGCACTGCATGGCACAGGTACACATACATACATGAAGACAATACATTAATACACATAACGTCATAATAAATAAAATATTAATAATAATAAACATTCTTGCACAGTATAACTCAAAGGTACAATTTGATATTGCATATAAGGAATGAATATAGGAAAACTTTAACAGTCCTTGTTTTCTATAATTAAGTGATTATGTTTCTGGAAGAACTGAAAACATTTTATGTAGATAAAACACCAAGCGGAGGTGTGTCAGGCAGCCTTCTTTCCTGTTGTATGAATTGGTATCACAGGCAATGCAAAGTGCATGTGTTGTGTGCTCAGAAACAAAGCTGCAGTGAAGTCGTGTGACGAGACATGGAGTGAGCACTGCCAGGAACACCTTGGATCCAAATTCATGCATTTGATATTGAACAAATTTTTGATTGTTCATGGCTGCTTCATGACCCTCCCATTCAGTTGAGCAAACTCATTTGGGGTCACTACCCACATATTAGGAAGTTGGGATATCAAACACTGCAATATATTACTTCTAACTGTGCTTCTTCTCTTGAGTCAACATCTATCTATCCATCTGTTTCTAGCTTCTAGTAATCACTATTATCCATTCAATTTGACTGTGTGTATTTCCTCATGAGACAGACATACATTTATCTTTCTGTATATGACTTATTTTACTCAACATCATGTCCTTCAGTTACATCATACTTCTGCATTGTTTAGTATGTTCACAATTTAAAATATGATCTTTTAAAGATAGAATTAAAACCCATGAAAATAACAAAGTAAATAAATAAATAAGCCAAAACTATAAATAGAGTACTTTGGAAATCTCTGGAAGGTAACTTGAATTAAATTCATAGGAACATGTATATCATACATTTAAACTATTTCTAAAAACATTTAAAAACAACTTTTGGATCAGAATAGACACATTTGGAACGCTTTTTGTTATCAGTAAATATTTGTGTTTCTTTTTAGCCCCAGCTGCCCTGGAACTGGGTATGTAGAACAGGCTGGCCTTGAACTCACAGTGATCCACATGTCTCTGCCTCCCTAGTGCTGGGATTAAAAGCATGTGCCATCACGCCTGGCTTAAATATTTTTCTAAGTTGTACCAATGAAGTTCTTCACTCCAAAGTAGTCTTGATTCTGAAGTCTTTACATTGACTTGATATACAGAAACTTAAAAAAAAAATAGATCCTTTTTGAAATGACTTGTTCATATCATCAGACACTGATGCTTGATGCTCCAGAATCCAGTGTGGCCACAGTCGCCTTGATCATCCAAACAAGTTCCACTTTTCCATTTCCATTTTAGTAGTTTATACATTTTGTTTGTGTATTTAGGTTTTAATTACAATAACTTCTTAGGTTATGAAATTAATTTTCAATTATTTTACACTGTAAATGAAAATGGTTAAAAGTCTGTGTGGGTAGAGGAAGACTCTCACAATTATGGAAACTATGTCTTAAAATGTACACTAGATGAATCTACTCTACCTCTACCCTTTCCTTCGCCAACCTTGGACCCAGGCCAGCTCCAACTCCACTGCCTCAGATCTCTGGGCTATCTTGCTTATCCAGACTAGCTAAATCCCTAACATAGACTATTAAGTTCCCTCTCAGGTAGACCCCCACCCCTGTCTTCTCCTGGCTCTTGATCTGCCTGACATAGATCAGCCCACCTAGGACTCTGGTAAGTCAGATCCTTCCCACAGTGTCTACATTCCATTCCCCTGAAGCTACAACACTTAAAATCTACCCCACCCCCACCCTGTCCCCTGTCAGCCTTAGATTGAGGATCACTCCAGTTCCTCTGCCTCAGCTTTCTGGACTATGCCTCTAACAGAAATTAGCTAATCTCCCTAGAAAAATCTGCTTAGCCCATCTTTAAGTGGTTCCCAATCCATCTTCCCGTCTCCTGATCTGGCTTACCCAGAGTAACCCTCCTACAATTCTGACCAGCCTACTTACTAACCTGTCCTACCTACTAGTCAGATCAGCCTACTACCCTGCAAGAACCTGAAACACACACCAATTTATTTTTCATACCTGATCAAAAAGCAACCAAGTTGCATAAACAATATAAACAGAACCAAAATTCAGTTAAACAAAGGCAGAATTGAAGTTCCTATTGGACATACAACTAACAAAAACATCCATACATGCAAACGGCAGCACAAAACACAAATAATATGAAAGACCAAGAGAATATGTCCCCAACAAAATCCACTAGTCCTACAGAAGTGCACCACAATGAAAACCACCTTGAGGACCCCAAGGATGCAGAATTTTAAAGAACAATCATAAATATGATCAAAGATCTTAAAGAAAACACAAACAACTTAACTCAAAGAGGATAGGCATACACTTGTGATAGAAGCTTAAGAAAATATAAATAAGTGTCTTAATGAAATAACAAAAACAATTCATGGCTGGAAAAGTGAATTTATAAGAGATAGAAATACTTAAGAAAACCAAAATCAAAAAGAACATGGAATTGAGAAACTCAATAAGCTAACTGGAAACAGCAACCAAAAGCCTCACGAACAGAGTGAATGAAACAGAAAACAGAATGTCAAGACTGGATGACAAAAATGAAGATCTGGACACTTTAAGCAAAGACCATGTAAAATTAAAACAAAACAACAACAAAAAAACCAGGAACGGAACATACAGGGAATGTGGGACAACATGAAAAGACCAAGTCTACACATCGTAGGCACAGAGGAAGAAGACAAATCTCATGCCAATGCCATTGACCAGATCTTCAACAGGATTATAGAAGAAACCTTCCCTAAATTAAGGAAAGGCTTACCTAGAGAACTCATGTTCATCAAACCAGATCTATAGAGAAACTAGAAACAATACAAAGGACTGAAGATAAGAATGCGTCTACCTAAGAAGTTACAGAAAGAAAATAAAGGAAGATATAATAACAGTAAGACAAAATAGGACCACAAAGAGAACGAAGTCTGAATGACAGAATCCAGTACACATCCTTCAGTAATAACACTAAATTTCAATGGCTTCAACTCCCTTGTCAGAAGATAAAGGCTAGTAGAAAGGATCAAAAAAGAAAACTCAGCTTTGGTTGTCTTTTAGAAACCTTCAAGGATAGACAGTACCTGAGGGTAAATGTATGGAAAAAAGCATTCCAAGTAAATGACCCTAAGAAACAGGCAGGTGTTGTAACCAACTTCAAATTAAAAATAATCAGAAGAGAAAGAGATAAACAGGATCACTTCATTCTAATCAAAGGAACAATCAATCAAGAAGATATTACATTCATGAACATATATACAACAAACTCTGGTGCACGCAATATCATAAAAAATAGTACTGCAGGATTATAAAACACAGATTAACCACAACTCAATAATAGCAGGTGACTTCAATACTCCACTATTGTCAATAGACAGGTCAACTGGACAGAAAATAAGCAGAGAGACATCTCAATTAAATGGCATCTTACATGAAATAGACCTAACAGAAATCCGCAGAATATTTCACTGAAGCACCAAAGAATACACTTTCTACTCAGCAGTCCATGCAAGTTTTTCTAAAACTGACCACACTGTGGGACACAAAACAAATCTCAACAAATAAAAAAAAATTGAAATAATTCCATGCATTCTGTCAGACCATAGTGTAATAAAACTTATAATTAACAGAAAAAGAGGCTCTAGTAACTACACAAACTCAAGGAGATTAAACAACACACTCCTGAATGATGAATGAGTCAAAGAAAAAAATAACGAAAGAAACAATAACATTCCTGGAACTAAATGAAAATGAGGACACAGCAAAACAAAATCTTTGGGACAGTTTAAAAGTCGTCCTAAGAGGGAAGTTTATAGCTCTTAGTGACTACAATAAAACATCAGAAAGAACTCATATAAAAGACTTAACAGTTCAACCCAAGACTTTGGAAAGGCAAGAACAAACCAAACCCAAACCTAGTAGATGGGAAGAAATAATGAAAATCAGAGCAGAAATTAATGAAATAGAAACAAATAAAACAATACAAAAGAAAATAAATCTAAGAGCTGGTTCTTTGAAATTCCAATAATAATACCCACAGCATTCTTCACAGAGCTGAAAAAGTCATCATTATCATAAAGTCCATATGGGATCACAGAAGACCATGGACAGCAACAACAATCTCGGGCAAAAAGAACAATGCTGGGGAATCACTATACCAGATCTCAGATTATATTACAGAGCTATCGTCACTGAAATAGCATGGTACTAGCACAAAAACAGACATACAGAGTGATGGAACATAATGGAGGACCCAAACATGAGTTCATGCAATTTCAGTACCTGGTATCTAGCAAATATGCCAGGAACTCACAAATGGAAGAAAGACAGCACCTTCAACAAATGGTGCTGACACAACTGGATCTCTACCTGTAAGAAAATGAAACCCTACAAAAAAGTGAACTCCAAATGAATCAAAGACCTCAGTATAAAACCAGAAACTCGCAAACTGCTAGAAGAAAGCATAGGCAACGCCCTCCAAGTTATGGGCATAAGAAAGAACTTTCTAAATCAGGCATCAGCTACTCAGGCATTAAGATCATCAATCAAGTGGGACATCATTAAGCTACAAAGCTTCTGTACAGCAAAAGAAAGAACTAAGAAGTGAAGAGGAAACCCACTGAGTGGGAGAAGATCTTTATCAGTTATACATCTGACAGAGGACTAACATCCAGAATATACAAAGAACCAAAAAATATATATATAAACGACCCAATAAAAAGAGGGACTATATACTAGAATGGAAAGGTCCTCAAAGAAATAAAAATGACTAAGAAATACCTAAAAAGTGCTCAAATTCCTTAGCAATTAGGGAAATGCAAATTTAAAACCATGTTAAGATTCCATCTTACCACAGTCAGAATGACAAGATCAAGAGAACAAGACACCAAATGCTGGTGAGGATGTGGAGAAAAGGGAGTGCTCTTTCACTGCTGGTGGGATTGTAAACTCCTGAAACCACTATGGAGAGCAGTGTGGAGAACTCTGAAAAAAGTGAATCTACTTGAGCTAGTTATACCACTTCTTGTTATATACCCAAAGGATCCGTTCTACCTACCGTAGAGATGCTTGTAAATCCATGATTGTTGTTGCTCTCTTCACAATAGTTAAGAAATCGAGGCAACCTAAGTGTCCGTCAACTGAGAAATGGATAATGAAAATGCGGTACATTTACACAATGGAGTTCTACTCAGTGGTAAAGAAAGATGAAATCATAACATTTACAGGGGACATATCAACAGTTGAATATCTACTCCTAAGTCTCATGAACATAGCAGAACTGGGAGTAGAGAGAAAACAAGTGCATCCCTTATCTTTCTCTAGTGAAGCTTCCTTATACAACAGAGCGAAATAGAAGGCCACCACTAACTAAGTTTTAAAGAAAAAGAGACTGCGGATTGTGTGCGTCCCTGAATAGGGACTCCTATATTAAACCTCACACATCCATGGCTCAGGCATCATTGTGGAAGAGAAAGATTGTAAGAGCCAGTATAGTTCATAAACTTAGGGAAACAGAGGATTTTAGGTCACTGGAAGCTTGCACATGTGAACTCCGGGTAATACTGGCTTCGAGCACAGGACCCAGACCAACATCATCAGACAAGGGCCCAGAGTGGAGTGAGAGAAATGGACTGTGGGTTGACCCTAGCTTGGGAACTACTGGAAACTGATTATTACTGGGTGAGGGAGAGTAGACCTTACTTATGATTTCTAGATAGGCTGACTAGACTCCAGTGGATGAATTTGCATCTAAGGACATCTGGATGCATAGAACTTGAACTTAACATGTACGGTGGAATAAGGTCTGGTGAGGGAGGGGTCAATGTGGAGGCATGGGTGTTGGAGGTGGTCTACATTTGAATAAGAACTGCTGTAGGAAATGTACTAAAGCTCAATAAAATCTTCAAAGAAAATGTGTGCTAGACCAGTAGGCTGGAGACTAAAGACTGCTGTAGTTTTGCTTTGGCGGGAGTCTGCTGGTAGAGCTCTTTTCCCCTTAGGATATCAATAGTTTTTGTTTTATCTTTTTCTCTATTGATCTCCTTAACTGAATGGATAAGGAAGATCTAGATATGCTTTATTTAAAGTCTACTGAATTATGTACTATCATTTACAAATATCTTTTTGAAAATATCTCTACAAAATTCGATCCCTATATCAAACTTCTGCCTCCTAAGACTCAGAGATCATTGTGGACGATGGGGTAGAAAGACTCTTAAGAGTCAGAGGTAGTCAGATGACCACAGGGGAACAGTTTTCCAGACAGCTGATCAGTTACTCATAATGAACTCACAGCAATGGTAACAGCATGCACAAGTCCCAAGAAATTTCAAACCAGATAAAATCCCAGCATAGGCAGGGGGAAGTGGGCTAGAAGCTCCATCCCAAACTGAGGAAATTGTGTCAATAAATGGCTGCTGAAAGGGACAGAGATGGTTTCTTACAGGGATAGGACTTTCGGTAGGTTAACCAGGCTCCAATAGATGGACCTACACTGAAGGTCATTTCGAGTCACAAATTAGACTCTACAGACCTTATGATCAGAGAACAATAAAGGGACGTACAGGTAGGGGAGGGGATCTACGCTCTGTGGAATGTACTCAGAATTGTTCTTCCTGGCCTAGTCTAGTGCAGTACTCTCAGAGAGGTGAAAACTGAATTGCTGTGACCTTAAACAAAATAAATAGCAAAATTTACTTGACTCTGTTTGGCAGCTGAATCATTTTGTTTACATATATATTTAAAACTTCATTAAAAGTACAACAGATAGCAGTGTAACTATGATAATCACTATGAAGATAATATCTTAGAGATGATCTATATAATAATTGCTCAAGTTTTATAATAACAAATTGGACAACAGTGGGTGTGATTTATTGTTGAACACTGTAACTGCTTCTGCAGAGAGTAGAGAAAGCATCTTTGATTATATTAATACATTTAGAAAGAAGGAATTTAGCAAATGTATACTGTTAATTTTGTTACATGGTTCAGCTTCATTTGAATGCATTTATCTCCTAAGAATTACTTGTGGAAATGATTCCCTACAGCAATGAACAATTCAGATTATAAAATCTTATAATGCACTTGCTTATAATTACAAAGTTAAAATTTGACACTTTTGAACCTTTAGGATATGTATTGTGTCTAACCAATCTGTTTCCATCCTGCTCTTGAATTCATTTGGTGTATTCTCCTAAAGGTCAGTAGTGGAATACTAATTGGATAAAATTCCCTTAGCACATATTCCTCTTCTTCTGATATACAAAAAAAACAAAGTAGCTTTCATTATAGACACAATAGAAGTCTAAAACTGAGATAGAACAATGCTGTTGAACATTTCTGGAATGCTCAAATGACCTTTATGCAGAGAGGCTTCTCTGGCGTTTCTTTTCCTTTGCATACGTGGGTTTATCTAATTATTTTTATTGAAACATTATTTTAAAAGAAGATTTAGGATTTTCTGTTTTATATGTCTATCTGAACCTTTAATAACAAAGTGTAAGTTATCTATATCTGCTTTTAAATAACACAAGTGTCATTCTTGGACAAAACACAAAACCGAAATCCCGAACATAATTCATTTGGCAAGCACAATAATAATTTTCCTCCTATTTTATGCTTGTGGAAAATTTTAGGACAAAATGTGTTTTCGTTTTCTTTTACATTAATTTTTATTTTAAAAATTTTGTAATTTATTTTTAAGAATTTCATACGTAAGTATTATCTTTACATTACTTTCAGCCCTCTCAACCCAACCAAGTCCTCCCATGTCTTTAGAACTCCCCCTCAATTTCTTGTCCTTTTCTTTGTTTATTATTGTTATGTATATGCATAGTTATAAATACACATACACATATAGATATAGATATTGGTCTGAGTCCATTTAGTTGTGCTCTTGTGCATATGCAAGCTTTTGGTTTGAGTTTTGTATAGGCATGACTGTAATTTACAAGCATATATAGATAGCGTATACTTTGTTATTAAAGGTTAAAATAGAAATATAGAGCAGAAAATCCTATGTCTTCTTTTAAATTAATGCTTTAGTAAAAATGATAAGGACAAGAAAAGCCACATATTTAGAGGACAAGAAAAGCCACAGAAGTCTCTCAGCAGAAGCCTCTCTGTGTTTAAGACTGTCTATTTGGAATCAGATAACCTCTCAGGGAGCTAGTCCACAGAAAAAACTGATTTTCCTTGTGTGGCTGTTTAAATGAGAATGCCTCCATAGGCACCAAGTATTTGGATGTTTTGTTTCCAGTTGGGGGATTTTAGGAGCTGTGGCCTTGCCTGAGAAAGCACATCACTGGAGGTGGAGTTTGAGAGCTCTTAACCTCCCCAAATTTCTAGTTTTTCTCTGCTTCTTGTGTATGCTTTGTAGATGAGATTGCTTGGCTTTTTGCTCTGGCTACCTCCTGCCACCATGCTTCCCCAGCCATTATGAACTCTAATCCCTCTGGAATTGTAGGCCAAGTAAACTCTTCCTTCTATAAGTTGCCTTGGTCATGATGTTTTATCACCGCAACAGAAAAGTAACTAATACATCCTCCCTCAGCATCCACTGATTGTGTGTAGTCTATCTCTATCTCTATCTATCTATCATCTATCTATCTATCTCATCATCTATATATTAATATCTATTTGTCATCTATATATCTGTGTCTACATGTGTATAGCTGAAGGCTACATAAAAAAATGCAAGGGAAATCTTCTTTCAAGTTGTTGGTTAGGGTAGTCCAAGAGATTCCCAAAATAGTACAGGCTATTGCCACAACCTTGATTGCCTCCCATAATTTGAAGGTATTCTATTGCTGAAGAAAGGATATCCTTCAGAAAAAGCACTTGGAACAATGGAGTTGGAACTGACTTGATAGTTTCCCCTCTCATAGTATCAGAACATACTATATAAACTACCAATGGAGGAAATCAATCAATGATTGAACTGTAAATTTATAACCCATAGCAATGACCAATCCAGTCAATGATCCCTATAGGTGTAGTCATGGCACTTTTACCTTAGGGGGTATCAATAACTGTCTAATTGGACTTAAAGCCTGGTCAATGGAGAAAACACATGTGTGGTACTGAAAACACAGCCAAATACACATGGCTGGAGAGGACAGAGACCCCAGAGAAAAATCTACTGTTGTCACATCCCTAAACCAGCATAATTTCTTACTATATTCTAAATGCATATCCTTATATTTACATACAAGTCCATCTCTCACCACTCATCAAATAAGCAACAGATGGAGACTATTACAAAGTTCCACAACTGATCAAATTCAGAGGGTGTCTGTGAGGTGTCCAAAGTGACACATCTACAATGCAACTTCTATTCCTAAGGCTCAGAGAAGATCACAGAAGAGGGGCAGAAAGAATATTAGTACACCTCTCAACCAACACCAGAGAAGATTCTTCTGCAGCAGATGGTGATTAATCCAGAAAGCCACAAATAGCTAAAGTGCAGGGACTGCAGAATGCTATCTCTGAATAGGACACCTATATCGAAGATCTGCCTTCCAAGGCTCTGGGAGTGCTGAGGAAGAAGGTTCCAAAAGACTGTAAGAGCCAGAAGTAGTTGATGACCAGACTGCTCTGAAGTTACTTTTATGAAGCCACAGCAGTGGTGATAGCATGTGCACAAGCCCCCGCAAGCTCAAACGTGACAAAATCCTATCATAGACGTGGGGAAGTGGAGAAGAAGCCAAAACTTAGCTGAGGAACTATTGGCAACTGATGGCTGCTGTGAGAGGGACAGTCAGCTTTCTTTAACGGTGTGATGCTGGATAGGTAAACCAGGCTCCAGTGGATGGACCCAGCCTGAAAGGCACTTTGGGACACAGATTTGACTAGGTAGATCTCATTATATATGACAGAGTACAGGAAATTGGGCAGGGAGGCAATGAGGAGTGTGAATAGGGGAGGAGTCAAAATATGATCAATATATAGTATGAACTTTGCAAAAATTCAATTATAATCCATTTTGTGACTGATGAGAGTAAGACTCACAAATGGTAAACAATTTTTCAGATGTCAGTTGTGTAGTTGTTAAGTCAAACATTTTCAAATGGGTAGGATTTGCTAAGCGAGACCACAGTCTTTCCACTTATCATTTCCTTCAAAACGTGTATTGATCACAGGCTATTTTTCACACAGTATGTTAGTTTGTGAAATATATGAGTTAACAAAGAAGACACGATCCAGGTCTTCAATGGCATGTGCTCTAGAGAGGCATAAATGTATTTTAGAAAATAATAATCACACACATAATCACTAAAAATTTCAAAGTAACCACCCCAAGACAAATCCTACCTACAAAAAATATTAATTAATTCTCATGATATTGGCTTGACAAGGATGACACTGTCTTAATTAGTTCAGACTTGTGAAACAGAATGCCATCAGCTGGCTGGCTTACACAACAAAAATCTCTTCTCTCAGTTTTGGAGTTGAGGAGCCTGTGATTAGGGTGTTGGCAGCCGCACTGTCTGATAAGGCTGCTCTTCCTGATTTGCAGATGCTGTTATCTAGTCTCAGATGCCCATGAAGAACAAGTTCTCTGAGGTCCTTTTAATAATGTACTGATGCCTTCCCAACCTAGTTCTCTCACCAGTGCCTGAACTCTGATAACAGCACATTCAGGATTTAGGAGTCAACATACCAATTGTGAGAGAGATGCAAAACTTGACCCTTTTAGAGGTACACACACACACACACACACACACACACACACACACACAGAGAGAGAGAGAAATACACATGTGCACATGGGAACACATATAAATTGCTAGTCAATCCAGAAAGGAAGTCATATAGCTTGTGTTTGCCAGACTGACTGTACCTGAGGGCATCTGGATTCTTTAGCTCTCCTCAATTTGGTGATCTCTTTTTAAACAACCAAGCAACAATTATATATCTTACTGAGTCCATTTAATGTTGCTGGTATGTACGTGTGCTTAGAGCTGACAATTCTGAATTGGATAATCTATCAGGGAGCTTTTCCTTGGAAAAAAATGATTTTCCCTTCCTCAGAAGCCATTGATGGCCATTAATTGCCTCTTTAGAGGTGGGACTCTGTGAAATTTCCCCTACCCACATTGGCTTGTCAACTGGTGCTGCCATTATCCAGTCTTGCTTAGGCAACCATACTGTTGAGATGTCATGAGTGCAGCTCTACTGCCATGTCTAGAAGACACGAACAGCAGGCATCCTGGTGTCTGACTCCCACAATCTTTTCAATCGCTTATTCCTTGATGTTTCCTGAATCTTAGGTGTAATGGATATCAGTTAGACTTTCACATCTCATGTTCTCTGCATTTTCACTAGTTGTGAATATCTTTGTTTCCACCTTTTATAAAAAATAGCTTCTTTGATGAGGGATGATAGTTACATTTATTTGTGGTTTAGGAAAATGACAGTTATAGGTTCTCCTTTAGGGTCTATGACTTCTCCAGCTATGGGCACTAGCTAGCTTTAGAGTACCAGACACAAATTCTCTCCTATTGAATGGGTCTTCATTTCAATTAGACAGTTGTTGGTTACTCCCAAGAAAAAAGTGCCACTGTGGAGCCACAGGGGAAATCTTGGGGGTCATTTTTGCGGTTCATAGATTTTACATATGAGTAGGACTGTTAATTGCCTTTCTCTTTTGGCAGATTATATAGCCTCTCTGATACCATGAAAGCTATGTCTCAGCAAAAAGGATTCCAGGTTGGTGCAAGCTCAATTCCTCTAAGTTCAGTGTCTAAAGTGTGCAGTGACTTCAGCAATAGGGTCTTACTTTCAAGTTCTGGGTTGGGGGGCAACAAAGGACAATGGCAACAGCCTAAATTGTTTTGGGAATCTCTTTGACTACCCTGACCAACAATCCCATTGGAGGTTTCCTATGCCTGACAATGGGATTTTTGTTAGATAGTGTACAACTTCTGGGGCGGGGTACATTATCACCTTGTGTGGAAGAACACCATTTAAACTATCTATAAATGTTTAAATATACAAATATATATTATTTATATGCTTTTAAGGAAATCACATGCTTCATTGGTCCTTTGCTCTCTAACAAAAAACCACCATTTGCAAAGGCATTTGAGCTTCTGATCTCTGATCTGAGTAGCATTTGTAAATGTTAAGATCATGGATGATTAGCTCAGTTGAAATTTCATATCTAGAATATTTAAACAAAAGTTCTAAGATGATTTTCAAAGCACTACAACCCAAAGGCTTATATTTCCAAAGGTCATCCCCTTTTGTTGTGAGAAATGAATTTCATAAACTTTGACTACTCTGAGTAGATTAGGTTGTACAGCAAAGGTAAGCTATATGAAATGCAAGCTAGAATTTGTGTCCCTAATCGGTTGATTTCCCAGAGGAGACTTTGCCTTACCTAGAAAGATTCAGAATCATTGGAATAGTCTCCTTAGAGTAGATTATATCTGCACTGAGAAAATAAGTAAGATTTTCAGTTCAGAAAGGAAACAGAAGCAAGAGATTTACTGTTTTAAATGAGAACATCAAAAGGCAGAGATGGAAGAGAGCACAGTAAACTCAGGCTGATAGTCCACAGGGGGAGTGCTAAAGCATGAGGCTTGTGAGCTAAGAGGGACCTACATTATGCAGAGAGTTGTGTACTATTAAAGAATCTTGACACAATTATCATTAAGGAAGGAAAAAGTGCAACTCTGATTTCTTTTCCTTAGATTTGCCAGCTCTGCGAGGAAAAGGACAGAATAATGACTGTTAGGTTCCTGGCAGATGAGCAAAATAGCACGCCATCTCCCAGTGTTCTAAAACGGTGGGTCCTTTAGCACGGGCAAGTTTCTCTACCTATTAAGAGACCAACCAATCCTGACTTAAACTGTCCCAGCCTATGTCATGGAAAGTGATCCAACCCCCTAACTGCCTATAAAGGCTGCTTGACCTATGCTACTGGCTGCAGCCTCAGGAATGAGTCCACCCATTAGATCCCCCCAATAAACTGCTAAACCCCATGACGTTGTCTTGGTTGGTGGTCTTCACTGCCAGCCTTTCATTCTTTTGGTGCTGAGAACCCAGGAGAGCCTCCTAGGTGTCCTATGACTCTATCCCTTGTCTCCAACCAAACAAATTACTGACCAGACACTCCTGCCTGTGATATGGACTGTCTTGCCACTGATGGTTCACCCTCTCACCACATCAGGCCCCAAATTCTCTACTACCTTCCTCTGTTCCGCATCCCCTCGGATAGATTTCAGGTATTTCACTCGTGGAGTGGCTGGTCTATTTCTCTGTCTCCTTCTCTTCCTCCCTTCTTCTTCTTCTTCTTCTTCTTCTTCTTCTTCTTCTTCTTCTTCTTCTTCTTCTTCTTCTTCTTCTTCTTTCTTTTCTTCTTCTTCTTCTTCTTCTTCTTCTTC
Source organism: Eospalax fontanierii (assembly GCA_035773235.1). Lineage (NCBI taxonomy): Eukaryota > Metazoa > Chordata > Mammalia > Rodentia > Spalacidae > Eospalax > Eospalax fontanierii. The sequence continues at coordinate 38,037,878 of CM069545.1, read as the reverse complement.
TTCTTCTTCTTCTTCTTCTTCTTTCTCTTCTTCTTCTTCTTCTTCTTCTTCTTCTTCTTCTTCTTCTTCTTCTTCTTCTTCTTTCTTTTCTTCTTCTTCTTCTTCTTCTTCTTCTTCTTCTTCTTCTTCTTCTTCTTCTTTCTCTCTCTCTCTCTCTCTCTCTCTCTCTCTCTCTCTCTCTCTCTCGGGCTTCTCCCCCCCCACCCCCTGTCCACTGACCACCCTAGTCTTCCACCTCTTCCTCTGCCCTCTCTCTCTGTGTCTTTGTTCTCTTGTTAGGACTTCTGTCTACAGTCCCCATTTCCTGGGGCTGGGGTGAGACATTCCTCCTGGGCACTATAATCGGAAGTCTCCTTTCCTTCCAGCCATTCCTCAAGGACCTTACCTCCCTCTAACTGACCATGGGTTCCACTCACTCAGAACTTGACAGTATAACCCCTCTTGCCTCTCTCCTCAAATCTCTGTCCTCTTGGACTCAGGGACACAATTAAGCCTTGCAGCCTTATTTTTATTGTAACATGGCTTTGTTCCCATATAAACTTGATATATTCTCATAGATCCTGAAAACACCTGCCACCACACAGGCAAAATGGTCCAACCCAACCGCCCACGCCCCCACTCCCAAACCCCCACCCCTCATCCCCCATCCCCCCACCAATCCTTGTTCTGCTTTTTTCTGACTTTGCTTCATCCTGTCTTTGCTACCAGCAAAATGGCGTGCTGGACCCCAGTTGCTGGACCTGACCGCAGACACGTAGGTCTCTGTAAGTCTGCCCGCTTTTCTAAATTCTTCAGTAACTCATGATTTCACTCATTTTTCTTCCTCATATTCCTTTTCTAAACATGCTTTCTTTAACACTTTGGACTGCCCTAGTATCTTGTACTTCATTACTTTTTCTCCAAAGAATTCTTTGCCTGCCAGTACGCCCCGTGTCTGAGCTTCCCGCAGGCTCTAAACCTGCATGGCCTCACGGATTTTTCTCTTCTCTCCTCAAGGCAGCTGCTGAGATCCCCAGCTTGCCTACTCTGAGGATTTTTCTCTAAATTCTAATGAAATTGTCCTAAAGCTTCTGGTTGGGTCCATCCTTAAATTTGGGGGCAGGGGTGAGACTGGGAATCTTTTGGAGGACTCTCTTTATACCTGGGTAATCTTGACAACCACAAATAGACCTCCAAATTCTAATAACTTATTTATTTGTTGGATATATGGCAATTTTCTACAGGTACACCGAATTCGGTTACTAAGCAGGTGAACTCCTTTATCTTGCTGTCATGCCTGCGAAAATTTGAAACTGTAAATCATGCCTGTTTGACAAAAGAAAAAAAAAAAAGGTTATAAAGCCATTTCTTTCCTTGACTTTTTCTCAGGCTTTTTTTCCCCCCACTCCATCATGGTTGTTTAAAACAGAACAATCAGAAGAAAAAAATAAGGTTGCTGTCCACATTTAATCTGTGAGCTGTGCAAATCCTAAGGGACTTGTATCCTGGTGGGGGCTGGGCTCGTTTTATCCTGGACCTGAGCTCACTAAGGTAGTCATGTGGTTTGGTCACTATCATGGCCAGTGACCTCGCAAAGAGGGAGGCAACCATGTGATCAGGTCTCTGTCTTGATTGATGATATCATCAATATGCCGACAGCCACATAGCTTGGTTGCCATCTTGGATAGTAACATCTTTCAAAATGGTAGTGACTCATGTGACTTTGCCATCATCTTAATCCAACCGCATGGCATAATTCAAAACGGCAATATCCAGAAATTTACCAGTACTACTGAACTCTAGGAACCTGAACTTTAGGGGCTCATGATAACTTGGAAAAATTCCCTGGACTGCAGATATTTAAAAATATGTCCTAACCCTTTTGTGATTTATTTATTTTTCTGTCTTGGCTTTCGTCTTGGATTCTTGATGGGATTTTAGAAAAGCAAAAGAGTCCAAAGTTTTCTATTGCCTTGTATCAAGTTCAACACATTTTTATGTCAGACTAAGGGTGTAATATCAGACTCCACACTGGGAGTTTAAATTTTAACATTCTTTGGACCTGTTTCTAAATGGGATTATCTTGAGTTTTAACTTCTTGTATGGTATTCATTGGTTTTAAAAATAGTTATTTAAAATTTTACATTGTTTCACATAGTTACTGGCTTTTAAAGGGAACTATTTTGGATTTTGACATTGTTTGTATGACATTTACCTGTTTTTAAGAGAATTATTTTGGATTTTGGCATCTTTTATGTGATATATTTGCTGATTTCTAAAAGTGATTATTTCAAATTCTTACATTGTTTTCCATAAAATATTTATGAGTTAAAAAGTACTTGGATAGGAGGCTTAATATTTGGTTTCGACTGGTTTTAATTCCTGCTGTTTCTACACTATGATTCCGAGCCTGTTTGTCTCTGAAATAGGGTATTTATGCTTGCTTTGGTTCCTGCCTTATCATGCCCTAGGATCCTCTGCTTTTCAGTTTCCAGCTACAATGTCATGGGCAGACTAAAGGGAAAGAACATTCTAACTTTATCTATTTCCAGGTTCTTTTGGGTACCATTGTTTTCTGTGTTCCTTCCTGAAAACTTTAGAGTCACATTTTATCATGATCAGAGTTTTCATCAAGATGTTATTACTTTTTTTAAAATTTTTTCATAGCATTGTGTTTAACCATGGTATTTATTGTATGGGACTGTTGATGTGTTGATTTATGTTTAATGCTAAGGGGACAATTATTAAAAAAATAATAATTTACTTGATATGAAATTGACCTAAGTTCTCATGTAAGCTAAAATTGTTAAATTACACTATAATTCCTATTGCTTAAAGATATAAAATAATTTTGAAAGATGATTACTTCTGCACCAGGGTGTAATTTATCTCTTCTTTTAGAAATACTTTATATAAAATAAGTATTTTATCATTACGGTCTCTTTAGAACCAATAAACAGGTTTGTCAAGGTCCATATCTTTGCCAAGCTTATGTAAAAACATCTCTAATCATTTTAAAACCTGTTTCAAGGTTTACAAGGACATCTCAAAATTTATAATAGTATATTTGAGATAACTCTTCATCAATATATATATGTATAAGTAAATACTAATTACTTATTAAGGTTTCATAACAAATGAGAAATTTGTTTGTAAATGTTATTGTCTCAGGTATCAATAAATAAAAAGGTTGGTAAAGGGATATAAAGTAAACATATTGTAATAAAGAAAAATTTATAAAGATTAAGATGGCTAAATATTTCCAGAATAGAGGGGATAATGAAAATGTTTTGGTAAGTCTGTCAAAGGTCTAAACAGGTTTATAGACATATAGGGTTATTGTTATAATAATAATTACTGTGAGGTTAAATCTCTTCCTGTCAGGGTTTATTTAAGAATATTGGGTTTTATTCAAGCTTTATGTACATATTTTACAGTAATCAAAAATACCAGATTGGTGTAACTGACCTCTTTGGATGTTTGATAGTCATAATGTGAGTCCTATGCTAATCTGGCTGGAAAGACTTAAAGAGACAATATTTTCTCTTGTCCTCCAAGGTCAACTAAGTTTCAGGGGACTATGGGGCATCTGTTGAAATGTTCTGTAACTATAATGAGTCACCTGTTCAGGGAGGCCATGGAGAACCCACTTAAAGGACTCAAACTAGTGTCCAGTCTGCAATGATGAGGGTCAACACAGAGGAAATGTTTCCTCAATGCTTCCAAGTGAAGCCACAGTCTTGCAGGACCTTCTGACTTATTCTCAGATAAATGGAACTGGTAAAGAAAGACCTAAGGAGCCAGAGGCTCCTCCCAAGCCCATGTGATTCCTGAGGAACAGATACTCAACTGAAATTAAGAGTAAAAGTAAGCTGGTTTATTTGGGTCAACTGCATGGACTTACACACCCAACAGGAAATTATAATCAATGATTAAAATGACTGGTAATTTTTAGGAGTCCAAAAGATTGTGCTTCCCAGACATTAGGCTTAACTTCATAAAAGATGGTATTTAGACAATGTCTTACTAATGATTTTGTTCTTAATAAGAAAATGCTGCTCAGGTGTAAGACTTCAAATCAAAATCCACTAGATTTCTTACCTAAAAATTAAATGATGGCTAAATATCTTCTCTCTCCCTGTCTAGAGACCATATGGGAGGGAACTCATACTCTGATTATAGCCACTCCAAGAGCCATCAAAGTGCCTGAAAAACAAATCCTGAGTCCAGCCATGGCGGCCAAAAGAAAAATGAGGAGAAACCCAATAGTTGGTGCTTTTAGAAGTCCTCATCAAGCAACTCTGAATTGCACATTTAAAATTCACCTGTTCAGACTTCTCCTGGTTCCCTGGCCTAGAATTTGTGCCCAACTACTCTTGTCTTTACTTCTTCTCCTCATCTCACTATATCCATCCTCCTGATAATAATGAGTATTCCATGCCTTTTAAATTTTTTCAGGACTAAATAAATGAAATGAACTGACAGTCAGTGAACTGGATACTCTTATCCAAATTTCCTCAGGTCTCCTGCCTGAGGTAACTGGTAACTGCCTGCCTGCCTGACCTAGAACTTCAGACAAATGTTCCAGCTTTTGAGACTGACCCTCTTTGCCTATATCCCTGTCCAGCAGGAAGTAGCTAAAGAAAGAGCACCATCACCCCTTATCTTCAACAAATGGTTGGAATAGATTCCGGGCAGACTTCTAAAATGGTGGCACAGCTCCAAATATTCTAAAATCGTGATTCCAGGTTTAGTCTGGGCAAGTCTCCCTACTTATGGGAGACCAACCAATCCTGAGCTAAATGGCTCTAGCCTATGTCATGGAAAGTTACCCAACACCCTAACTGCCTATAAAAACTTCCTGACTTCTGCTGACTCCTGGAGGCAGCCAGTGGTTTGATCCCAAATAAAATGCTGTCCCCACTGAGTTGTCTTTGTTGGTGGTCATCAGTCCATCAGTCCCATTCCCCTTCATTCAATGATCTTTCAGCATTCATTTTAATACCTGGAGATCTAAAGCACTCATGATTTTCCATTCTTTTATACTCTGACTTCAGCTTTGAGGACACTAAAATACTAATATTCTTATGCTTAAAATATAGCCGTGTGAAGAGCAGCTTTTACATAGGAGGAAAATGTATTTTTTTAAATCAATGAAAGGAAGAATAACTGACACAGACTTTTTCTCCTTCTGGATTAAAAGCTCTGCTTGTTTCCCGCCTTCACAGCATAAAACCCAACACTTTTTTCTCCACTCCCACTGACAACCTGTGCCACGTGGCCCACAAACCAATCATATTTTTGTCTTTCCAGTTTGCTTCTGCCTGTTCCCACAAAACCTCATTCCGTGACCCCTCCTGGAGGGTCACAGCTCATAAAATACACCACACACAGGCAAGCTATCTATTATGACTTTGCCTGTGTTCTTTCTTGGACAAAGAATGCCTTTTTCACTGGTCTACCTGGAAAATGATTTTCATAGGCTTCAGCACCAGGGCGAAATCTCCTAGGGCCTGCTTTTTGTAATTCTGTTTTCTTTCCCAACTCTACTCTCAATCAGAATAAACAAATTGCTCTTCTTTTAGGACTCTCATTGTGACTTCTACCACTTTCCATGCTGTTACATTCACTTATGTTTGGGGTGTGATTTGAATGTCATTCAGGGCTGTACACTCAACAATCACTTGTCTTTAGCACACTGCCCAGGTATGAGTCTCTGAATTTACTGTTGCCCAGTGCAAATAGGTGTTTCCCTGATTAAGACTGAGAGAAGCACTGATCTATGGATATAAATATAAAAATGTAGAGGGCAATTTGAGTTGCCTATTGAGCAAAACAATAGTCTCCCCATTAGGAGCCATGGTGTCCCCAGCAAGTGTTTTGACTAGATTTGTAGTACTATGGGGTGTGTCTTTTTCTGTGCAGTAAGCCTAAGCTCCAATCAGAAGTCAAGTGGTTTCCCCTATAATAGTCACACCACTGTTGCTCCAGTGGATATATCTTGCCTGGCAGGTTGGTATTATAGTTTTATAGGTTAGTTAACAGGGCAAGATTTTCCCCTTGGTAGGCTGCTTAGCATCTTATGGCACTCTGAAACCTAACTAGGAAAGAAGAAGCTTCCAGATTCCTTACAGCTGGTTTTCCCTATATCGTGTTTCCAAGCTGTGTGATGTGTTTTGCAGTAGGTTCTTATCATTTAGTTTTGATGGGAAACTGAGAAGAATTTCAAGAACCTTATTGTTTTGGGGCTCTCTGAAGCCTCCCTGACCAACAGCTAATGAAGAAGCACCCCACACCTGGAACTGTAATTTTTGTATAATAAGCCATGGCTTCTAGGAGCAGAATTATCCAAATACAGGCTATTTCCCTTCAAAATATTAAAAAAAATTGTATTGTTAATTAGTTGAAATGTTTCCACAGGACTTTTTCACATACTGTCATTTAGGTTAACCCTTTCATTTGCTCCTGTCCCACTTCTACTTAAACCTTTCACCCACAGTATTGCTTCCCACTATTTCCTGTGGCCCATGTCCTACTGTCATTCCTCCTAACACACCTACCACAACTCCCTCTTCTAGCCTCATGGCCTCCACATGCACACCAAATCAAAAACAAAAATCTAAAAATTCAAAGATAATATCCACCTATGAGAGACAACATGTGACATTTTTCTTTATGGGCCTAGATTATTTATTCAGTGTGGTATTTTCAGTTCCATCCATTAACCTGCAAATTTCATAACTTTGTTTTTATTTATAGTTGACTAAAATTCCATTATAGATGTACCACATTTCATTCTCCTGTTATCAGTTATTAATGGATATCTAGGCTGATACTATTTCCTGACTATTGTGAATTGATCACAGTGCTCATGGCTATGTTTCTGTAAGAGGATATAGAATTTTTTGGGACTATGTCCAAGAGTATTACAGTTGACTCATGTGGTAGATGTATTTCTAATTTTTTGAGACCCCTATGCAATGATTTCCACAGTGGCTATACCATTTTGTACTTCTACCAGCAATTAATACGATTCCTCTTTCCCAATAGCCTCACCAGCATTTTGTCATTGTACTAATTTTATTTTCTTCTTAAAATTAGCATACAAGGCATTATGACATCGCTGAACAAAGTGTTTTAGTGGTTCTTCTCCCTCCTCATCTCCATTCCCTTGGTGTCCCCGATTATTCTTGGTCAACCTCAAGTCTCTTTTTTCGCTTTCGTGTTCCATATTTCCTTTCGCACATCCCAAACCTTCATCACCTACTTTTACCTTCTTTTGGTCTGCTTTCTAGATTCTTGTTTTTACCATATTTATGTACATATATCTAAATATATATATATTACACCATATATAATATATGCATACAACATATACACATATACCTACACAATGTATACATACATATCTATTTATCTGTAACTATATAATTGTATGCAATATAGGTTAGAATCTGCTTATGAGAGAGAACGTGAATTTTTTGTTGTTTTATGTGCTTAATATGCATTCAGATACATCAGTTTTCTTGAAAATCTGATTTTTCTTTACACTTGAATAAAATTTCATTGTGTATATACTGCATTTTCATTATTTGGATATTCATCTGTTGATGAATATCTATGCTGGTTCATATTCCTTGACATCCTGAATACAACAGGATAGACGCACAAGCATCTCTGCCGAACGTAGAGTCTTTGAGTGAATGCCCACAGTCACATATTTAATGATTTCTTTTTTTTTCTGACACAGTGTCTCCTTGCCTCCCTAGTTTTGCCTGGAACTTTCCATGTAGACCAGACAGGCCCTAGTCTCGCAGAGATTCCCTTGCCGCTGCCTCTCAAGTGCTAAAACTCAAGATCTGCACCACCACATTCAAGGGTCATATGATTTTTTAATGATAACCATTCTGACTGGCATAAGGTAGATTCTCAAAATAGTTTTAACTTACATTGCCTTTTGGCTAATGATGTAGAACACTTAAAAATTACTAGTCATTTGTATTTCCTCTTTGGGAACTACAGTTCTTATTTAGCTAAATGTACAGGATGAGCCTATCAAATTGCATTCTAAATAATTATGTTTATGTCCATAGATTAATGGTGCCCCAGCTTTGGTCACAGAAACTCCTGGTCAATATTGGGTCTGTCAACACTTTGCCATGGACTAGGAAGAAAGGACTGTGACCCTCATCCTTCTCTGAGGACTTATATACCGATAACAGTAGCTAAAGAGAGGCACTCACGAGACACACCCCACCCTGAATTAATAGCAACTAGTGGTCACTGGTGTGATAAACACATTTTTTTTCAGAGAAGTAACCACTGGTAGGGAGCCCATGTTCTTGCAAAAATCTATTACCCAGGATCCTATTTAAAAAAATCCCCAAAATAGCATTAAACATTTCATTAAAATAACAAGAAGAATATCTGTAAAGTAGAGGGGACTGGAGAATGAGAAAAGGTAACAATGAACAAGGTAAGTTAACATACATTACATACATGTAGGAAAATGTCATCATGAAACTAATTATGTATAATTAATATGACAATAAATAAAGGAAACAAGTTATATAAAAATTGCAGAAGAGCAATGGTACAAGATAAAGAATGGCGATTTGAGACTGGCCACTGTGACTGTGGGTGCTTTGTTTGAAGAATGTCTCCTAGCAGGGTTAAGCTAAACGATCAAGCTCATCAAAAGTTCCTGCTTTCTCTTAAAGTCAACGGATGTAAGTGATGCTGGGAGCATAAGGGGAAAGACTCATGTGAGAAGCTGTTCTGAGAAGTTCAAGTATAGAATAAAGATGAGCAGAGTTAAGTATAGATTGGAGAGATTTTCTACCCCAAACCTGTCTGTGCCACCCCCACCACACCAGTGCAAGAAACTAAAGAAACACAGCCTCCTGGGTTTCCTCTCTTTCTATCATGGCTAGAATTGTTCCAGTAAAAGCAATTCCTCATGTTGTACATTTTAGAAGCTGTGAGTGGGTGTCTCTGGAGCTTGTAGAGCAGGCAGCAGCTTGTTTTATGGGGCCTTTATCCTCTAGACCTGAGGCTGCTATTATTTTATTTCATAGAAATGTTGTGTATGTGCATGTGTGTGCCTGTTCCTGTGGGTGTGCATGTATTGGTTGTCTGTTCATATTAAAAATAAGAAAAATGTATGTCAAGTGATCAGGCTTCAGCAGTAAGTATTATCTATGTTGTCTGATTTTAATGATATTATGGAAGCTTCTCTGTCCATAAATATATGCATAAGCACAATAATAGTTTAATACTAATTTGTTGTTTGGGTAATGTTTGTCTTTGGAAATGGAAGATTATTTGAATTGGCAAAAATCTTTATGATACTCCAGGGAGATGGTGCTATTGCAAAAAGATATTTTAAAGGGAATTACCTCGCTGTCTTAATTAGTGAAAGTTAAGAGAGCATGCCCTACTGGGACAAGAAGTAGTATGCCTCGGGTGGAGAGAATTATTAGAAGGGAGGAAAAGTGGCAGAGACAACTCAATCTATTTCACTGTTTTGCTTAGGGCTAGTGCTGATAAATGGACTCTTATTGACACATCATAATTCTCCAGTCTTAAATTACAGTTTTAAGGAGAAGAACATCGCACATCTCAGAACTCCTGATCACTGGGTTTATGTAGACACAATTGGGGAGATCGTTCTTCTCTGTGGAGCTAAAGTTTACCTTCCTTTCCTCTTATTCCTGAGCAGCATACAAGGAATGTTTCTGTAGCAAAGAACCATTTTGCCAGGACCTGTGTGCTACATTTTTCTACTTTAAAGTGTCCGAGATAATCAACATTCTTCTTGAATTCACTAAATACAGTATGTACAGTTTACTTAAAATTTTTCTGATTTGATTTTAAATTGATGATATATTTACATAACGTCATCCAATTATTATAACACGTATTCCAAAAAAATTGTAAATTTGCATATTATTATATTAAATATAATTTATATTCTAATATGTGTGTATACAGTATAAGAAAAAGATAAAGTTAAAATACGTAAACTTTACTAAACCAGGCCACACTGGATTACAGGAATTTAAAACATTTTGTCTTTTGTAATTTAAAGTTTTAGAAAGTTAACATTTTATTTAAACTGTGTTTAGTTTTTCCATGGTATACATACTTTATATAGCTCAAATTCAATCTGTAAGAGAAGGTGTGTATTCAGCCAATTCAAGTTTCTGAATTTAAAAACAACCTTATCCCCATCACTGTTGTTATCAGTGTTTTACTTATCATAATGAGCAGTATTTAATGTACCAAACAATTTAAGTCCTTTGCTAACGTGCTCAATCTGTACAAAATCCTATGGTAAGTTATATAACACCAAGTGAAAAATGAACACGATAAGGCCTACAGAATTTAAAGAAATTAACCATGGCAGACAGGCTATGTGCTCTGTTCCTGACTCCAATTCATCTGACTCCAAAACCCACATTTTTTAACCACTCTTCACATTGGATAAGCATCAAATAAAGCTTTTGTTTTCTTTTGGTACATATAAGGAGTCTATTTTCTATTGCACTGGGAATAATCACAATAATATGAAAGTTTTCCCTCTTACAAACATAAAAGAAAGAGTTTAAAATGTATTTAGCTAACTAGAGGTTCTTTTGTTTGTTTAATGAGCTAACAGGCACACTCAGGAAAATCAAAAAATGGGTGAAGAGGGGAGTGACTTTGTAAAGTGATATTTTCAGAGCCAGGGTGGCCGCTGTTTCTTCTCTTGAACACATTTAATTATTTCGTATTAATTTTGCTGAAGGAGGTAATTTCAAGAATTTAGTAGTCTGTAATTACTGACCAGCATTTTTCTCAGGGTGGCAATTTTCTATTCATGAGTAATAACTATGCTTGATTGGCTTTGTAAACTAAAGTGTATACTTCTCAATTAGTTAACATAGCTGATTGTGATTCCATCAGAAAGTAAGCCTGGAAAGTGACTGAAGTGATCCATTTTCATAATTATATTACTTGATAATATGTATGAATCATCAAAGTCATGCTATATATATTCTCTACTCAACAAGTAACATGTTTTGTAGCCCTGAACCCTCTTTGCAGATAAAGAGAATCTTCAGTGAAGGTTCAGCATAAATCTTATTCTCATAAGTTCTTGCATATTAAAAATAAATAGAGATAATTTTTAAAGTCTTTCTGCATTATATTCAAGATTTGCAAAGCAGAAACTGTAGCTACAGTTGTGTTTGTTATCTTAAAACATGATTCAATGTCTTGTCCCAAATGAGCTGCTCCATGATGTCTATGGGCATTTGTTCAGTGTGCCCGAGATGGACTGGAAGTGCCAGGACTTAGACACACCAAACCATATTGTGAGGCCCATTATAAGCTTAGTTCCCATTATAAGAATTAAGAGGCTGGAAACTAAATTTATCCATGGTATTTAGACATGTGACTCTTAGAGTTGATTAGGATTAAATCATCAGGATAAAGTCTCAATCACTGAATGCTGGTGACATTATAAGAAGAGGAAGTGACACCAGAAGACACACACATGTGATTCCTGTGTATTGCTAAGTGATGCTCAGGACTCTCCCAGTGTAGAGGCATGAGTCTATTGGTTTATTTTTAAACCTTTTTTCCTTGTAAATTTACCCAGTCTCAGGTATTTTATTAGTAATGCAAAGTGGAAAAGTACAATGATCAAATATATAAGGTGAATTCTTCCTCAGCCAAGTACCTCTCAGTGTGATGGTGTTAAATTCTCAGAAATTTGTTCTCCCTGTGCAGACATGACCAAAGTCTAATCACACATTGGGGAAACATCTCCATTTATGCATCATACTCTGTTACATAAGGAAGCTTTGCTGATGAGAGATGAGGGATGTATTAGTATTCTCTTCACACCCTATTCCACTATGTTCCCTGAGCCTTAGGCATAGAGGTTCTTTTGTAGATAGAGCATTGCTCAGATATATATTCTTTGTGTGTAACCAGTTGTGGAACTCTGTAATAGCGTCCATCTGTAGCAGAAAGAGGCTTCTTTGATTAGTGGTGTACACGTGTCTGTAAATATAAGGATCTATATTTAGCATATGGTAAGAAATTTCATTTGTCTAGAGATATGATAGAGATGGGGTTTTCTCTAGGATCTATAACCTCTACAACTATATTTATTTGGCTGCAATTACATGGCCACCCATTATTTCCCTCCCACTGAGAGGGTTTTAAATCCAATTAGATAGCTATTGATTATCCCCCAGATAACAGTTCCCCCACTGCACCAAAAGAGATCGTTTATTGTTTTAGTTGTTGTGGTTATTAGGCTTTAGGGTTGGGTTGGAATGTTGGTCGATTTTCTCCCTTAGCAGCTTGCATAGTATCTTCCAGAACTATGAGAGTTAGTCTTTAGGGACAATGTTATTTCCAGCTCCATTGCTCCAAGTCCTGTGTCTGAAATATGTCCTCTCTTCAGCAGGGGGGTCTTATCTTCAAGTTCTGAGAGACAACTAAGGGCTTTGTCAATAGCCTGTGTTATTTTGATAGTCTCTTCAACTATTCTGAACAACACCTCAAAGGGAGGCCTTTCATGTCTGGTACTGTGTTCCTTGCCATAAAGCCCCCAGGTATGCAGATGCATTAATGTTTAGACACCTATGTGTGTTTCTCAGGGGGTTCCCAAGCTAACACATTACACTCTGGCTTCCCACACCCCCCAAGTTCTATTCTTGTCTCCTCTCTCTCCCCTCATCCAACTTCCCTCCTCTCTCCCCAGTTCCTGTACCCCAGTTCCTTCTTCCATCAACAACAGAAGCCTCCTACCATCCCCCTTCTCCTAAGTTCCCTTCGCCTACCCCTACGGTCCCCTGCATATCCCTCCCTTCTTAGTTTTTTAGGTTTTGGTCTTTCTCTATTCTCAACATTTTTGTCTGTGGAGCAGCTCTGAGCTTTTCCTCCTCTGCATCACCAGCTGTCCTGTTAATACACTGCCATTCAAGAAACATTTCCTCTCTGATATTTTAGTGTCAATGCTGTCATTTAAATTTTGTCCCCTTAAAAAGTGAAGATGTTCAGACCTTTTCAGGTCCAGACCTAGACAGGTTCTTGTAAATAAACCCATATCACCAGGATCCGGGGCTCTTATCCTTGACTACCCCAGGATGATAGATTTTAGATAATCGCATGCCAACCTGAGAATCTTACTGTCTGTTCTGAAATTTACTTGGTATTTTTCACTAATTTAAGTTTATAGTGAACAAAAACAACTGTTGCTAAAATTCTTTCTGGGAGGCATGAACAGCTTCCAGCTCCCTCTCCCATCTCTAGATCCCTAATGGCAAAGTGAGGTATAATTTTACTAAACTACAGTTTGGGAAGCCAGAGTTTCTTTAGGTTTACTTACAGAGCAATGGGTGAAGGACTTAGTTACAGGAGCAGTGGGGTTGGTTCCCCTACTGAGGCCATACAGTAAATTCTACATCCCAGCAGGGACGATGACCTCCTGGCAGGTGCCCAACATGGTGAAGGGGCAGCGTCTCTCCAGCTTCCTCTGCCCACACACACCCTTAGTCCCTCCCCGACATGCAACCCAGGCTACTACTTGGTTGGAAGGTATGACTGACTCTCTCTGTCCCTCCTTTCCTGCGGAGCCTCAACAGTCAAGTTTGTTTGTGATTGATCCAAGCAACAACAAAATCTCTACTTTGAAATAATTTAAACTTAACATGTATTTGTAAAATACTATTCAGAGAACTATTACAGAGTTCCACAATGGCCACACACACAGATTAAGTGTCTGTGAAATGCCCAACCCTAAGTGACACATCTGCAATGGAACCTTTATACCTAAGACTCATGGAACAATAAAACAAGGAGTAGAGATAATAGTAATGCATCTCCCAACTCTCATCAATGAAGCTTTCTCATGCAAACAGAGGACCATGAATCAAGGCCTCAGGGACCACTGAAAAAGAGGGGGAAGAAAGATTGTAAATGCCAGGGGAGAGGTGCATAACCATATGGAAATAGACTCTTACAGGCTCCTGGAACCTTTATCATATAAACATACAGCATGCACAAAACCCATGCAAACAAGCAGACAAAAACGCAGCAAAGAACTGTGGAAATGTACAGCAGCCCAATCTTAGCCAAAGTACTATTATGCACCTGATTACTGCTGGGTGAGGGAGAGCTGATCTTTAAGAAAGTGATTCCAGATAGGCTGAATAGATCCCAGTGAATGAACTTGCACTGAGGCATGGTAGAGGACACTAAGTTGACTGATTGGCCTTAACATAGATGAAATCCACTGAGGGGAGGAGGGGATGCAGCAAAGTGCTGATGGGGAAGTGGGTGAAAAGATGATTAAGATGTTTGGTACGAAATGCACAAACATTCATTTAGAAAAATAAAAGAAAGTCATTGGTATTTTAAAAATTATTTTCATTTCTATTTATGTGTATATGTGTGTGTCCGTATGAATATATAATTCCAGTGTGTAGGTTTTGTGGGAACCAAAATGAGGCTATCACATCCGCTGGAGATAGAATTAGAGATAGTTGTGGGTGGCCAGAATAAGTGCTGGGGAATGAACTCAAGTCCTTTGGAAAAGCAGCAAATGCTCTTAACTGCTGAGCCTTCTCTCTTGCTCTGTCATATGGACTGTAACGAACCTGTATATGCCCATTTTAGTAAGACGAATTCTTCCAACCTAGGAACAGGAGATATCTTTGCACATTTTGTGCCTTCAGCTTCTTTCTGCAGTGATTTATCATGTGTTTATTGCTTATAGCCTCCATCTCTTTACTAAAAATTTTCATTTATTTCAAAGCCATGCTTGATAAAATATTTCAATGACGATGTGTCAGACAGTTTCAATATCTAGTTTATTTTGCTGTTGACATCAAGGAATTGTCATCCAAGTAATGGTTTCCAAGGTTTTTGGTTAGCATGTGATTTTTAGATGAGTGGATATATCAGTTATTTTTCTCTTGTGGTGGTGATAAGACACCAAGACCAAGACAACTTACAGAAGGAAGAGTTTTTTAGCTCATGGCTCAAGAGGATTAGAATCCAGGGAAGAAGAGGGTGCAAGACCTTCAAGCAGGCACAGGAAGCAGAGAGTAGCAGGATCTCCCATGAGTCCTAAGAACTCTTAAAGCCTGTCCCGCCTCTCTTCTCCGCAGTGACATGCTTTCTCCAGCAGCTCTTACCTACTGAAATGCCTTTTGCTACTTGTCTAGCGGTCAAGGAGACAACAGATTCTGCCATGCTTCTTCCTCCAGACCTTGATTTCCTGATTTGTCCACCTTCTTTTCCCATAATTTGGGACCTTTCTTTGGTTGCTTACTGTGCTGTTTTTCCAGAGATATACTTAATGGGAGCAACTCAGGAAGCAAGTTAATGCCATCTCTTCTGAATCTAGAATTTCTAATTTGTGTTTAAATTGATTCAAACATGTTACATGGTATTTTATGCATTAAGACCTAAGTGATGTCTATATAATTATTATTGCCTTACAATTGTTATCTACCTATAATATTTAGATATATAAAATCTAGCAAAAACAAGTCAAACCATGGAGCATGTCAGCTGCTGTCTGGATACAACATATGGAACTATTGCGTTCAGATATTTTTGTCCTTCTATATTTCAAGTATTAAAAAAATTAATTTCTGTTCTGTGCAATATGCACTGTTATTCATTAACTTTAATAGAATGTGAATTAGTGATTGAAATTGCAAATGCAAACTACTACAGCTTCAAGGAAACTTACATACTACTTGGTTACATTAAACCATTTTCTCCATTTTGAAGTAGCTTTTGGCATATCACAAAAATAATCTTTTAGAATTTTAAGAGAGATGTTTTATTTCATGTTTCTTTCATTTTCAAAGACAAGACAGAATTTTAAAATTGTCATGAAGGATCATATAGTTACATGAGCTCCTTTCCTAGGTGAGGAAATTGAGATGAAATCAGGTATAGTAACTAAGTTCACAAAAGTCAGTGAGCTCAGATTACATTGTACCCACTATACAGTTTTACAAAAGACTTATATGCCAGGGAGATAAGTTACATAGCCTCTATTTGAATAAAGTTAGGATTCATTTGGTTAAAATGTAAAAAAATAACTCATTGTAAGTTGACTCAATAGACTGTGCATTGATAATTTTTTTGTTTGAAGACAGAATCTCACAAGATGACTCAGGTTGTACTCAAACTAACTCTGTAGCTCAAGGTAATGTCCAAATTTAAATCCTTCTGTCTCAGCTTCTGGGTGTGAGGATTAAATTATATCTGCCACACCTTGTTTTGTAAATTTTAATTTCTAGTTTGTAATCTGATACGCCATCATAGCCATTTCCTTTGACAAGTTAACTAGGTAAGGGTATCCATTGACCCATACATGGTGTCTTTGCAAAATATACAGAAAGACATCTACCTTCCCTCAAGGCATCAGAGCAAAGACTTGGTTCACACAGCATGTCTGAGTTTTAGATCACATTTGTCTCCTCAGCCAGTTAATCTCATGTGGGCCTAGCTTTCACATCTATATGACAACAGTGTATCAACTTTATATTCTGTATTATTTTTCTCTTTTTGATTAACTTTGTATTATTTCCCACAAGATTATATATAATTAATGTTATTAACAAGTAACATTATTTGTTATTAATATATTAACTATTAACAATTATACATTATAAAATTTTATTTCAAGTACTTTAATTTTCATTATGCTTACATGTTTGATCCATCAATGGCTAAAAATATATTTCTTAAGATTCCTGATTGTAGAAAGCTTATTTATGCTTGAAAAATGAGTTTTCAAAGTTAATTATGTTGCAATCAGAGAACCTGGTGTGCGCAATATCAAGTCTTCAAAATTAATGTAGATTTGAAATTGTTATGCCCAGAGAATGGCTCCTCAAGAACCATCACCGAGTCCGGAGTGTATGCAAAAAAAACAAAGAGCCTTTATTCAAGCTTAAGCTTGGTCCCCCAGACCTCACCAACACAGTGGATCAGTTCTGGGAGCCCCAAGCAGAGAGGTTAGGAGTCCTATAAGTTTGAGATAAAGGAAGGTGGGGAATAACAGTGTTACATTCTGTTTGGTTATAGGAGCCCATGCGCCAAGCATATTTTAAATTAATTGGTTGTAATGAACTATATGCCAAAATTGGTTAATAGAGGTTTGGAGGTTTCTTATTGGTGGGTGCTGCCTTTAGGGCAAAGGAATGTTTGAAACATTTTGCTAGTTTTTATTTTAGCCTTATTTAATCTTGTGGCCTTGTGACTGTTTAGAAGGAACAAAGAACAAGATGGAGTTATATTTATCCATTTTCTGACATCCTATAGCCAAGCATTTTTTTACAGAAGCAAAGAGAGCAGTTATTGGGTTGAAAAGGGGTTCCAGGGGCCCCACATTCCCCCCTTTTTCTAGTACATGGGAATAACCCAATCATGGGTTATTGTAGGAGTATGGCATTGGAGACTTTACATAGGTTCCAGTCCCAATTGGACTGTGTACCCTTAAACATTAATGCAAACATTAGAAGAATTAGAAACGAGATCATCTTAGCTTTAGGGGATTGTCCGTGTCCTTGTGAATTTTTTATCCTTTTGGGGGGCGGTGCAGATGTAGGCAATGGCTGCTGGAGACCTTCTGGTTTGTCAGGGTGTGATGTATCCAAGTAGCGATTCCGTCCATTTTAACTGCCATCGAAGTAGTCAGGAGCTCCATGTATGGACCTTTCTAGCAAGGCTCTAGTGTCTCTCTGCAATGCCTGCAAACATAGACCCAATTTCCTGGCCCATAATGGTGTGGCGTGGGGGGAGGTGCTGTTTCGTAGACGGCTTTCAGTTGAGGCCATATGTCTTGGTGGGCACGAGCTATGTCCTCAAGAGAAGCAAGCAATTGGTGATTATCACATTTAGCAATTAAATCAGTTCTTAGATTAGGGAGTATAGGAGGGGGTCTTCCAAACATAATTTCATAAGGGGTTAATCCTAACAGGTAGAAGAGCCACCCAGTTCCTGCCAATCTCTGTGGTTAATTTGGTAAGGGTTTCTTTTAGAGTTTTATTCATCCCTTTTACCTGTCCTGAACTCTGGGGCCTATAAGCACAATGTAATTTCCATTTTGCCCCAATGTCCTAGCTAACTCCTGAGTTACCTGAGAAGCAAAACCTGGTCCATTGTTTTAGCTCCTCTAAGCACCATCTTGCCTAGGCCACAAGGTGCCAGCCAGTCAATTAGGATTTTTTAAGGCCCAACATGTCCCTCTTTTTCTATTTTATTTAAATGGAGCACAAGTACGTCTGTCTTAGGTCGTCAGGAACTTATCCTACCTTACCCGTCATTGGCATATTCAACCCTTATTGCTGAATACCCTGTCTTAGGTTGGTTAGGATAATCCCGAAGTTTCCTGTCCTTGACCATACTTGCCAACCTGATTTTCATTTTGAGGTTTGAATGACACTAACTCTTTTGGGGAAAGAGTTAACCTCCAATTCAAACCTCCAATTCTGGAAGCAGGTGTCCTCCCCTAGAGTACATCATTCTTGGTCCTTAGCTCCTGGGTCTTTGACTCCAGGTTCAGATATGGGGTCATATTTCAACCTCACTATTTGTACATCTTGTATCTGTGCCTTTACTATATTAACTAGGTGCCAAAAAATACATGGTCCTACAGTTAAGGCTAACAGCAAGAGTAAAAGTGGTCCCATTATCATGGATATCAAAGTTGTAAACCAGGGGGATGTTTCAAACCATTGTTGAAACCAGGAGTTTCTATTCCAATTTTTTTTTTTTTTATTTAAATCTTTTTTTCACAATAACTAGATTTTGTAGCATCTTCCCAGAATGATCTTCATAAAAGCAACATTCTTCTCCCAAAGCTTTACGTAGTCCTCCCTCCTTTAGGAATAGTAAATCTAGGCCTCTTCTATTTTGCAATGTGACTTTGGCTAGGGATGATAAGGATTGCTGCATTAACCTTATGGAGGCCTCTAATTTGTCCACCTGTGAGTCCATTGTAGCTTGGAGAGCTTGTAATCCAATTTGTGAGGTTGCCAAAGAGCTAGCTCCCAAATCTGAACCTGCTAATCCCAATATTAACATTATTCCCATCATGTCGCTCCTAAATCTCTCTCTTTTTCTTCCCATAGTTGCTGCTTGCATTTCCTGTTCTGAAACATAGTTTAACTTTGGTAGGACTATTGCTAATATACAGGAATTATTTTCTCCCTGAAAAAGGTTAGCATTAATACACAGTGTTAAGCCTGTTTTTGCACATTGCTTTAGCTTCCCGGGGGCTTTAGGCATTCTGGCCTTTCCCCCCCTCCCCACATCTGTCCAGCCACCAATGTCCCAGTTCCCTCTGGCCAAGTTACAAAGAGCCACATATAGGTCAGGCCATCACGTGTCCGGTGTTGTGAAGGCAGTTGTCTGGTTGGCTATCCGTGAGGTACTGCTGGACTTGATTTTCCATTGGACAGTAGCCTGTTGGTGGAAATTGGTCCTGTCCAATTAATTGTTAATCCCTTTTTTTTCATACTCCTGTTAAATATTGCTTTCTTCCCATGCAATAAAAGAGAGTATTGAAAAATTTCATTGTAAAATTTAGAGTATCTATACATTTTTAAAATATATAATTTGCCTATTTTACTGGTCCATGAAAATTTAAAGTTGTTCTATGTGGGGTCATTTTACATTACACCAGTTCTTTTTTATTCTTGACAATGCCTTTTAAATTTCAAGCAAATTCTAATATTAATATAACTATAGCAGCCTCCTGTGCATTAGCCACACCAGGAATCTTTGACTTGGGGTTTCTTAACATGTTTTTGCATTCTTCTATTTTCAAACAAGTATTTTAAGTTTTAGGTGTGCCTCTTGTTCAGTTTGTTGCTAATATTTTAAAACACAGAGCATAATTGCTGTTTCTGATTTGGTATATTAAGAGCATTTATATCCATTGTGATTATGGATATATTAGACCTATATTACTCTTTATTTTGCTTTTCATTTGTCTGATATATACTGCTGTTCTCTACCTTCCACATCTCTGCCTTTTCTCCTCTCCTTTTGTAGATTCTAAAGAATTTTTTTGTTATTTTCCATTCCCTAGTTAGTTACAATTTTTTTTTCTTATTTCTAGTATTGCATTCTTGTGATTTTAAAATTAATGCTACCATTACCCATTTTAACAGATGAGTAATTCTGTCTTCTAGTGTTGGAGTTAAGTGAGGTAATACACAAAGCATGATAGTCCAGGCATTTACCCTTCATCAAATGACAGCTAACTTCCACAGCTGTAAAGTTAATTATTCTTGTGAGCACTGCCATTGCTCAAGGGGACATAAAAAAGCGAGTGACTGGCACACATCCAGGTTGAGTTATTAACATATTAAACAATTTGTATAGGTGGAATAAGTTACAGTGGGTGTTAAAAATGATTCATAGGGATTATTATATAACAAATATTTCTAGCATAAACTTACAAAATTTTCTATCAGACACTTTTTTCATTTTGATTGTGGGCCAAGCATGTGGTTCTTAATAAAGGATACATTTTTCTATTGTTTTCCTTTACCTTGATAATTTTGTAAAGTCTCGGATTGTGTTTTGCTGTCTTAGCAAATTATTAATTGTGCTTCCTATCATTTTCAAGTTTTTTTTTTCCAGATGAAGGTATATGGCATAGAGTCATCCTAGTCCTAAAACAAATTTATACACTTTGGTACATGGTATTTTGTCTTGGTGCTTATCACAGGTATAGCACCAAGAAGAAGGTTGAAGTGGTATGGCCTCACGATGAGAAAGTAACCATGATAACTCCCACTGAGGTGGCATATGTGTTTAAACCTAGCACTCTGGAGGCAGAGGCAGGTGGGTATGGAGGTCAGCCTGGCTTACATAGTGAGTTCCAGGCCAGCTGTGGCTTCAGAAGACTATCTCAAACCAGTCAAATGCAGACCATAAGTATCTGTGAGATGCTTGACCCTAAGTAACACATCTGCAATACAACCTCTATACATACAATGAATTCATCTCTCAACTCTCACCAGAGAAGTTTCCTAATGCAGCAGATAATGGTCAAAACAGAAACCCCCAATGTGAAGAGAACAAGAGACTACAGAGTGTTTTTTCCTGAAAGGGACATTTATTTCAAAACCTCTACCTCCCAAGTCTCAGGGATCATTGAGGAAGAGGAGGCAAAAGGATTATAAGAGCCAGAGAGGGTGGATGACCACAAGGAAACAAAGTACTCCAGACATCTGGTCAGTTACTCATATGAATTCACAGCAATGGTAACAGCATGCACAAATTATGTGCAAGCTCAAAGCAGACAAAATCCCAGCAAAGATAAGGGGAAACAGATAAGAAATCCCAACTCAGCCAAAAGAAATTTTGGCAATTGTTGACTTCTGTGAGGGAGAAAGACAGTATGCTATAAGGATGGGACCCTTTGTAGCTCCAGTGGATGGAACCACACTGAAGGGCATTTAGGGACACAAATCAGACTTGATGGTATATATATATATATGTGTGTGTGTGTGTGTGTGTATATATATATAAATTATACATATAAATTATACATATATATGAGAGTACATTAAATTTGGTGGGGGAACTGGGAAGTGGTACAAATAGGAGAAGGCATCTAAATACCGTTAAACTATATTGTATGAAAAATCTCCCAAATTCAATTAATAAAAACGAATGCTAATTCTCATCAGAGGCAAAACATCTACTGACTGGAACATAGGTTAAGTGTAAGAAAGAAGCATCACAAGTATCCCAGGATGTTATTGGGGATTTGTGAAGGAGTGCATTGCAATGCTACACATGTGCTATGAAGCATGTAGTCCAAGAGCAACTATGTGGAGCTGGTTCTCTCCCTCTGTTTATATGGTGGTCTAGTTTCCTTTCTGTTGGTGTGATAACACACTCTAACAAAAGCAATTTAGGGGAGCAAAGGTTTCTTTGGCTTGCAATTCCAAGTTATAGTCCTTCACTTTGGGGAAGTCAAGGAATGGTATCTTCAGTCAAAAGCCGTGAGAGGGAAATGCATAGACGCTGATTGCTCACCTCTGCTGCTTGCTTGTTGCTTTTGTTCTTATCTAGCATTCTCCTGCTCTGTGTAGTTCAGGATCCCCTTCCCAGGGAGTACTACTGACCACAGTGGTCTGGGACTTCCTAGTCAATTAACAAGCAAGACAATCCCCTGAAGACATCACCACAAACCAACTTGATAAAGATAACACTCAATTGATACTTTCTTCCTGCATAAGTTTTGGTTGTGGTAAGTTCACATTCAAAACTTATCAATATCAACACACTTAGGTTTTGGGGATGGGACTCAGGTTGTCAGGCTTGCCCGGCATGCACCCTGCCCTGCTGATTCATCTCACTAGCCCCAAACATCTCAAAAGCAACTTTGTACTGCTAGGATTTCTCTTCATCTAGTTCACATTATGGTAATGAGGAGTGGTATACACTACACAAAAGCAAAGGAAAGATGAAAACACACTGAGGCTGTATATTTTCTGTACATGGAATAAATAGGAAACATAGTTTATAATCAGAAAATTCAATAACAACAGTTCAAGAAACAAACAAATGAACTCTTTCATTCTTTTTTCAATCAGTAAAACAAAACTCAATGTTTGTGGTTAAGAATAAAAATTATAATAATCAAGTTGCAATGAAAGTATTTGTCTAGAATACTTTATTTAATAGGCCTTCATAGATTATGGACTTTCTACCAAGAGCTTCAGCAGGAAGTCATCACAAATCGGTTTTCCAGTAGAGACTGAGGCTCCAAGGCCCACAGCAATGACAGCCAACTAACATCACGACTTGTTAAACTAGCCTCACTGAATACCATAGTGAAGGTGCGAGTAGTTCCTCAGTCTTTCATCAGCATTGACTAAAATAAACTATTCCATTGCACACGAGGGTTGTGCAGCTAAATTTTCAGGTTCTTTGTAAAAATATTCATGTTTTCTCTGTAAGTTTCTTAATCTTATTCCTTCATTTAGTTTTCTGTGCTTCCAGGAAGAGCTTTCAGAAATTGGGTTTTAAAAGGATTACAGAGACATGAGAGAGCAAGCAGCCAGAGCAATCTAGTCACTATTTTTTTTTTTTGCTTAATTAAACCACATAAGGAAACGACACTGTTAAGAATATTAGAAAATGTTAAGTTAAACAGAGGCAAAGCAGTAGATTCTGCTGGGATCCTGGTTACAGGAGGCATTTGCTTCTCTTCTGCTAAAACTCATTTACATAAATTTTATAGCTGGAGCCCCCCTTGTGACGAATTTTTAGACAGAGGCATGTAAATGGTGCACATTTTAAAATAACTGCTGAAATAATTTAGGAATTCTCTAAAGAAAGTCTATGCAATGCGTAATGTTGAAGTTTGTAATTGCCCATTTTGCTTCTGTGGCCCCTTCTGCCTCCCCTTTCATTTCCCTTCTTGACATCTATCTTCCTTTTCACATGTCTCCTTATATTTCTCTGGTTGGAGTCCCTCTGTGGTCATAGGAGCAGTCACCCTAGTCCCAACTCAGCTTCAAGTGTTGCTCCTGAAATTTGAACTTGACTAATCAAGCAGGGTTGTGGAAAGCATCTCAACTAAGTCTCCCAAGGGGCACAGTCAGTGTGTAAGCTTTTATTAGTTCTCTCTTTCCAAGCTTTCCATAGGTGGTCACTCTCATTGGGTTCTAGATATTCTCTTATTACAGTATACTTTGTGTGTAATGCTGCAGTTATTACAACCTTTCTACTTTACACCTCTCAAGAAGATAGGGATTATATACTTCATTAGACTATTGGAGGCATCTTTCTGAATCAACCACATATCAATATTTATTCAGTAAAAGAATGAAAACATTGGTTAGTCAGTTAATCAATTTATACACTACTGAAGAGATGACCTATAGTAAATCTTTCATGAATAATAATTAGGTACAGACTGAAACTAATACTACTCATTTTTACTTTTTCAATAACATCTCAAGGTCTAATTAATTTGTTCACTACAGGAAAAAAATATTTACTGAACAAATGTCATGTACCAAGAACTATTATATGCAAAAGTGGTCAGCAAAACAGACCAAGCTTCCTGTTTTCAGGGTGCTGAAGAGATACAGAAAATAAAGAGTCAGAATAATGTGGAGAATCACAAAGCATGCCATTGTGAATTATGATTGGAGGGTAGATATTTCAGAAACCATAACCATTAGTGCAAAAGCCAGTGTAAAAGTTCAGGTAACATGGCCGGATGGGAGAAGGGACTTCACAACTTTCTTTCAGAGAAAGATTAAGAATTTTTTAGGGTTTTGTAGAAATTACTGTGATAGCATTTCCACTTTAAAGAAGTATTTGGATGAAGTAGAACACCGCATGAGATCAGGAGCCCCTGAAGAGAGTTACTAGAATCCTTCAGAAGAAAGATGCTGGGGGAATGAAATGAAATGGTCGTGGCAGTCGCAATGTGCTGTCAGCATTCAAGACTATTTTGAGGATAATCCCTCTCCCGCAAAGACGATAGATGGACTGTGTGAGAAAGGGAAGAGTCCATGCTTCTTCTATATTCTTTCCCTGAACAGTTCTGAAGATTGAAACTGGCATTTGTGGACAGAGAATGCTGGAGAATTAGTAGTTTGGTTAATTTCTCATTAAATTTGGCATCTCAGTTAGCAACTGAGATGTCAAGTAGCAAGCTGACTGTGAGGCTGGATTTCAGACTGAGTTTCTAGGCTGGAGATGCAATTCCTGGCCTCAATACGGCAGTACAACTGGAGTAGAAAGGCCACCACCTAGAGGATAAGTTTAGATGCAGGAAAAGTCGAAGTAGAGTTGACTGGAGTAGTCCACAGGGCGATATTCCCCCTTTTTATTTACACATGTCTGTTAAATATGTCATTCTGATTTTAGACTTTAAAACTTAGCTTTGGCATGACTCTTCATGCTCAATTCTACTTATTTTTACCCTTATTTTAAACATTATTTGTGCATGGGAGTCTTCGCAAATCTTGTAGAAACATCAAACACAGTGTTTATAAATTCAGGTATCACTCTTGTTACTACTTAACCCTAAGTAACATACACTAACTTTTTTTTTGGTCATTTTGTAGTTCTTGATGACCTGGGAGTCACTAAGTAGACTAGACTGGCCTTGATGTCCCAGAGATACTCCAGTCTCTGCCTCCTGAGTGCTGAGATTAAAGGTATGTGTCACCATGTCTGACCCTATGTTGACTTTCTATAATTTGATCAGGTGTTATGTGTTGCATAACTCTGGAGATGAAGAACTATATTTGTCTTCATTTTTTGTGAACAATTCCTAATCCGGTGTAAACATAAACTAGGTTTTCAAAAACTTATTTGTCAAACACAATCGAATTGTTAACCAGGAATCAACCCCATCTGACTTCTGAGTAAGTGGTTCATTATGACACCAGATTATCACCAATCAGTTGTAATCATAGAGCTAATGTGAGAGTCTTTAGCGGAAACTGCTTTTCTCTGCACTACACTGCCATTCCATTCCACTGCCATTCCGTTCCACTGCCATCCTGACTGAACAGTGCAATTACATGGAGTGTTAATTGTCTGCTAATAGGAGGAGTAATGATAAAATTACATAGCTCATTCATATAATAACACTCAAATTACTGTTTTAGATGCTTTCCCAATTTATAACAAAGTTCAGTGATGCTGACCCAATTTTTCACAAGCGCATTAGAAGACAGTTTTCGTGGGAAACACTGTATGCAAATTTGGAATTTAAAATGTACTTTGGAATTCCAAGTGTGGAAGTAGAGAGTATTTGGTTTTATATTTTAAAGTCTTCAATTTCAGTAGCTTTGATAAACATTAAATCTACAAGAGAATATAGTGGTTTCTCCACAATTTGCTATTAGATTGCATGTAGAATATGAAAGAAACACACAGGCTTGCATACACACACACACACACAGAGATACACACACAATTTCTCAGCTGTGATTATTGCTAAGTACAAGTAGAGCTTCAGTTTTAAATCTTAAACGGGAAATGCTGTTGTTAATTCAGGTGCTGGCCATGTCTCTAGACTGATTACATTGATGCTATTGTTTTCCTGTTTCTTTTGACTTTTAATTTTTTCAGTTTGTGGATCAAACTAAGAGTCTCAGCCATGCTAAACAAATATGCCCCCTTTGAGGTATATCCTGCAGGGATTCTTGATTCCTTTAGTAGTCCCATCTTATTTTAACAATGTAGACATGTGCCCCATATAGATATTTTGGTGAGCCACAGATCATTATGCTTAATGGACCTATAAAGTTGTAAGGGAACGGAAAAATTCCTGTTGCCTAGTACTGTTATTGTAATTTTTCTACATTTCAATATATTTAACTGCGTAAACGCTTACCACCATTTTACAGTTGCCTCCAGTATTCAATGTGGTAACATCCTGAACATAGTTTATTTTAGTTAACTTCCTATTTCTGTGATAAAACACAAACTAAATGCAACTTGGGGAGGCAAGGATTTATTTGACTTACACCTCACAGTCCATCATCTTTGAAAGTCAATACGTGAATCTGGAGGCAGGGACTAAAGAAGAGGGCCATGGAGGAACGCTGCTTAATGGCCTGCTTTGCCTAGGTTGCTCAGCTACTTTTCTTATACAGGTCAGGCCCACCTACCCAGGGATGGCACCTCCCACAGTGAGCTGAGCTTTTCTGTATCAATTAAGAAAATGCCTCACAAACATGTTCAAAGGCCAATTTGATGAAGGAAGTTCCTTAACTAAGTTTTTTTTTTTTTTTAAACCAGGTGACTCCAACTTGTGACAGTTTGACAAAAAATGACTAGCACAGGATTATAACCTAGGAGCAACACAATAGGACATACAATCTCTGTGTACAGTATGCTAAGCAATCTAGCTTTATATGAACACTTTAGTATGTGCACACAAACACACATATGCCTACATATGCATTTAACATTTATTAGAATGCATCATCATTAAAGACACATGGCTGCATATTATTTGTGGTTCTTCCTATTTTTAAAAGTTAGAGAAAAGTAACCTTCTTGTAGTATTCCTCAGTGGTGTATGAAATTGATCTCACACTATTAAACTGTAATTACTTCACATGATTATAAATATCTACCTATAGTAATCATTTCCAATCATCATGTGTCTACTTCTTTGGGATTTCTCTTGTTAAATGTGTTTATGAATAAAATCCGAATGTGAAGCCTTCACAATCCAAATGTTGATGTGTCTTTCTTTTTACATTAACTTCCAGTTAGTTCCAAAAGCATAACCACTTAAACCTCACAAGAATAGAGTCATCTAGTTTGCACTTTAAAATCTTCTACGCTTACACTATACTTTACCCACAATTACCTGTCTACCTAGCCTTCCTCCCTTCCTCCAGTGTGAATGTCCATTGAAATCTCACCTTCAGAATGAAACCCTGAACTATCCAAAGGGTTCAGTTTATATTCTTGTGTCCAGTTACTAAACTTCCTGGTATCTGTTCTTTTAATCATATCTCTCAGTCATTCCATGTATGTCTATTTCAATTCAAAAATTTTGAGCATCTTTTGGGTAAGTTGATGGAGATAGCAGCTTTGAAAGTCAAATTTCGTCTGTGGCATTTGCTTCCTGTTCTCAATTCATACTTGTTAAATGAATGACTTCATTAACGTACATTTACATTTGCAGATTTTATATTCATTCAGAAAAGAACTTTAGAAGATGCTGTTAGTGTCCTTACCTATAACCAAAAACCGACTGTAGCAACTCCATGTTGGCAATTGGCAGCTTCTACGTGTGACCCTGGGCTAGACTTGCCCTAGAATTATAGGTCCTACCTCGACTCAAGAAGCTTGGATATTAGCAGCTCTAATGCTTGCCAGCTGACTTACTGAGGTCTAACAAAACCAGCCACATTGCTTCCAAATTGACTTAACTTTGTAAAACAATTTCCAGCCCAAAGCCCTTTGCTTCCCTTCCCTCTGCCCATCATTAAGATTAAACTTTGCTTTGAACCACACAATTCTGCTTGGCTCTTGCCTTCACTCATTACAGGTTTCCCATGAAGCTTGCTCCCCCAATAGATCATGTGTGCTTAAATATCTGATGTATGTTCTCCTTCAGTAAACCAGGATAAAAATTTGAGTGATCTAAGAAACAGTAAGAGTTTAGGACTGCTTTGTTAATATTTAATAGTCATGAGGCAGTGCCACGTTAAGAAAACTGAAGTTTGTTTCATCATTTTTTATATTGCTATGATGTCACAGTAATCAGACAAATTCTCAAGATATTCTAGGATAGCTTTACTCCTCATTTTCAGCTGAAAGCAGGTAATTGCCATGCCCTCTCTTCTAGCGTGCACAGGCCATTCAACAACTCATTCATGATGACTAATTTTCTCAAAGATCTGTAAGGTAAAATGATGTCAGAAACTTTTTGCCGCTAAACATTTTCTTGTGTATACTGAGTCCACCCAAACTGGTGATACGGGCAGCTGGCCTTCTCCTGTGCTCAGTGGCCCTCACTGTGATCTTGGCTCTGTTATATACCTGCTATATTGTTTTGAAGCTTGAAGATGTCTTCACACTGCATTTCTTCATCTTTTGAAGTTCAGAATGTTTGCCTTATTGAACTGATGACTTTTATTAGAGACTAACAATATAGCATTAACATGCTTTTGTAAATTTAAAAATCTATTCAATGGTATGAGACTGTCTTTCATAAGAATAGAAATGAAGCCAGTCCTGGATATTTGATAAAAGCCATAATAATACGATTTATTACAGCGGCAGAAGTGTCCAGATATTTACAGTAAGAAAGTAAAGGTAAATTAAAAGATCATTGTTTTGTCTCTGTGGAAAACACCTATGATGCCAGCACATGGGAGGCTTAAGTAAGAAAGACATGAGATCAAACCCAGCCTGTGCTGCACAGTAAGAACGGTAAGATCTTGTCTAAGAAAACAAACAAAACATAACTTTTTGCTCAATTATTGAACCACTTTGTTTTCAAGGTATTGAACTTGAGAAACAGTGTTCCATTTCAAGTACAATGTAATATCAACTGTTGAAACGTTTGATGATTTCCAGATTCATTCTGTTTTCAGATCCTGTTTGGGCACACTCACTAACAAAATCAACACTAAGAAGGATATTTGGGAACACAAATCAGACTCTCTAGGCCATATATTCATCTATATATATGTATATGTGAGCACATTAAATTGGGCAGAGGGTGGAGGTGTGAATAAGGAGGTAATCTAAACATCAAAGTATATTGTATGAAAATCACAGAAATTTAATTTAAACAATGTAAAAATTAGTATGAGGGAAATGCCATGCCCGAAAAATTGATGAAATATTAAAGTACAAAACGTGTGTGAGCCTGAGGGCAGGAAAGCTAAACTATGTAACTTCTGAGCCTCTATGAGGTTTAACTATAGTTTGTAACATTACAAATCAATAATTCCGACATGTATGATGTGTTTTCTTGTGGGTTCTTCCACTTCTCAAACACTATAATTTATCAAATGACGGTCACTTTTATCTATAAAGCAAAATAATCTCATTTAGTCAAAGCTAAACTTCAGGTCCAATGATGAGGATTCATGGTACATGCACACGTGAGACACAGAGACAGTCACAAACAGACACAGACATACACACACACACACACACACACACACACATGCCTCACATACAGTTTTTTCATTAGACAAAGTGAGTGATACTGTGGGCCCTTGTTTCTGTTGTTACCTTAGTTACTTCTTCTTTGTCCTTCTTCCCTTCCCTTTATTCTTCATCTTCCCCCAAATAATAAACTTCTCCAGAGAAATTTCAGTCTGCAATGAATGGTAGGAATCAGGATAACACAATACATCCCTTTCTTAAAAATTCAGTAAATGAAGAACTTTGGTCACTTTTGAAAAATACCATAACAGCATCACCTAGAGTGAACTTTTGTTGAATAACTGGGCGAATCACCTAGTTTATCTGACATATAGAAAATAATCCCACAATGGCTTATAGATTCCCAAGAACATGTCAGAACTTTCCGAAGTCCCTTGGAACATCTCATTTCCGGGCTTTGCTTTGTAAGCCTTTTTTTGTCAGCCTGTTTGGGGCCTTAACTATTATTTACTTCCCCAGACTGCAAGACTCTTGGCTGATAGACTCTAACTATTTCCTACCTCTTCTTGTGGAAAAGGACATTTCTGGACTGACAAGTACCCAGTCAGGTGAAATAAAGATATGCTTATCAGACTGCAGGGCAATCCAGAGAACCACCACCCAGGCCAACTAATGAGGGTTCTCTTCAAATTGGGGGTTGAGTGTCTACACCAGTGCTCTACCCCTGGCTGCTGGTTTTTACCATAATTTTCAATTTTTAGTTTTCAGGGACTTAGGGAGAAATGCAGGAACTGGCCAGTTAAAGCATAACAGAGCTTATGTTTTTACAGCTGCTTTCCTTTAAAAAAGTTTTGGTATAATGAAAGATTTGGTTATTTTCCAGATATAAAAAAAAAAAAGATCTGAGGCTGGGGAATGTAGCTTAGTCGTCGAATATTTGCCTAGCTTGTGCAAGGACAGTGGTTTAGGTCCCTATGCCACCAAAAACTAAAGAAACAAATGAAGGCTGATGTTGACACAATTTGTAGCCTTTTCATTGCTTTACAGAAGAATTTTCCAACCTTTTCACCTCACAGTTTTCCCTGGGGTAGTAGCGTGCCTTATTTACTAGTACCTTATTTACCCAGGCAGCGCTGAACCGGTATTTCCTTTCTATGCAGGACATTTTGTGTCTATACAAGTGAGTATTTTATAACAAAGTGACTAACTATTAAAATACTAAAAAATGAAGTAAAATAAACATTTCTTTACATGAAGAACACACCAAGTAACTCATTTTAAGTAATATGAATTGAGAAATACGAATACGAATTTCTCTAATAACTAAGAAATAAAGTCAAGGCATATAATATAACCTAGCTCCTTTAGTAAAGCTGAAGTTTGGGAAGACTTAAAAGGTTAAAATACTAGAAAAAAAATTGTGCAAACATTTATTTTTAGTTTAAGAAATAAAACTTAGGGCTTGGGGAGATGGGCCAGCCAGTTGAGCGTTTGCTCCCAAGCACAGGGATCTGAGTGTAGCCGCAGGACTCTTATAAAATACAGGTGTACTGATGACACTTGAAATACCAGTGTTGGGGAGGCAGAGAGACAGACTTCAGAGCTGGCTGGAAGGCCAGCCTAGCAGAATTAGCAAGCCTCAGTGGCCAGTGAGAGACAGGGACCGACACCAGAGTGCCACCTCTGGCCTCCACAGACATGTGCACCCAAACAGAGTCATGCACAATCCACAATCCACATTTCCAGTGAAGGACACACACACACACACACACACACACACATACACACACACCGCGAACTAAAAAAATCAAGTTTAAGCAATAAGCAAGTTTTCCTGTGACTTATGGAACATTTTCATGAAATATAAAATAGTTTCTGCTTAAATACTTTCACTCCTCCTGTCGTTTCTGTGCTTTTGGACAACTGCTTCTTCAACTGTAAACGTAGATATGTTAAACTTCCTGTCCTTCCTTTGCAGTGAGTGCTACACTGTTACTATTCTCAAATTATTTGATTTGGGCCTAAAATAAGAAATTAGTAGAAAACTTCAAATCAGCACAGAGACACAATGATAATATACATATTCTACAAAACACACACTGAGGTTCATGGGTGCAATGTCTTTATAACAGTCTATCTCATTCTATTCAGCTTTCAACTGACTGCAGTACAAATGTATTATTGGATAATTAATACTCATGTTAGTAATTTGTTTTAGACAGTTGAGGAAATATTAATAAAATAACAACAACTTCCAGATTTAGTCTCAGGCTATTTGTGCTACCCTAATAGAACACTTGAGATGGAGTGATTTAAATTTATTATTTTTCTTTTATGTGTATGAATATTTGGTATGTATGTATGTAAGTGTATGATGTGCATGCAATGTCTGAGGAGGCCAGAAGAGGGTGTTGGAGTCCCTCCAACTGGAAGCTGGAGTCCCAAATCCAGGTCCTCTAAAGAGCAGCCAGTGCTCTTAACTGATAAGCCATCTCTCTAGCCTGAGACTGAATAATTTAAAATTAATACAAGTTTACTTTCTCGGTTCTGAAGTTTTGAATATCCAAAATCGCTGACATCTGGAAAGTTTAATATAATGATCCATTTCCATATTTTTCAATGGTTATTATATCTAATAGAGATAAAACTAACCGACCAACACACACACACACACACACACACACACACGCACACACACACACACACACACACAGAGGCTCTAATATGGCAATGACCTGTTTTCCTGAATACAAGGCACTCTGAATTTGAACAATTAAAATGTTTCTGACAAATAGCTTTTCTTGTATTCTCTTTCTTCTGATAGCTTTTTGTTTCTTAGCTTCTGAGTTTCAACCTGTGATAAGATATTCGTGTAATTAGATGAACCTAAAATAAAAAAAAAAGACGAAAATGATATTTGATCTTTTATATTTATCTTTTGCTTTTTATAAGGCACAGTTTCAAAGATCTACCAGTCTCTCCATTTAGAGAATTATTTGTGGAAAGGACTGCCATTACTATGTTTCTGGTCTTTATTGACTGGCTCCTATCATAAATGTGGTTGGAAAGCGAGGAGTGGTGCAAATCCAGGCACAGAATCCACTGAGATGTCCATTGTTTGATAAATGGACAAAGAAAGTACTATACATGTGTGTGTATAATGGAATACTACACTATTTTAGAGAAGAATGAAATCATTTTACTTTTAGCAATATGGATGGAGTTGGAGAACATCATGCTAAGAAAAATAGGAATGTTCTCATTCTTATGGGGAAAGCAAAACTTTAATCTCATATAACCACAGAATAAGCTAGGGAGTTTGTTAGATGCTGAAAAAAGGTAGAAATGTTGGAGAAGACACAGAAGTATTGGTTAATGGGTAATAAAATAGTCAGATGACAAGACTGTCAATGTTCTTTTGTACAGTAACTATAATTCAATTTTATTATACCACTCAAAATGGTTATCAGAGGTTTTGAGTGTTTTCAACACAAAGTAATGATAAGCGTAGGAAGTAATGGCTATGCTAATTACTCTGAAAATAATCATTGATCACATTGCATATTAAAGATGTGTCAGAAAAGTCACTGCACCACATAGATATGTACAATTATTATGAATCAATGGGTGGTTAAATATATGCTGTTGTGAACAACCACTAGAAAATTGAGATTCTTATCAGATCATGTGAGATAGCAAAGTTATTGTCATTGTATAGATCACCACAATTAAACTCAAAGTAAGGTGATTAATTTTTAAGTCAGAAGGCTGCTAAGGTAAGAGAACTCTGTTTGAACCCATGTTTTCCAGTGCTGGGATATCAAGGTACTCCTTTCTATAGTCTACTATCTGTTGTTGTCTTCGAGCAGTCATGTCATAGGAGAAACATCTAATTTCAATAATTTTATCTGTAATGTGGTTGGACCAAGAAGCCTACATGTTAAAGCACTTGCTCTTACCTGGCTCCTCAGTTAAATCCCTCTTCCTATGTCAAGAGCAATCACCTAAATGAAGAAGAAGATTCTTTTACAAGCATTGTTGTTTTCTACTCCTACAACTGTTTGATCAAGGTCTACATAATCTCTTTAAAGAAATGCATTTAGCAGACTTGGCAAATTTCTCAGTCCTTTGACAGAGCCAAACAGTGAGATTGATGGTGCCATTCAGTGAGCTCTGTTTGCCTTAAGGTCCATTTGGAATTACGTGTCAACTGCAAATAGCTCAGCAGAGAATGACCAAGCAGCGACAATTCTAAAATGATGAGCATATTATGTATGACCTCTAGGCTTTTAGAAAACCAGCAAAAGAATATTATTTTTGAAAATGTTCAAATGCCTTAATCTCCAAAGATAATAGCAGCAATTAATCCCTTTAAGTGTTCTTGATTATAAAATTGGAGGAAATAATAATTGTATAATTATTTTTGCCATAAAATAAATACAAACAAGGCTTAAACTGTCATTTTCTGCAGAAAGTTTAGGTTATTTCTTGTTATAATGGGGACTTTAAGAATCATAGGGCGAGAATATGTGGTGATTAGGTGCTACATACCATCAATATAGAGGTAGCTTTAGGTCCTGAATCTGTCTCTTTGAAACTCTGTGGTAATGGGAAAATAGCTTTGTCACTAAAAATTTCAGTTATCTCTAAGTTGCTATTATGATCTACCTCACTGTGTTGTAATGAGAATCCTAGAGAATAGTATAAATGAACCATTCAACATACTGGTGTACTTTATCTTTATCTCTGTCTATCTATCCGTCTAGGAAGCAATGTCTCAGAAAATGTTTACTGAGGCTAAGCAAAATGTAGGAATCAATCATTAATTAATCATTTGGTATCTTCTTGGTATAAAAGTTCTTGCTGGATCAGTTCATTTAAAATCCACTATATTTTTCTGAAATCCTCTTGATTGACATAGGTCATGTTAGATGTTATCTGGGTTAGGAAAGTGTGGCAAACTAATGACATCATCTCGAGTTGTAGAGCTGACATGTATAGGTTCTTTAGAGCCCTCTTTGCAAGCAGCTTGTCTTTAGTGGGACACCTGCTGACCTCCCTGTGCATATTTACTGCTGTGAGAACCCACATGGCTCAGTGTTCACGCGCCCCTCACTGACACCTATAGACACTACTGCTCTTGAACAGGTTGAAGCTTCCTCCTGCTAGTTTTATTCATCTTATGCTCACGTAGGAATCTTACCTAGTGGTGTGCCAGTTTGCTTTTCTGTTGTCATGAAACATTGACTAAAACCAACTTTGGGAAGGAAAGAGCTTACTTCAGCTTACAACTCCTAGGTCATAAAAACAACACTGGGGGAGTTAGGTCATGGTAGGAACTAAAGCTGAGACCACATAGGAGCACTGCTTTCTGGCTTATTTCATCATACTTCTGATCAGATATCTGTCTTACCCAGGCCAGGTTCAACTGTCTGGGGATAGCACCACCCACAGCGGGGCAGGCCTTACTCCATTATTTATCAGTAAAAAAAAAAATGTCCCACAGACATGCTCATAGGCAAATCTGATGGAAGTAATTCCTCACTACAAGTGGCAAATCTAAGGCTTGCCTGTTAAAAGTAAGCAAATTTTACAATCATTTAAAAATGTGTTATTAAAATATATTAATGTTCTCAAACCATGGAGCATTTTTGAAAAAAGAATGTGTAATCTAGATCAGTGATCTGCAAAGCTCTATTTTATCCTTTAGAAAAATTATATATATGACAGAATACATGAGGTCTGATAGGGGTTAGGGGGATGGACGGGAAGGAGGTCTAAATTTGATTAAGAACTGTTGTAAGAAGTACATAAACTCAATAAAAATAAAAAATTACATTGGAATATCTATATCTATATCTATATATAGATATATCACTCAATGTTATTGACCTTGGAAAACTAGGTTGGTTTCTCAAAAGGCCTCTAAAGAACAGAAACTCAAGTTTTGTGGTTTAAATAATAATATGGATTTAAATAGTAAGTTGGCGATTTTTAACAGCAATGATTTTGGGGTTTAATGTACAGGAGCCTAGGGACACCAGGAGAGGGACTTATGTCTCCTGGAACTAGAGTTATGGGTTGCTGTGAGCTGCCATGTGGATTCCAGGAACGAAACATGGGTTCTTTATAAGAGCAGTAAGTGCTTCTGAGCTGCTGGGCTATCTCTCCAGCCTGTGGGTCTTAGACATTAAAAGTAATTATAATGACAATAATATTAACCTAATATTATATGTGCACTATTTGGTGGTCTACTTTCTGTTCTTTATACACACATATTTTCTCTCAATAACTTTAACAAGTGAGGTGTTATAGAAGACAATGTGAAAAAGAACTTTCTCAAGGTATGGATGACAGGGCCTGGATTCAACCAGAAACAGGACCTCTGGGGCCTGTGTCTGTGAGTTAAGAAACTGTGCTCTCTGAAATGAGCTTGCAGTGCTCACATAAGCACTGGCTCTAAAACAGGGAATGCTCTGTTTAGCTGTGAGACTTTCTGCTGTCTCAGAATCCTGAAACTCTCTTTCTTATGTCATACTTTGGGAAATTGTGATTCATGGATAATATTAATGCTTCAGACACTTGCAAATGGATATGTCAGTTCATGGACACCTTGTGCTTAATCTTATATAAAAAGGAGAGATTGCATATTTTCTTTGTAACAAGTGAAGGATATTTTCAGTAACATACCTGCATAGCCACATCCTTTTAATCTCATGAGTAACAGTGAAGAGAAACCATAAAAAGGACTGCATGAAGCTTATGTATTGCATAGGAATGGCCTCAAGGAAGCATTCTAGCCCCTGTTAAGACTGTGGTGGTCATCGTTCATTTCCATTTTTTGTCATGTTGTATTCATGAGATTATTTGCCTTATATGTTTTGTTATTAATTAGTCCATGCAAGCTTCTTTTATGTTTTCTACATGTCTATATGCTGTGGTCTGAGACTATCTCACATATGTGTTTGTCTGTTTGTGTTTGTTTGTGTAGTTTCATATGTATACACATATATGCACCATGCATAGATGTACCGTGCATAGACTCATATATATTTCCTTAGATAAACATAAATTGATGGGGCTGGAGAGATGACCCAGTGGTTGCAGAGGACATGCATTTGAGTCCCAACACCCACATGATGGCTAACAAGCATGCATAACCCCAGTTCCATGGGAATTTGATGCTTTCTTCTGAGCTCTGTGGACATTGCTTGTATGGCGTGGGTGCACTGACATACATGCAGACAATACACTGATACATATAAAAAATAGGAGTAATAAAAATATTTTTAAAAAATAATTGAGTGCCTTTATAATCTGCAAGTTTTTAAAGAATTTTTTTCTGAATTTAACTTTTAAATTTACAGTTCACCTAACAAATAACTAATACAAATTGTTATTTAAGTTCATCAATGGATATTTAATTTGTGTTTTTTATGAGTATTTTTTGTATGACTTATAAAGGTATAGTGATAATCTTTGTCACAGCTTAGTCAATAATTACATCCCATGGAATAGTTGGCCTTGTAGAACCCTCATTTAGTATTTCATGCTTTTGTGTCTATAAGAAAATTTGGGGGGCTGGAGAATGGTTTAGTGATTAGAGCACTGGCTCCTTTTGCAGAGGACCTTGGTTCAGTTCCCAGCACCCACGGGTTGGCTAGCAACCATCTGTAACTCCAGTTCGAGGGGATCTGGTGCCTTCTTCTGATCTCTATGGGCACTGCACGACGTGGGTGCACTTACATGCAAGCAGGCAATACACTCATACACATAAAATTAAAAAAATAATAAACGAAATATTTAAATATATGCCTCATAATTTTGTGTTCTTGAATCATGTGCGCCAAGTATTCAAAGGCTTGTAACTTTATTTTTTATATAGCTGAAGAATATTTGAACAGTAATTTTGTTCATTTCTAAGGGTTTATCAACTTACCTATTTCCAATATATTCTTACTCAAACGTCATTGAAATAAACGTCAATGAAAAAAAACGAACATTGAGTGAACTCATGGCAGCCAAAGGGAGGAACGTGTGAAGGTGCAGTGACAGAGAAAAGAAAAGGTAAAGCTGCGGTCCTTAGAAACTGAGTAACGATTTAATAAACATGTGGAGTCATCCCACCTAAGTTGTGTAGTTAAAGCAATAATTTTTATTCCTCTGAGATTATAATACCATATATGAATATTCAAAGGAAAAAGAAACAAAAGTTTTGAGTGCTCTGGTAACTTTAATCAATAACAGTATACCTAGCAGGACTTCTCTCTCAGCTAGAATTCTACTTGGGGCATTCCTTTCTGTTCCCAGACTCCTCAGATACTGAGTTCATGCTAGGTAACTCTTCATGAGAGAAGAAGGAGAGTTAGGAAACAGTCAGTGATGTTCCAACCTCCACATGCATTACATTACATCTAGGAACACAAGGCAGAGAGAACTGATACTTGGAATCTGCTCAAGTTTCACGTACTCAGCAAAGTCAGACAATGCATGTCAAGTTTGACTACTACATGGACAGTAAATCTATCAAATCAAAGCACGTTTCCTTCTCGTGCTTGGAAATTCCTCAAGTGTTACATAATGCTGGAAGACTTTTCTCACTTTTCTTTTTCCTTCTTTCTTTGGTTTTTTGATTGATTTTACATCCCCTTTTCTTCTGTATGTTCCATAATAGCTAGAAGATATTAACTACCTGTCTCTAGCATTTTTCTTTCTGGAGATCCATGTGTTGGTTTCTAGGTGTTACTTTGTAAAAATAAGCGTTATTATTTTTGTTGTCATAGATGAATTGATGAAGGATAAATGTCAAACAACAGTCAAGTTCCTTATATCTTCATCCTCTTACCCACATAAAACTTGATTTGTAACATCTGCCGGACACCAATCCAATGGGGTGTCCAAATACATTTGTGTGGGGTTAATTAGGAGAAAAAAAGCTGTTTACTGTGTGGGAGATCTTAGTGCTCTTAGCCAGAAGGCACCAGGCGATGCACCCAATGTTGCCTTATTAAATATCAAGTGCATCGGCTTGGAGTAACAGGCATCCAGTAACAAACAAAACTATAAGTCGTTGCATAAATTTGATGGAGAAACATAATGGTGAATTATAAGAACACTGAGATGTGAGATAAGCCTCCCCTTTAATTATACAGTTTCTTGAGCTTTTTCTGTGTCATACTAGTAAATAAAGATGCCAGACTAGCTCCATTGATGTAGTGGAGACAGAAAAGAAAGAATCAGCACTTCCTTTCCTTCCTGTCCCTGGTAAAATAATCAAGAGACAGAACAGATAAAATACTAACAGTACATGGATCTTTTAGGAGTGTTTCTAGTTATTCAATCATTCCAAGGACAAATATTTTTTAATCTTTTAAAATTGAATTTTAGTAAATTTCACACAATGTTTTGATCGTATTTGGAGCCCCTTTCCTATCTGCACCCCACTTAACACCCACTATCCAATTTCATGCACTCTATTACTTATAGAAAGACCTATATATTCCAATTTGTTTCCCCAAATACCCTTTAGTATGGGTCCATCCACTGGATCCGATTAACCTAACAAGAATTACATCCCTAAATGAGACTGACTCTTTATCTTCTAACAGCCATAAGTTGCCAATAGTTCCCCAGGAAGGGTTGGCTGGGGTTTCTTGCCTACTTCCCAGTGTCTGTTTTGTGATTTTGTCTGACTTGAGCTTATGTGGGATTTATGCATACTGTCACCATTGCTGTGAGTCCATATGTGTAACTTCCCAGCTGTCTGCAAAATTCTGTTTCTTTGTGGTCACCCACTACTTCTGGTTTGTACAGTCTTTATTCTGTATCTTCTACATTGGACCCTGAGCCTTGGGAGGCAGAAGTTTGATAAAGGTCTCTTATTTAGGAATAAGCGGTCTGTAGCTTCTTATACTCTGCATGTTGACCACATGTTGCATTGTGGTTCTCTGTGCTAATCACTATGTGCTGCATAAGGAAGCTTCTCATTTCTAGAATTCCTTTTTCTGGAATTCTGATATATGGGTCTGATATATATGACCCATCTACGTGATTCAGTTATAGTGCTCAGAATCTGTGTCTCCTTTTTCTGTCTCAATATTGCAAATCGTAGGTGTACATGTGCACATACATACTATATGCATGTTCTTTACATTTTAGTGTACATATATGTGTATATGCTTACATATATTCCAAATTACATTCTGAAAAAGTAATAAAGTGACATATATATATATATGAAATTATCAAAAATCAAGTTATGGGAAATATTTTTATTCTTCTTATTCTCAACAACAAAATCATTTTGAAGTATTCTACTGAGAAATCCTAAGTCAGGCAGACATGTAGGAGCAGGTGGCACATGCTTCATGCCAGGTTAAGCTGTTACCTTAGGATATTCCTTTCTACGGGTGAAATGTAAAAGAGCAGAACTAGGAAGCATTTGCTTCAAACTTTAACGATATTAATGTCTTCTTGTATGCACTATCAAACCCAATATTACCATTCAAGAAAATCCCAGTCTATGAAATGGGAACTGAAACTCTCCGATTTAATAACATCCTGTGGTGATTTACCGTACTCTTATGTGACATTTCGTAGTTGACCCACTGGACCATGATGAAAAATATGCTGAACAGATGGCTCTGGTTCTTTGCCTGATGTTTAGCTGATGGTGACTCAAGCATGTTTAGCAGTGTCAGTCATGAAGAAATACTACCTTTCTAGTGAATTAATTTTCGGTGTAATGAAAAAAATAAATCTGAACCACATTTAATAGCTTCGTCTTCATTAGATGGTTTCCAACACTATTCACATCAGTTTAGGAAACTGGGAACAAGATTAAATACCTACTATTAGTCATTTCACTGGTAGGTGAGGTCAACCAGCTCTTAGGTTATGACCTAATCATTGCTCCACTGCTGATTTAATTATCACAATGAACATTTCGAATGGTAAGCACCTTATATGTGTATATTTTGTACAATGCATTTTCTGAAATAGTAAGTACTATGGTAAAAATGAAATCTGGACTCCACTTCTGTGCTATCTCTAAAGCATGCTCGCTTCCTTGCAGCTGATGTCCTGAAGAGCAGCATCCAAGACAGTTTCCTCAAGCAATTTATTTTCTCAATGTGCAGCACAAACGACTCAGTCATGTTTCATTCAAGAAAAACCTAAGTGCTTATTATGTGTATAGATAGATCAGGTAAAAAGATACATTAGCACAGCTCATTCTGCACAATCTTTCAGGGAACATGAATAGAATAAGAATTCAGAAAAGAGTTGTAAGAGAAAAGCATGAATGAGATGCTATAAGGATTTAGGAGCAGAAAGGGTTGAGTTTTCAGGAATACACGTAGAAACCATTTGAAGGAGAAAAAAATGGGCATTTCTTTCCAGCCTAATATTAGGTTAGATTTGGAGAAACAAAGGTGGCTATGTAATAGTAACATAGATCACTGTAGCAGAAGGCAAGTGTGGACTCTCTTGTGGGTATGTCAATGTTAAAATAGCCATTGACTACCGATGTGACAATGCCTGTGCACCCTACAAACCTGGCTTTTAAATGCCACAATAACCTTGTAGGATGAATATTACAGATACGGAAACTGTAGTACAGGGACCTTAAGAGACTTCCCAGCAGGAACTACTTCTTAGTGTTAGTCTGTGATTACAACCCAAATTTGATGAAATTTATATGATACTCTGTTTCTACTAATTTCACAACAGTGAATTTTTTTTTCATTTTACTGTGAATAGAAGAGTTGAACGGGACTAAAACAAGAAATTGGAAAAGTTAAATTGAGTCTTGGAAATAATGCCAAATTTCTGTATTTAATATTTATAAAAACTCTTTGAAGACAATTTGATGATAATTCCATACCCAGAAGAGAAATATGAAGCAAAGAGAAAGTAACTGTCCAGGGCCTTCTCTCTAGAAGTCATGCTTAGGAGGTGGCAACGGGACTTGGTCTCCTACCCCTAACTTTACTGTGCCTGAGATGATGGAGGAGAGAGAAGGTTCAAAGACTGAGTCAGGAATTTTGATTTTGTCCTGACACACAGAGAATCAGGGAAGATATGTGATCAAAAAGGTGACCAAGTCAGAGCTTGTGCTCAGATCAAATATCTCACTGCTAGGGACATAAGCTTTGTATCAGAGAGAGAAGTGGTCAACTGAATGATAATTTAATGTACAGATAAAATATGATTAAAGCAGGGCTGGAGAGATAGCTTAGTGGTTAAGAGCACTGGCTGTTCTTGCAGAGGATCTGGGTTTGGTTCCTAGCACCCATTTAGCCGCTAACAACTGTCCTTGCAGGGGGTCCAACACCCTTTTCTGACTTCCAGGGGAATTGTATGACATGGGTACTCTTACCTACATTCAGGCAATACACTCATAATATTAAAATAAAATAAAATATTAAAAAAATATAATCAAAGCCTCAAACATTTTATTTTATGAAGAAGATCCAATTCTTGGATTAGAGAAATTTCTAACCAGAAAGCAGCAGATTTCATTACTTGGAACATATGGGATCTAAGGAAGGACTAAAGGACATTTCTAATTAAGATAGCTAGCAGAGTGATGACAGTATGATTAACTTCCAAGGCTGATTCCTGTTATTAAAGTAGAGCAGCTGCAGGAAACTTTAGAAAATAGCAAGTGTTTTTTGTCAGAACACTATCTCAGGATATTTTAGTAGTCTGCCTTATTTTCATGAGTGAAAGGAGATATGTTGGGTGCTACTATGAATTTGCATCAATGATTCCCCCTTATAAACAGAGACAGACTCATTGTCAGTTATACCAGTTCCCAGAAAAGACAATAAATACAAAGATTGTGCAAATTATTGGGTGGTTTTTACTGAGTTTCTTCTGCATATCCAATTCAAAACAATAAAAAATTTGAGTTCCTCAATTTTCAGTGATTTTTTTTTAAATCAGCCTGTGAATCTTGTATTCCTTTAAAAATGAAATTTCTAGGATCTTTGGAAATGAAAGGGAAAGTGGACATCTTCAGATGGAAAGTTAATAGTCATATGTACAAGTATTATATACTGAATGACAGAAAGTTTTTAAGAATCTTGGACACCACTGAGACTTTTGAAGATGTTTCATCAGTACGAAATGCTGAAAACTGAGTTTGATTGGGAACAAGGAATTTTAGATAGTGTGCTAGCTCCTTGCATATTTTTACTTTGGCCAACTTCTACTTCTCAGTTGACTTCAGCAGGGCCATGATTAATATTATGACAAATGATTTTAGATGGCTGATTATACTTAATTCTCTATTCCTGATAAAGCTGCTATTCAACGGCCTGAACACTGACAATATCACCTTTCTGAATTGAATGAAAGACAAATCATTCTATTGATGTTGGTATGATAGAATGCGTCACGAACAGATGACACTCTTCTCTGACATGTTCCAATTTTAGTATATGTGTGCTGCTAAGGTGAGTACAGAGATACTAGTTTTAACTTGGAGAATGTAATACTTCATCAAGAACAATGCCAGGTGGCCTTATATGGTCTGTGAGTGCAGATGCCACCTCCTCCTGCCACCAGACTGTACGTCCACATAAATTCTATATACTTTCTACCTTCCTCTGATTCTTGTGTTCTAAGCCCAATTTTGTCCCTTTAGAATTCTCACCACTTTTTGGAGAATTTCCCTTTATTTTCACCATCTTTTCTTGGCAATCTTGCCATGAATATTCACCTGCTCCTACGGCAGTCTCTCAAATTTGTCAGCTCTTCAAAAATAGATTTTAATGTATTTTAAGCATTTCATACACAAGTATTGTATTTGCATATTTTTCATCCATCCCAGTCCCCCTCCGGCTCCTTCCACGACTCCCCCTACTCTTTCTCAATTTAATGTCCTCTTCCTTTATTATCTATAATACATATTACACTGAGTTCATTTGGTAGAGCTCATATATATCTGTGTTTAGAGTTGGACCCTTGGGTTGGATAATCTCTGTGGGAGAAAACCGATTCTCACTCCCTCAGCATCCA
The DNA here is from genome assembly GCA_035773235.1 of Eospalax fontanierii. NCBI lineage: Eukaryota > Metazoa > Chordata > Mammalia > Rodentia > Spalacidae > Eospalax > Eospalax fontanierii. The sequence goes on along the minus strand of CM069545.1, from coordinate 37,994,210 downwards.
TTGATTGCCTATGGCTCTTCATCTTGAAGTGAGACGCCATGAAATTTCCACCTTCCACCTTGGCATGTCAGCCAGTTTTGTCATTATGCTGATCTTGTCAGACTACCATATTTTGACTGGTATAGTTTCCTTATTGTGTCTAAAGCACATTAACTAGCAGCAGGTATCTGGTCCCTCTGGTTCTATCATTCTTTGCACCTCCTCTTCCTTGATGCTCCCTGAACATTAGGTGTAGAGGTGTAGAGGTGTAGACGTGTCACTTAAGACTGTGTATCTCACAGTCACTTATTCTTTGCATTTGACCAGTTGTGAAATTTCATAATCATCTTAATTTGTTGCAAAAAGATTATCTGATGAGTGGTGAGAGTTTTTAAAACTTTTTTCTCCTTCATTCTACATGCCCTTTTTTCTCAGGGTACAATTAGCATCTCATCTTGATTTTCTTTCTCTTCAAAACCTCATGATCATTGATGCATAGACTACTAGGAGACATTCTTCATCACCACTCCTTCCATCAATTCCCCTGGCTCATTACTGAGCATGTTGGTCGTCTGGGTCATTGTCTTTTTATTCTATCATAATTCTTTAAAATATATATTTATTATTTTTATTTTATTTTATACATATGAGTGTATGTAAATTCACCTGTGTCATGAAATGCCTGTAGAGATCAGAAGAGGGCATCAGATCCCTTAAACTGTTGTTAGCTTTCATGTTGGTGCTGGGAATTGAAGAGCAGCCATTACTCTTAACTGCTGAGCCATCTCTCCAGTACCTTCATCATAATTCTTAATGAATTATAAAACATGAACATGTTATATGTATGTATATATTTTTATATAACATATGCTATATGTAATATACAGAATATTGAAGGTGTATAGCATATTCTATGCATATTTACATATGTGTTTGTGCATGTGTCCATGCACATGTATCCTGACATTATATATCATCTTTCTTCTCTAATACTCATCATCATCACACTGTATCCAAACTTGTGATTTTAAGCATCTTATCTCCAGAGGACTGTGGAGTTTTCCAACTCCTGGCTCTATTGCCCACTTCGACAACACTTCTTCCTCATCAAAACCACATTCAATGCGATCATAATACTCTGTTTCCCCATTAGTGACTTTTATCATTATTTCCTCTCCCTTGGATTTGACCTGACTTTTAGATCCTAATCATCTAATCATTCATCAAATATGATGGAGTCCCTCATATGAGTCAGAAACTGCACTGTGGTGAACAGTTTGGGCTAAATCATGACTTCTGAAGCCCGGGCTTTACAAGTGTATGACTAGAACTATTCTAATGCCACCACACATTTCATTCCCTTTTCATCATTCTCATCTGGCAAAACCCCAACCATAGTTTCTTAAGTTCTCTGCTGACTGTGTACCAGCACCGGAACAACTGACCACTGCTCAACTGTTTCCAGTTGCATCTAAGTTGAATGTATTATCACAGAGGAAAGGGCCTTTGGCATTGAAACTCTACATTTTCCTGGATATTATTTTTTGTTTTGTTTTTCACTTTCCAAGTCAATGCTTTCACCTTTTCTCACTAACCTCCACACTGCCATTCTTGTTCTTCCTATAATCTCATCTCATCTGAAAATAACAACAACAACAAAAACCAGAAACAAACCAGCATGTGCTGAGTGCTTATTTTCAGCCAAATCCTCATGCCGCGGACCGTCCCTCTAGGAGACTGGATACCGAGGGAAAACAGGGGTGAAGGCTCTAGGAGAACTCAGGATTCGGCGAATGACAGACAGACACGACTCAGGTTGAGGCTTGAATCTGCTGCAATTTACTAAAATCTCATCTGAAGTTTTATAGGGTTACAGAAGGAAATTGGCAGGGTTACAAGTTCAAGCAAAAGGGGGCAACAAGTTTAATCATTACAAACTTGGGTCATCTTATATTTTGAGGTTTCTCAATATCCGTCTTGTGGTTACAGCCAAGTGAAGTTATTGAACTTATGGCAAAGCTCTTAATACAAAGTTTCAAAGAAATTAGTCTGGAACTTTTAACCTCAACCCTGCGGTGGCTAAATAATATTATAATGCCCGTGTGAAAGTACAGTTTCATCTCAAGCTGATCCATAAAAGCCCCCACTCCTTTTCCGGGGCTTTCCTATGATCTTATAAGACTTGTATAAAGGCCTGAATTACTGGGGGCGAGCCCTAAATCTCTTCTAAGGAAATGGTTGATTCATTGGCTTCATTTTCTGTTTTAGTGATTGCTAAAGATTTACAAGAAAGCAAGATAACAAAGAACATAAGTAAGGAGATGAGGGAAGTGATCCATGGCAGGGTACATCGTTATATCGTATCCGTTCCAGGTAACAGGAGATGAGCTGATTACCAAGGAACCGCCGGGGGGCTAAGCTCCGAGAAGCACACGTCCCTCTTTCCACTGCTTCCACCACCAAACCAATATGGCTACACAGCGGCTTTTGCTGTGGATACAGCATCCTCAGACCCAAGTACACCTGATCACTTTCTTTGCCTTTCTTCTATTCCAGGGGGTAACTCTTTCTAAGAATTCTCCTACCCACCTTTCCAGTTGTCCCTGGACAACGTCCACTCTTCCTCTCTTTAAGACTTTGCTTTTGAAGTTCAATTTCTATGGTTACATTTTCTCCGTACAAAATAGCCTCATAAACAAATAATTTAATATCTCCTTTAAAAGTGTGAAAAGAAATACATATATACTTACATATAATCATACGTACAAAGAGAGATGTACAGAAAGAGAGAAGAAAGAGGAGGTATTGCATATACTATTATTACTATGTTGCTGCATATATTTTTCTATCTAGTAAAAAGTAGACACTGCAAATAAGTCAGAATAATATTAAAACCTAACGTTCACAATGAGATAAAATAATATTCTTTACCAGTATAATAGATTTATGTTAGTTTGACTTTATATGATGACACTGACCATGGATTTAATAAGACACAATTTCCTATGAACCAGAAAGACAGAGAATAATGCGAGAGAATAATGAGTAAAGAGCAGTGTCAAAGTCATGGAGAAGGCACTTTGGGGTTCAATGAGAAAAAGAATAAAATATTGAAGAAACCCTGTTAGTATTCAATGGATGAGTCTTTAACTTAAAATCATTACCATGTGTTTCTACCTGCCTGCTTAATGTTAAGATCAACAGATGCTAACAATGTAAACTTCAAGCACTGTAATTTTCCTTAAATTTTAAATGTGAAGAATATACAAAGGCATAAAAATTACACTGGAGGAGAAAATGTCTTGAGTGAAAATACTGTGGAAAAATATATCAATCAAGTTCCACACATAAAGTTAACCGGAATGGCACAATAGCTTATCAAGAACACTAAAATTTTGATAGATTTACTTTAGGTTTTGCCTTTTTGAATAGGATACGAGAATAATCTAATAAACAAAAAGTGGTCATAGCAAATACTAAGTTTTAGGTAGAAAATTTGTGAGTACTTTAGTACTCCAAATGATTCTCTTTTCATGCAAGAAAAATCACATTCTAATAGAGTATTTGCCATAGAAAAGGAGTGATTTCAAAAGAACAGTGTGAACTCCACATGCCCTGTGTTCTAATGATAAAATTTTAACAGTTGACTTCAGTTATAGGTAAGAACAAAATAAACTAATTGAAATGTAGTAAGAAATAGAAAGTAGAGGTAGGAATCAATTTTATGTGAAGGAATGAGATTCTGTATGAAAACAGGCCAATATGTATATATTTTTGTTATGAGCAATTCCTAAATTTAATTACAATTTTTGTAGCATTGAAAGTTAAGTACAAAAGTACTGCCAATCTTGTATGAATGATGAGTATTGGACAACAATCATTCTACTGCTTCAGAAAAATACAGCTATCATGTACACGAGCTCCACAGAAACTTTTCATGGAAATTGTCATAGAAAAGGTGTTGTATAATCTAAAACAAAATTTGTATGGTCTTCATAGATGAAGTTTATATTAAGTCATCTTTGTGTACCTCAAGGAAAGAAATGTAGAAATGCCACTAAATAAGACCTTTTCTTGCTTTTAATGTATTAAAAACTACTTATAATGTTCACCATCCTGTGAACAAAAACAAGGTACTTGTGCAAAGCTAGGTGCTGACTTCAAAACTTGGAAACTCCACGACTGAAGCAGGTTCACTGCTCTGTAATGGCTGCAGCAGTGTAAGCTTAAGATCTTGAGTCTATTATGAAAATAAGTCTTATAACATGACAATCACCACAGCTGAGAATATCTCTTAATGTTGTTCTCAGTGATGACAGACCTCATGTGTCAATTTAGAAACACAACAGCTCTTTGCATAGAGATGCTGTACAGTGAAAGACGATTGGAATACTAGTATTTTAAGCATACATCTCAGTTTGCTTCAAATAATGCTGTTGCTTTTTAGATGTCCTCCTTTTTTCATTTCTTTCTTCCCTCACACATCATTAAATCAAGATGGCAGGAAGGCTTGTGTCGGGTAAGTTCTAAGAAAAAATACCATGTTATAAGTTAAAATAAAACAAATTATGCTTTGTGATAAGATGAAAAACAATACAAGATTTTTCTAGCTTCTTTGGAGACAACAAAGAAGACACGATAGGTGCAGCTTCAAAGACAAATAATAACATATTTGAAGAACAAGATGGAGAAAAAAAAACAGGATGTGACACCTTAAAAGTTTTGAAAGAGGACATAGTGTCCTAAGCACTGCAAGTATTTTGCGTTTGGGAAGCAAAGTAGATGTGTGTGAGTGCAAGGGATGAAGAATGAAGAATAATTTACACTTTACTGGGCCAGAGAGAGGGCTCAGCAGGTAAAGATGACTGCCACTGAGCCTGAAAACTTGAATTCCATCTCCAGGACCCAAGTGGTGGAAGAAGAGAACCTACTCTTTGAAGTGGTCTTCTGACCTCCACATACCTCCCCATCAAAAGTATGTATCCCCAATCCATCCCTCCAACACAAATAAATACATACATACATATATAATTTGTATTATACTAACCCTCAAATTTGATTTGTTGGTAATTAAGGGTGATTAAAATGTTTAAATCAGGATATTTACATGATCATATGTGTGTTTCAGAGGGTAGAAGTTTGGACATGCAATGAAAGTTCCAAGACTGTGTGAAGCAAATTCAAAGAAAGAAAGAGAAAAAGGGTGGGAGGGAGTGTAATAAATATACATTTTAAGGCAGGCTCCTTAGCATAAATCCCAACAAGTATAATAAATAACTAAGGGGGCTGAACCACTGCTTAGTGGTTAAGAGCACTTCCTAAGAACACGTGTTTGATTCCCAGTACACACCTGGTAGTTAACAATGGTCCAAAACTCCAGTTCTTGGGGATTTGGTGATCTGGTCTTTGGAGGCATTGCACACACAGGAGCACTTACATCCATCCAAGCAAAATACTCATATACCAAAAGTAACAATAAATCCAAAAAAATCATAAGTAAAGCTTATATGACATTTCAAAATTTATAAACTGCTTTATGTAGCTTTTCTTATTTAATTCAATTATTTCTTTAATTGTTCAAGTATGTTCAGTAAGGAGTGATGGCTGCAGAGCAGTTGGAAATTGAATTCGTCTAAAACAATGAAACAATGTTACAATTTCTCCTCCTGGTTGCAACTCAAGACTCTGAAAGAAATGAGAAAGATGAAATAAATGAAGTGCCTGGGAATTCAAAAGTGAGAAATTAGCAAGTTGGCAGGGAGGTGGGGCCAGCGCAGGCAGAACGGAACAACCAGGATGGCAGGGAGACTCTTGGTATTTGTATTATAAGTTCCTTCACTATTCAAACTCCAGCTGGAAATACAATATCCAAAATGTGCAAGATATAATACAATTTGCAACAAATATAGAGAACTGAAAGTATCAATGACTAAGTTCAAGGAAAAAGTTAAGCAACATAAATAACATTGAGCTGTCCCACAGAGTCAAACCAAAGAAACTCATGTCCGTGCTCCACTGAATAAGGTAAATCATGTTTTTAGTTTAAAATTTTATTTGCCTGCATAAATTATACATAATAATGGGTTTTATTATATATTTTCATGTATGTATATAATGTTTTTATCATATTTTTTCCCATTGGCCTCTCTTTTTCTTTCTCCCTTAGGATGATTCTGTGTCTCTTCCTATAGAGTACCCTCTCTCTTTTCTTATTTTCACGACTCATTTCATTTTATTAGGATTTCTTACAGAATCCTGGTGAGCGATTATTTACAAGAGCACAGGCTTACTGTCAATGGTTCTACCACTGAATCACACCCCCCCCTCTTTCTCTCTCTCTCTTTTTCTCTTCTTTCTCTTTCTCTCTTTCCAAGCAACCATTAGCTGCCTATAGAAATTCAGGGAAGGGAGAGACCTCTTTATGTATTCTGACTAGCTACCATTGTCTACCTATAAGACCTCATGGGCCCTCTCCTGTCTGCCTGCCTATGGCAGGATGTTCACAGGCTCAATCTTATGCAGGTCTTGTGTTGATAAAGACATTTTTTTTTCAATAAATGGAGAGAAAAAAGTCTTAACTAAGAAATAAAAAGCTTTAAGAAAGGGCTAAGGAGCTGGCAAGATGGCTCACTTGGTGAAGAGGCTTTCTGCAAAGTCTGTAGTGGGTCCCTGTGATCCACATAGTGGAATGGGAGAAGTAACTCCGACAAGTTGCCCTCTGACATTCGAGCACACATCATGGCATGCATGTGCTCACTCACTCATGCACTCACACACAAACAAACAAACAAACAAATAGCAAGTAAATGTAAGGAAATAAAGGAAAAAAATTATCCAAAACACAATAGCTCAAGTGGCAGAGAGCAAATGAAAGTATGATTCCAAAGCATATAAATAGTGCAAGAGAAGATGGAAAAGGAACAGGAGAGGAAATAAATAAAAATGTGAGATAAGCAGCAAAACTAATGACCAATACAATTTCAATTAAGGTTGTGATGATCTAAATACAGAAATTCAAATACTCAGAGCATCATAATTTGTATTTAAGGTCATAATTGCATGCTGTGCAGAAGGACTCCATGTCAAAATTAGGGATGCAGATCAATGGTAGAGTGCTTGCCTCATATTCTGACCGGAGCTTGACCTCCAACACAGTAAATAAATAAGCAAAAACAGTCATTTTAAAAATTTGCTCATATGTTTGTTTTGGTTTGGTTTTACATTTGAGATACAGTCTCATGTATCCCAGGCTGACCTAGAATCTGCAGTATAGTCAAGTATAGCCTTGAGCTTCTGATGGTTCTTCCTGGTTCCACCTTGAAATTGCTGGTTTACGGGTTTATGCTATCTCGCCTGGTCCATGAAGGGCTAGAGATTGAACTCAGAGATTCATGCATGGTAGACAAGCACTTCATCAACTGACCTACATCCCCAGCCTGCAATCCATTTCAAATAAATAAGAGATAGATTCAGCGTTAGAGAGAGGGAGCTGGAAAGATGGCTCAGCAGTTAAAAGCACCTGCTGCCTCTGCAGGGGACCGGGATGGATTCCCAGCACCCACATGGTGGCTAGCAACTGTCTATAACTCCAGTTCCAGGGCATCTGATGCCCACTTCTGACCTTTGTGGGCATCACATGACACAAGTTCACTTACATACATGTAGAAAATAAAAATAAGTAAAATATTTTTAAAAATTAGAGTGGGTAAAGATATTTTATACAAATGCAGGTGAAGATAGATGCAAGATAGATGTATTAATATCATTTAGAATAAATATCAAAACAAGGCAGTATTCCAATGATTTAGAATCTAAAAAAAAGGAAGTTCCTCAGGACTAACCACAATTGACGCGAGTCTGCTGATCTGTACACAAAAACCAGCTGGCTTTAGTAGGCTGACTAGGTGTCTTATCTCAAGTCTGCACATTGGATCTAAACATAAAAGTACAGATTCTTTGACAGTGCTTGTTTTGCCAGTTGCTTTTTTTTCCAGAGCAAAGACTTGAAGCTCTTCTTTTGAAGTGTTTCTGTTTTAATCTTTTAAAAGTTTTTCACCATCATTTTCTTTTATAGCTGCTAAGCTCCCAAGGTCTTATTTCTTCTCACTCAGTGTCCCCATCCCCAGAAAGGCCTTCCTGTTCAGCTCCACACATTTTAATCCTTTGGTCCAATTCTCCATTTCCTGATTCTTTGACTTATGGATTATTACATATGCTGCCAGTTGATCAGCTGTTAAGATGGGACCATTTCTTTTCCTGGAGCCTGATCTGTGCTCCGTCACCCTTAGTATTACTGAACTCTTGTTTATCTCCACAGTACTGTCATAATCTTTACTATTACTTTCTGATATTTATTTCTGAATTTACACATAATTTGAATTTATCTTTTTATTTCTTCAGCTTATTTCATGTTTGATGTTATAGATTGGTTTTGTTTCCCATTTTATTATATTTAACTTTAAAGAGTTATGTATATGTGTGTATGTCTATGGGACTGTATGTGCAAGTGAATGCAGGTGGCCAAGGAGGCCAAAAGAAGGCATTAGTTCCCCTGGAGCTGGAGTTGTGAGCCAGTCTAATTCAGGATCCTCTGCAAGAGCAGTACCCACTCCTAAGTGATGGGCTGGCTCTCCAGCCTCATGCTTAAAGTTTTTGAGGCTTTAGTGAGAAATGCAGTTAATATAGCTGCTATCATTTGATCAGGTACATTTCATCATGTATCTAATCTCTTATGAGTCATGGCAAATTTTTCCCACATTAAATTATACATCTACAGAGAAAGAAGGAAGAGTACAAAGGAGTAATTCACATCTACTCACTTTGCCTATACTGGATAGATTTAGTTGTCAACTTGACACCTCTGGATTGAGGGAGCTTCAATTGAGGCATTGCCTCCATTGGACTTGCCCATGACCATGTCTGTGGGGCATTTTCTTGATTGTTGAGTGATGTGGGAGGGCCCATCCCACTGTGGGCGGTGCCATGCCTACGCAGGTTGTTCTGTATTGTATAAGAAAGCAGGCTGAGCATGGGTCAGAGGAGCAAGCCAGTACGCAGCATTCCTCCATGGCCTGTGCTTCAGTTCCTGCCTCCAGGTTCCTGCCCTGAGTTCCTGGCTTGGGCTCCCTCAGTGAACTGTGATCCCAGAGATGTAAGCAAAATAAACCCTTTCCTTCCCAAGCTGTTATTGGTCAGAGTGTTTTGTCACAGCAACTGAAAGCAAACTAGATCATCACCTATACACTTTGAGTTTCTTCATCGGATGTGATTAATTAAGATGCACATATAGACTTATCAGAGTGGTGGTGCTGGAGAGATAGCTCAGGGGGTAAGAACTTGTACTGCTCTTGCAGAGGACCTGAGTTTGGTTACCAACGTTCATGCTGGGTTCACAACTGCCTGCAACTTCTGCTCCAGGGAGGTCCCAAAACTCTGACCTTCCCTCAGACCTGCACCCCATGCTTACCCTCTCACATACATATAATTAAAAATAAAATAAATGAACAAAATTTAGAGTGAATCATATTAATATGTATAATGCATGTAGGATAATAAAATGCTAAATATAAACTGCACGTTTTTTACAGAAAATACTTTTCTTGACTACATTAAGTTCTGCCATTGTCTGACAATTATTGTATACAATAATTGTATTGCCATTGTATTGTATACAATAAGTATTGCCATTATTGCAATAGGTCAAGGCTTGATTTATTTTTCTGAAAATGAAACATTCTATGTTCCTTTGATGTAGCTGGAGTTGAAAGTAATGTAAAACAAAGGAAAAATGAAATGGAGGCTAATGTTAATAAAGAATAATATTTCTCTAAAACTAAAGAAAACATGGAGAATAGAAAACATAATTTTCTCAGAACTATATGAATGAAATGCCATAGATAGCAACTAGCAATATGAGATACTTGTTCTGAATTTTGGAAATGGTTGAGATTTAGAAACCACAATTTCATTTAGTTTTACTACATATGCTAATATACATATATATTGTTAAATGATGTAAACCCAATAAATTTCAATAAGTTCCATGTGCTTTTCATGGGATTAAAATGAGGACTACCAAAACAAAGATGAGTCCATTTAAACTCTAAAAATGATTACATGACATGATTATCAGCAGAATGTAAGGGTTGTGCCAAACAAGTAAAATATCGTTTGATTTTACGTATTAAATTACAGTATAAGTGGGCTGCAGATCAGCAATGAAGTAAGAACAAACTTGGTTGTTACTAGAATGTTGCATCTAATATTTTATGGATGCCCAGCAAACAAGATAGTATTAATAGTTTCATTACTGTAAATCATTTTGATTTATGAGTAATGCTCCTGCGCACTTAAACCCTCTGTAAATAACTTCTATAGATTTTTTTCTTTATTTAAGTGGGTAAAAAAGGACCTTCAACCTCAGTTCTTTTCGAAACAAGAACAGTCATAGTCTGGGACTTCAGGCTTCTCTTCTGAGTTTCTTAAGAGTTCTTGCATTAGGATCTGCTGAAAACAGTGTGGTTTTCTTCAGAAGTCCATAAGAATGATATTACTACTCCATGGTTGACTTATCCTTGGAAAAAAATATCCATACTATTTACAGAGTTACTCAGTTATGAAGACTGATCCACATGACATAGTTACAAAAGCACAAAAGAAACTTCACAGCTTACAGCTCCTTCCACAAATCTTCAGTGGTTTTGAGCTTTTATGCTAGATATGTTTTTAATGGAAATCTAAATGGCTAAAATAGCACTTTAACCTCTTATCAGTAATTTATTTAAATAAAGAAAAATGCCAATATCCTGGGGGATGGGAAGGTAAACACATTAGTAGCTGGCATAGCCCTCCTTTTCAACGATGTCAGAGATCTCTGAGAATAAAGTGTGCAGTAAGCTAGAAAAATATAGAATTGAAAGAGAAATGTTCAGTTATTCCTGTAGTTGTTTTGTTAATATCTCCTAGGTGATTAAAGCTTTACAGAAAAAAATGAATATTTTATTTATCTCTTATTGTCCAGTGTATAATCATAGCCAACACCACAATAATTTTCCACAGAGAACTATAATATGATTCAAATTTTATTAATTAAATTATTTTAATATAGAAGTTAAATTAAATGCAAGCTGGTATTATGCTTTTAAGCAATTAATACACTGATCATATAAATTAAATTTAGGTCTCACCCTCCTGTACACACACTAAATGACAACCCTTGCAAATTTCATAAGAAAACAAATAAAAATAAAAGAATCAGCCTTTTTTGTTGTTGTTGTTAACATTAAGTGCTCTTTCTTACTAAGATATTTTAAATTATTTACTTATCACAATAAGCATCACCATATCTTCAGAAATGTTAAAAGAAAACAAATGTTGATACGCTCTGACGTGAGTCTGATTAAAAGTAACCAATATCCCTGAAGATTAATGGTGCACTCTTTAATGTTCTGCACATTTGACAAGAAGAAAACAGACTTCCTGTTCTTAGGAAGTACATTCTAGTTAAAGGAAAACAAATACTTGAAAGCTGGTAACTCATACAGTGTAAGATAGGATAACGAAAATGTAATTGTAAAGATAGGATAAAGAATAATATTTGTTGTGAAGGTCACATTACAATAAACATATGGTAAACACACAGAGCTGATGCATAATAGTTCATCATCAAAACAATCCTGCGTTTCAGTAAATGCAGAGAATGATGTAGAATAAGATTTGCCAAGGAACTTACTTCCTTATAATATATGATATCTAAACATGAGATACGACTGTTCAAGGTGAAGAGTACTTTCCTCTGTAGTCTGGGAACGAGAAGATTCTGCATCAGTTCACAAGCAAAATAAAGGAAATGGTTCATCCTGAATCTTAGGCTAATTATCTGTATTAGTTTGTTAGGGATAACAAAAGAAAATGGCACAGATTCGATGTACAAACCCAGAAATTTATTTTCCATAATTCTATAAGCTGGGAGCCAAAATTTAGGTGTCTGTAGATCCAGATTCTTTAGAGGACTGCTAGAGAAAGATTTGGTCCAGAACTGTCTTTAACCTGTAGGTGGATGTGTCTCCTCTGTGGGGGTGAGTGTATGTTGACATCACCTTCTCTCTTCACATGTATGTTTTTGTGTCTAACATTCTCATTTTTATAAAGATACCAACCGAATGGTTTATGTCTAATCCAAGTAATTGTGCTTTAAACTGATTACTTACATCAATTATTTATATCCAAGTAAGATGGTATTTAGGGCACTGGGGATTATGACTCTAACATATATTATTTTTAATGAAATTAATTGAACTCATAACAGCATGTTAGGCCTCTCAAAGAGTTAGGCAAGAACTATTGTCAATGCTCTGGGTCTATGAAGTCTGTTTTTCTTTAATATGCTCTCTAATAACTCTTCCCTGACAACCAGTTCCTTCACATAAGTGTTGTGATAAGAAACCTTTAGGAGAAGAATCAGCGGCCCCTTCAGGTAAATTCAGATGCCACTCCTGACACTAAACAGTCTTTCTTTTAGGAATCTTGATCCCATTTTCTGTATCAATGCTGAAGCCTAGAACGCCTCTGTGAAAGGTTTCAGAACTCATCTCGCTGTTGCCGTTTAACCAGCAATCTCTGCTCACAAGGCTATTGCCTTTCCAACAAGAGGATCATCTGATACCAGATCTGAGTTATGCAGGTTTGGCGGTGGGCTTTGGCGTTCGATATCTTGTGCTTATTTAGCCTGGATGCCACCCTAATTTCTGAACAGCTCATGAAGTTGAGGTCCATCAGTACCCTTGTCCTGAGCACACACATGTGAGATAGAATGGCATAGAAAGGATGCATAGAAATCCCCAAAACTATTGATTCAACTCACTTTACAAAATCCAGTATGGGAAAATGTAATTGATTTACAAATGTATAATTTTTAGTGGTATCTAAACATTTGTATCCGACTATAATGATAATTATATTCACTATAGACAAATAAATAGAATAAAATTTAAGCAAAGAAGCTTACCTAGTAATATCGATAGTATGGAGTAGCTCGAGCAGGTCCAAAATGTTCTCTGGGCATAAAGAAATGCACAAAGCAACCTGATTTCCCTCCATTTGTACTGGAGAAAATCAAATATTCTGCATATACAAGAGGGTTGTATTATTAGGTGGTATATTTAACCCATGTTATTTTAAAAGCTTTCTACAGAGGGGATTTTATTGCCTGAGTTTTCTAGTTTTATGTCATACTACCTATTATGCATTTCTTCCTGACCACCAAATTTATATGCTGAAGCCCTGACCCTAGTACTTTTGAGTGTGATTGTATTTGTAGATAAGTCCTTTTTAGAGATAATTATGATTAATTGAGGAGGTCATATAGGTAAGGCTCTAACCCAATATAAGTGATGACTTCACAAGGAAAGCAAGATACACTGAAGAAGTTTGTACATTTTAGAAAAGCTACAGGAGGGCGCAATGAGAAGGCTGCCTTCTGAAAGGCAGGGAGAGACCCCAACTCTACTAGCACCTTCATCCTGAACTTCCAAGCATGAGAATTTTGAGAAAACAAATTTCCATTATTTAAGCCATCTAGTGTGTAATATTTTATGATAGCCTGAGCAATGTAATGCGGTGCTCAAAATCAATTTTTAAATAAAAATTCTTGTTCAGGAGCTGGTGACATAGCTTGATTAGTAAAGTGTGTTTGACTTGAGTTTGATCCCACTATCCCAAAAATGCTTTGTGGTGGTGGGTGCTTATAATCCCAGCGCAGGGGAGGTGGAGACAGGCGATTCCTGTGTCTCACTGGCCACTCAGCCTAGCCTACTTGGTGAATTCCAGGCCAGTGGGAAACTCTGTCTCAAAATATTGAGATGGGCAGAGCCTGAGGAATAATACCTGAGGGTGTCCTCTAATCTCCACATGTATGCTCACACTTGTGCATGCATGCACACAGAAACACACAGATGCACATATACACAGGATCACACAGACCCACATACACACAAAGAAAAGCATCTTTCTGACTAAATATCTCTGTGTTTCTGTTACTCAGATTTCCTGTGCCATGGCAAAAAAATGTCTGAAATGAACCAGTTATGATGCAAACTTTATTTTGGCTCATGGTTTCTCTGGTTTCAGTTTAATGTCACTTGGCCCTGTTATTGTTGCTTCAGTGGAGTGGCAGAAGATGTCTGTTTACCTGGGACATCTGAGAAGCGAAGACAGAAAGAGGTTGGGGTCAGAGTTCAAAATACCTTTGAGAGCAAAACCTCAGTTACTTAACTTACTCCAAGTAGGCTTCATTTTCAAGAGTTCTATCACCTGATATTAGCACCACAGGATTTAGTGCATGAGTTTTTGAGGACGTATTTAGGATGCAAACCAAAACATCATTAAGCTTTTACAGTTTGACGTCACATTCTTGGGAAGACAAGCCAATGGAACACTGTTCTGACCATGCTTTTCCTCCTCACAGCTCGTGATTCAAGTATATTCAAGTATGCATATTTGAGAGAGATTTAGGCCGTGAGCAGAATTTCCTTTTGTAATGATTATTAATTCAGCACTTCAGATCCTGTCTTTTTAAAATTCTCCTGATAATATCCCATTTTACTCAATTTCTGAAAATTTTCCCAATTTTCTGCAGTGTCAAATAGACATCTAAATTACTGTAGTGTAAGTTTTTTTTTTTATGTATTCTAATGGAGTCTTTGCTGCTGTGAGTCTAATATAATCAGAAAAATGATAGATTTTAGAAAGCCAGTGACATTTCTCTCTGACACGGCAGCTTGGAAGCTCTGTTCATAACCGCTGCTCCGTGGGTTTCTGATAATGCCGGTGCTGCTGGATTGTAGCTCACATTATGAGTATCAGGAGGTTTAGCATTCACCAAAGCCACAGCGTGTTCTTCAGGTATCCTCTACAGGGAGACCTGATGACCCAGGAGAAGTAATGCAGCCTTTGTAAATGAGTAGCTCCTGGCTAGAAGGAAACAGAGCTGTAAATGGTTTAGTGGCAGTGTCTTTTAGACGGCCATCGTTTTAGATGGCCACAGAGAACAGCTAACTAGAACTCAGGGAGTGACAGGGTGACGGGGGTTAGGTCATATCTGACATGGGAAGAAGTGTGTAGTAAAGACATATTTGTTATGTTTTTCTCCAGAAGCTGTTTCTCAGAGGCTAAGACATGGACCTAGACTGACGACATGAGCTGTGAACTTAAGCTTGGAAAATGAGAGCTAATATCATACTTTGATCTAAACCAGACACAGACTGTTTGCTTTGGGCTCGTCTGAGTTCTGTCTCTTTACATCATTTCTGATTTTTCTGGGTAACTGTCATCATTTCTTCCTTGTGATTCCACGTGGAATTTTTTTACTCTTTCTTAAAAGGATGTGTCATGCATTTTCACAACCCTGGGCCATTTCTTCCCCTGAATTGTCTTCCACTGCTTTGCTTTTTGCCTTTTGTGTGACCCTTTACACACCCACAATCTGTCCTTTTGTTCCACACAGTCCATCATCTTCTAGACTTCAGTAATAAAATGTTGTTTCTATGATCATTTTATACAGTCTATATAACTGTTTTGTATTTCTGTACAGAGCTTTTTCTATGTCTTGAGAATCTTGAGGAAGAAACTACACCCTGAGAACTGCACATCAGTGTCCAGTGACTGTGCTGTGGGTCTGAAATAAAATTGAACTTTATAGATGTTTGTAAATGAATTAATGCTAGATTGTTGCCAAAATTTCTTATTTCAAACCAATATTATGATATATAATCTAGGAGATTTCTTTCAAAGGTAATTAAAAATAACTTAGGAAATGTATAATGTTTGGTTATTAAAAGGAGACACAATGCTTGACTTTTATAGAAAAAATGTAATAGAATTTCTATTTGGGGATGTGATTCTCAGTTAAAACAAACTAGGTAGGCTATAACTTATAGTTCTTTAATTGGGAGACAGACTGGACCACCATCTCACTCACTAACTACATCAGGTTTCAAGTTGGGGAAGTTAATTTAATGAATCAACCATTAATCTTTGTGATGGGAATTTGGGGGGGCAGATAAGAATCTCTCCAAAGAGTGAGAAGAGGGGGAAAGCAGGTCTTACCTCTTCAGTGCTGATAGTGATTTTTTTTTAAGTTCAGAATGATTGCAAAGTAATTGGATCTGTTTGCTAATTCAATTTAAGTAAACCACTTATCTGTTTCATTATTAGCATAATAGAATTTCCCCACAGCTCTGTAGAAATTGAACTAAATGAGGAGAAAAAAGGTGATTTTAGAAGGTGGCATCAGAGGCAATGGATTTTAAGGGTGCAGAAGACTACACATGCTGATTAAATTACCTTCTCTCAACATCAGTAGGGGAAATGCTTTGTGGTGGCACCTGCTTATTAGGAAGGAGAGGTGAATGTAGAATCTCTTAAAGTTAAAAATAAAAAGGAGCTTAAAGACCAAATATAGATACTAGGATTGATGGGGTAGACAGAAGTGATGGTGTTGATTATCGGAGAAATGTTCTGAGCAGACCGAGTTGATACAGCATCCTCCTGTGGTGCCTGTTTTTTATTTGCTTTTTTAGTTTTGCTGTGCAAGCATCAAATGCCCTCCCATTGTGCTTTATCTCCAGACCTGCTATAAAGTTAAAAATCCAGGCATGAAAGCATTGTGGGAAGACATTTGGGATTAAAATAAAGACATATTCTATGAGATCTAGTGAGCTCAGGTGTCTTCAGTTTTCACAATGTGATGTCAAAGACTAAACTCTCCTGAGTGCTGTGGAGCATGGGGTCACTAGAGCCCATCACCTGATTCTTTGTGACAAGTCCACTTCAGGAGGAAGCTTTTTAAGTATAGACAAGTCAGTAAGATACCTGAGAATGGATTAGCTCCTTTGTCAAATTGTTTTTCTTGGGCTTGATGTTTAGTAGAGTTCTTATTTCCTTATCTCGATGGCAAAGCAAAGCAAACCCCAAAATAGTCAAGATAGAAAATGTCCTTATAGCATTATTTTTTTTTCTCTTTCAAATTCCTCAGAATGAAAAAGTGACTATGGAGGGCAGAGACAGAGATATGAGCTGACTGAAAAGCATTAAGATGAGCCTGGGCAGGGAGGAGCAGACAGGCAGAGAAGATGGTAAGTAGGGTTGGATTTTCATGAATGATTCAAAACAGCATGCCCATTGAGCACCATATGACCAAAAGCTACAGTAGACCATGTTAAAACTGATTGATCTGTACACTGAGGAATGACAGGGTGCACAGGAAATTAAGACCGACACAAAAGTAACAGATCCCCCTGAAATGTATCATACATATTTTTAATAATTTAGTCTTCTGTGCTCATCAAGAGACCATAAGTACTATTTGTATACCTGTGTACATATATAAATATAAAATGCATTTTAAAAGATTATTTAAATTTCTTCAAATGAAAAGATGAGTAAGATTCAGAAGCAGGATTCTCACATGAGTTTGCTTAACTTCAAGGTCAAATGATTGCTGGTGCAATGTTTCATGGACTAATTGGGATGTGAATTTCCAAATTTGAAAAAAATCTTGTCCTGTCTTTGTCCTCCAGGCATGAATAAGACTGTCACACTCAAGGACAAAAAAGAGGAGCAAGGGAAGGAGGTTTTCCACTGAGTCTCATGAATCAGTATCATTTAATTAGGTGGTGCTTGGTGAGAGATGACCGTAGTAAAAACTGTGAAGTGAGATGAAGGACAAGATTAAGCAAACTCAAAAAATGTATTGAGAAAAAGGGAACAATATTCCCCCATAATTTATAAAAATTAGGGTTTAATTAATAGGGTTAATTCTAGATTTATTGTATATATAGTGTTCTGGAATAGCCATATATATATATATATATATATATATATGAATGTATCTATGATCATATTTAATAACATAAATTGATAATACATACATGATAAAATTTCCTCTTGACTTTTGGGACCATGTAGAACAATGGCTTTGTTCACTGTCCGTATTACAGATCCTTGTAGCTTCCCTCCACACTGAAGGAAGGAGGAAGGATTTGCGTACAAAGGTCCTTATTTACAGCCTTTCTAGCCGAATTGGTAATAATCCTCTATAGTTTTCATCACAAAATTTAGGCCAGTGTTTCACTCTAAGCCATCACTGTGTGACTAGTTTACTGAATGCATTCTTGAAGCCTGTGTGTGTTGAGTTGCAGTCTTCTTCAGCCTATAGATACAGACTCAGAATCATATTTGAATACATTATGTACTTGAAGATGGCTAATCAAATTATTTTCCCTAGACATGTTTTGTGTAGTGAGCAACCATAATTTATTCTTAATTTATTATGTTCCAGCTAAAATTACAGTCAACAAATTGAAAAAACCAATTAGCATGCATTTAAATAACATTTTATATTCAAACCATTTATTTTTAATTTTTATTACATATAAAATTATAACAAATCGTTATACTTTTTTCATTTTGTAATTGCTATAAATTCTTGATAATTAAGCTATTTATGTTAAAATATCCTTATAATAAACAATAAATATATTTCAGGGTACTGGCAGTTACCCTCAAAAAAATTTAGCTCTTAATTTCCTTTTTTCTCCTGTGAGCCATATTTTTAATATGCTTTCTTCATTTTTTCTTTCTTGTGGAATCCAGCCATACTAAACATGAGACTTTGAGATAGAATGTGATTGAGAATCTGTGTTATTCCTGTTTCACTCTCCTGCCATCATGATTCGCAAAGGCTCGGCTCAAGAATCAGAGTGCCAGGCTGGAGAGATGGCTCAGTGTTTAAGAACTCTGGCTTCTCTTACAGAAAACCCAGGTTTGGTTCCCAGCACGCACATGACAGCTGACATTTGCCTCTATTTCCAGTTCCAGAGGATCCGATACCCTCTTCTGTCCTCTTAGAGCATTGCATGCATTTGGTTCACTTACATACATCCAGGCAAAACACCCATATGCATAAAATATAAAAAATAAATTAATCATCAAGTAAATACCAGAGAGTCTATGCTACTCATGACCACCATGTCTTCAAATCCTCAATCCTTATATTCTTTTCTAATTTCTTTTGTTTTCCTTCCTTCCTTCCTTCCTTCCTTCCTTCCTTCCTTCCTTCCTTCCTTCCTTCCTTCCTTTCTTCCTTCCTTCCTTCTTTCCTTCCTTCTTCCTTTTCCTTTTAAATCCTGTCCTCTCGGGCAGTTCTCCGCTGAGCTGGATTCTTAGAGCTCTGACAAAACAAATTAAGATCAGAGAGGTTGGTATGCTGATGGACATTTAAAAACTGTGAAAGGGATTTGGAAATTTACACTTCCACTCATGATAAAAAACTAACATAGTGTTTTCTCTTGTACCACAGCAACTAAAAAAATCTACTAGTTACGTGATTACATTCTTTAATAATTGTACACCATGAAGACACTGATTAACTAAGGAGAAAACATATGATTGCAACAATAATCAGCCATCATTCTGCCTACAGAATGTATCAGTAATGCGGTGCAAAGCAGAACATGGCAGTCATGTTACATTGAGTAGATTCAGGAAAATTGAGATGGCAGAAATTTAGACAGACAGGGTGAATAAGGGGAAGCTAAAGGGAAAGAGACTCAGAAAGATGCTGAATATGAATCTGTCATTACCCAGGGAGAAGTTTGAACAAATAACTTTGATCTTAGCTTGCTCCCTGTTTCTCCCTCATGACCCTTCCTTGCCCATCCTAGAATAATGTATATGTGTGTGTGTGTGTGTGTGTGTGTGTGTGTGTGTATGTATGTTTTAAAAATATCTGAGCTGAAAGCAGTGTATATTGGAAGTAATGCATTGTAAATAAAAGGTGGGATTAGATTGATAATGGCTGTTTATGGCTTTATATGTTATTCTCGGCCAGTAGAGGTCAAACAAAGAAAATTCTTCCCTGATAAGAAAACGTTCCCCATTCCTTTCCCATGCCATGCTGGATATAATGTTTAAAGTGTTTTTTTTTTTCAATATAGTACACTTTTTGTTGGAAGGATATTTCCAACAGAAATCATAAGGAACAATTCTGAGAACAGATCAGGCTCACTATTAGCATAAACTACTCTCAGAGTTAGGCTGTCTTTGTAGAGGCACTGCTACACTGTAGTACATCACATCCATGCAAACAAAAACTGGACTGTGGATGATCTTACTATTTTTATTTATCATAACTAAAATCTCTACCCAACCCAAAGTTACCTTAAAAGTGACTAGATAAATATATTGAGTTGTAGCTTAACAATGGAATATTACCCAACAATAAGAAGGATAGACAACTGATAAGACCTTATGGAAGAATATCAACAAATCAGACATTCACACATTTTTGATTCATATGGTCTTTAAGCTAAGAGAAATGTTTTAAGAATTGAAGTTTTCAAATATAAACAATTATAAGCACAAATATTAAAAGTCTATGACTATTTGAAATATTCAAAGGACTACTGGTTAAATGTTCCTATGTTGATGAAAATCATAAATAAACCCATAAGTACAATGAGAGGAAAATAAAAGCAAAGCAGTACAAAGGTATGCCAGAATCACAGGGCTGAAACAAACAGCAGCAAGAAAAATCACAAGCAAAAAGAAATGCATTAATGAAAGAAAAGAACATTGGCTTATTTATATTTAACAAAAGTATTATTTCATTTGGAAAAGCCATATTTATTTTCTACTTGGATACATGTGTCTTTTAGGTACCAAATAACTTGTTACAAATTGGAATGAGGTTGGACCCCATCCACTGCTCTCATTTCCAATTTTATTCAGAACCAACCAACTTCACAGAGGTTTCATGCCATCAAAAGATATAGTTCAATTTAATGCTAAAATTTAAGGTACACATCTGCATAGCTTTTGCCAGAGGCCATTATGTTGCCTTGGAAACGATGGTACATACTCTGACTCTCTCACAATATCCCTGTGTGGTTCTGTGCATAATTCTCAAACTATGATAGGAAACATTATATCTAATGAAAAGAAATGTAGTGACAATGGGTGAATTTAAGTCTCTCTCTCTCTTTCTTTCTCTCTCTCTCTCTCTATATATATATATATATATGTACATATATCAGTTTCTAGAAAAGCAAATGACTATGGTAACAGAATGAATGTTATCCACTCATGACTGTTCATAATAATAATGAGCACAAGACCTCACCTATAATGGCGATTCCTTCAATCTCTGAAGTTATAGAATTCATGATGTGAGGGTATATTCCTACCAAAGATGTTCCCAGAGACATAAAACCAGGTAGGAGAAGGGCTATGGTAAAGTAGCTTGAGAAAACAAGGAAGAGGCTAGATATTGGGAATTATCAGTCATAGTAGAATACTATGTCAGTGCATGCTGACACTATTGTTGTGGGTTCATATGAGCAAATTGCTAGGAGCCTGTAGGACTGTATTTCCACATTGCCATGTACCTCCTCCTTGGGTCTTATGATCTTTCTGCCTCTTCTTCTACAGTGGTACCTGAGCCCTGGGTGGGTGGAGTTTAATAAAGGAATCCTGTCCAAGGACCCATACTCTCCAGACTTATACTCTGTGCTTTGGCCATTTGTGTTCATGACCCTCTGTTGTATGAGGAAGCTTCATTGATAAGAATTGAGAGATGTATTAGTATTCTCTCTACCCCTTGTTCCACTACATTCCATGAGCCTTAAATATAGAGGTTGCATTGTAGATGTGACACTTAGGCTTGGGCAATTCGCAAACAATCTCTGTGTGTGACCAGTTGTGGAGTTCTGTATTAACTTCTGTCTATGGGAAAAGAAACTTCTTTGATGAATAGTGACTGAGATACTTGTCTGTATATATAAGGATCCATATTTTGCAAATAATAAAAACAACTATTTATCTAGGAATGTGACAACCTTGGAGTTTTCTCTAAGGTTTACGACCTCTCCAGCCATGTGTATTTGACTATGTTTACAGCATCACACCTGAATTTCTTCCCAATGAGCTTTATGTCCAATTAGGTAGCTCTTGATTGTCCTCAAGATAAAAGTGCCACTACTCCCCCAATATAGTTTGCTGTGCCTGTCATTGATATGGTTATTTGGCCTTAAAGTTGGGGTTGGATCATTGATTGATGTATTCTTTTAGCAGCTTGTGTAGTGATCTCCAAAAGTATGAGAGCCAGGCTTCAGGGAGGTGGCTTCCAGGCTTCCAGCTCCATTGTTCCAAATCCTGTATTCGAAGTATGTCTAGTCTTCAACAAAAGTACATTGCCTTCAAGTTCTGGAAGGCAATCAGAGGCTGTGGCAATAGCCTGTGTAAAGTTTTGGAGTCTCTCAAACTACTGTGGCCAAAAACTCAAAGGAAGGTTTCTTCTGTCTGGCACTGTTTCTTGTTATAGAATCTTCAGCTGTACAGATGGACTCATGTAGAGGTATTGTATGGGTATATCTTTGAACTAATATGATCACCTTTGGTTTTTTACACTTGCTAGACATTGCTTATGTCTCCTCTCTCCTTCCCTGTCTAACCTTCCCTCCACATCCTCCCCAGCTAAAATATTCCCATTACCCCATTTCTCCCATGATTATACCTTCTTTTATGGTCTCCATCTCTTGCGCTCCTTCTGTTTCTCTGCCCCCATAGTTCTTTGTATGTTTCTTAAAAACAAGGATGTATACTTCAAGTAGCTTGTAGATTTAAAGTTATTCAGAGGTATTTTTCACACATCACGTATACAAACACAAATTTTGAGCATGTTACTATATTGAAAACAAAACCTATCTATGCCCAAAAGCAAAAGAGAGCATAGATTCAATACAAATGCCTAGACACTCAAGGAACAAGTTCCATAATAATAACGCATTAGACAGAATAAAGAGTTTAGATTAGAAACATTGCCAAATCAAGAGAAGTGGGAAGAAAAAGAAACAAAAATAGTAAAACCCCAGCAGGCAATAAAAATAGATGGTTTCTTAGGCTAAACACAGAGGGATTTCAGAAGCTCAAGTCCAGTTTTGTAGAGAATCATCATATAGATGCATGTGAAAGAATGTTACATTTTTAGGGAGGCATTATAATGAGAATCAACTATTCTTGTGCAATGTGACAATTAGCATTTAAAAATGTCTTCATATATCTTATTGACTGGCTAACCTTTACATATTTTTAAGAAAAAAAAGTGAAAAAATACAAACTTCAAAATTAAAGGTGTCTCATATTGAATTTCCTTCTTTAAAAGAAATATTTGCTGTAAAATTACTTACTAGATTTGAAAAATAAAAAAATCTAGACCATCTACCTTTTAATGCTCTTGAGTTCCTGATATTGTGATTAAATTATTCCATTTGTACTCTATTAGCAAGTTAAATACTACAGAACACCCTTCCAGAGCAAGTAGGTACTGCCTTCTAACAAAGTTTGGCTTAGCAATGATATACACATATATATCTCATACATATACATATATATATATGAACTTGAGAATTTTTCTTTTAAGAAGTACGAAGCTCTAAGAATGTTGGTCATACCCATACATAAGAACAAAAGGCAGCAACTAGAACTATAGAATCATAACGTTCTTGAACTTATTAGAGAATTGTGCTTAACTTGCAAAAATTAGCATTTAATTTAAAGGAATATATATGCTCCAAGTAGAAACCAGGTGCTACTTCTGGTTCAGTGGAGCGACAGGAGAAAGATGAGGCCTCAAACATCTAAAGGAAGGAAGGAAACGTCTCCTAAAATTTTTAATAAATGGCTAAAGAATAATTGTGGGCCAACATGAGAGTACTTAAAACTCAAGAGCTACAAACACAGGGGAGGGGCACTTTAGCAGCCCTGTTGTATCCAGTGCACTTATGCTTACTCATTGGTGCTTTGCGGGTTGCGGGGCAGGCAGAAGCACTCTCTTTCAGGAATGCAGTCTGAAAGTCTAGAGGGGTGAGAGTAGAAGAGGAGAGCCTCACCTAGTTTTGTTTGTTTAAATTTTATTACTACCAAAGGCTTTAAGCTGAGGTAGGAGCGACAGCAAACTTCTTTTCTAGAACAAAGATGAAGTTTGTGTAGCTGAGATAATTTTTTAAAAAAGAAAAAAAAAGAATAAAATTAACCCAGGAAGGAGTTACCAGGAAGCCTCATCC
Source organism: Eospalax fontanierii (assembly GCA_035773235.1). Taxonomy (NCBI): domain Eukaryota; kingdom Metazoa; phylum Chordata; class Mammalia; order Rodentia; family Spalacidae; genus Eospalax; species Eospalax fontanierii. The sequence continues at coordinate 37,970,112 of CM069545.1, read as the reverse complement.
TGAAGTCCAGAGCGCAGCTGATGGAGGATGAGAAAACCTTTATGCCGTCTCTCAGTCTCTTACCCAACTTTGGCAAACAACAAACAACAGCTTTATTCTATGGTGAGGCAAGAGTTTGGGGAGAACAAGAACATGTGGCAAGAGTCAAACTGTGAGGCTGGAACACAGCTGAGGAGGCAGAACTCTGCTATAACCTACCTTCTGACTTAACGGCAGTCACACCAGAGGAAACCAATAACACTGATGGCCCCAGGTGAACAAAACCCAAATCCAATTGAGCTGTTAGAGAGGGTGACTCCTCTCCCTTCTTTCCAGTGTGCAGAATGAGAGAAAGTCCATGATATACATGATGCCAGAGCTCTGAGACATCTGCCAAGGAGAACTGCATACAGGGAGTGGTACCAGCCCAAAGGAGAGATGCATATTGCACTCAGCAAAGCTGGATAAGTTGAGCCATCCAGGCCCTTTGGAAGTAAAGTCGCAAAGAAATTTATGTAAATATTTTCATTTTTCCAAAGTTTATTTGGACAAACATTTGGGGTTTGGTTTCTCTCAAGATGATGATGGCTACTAATTGGCAAGTCAGGACAGGACTGTGTAATTTGTTATGTTTGTACCTGAGATAACTGAAAAGACAACAAGACAGTTATCATGATTTCTTTCTGTGGAGACCAGGTATTTCTGTATTCAATCAAATGCTTTGAAATAAAAATGGGATGAATTCATGATTGAAGGAGGCTTTAAATAGAAGTACATTTTGAAAGTAAAAAATTGAAAAACCAAGATGGCTCCAAACAATGGTGGGATGGCTTAAGCTATAGAGCGTAAGTGGGATAGTAAATTGGAAAGTTGATAAGAGAATATTTTTTAAAGCAGAATTGGCAGATAAAAGTTTTGCCTGCTGGGTGGTGTTTGATTTGGTGGTTATAAAGAGTTAAAATGTGCTGTATTTCAGCATTATGTAATTATTCCTTTGTTCAATTTATTGTTTACATCTGAGAAAAGAGTTTGTGCATTAGGAAGTGGATACGTGTGTGTGTGTGTGTATGTGTGTGTGTGTGTGTCTTTGTGTCTTTGTGTCTTTGTGTTTGTGTCTGTATCTGTGTCTGTAAGTGTGGTGTGTGTTTATGGAAGAAAATATTTGTATAGGAAATAGTAAAATTTCACGTTAAATGAAAAGAAATGTCCTAAAAAACCAGAAGGATATTTATTTATTTATTTTTTGCAGTATGTAAAAGAAAGTTTAAATTGTTTAGAGATATGGAAAGATAAATAATATTAAGTTCTTGTCTAACAAGCTGGGTGAATTTGGATCAGTTCTGTTGAATAAGAGTTATTCTTTTTGATTTGGGGTAAAAATGTATTTCCTTTGTTGTATTCAGTGCAAAATCATTCAAATATTCTTTAAAAGGGACTTAATTGTCTAGTTATTGCTACATGGCAAAAGGAGTTTTAAAATCAAATAAGTGAATCTAATCATATATAAGGAAGTTTTTTTAATTCTATTTTAAATTCAGCTTCTAGTTGCAATTGCTGTGATAGATGAAGAGTTTTAGAGGTACCACAATGTATCTGGGTGGATTCAACTTGATATCTCCTTTAAGATAGGCAAAAATGTGAGAAAAAGTCCAATTAGAAATGCTGAGAAGAATTTAATATTATCTTTTGAGGAATAGATAATTGATGAGACTTAATAAAAATTACTGACACTATATCCAAAGTAGATAATTGATGAAACTTAATAAAAATTACTGACACTATATCCAAAATAGTTAAAAAATATTTAGCCAAATTTTATCTGATGTTAGTCATAAATATAGTTTTTGTTGAAGCTCATAAATCATTTAAAACAATTTGATCTACATCTTGAGTAATACTAATAAGATTTCATCTGCATGATGAAATAAATAAGTACTAGGGTAAATTTTTGCACTTAGTTGCATTGCTTTATTTACCTGATGCTGACAGAAGGTGAGTCATTTGATCACACATTGAGTGAAAATTTTCCATTTAAAAATTAAACATAAGTGCCTAGCTATTGAAGTCAGGCTTAGAAAAGGCAAATATTCAGAGGCGATCTTTTAAATCAGTAACAATAATTTGGCAGTTTTGAAAGATGACGGCAGGAGAGTGAACTCCAGGTGGGGAGACAAACATTGAGAAGATCAATCATCAAAGTCTGGTACCTTTTAGAATTGCATAATATTTAGACAAAGCTAAATGCTTCTAAATGCCTGATCATAGATGCTTACTTCATCTAAAGTGGTAAGGAAATTCTCTTAAGGCTAAGAAGGGAGCTGGATTGCCTCTTACCAGGTTTAGGGAGTGACAAGCTTGAGGGTGTTTCCCTTTCTCCTGAGTTGGGTGGACATTATTAGTGGTAAAACAGATCTCTTAAGTGATTTTACCACAAAATCTTAAAAAAAATATGTATTATTTTTATTGTATGTGTATAAAAGTATTGTTGGCATGTATCTAAGTGTATCTGTTGTGAAATGGTCATGTATAACAAAAGAGGGAGTCAGCTTCTTGGAACTGGAGTGATGGATGGTTGTTAGTTGCCATGCCATAAAATATTTATGTCATGAACTAAATAATAATGATTTCTGTGGCTCATATTATATTCCTTAGCTGTTCTCAAGGGACTAATGTTTTTATTAGAGAGCTGGGTTTTGTTTGTTTGTTTCCTCTTTGTCTCTGAGTCAGGATGCCAGCCTGTTTCCTGAACATTCAGAAGATACTTTGAGATAAATAAGCTTGGGTCTGAAGTTGTGGGTAAAATTCCATCTTCAGAGCCAGCTTCTCCACTGAGTTCAAAACACCACAGGGAAGTTTAAGAGCATCCATAAAAAAGGCATTTGCTTCTTTTAAAATTGAATCTACTAAGTCTTGGATTGGGAGCAGGTCAGAACATTTGGTTTTGAAGGGCTCTTTGATATCTGTAAAATTTTATGAGTTCATTAGTATATAGCGTTTAGCACTCATAATCAAGGATAATTTAGCCAATAAAACTATCTGCCATTACTAATGTAATTTGCAGGACCCACAATTCATAAATCTTCTGAAGTAAATATTGGCCTTACATGTATTATGAAGTCATCCAATTTCTAATAATTGTAAGTTAAGAACAGTTTTGATAACTATGTGGACATTACTTAAATCCCCTTAAATGTTCCTTTGATCCTTTTTGTAAGAAATTATAATTTGTAGGTAAACATGATAGTGATGGTGCACAGGGTGAATTCCTCTTTTAAAGATGCAGCCTTACAATGCAAAACAGAGAGAGAGAGAGTTTCAGATCTTGAAGAGAGATGGACATGGAGATGCAGGACAGAAAGAGTGACATTTTCAACCTCACAAACACTAAACAAGGTACTTTCTTTATCACCTTTATCACCCAGGGAACAGAGCTCCATGAAGGTGGGAGAATAAGGCAGAGGATGCCCATGAGGTTCTATAAGAGGTAATTCTTTGGAAACACATCTTTTTTTTTTTCTCTAGATAAGGCTGCATATTTACTTTAATTTGGTTCCCAAAGGTTAAAGGATTCAATTGAACTGTTTCGAAACAGTAGCTTAGGTCATAAATTTTTTCCTTCAGTATTCTGAATGAAATGACCCATGGTTGGGAAACCAGGGAAAATATTTCTGAATAGCATTTAAATTTTGCTTTGATGATACTTTAGATCCAATTCTTTTATTAAATCCATTAATTGTCATTATGTACGGCAAAGAAATCCCCATAGTGAAAGTGGAAAGATGAGAATGAAAGTTAGATTGAGCTCAGTTTTGTCCTAGTAAACAAAAGCAGAAAGTGTATAAAGAGTGATTAAAATGCATTGGCGCAGTCTACAAGAAGCCCTTATGTTGTTGTACAACTGACCCTGTGCGTCGCTGAGAACACCCCAAGAGAAATCATTAGCTCATTCTGGGCCCCTAAGCTAAGAAAACTCTGTCTCTGGTTTTGGCACCATCTGTAAAGGAAACAGAAAACAGGAAAGAAAGGAGGGAAGGGAAGGGAAGCTGGCTTTCTACAGAAAAACAGATTTATTAGAGAATAACCCTGACAAGTCACCCCCCCCCCACACAGCTCTCAGCCCCGGCTCCAGAGGAAAAGGTGCCCTCCTTTACAGAATTAGAGATTTGATGTTTTTCCCTCTTTGGGAGAGGGAAAGGGTTTGGGTTTGAGATTGTATCATATAGGGCAGGTATAGGGCAAGTTGTTCCATTATGAGGAGGCTTGGGGAAGGCAGTTAAATCATGCAGGACTCTGGGCCAGTGAGTGCTTTATGACTGGGATTGAGACATTCCAGAGAGGGGAGTTGGGGGTGGTTTTCAGGGGGTGGGTTGTGAGACAGCTTTACAGCCTTTTAGGAAATATACCAGAAGTATAACCATGCAAGAAGCATTCAGGATCTAAGATTTCTCCTTGATTTCTAGTTGATGCATGTTCTCAAAGTATGTTCTAAATAATCATTAGAACATATTTACTTCTATTTGGCCTCAGTATCATGTGATAATAATTAGTGATAGTAATAACAAATTAACAAATAAATGAAAATCAATAGTTCCCACAAAAGTAACCAGTCATTCGTAGTACCTGCTGTGAACAACTCTGAGTTCTCAGATGGAGCACTACCTGGCCATGAACGGCCACTATCTTCCAAATTATAAATGCATATAATTTAAATCAAAACTGCCTCTTTAATGAATTTGCTCTAGTTGCATGTACACAGTTATGAATGCAATATATTGTGACCAAGATATTCACTGTGACTTTTCAAGATAGCAAAATAATTGGAAATATCTAAAGTGTTGGAGCTAAGTTTAATAAATGACGGGATGTCCACCCATTGAAATACTGTATCATGTTAAAAATGAGTAAAGGTTACACTTACTTTCAAGCTGCAGTAATCTTATCAAATTAGGCCTCCTGGAAGAGCTATAAAAGCTATTTGAAAAAATATTATTCTATTCAGAGAAGTAAAAAGAAAAAAATCAAGTGTATCAGTCCAGACTGAAAGAGTAAAACCCTAGAGAAAACAAATCACTAGTCTGGACATATTCTCTCTGCTTTGTACCTCAGGAGATTTGACAGTCACAGCTGGAGAAATAGAGGACACACTGAAATATTCAGTGGTCTTCATCGGCTGGTACTCTGACAGCTGAGGTGAATAAAAGGTAAGGGTCTGAGATTACAGGTATAGAACTGAGCCACTCGTGCCTAAGTGCAACTTCCCTTCGAAGTCACCTGCTGTTAATTAAATGCCATGTACTGAGAGAGACAAAAGAAATAAAAGAAATCAAATGGGACAAAGTGATGAGATCAAAGCTTCCAGCACAGCATTCAGCAATCTGTAGGAATACAAAGTGGCACTCAGGCCCTGTGGGAATAGAGATGAGCTGGTGAGCAACCAGAGCTCTCATTGAGAACATGGAGGCAAGGAACTTTTAGTTACAGCTTTGAGGGTGCTGCTAATATACTCTAGAAGAACCCTAATCTAGCTGGATTCTCCATCTCAGCTGTCAAAACTAGTTTGCCTGTGGCCCACTGGCCTGGCCTGCTAGAAGAAAATTAAATCTGCAACCAGAATCTCCATAATGTTTAAGATTTCCAAAAAGTTAGTGAAGCAATTAATCAAATATAAAAGAAAGATCACAACTAGACAGTAAAAAAGCAAATAGCGACAACAAATTCTGTAACTATTTGCAATTAAGCCATAGGCTTTAACTGACCCCTGAAATCAAGAAAAAAATCACAATAGAAGAAAGAAATTATTATTACTGAATTATAGTAAAATACAGGGAGACTTATAAGATGCTGAAACAGTTCTTGGAGTAAAATATGTGTCATAAATACTATATATACCTAGCGCATACACTTTAATGTATAGATTGACAAGAGCGCAAGGGTGAAAAATGAAAATCAAATTATGTTTTGGAGGAAGGCAGGAAAACTTTCACCTTACACATAAAGATTATTTTTATAAAGCAGAAATCAATGAAATAGAAAATATCCAGTAGCTAATGTTGAAGAGTGCAGTCAGTGAAGATCATTATGAAGAAGAGATCACATTGATAGGAGAAAATCTGCAGTGCTCACATCTGTTGTAATTCTACCATAATGAAACCTTGTACTTGAATCTCTACATGTGTAGAGGTAAACAGAACAATGGAACTGAAGAGATGATTCAGAGGCTGACTCCCACCTGTACATTCTATCTTCTGCAATGCAGAACCCTCCACTCTCAATATAATGGACAAAGGCGTGCCTTTTCAGCAAGATCTAGATCACATATAAGTTCATATAGGAAAAAAAAAAAAAGGTTTACCTTGTACCTCACATTATGCAAATAAAATGGATGTTATCTGGATTATAAATCTAAATGTAAATGGTAAAACAAATATGAAAGTTCACCTGGGAGCTTTCCCAAGGAATTTAGAATTAATAAATACCTTTTAAAAATATTTTATTTGTTATTTTAGCTGTATGAGTATATTGCCTTCGTGTGTGTAAATGCATCCATGTGTCAGAAGAGATCAGAAGAGGGTGTTGGATTCCTTGGAACTGGAGTTTCAGACTATTGTTAGGCATCATGTGGGTGCTGGGAATTGAACCTGGGTCCTCTACAAGAGCAACCAGTGTTCTCAACCACTGAGCCATCTCTCTAGCCCCCTAGTAAGAATGTGTGTGTGTGTGTGTGTGTGTGTGTGTGCGTGTGTGTGCACGTGTCTTTGTATGTATCATGCATGCCTGGGCATATGCTGGTGAGCACACCAATAAGTGCATGCATGCAGAGGCCAGAGAAAGACTCTTGGATGCCTTCCTTAATCACTCTGTGCCTCAACGCCTTGAGGCAGGGTCTCTCATTAATGGGAGGCTCGTTTCAGTTAGACAGTTGGGCCAAAGAGCCTCTGGGATTTGCTTGTCCCGATCCCTAAACACTGGCACAGCAACCTAGAAGCTCACTTCATAACAGCTACCAAGTGAGCTTTCTGATTATATCAGTGCTGCTGGTTTATAGATCAGACTGCGAATACCAAGAGGTTTAGCAGTTCCCAAAGCCACAGCCTCTTCTTCAGGTAACAGGTAGTAAATTGTGACTGTTACCATTGGAGGTGACCTGATGAACCAACACTGTTAATACAGCTTTTGTAAATGAGCAGCACACAGCTAGAAGGGAACAGATTTGTATGATATCACTTTTGTGTCCCTGACTTCTTTCTTGTGGACAAATGAGAACAGGTTATTGGGACTAAGGGAGAATAGTATGGTTGACTAGGTCTTAGGAGTTACTTGACTCAGAATTAAACTTGTAGTAAAGGTCCATTAATTATTATTTATTAAGAAGCTAAATCCTAGAGACTAAGTAACGGACCTAGAGGAGGGACAATAGGAACTGTTGACCTTTAAATCACAGGAGTAAAATGACTAGGAAAAGAATGAATATTTGAATTCAATGCAGCTACAAAGAAATAATTTTATTTTTATAATGGAGGCTTCATTTTTGCAACTGAGAAGACATAATAGCTAATTCGTACCCGAATGTATCAAAAAAGTATGGGAGAAATTCAGGAGAGAGATGATCAAAGATCTCATGTTTGAGCAAGGAGATAATTTGAAAATTATTACCCAGCATTTTACTGATTTCCTTTATATCCAAAAATAGTTCTCAAAGTCTTCCTAAGTCAGGACATGGTAGATATCTTTGGACTGAGTGAGAGAAAGGAGCAGTGAGGAAAATTTTCATGTTTATATTTTTGTATAAAAACGATTAGTATACACAAGTCTCCCTGTAAAAACTAATTTAATGATAAATGAATCTCTTCATTATATATCTATACATTTATTTACATAAACACATAATTTTGGAGGGGGCTGTAAATCAGCCTCTGTATCTGAATTGGATGCACATTAATGAGTGACAGTGGTCCTTTGTCAGAACCTCACAGCGTAGTGAAAGTGGAGTAGTCTGAGGGTGGCATGCCTGAGGACCTCATTGGGCATCAACTTTTGAAAGTTGAGAAAAGAGTTCCTTGAAGTTTAGCTGAAACACATCTTAATATGAGGCTAAAAAGCACTGCTAGTAAAGGATAATATTAATAGATTGTTTTAAACTTAAAATGAATTCATGATTTAAAAAATGAAAATGCAAGCACAGTATACAAGAATATATTTGTCATGTATATTAGCCATTAAATATTTGAAATAAGATGGCCGCTCCTATATTTCAAAAAGTGGTAAAAATGCAACTAACAAAAACTTTTAAAATATTAGGCTCATACCTGTGGTGATGGCGTGTTCCTTTAATCCCAGCCCTCTGGAGGCAAAGGCAGGCAGATCTCTGTGAGATAGAAACCAGCCTGGTCCGCATAGAGACTTCCAGGTGGGCTGGGACTAGGGAGACTCTGTCGAACAAACAAACAAACAAACAAACAAACAAACCCAAAATAAAAAACTTAGGCTTATATAAAATAGGATATTCAGAAAGCCTGTCTCCTGTATTAAGCTTTACTCACCCAGGGCTGGGGGACTATTAGGGAAGAGGGTGCAGAAAGACTGTAAGAGCCAGGGGAGGAGGTTCATGGCTATAAGGAAACAGAGACTTACAGCCCCCACGGACTTACAGCGAAGAACAGGGATAAATGAATTGGCGATAGCGCACGGGAGTCTTGGAGGCTAAGGGTGCTGTCTGAGAATCTGATATTTCCTACTTGGCTCCTATCACTTTGCAAACACATGCTTCTTACTGGACTTGGTTTGACTCAAGCATTAATTAGCAATAACTCACTTAATTTATTCCGAGATTTCCTATACAGTTCAGTTTTGTTTTATAATTTGTTGTTCTCAATTTTTTAGCGTGCATTTTTGGAAGAATTGTAACCAATTTAAAGAGACACAATGCTACTTCCTTTCTGTTTGGGGCAATTAGTGACGCTTTTGAAATGAAATGATGTTGTTATGACATTAAGTAGCTTGGGAGAGTAAAGTGCTTTCCTTACGCACAAAACAACGCACCCCAGTGAATACTTGACTGTTTTTGATTAAAGAAGGCGGAGGAACAGGAGAATACTGAGACAACACTTGAAGGAACACAGCAAGAGCAAGAATGTGCAGAGAGAAGAGCTCATGAAAAGCTGAGCTGAGTTTCCGTGTCTCAATGAGTTTTCAAATATCAAAAAGAAGCTTGCATAGTGTCGAGATACCGCATGGGGTCATAAAGTGTGAGAAGGATATCCAAGAGAAAAAGACCCAAGTTTGTAGTATAGTTCAACCAATAAGCAGGGTTCCCTCGTCCAGTCTGTTACACCTTCCAGCTTCCATTCTCTCTGGGTCTAAACAAAATGAACGTGACAAAAAATATGGCAAGCATTATTCAGCTTTTGAGCTTTTTGAGTCTTTCTTCAGAGGTTACATTTCTAACATGATTAATATTTGAAAAAATGGATTTTGAGGATGCTAGAAAAATTAGCGACATTTTCAATAAAGTCTTGAGGGTCTGGAGAGATAGCACAGCAGTAAATAGTGTTTACCCCACTTGCGGATGACCCGAGTTTAGTTCCCAGTACCGATATTGGGTAGCTAGGGATAGCCTATAACTCCGTTCCAGGGGATCCAACGTCCTCCTCTTGCCTCCATGACTACCTACATACAACACATTCACAAGATACACCCACATGAATAATAGAATTTTTTTAAAAAAAGAGCTTTAAAGGTACTCAAGGGTTTTTGAGAGTTAGCTAAGTTACATGAAATAGCTTAGAAATTCTTAGCAACTCTGGCAAATCTATGTCTCCTTTGAGGCAGTGATGTGCAGGTAGGGATTCCTTTTTAATTTTAATGGCCCTTAAAGCAGTAGGAATTAGACATGAGTATTCACCGAATGTATTTGTTACATTGATCTACGTAGAAAAAGCAATTAAAAAAATTGTTCCCTCACGTCTCCTGGAGTTATTTTTGTTTTCAGAACATGGCAGCTGCACCAGACAATCTTTGAAATTTCTATCAGCAGTGTTTGTAATTCTTCTTGCTTTTTTGACTCAGCATGATTATTCAAGGAAATAGGCTGAGTCCTTAATATGTGGTAACATGTCTTAAATATTTCTATAAGGAGTTAAGGAAAGAATATTCCAGAATGAGTTCATGGAGGAGTACTTTTTGATGATGATAAAACATAACACACAAAACCTTCATCTCATTTGTTTTTTTAAAAATTATTTATCTATTATCTTTATTTTATGCATGTGAGTATATTGTCTGCGTGCATGTACATGTACCTGTGCCGTGCAATGCCCGCAGAGATCAGAACTTCTAGATCTTCTAGAACTTGATTTACAGAAGGTTGTTAGTCATCAGGTAGGTCCTGGGAATGGAATCTGGGACCTTTGCAAGAGCAATCAGTGCTCCTAGCTACTGAACTATCTCTCCAGACCCAACCTTTGTCTCATTTGAATTGGCTTTTAAGGGGCTTAATGCCACAACACAGAAATAAGAAACATTGGGAATGTGAATATATAAATATATACCTTCAATTATAAGATGGGGCAAAAGATGGGGTAGTGCAGGAAAAGGAAAAAGTCATATCCATTACATATAGCTGAGGATTAAAGCAGTTATTAAATGATTGCACTTTCTGGACAAAATAACATAAATTATAAACAAAATATTTAAGACAAAGACAGCCACTTATGCTTTCCTTTTAAAGACACAAACCATTAAACTCAAAAGGGCCAAAATATTTTATTGATGGAAAGATGCAGTTGACAGTTTAGATGACATTTTCTAAATACAACCATCATTGGCATTTCAAACTTTAACCATTACATTAGCATTACAGTAGCATATGTTATGATTGGTTTAATCTAAATTCTAATCACAGTAAAATATGTTATCTTTTATTTTTATCAATATGTTACATACTGAAAATGAAAGAAATGATAAACTTTAAAGGCCCTCAGAGATAAAATCTGTCATCTGAAAAAGTGTAATTTCAGAAATCTTTTTCAAAGTCATATCCATATGAAGATATTTTATCTGTCCTCACAGCATCTCTGTGAAGCATTCCATTATTTGTTTTGATAGTTCTGTTTTACACATGGAGATATACGCATAGTCCATTTAATAAGGTTTCTGAAGTAATGTACCGTGTCAGGATATCACTAAGAGTGATTGATTGCCGTATTTTGTTACACAGGCTAGTACCTAACACAGTGTAGAAAGACTAAGTATTCAGTAAATAGTCACTGAATGATGGCCACACAGTGGGTAAACCATTTTGTTCCACGGATTCTAACACTGACACATTTGTTGTATATTCATTGACTTAAGAAATTGCACAGATGGAGCTGTAGCTGAATAGAGCATTTTATCCACTGTCCTCCATGTCAGATTGCATTGCTGCAGGAAGGGGCTTTGTAAGATGGTGCCGTCTCTTCAGGCCTGAAATTATACACCTCCATGCCTCCTTCTTCCCCATCCCAACGATAACAGCTACAGTAGTCTGGTTCACTATCATTTTGGCTTTTGTTTTGTGAATTAGGTCTGTTAGCACATGGCTGAGACCAACTTTTCTCACAAAATCTCTCCATTATTAATACTGAGTTTATTGATGCCCCAGCCAAAGTGAATATAACTGACCTATATCTTGGATCTTAAGGACTGGTTTCAGTCCTTAAAAATGAATCACTTGGCTATTTCAAGTAATGAGTAGCTCAGACTATGCTGAGATGATGACATTCTCAGATTGTATAGCTCAGAATATTTCCCGAGTTAATTTGTCATAAGTTTGGTGGTAACTGTAAACATGACAAAAGATTACAGATATGTTTTCCAGAGTTGATATGAAAAGGTTATAAAAAACATAAGTATTTGTGTCACAAGAAAGATGAAAACCCATGACAGCGATTTCCAGTGATTCCTTGTTAAAGTAGGTCAAAAACTGCCATTTATTTAATTGGCATTAATGTCCATTTAGCCAAAACCAAGTAAGACATCCCATGCACGAACCTGTGGTCTAGACATCTCATTTAAGCTTTTAGAGCACTTATATTGTTTCCTTGTTGAAAAAGAAAACATTGAACTTCACAGAAAGAATGTATTGAGAAATAAAAGTATGTTTGCATTGGTCACCCACAGTTATTGATTTATCTAAACATTCATCCACGTGATGTTTTTCATTAGCGTACAATCTGGAGAAATCTACGCATTTCATATCTCATTTACCTATCTCTTAAACAAATGATTTACCAGACATGTCTAAATTAAAGTATATTTCCGTTGGAGTCTTAACTGTGGCTCAAGACAAATCTTAGAGGAAAGACTTAATGAGCATTTATTTATTGTCTGTCATGTAGCGTCTATCAGATACTTTGAGCTTTAAGAGTATCACAAGGGACTTACAGCATGCTGGTGCAATTCTTACCCCTTCTAGAATTTTGCCACAACTAAAATAGAAATGGAGATGAATAGAAAGAAGCTATTAAGCGCTGACTTTGAGTAAACTGACTTTGGATATTTAGATAATGCAGGTGAGTCACTTTTATGTAAGCTCTTGTATCATTTAAAATTAGGACATAGCCCATGCTACCTTTTAAAAATAAGAATCTACCTGAAGCCAGAAATCTCATTTTGTAATTGTACCAATTACAATAAAAAGATAGCTATTAAGTAAACTTTCAATTAATTGGTGTACGACCTTACAGTGAATAGAAATACCTAAATGCAATAATCCTCCCACAGCAGCAAAAACAAGTAACAGATTCTTGAGTTTTAGACCCTCCAGCACATTTGCTCCATTTTCAACCCTTTTGTCCACAGCCTCTCTCCACACCAGGAAGAAGAGCAGAATGTTCACAAAGAAATTGGTTTCAGTTGCCTGTGCCACTGTGGACAAAAGAGACAATCTCCTTTTCACCATTTTAAAGCACTTGTCAGGGCCATGCTTGGGTGTTTATTGTCCTTGCTGTTTCTGTCCTGGAGAGTTTGGTTTGCCAGGGTTCTCTCCGGGGCGTAGTGCGGGAGTGACAGGAAACTGGAATCCATAGCCATTGTACTCATCCAAGTAGACACACTGAAAGAAGCTGATGGGATCTGAAAGGGGAGCGTGGTGATTTGTTAGAACAAGTAAAGTGTGAACAACAACAGAGCAGGCACTGTGAAGTAATACAGCACAGTGAGCATGCTCACTGACTGCACTCAGAAGAGCCTCCCCTGCTGCTGCGGAGAACTGAACTTCAATGTGTCTTAGATTCTCAATGCATTAAATCAAAACAACATAAGACTTCATGGAAAGTTGTGAACCATTGAATGAGCCAACATCAGTTAAGTGTGTGTGCGTGCGTGTGTGTGTGTGTGTGTGTGTGTCTGAGAGAGAGAGAGAGAGAATGTCACATCACAAGAATGTCACAGTGTGGTTCTTAAATTAGCGAGCTTTCCATTTGTCTTTATTCAGGAAGCCAGAAGCCTTCTGGAGAAACCCACTTACTCATTTATTCAAAGCTCTGAGGTAGAAGCTTTGAGCATAGGAAAGTGAGAAAAGTCGTATGTATATGGTAAGAGGCTGGTGAGATGAGTCATGGGGTAAATGGTGTCTACCACCAAGCCTGATAATCTGAGTTCCATTCCCAGGGCCCATGATGGAAGGAGAGAACCAACTTTCACAAGTTGTTCTCTGCTGTCCAGAACCTCTTTATGTCCCTCCTTCACAAACCTTACATGAATGAATATATGAATTTTTCTTCAAAAAGGAATGAGGTACAAATGATCGTAGTGCAGTGGGTAAAACCTGAGCTCTCGACTCCAAATCTTCCAAGAGGCAGCTGTGTTAAGAGATGGAGCTTAGAGACTTTCCTGTAATTATGGGGACTCGACATACAGGAAACTTGCATTGATATAACCTACCTATTGAGTCATTTTTAAGGAAATAATAGTTTTCAAGTTTTTAGGTAGCTTAGTTAGAAATTATGAACAACTGTTTATCAATTGGCAGAGAGTGGCAGGTTAGATTATGGCAGCTTTTCTTATGGATTTTGCAACGATAATCCAACGTCACCTCATCAAGACTGCTTGCATTCCTGTGATTCTCCCATTCTGAATGTATGTGGCTCTAGAGTGAGTGGCTCTTATGTGCTGCATCTCAAGGAACATATGCAGCACAGTAGCTATTCAGATGTCTGTCAATGAATGAACTAGTAATTTTTTGCAGAAAGGTGTATAGGAAACAATGCAAAACTAAGAGACATCATTTTCTCTGATAAAGCTCCAGATTTTTGCTTTCACATATGATGAAACTCAGTTACATCTATTTCAAAAATCATTTCCTCTAGCCTGTTCAATGATGACTTTATTTAATGCATATGTGGGCACACAATGTATTGCTTTACCATTTGATGAAATATATCTAATTTGAAAGCTCTGGGATAATGAGAATCTTGAACATTGGAATTTTGAAACTGTATGTGACTACTGATTGCCTGCTAAAATCCAGAATCCATACATCTAGGAAAGTCAAATGGAGCTTTGAATCTTAGAAGTGAATTTTAAAGCAATTGAAGTGCTAAGCCCCATTTCTACATTTTTTTGGACTTGATATGAAAAAGTCCAGCACCTCATTTCAACTGATCTATTATAAAGCAGACAGTAACACACATTAAAGCAAAAATCAGCTAAAGTACCCAGGATCAGAACTGTGTGGAATGGCTTGCAGTAAATGTCATGTCAGTCATTACTTGGAATACATTAACTCTGTGCCTCTTGCCTGACAGAAAAATGATGAATTTATCTTTGAAATATAAATGACCCACCTTGATGATGTTCTTCAGGTCTGTGCTAAAAATCTTTTTCTTCAAATACTGTTATTCTTCAGAGGGCTTAAAGTTTAATTTTGTAAGTAACAGCTTTACTATGAAAGGAGTTGGTAGTTTTAATTTAATTATAAACTTACTTTTCTGCTTCCTGGGGGAAGATACATCTTCAATTTCTTCTAGTGAATACAAAATGATGACAGTGAATCTTTACGCATATACAGATATATAAGCGGTATGTGGAGTACAGATGCTAATATATTAGGAATAGGAATTATGCTCCATATACACTCTGTTTTTGTTCAGATTCTATTCACGCATTCACTATAAAAGCTATCATTTAAGAGTCAGATATAGGGAACTGGAAAGTTGGCTCACTGGTTAAGAATACTGGCGGCTCTTGCAAAAGACCTGGGTTCACTTCCCAGCATCCACATGGCTGCTCACCACCATCCCTAACTCCAGTTCCAGAAGATTAATGTCCTCTTCTTCACTCCATGAGTATTACATGCACATGGCGTACTTTCACACATGTAGGCAAAACACTCATACACATAAAAATAAATTAATTTAATAAATTAAAAATAGCTGGATACAAGAAACAAGTCAATAAAATGGAAACAGGCTATCACCAATTCTACAAACAGGAAAACTGGTCTACTTGGGTTGGTTACTGAAGGCTCTGAACACATCCACATTCACTTATTTCCCGAGATGTGTTCTTTAATGCTGAGTTCCAAGATGGCAACAGCAGCATTTATAACATTTCTGTCTCCTCACAGGTTTATTGTTCTTATATGTTGGGAATTTTGTACTTTAATTATTTAAAAATATAGATTGTTTTAAACAATAAGTACCCTACTGTAATTTAGAAAACTGGAACTAATTCTTGTATGGGTTTTGGTCATCCTTAGTTAATTCCTTCCTTACTTCTTCTCTTCTACCTTTCCCATTTTCTACCAACTGCTCCACCTGTTCCTCTAATAAATGGGGTTTAAATGCTTTACAAATGAGAATCTGTGGTATTGTCTTATTAGCTCACTTAACATAATGTCTTCTAGCTCCATTCAATGTGCTACAAATAACCAATTCTGTTCTTTTTTGTGGTTATGTGGATGTATACCACATTTTCAATATCCTTTCATTCATCAACAGACCTCTGGGATTATTCCCTGTTCCTTCCACTGCAAACAGTACCAAATGAAGACAGGAATACAACTATCATTTTTGGGTAATGATTTTATCTCCTCTGGATACACAGTAGCAGGATTGGCAGAGGAGATACAAGGCCTAACTTTAGTTTCTAAAGGTATCTCCATATAACACCTTAACTAATTTGCATTCCCACAATGTATGGTTTCTCAGTAAAGCATCTAAATGTAAACTTAAATTCAAAATTTTATTTCACAAGACTTTGTTACACATGCATCTTTCTCTGTCTATTCTCACATCAGTGTATTTTATATTTCTAATGACGTTCGGGCACGTTTACAGCAAGAACTCTGCCAACTCTTACAGTCCACAAAAGCGAAAGAGAGATGGTGATTTTTTACCAACTCCAAAGTGGGAAACCAGGAACTCTTCAGCAAACAATACTGAGGAAAAGCTGATCAGCTTGGTTCAGACCCTCACAATCCAGATGAAGACACTGTTCTGGAAATGACTGACGGAGGTAAGATATGTGGAGGTAGCAGGTTTCTTTGAAACTTGTTTGTAACATGTGTGTAATCTGTTTGATGGAGATGGGGTGCTTCCCTTCCCCCACCCTCTCTCCTTTCTTCTCACCCTTCCTTTTTCTCTCTTTCCTTTGTTTTAACTTTTATGAGACTGCTTCTACTATAGGTGATTTTATTTTTTAGGCTTTATTTCATTTATGTGTATGTATGTTTGTTTGGAGTATAGGTTTGTACACATGAGTGTAGGTGCCTACAGAAGCCAGAGGCATCACATGCCCCAGAAGCTGCAGTTACAGGCGGTTGTGAACTCTAGTCCTCTGCAATGCAGAGCTATACCTGTAACCCTGCATTTATCTTAATTAAAAGAAATCTTTGATGAAAGAACAAGTTCATACTCCTTGATGAAGTGATAATTTTGTGATCTTTAGACACAAAATTTTTAAAGAATATTATTGCAGATAGTCAATGAATGCTCCTGATACTTTTAAATAATCTTCAATGAGCTTTGTTAGTATGCAAGGAAATGTATATTTTATAAATAATATAAAAGTATTTTAAAACAAATCTAGGGGCTGGAGAAATGTCTCAGTTAAGAACACTAGCTGCTTTTGCAGAGGACCTGGGGTTGGTTCCCAGCACCCATATGGTGGCTAACAAACTTCTATAACTCCAGTTCCAAGGGATCTGATGCTCTCTTCTCGCCTCTGGAGGCATTATACCCATGGAACATGCACTTTCATACATGCAGACAAAGCATTTATACACATAAAATAAAAATAATACACAAAATATTTAAAAACAAATCTACCACATACTATTGCCTAGAAAACCTGAGAATTGCATCAAGAATATTTAACTAAACAAGAAAGACAAAAGATTACATCCTGGGAGAAAACATGAAAATGAACTAAAGATAAACTCACCTTTAGCTGTCTTTGAAGCTGGTACATCTTTGGACTCTTCTGGAGTATAGGAAAATGACAATTACATTACACTCTATTTTTTTTTCCAAAGAGGAAGTTCTCTATGCAGTAAATAGTAAATACTTTTATGAGTCATAATTCTCTTAATCCTAAACACAGCATCTATTTTCTCCCTAAGCACACATTCCGACTTGGGAAGAGGACATGGAGAAGGCAACCCTAAGTCCTACATGGTTACCAGGTCTGCAAGAGCTGGCTGGTGAAGGGTGTGTCAAGGCTTATACCCAGCTGTACTATCTTTCCTCCTTAGAAAATCTCCTTTGAGAAACCATACCACCTTTGGAATTTAGGAAATCCAGGGTAAGTGGTTCATGTAGACAAACTAGATCAATAAAAATATATTCACGCACATCATTTATTAAGATTTATTTAAGATTTGTTAGACTTTCTGACAATTCTAATAAGCCCCTAAATTAAATCATATATAGCACAACAAATCTTTGACAAAGGTACATATAATTCACAATAGTCTTTTCAATAGGTGGCGCTGAGAAAACTGGCTAACCATACCAAAAAAAAAAGGAAATTGAACCACAATCTTCCATCATAAAGATGTCAATGCAAAGGAGGCTTAGGGTGAGAGATCTTGACAATGATCATGGCTCTGATTCCATAGACACGTGGACAAGCATAGGCAAAGAATAGGATACATATCACATTGACATATTCCTAAGCAGCAAAAGGTAACAAGTCCAGAGGTAAAAAAGACAACCAATGAAATGATTTTAAATATGTCTAAACCATTTAACTGATAAAAAACTAATGTATAAACAATATAATTAACTCATATATATGGATATAAATAAATAAGCCTAATTAAAAATTTTCATAAAAAAAAGCAACTGGAAGTCTGATCCAGCCCACTGACTTTCCACTCCCATCTACCTGAGCAACTCCAGCCATGTCCCCCAGTCCTCTTCTTCTTCTAGTCTTGGGCACAGGCCCACTTCTGCTCTTAGCCCCCCTAGACTACTCTCTTACTCATGACCCATCCACACCATCCTGAATCCCCATACTCAGACCAGCTCAATTTTTGAGTCTAATATGTTAGAGACTTCACAGACGTCTCCACACCCAACTTGTCATTGTATTCTTGAGACTAGCTTTCTACCCTGGCAGTCTCCACCCAACTTGCCTTGGATCCTAGAGACCAGCCTGCTTCCCTGTTAAATCTGATCCTGCCCACTGTGTCCCCTACCACTGTAACAACCCCAAACTCCCCCACACCAAATTCTGTTCTTCATCTAGCCTTAGGCGCAGGCACACTCTCACTCTTAGCCCCCCAGATCTCTCTACTACTACCTCTGGCGGCTGTGAGCTCTCCAAATAGCACCTTTCTCCACTCTACATTGGTACTGTCTATTGGTGTTCCTACACTGATGCAGGAGACTAGGCTTCTGTGCCCTTTTGTAGGGGACAGATCTCTGCAGACTGCTTCAGAAAGCCTAATTCAGCCTCTGCCTAGCAATTTTCCCAAACTGCTGTGCAGACCTTAAGAGAGAGAGTCTGAGAGCATCTGGTCTCACCTAACCTTGCCTCTGAGGGAAATGTGGAGCAGCTGGACTAGGAGCCATCTGGTTCCTCCGATATAAAATCAAAAGAGAGAACTTGAAGCCTTGACCAACCAGCTTTTCACATCCAATAAGAAAGCAACCAAGTCACATCAAGTATACAAACAGAATCAGACTTCAACCCAACAAGGAAGGCTCACATCTCACAAACAACAAAAGAAATACATATGCCAAAATCATAATGAAAAAATAATAATATGAAAGACCCAAATAATACGTCACTAACAAACATCACAAGTCCTATAAAAGAGCCATGAACTTATAGGAACCAAACTCTGGTGCCGTAATCAGGAAAATGCAAATTAAAACCACTTTAAGATTTCATCTTACTATAGTCAGACTGGCTAAGATCAAGAGAACAAATCGTTCCAAATGCTGGAGATGATGTGGGGAAAAAGGAATGCTCATTCACTGCTGGTGGAATGTAAACTCATGTAAACCCCCTGGAAAGCAATTTGGAGAACTCTTAAAAAACTAAAAATGAACCTACCATTTGATCAGGTTATACCACTCCTTGGAATATACCCAAAGGGCTCATTCTATTTCAGAGATCCCTGTACATCCATGTTTGTTGCTGCTCTTTTCATAAGAGCTAAGGTATGATAGCAGCCTAAGTGTCCCTCGCCTGATTAGTGAATAATGAAAATGTGGTACATTTATACAACGGAGTTCTAATGAGTGGTAAAGAAAGATGAAATCATGACATTTGCAGGTAAATGGATGGAACGCTTAACTGTTTTGCTAAATAAAGTAAGAACAAATCAGAAAAACAAACAATGTATGTTCTCTCTTATTTGTGGATCCTAGCCCCAAACCTTTGTACATGAGTATGTAACCTGATGTAACTGCAGAAACCAGGAAAATGGAAAAAGTAAAACACCAGAGGGAATCGTATTAGTCTAACAACTTAATGCCACATTCTACATACAGTATCTCTACATGAGTCCATGTGCATAGCTGAAGGCTACATAAGAAGAAACAGTGCCAGATGGGAAAAACCTTCTTTTGAGTTGTTGGCCAGGGTGATCCAAGACCCTCCTCAAATTACACAGGGTACTGCCACAGCCCTTCATTGCCTCCCTGAACTTGAAGGTGAGACTCTATTGCTGAAAACAGGACATACTTTGGAGACTGGATTTGGAATAATGGAACTGGAACTCACCTGGAAGCCACTTTCCCTTAATATTAGCACTCATAGCTCTGGAGAGCACTATGCAAATAGTCAAGGGAGAACATCAATTGATGGCCCAATACCAGTTTCATAGAGGCACTTTTATCTTGGGACCAATGAATGGCTACCTAATTGTGCTGAGAGCCCACTACATGAGTGGAAATTTATGTGTGGTACTGTAACAGAGCCAAATACACATGGCTGGAGAGGTCACAGATCTTAGAGAATCACCAAGGCTGTCACATTGGTAGGCTAACAAAACTTGTTACTAAAGGGAAAGTATATACCCTTATATTTAACAGTCAAGTAATCCAGTCACCACTCATTAAACAAGCTTTTTTTTTTTGCATTAGACAGAGACTAATAAAAATTATTACAGCTGATCATATACAGACATTGTCATGCCTAAGTGGCACATCTAAAACCAAGGCTCACACAATATGGAAGGGGTAAAGAAGTCACCAATATCTCTCTTGACTCTCATTAATGAAACTCCCACATGCAACAAAGGGCCAGTAACACAAAAGGTCCCAAATGGCTAAATCAAGGAGATTAAGAATCTTCAGAATGTAGGTCCCTGGAAAGTACTTTATATTAAGTTTCACTCACCCAGGGTTCAGGGGCAATCTGGGAAGAGGAGCCAGAAAGAAGTAAGAGCCAGTGAGGAGGTGTGTGACCATACAGAAACAGAATCCTACAAGCTCCTGGGACCTGCTCGTATGAGCCTACAGCAATCATTTTGGCATGCTCAAGATTCATACAAACTCAAGCAGACAAAAACCCAGCATGGCACTGGAGAAATGGGCAGCAGACCCCAAACTTTGCTTAAGAAATATTGGCCACTGATTACTGTTGGGTGAGGATGAGATAGTCTTCCTAAAGTGAGGGACTCTGGGTATACTGACTAGACCTCAGTGATTGAACCTGTACTCTGGTCACTTATGGACACTAACTTGACACAATAGATCTTAATACAGATGAAAGAATGTATGGATTCCAGTCGGGGCGTTATGAGGGGTGCTGATAGGGAAGGAGATTTGAGATTTGGGGATGACTGAGACTGATTGAGATGTTATGTATGAAACACACAATGATTCAATAAAAATATTTTTTAAAAAGACAAAAATAGAGAACAGGATGTGGGGGACATTAGAGGGAGGTGGAGAAAGGGGAGGGAATCGAAATATGATGAAAATCCATTATATGAAGTTCTCAAATCAATAAAAGTCTTTTCTTTTTTAAAAAAAGATCATTTAAAACATCATATCATGGGGACTAGAGAGATGGCAAAAGGACTCACATATTATAAACCCTCACATCGTATGTCAGAATGATCATTGTTAGAAGTCAAATAAAATATACTGACAAGGATTCCAAAAGAAGAAACTTTTATACTTTGTTGTATACACACAGACACACAAACTCACCCACAAAATTCTCTAAGACAAGAGAGAATAATTTTTGTATCACACAAAGGTAACTAAGCCAATTAGCATGACTGTCAGCTTGATCTTAATAATTATATTATTGTGCATATGAACATTAAACCTTCACATTGTATACTTTAAAATGTATAATTTGTGTTTATCCATTTTACCTCAGTAAAACTGGAACAAAAAAGACACTAATCTTAAACTGAAGCTCAAACACATAAACAGTGGCTCAGTGGTATGAAAGTCACTTTGTCCTTCACAAATTCTAACTTACAGGCATATATAGAATCTTGTGGAAGTAATTTTAAATCAACGACAGTGTTACAGCAATATAATTGAGCAATCTTTAGAACTTCATTGCAAATTCTTAGTACTTTAATTATCCAAAATAGGGACATTTTTGTTTTATTTACTTGGAGTTTGCATATTAACAGTAAACTGTTGGCTAATAACCAGAAAGGGAGCAAGATAGGTCAACATTTACATTTTCTCCAGTGGGAAAGAACAGTGACCTTCACAGAGAAACAGTATGTAAAGAGCAAGGTAGAAAACAAACAAAATTATTAGCACTTTTTTTAACAATGTACACTTAAAGGTTTGAATTGATATGTTTTAAAATATTTAAATACCTCTTTACTCATCATTGGTTGTATGTTTGGCTTGACATTCTAGTCTGCCTTTGTGGAGTTGAAATTTGGTTCTGTTTTTATTGTTAATGTAGCTTAATTGCTTTCTGTTCCGGTGTGAACAGCTAATTGGTCTGTACTTTTGGTTCTCTCTTGATTTTTTTACTGCAGGAATGGGTTAGTTCCAGGCTGACTAGTCCAGAACTTTTTACCAGGGTAAAGAGGTAAAAGCCCAAGTCTGGATATTGGGGATCAATTGGGCAGGTCTGACTAGATAAACAGAGTAGCTGTGAGTCCTGGAGCATCTCCAGAAGGGACTGGTCCCAAAGCAGGGAGGTGGTGACTGGGTATATGGGAACTGACCATGTAACAACGCTAGTTGGCAGCAGGAAGGGGCTGAGGCCCAAGAAGAGCTGAGGGGAACAGGATGGGCTTGTTCTCTTAGCTCATTTAAATACCGGATGATGACCATGATCTTAACTGAACTAATTAATGGTATAAAGGAAACATGTACATGGTGATGTTATGTTTAGAAATAACACAATATATACTATATTTAAGTGAATTTTTAAGCATTCTTAAATGACAGAAAATAGCTTAATTTCTTTCAGTAAATATTTGCATATTTATGTGTAATTTCTGCTTAAAGATAAGCTGGTACAAGCTGTTATCATTTTTGCAGATTGTGACACTCTGAAAAGTAAGGCACTTATTTTCAGGATCCATTTGTTCTCTTTGGAGAAATAAATGTGAAATAAATAATTAAAAACCTTACTGTATTTTTCAAAGATTAATTTATGTGTTTAATTGTATGTGCTCATGTGTGCCTGTGTGTGGATTTACGCATGTGTGGTCAGGTTCCCTTGGAGTTCAGAAGAAGGTGTCAGAACCCCCCGAATTTGTAATTACAGGTGGTTGTGTGAATGTTAGCACCCCGCATGGATCCTGGAAACCAAACTTGGGTCCTCTGTAAAAGCAACACTGCTTTTAACATATGAGTCTTCTCTCCAGCCTCGCAACTTTACAATCTTCAAATTCTGGATTTTGGCAAGGCTTTCAGGTAGGAGGACAGAAGCACAGGAAGTGGCTGCAAACCTTGCTCAGTTGCTGTATGGATGATACCTCTGTATATATAAGCGACCGGACAGCTACAAAAATTCATCACTAACTCACTGCCATTCTCTCTGTCAGAATTAAAGAAAGGAGTAAAGCATTTACGGTACAGTTACACCTACCACTTGACAGGGAACGGGTAAGTGTCGGTAGACCCCCTAAGTACTTCTGATCAGATGATGCTATCACCATTTCAACTTCAGAGGTGGAACCATTGAAGTCTAGAGACTTCAGGTCCTGGGACATATAATTAAGAAATAGGCTCACACTCAGATAATCAGGCCACAGAAGTTGTTTTGTTAATCACCACACCGTCCACTACTTAGAACTTTTAAAAGGTATCTCTGATTACAGAATCCATGCTTTATATTGCCTGACATGTGTCTACTGACAGGCACTGAGAGAATGAAGATCTGGGCACACCGTACCTTTGTGCAAAGCAGAAACGAAAGAAAAAGGATTCTGTCAAAGACCTTGGGCTTGCAGAGATGCTAAGTGTATGCGTCTGCATTTTCCACAATTTGTTTCACTCAGTGGAAGTACAATAGTTACTTTGTTGTCTTTGAAAAATTATAATGTCAGTGGTAGAGGTAAAATATCTATTTTTGTTGCCTAATCAATATAAGTAATTTAGGTAATGGTACTCCAAACATTTTTCTAAAGTGCATTACTTCGAATTTGAAATTGTGGACTGCGCTCTTCACTCACACAGAAACTTCAGTTTCAGTGAAACCACAGCCATCAGTGAATTTACTCTCCCATCTAAAGCAGGTGCTTGATCTGCTACATAGTCCCAAACAAGGGTGACGCCTTTGTCTGTGTAGCTTCCACGTCCATCTTTTAAATATACTGATATGAAGAACCAGGTTTTCTGTCACTATTTTATGGTCATTGAAGTAGAGCTACAGATACAAGACTTCCTAAACAGCTATCAACTTATGTATGTGAACAATAAAGAGATTATGACAGAGATGCTTAAATAGCGTCTGGCTGCCCCTCCCCAGTGCTGTGCTCATCTTATAGAGTTAGATAATTTTACCTGTGTTTCAGGTACACAATTTCTCTCATCTAACTTAAAGGTCTATTTTTCTGTTTTAACACTCAAGAGAAGTATTATTGTGCAATTAAGGGGAATAACCTGAAAAGGTTAAAAATTCTCTGTGGCTTTTACCTGCAACTTTTTACTGATCTCCAAATCTGATCTGCAGCCATGGTTCAAGAGTTTCAGAGCTGTATGCAATCCTTGGAAAGGTTCAGGTATTAAACCTAAGTTACTATGAATCCCAGGATAGCTTAGGCTCTGTGATGTTGATTAAAGAGATGAGTTAGAAACCCAATATGTGGGGCTAGAGAAATGGCTCCGTAGTTAAGAGTACTCACTGATGGTTCTTGCAGAGGACCTGGGTTTGATTTCTAGCACCTACATGGCAGCTAACAACCATTCATAACTCCTGTTCTAGGAGATCTGACGCCCTATTCTAACCTGTTTGGCATTGTACAACAAGGTGTACCTGTGTACATGCAAGCAATACACTTGCACACATAAAATAGAAATAACATATAAAATATTTTTAAAACCTATTATGTTGCCATTAAAGAGATTTTATACTTTATGCTAATATATTTGATTTGTATATAGTCTCTCTCTCTTTAAATAAATCATTGATATAAACACAAAAATTTTTTGAACTCAAATCTTGTCTACTAATTTGAAAGGCATGAGGAAGTGAACAGTTTAGCATCAAAGCCAATGTAGTAGGTAGGGTGTCTAGGTATATCATTGCTAATTACAAAGGCTTGATGCATGAAGGCACAAAAATCCTCAAAAATTACAGTTATAGCTTTCTAGTCCTCAAGAAGAAAATGTGCCTTGTTTCCATTTTGTATTTTCTAGTGTTAGAATCTTAAAAAAAAGTTTCATGACTCCAAAGAACTTTTATTTACATATATTATATATCTACTGATGATTAATGTTATAGAAATCAAAGCACACATTTTAAAGGACAACAATCTTAAGCATTTATTCCCTTAGTCAGAACAATAATGCCTTCGTACATCACTAGAACTCTGCAGAACTCCAATGTACAATCACTGGAATAAGACAGTAGAGAAGGCACAGCGCTTGGTGGTGCACACCTTTGATCCCAGAGCTCAGGAGAGGCAGGTGGATCTCTGTGAGATCAAATCCGGCCTGATCTACAAAGCGAATTTCAGGCCAGCTGAAGCTACAGCAAGACCCTGTCTCAAAAACCAATAAATGATAGATAGATAGATAGATAGATAGATAGATAGATAGATAGATAGATAGGAGCATGAGTGGAAAGAAAAGTAACAGGATATGAATGCTATTATGAAAGTATTTTTGTTTATTTGTCTGTGTGTATATATGCATGTGTGCATATGTGTGTGTGTGTGTGTGTGTGTGTGTGTGCAAGTACATGAGGCACAAGTAAAAGGACAACCTCAGGTACTAATTCCCATTCCACCTTGTTAGATAGGGTCTCGGTTTGTTGTTGCCTACACCAACAAGACTGGCTGGTCTATGAGCTGTCTCTGCCTCATATCATTTTAGCCTCTATATACTTGAGCTAATTGACTTCAATTATAATCTAAAATTTTCACAAGAATGTATTGAATATCTCTGATATAAATAACCTCTTTATTTTAAGATTTTTGAACACAATTTTTGAAGAAACAGAATGGAAGAACGACAGAAATCAGAGTGGGTTTGTTATTTAACAGTGAACACCATGATTCAGAGGATAAACAGAAAGAGACAACATGACTTGTCATTAAAGTTGGAGACACGAAACTGCGATTATTCAAAACACAGTTTGGGGTCTATGTTTAAGTGTGTAGGGAATGCAAATCCAGAGGTGTTGGGAGAATTTCCCTGGAGATTTGAAAAAGTGGAAAGATGAAAGTAGGATGGTGTTAGAGGAAAGCCACAGACAAAATGCAAAGTTGAAAGCAGAGATCAGAGGATAGATTAAACTTCAAACAATTTTGGGTCTCATCCTTAAAGAGGTTAAGAGCAAGGTAAATAGTAATGTTGGGTAATTCCACCAAGGAAGATTGAAAAACGAAGAAAGAACATTAAGACTGGAAGATGCCAACCTCTGGGAGAATAGAGCAAGTATTCAATACTAAAGAAATATATTCAGACTACCAAAACAGTAGGTAGTATAGAAACTCTTCTAGAAGGCTGGTGTGTCAACAGTGTGGAAGGCTTCAGAAGGGCAAGACACTTCACTGAGCTTTGCAACACTGAATTCCATGTCGAAATTTAATGAGGTGCTTGAGGAACATATGGGTGAGGAGATAGATCTGGGTGGTACATAGTTAAAGCTGACGGAGTAGTGAGGGAACATCCAGAGAGATTTTTTAATGAAGTATGGGTTCAGTAAAAGCCCCAGGAAGTAAACATGAGGAAAATGGTACAGAAGAGTATGTGCACATATGTCCAGGCAGAGGGAAGGCAACCCTTTAGAGTGGGAATTGAACATGCTTAGCTGCTGGTACAAGGATGAGAAATGGCAGGAAGGGAAGGAGTCACAGAAGAGCTTGATTTTTATTTTGAGACAGGGAGTATGACACCGTGCCCCAAATAACAGCAATGTTTCTTGATCTACAGGTGGTGGTAATTAGAATGGGAAATATTAAAAGACACTGTAACTTAGACAGAAGGTAAATTTTAAGGACTTCATAAAGGTGACATGGACTGTTAATTTTGTTTTCCATACTGTAAGTTAACCTTCTTTAATGATGACCAGAATACCCAGAGGACAGCTTTTAAAAATAGGAATGATCTATGTAAGCTCCTAGTTTCGGTTTTCAGTCCATGGTCCCTCAGCCTCATCACTCTGGGCTTGAGGTCAGGCTGAAGATTCAAGTGAGAGGAGCACATGGCAGAGGTTCCTCAGCATAGGTTGGACATGAAGCCATATAAGAGAATGCCTGCACCAGCTGACTCTCCAGTCTCCCCTATGTGCCTCTAGCCTACGAGATGATGCTGCCACATTTGGATCCTTTTCCCTGCCTAATTGACTTTCTATGGCTGAGGTATCAGACACATGCAGACTTGAGTTTTACTGATCTCTACACTTTCCAGTCTATCAAATTGTCATCAAGATTAGCCATCACACATATTTTTAAATATAAAAAGTTCCTGTGTAGTGTCCAGGCTGCTCTGCCTACTCCTAGAAAACATGATAAATAAATAAAAACTACCTAAATAATGCATGCCTGGGACCCACACAGTTACTACGTGCTTTTCTCTGCCAGTAATCTGTTTGGATTGCTGCAGTTCCAAGAGACACTCATTATTAAACATCTGGGAACCTTAGGCACAAACACAAAAGAAATCTAGCCTGGATTTTTGTATTCTTCCTCAGTGCTCTTGTTTCATTTAATTCAGTGCATGACTTTTGTGTCTATAGAGATATACAGAGCTCCAGATTAGTTTTTCAACTGGCTTTCTGAATTGCATATAAATAGATTAATAAAATACCGTAGTCTATCAACTTAAATTTTCCAAAAAAAATCCAATACCTCTACCTTAGTTCAAAGTAAGAGTTGAAAGTGAGTTTATTTCAGCCCCCAGGTGAGAGATGCTCTTTCAATACATTCTATTATTCAAAACGATCACGAGTTTTCAAGAAAATTAACTGCTACCCTGAGCAATAGCCACTGCATTCTTGAACTTAACTCCAGGGAATAATAAGGTATGCAGTGACAGTATACAGTTGGATTTTGCACATAGCCATAGTGAAGACAGGGAGTTGAATAAACCCATGTAGTCGCTTCAGAGTCCCATGCTGTCACTCTGATGATGATAAGACTCTCTGGAGGGCAATGTCAGAATAATTTAATGTCACACATAAACGAATGAGGCCACATAGATGGGACACAAAGACTCATGATGAACAGTGGTAAACATTTCACCAAATGTGCCTTACATAGACTTTCACAGGGTCAGGCAAGAGAAGAGAAGTGCTCAGAGTGATGCAACTTACACAGAAAAGACTTGCGGCAAAAGCTACCACTACATTGCTAATGTCTGGAACAAAATCTCCAGGAATATAATTACCCTTGCTCTGAAAAATGAGATAATTTAAAATCTAATCTAAAAGGTAAGAGACACTCTTTATTCTTAGTAATTCATTTCATACTTTTAATCACTTTGACAATAAAGTGTAATAAGTGGAATCTGTCCCATCTAAGGAAGTAGCAGATTTTCTTGGGAAATTGGCACCACCAATTATTAGCCTCATCCCTATATGAACTGATCAATAATCATTTATTGTGCACCGTCAAATATTATTTATATACCCTAGTGTTTAATCTCCCAAATTTTCTAAACTAAATATCAACACAATTTTAAATTTAAGACTAAAGGTACTAAAGGACAGAAATATTAATTTTCTGAAGTTGACCCTTCCCCCAATATCAGCCACTGTCCTATGAAACCATTTGTAGAAATTTGGTGCTAATTTTGTCCAATCAAAAACCACCTTGATACTGTTTATAAACATTCCATTCTGATAATAAATATCCAAATTGATTAAGGTTAGGATTCTATGCTCAAGTACTCTACATTTTTAATGACACAATTAGTGTTATAGCTTGGAATTATTTCCCTTTTATTATTTTATTTCTATTTTATGTGTACAAGTATTATGCCCACCTGTGTGTAAGTGTACATGTGTTGTGCTGTGCCTGTAAAGGACAGAAGAGGGTGGAAGATCCCCAGAACTGGAATTATGGACAGTTGTTAGCCACCATGTGGGTGCTGGTATTCAAACGCAGGTTTTCTGCAAGAACAACTAGTGTTCTTAATCACTGAGTCATCTATTGTCTATTAATAGTCAGTTAAAATCAGATTTACAGATAAAATTAAACTGTTTTTCACAGGTTAATAATTCTGATAAGATGATCAATTAGATATCATAAGAGCTCACTCACCAAACAACCAAATAAGACAAAAACCAAGACTTCCTATGTTTGGTTGAACTGCTGAACTCAAACAAGGTAAAGGAAGTATTCCTGAGGGAGCAAGAGAGGAGAGGTGGAACCTTAGGGGAAAAGTCCATGCGAAAAGTCACAAATTAACGTGCAAAGATGGGAAGAGAGACTGAAATATTTTGTTAGGCCAGAACAGTCGGATGAAAATAAAGTTTCCACCAGGAAATTCTGGGGAAAGAGCAGTAACATAGAGTTCACATGTTCTCCACTTTCTCAAGAAAACCGGATAAGCACTAAAACTCAGACTTGCAACAAAATGAAATGAACTTACAACTACTCTGGATGGGGACAAATGGTTAAAACCACAGTGAATGGTTTCAATCTGTAAAAGAGGAAGACGAGGAAAACCGCCAGGAGACTGAGTCGGACGCCCAAAGGGAAGACAGATGTCTTTTGGAGTGAGTCATGCCACCATGAGATCATCTGCTCAAGCGGGCAGGGACGTTTGTCCAGTCCAAAAGCAAGTGAATGCAAGGGGCCACCTTGAGGTCTGAAGCTGCTGGAGCAAGCTGGCACCTTTGACTCCTGGAAATAACCAGCTCGTTTCCAGGATGAGACCTCTTCAATGGTAAGAAATTGCTGAGTTGTGAATCGAAGTTGAAGGCCAGGACGATGTAGACAAAATGAGAGAAGCTGTCATGTTTTTGCATGTAGCTTTCCCTTGGAATTTTAGTTCATAATGACCAAACAGTAAATAGGCTTTGTTTACAGCACAAGTCCTCAGTAATAGTCTGCTGTGTGGGTGTACAACAGCTTATGTTTCCATTCCACTACTGAAGGGCATGTGGGTCATTTCTTGTTTGAGCAATTATAGGGTTAGTGTTATAAATATTCAAGTACAGCATTTTGTGTGAGCCGTAGTTTTTATTTCTCTCACCCTCTAGGAGGGAAATAGTGGGCTTAAACTGTAAACCTATCTTTATAAAAAATACTAAAGTAGTTTCTGTGATGTTGAGATAATTTTCCATTCCTAACAGCAATTATGAGAGTCCTGGTTGGGCAAAATCCTGTCCTTATTTCTTATATAGTGTTTTTTTTTTTTAAATTCATGTACTCTAGTACATGTGTGGTATTCTGTAATGATGCTTTATTTTGCATAGTATTAATGTCTAAAAATGTTAACTATTTTTCTTATATTTTCTGGTCATTTACCTATGGTCCTCCACAGTTTCTCTTGAAGTCTTCTTTTTATTAATTGTGTTTAAGACCATGTCATATAGTCCAGCCTTGCTTTGAACTCAACATGTAGCTGAGGAAAATTCTGAAATTCCAGAAATCCTCCTGCCTCTACCTCTCAAATGCTGGGATTAGAGTTAGGTACCACCAGGTACAGCTTGTGTGGTGCTGCGGATTGTACTAAGATGAGCACCCTCCCAGGTGAGCTACACTGACAACCCTGACTCACACACAACTAAAACAATGAAAGTTCTTTTTCAGATATGTGATTTTCTCATATTTTTAGTCTTTCTTTTCCTTTTAATCCACAAAACAAAATGATTTTTCAATATTGAGGCATATTTTAGATATTTTTACAGATGATGCTTTTGATCTTCTATATAATAATGCTTCATTCAGTCCAAAGTTCCAAAGTTACGCTCATTACAAAGTTTGAATAGTTCAAGTTTTGTATTCAGAAACGTAATGTATTTTGAGCTAATTGCTACATAATTTGTGAGGTTTTAATTAAAGTTTATTTTTTTAAAAATATGGACATTGGGCTGAGAAGGAGGTTCAGTGTGTTAGGCAGCTGCTGTCAAGCCTGATGACATTAGCTTGATCTCAAAACCACATGGTAAGAGAGAACCTACCCTTATAAGTTTTCCTTTGTCCTACAGACTCATGTTGTGGCACACAGGTGCTACCAACAAATACTGAATAAATAAATAAACAAATAAATAAATAAATAAATAATGTGATTTAATTCTGTTAGGGCTTAAGAACTGTTATTCAAACAAAAATTATTTAATTAAAAAAATTTAGATATTTTTCTGTTATATTTCATCAGGTACTGAGTTTATTGTATTTTTGAGCAAAAAACACATTTTGCCTAATTTAAACTTTTTTTTAACAATTGAAGTTTGTTTATGACTTGGCTTCTTTCCAATTCTGATGATTGTTCCTGCTCTACTCCAAGATGCAGTAGTTCTACAACTGCTGGATAAATAACTATTTGATCTGGTTATCTTAGTGGAACAAGGGTTATGAAAGAAAAAGAAGGAGGGATTGTACTTTAAAACAGTTTTTTGAGAAAAATTTTTTTTGCAATTTAGATTTTATGATATCAAGAAATTACATTCAAGAAAATATGAATTGATGAGTAAAGCCTGTCATGCATGAGAGTCTAACACAATAACACACCACAAATTTATGCCACAATATACTTTTGACACTGAACTTGTCATAAATTTAAAAAATTAAAATAATTATGAAGTAAGATAATCCATGTACAAGATCAAAAATAAGAAGATTGTAAGAATAATGAGGTGGGGACAGAATATGCTTGTGTTCATGAGGCCCTGGGTCCAACTCCCAATCACAAGAAAATAAAAAGAAATAGTAAGTCTTAACAATAATTATTATAACAAAAGTAAAGTATAAATATATCAGAATTATTAGATGAATTAAGTAGCGTTATGAAAAGGGGAGAGATTTTATGGTAATTGAGTGTTAACACTGATCATATTAGTTTAAATGGAGCAAAGACAAGATGACAGAAATTTTAAAAGGGTGATACAAAGGAAGAAGGAATCCACAGGTCTAGCATACACCTAATTATCAGAAGGAAAGAATCAGAGGGTGGAAAACACAGAAAATTCGTATTTTGAAGAAATAGTATCTGTGAAACTCTCAACTCTGTTAAGAACAACAACAAATGGATCCATGTATCCTGGAAGATTTTCACAATGTAATTATCTCAGAGGGCAGTGTGGCTCATACTTACAATCCTAGCACCCTGGGACTGACACAAGGGGGATCATAAGTGTGAGATCAGCCTGTATTTTCTGCAAGTTTCAGGCCATCTGGGGCTACAGAGCAAAGATTCCAACCTTCAATAAAAGAGTATCTGATTTTGACAAACTGTAGTCAGTGAACCTGGGGGAGACCAATGGCAGAGAGAAAAGATATTCATCCTGGAAGAAAAGTTAGTTAACTTGGTTGACGAATTCTTCACCTTAACAGTAGAAAAGAAATGAAATAATTAAAAGTTGCTCAAAAAATACAAATGGAGATCCAAATCAGGTGCCTCTGAACTGAACCGCCACTCAAAAGACTGAACAGATTTATAACAAGCAAAGCAAAGGAATTGGATTAATACTACATTCGAAACAAACAAAATGCTTATATATTAAAACTTGGGTCCCAGATTGCTTCATTGATAAATTTTATAAAACATTTAAAGAATTAATGTCAAATATTGACAAAGTCTTCTAAAAAATGGAAGGGAGGAACATTGTTCAAATTATCCTCTGAAATCAAAGTCAAACAAAGACTAAATAAGAAACAAACAAACAAAACAAAACAAAAAACCCCTACAGGCTACTGCCCTCTTATAAATGGGGATGTAAAACCTTCAGTGGAATACTAGCAAACTGAAGCCAACAACATATAAGAAGAACTGTATAACAGATAAGTGAAATATATCTAGAAATACAAATCTGGTTTATACAAAACTCAGTTACTGCATTATGATATTGCTATGGAATAAAAAGCCGAAGATGCCGGAAGGCATTTGCTAAAATCTAATACTCTTTCATAACTAATAAACAGAAAACCAGGGAAAGAAAAGAGTTCCTCAGCCTGATCAAGAGCTTCTATAACTTTAAAAAACAAAACACCCCCCCCCCGAAAAAAAAACTACAGTGAACAACCATCACGACAAAGAATAATGGTCTCTCTCCTAAACTTCCATGTCTTTTGCTCCACCTCTACTTTTATGTTCTGAGAGATTATTCTAGATATGAGAAGGAGCTCTGTTTTACGTTTGAAGTGAATATTTAACCTCACTGACTGATACAATGTAAGGCAGTCATTCTTGTGATCCTATGTCAACAGCAGCAGAAATGACTAACAATCCCCTTTTCCCAACAGTTCTTTTTTTTTTTTTTTTTTTTTTTTGAGTCAGGAAAACCTGGTTTTTCTTGAATGTCTACTACCAAACAATGACAACAGTAAGAATTAAAAAAAAATTTAAGTACCCATTGCTGTAATATATTTCAGTAAAACCTTTAAGATATTTTTATCTTTAAATACTGAGTTTTCTTGTTTTTGTATTTTATGTTTTCATTTAAGATAAGTCTTGAAGAATGTTTTATGATGTATAAAATATTTTAAAATATTTAAATTATTAATATCACCAAGAGATTGTTGCATTTAAAAATTCAGACATGTGATTGTTTATATTTTAAGAAACTATGTATTAATTGTAATGCAATTTAGCATATACCTGCTCTTGATGTCTGTATCCAAACTTCATAAGAAGCAAATTATACGTTTACTATATTTACAAAGAAAATGTTACAGAATCAAAATGAACAGAATATTTGAAGATTCTAAATCTATATCTTTAATCAAGAGGAAACCACAGAACCATAGTGTTTAAACTGTAAACATATTTGATGTCTGGAACACCTAACTGCTGTGTTGCTTTCTCTGGGGGAACGTTCCTGTGTTGTTGATTCTTCTGAGAATCTTTGCTTTCTTCTCAACAAAACCCCTGCTGTGTCAGAATGCAGTCCACTGTGATGTTTTCAGGTGTCTTCCCCAGAGGAGCCACTACCATACAGGCATGATGCCCTCTCTTTCAAACTATTCCTTTTCTCTGTGACATTCTTTCCCTTGTCTCCAGCAAAAATCTAGGTATGGACCGTCCAGATGTACAGCAACACAACAGAAAAAAATGGCCTGATTTGGTTGGAGGACTTAGTTCACCCAACAAACAAAAGATGTGGGTAACGGTTTTGTGAATCTCCTTTATTACAAGGGAAGCAAATGACTGACAAGAATAAAATGACTCCCCCTAAACAAGCCCATCTCTTCTATCGACAACATGTATACATTCTGAAGGATTGGAGGACGACAGTGGTCATTTATGTTACAAGTTATATTTATTTTATTCCATTTTATAAGTATTTTAATGAGATTTTGATGATAGAAATCTTCCACTCTTGTAGAGGACCTGGGTTCAATTACCAGCACCCACATGGTGGCTAACAATCTTCTGCAACTTTAGTTTCAGGGGATCTGATGCTCTTTTCTCAACTCCATGGGCGTTATGTGACATGGGTGCACCAACGTATATGAAAGCACTACACTCTTACACATAAACTAAAATCAGTAATTATTTTCTTAAATGAAAAAAGGAAGGAATCGTCCATTTCTCTCTTGCTTCTTCAAGGCACTAACTTTGCAGAGGAGTCTGTTCTTATCACCTTTGGCTTCAGGGCTGTAGAGAAAACATGTGGGGTAGAGTGGCTTCCTATGAACTTTCCT
The DNA here is from genome assembly GCA_035773235.1 of Eospalax fontanierii. Classification (NCBI taxonomy): domain Eukaryota; kingdom Metazoa; phylum Chordata; class Mammalia; order Rodentia; family Spalacidae; genus Eospalax; species Eospalax fontanierii. The sequence continues at coordinate 37,935,224 of CM069545.1, read as the reverse complement.
GAGGTTAGCTATAAATTTTGTCCTTGTATTCATGAGGTAATTCATTATCCTTGTAATAATTTGCCCTCCTTAATTACTGGTCTGTGTGAGGTGTTATTACTTTCAATCCAAGAAATTTTGAAAGACATACTTGGCAAATTTCACATGTTTATGATTCTTTTAAATTCTCTTCTATACCCAGCTATTGGATAAGTACTTGAAAAATATTTAGACCTTCTTGATCCAATGAAGTAGCCAGTGACTACATGGAGCTGTGGGGATCTGAAATGTAAATATTACAAGTGAAAATATGCCGTAAGTGTAACTCACAAAATAGGATGCATCTATGTCTACATATTGAGATATTTGTGTATACTGTATCACATAAGATATTAAAATAATTTTTACTGACTTAAGTCTAAATTTGTATATATCTCCCCAAATTTCAAGTTACACATATGGCCATCACTGTCCTTGTTTTTGACAACCCTGATTTAGAAAGACATTTTTCTCTTAAACCTGGAAACATGCAAAAGAATCCCCAATTGTTTTATTTAATTTTAGGAATTTGTAAAATAAATAAATAAATAAATAAATAAATAAATAAATGTAGTTCTATGTAGTTAGAGTTCCTGTTTTTTTCCCAAATCTTGACATTCATCTAGTACTTAATGGTGCTTGTGTCAATGAGATTATACTCACTCTGAATCATCCCATCCTTAGACATTATATACCTAAAAATGTGTTTAAACTCATGAACACTGAAAAGCTGGCACCAGTGTGTGTCATTCTCCACCATATGTGTTCTGCAGTAAACTATAAGTGATTAAGAATTTAACACCGCAGCAGGATTATCTGTGATTTATCATGAGAAGAAAATAATTTATGTGCAAGTTACATTTATTTTCAGGCTTGACAACATGATACGATATTTATGTCACAAGTTATAACTTCAAATAATATAGGTAAAATGTTCAACATAAATAACAATAGACACAACAAATTCTCATCACAGGCTTTAGTAAAAAAAAAAACCTTCAATCTTTGAATACATTAAAAATAAAAATGCTTATAAATTTCAGCTTGAAACTATTACATGGTGGTTTGCATGTGGAATGTCTCCTGAAGAAAATACAATGATAACTTGGTCCTCAGTTGGTAGAGCTATTTAGATATGAGTAATTCATAGGATGCTAGCCTTATTGATGGATGAGCTCACAGCTGAATGGATTATTAGAACATGGGCCTAAGCTGGAGGAAGTGGGCTAGTACTCGGGTTGTGCCCTTGAGAAGTACACCTCATTCATGGTGCCTTTCTCTTGGTCTCCCTGCATCTCTGCTGCCCCGAGGTGTGCAGTTTCTTCTACCATGTGTTCCTATCATGATGATATCTCCTCACCCTAGGCCCAAAGTGATGAAGCCACCCAACAGCAGACAGTGATCTGAAACCGCGAACCAGAGTAAACTTCCTTTCTTACATTGTTGTTCTTAAGTTGATACCACAGCCAGGTGTGTGTGCCAAAAGAATTTATCAACAACACAATGATACTTACTTGGTATTTTTGCAGGTTTTTCTGCTAAAAAATGAAAAGACATTTTATTTAGTAAGAGAAAGCATGGCAGTTTCAGCATGTATCAATAGTCTACATAAATGTATCTAATATCTCCTGAGTTCTTTCCTTCATAACTGATAATTTATGAACAAATACCATGAATGCTTTTTTTGATAGCTAAATGAGTCCTAAATATGAAAGTATATTGGTTCTCAAAAAAGATGTTATTCATCTCCGGTGTCTTAACAATTTAATCTTTTTAAACACTTACTAAAATCAGCAGGATCTTTGTTAAATTATGTGTTTAGGTTAAACTGTAATTATACCTAACAAATAAAATTGATTACATGATGTAGTTTATGTACACACTGTACAATTTCTCAGTTCCACAAACTATATTGAGAATTATTTCCCTTTCAAAGATGAATAAAGAAAAATAACTACCAATTATGCTACAAAATTGAGGAATATTTAAATGCATCAGACAAAATCAGTTGATTTACTTTTAGCCTCATTATGAGAGATTATTCGAAGTAATCTTTTCTTTTATATATATATATATGATAAAATGTATAAGGTAAGATTTTATATTTATATATATATGCTAAAATGACTAAAGTGAGGTGATTGTCTCAAATTTTATATTAGATATGATAGTTTCTTGGAAAAGATTGATGATGGATAACATGTCCTTTCTACCAATATCTGTTAAATTTAAAGTGCCAGGCTTCAAAATACAATTTTCAAGGAAATTGCATTGAATTTCTAAACTTTAAGTTCCACAGAGTTTCTAACATAGAATTAAGAATTACAAATTTACAAAATTATAGTTTTTAAGTAAGCATTTCAGTTGGGAGACATATTTTTAGTGATTCGATAGCAGCATGCCTCGAACAGAAAATTACAAAACATTCTGTTTATTACAATTAAAATAGTTTGCTTATCTAGTTTCTTCTTTGGATGTGCCTAGTGACAAATAATTTATTTGTAGTTTCCTGATAATATCACCAAAATATATGACTTTTTGAAAAGGGCAAGTATCTGACATTTGTATGCTGGCATTTTCTTTGTTCATGGTTATGGTGAATTAATTTAAAGAGCTAACTTATGAATAATAAAGATATATGCATAATAATAATTATTCTTTCTTTAGTCACAAATTAAATACATCACAGTTACAATTGTTTTAGGCTACTACATCACCTTTAATATTATTATGAAATTAAAGCACTGAATATAAGATGTTTTCTTCTGACATTATTTGCATCGATAATCATACTTCCAAATTTTTATCAAAATATAATTTTTTGCTAATTTTTTATCTGTCCACTGTCTCATATATTAATAGAATTGTGTACCTACAAGACTACTTTGTTTTAAAAAATTACTGTTAATACTGTAGTTTTGAATATCAACATAGCATCTGAATACTTATGAAGTTCAGGTTTACCTTTATCACATTTTGTAACTGAAGATTTCCTTATCTTGTTGGAACTGTTTATTTAAAATGTAGAGTAGTATGTTTTAAAGTAGCTTTTCATTAAAAGTTTGCCTCATTTCAACTATTGAATCTATGAGCTCAGAATAATTGTGGGGTTATAACAGTTTTCCCTGGGTAAATTTCAAAATGTTCCTTTTATATTCAAGTAATAACTAATAAGAATATGTAACAGTAGGAAATATTGTTTTATTGTTAAACAAAGACAGAATGTTAATGTGATGTTCTAGAAAAGTAGAATTCATGGAAAATAGGTAATCCTGATACTAGAATTTTAAAAATAAACAAAACTTTTTTTTTATTATGGATGGTCATTCTAGTATCTACAGTGTGCTTTCCTTCTGGTCTAATAGGTATTTCTTAGGTAAGTAAGGTCACTGTAAGTTTTCCAAATGAGTATAATGAAATTGGCCATTATTATATTATAATGTATAGTTTATTAAAAGAACACACCTAATGTTAAGGAGAAATAGAACATTCTGATGCAGTTTCTAACTTGTCCACAAATGGAAAAATAAATGAATGCTTATTTTCAATGACTGGCGTGTTACTCATTATTCTTTTCACAATGCCATCAACATACATCCATCTATTATTTCTTTTAATCAGTTGAATGCATTTAACATTAACATAGGAAATTTTCCTTACAGAGGATATAAATAAGTTATAACTCAAAGAACTTTGATTTTAAGGTTTGCCTTACTTTTCTTTTTTTTTTTTTTCTTGAAAATGTGTGTTCTTCAGTATTCTTTACTTCTGAACTTTCAGTGAAGAATCAATGGTCATTTAAAACAATGCTTTTGTTAATATATTTTGTTAAAGTTTGGGAATAAATTTTGTATAGTGAGTATTCACAATTCAAGAGTCTGTACATAGTGTTCATCAATAACTGGTAGACATTGCTTCAGGATTGTCTTGGTTAGTTTTATTGACAACATGACACAAAGTAGAGCTACGTAGGAAGAAGGCAACTCAAAGGAGTGATTTCCACAATCAGACTGCATTTGGGCATGTCTGTGGGGCACACTTTGATTGCTAATTGACAGAGGATCGCCAGCCTACTGTTGTTGGTACATTTGTTCTTGGGTGGGCCTGGGCTATATGAAAAAGCTACCTGAGCAAGCCAGAGAGAGCCGGCCAGTAAGCGGCACTCCTCGGTGACTTCTGCTTCAGGTTCCTGCCTTGAATCGCTGCCTTGATGAAGGACTGCAACCTATCACATAAAATAAACCCTTTCCTCCCCAACTTGGTTTTTGTTTGGTGTTTTATTACAACAATAAAAGGCAAAATAGAACAGGAATGTAAGTTCTTACTCTTTTAGATATAAAAGGAACAATGTGATGCCTAAACTTTTTGAATTTTGAAATGCAGTTCTGATATGAAATCATTGTGTTCATTTTCATGAATTGCTTAAGTCATGCAACTTATATAGTTACGCAGTTTTACTAGTTTGTTTTATTGGTAATTAGATATATATGTCTTAAAATGTTATATTTACCTTTACTTTCCTTTTCAGGTTTTTCACTTTTCTTCTTCCCTAGGGAGAGAAATGAACATGAAATAGTCATCTTATAAAACATGATTAAAAAGATATTCTTGAACAAACAGTTGAAGCTGAGACTTAAGCCCATTAAAATGGTGTTTGGTCAGGGCTGTCCTATGGTGAGATGTGGTGGAAGAATCTGTGTGAGAAGATGCTTCTGCTTATATTCAGTCCCCCATATGCAGGGCTCCTGCGTTTTTTTCTTCCATGATTTGAAGAATAAGACTATGACATTTTAAAAATAAAGTCAAACTAGAAACAACAGAAAACATCTAACTTTCTATTTGTTCTCTTAGGACTTTTGGATTTGACATTGTGCCGTCGATTCTCAAAATAATCTAATGAATGAGAACAATGAGGAATTCACTTCATGTCTCCAAATTTGGAAGCTGTTAATTAAAGCAGAGTATTCATTGATTGAGGGTTTTCTTTTCTATGTTTTCAGACAAAAGAGAAAGAAAGCAACAGCGCAGTTTCAAGCAAACGTGGTAGAAGTGTGACTTTCTTTTTCACTTGCTCTTAGGAATGGTTCCTTAGGAACAGGGAGTCATGTTGCCTGTTTTGCAGATGAGCAAGCTAGAGAGCTGAACAGTTAAGGGATTCATGCCTTAACTCCAATATGTTACACAGCTAGACAGACAGAGAGTTTACACAGTGTTTTCACAAGTTGAAGTTACTTCACTAGAGAGAGCAAATATTTACCTGATTCTGTGACTTCTGAAGTTGCCTCTTTAGGAAAAATGAAATATTTTCATATTAAAAGGAAGAGAAATAGAGGATAATAATGTTTTATTTCAGTAGCAGGTAAATGAATTTTATTTTCAGATATTCCTATTAAATTGCAATAGGCAAATACACTCAAAATGACAAAGAAGCATTCACATGATCAATACTGTTCAGAACATTTCTACAAGTAACTTAAAACTTTCTAATATAATAAAGACAATTTTGAATCTTGTTCAAATTATATACAAAGTATAAGGTTATAAAACTCTGTTTCATAAATGTTTAACTTGGTCTTCATAGATGCATGCATTCATACGTTGAATACTATTTAATTTTTATATATAAGATGCAATGGCAAATTAGATAAAGGGGGGTTTATAGAAGGTAAAAACTTACAAGAGCTAATGCAACTTCTGGTGATAATATAAAATAACTTGAGACATTGCTTTTTCCTTTCAGTTAATTCATTGATTAATAATATTCTAAATGCGGCTTAGTAAGTTTTATATTCACAACAATTACATCATAAAAGCAATGTTTCCTGAAATTAAAGCTTCTTGGAAACGGTATGAAATGCATCTCTTGAAATATTAATTTCTAAAAAGCTGCTATTTTTCCCTATCAGTCCTTATATAACATTTTTAGAAACTGCTTCTATAATATTTTGCAATGACTATAGAGAATAAATCGCATTTCATGAGCAAAATGGCATTATTAACGTGTGTGTTCATGATGTGTGTGTGTGTTTAGGTGCATGTTCCATAGTGCATGGGTGACGGTCAGAAGACAGCTTTGTACAGTTGACTCCTGTAGGCTTTACCTGGGTTCCAGCGGTTGAATTCGGTTCACCAGGGTTTGTGTGGGGAGCACTTTTACCCGCTGAGCTACCTTGCTGCCTCATATACTCAGAACTGTAATCAAATACATGCCTGGAGGGGTCACTGATCCTAGAGAAATCCTATCTCTGTCATATCTCTAGACAAATGAAATTTCTTACTGTATGCTAAATATATATCCTTATATTTTTAGAGAAGTATACAATGCACTGTTCATCAAAGAAGCTTCTTTTTTATTGCAACAGATGGAAGCTATTACAGAGTTCCACAAGTGGTCACAGACAGAGAGTATATATGAAATATGCCTAGCCCTAAATAATACACCCACAGTGGAAACTCTACACCAAAGCCTCATGGAACATAGCAGAACGGGATGTAGAGAGAATACTGATACATCTCTCAACTCTCAGCAGCAAAGCTTCCTCATACAGGAGAGTGCATTGCGTATAAAAGGCCACAACATTTAGTTTTAGAGACTAAGAGACTGTAGAATGCTTGTCCCTGAATAGGACTTGCATATTAAATCTGACCCATCCGTGGCTCAGGGACCATTGCAGAAGAGGGGAAGGAAAGATTGTAAGAGCGAGGGATGGTGCATGAACATAAGGAAACACTGTCTTCCAGGCCTCTGGGAACTTGCTCATATGAACTTGAGACAGTGGTAACACAAGACCTATGTGGACTCAATCAAACAAAAACCCAGCACCGAATAAGGGGAATTGGTAGCAGGCCCCCAAACTAACCTAGGAACTATTGGCAACTAATTACTGCTGTGTGAGGGGGAGTAGACTGTCTTTAAGTGGTAGACTCTAGATAGACTGACTATACTCCAGTGGATGAACTTGCACCAAAGGACATCTAGGTACAAATGCTTGAGGACTTAACATATATGACAGAATGTATGCAATCCGGTGGGGCAGGAGTGTGGGGAGCACGGAGAGAAGAGGGTCTAAATTTGATTAAGCTATGTTATTTTTAAAACATCTGAAATGATCTACTTACTTGGAGTTGCTTTAGGTTTATCTAAAAAACAGAAAAGAAAATGAGATAATTTTCTACATGTAGCATATTAACTCTATTTCCTATTTTGTTTTTATAGCTAATGGGAATGAGGCTAAACATATATTAAAGTGAGCAATAGAGAATTCATTTCAGCACCCTTTAAGATACTTTCCAACAAATTGCCATAAAACAGATGTAAAATTTGAGAACACTGAATTTTTCAGTTTCTTCTATAATTTGCAAAATTTCACCTTTGAATGGAAAGAATATGAATATTTAAAAATAATCTGAACTTCTTAGTGTTTCTGAGTGACATAGAATGAAAATTCTGTCACTCTTCTTTCTGGGAGCACATTAATATTTAGTAATAACTTGAATTTTCCAAACCTAGTTTGAAAAAAAAAACTTGTTCATGAAAATCTATGCCCTATAAATACATTTCCCCTTTCTCTACTATGTCTTACCTTCTGAAATTATTAGATAAATATACATTAAGCTTAATTTATTAGTAATCAAAGAATATTTGATTATGATGGTGAAATATTGGGATCATGAATAAGTGGGTCAATTAAACTCTAATACAGTAACTATGGGAACACATTGATGCAACTTTTAGTAAAAACAATGACTATAAAAATTATATCAAATATACATGTTTGCTGACAGATTCTACCTTAAAGAATTTTCCCCTTAAAATTTACAAAATAAGGCATATTTGCTAAATATTTAATTAACAAAATAGAAAGTAGATATCATTATTACATACTTTCAGGAACATTTTAGGTAAAAGTTTAACATCGTGAATCTCAGTGTTCTTAAATGAATGACATACAAGTAAAATAAAGTACTGTTAATCTGGAAAGTCCTCATGTAGTGATATTTTTAAATGTTTTAAAATACATTCTTTAACATGAAAGGACCACAAGCAGAACGACTTAAGCACCCTATGATTTGTACAAGAAAAAGGAATTAAGGACAAATGAAGAAATAACAGTGAATCACACAGAGAAAGGGGAGAATGATATTTTTCTAGTTAGTTTCTTTTGTATTATATGCAGCTGAGCATCACGAAGCATTACATAATATTGAGTAATAATATAAAGGAATTCAATTCAGCTAGTTGTTATATTCATTTGAATGAATTTATTTTAAGAAAATATATCAGGCTAAAGTTCTTAATCAGTAAAATTTAACTTGTGTAATTTGTAGACTATTTTAAGCTGTCAACAGTGAATTCAATTCATCTGCATGATAAAAGCAATAATGTTAACAATGGTTAATACCAATTGAATTGAAAGAACTTGTAAGTCATGAAAGTAAAGTTGGTTTGGTTGTTTTGCTGTATTATGTAGCATGTTTAGATGATCTTGCTTTGATTGTCTATAGTACCACAGCCTAAGGTAGAGTATGCTACAAAACCAAGAAACTAGTATCAATAAGCAAAATAAAAAGTGTTTCCTTCATAGTGTTAGTGTTAAAATTTAATAATCAGGGTGTACAAAGCACATAAGCCCCAAAGGGCAAGAATACCTGTTTTTGTTGCTGGAGGTTCTTTTTCTTGATGTTCAGATTTTTCTAGTTAGGGAAATAAAAATTCACGGGAGCTATGAGTATTCTCTGGACAGCAAGCATTTCCTATCTGTGTGCCTACAGATGACCTCAGTTTACACTAGAAACTTGTCCCTGGGCTCATTTTTAAGCAACTTGTAACAGGGAAAATATATTGCCAAGGAATGTGCTTTGAATAGGGGTAGAGTCATTTTCAGGACACCCTGACAAAGCTTTCTCTGGGCACCTGACAGCACCATGTATCTATCCTCTTGAGACTGTTTAAGAAGAAGAGCACATAACATGGTAGAGAGGAGAATTTGAAGAGGCCTACTTTCCTTCATGCTATGTCACAAGCACTTAGTGCTGGACATCGTCAAGTTGTTTAAAATTTCATCTAGAGGTGCACACTATAGAGTACATGATACTGCATATCCTTCTTGTCCTGGACTTCCCTCCCTTTCCAGGCCCAGTCAGAATCATCACAGCTGAATCATAATTGTTTCTAGGATGCATCCAAAGAACCAAAATGTATCAGTTTTGGACATCTGTATTAGTTCTCTGAAATTATTTAAAATAAAAGTTATTTAAAGTAATGTTTTACTCAAATGCAAATTTCAAAGAAAGAGAGGCACAGTAGAATATCTTGAAAGGAAATGGGAGTGTCTGTTAACTGAGTTAATCCCTGTCGTAGCCTAAGTGCAAGTACAATTAATGACCTTTAGAGTTAGTCTTAGTTTGCTTTCAGCATTTGTCTTTTCCTTCCTTCGCGTCCGAACTTAGAGTAATTCCTCTAAAATTAATGGTGATTTTCTCCAACATTATGTACCAGAAGTGAAGTAGGTGGGAGGATGTAGGAATCTAGGTCTCCTGAGACTAAATTTGATGCTAGTAGACCAAGTATTCAAGAATAGAGTTTCATAATTGAATTGTATAAATGTTATGTTAAACCCACACACAAAATAAGATATAGAAGCCAATATTCAAACCACAAAATGTCACAAGAACAGCACTACAAAAATAAAACAGAGTGACAATAATATGACATATAAATCCAAGCCATGGGTCACTGATGTTACAATGCACATGCATTTGAATTAGGCTCCATACAACCATGGCCATCTCCTATACTTGATGAGCTATCTTACCTGTCACATTTAACATTAGATCTTATCACTTTGTTTTTAAACAGAGGTTAAATATATGTGACCCACAGTCAGTCATGCCTTCATCTTACATGGTTTCCTGAAAAGGTATCTAAGGATCAACATTATAAATTTGAGGCAATATTGGACTCAACGTCCCACCTACTTATATGTAGGCAAACACATACTTTCTGAGCTGAAGAAGCGTCTTTTAAAGTATCTAGTTCAAACTGTGTGTCATAGCTACAGGACAAAATCAATGAAGTTTTGAAGCCCAACTTATGAGGCAATTTTGCTATTTTACTAGATATTAGAAGGTGCTTATAATTTTGTGGATTTCTAAATGCTAACATCTGATTACAGTGCAATCAATAAAGAATATAATCGAAACTTAATAAGAATAGCTATATAACATGACAATTATACATACTTTCCCTTCCTAATCATTATGTATATTTACAGAATTTTTTATCTACCTTTAATTTTGGGTATTTTATTACCTGTGTGGACTCACTTGTTTAGTATTAATAATAGCAATATAGCTTTCAGACATTTCTTCTGTGCAAATTTCATGAATCATTAATTAGTAGCAAAAGATAAGGATATTAATTTCACAACAGCAACATGAATTTAAATCACATATTCAGATAATTTAGTTGTAGGCCACACTAAAAAACAATCAAAACAACAAGCAAATTGTTAAACCTGAAGTTAGTAAGTTATGCCTCTCAGGTTTATTCTTATCTATTTCTTACTTGCTGGTTTAGGCTTGACTGTGGAAAATGAAAGAAAGTAGACTGAATATTGATGATACAAATCACAAGAAAAATAACTCCTATTTATGTCTATATGTTATAGCATAGATCCCTTTCATAGATTAAAGTCACACTACTTTCTTTGAAGTTACTTCAAAATATCAAATACATTTCATCACACTGCTGAATGTAAAGCTGTCAGAACATATAAAATGCACAGAAAATTTAAAGCAATATATATATTTATAACAGAAATATATTGAGATCATTTTTCAAGAATCTCAAATATCTACATTAGAGTGAGATACTCTAGGGTTAGGGGACACATTATTACTTTACATTGAAAATTAAAGGGACATTTACTGTTATAAATTTAGTCACTGTTTGGAATAACTAAACAAATGCCATTGGGTTGAAGTGAATGGCATCAGGATGCTTCCATCTATCTCATCACATCATAGCCTATAATTTTTTCTGAGTTCTATTTTCTTGCAAGAAATCGCATTTAAATTCTATCTCATTGTCTCATTTCAAAAGTAGAACACTTCACAGATGGCTTGCTTCAGAATGATTATGAGGAAAAAGTTTGGCTCTCCTAATTGTCAAGGTGGGTAGGATTTTCATCTGGGACTCAGAGGAGGGAGATTAAGGAATGTAGGATGTCAGTACAAAAAACACAGGGGTTTTCTTTCTCTGTAAGGGAAAGACCCCAAAATTGCTAAAGTGTGTGCATTCCTCTTTTTCCTCATGTGAAATAATGGGGGATGTATTCTGATGATCATTCTTTAAAGTGAATTTTAAAAATGATATAACCACACAGCTCTGAGGAACCTTCATGGAAGCAAATTATGTTAGCATACTACAGACAGTGGCAAGTCTTGGAGTCCTGTCATTTCATGTTTAAATTAATTTACTATTATTGTGTGCATGTATGTATGTGTGTACATTCACGTGAGTGTATGTATGTGCATGTGTGTGTGCATGTGTGTGTGTGTGTGTGTGTGTGTGTGTGTGTGTGTAACTCTTACCACAGTGCTCTCATCAGGACCTAGATTTTTGTTATTCTGAGATTTGAAAAAATATGATTTCAAAATAAAGTGAAAGATCTAAGCATACATGATAAAAAATTTAAATTAGATTTCCTCATAAATTAAATATAAGCTTAGATCAATCATACTATAAAAGGTAATGTTGAGTAACTTCAGTTTTTACTATTTTGATGAAATTATTTTAAAGTTATTCACAATAATTTAGAATTTTAGAATTTATTAAAGTTACACATGCTTCGTACATACTTGTACATAGCTATATGCACAAAATTGATACAGAAAGAAAAGCATAAAGCAACTTACCTGGTTTTTCGTCTGTGGTAGCTTTTACTGGCTTGAGAACCTTTTCTTCTGTGGTAGGAGAAAATGTTAATACAAGCAGAAATTTAGAATACATCAGTACAAAACAACGACATATTTGAACCTTGGCATTTTGCGTTTGTTTAAGTAACACCAGTGATGAGAAAGCATAGAGTTTCTCAATACAATATCAAAATATATCATCTTTTTAGATTGGCTGGGTATGTATGGCCTACCAAAGCTAAATCAAAATGACAAATAATTTTAAAAGATCCATAACAACTAATGACATAGAGGCAGTAATTGAAAATTTCTGAAACTACAAAAATCCCCAAACCAGATGAATACAGCTCAGATTTCTACCAAACATTCAAAGAACTAACACCAATTCTCTGTAAGTTATTCTATAAAACAGAAAAGGAAGGAACACTTTATGAAGCCAGTATTACTGATAAAAAAAAATCAAAAACACAACAAAAAATAAAACAAGGCCAGTTGCTCAAATAAACAAAAATGCAAAAATCCTCACTAAAATACTTGTGAACCAAATGCAAAAGTGCATCAGATTTATCTCCAACGATCAAGTCGGCTTCACCCCTGACATGGAAGGGAGATTCAACATATACAAATCAATAAATGCAATCCACCATAAAAATAGGCCCAAGAACAGAAACCACAGGATCATCTCATTAGATGCAGAAAAGGTCTTAGACAAAATCCAACAAAGATTCATAATAAAAATCATGGAGAAATCCAGAGATACAGGAGATGTATCTCCACATTATTAAGACAATATAACACAAATCCACAGTCAATATCATACTAAATGGAGAAAAATTCAAAGAATTCCAATTAAAATCAAGAACAAGACAGGAATATCCACTCTCACCATTCTTGTTCAATGTATAACTTGAAAGCTTTGCTAGAGCAATAAGAGATAAAGGGGATATAATTGTAAAAAAAAGCAAAGTACCTTTATTTGTAGATGATGTGATTCTATGTATAAAAGACCCTAAAGATTTCACCAGAAAACACATAGAGCCAATAAACATATTCAGCGAAATAGCAGGATATAAAACTAACTCACAAGAGTCAATAGCCTTCCTATACATCAAACACCGAGAAAGAAATGAAGGAAAACCACCACATATTTTGGAATAAATCTAACCAAGGAAATGAAGGACTTGCATCATAAAAACTTTGATTTTGAGGAAAAAAACTGAAGAAGGTTCCAGAGAATGGAAAGACCTCTCCCACTCATTAATATTGTGAACATGGCCATTCTACTGAAGCAATCTACAAATTCAGTACAATAAAAATCCAAAGATAATTCTTCATAGAAATTGAAAACTAACCTCAAATTTCATAAGGAAACACACCCAAAAAACAAGATGGTCAAAATGACTGTGAACAATAAAGAACTGATGGAGGCAGCAACCATCCTCAATCTCAAATTATAACAGTAATAAAAACAGCATGGTAGTGATATAAAAAGCAGACACACTGATCAGTGGAATAGAGTTGAAGATCCAGATTTAAATCAACAGTTACAACCACCTGATTTTTTACAAAGGGGCCAAAAACACACATTGGAGAAAAGACAGCATGTTCAGCAAATGGTGCTATTCTAATTGGTGCATGTAACACATGTACATGCACATCCCTATTCTCACTGTGCACAACACTCAACTGCAAGTGGTTCAAGGACCTTAACATAGGACCTGGTACCCTGAATCTGTGGGGAATAAGGCCTCCCAACACAACCCTCTCCATAGCCCTGCTATGGTGGCTGTTAGGTCTCTCTTGACAACAGGCCCTTCCCGGAGGCCATGAGACCTTGCCTTAATGTACCTGAGCAATCTTGCGAGCTTTGTGTCCCTAACCGGTGATCTGTGGGACGTGTAACAAGTCATGGGACCAGGAACTTGTGGTCTGCAGTACAGAGATACGCTTCAAGGTTGTAATATGCTGTCTATAAATCAGACATGACTTAACGTCATGGGGCTCGCCTCTTAGAGCTGTTTTGTTCTTGATAAATGCTCAGGATGGCCCGATCTTACTCTATGGCCTGGAACCTGTGGATAGCTTGTTTTGATCTGCACCTGTGCCTTCGTCTGGAAAAATCCATAATGTACTCCCTTTGTAATGCCAAACTAAATTGTTTTGAACCAGGTACCGTTATATACCCAGAAGTTTCCTGGGAACCTGAACTTTTTACCCCTTGCTGATTTGTATGAATCTTGTAACATTTGTGTGGGATATATATATGGGACGAATTTGCAAGTAAAAAAAAGGAGCTTCCTCAATCCCTAAAGAGAGTGTTGCATGTTTCTTTAATCCCGACGTACCCTCGCAGAGACTCGGACCCAGGGCCGTGCAGGCGCAGCATGAATCTACCTGAATCTAACAGAAGAGAATGTAGGGAATACTCTGGAACTTATAAGCACAGGAAAGGACTTTCTGAACAAAACTCCTATAGTGCAGTGGTTGAGTTCAACAACTGATAAATGGAACTTCGTGATACTAAAAAGCTTTTGTACAGCAAAGGACACTGGCATTTAAAGAAAAACCCTCCTGTATCCTTTGTGCTAATTTAAATTTTCTCCCAACCTTCCAAAATAAATTTTGTCCTTTTGCTTCTGTGAGATATTACTGTACTTATACACAAACAGGTGTATCTTATGAGATATGTGCTCTTTTTTCATTTCTGTATTATAATAGGAACATGAAATTTTGAGCTTTATTGTGCAGATGACTACCTGAAAATCTAGAATTAGCTTAGGAAATCAAAAACCTTACAGTGTGAACATGGATACAGTGGCATATGCTAGAAATGCCTCATCTTCTACAATTTTGTGGAGTAACGGAGTACAAGTTTTGGAAGAATGTCCTGCTCAAGGCGGGTGAATCACATCCAAACGCAGAGCCCAATCACCTGGGTGTGAGCAGGGATGGACTTGGTAATAAGCCCAGATCTGCTGTGCAGACGCCACATGTCTACATCCTTCCTATTGTTAAGCTCTCAATAAAATGGTGATGAAAATGGAAAGACTCTAGAAGATGATGGCTTATGGCACGAACTGTCCTAAGCAGCATGAGATTTGACTCTATAATCTTCCTTTTCTACAATCAGAACAAAGAGAGACAACGGGATGCACCCACACAACCTGGAAATACCTGATTTACCACGAGGAGCAACTTGTTCCGGTTTGGCTATGTCTTGTTCTGAAAATAATAATAAAAGGATATTTAAGGTATTTTGAAGTTTCACATCTTACACAATGAATATTCTCTTGTGATTTAAATCAGTGATTTATAAAATAAAAATTAACAATTGTGACAGTGGAGAGAAAATACTTTTAAACATTCAGGCTATCCTACTTCACATGGAAGACTTAGGAAAATACAGAAAATAATTCTCATTTACATTTAAGTTGCCATAATTTTCATATCACAGGCTCTACTAAAGCACAGATGAAAAATGGATTAAACTGTGTTGTTTTGGAGATGTGCAAAGTGCTATTTTAAAAAATATATATTTCTATATATGAATTATCAAGGCTAGGGAGATAGCTCAGCAGTTAAGAGCACTGGCTGCTCTTGCAGAGGACCTGGGTTCAGTTCCCAGTGCCAACATAGTGGCTAACAACCATCTGTAACTACAGTTCTAGTGGATTCAGCGCCTTCTTCTGGCCTCTGTAGAGACTGCACACATTGGTGCATTAATATGCAATGAGGCAAAATACCTATACACATAAAAATAACAAATAAAATATTTTTAAAAATATTTAATATGTGCATCATAAATGAAATGAATATACACACTGTGTATTTGAGCTTTGTCAGAAGAAGCTGAAAAGAATAAGAAACTAATAATTATCTGATAAAATACAATATTTAAAATAGTAAATAAAACTTTAAAATTACACTAGACAGAATTAGGTTTTAAAATTTGGGGCTTTGTTTTTTTACAAAAATGTTGGTCTAGGAAAGTGACGGTGGTAGACTCTTCTCTAGGGTCTATGATGTCTCCAATCATGTGTTCTTGGCTATGTTTACAGTACAACTGAATCATCCTTAAGTTTCATTAGACATCTGTTGATTACCCCAAGATAAAAATGCAACTATTTCACCAATAAAGATAATTTTCTGGGCCAGTCATTGTTGTGGTTTGTAGGCTTTACAACTGGATAGAACCACTGATTGTTTCTCTCCTTTGGCAGTTTGCATAATACTTTCTAATACCATGAGAGCTAGTCTTCTGGGAAGAGGCTTCCAGGTCAGATCCAGGTCAAATTCTTCAAGTTCTGTGTCTGAAGTTATGGTGATGTCTTCAGCAATGGGGTCTTAGCATCAAGTTCTGGGAAGCAATCAAGAGCTGTGGCAAATGCCTGTATAATTTTGGGAGTCTCTTAGACGTCCCTGCCCAGCAACTTTAAGAGAGGTTTCCCTTGTCTGTCACTGTGATTTTTATTATATACCTTTAAGTTATATACATGCACACACACACACACACACACACACACACATACACACATATATAGTGTATTTTTCAGTAGTCAAGAAATAACACATATCCCTTTGGTTTTTCACAACACCCAAGTATTATTTATTTCTCTTTCTTCTCTTTCCCCTTCTGTATAGCTCTTCTCTCATCTCCCAAGTTAGAGCATCTCCCCCATTTTTTCCACTGTAATGTCTTAGTGTATTCTAATAGGTCTCCCTACATTCAGTGACAAGTGTAGCCCTCACCATTCATCAAAGAAGCTTATTCTTGCAGAAGATAAAAACTATTACAAGTATAACAGAGAGAATAAGTGACTGTGAGGTGTCCAGCCCTGAATGAAATATCTATAAAGCAACCTCTACACTTAAGGCTTAGGGAGCATTGCAGAAAAGGTGGCAGACAGATTGTAAGGGCCAGAGGGACAAGACAGTTGCTTCTAGTTAATGTATTCCAGACATGATAGGGAAGCTACACCCATGAAATCTCTAACATCTGGCAGCCCAACAAGACCTGCATAATGAACAAAAAACAGTTGACAAACCAATTTGGAGGAGGAAAATTTCATTGATTTCCTATCTCAAAAGGAAGAACTATAGACGATTAGTGGGTGCCAAAGGAGAGAGAATCGGTCTTCTGCAGAGACTACTTCCCTGAGAGGTTATTTAATCACATGTGCGTAGCCTTAAATGCATGTACATATGAGCATTCTTAAATGAATTCAGTACATTATATATATAATGTATATTTATAATTGTATGTGCATATAGATATCAAATACATATGTACATGTAGCAATCAAAGAAGATGACAAGAAACTGAGAGAGGGTTGGAGGGTCATGTGAAGTGTTGGAGAGGAACAAGGAGGGCTGGAAATAATGCAAATACGATACTCGTGTATGAAATTCTCAAAAAAAAATATTGAGTTGGAGAGATGGCGCAATAAGGGCACTTGCTGCCAAGTCTGAGGATCTGAACTTGACCCCTGAAAACCACATAATGGAAGGAGAGGAACTATCTCTCAGTAATTGTAACTTACTTCGACTTGCTGGCCATAGCATGAGTGTACACACACACACACACACACACTTACAAAAATAGATAAATAAATGTAATTTTAAAATTAAATACTGGTATATAGTTAAATGTGCTCAACTTCAGTAGCAGCAGTCACCAAGAAAATAAATCATATATCAGCAGATAGATATTGACAGGCTTTGCTGCCTTACAAATATAGCATTTAGAAGAGCAACCAGATGCAAGTTATGATCAACTACCAGGAAAACTATAGTTAGGAGTGGAAGGGCTGTGGCAATGCTGTGTATGCATTTATATTTGGATTTTAAATTAATTAATAAGGAAGAATCTTGCTATATCATTCCTCATAATGAAGGGATGGCTTCCATAGAGCTTGAGGACTTTTATGACTTGCCTCAGGTCAGCAACTAGTTGGTACCAGAGGAAGGACTTAAACATTAAATGGCAATGTAAACTAAAAGAGGTCACCCTGTTAAAAAATAATGGAGTTAGTCTAGGACAATCTCTTAGTAGGGGTACCCAGGGTTTGAAAAGAAAAGGAGACATAATATAGAATTCTAGCGCCAATATTAAGAGGCTTGAAAGTCTTGAAAAATAATTTCCTGAATTTGGCCTGTGAACAGTCTCCATAACTATTGCCTTTGGATGGCACTTGCTAAGCTGCCTGTTTCTGTGATGATGAAAGGGGTTTACATGAGCCTTTCAGGTTTTTGTCATCACAGTCTTCAAATAGTCCATGCTTTTGCAAATTTATGACTATAGTAACTATTATTGGAGGTAAAGGCACAACATTAACAGTTCTTATTTAGTCTGAAAGGAAGCTGAAGAATATATTCTGAAATCTGAAGTCACTTCTGAGCTTTGTATAAAGTCATACTCTAGATAAGCATTACCAATGGGATTTTAAGTAAGTACTGCAAATCTTTTTGGACAATAGAGTTGAAGGAAAACATATCAGAAAGAACTGAGAGACTTTAAATTCCTTTGGTATCCAATGAGACCTTCAGTTCTAGCCCCAGGGCAGAACTGGCCCTGAAATGGTTTATATCGTAGCGCCAGTTAGCATCGTCATGTCCCCAAGTGGACTTGGGGGACCAGCCTGAGGGGTCCGGGGTGAGTAGACGCAGAGTCAAGCTGAAGACTCTGGAAGTTGGATGGGAAGCAGGCCAAGCAAGAGGTACTGCAAACTCGTTTACTGAATAGGTGCACAAGCTCTTATAGGTCTGGAGAGCCAATGATCTTATGGGGTGGGGTCCGAAATACAGCCAATAGTATGTTTGTCCCCAGGTAGGCAGGTTCTTTCCAGGTGCTGGTCTCACAACTAGCCAGAACAGAATGCCACACCCACAGGAGCCATGCCTCTATTCCTTCTAGCAGGTGGCCTGACTAGGCCCACCTTGCATTATGCCCAACAGGTTAAAATAGTGTTACCTGGTTTTGATTCCTTTTTAACTTGAGACTCTGAGAGGAGAAGAAAACAGAAAATATTAATTCTAAAAGAAATTAACTAGTACACAAATTTGTCTTTGAAAATCATTATTTGTTTATTATAGTAGAAAATGAAGAATTTTACTAATAATTATTTCAGTTTAATGCTATTTAGTTAAGGAGGAATTATTAAATATAGTAGCTTAAAATGTTCTATGCACTTGTCTGTCATTAAATTGTTTAAAATTTGCTTCAGGTCAGCAGGTAACAGTTGAGAAATGACTTAAACCTAAATTATCTGCTTATTTTAAAAAAATGAAAGATTATTTGAAATAGATCTAACATATACACAATGATCCTAGAGACATGGTCAACTGTGTATGACGGGACACATATTTACTAGAGATTGGATATGTGGCTTCCAGACCCACTCAACCACCTCTGTACAAAAGAATAAAGATGAGGAAATATCTAATGAATACTTTTATCATTTAATCCTCTTGAATTGAATGAGAGGTGGATCAGGCTTTTGAGAACCTGAAATAAGCAAAAAATAATGGCTGGATAAAAAAGGACATAAAGTAGATAAATTGAAGATATAATGATTGCAAAGGGGAACCTATAGAGAAGATGCCTCTTGTTCAATAGGGCAGGGCCACGGGCCCACTGGGCCCAAAAGAGAAAGTACTGAACAAAAGAATTCATTTTTAAGAGTTAATGTAATTAACTAGTTTGGGGAAATTGTTTATACCCCATCCCCTGCTTTTCCTTCCAATTTTAGCACTTGGAATGGGAATGAGTGTCTGATGGCTGTCTCACCAATTTATTTGTAGTCAGATAATTCATTTTATGAACACAAACTTACACACAGGAAGAAGAGTTTTACAGCAATTGTCATGTATACCTAATGTGAATCAACAAGCTCATGATATTGGGAATTAACAGGTAGACCTGACGATGTTGGGAAGGGTACATGTATTTAGTATATATGAAAGACATAAATTTTTGCAGGATAGAGGATGGACCTTTATGGATTGAAATGTTTCCTCCAAAAAGATACACTCAGTTCCAACTTCTAGAATGTTATGTTTTTCGATATAGGATCCTGACAGATGTAATTAGTTGGGATGTGATGATAGGAAAGTAGGTAGATACTTCATCCTCTGAGACTTTTCCTTAGGAGAAAAGCTACAGAAACAAAGACATACATGGAGATCATAACCATGTAACCATGGAAACAGAAGTTGTAATGCAAGACAAGTTATACCAACAACGCTGGTAACCACCAGTTCAAAATTCCAAAGTGGCAAGGAATGATTCTTATCTGCAGGTTTCAAGTAAAACATGACTTTCTCAAAACCTTGATTTTAGATATTTAGGCTCCAATATTTGGAAGGAATGTATAGCTAATCTTTTAAGTCAACCATTTTTTGCGGTATTTTATCATAGAAGTCCTACAACATGGAGGCACTTAGTTACCACGAACCAAAATTTTTTAAGTCTTTTAAGAATCAGATTGCTGTTGCTGCTGCCTATTAAAGCTCATGGAGGTATTTATTTTAACTTAGAAGCCTAGAGAAAGAGAAGATGAGTACAGAACATTTTCTGATAAAACATCTGTTATCAGTAAGTTTAGCAACATAATGTGATTTAGTGAGAGTCAATTCAATTGAACAAGAATGAAATTTCTCATTGCATTTCATGTATGTAAATAAGAATATTTTATAGAAATTCATATTGTATATGGATATGTAATATTTGTTTTTTAATGCTGATAAAGGATAACTTTTGCCATAATATTTGCAGTAGTGTAACACTTTAGAAATACGCTATACTTCATAAATATGAAATGCATGCATGAACTTATATATAGAAATGCATACCTGACTTCTCTTCCTTTTTAATTTGTGGCTCTAAAAATGAAAGTATGATGATTACATAATGATATTAATTACTTGTATTACATATATTTATTTTCTATATTATCCATTATATTTTAATCTTTCATATTAATTTAATTTTTCTTACTATTATGGCAAAGAAATGCAGCAATTATAGGTCTCTCTCAATTAAATTAAGAATAATTTTGAGAAAAATGCAAACGCAAGATAAAATTTTTAGTGATGATGTTAAGAAAATTGTTAGCTTGGATTCCCAGTAAACAAAGAAAAAAGGAAAACCTCAGCATAGCATGTTAGAAATAAGTTACATGTAAAAACACTGTCTAGACAAAGAGTGAAGCCACTGACTTTAAGCAAAATATTCAAATCATGCACTCATGGTTTGTTTTATTTACATATTTATTCATTCACTTATTGAGCATGCATGTAACATACGTGGAGGTTTAGGCTTCACATCTTTGCCTATAAAGAGTTGAAAAAAAATAAACATTTTAGCCATATAATGCTTATTAAATTGCCATGATTGAGTGTGATATAATACCATATATTCAAAAATCAAAATCAAGCAACACAGACTCCAGCTAAAAATATTGTAAAAATATATTTTATTTGTTATTTTTGTTTTATATGTATGAGTGTATTACCTGAATGTGTGTGAATGCACTCAGGTCATGAAATACCTGAAGGAGTTCAGAAGAGGGCATCAAATTCCCCTGGAACTGGAGTTACAGACCAGATCCTCTGCAAGAGCAGTCAGTGTTCTTAACCACTGAGCCATTTCTCCACTCCCTCCAGCTATCTTTCTTTACTGACTCCTGTATCAGTTTAATTTATTGCCCATGATCAAGTTAATAAATTCATAATTTATAAAATTTATTAAATTATATAATTCTGTGTTCGTTAACAAAAGTAACATGTTCACCAGTTTTTTGTAGTGTTAACTTCTTACTTAACATTAAAAAACACATAATTTAATTTTAGCATGCTATTTTTAGTCCATTGTGCTAAATGAAGAAGTTGAAGCTTTCCATTTTTTATTAAAATTATCAATGTGTCAAAATGTGTCATCTGCCTTAAATGATCTCTGTTGACTTGGAAAGTCTGAATGACTACAGATAAATGCGTTTATTACTTGTTGAGCAGCGAGTGCAAGGTGGGTGAACTTCCATAAAGGGTCAGTTATTCTGTAGGTCAGTTTGGGTTCATACGATCTCTTTCACAGGAACTCAGTTGGGCTGCTAAGAAGCCATGAGCAAGTGAACTGGCTTGACTTACAGATACCTCTCAGCACAGGAAAAACCGCTGCCCCGACTTTGCTTCATCCATTCTCACTTTAAATTTTCTGTCTTTTCTACACCAATAAAGATTTGGTGGGCATATCAAGAAAAGTCTTCTTTCAAGTATGTCTTCCCTTCTAAATGCTATTAAATAATTTCCTTATTCAACTTCCCTTTATCTGCTCGATTTTTAACCTCTGAATTCGTACTTATTTGTTATTTCACTATAATTTAATTTCTAGTCCCACCATTTTATTTTTTTTATCAAGTCTCTCTGGTCCCCAGTTCCCCTGATACCTGGCAAGACCAATGGACTTCTAAACCATATTGATCACTTTTCTAAATAACCATTTCCTGTGACTCTTGCTCCATTGTGCTGGGATGAGTATTAATACTACTCTCTTATTCTCAAAAATGTTTCGGTAACCTCCACTTTAGCTAAGCTACAATATCAGGAACCTGCTTATATCTCTCAGGGGAAACCAAGAAAACCCAAAGTATTTTAAAACTTGTTTTAGTGATGTTGGTCCTCAGACAGTGAAGCATTCCCTTGAATGCTGGGAAACAAGAAAGTTGCTCTATGATTGCTTCTGCTCGTTGTATGGAGAGAATTGTGGGGCCTTTGCCCAGAAAAGGTGAACCTAGGGAGATGGCCGAGTTGGATAAGGTTCATTTGGGAATCTGGAAAAAGGGAAGGCAGGTAGAAATCATCACAAGTCAGGATCTTGTAAATTGGAAAGCTGAAGAGAAAAGAACAAGTGCTCTAGAGTTGTGCGCAAGGATGGGTGGTTATGCTGTCACATGAGCACCTTACATGAGCACCGACCAGCACACAACAGAATTCTGTGGAGTCCAGATGAAGATGCCCTGGAAAGAACACGAGCTTTACAACAAGCAGCAATG
The DNA here is from genome assembly GCA_035773235.1 of Eospalax fontanierii. Lineage (NCBI taxonomy): Eukaryota > Metazoa > Chordata > Mammalia > Rodentia > Spalacidae > Eospalax > Eospalax fontanierii. Next base: position 37,912,239 of record CM069545.1, on the reverse strand, counting down.
CTGTGCGTTGCCAGCCCTCTGGCTACTTCACTATTTTCACTTTTCTGGGCCTTTTCTCTTTCATATAGTTTTCAACTGGGCTGTCACAAGCCCCATGGTAATTCCTGGAATTTTGATCAAGAATGCATGTACCTACATTTGGGAAGAGGTAACATTAACAATATTTAATGTTCCAATCCAGGAATGGGTATCCTGTGTTGATTTATTTAGAGTCTCTGATTGCTTCTATTGGAGTTCTGTTCTTGTTTTTATTTGCCTTCCTTCCAGTTAGATCTTTGTTCAGCTATTTGTTCTTAACAAAATAAATTTACCTGGGAAGTAGGATTCATTTTTCCCTTTACAAACTAATATTGCTTTCTAGATCTCTTTATTATTATGCTAATCACAAACTACTGTAAATATCAGCTTAAGCAAAAGCCTTCCCCTCTAAGAAGGCTGTGGAATACCTAAGATAGAAGTCATGTGCATCCATATTTGAATCTGAAAGCGGTAATTTGACATTATGAGCTACATATTTAGCTATTATTTGTCTTTAGATAAGCATATAAAAATAAAATCAAGAGAAGATAAATAAATGAAGAAAATGAGCAAAAAATGAACTTGGGAAGGCATGAATTCCAAGGTCATATTAGATCAATGCATGATGACATTGCTACAGTTTATCTAACTTGATGTATAAACTCAGCCCAGCTTTTTATTGTTCAGTCAAAAATAGAAAACATACACAGTTCACAATGTTCTTAAGATATAAAAGCACTCCATTTATAAGAAGTGCAATTGCAAGTAATGATATCAGAGATACATTTGTTGTATGGGTTCTCAGAAATAAAAGGCTGCATAATTCACCATAACAGCATCATCAATGATATTGGTATCGTAACATACAACAGCTTTTGTGGGACTCCAGGTACTACTCTTAACAAGCAATGATGACATTATCTCAAGCACAATTTAATGAGAGAAAGTTACTTTGTGTTCTGTAAATACAGTGGTTAAAAGTAAAGATTGAATTAAGGTTATAGATTTCATGCAATCAATATGAAAAGAGAGTCATGTTTCTTTCTAAGGCTCTATTGGCATAATCCATGTATAAAGTCAATGTGTGAAGACATTGCATAAAAATACAAGGGCATTCAGCTGTGATCTTGAAAGACAGCTGGGTGAAGAAAATTTTCATTTAAAAGCTCTACTGTTTCATAAAGCCGGGTTATGACAAATATCAGACAACTTTCCTAGTCCCTTTTTGTTGCTGTGGTAAACATCATGACCAAAACAATTTAGGGAGGGAAGGGTTTATTTCAGCTTTTATGTTATGGTCCATCACCGATGGAAGTCTGCTCAGGAATTCAAGCCGAAACTTAAGAAGGACCTTGAAGCAGAAACCATGGAGGAACATGGCTTAAGAACTCATTTCAAGTCATGTTTTAACTTGCTTTCTTATGTAGCCCAGGTCTGCCTGCCCAGGGAACGGTGGACCTGAAAATGTGCTATGCCTTCCAACTTTAACAATGAAGACAGTCCCCTAGAGACAAGCCTGAAGGCCAATCTGATTTAGGCAAATCTTCAATGGAGGCTTTCTTTTTAGATGACTCTAGGCTGTATCAAGTTGTCAATAATCTAGAACAAGACTATTTGTAACAATAAAATTCTTCACTTATAAAACTTTAAGTATCAGAGTTCATTTGTGACTCATCCTGGTGGTTCATGTGTGTGTACCCACTGATGAGCGCTATCTGTCCTGCTCTTACTATAAATGTCTTTCAGTGCACATTTTAGAGCAATACTGTTGTCTGGGAAACAGCCCCAAAAGACAGGGCATGGACCTCACCCTACACTTACTAAGTAAGCTGCTCTGGAAGTGGGGAGCAGAGGTTTGTCATTTAAAAACTTTCTTAGATTTTTCTGATGACCATTTATGTGTACAAGTTCTTGCCCCAAAGAGGCATTACATTTGAATTAGTATTTACATATAGACTTTATGCACAGTATCTTGATACAAATATATGACAAATACATTTGTAAGTTGTTGTAATCACTGACTAAGCCACGTAGAAAGACAAGAGCAAAGAAGCCCTAATAATAAAATATCACCAGTAAAATGTAAATATCATTCAGCCTGTTTACATTCCTGGTTTCATGGTCTTGCATAACAAGTTAAGAGAACACTGGACAAGTTTTAAATTTAAGAAAATAAGAACAGTGCAAAAAAGTGTAGATACATGACTGAAGGATAGCATCTCTCTATATATATATGTCTATCTACCTGTCTACCATCTAAGTGGATGCACCTGATGATGTCCAGGTATTGGCAGCAATCAGGGTGTAGACTGTTTATTGCAGGAGACCTCTATATAGAAGGCAGTAGTTCTCCAATAACAGGGCTATGTGGGAGATGAGCATTGTAAGTTAACCCCTCCAGATGTTTCTAATTCATATCGAAATTTTAAAAACATCCTTTGATGACCGTGGTTGTACTTACTCATAGCATTCATTTAGCCTACAAGTAAGAATACTTTTCTCAATTGTGGGTCCTAACTAATTTTTTGTTGACATTTAAAAGGCTTAATTAAGAGTCAGAGAGAAAGTTTTTCTATTTATTGGGATATAAACAAATAATCCTAAAAGCACCAATTGGATTTAATGAGTCATTAAAACAAAAAACAAAAGAAGATGACAGGAAGTTGAGAGGGGAACCTGTGGAGATGGATTTGGGGAACCTGGGGCAGGGAACTACGAGAGCATGGGTATAATCAAATTTCACTGTGTATGCTTATGAATTTCTCAGAGAATAATTTTTTGATTAAAAAAAATAAAGCGTGATCCCTCCCTGTTTGCCTAGAGCTGTGGTCCCTAACTGTGAACCTGGGCTCCACATTCCTTCAGTGGTGGTCTGGCGGTGGAGCAGATTGGAAGATGGAGAAAGCAGTTCCAGCTGAGTGGCTGCATCTCCACAGCCCCCTCCTCACTGGTTCCATGTTGCACATAGCACTGGTTTTGCCTCTGACTAATTTTGGGGTCAGGATGTTTCTGTCATTTGCAGGTTTAAGTCCTGGAAGGACTGATTCTCAAGAATGGACTTCCCACCACCCTCCAGGGCTGCTAAGGTCTGGACTCCATATGCAGTTCTGGGCATCCAGGCCCTGATGTTGGACCTTTTCCAGTCCCAGGCTCCAAGAGGTTTTCCGTCATTTTTCTGTGACTCTTCTACAGCCCCAGTTTACCTTCAGCTGTGTCCTACAGAAAAGGTAAAGCATCTAATTGCACTTCTAGGGATGTGATTGCATTAAATCAAAAATCTGCATAGTGAAGAGCAGATTAAAGAAACAAATTATAAAGTGGGAGAAAATTTATATAAACTGTGTAACTTATCAGGGAATGCTATCCAAAATATACAACAAATGTAAACAACTGAACAGCAAAAAAAAATACATCCCATACACATAAAATAAATCTAATAAATAAGATAAAAAGTGATTTTGGCATTGTTATTCAGATGTTTCCTCTTGTTATGTTTTCAATAATATTATTTTAAACTCCCCCCAAAACCATCAATTTTAGATTTAAGGTTTTGTCATATGTTTTTCTTCCTTGTTTAGTCTATGGGAATTAAAAAAGAGTCCATTCTTTAAAACAATTGGTTAAAAATCGTCTTCCCTGTTTTCAACTGAGTCTAAAAGCTAATTCAGCCTACTGTAGTAAAGATCTTTGAGAATGGGAAGAGGAGTTCTCTAAACAGACACCTGCTCCTTAAGTTGTCTCTAGTCAAGGGTAGTGACTCGGGCTTTTAAACAGAATGCTTGGTGGCAGTCAACTATCTGTGAGTTAGAGGCTAGCTGTGTGCACCTAGCTAGTTCCAGGCCAGCTAGAGCTACACTGTTAGACCCTGTCTTTAAATATAATTAATTAATCAATTAATTGGATGGGTGAAGATATGGGAGGGGATATAAATATCATGAAATTCTATTGTATGGCAATCACAAAAATTGAATAACATACTTTACAGGTCATCTTTATTACAGAGTTTGCTAGCTAGCTTGGAGTTACTCTGAGAGATAAAATTTATGAAAATTTAAATTTGTATCATTATAATTTTAAATACATGGATCAACCATGAAGTAAACACATGTATCTTTTAGTATTCTTTTCTACTTAATGTTTTCAAATGATATGTATGATATCTGGAATTTATATCTATCAGATGACATTTCTATATATCCTAAAATGAAATAGAAACTCCTTCAAGAATTTACATCTACTTTTTGGAGGCCATTTTTATCAAACTGGTCTCAGGAGAATAAGGAACATTTTTCAAAGTATTAATTATTATTTCTTTCCTTGAATTTCAGGACTATATAGATAACACTAATCCTCACATGTTTTCCTAATAATATCAAAAATACATTTCTGAATAAAAACTGATGATTTGTTATTTCAATCCAGTAGCATTTGAAAATCTACTACATTTTAAAAATGAAACCCCACTATGAGAGAATACTTCTGTAGGAAAAAGTAAAAGCCTCAGTTACCCAAATTCACATGCCAATCAGAACTCATTTTCTTAGAAATTTTATAATTTTGGGTTTTTTTTTTGCATTTTTATTGAACTTTTGTGATTTTCTTACAATATAAGTTGATGATATTTAGATCTGTTTCTCTCTGTGCCCTTTTTTCTCTGTCCCCAATTTGATGAACTCTCTCACATAATGGCCTGTAGAGTGTGATCTGTGTCCCCCAATGTCCTTCAGTGTGAATCTATCCACTGGGCTCACAAAGAGTCCCAACCCTGCAAGACATGCTCTTTCTCCCTCCAGCAGCCATTAATTGCCAAAAGTTCCCCAAGTTAGGCTGGGATTTCTTATCAACTTCCCTACATGTATGCTGGGATTTTGTCCCATTTGAGCTTGCATAGGACTTGTGTACACTGTCGCTGAGACAGAGCCTCCCTGCAGGCCTAGCTGGCCTGGAACTTGCTATGTGGACCAGGCTGGCCTTGCTACCACTGAGATTCATCTACCTCTGCCTCCTGAGTTCTGGGATTAAAGGTGTGTTAGGTTATCATTTATTTTATCATGTGTTTACTTATTTGGCATTTATGATTCCACTGTTATAATTTTGATTATTAAAATATGATATAACCTCATGAAACAAGATGAGGAAAAATTGCCTATCGTGATATATACTAAAGTCTCTAAGTTTATTGAAGCATGAAATGAATTGCTCATTCAAAATATACGCTGCACAGTTTAGGTATTAGTCCTCAGGCCAATTTAAATGACAGAGTGCTTGTTAGATGGTTCTTTACAGCAAAGATGTGTGTCCACAGCAAAGCCACATTCCACTGGGTTCTAAATTGCTGTGGATATAGATCTGAACAAAATCGCTTGTCTTAAAACAAGGTTTGTTTATATGCACTTATACTTAAACAAGCTTCCAAAGCAGAAAATCTATCAGGAATCGAGTGAACAGACTTCCTAAACAGGATCAAAACCAGGAGGAATTAGTCCATGGCATTTCAGGTTGCTTTTTATCTGACTATATCTCTCTAGTAAACAACATTAAATTAAAACATTTTTTTAAAGTTTTATTTCTCAGTCATGCACCTTTATTTTTATTGCAAATATTTATCAATTATTTTAAATATATTTTTAAAATTTTATGTGTATGAATGTACCTCTTCCATGTGTGTAAACTCACCCATGCCATGCAAGGCCTACTGAAGTCAGGAGAAGGCATAGGATTACCCTGGAACTGGAGTTATGGATGACTGTCAGCTGCCATATGGGTGCTGGGAATCAAACTCGAGTCCTCTGCAAGAGCAGCCAGTCCTCTTTAGCCACTGAGCCATCCCTCCAGCTCCAGTCAATAATATTTTGTTATGGCAATGCATAAAAATGTTTAGTCATTTTTTATGAAGCTATCTGTAGTCTATTTTTTAAAAATAAAGGTGACTTAAATATTTTTATGAGTCTAAGAGCATGTATCTACCTGAGCTTTGGAATGATTTGTGAAAAATATACCCCTCAGAGAATTTTTTTCTAAGAAATAATATTTCACCTAAATTGTGGAGATAATTAATCTGAAATAATTTCTAAACTTCAGGATTTTAATTTTATAACATAAAAATACTTTATCTTGTATGCCTAATGTCCAATAACTGCACATTTGTCAGGTTTTAAAAGATGCGTAAAATTCCTGTTCTGGAAAGTTATTCTCACATGTACATATTCGTACAATTTATAGTTAACATATTCAAAGTTGTGGCTGAAAACATGGTAAGCATTCCAAGAGAACTATCTCAACATTCTTAACAATCTCCATCAGGTCAATTTCTCCACCTATCAATTAATAAAGATCTTGATAGATCCATTTACTGTGTAACAAAATTCATTGCATTTGGTCATTCAAAAGCATTTCCTGAGCCCTTGCTAGACGTGTCAGAGGAAAAACAAAACATAACACACACAAAATTCCTACCCTGAGACCAGGAGTCTACTATCCCGAATTGCTATAAATATCATCTACATTTAATATCTAAACTTTGCTTTATACTTCTAACTCAAAATGGCTCACCATTCCAAAATTTTTGGTTTCCCAACCCCTTTCTTATTATTCTGAAAGTAGATCAGTATTAGTGTTCTTTTAAAAATACGGATTCTCAGAGCTGAAGAGTGTGTACTGCTCATACAGAGGACCTGAGTTTCCTTCCCAGGTAGGGTGGCTCATCAATACCTATAATTCAAGCACTAGGTGATCTGATGCCCTCTTCTGGCCTCCCTGGGCACTGCACTCACATGCACAAACCCACACAGACACATACATCCACAAATAATTAAAAACCATTTTTTAAATGGTTGTTCTTTGTCAATTTATATATGTATAGAATATATTTTGAACATATTCCCCATTACATTGTCTTCTCTCCTTATCCTCTTCTCAGCTCTCCTGATGAGCCTCTTCTTCCTAATCAGTCCTCCTCCTTGCATAAGCATTCGTGAGTGCTGTATGTTTGAAAGTAAAGACATACTCATGAAAGGTAGGCAATAAAAGTCAATGGAATTGGAAAATCCACTGATTGCTGTGAAATCTCCACCATCCATGTTGCCATATTGGCTGGTGCTGCCATCATGTAGGCCAAATTTATTTAATCATTATTCAACTTTTTCTCCAAATCTCTTAAGTCAATAACTGTAAGATGCCATTTCTCTGGATGTGTTCAGTTGAGCACCATCAACACCTCATATGACATACCATGGTGAAGTAAATTTGAGAAATATCTAGTGAATTAAAATTCATCATTTTCTGTTCTCCTTTGAGCCTTAGGCACAGGCCTGCTCTAGCTCTTGCCACCCCAGTTCTATGGCTTACTCTCTTAGTCTAGACCCACTTATTGCGCCCTGATCACTCATATTCAGATCAGCTCAATTTTTCAGTCTAGTTTCTTAGAATCTTGAAAGGTTGTTCCCACCCCCAACTTACCTCTGCTGGCCCTAGATCAGGCATCTACCCTAGCTGTCCCCTCCTCCAACCTGCCTTGGATTCCTGTGACCAGATTTCTTCTCTGGTAAGTCTGATCCTGCCCACTGTGTCTCCACTCCCCTACTACCTGAGCAGCCCCATTCTCCCACACCCCATACCCTGTTCTCCTTCCAACCTTGGGAAAAGACGTGCTTTTACTCTTAGCACCCCAGATCTCTGGAATACTCTCTTACTTCAGACCTGCCCACTTCATCCTGATCTCCTGTTCTCAGACCAGCTCAATTTTTCAGTCTAGTTTGATAGAGCCTTCACAGGCTGTCCCCACCACCAACTTGCCTTGGATTCCAGAGACCAGCCTTCTTCCCTAATAAATCTGATCCTGTCCACTGCACATCCACTCCCTTACCACTGCAGAAACTCCAAACTCCTGCAATCCACATCCTGTTCTCCTTCTAGCCTTGGACACAGGCATACTTTTACACTTAGCCCCACAGATATCCGAACTATGCTCTTACCTCTGTGTGACTGTGAGCTTTCCAAATCATACCATCCACTTCCCCCTACCTTGGTACCATCTGCAGGTTCGCCCACTGCTGCAGGCCTATTCTGTTCCCTTTAGTAGGGGCCCAGACCTTTGAAAAATGTTTAAGAAAACATGAATTCAGACTCTCTCCAGCAATCTTCCCAAATTGTGCTGTGTCTACTGGGTAGAAACACCTAGACAATAGAGGGAGCCTGAAAGCACCAGATTTCCCCTCAAGTTTGCCTCTGAGGAAATTCCTGAGCAGCTGAATGAGAGTCATCTTGTCACTCCAATATAAAAGTCGGAAGAGAGAACCTTAACCCTCACCAACCAGATTTTTATACCCTGTAAGTAAACAACCAAGTCATAACAAGTATGGAGAGAAGCAGATTACAACTTAACAAAAGAAGACTTGAGTTTCACATAAGAATAAAAAACATCAAATAAACCCACATGACAATATCACAATAAAAAATTATAGTATGAATACCCCAAATAATATGGCACCACCAAACATCACCAGTCCTACAGAAGAGTTCTACAATGAACACCCCCCATATATACAACCTAGGACACAGAGTTTAGAAGAATAATAATAAAAGTGATCAAAGAACTCAATGAACATTAAGAACACAAAACTAACAAATGAAACAACTAAAAGAAGATACGGATGGATGTCTGGCTGAATTCACAAAGACATAGAAGTGTTGAAGAAAATTCAGGCTGAAATGAAGATGGACGTGAAAAACTCAATCAGCCAACTTGAAATTACAGGAGACTCACCAATAGAATGAATGAAATGGAAAACAAAATATGAAGACTGGATGATAAAGTTGAATAATTACAGCACTCACTCAAAGATTTTGAAAAAAAATTAAAGCACAGGAATGGAATACGCAGGAAATGTGCAAAATCATGAAAAAAACAAATGGATGCATCATAAGCATAGAGGAAGGGGAAGAATCTCAGGATAATGGTATTGATATCTTTAGACTTCAAAGTAAACTAATTAGAAGGGATAAGGAGGGTCACTTCATTCTGATCAAAGAAACAATCAACCAAGAAGATATAACAATCATGAACATATATACACCAAGCACCCAACAATACAAAAACAATACTATAGGAATTTAGACACAGATTAATCTCAACTCATTGATAGTAGGGGACTTCAATACCCCACTGATTCCATTAGACAGGTCAAGTGGACAAAGAACGAACAGAGGGACATCTGAAAGAATACCACACATCAAATGGACTTAACTGACATGTACCAAATATTCAACCCAATAATCCAAGAATACACATTCCATTCAAGACCCCATGGAACTTTTTCCAAAATCGACCACATACTGGGGCACAAAACAAACCTCAACAAATAAAAAAGAATTGAAACAATTCAATGCATTCTGTCAGATCACAATGCAATAAAGCCTAAAATCAACACTGGAGGAAGCCCTAGTAATGCCAGAAACTTATGGAGAATAAAGAACACACTCGTGAATGATGAATGGGTCAAAGGAGAAATTATAAAAGGAAGAAAAGTGTTCCTGGAATTAAGTGAAAAGAACGATACAATCCAACAAAACTTCTGAGACACATTAAACGCAATCCTATGAGGGAATCTTATAGCTCTAAGTGCCTACATTGCAAAATCTGAAAGAGAACAAATAAATGACAACACTGCAGTTCAAGAATCTTGAAAAACAACAGCAAATGAAATCCAAATCCAAAAGAGAAGAATAAATAACAAAAATCAGAGCAGAAATGAATGAAATAGAAACAAAGAAAATCATACAAAGAATTAATGAATCCAAGAGCTGGTTTTTTGAAAAGATAAGTAAGATAGACTGACCCTTGGCCAGTTAACCAAGAGACCAATATTGGCCACTGATTTCTATTCAGTGAGAGTGAAATAATCTTCATAAATTGAGGGACTTTTTATAGGTTGACTAGATCTCAGGGGATGAATTTGCACTGAGGAACATTTGGGGACAGTAACGACACAACAGACCTTAACATAGATGAACGTATGTATGGATTCCAGTTGTGGGCCATGGAGGAGGTACTGTTGGTGAAGGATATAGAGATAAGATTGACTGAGATGTTCTATATGAAATACAGAATGAGTCAATAAAAATTTTAAAAAATCATTGTTTACTTATAAACTAACTGATGTCCTAATATATTTATGTGTTTGATGAAACATGAGACTTTTACCTAAATTTATTTAACCTCAGATCCTATAGTATATCAGTAATAAGACTTTGTGCAAGATATTATTTGAAATGCAAAGGCCATATAAAGCTTTTGACATTGTAGAATATCCTATCCTGTCTACAGTGAAGTTAGTAGTTTATAATCCTTGTTGAAATACAAAATGTCTTAGTAAAGGAAGATGGACTTAAATCAATTGTCTTAACAATTGTCCTCCTGCAGTGAGACATGGCTTTTGGCCCCGCCCCTCTAGCTCTGCACTGGCTGAGTGAAACAGGGTATGCTCTCCAATTAGACAAATCAGAGTTTATTAGGGAGAGGAATCACAATCTCGCTGGGGTTGGGGAGAGGTAGCATTTTGACAAGTGTCCATGGCCCTCTCGTTTGCACTGCCAACATGGTGACCCACCGGCCCCGCCAAGATGGTGACTGCCAGCGGCTCCGCACTTGCTGCTGCTGTCACCGCAGTGGGTGTATAATTGTGACACTTTTCTGTTCCAGAGCTCTCAAATGGCTCCCAGCATTCCCTGCCTTTTCCCCCGATGCCCTCCTCCTCCTCAGGTCATTGTTTGATTGGAATGGGGTCAAGCCTATTGGCCCCATTTCCATCAATAAAATCATAGCAGTGTGTCTTGCTGCTGAGAGTGCCTGGACCCGGGTGTGTCTAGCCAGTCTGCAGCCATGGAGACAGGGAGAAATTCCATGTAAATTTACCCTGCACAAGGTTTTAAAATAGAAAAGTATATCATAATCTTTTCTAGCAAATGTAGCCACATAAATTTGAAAAGAGCTGTGGTTATGTTCTATCAGATAGACTAAGTACTATTTGAACCTACAAATTCACTGGCATCCCACTTCCTTCTTTTTACTGCATTATGATGCTTTCCTAAATGAATGCTATTTTCTCTTCTTTAGAAAAAGATTTTTCAAGAGTGTCCTAAAATCATTTCAGTGTTTTCTGTATTTAAGTTTTGACCTCCAACTGATGGCTCAAAGTCCGGTAATTTGATTTCTTCTCGTTCAGCTTCAGGAGCTCTTGAGATCATTAGTGACTCCACTTAAAACATGCCTATGATTGCTTTTCAATCAGTATCTTGCTGTCAATTTCTGCTACATTTAACATTCTGAAATTATTTCTTCACTGGATGTAAAAACAGTATCTCTGACTTCTAGGACAGTGTCCCTTTTGTATCTATTTTCTTTGTTTTATTTTTTAATTTCCTTTCATGGTCTCCTTCTCCTCTGTTCAGTCCTTAAATAATAATGTCTGTCCTGATGACTTACTTAGTCCTTGCTCTTCTCTCTCTTCACTTGCTGGCTGGGAAACGAAGACTCTCTGATCATCTTAGGCAGTATATCTGTGCTGACATATCCAAATTGTTCCCTAAACTTTCTTTCTCTGTATGCCTAATAAACATATCTGTATGCTTGTCTCACAGAAGCCTCCAGCTTAACATAGCTCTCCCCTCTCTCAGAGATGGACTGTAATCTCTACCAAGACAGAGCCCTGTATAGGTTTCTTAGTTTGTCACCTGACAAACAGTAAAAACTCAAAAGGGTAAAAGATGATCTACTCCAAATTACATAATATTTAGAGGACCTTTACTTGATCTGCCATTTTGGTAAATTTAGATCAAAATATTTGATATTGCCCAGAAACCATTCTAACACATGGTCTTGGCGTTATTCTAAATTTTTCCCATCATTATTTTCTATCAGTAGATTATGGAAATACTTATATTGCTTATATAGTCTTTTCATTGTTTTAGTTTGAACCAATGAACTATAAAATCTTCAAATATTTCGAAAGGTCAGTGCAATAGTATCTCTGCCCAGAAACCAATTTCCCTTAAACTAAACTATGAGTATCCCTTTAATTTTATTGTATATACCATCAGAATGAGCAATTTGAAAATACGATCTAAGCCATATCTCATTATTCTTAACAGCACTTAACTTTTTCCAAGTTTCTGTTAGAGAGAGGACAGCATCCTTGCCGGGGCAGCTCAGGCTGAGGGGCTTCTGTAGCTTCACTGACAATTTCATGCTCTATTTCATAATTTATACTGAGAAACACTGAAATCTTCGTGGCTCTAGTTCACTTTACTTTTTCCCACCACTAGCTATGGAGTCTAATAATCTGTTCGAAACTTCCTGCCAAGTTCTTTATCTTGTTCATTTTCACTCATGATTTGAGATTTCTTGTAATTAGTACTTTGGATACTGTTCCCAAACAGCTGGTAGAGAGAAAGTAAAATTAATCTTTTATGTGCTCATAAGCTGGGCACATTCGACATAACTTTTGCTTATGTTATTTTAGTTATTCATGTGGACTGCTGTTATCTTTTTATATAGTCACCTTTGCCTGGATACATTTCTTGAACATTCAAAGTCATTCTTATCAATATCCTTATAACCAAGCAATTTTTGTCCTTTTGCATGATCATTATGAAACCTTTTAAAATACAATATAATGCGTTCATTTTAATTGAAAAAGTCATAAAACGAAGACAGCAATTAGAAGTTTCATTAGTGATATGAGCCCAAGATACTCTGGTGACTAACAGATACCACTTTGTATTTTCTTTTTATCTTTACCTATTTAATTCACCTACTGTGTACATTTTTTAACCACATAGTACATATAAAGATAGTTATCCTTGATATAAATATTTTGTAGGGAAATATATATGTGTGTGTGTGTGTGTGTGTGTGTGTGTGTGTGTGTGTCTATACATGCATGACATCCAACTTTGGGATATTTCCTCAGAGATAGTCCACTTGTTGAGAGAGGGTCTCTCCTTGGAATTTCACCCTCTCTGATTAGGTAGATTGGCTGTCTGTCTCTGCCTTTTTAGTGCTGGAATTGTATACATGTATCACTGACAGCCTGATTACTGAATGGGTACTGGAGTCTAAACTCGGATTTTTATACCTGAGCTTTCTACCTAGTTCCTAATGACAATTTTTAACTGTTTCTTTGAGGTAGTGGTGGTGGATTAGACAGTCAGAAAATGAAAGAGGATGCATATAAGGGACATTTTAATGTAGTGGCAACCAACAATGGGAACTGAGCAACGTTCACTATATACCAATTTCATAAAGATAACCAGTGCGGGCTAATAGTGAATCTTTAACAGCAAGTAGAAGAATAATTATTAGTTAATGACTTTGCAAATTTTCTTAAAAAAGAGGTAAGACTCAGATGCATAATCTTTTCAAGAAAGGAAACAAGGAGGAGAAAGGAAGTCTGAGGACATCTTGAGGAACTCATAATTTGTTTCCTACTTGGATGCTGAATTCAAAGAGAGGGAGAGAGAGGGAGAGAAGGAATGGGTAAAGGGCTCAGAAGTTTAAGTTAGTGAATCATGAGGATCATTTATAGTGATAAGGAACAAAAGAAAATACAATGGAAGAACTTTGGGCTATAAGTATAGTGAACTAGATACAGAATCTGTACATTAGATGATAGTATAAAAGTTAAGTTTTATATAAATATTATTCCTTATTAAATAAGAAAAATAAATTGCTGTTTTTTAAGGCAAGTCCCCTTGTGAACAAGTAATTTTACTGTATTATTTTTAAATCTTTTCCATCTTTCACAAAGGAAAATTTGTATATATTAAAGCCTTACATTGTGATGTGTTGATAAATGTATGGGCTGAGAAATGCTTATCTAAATCAAGCTAATTTGCATCTTTACAACCTCATATTAGAGTTTTTGTTTTATATCAGTGGTTGTAATATCCTTCATTTGAAATCTCAACAAATTTAAGTAGATGATTTATTGTCTTTAACTATAGCCAGTGTCTTTGTCTATCTTGGCTGTAATAATAGCATCATAGACTGGGTGACTTATAAGCACCTGAAACTGATTTGTTATAATTTTAGAGTCTGGGAAGTCAGTCCTGGGTCAAGTTGTTAATTAACTGACACATTTAATAACTGATTATGTCTTTCTGGTTCATAAACAATGCCTTTGTGCTGTGGCTCACATGACAGAAAGGGTAAGACAATGTTCTGATAAAATCACTGATTCCAGAAATGTCCTTTAAAGCTCTGACCTCCAAATACATCACACAAGTGATTCATTTTCAATATCTAGATTTGGGAATACAAAAACATACTATTAGAAGTTAATATGGTGTTCCAAATTGAATTGCTCTTCTACAGCTGAATCTTATATCCTTTATCGATATTTCCCAATAGCATTTGCAAAAACATGAGCAAATCTGGATGTTATTATGCTCAGCAAAATAGTCACATAAAAATCAACACTGAAGGATCTTTCTAAGATGCAAACTAGAAAAAAATAGCTTTTTAATAATTTATTATTTATAATTACTATAGATTTGAATATGACAATTAACTATTCATAAATTATATAATAAGATGCATATTTCCCTTGCTTTCATTTTTATTTAGTTGAAACATTAGTTACTATCAGCATGCTATATTAAAAATAAATTATATTGCTCTAGCATTTGGAAAATCAGTCATCTTTTATTGTCATTTTATTTTCAATTATTGTGGTTTAAATGTTTCCATTTTATTTTTTTAAAGAAAGGAAGAATTTCCTGGTAAGAAGTGGTATACAGTGTTTAATATTAATATAGAGGAGTTGCTATTATCAAAAAGGAAGATTCCCCTGAATTTTGCCATAAATACATTGTTGGTCACACTCACAAAAGTTTTAGAAAGAAAGATCACCCAGGAACAGAATTTTCTTATTCACTCTGCTCTACCTTAATATATTCTTTCATTATTTCCTCAAAGCTCAGGGGAAATTTTTCTTTCTCTTAATTAAACGAATTCCCTTCACCTCTAGTGCGGATCCCAACACTTCTTAGATCTGGGGCAAATTCTAATTAAGATTTTTCTCTGTGGACATATGGCTTCTCCTCATCCTACAATTTTCTCTCCTTTCACAAACATGAAAATCAAAATATTTCAAAGTTTGAATATCCTGGAATCTCACTGTTTCCTTTAGTAACAAACTTAGGAAAAAAAGGAGTCAGACTCCTCCAGTTACTAGGGATAAATTCCCTTGTTAATTCCTATAATCTAGTTTCTGCTTTAACTACTTTTCTGAAAATGTCTTCCCAAAGGTTAGACGATGACAGCTTTATTTGTCAAACAGAATGTCATCTTGCTTATTCACCTTTCTGAGAGAGACCTGGTGCTGGTTTCTGGCATTTCCGTTCTTTATTGGAAGTGTATTCATGTTGGGATGCTGGGACAATGTATTACCTGATCTTTCTTCTCAGGCACACTTCCCATCTCTCCCTCAGTTTGTGCCAAAAGATGTGGTCCTTTCAAGGTTCTACTTTTTTTTCCCAGCATCCACTCTACCTTTGCAACTTGTGTAACTGAACCCTTCTCAACTCCTTATTATTGAGAAGCTGAAGTTATAAAAAACTAAAATTATCTCCATCTATTCTGACAAGGAAACAGCTTGTTAGCTACAAAAGTACAAGACAGAGAATGTGATTGTGCTGTTAAGGCACATGCATTCATATGTCTAGAGGAATGCATGACAAGTTGTCATCAATGTTTTTCAATGGGTTTCAAGTCTGAATAATACTCTTTAAAATTTTCCATACTAAACATGGAGCATGGCAATAAATGATTTTGAATGTAAATATTTAATTAAGTTAAAATGTCTTAAAGCCATATCCACTGTCTATTATCACCTTTTCATTTCTCTCAGCTTTAATTTATAATGCTTAGATTATTCTCCCTGATTCTAATTATTTCTATAGGATGTTATTCTGTGTGTTGTTGTGACTAACATCATCCTTTCTTCCTATTCATGTTACTATTTTTCCATTTCATTTCTGTCTCCTCAGGCTTGAATTTCAAAAATCAGGCTCCTAGAACTGCATTCCATTGCTGCATCCTCTCTGTCTTCTGCCCATCACGTTGCTCCTGGAATCTCTCTTAAAGTCTGATTCTTGCCTCACTGCCTCCCATTAATGTGGGTCTCAACCTTGATTCTAAGCTCCCTTCTAAATACTTAATTTATTATTTTTCTTTTATGTGTATGAGTGTATTGTCTGCATGTTAAAGTGCACTGCATGCATGAAATGTCTACAGAGGCCAAAAGAAGGTGTCAGATTCCCTGGAACTGCAGTTAGGGACAGTTGTTAGCTGCTGTCTGGGTGCGGGGTATCAAACCTGGGTCCTTTGGAAGAACAAGTGTTCTTAACCTCTGAACCACTTTAGCCAGTAGGCTCCATTCTAAATAGAGCTACCAGTTACTGAAGCGGAATCAAGTAGTAAGCAACACTTCTAGTTCATATAACAACCTCGATAGATGAGTATGACGACTGACTCAGTTGTTAAGGAAACTAAAGTTTAGAAGCATTAAGCAGTTTAAGTCACATCCTTAACAAGTGGAGAGTTAAATCTACATCTTCCTAGTGGATAGGCAGCCAACAGGCTCTAGTGTTCCCATGGTCAACTCCCTATCTCTGTGACTCTCATATGCTCCTGTTTCCAGTTGAAATACATAAACACGTGCTTTTCACTGGTAGCCTTCTGCTGTAGGAATGGCCTCATTATTTAGCATCCTATAGGACTGTTTACTAAGATATTTAAATTGTATCAAGGTTTGAAAGATTTCACATTTATATTCCTAACCACACACTTTTGGATGTTGTCTTGGAAATACTGTCTTGTCACTAATTTGTAAATTTCATATCATCAACAAAATTCCAGACCCATGACAGGGACAGGGTAACATATAATCCAACGAATCGCTGCCTGATTCTATTTTATGAAAAAATTCTATTCATACTAATCTCTTAAAGTTAAAAACAAATATCTCATGAAATAAATATAAATACTTAACATAAAATAGCAATAGCTAATTTATAGTATAAGCAATTTTTATTTTATATATCAACATCAAAATAAAGGATAAAGTGAGGTTAGAATGTAGTATTGTAATTACACCGGGTGGAAAACTAATGTACCTTTTATTTTTCCTTTCGGTAAGCCTTCACCCATGCCAGTGAGAGTGCTAACAACACAGCAGATTGGTATGCAGGTTTTCCTTTTCTTGTATGTGAACGCTGGCCATCTCATTGTAATTCTGTTTTGTGTCTTTCCTTTCATTTAAAACCGTAAAACTGTCCACCAAGCATGAAGCCAGCACGATCTTCACAATGTTTTAATTTTAGTTTATAAGTATGTGTAGTTATCTATATGTGTGTATGGGAGCCCACACAGACCAGGAGACGACGCGAACCCTTGACACTGGCATTAGATTAGTTGCGAGCCGCCTGTCATGAGTACTGGAAATCAAACTCAGATCCTCTGGAAGAGCAGCAGGTCCTTAACTACTGAGCTCTTCAGGCCTTGTCTCCACAATAATAAAAAAAAAAAGAAAGTTTTAGCTTTTGTATATTTCATACAACAGTTCTTAATCAAATTCAGATTCACTGCCCCATTCATGTCTGCAACCCCCACTTCCCCTGCTGGACCTTTATCTTTCTGTCCTATCCAGTCAAGCAATTGTCCCCAAATATCCTTCAATGCAAATTCATCCATTGGGGAGGGAGGGAAAAGGTCTCTGATTTTGATTAAGATGTATTAATGTATTTGATGTGTTATATGAAATACACAGAAATTCAACAAACTCATGGAAAAATAAAAGAGAGGAAATGAAAACTCTACTAAAATAAATAGAGGGAGAGTGAGATGGCTGAGCCAGTGAAGGTGCTTGCCACTAAACCTGATAATGAGTTCCATCCTTAAGACCCACATAATGTAAGAAGAACAACTTGACTCCCACAAGTTGTCCTCTGACATTCAGAGATGCACCCCACACACTAAGTAAATTAATACAATCAAGAAAATAGAAAATATAAATTAAAAGTCAAAAGGGAAAGGATTTCATCTCCAAAGAATATTTGAATATTTAATTCTTGAAAAATAAACTGGTACATCTATTTTGACCCTTCTGAGACTACTATTTAAAGGTAAAGAATTTTTGTGTAATTTGAGTTTTCAGGGATCTTGTGCATGCTGTCACTATCTACTTGGTCAGTCTCCGGTAGATCAACTCACACACAAAAATGATGCGATAGGCCTTAACATAACAGAATTCACGAAGACGGGTAGGAAGGCTGTGGAAAGATGCCAATAGGGGAGAGGATCTAAATATAATTAAGATGTATTATAAGAAATACACAAAAATTCAGGAAAAGAAAAATGAAAAAAAATATTTGAAGTAGATGAATGCAAGTATAAGTCTTAACTGATCACAGAACAAACTTTCAACAATTACCATGTACTAATTAGAAACTCTGAGATCCAAATTCACTTGTTAGCATTTTGAAAATAATGTTTATTTATCCAGTCTGTAAAAATGACAGTGTGTGATTAGGGTTTGAATACTCTGATGAACTTCTCAAAAAATGTTACTAAAAAGCATCAGCCATATTTTAATTTTAGCATACATTTAATTAATTTTAATGCTGTAAACTTTAATATACACGGAGAGAGTACCCTGCTGTTTTTAGTTTGTTTGTCTTTTTAGTATTGGAAGTATTGATTTTACATTGCCTTGATTATATAAATGGCCTTTTTCAGAACCAAACACTATCTATTCCTAAATAATTCACACAAAGTATCCTTACCTGCTTCGGGGATCTTTTCAACATTTTTGCTTTCAAGTAATGGGATGAAATACATACACACAAACACGGAGAAAATGAGCATTAGAAAAATAACCAGTACCAAGTAGATTAATAGGCAGGTTTTTCATTGACTTCCTGGAGGTTTAGACCTTTATAGGTCTAAACTTAACCTTTATAGTTACATATGTTAACAATGTAGCAATGCAACATGGATCTTTAGTCAATTATAAAGTAATTCAAAAAAAGTACTTTGATTTTAGAATTAAGTTTGCGAACCAGAAGATTGTTTAGTAGATAACGGTGCTTGTTTCTATACCTAAATACCTGAGTTTGTTCTCTGGGACCCACATGGTAGAAAAATAAAACTGATTCCTGTAAGCTATTGTCTAACCTCCACAGCACATTCACCCCCACTTATATAAACACACACAGACATACACACACACACACACACACACACACACACAGTGATAATCATTAAAATTCACTTTGTCAAAATCTTATGTTAATCAAATAATTTGTGTTATTTTAACAAGCTGGTATAATTTCCAAGCTTTCCCTAAGTATTGTAAATAGGGAAATTAATAAACATGCTCAGAAAAAAAGATCTTTAGTTTTCCTAATTTGACAAATTTAATGAATTCTTTTTTTATAGACTACCATAGACTCAGTTCATGGAGCTCCACCTGGTGGCTAACTTAATAACTTCAAAACAGTCATTGCTTTATCGCACTTAATGTAAATAATTTTATAAAATAAATTAGCTTAAATTCATTATAAAGTGTAAGCAATCAGTAGAATGAATGACCTGTTCATTTATTGTCATAAGGCAATGTTTTGTCTACAAATTCTGCATTTTAGCTTAATGTTAGCATAGAATATATAATTGTTTTCTTTAAATACACAGTTTAAATAATATGCAACTAACATTCATAGTAGTATCCTAACTAATACAATAATGACAGTCTTCAATTTACTGATCCACCCACTTTTTAATCAACTTTACCTAAGTTTTATATTTCTTAGTCTTGGCATAAAGACTTCTTTTGAATAATGAAAAAATTCTGATACATAACAAAACAGTAGAAAATACAAGAGTAGATACATAAAAACAGTAGAAAAACTGATTTCATAATTAAGATACCTCCAGAGAGCACAGCACATGTCAGTCAGATTGGCATTAGTCATTTGTTTTCAAATTTTAGCTTAGTGTGTCCTCATTTTCAGTGGTTCCGATTTAAGAAGAAAAGGCTCATTTCTCAACTCTAAATTTTATAGAGAACTATGTGGTCATTGGCCATTGGGCCTTTGGCTCCTTTTGCCATCCATCCCCTTCCTCGGTGAAGGTGTCAACTTAATTTTATAGAGCAAACCGGATGTTAAGTTTTATGTGCCTTAATATGACATAAAATATAATTTTATACAATTTTTGAACTTCTATGTCTCCTTTTAGAGTTTATACCTCATTACAGTGAGAACTGTATCATTTTTATAATTCAAAATCCAGGATTTGTTGAAACATACAACTCATGGCAAATGATCAATATTCTTTAATGTTTGAGTGAAGGAAATGGTGCATGCGTGGGCCTATGGGAGACTGATTTATCGTATAGTCCCTGAACTGAGATAAAGACTCAGCAAGGCAATTCTTTCAGGTTATTTTTATTTTACTTTTTTTCAATCAATTAATTGAGATATTTTTGTGTCCAAATAGAGCAAATATCATCTCCATTGATTCAATGATGCCTTTGTCACTGATTTTTGATGTAGTATGTTTAATGTCAGCCCAGCTTTGTTGAAGCAGCCTCATGCCACTCCTTAGATTCCTTAATTAGCAATAAAACAATGCTTTCTTTTGGTGCTTAATTTTTATGAGATTTTAGGATTCACTAAATAGGAAACAAGTCTCTCTCTCATATTCTCTCATCTTCTTCTTTATTTAATTATGCTAAATCTAACTGTGTAATTTGAACTTTCAAGCAGATTAGTAAAATCATACTAAGGAAAATGAATATTCCTGAATTATTTACAGGTTACCTGTAAATTAGCATTATTTCATGTTTGCTGAAATAACTGATGCTATTGTGTCATTTAATAGGAGACAATTGGAGACATATTAGGTAATATGCAGGCATACCTCTCCCTGCCAAGCAGCAGACCCAAGGCTCTCTTCCCAGCCCACCTCCTCTCACAAAAAAGCATATTCTGAAGCCCAGGTGGAATGACTCTGCTACCCTCTCTATACCTGAAATGCACCTGATTTAAATATTTACATTTCTCAGAAACTGCTCCCTGTGACTATATCTTTCCTCTTAGGACAGATTTCAGTGACATTTTGCTTCATTATTGTGGCATGACCACTTGGAAAAGTTTTGTTTCTTAAATGCATATGATTTTTACATCTGTCCATCACCCTGTCATTTAATGTTGAAATGAAATTGTCTTAGCTTTAATGTTTGGCAAGAGAGCTTTTAAGAAAAAAAAATAAAGCCTTAGAGACTATGTTCATGAACTATGAGCAAAATATAAGAATCTACTTGTACATGTAAGCAATCTATGAACATGTACTAGCGAACATAGCTGAATCTGGGGTCTGCCCACTTTAAGGAATCTACTAGCTTCTGGTGGTAAACAACAGTTATTTAACAAGTAATCTTAGTGTAATTTATGAGTTTTTTTGAAGTACAGAGAGTAAGATTTGGGATCATATGTCCTGGCTTTAAGAGCAAGTTCACTAAATTCTGTGACCTTGAACATTGCTTAAAGCCTCATCTCCATTTTGTCTTTGCTCACAATAGAAGACATAATGTAATAAAATTAATGTGATGGCCAGAAGTCATCAACATGATTATTTTAAATTATGAACAAAAACATATATTGCATGAAAGATAATTTTGTTCTTTCTTACTGAATGGTGACATCATCCTTGAATATATAATATAGAAATTAAAAAGAAGCCATCAACAGATTTACAGAAGTTAACAGCTTTATTTAGGGTGGCTGGTCATTACTACCTCCATGTCAAAAGAGCTTATTTTGTAGATGGGCATATCCCCTATGGTTAAATATTATTTTACTTATATAAAGATGTGGTTCCTATATAAGACTTGTAAACTAACCATAGGGTATGCATTTAAAAAAACATAAAAGCCTACACTTGGAAACTTCTGGGAACAAAGAAACCATGGTTTATGAAGGTATTCAGAACCTGGAGACCAGAGGAGGAGGCGTGGTTTTACCTTCTTAACTGTGTCGTTGGTTTTTCTCAAACCATTAGTAATGTATAACAATGCAACATCTAGTTTGTATAAACATTTGTTACTGGAACCTTTCATTCTGGGTATTTCAGAAACACGAAATCAAGAAAACCCCACGCTGAGCCGCTGAGCAGACAGCCTGCCATTTCACACGCGGCTCTGACTTTTCCAGGCTGTTGGTTTCATTTATGAAATGTAAATTGCTGATGGCCCTGGGGAGGGGAGCTTCACTAATGAGTTTTCAATGTCATCTACACTAAGTTCTGAAGTAGAACAAGTCAACCAAAACTTCAGAATGCATGCCAAGGAAAAAGAAGAAGAGACCCATTCTATTAGGAGTTTCTCTTCAACCTTCTTAACAGAAATCAATGTACAAACTCGATAATCTGCATTATTTTCAGAATACATTATTTTATGCACTTTGCCAGACAGAACTTTAATGTCTTTGATAGTTTTCTTCACTTTATTTTGTTTTCCTGGTAGTGTCTCATTTACCTTTTTATTAGACAGAACACTTACATGTGCAACTAAATGTACTAATCATGATTACCTCTGTGATCAATGTATTTTCTTCACAGCTAAATCACATTATATGTATTGTCTATGGTTTATCTATGAAATGTTAAGTACTCATTATTTGTGCTCTAATCCCAATGTCACGTATTGTATAAGTTATAGATGAATTTTTATTGTCTCTGTTAACAATACCACCCAGAATAGTGCTTTGCATAACATAGGAATCATTAAATGTTTCTTAAAGAAATGGGCAAATTATATAATCTTCACATGCAGCACCTATGATGTAAATATTAGACCATTAAAAAGATGGAAATATTGAGGCTTAATGATCTTAATCCACTTTTACTGGTGAACAGCAGAACTGGTATTTGAGGACTTATTTTTTCTCTAATTCCAAAGCTTAAAGGAAATACATGTGCCACTGGAGCAACTCTTACTGCTATTATAAGAATTAAAAGCCTTTAATTACTGCATATATTGAAATTACATAGCAAGCCACACTCTACGTATATAAATTATATTACCTAGATTATATTACCTGGACAAACTACAATTAAAATTGTAGTCATTAAAATTGTAATTAGCATGTACCTCAGTCTATCCACTGAGGTCTCTAGGTTTTGGAGCCAATCATTAAATCACACATACTAATTAGTTTCCTAATTTGAGCATGTAAAACAAAATAGTCTAGCATTGGTAAAAATTGATGCCTCTCATATGCTCCAAAAGTAATAACATCATGGGAAGATTTTCTATTAAAAACAGGTCATAAAACCTATTCATACACCGGAATATTATCCTTTTATCATTTGTCAAGCATATTGAGTTTCCATCTGAGGCATTAGGGAAGCGTGATGGTTGAGGACACAGGTCAAGGATGACCCTGTAGACAAGTCCCAAGTGACCAAGCTAACTGTGTGACCGGGGCAGGCTCTCTGGGTACTCCTATTTTCACATTAATAAGAACAGGATTTCTGTGAAAATTAAATTGAACACTATACATGATGCATTTAGCACAAGGCCAGGCACAAAGAAAATAGTTCATGCCAGTTATTTTGCTGGTATTTAAAATTGTTTTTTCTTATACCTTTCTGATATCAATGTTACATAAAATGTGCTTCAAATAATATATTTTTAGATAAACCAGTTACTTAAATTACATTCACAAAAATGTTCTGAATTCGTGGTTTTCAAGCCATCATTTACATTATAGGTTGACAATTTGCTGTTACTAACACTAACACACATACATGCTCTCTCTTTACTCCTCCCCCAATCCGTCATACTTCACACACAAACTCCATATGCATACATCTTCTCTATTTTTCTCTGTATGACCTTAGGTACCTAAAATAACTCTTCCTCATTAAGTTGACAAGAAAAAACAATTATGAATTACAAACTTGGACGTGTGCGAGCACTTAAGGTATGACGCAGTATTCTATACCTAATTTGATTCTGCAGTCATTCCTTAGCAAGCCACTATAGGATTTTGGTGTTCAAATAAGTTTTCTTAGTGGACACTGAAAACAAAAAAATGGCTAGAGGGCTTGTCTGTTCAGCACAGAATGAATGCGTACACTGTTCTTGTCTTACTCTGTCATTTCATCTTCACGAGTCTCTTTCTCTTTCATATGCTTAGGACAATGTACCACATTTCTGATAGTGTCATCTTGCCTTCATCTGTTCTTTCTTTTATATCTACTTAGGTTTAGTCTCATCATTTTTCCTTTCTCTGAAGTTTTCAAATGTGAAGTGTGTGCATTTAAATAGGTAAGGTATAATGGGAAGCAACTGCATACATTGTGGATCACACAAAGAATCTTTCGCAAGAACTACAGCTTGAGCTGTTATTTGAAGATGATACAATAGCTCATTGGATTTATTTCAACTAAGAGGCAATGGTCTTTAAAATACTCAATGGGCCCAGAAAGTTTGCAAGCAGATGTGCATTTTTTAAGGAAAACATATCTAACTTGACTCTTCCTGGTATCTCAGAGTACTAGCTTTGAACTTTTTAAACTCAAGTGAGAAAAATCACTAAATTAATTTTAAAAAGTGTAAGTGTGGATCACCTTATATCTGGTTTAAATGTGTAAAAATAATAGAAAACCCTACATGAAAAATTATTCATTGAAAAATTTTTAAGTTGACATTAAAACTGAATGGATTGTTGTGGCTTTAATGAAAGTTTCCCTCAAGAAGCAAATTGGAGTTACAAAGAAAGTAGACTCCCTGAGTGACAGTAGTCCTCTGTTTCATTCCTCTTTGTCCATTTTAATGAGGACTTTATTGGAAAGAACATAAGCAGGATACTGATAGGTTAAACTTATAAATGATTATAACTTTATACATTTCATATGTAAATAATTGGGCACATCACATATTCTCAGCGCTATCGCGGCCTACACTAATTACAGAGTTTCAATTAAAATGATTTTGTAATAACTACCATTATTTTAAGTAAGTTCCTGCGTTCTTCATTTTCAAAAATTTTTCCCGTTATTTTCCTTTTCAATTTCAAGTAAAAATTTTAACATTTCTTATGTTCATTTTTAAAATATGTCCGTTGAAATATAAACATTACATTAGAGGGACATGATCCATCCTGGATTTTATTTTTGAATTTTTATTTACATTTTATCATTTATTCTGTGTACATGCATGTTTGTGTGTGGTAGGTCAGAGAATAACTTGAAGAAGTTTTTTTCTTTCTGCCATGTGAATCCAGGCAATCAACTCAGCCTCTCAGACTTGGCTTCACGCAGCCCTTTAAAGTTTTTAAAAAATATTTTTATTTTTGAGAATTTTATATGTCGGTTTTGTCTTTGGATTATTTCCATCTCTCCCAGTCTCTCCGAGCTCTTCCCATTTTCCCCAACTCTTTTTCAATTTCTCTCCCTTGTCTTTGATTATTATTGTTACTACCTCTCAGAGAGGTAGTCCCTGGAGAAAAATACTTCTCCCTTCCTAAGTATTTATTGATTGTCTAGAGGTAGGACACCGTAACATTGCCCCCATTCACCTTAGGAAGTCAACTGGTTTTGTCATTACGAAGATCTCTTTAGGCTACCCTAATGCAGAGATTTCATGGGTGAAGCTCCCCTGTCATGTCTAGAATGCATTAACTAGCAGCAGGTGTCTTGTGCTTCTGGCTCTTAAATGTTTTCTGTTCCTATTTTTGGTGATGTTCCTTAAGCCTTAGGTATAGAGGTTGCATTTTAGATGTATCATTTAGGACTAGAAACCTCACAGTCACTGTCTTTGGGGAGTTCTGTGACTTTGTAATAATCTCTATCTGTTGCAAAAAGAAGCTTGTTTGATGAATAGTAAGAGGTACACGTGCCTGTAAATATAAGGATATGTATTGAGACTATAGTAAGAAATTATATTTCTCTAAGATAGTGAAAGAAGCGGTTTTATCTCTAGGGTCTATCACCTCTTCAGCCATGTGTACTTGGTTATGTTTACAGTAGCACACCGGCCCTTCAATTCAATTAGACAGCTGTTGATTACCCCAAAGATAGAAGTTCCACTACTGAACCAATAGAAATGGTTTTCTGGGATAGCCATTGTTGTGGTTTGTAAATGGTACAGCGGGGTAGGGTCATTGATGGTTTGTTTTCTCCCTTGGCAACTTGCATAGTATCTTCTGATACTATGAAAGCTAGGTTTCAGGGAGGAGGCTTCCAGATCAGTTCTAGTTCAATTTCTCCAAGTCCTGTGTCAAAAGTATGCTGTGTCTTCAACAATGTGGTCTTACCTTCAAGTTCTGGGAGGTAATCAAGGACTGTGGCAATAGACTGTGTTATTTGGGGAGTCTCTGACCAACAAATCAAAGGGACGTTTTCCCAGTCCTAGCACTGAAATTTTTGTTATATAGCCATCAGATATATACATACACTCACAGTTATAGTTTATGTGTATTTTTCAGTAGGCTTATACCTGCTAAGCCATCTCACCAGACTGGAAAATGATAAATTCTAGATACAGAAAGGAAATATCTCTTCTGTCTGGGAAATTACAAATTCTAGATACACAAAAGGAAATATCTCTTCATTTATTAAGGTTATTTTCAAGGAATTTTAAAATGTTTCATGATTTCTGTATTAAAATGCTGTAAATGCCATCCATTTAACTCATGTATTTTTGTATTAATCATTCTGATGTATAGGAATATCAGTGATTTTTATGAGTTAATATATCTAGAATTTTAATTTCTCTTACACTGATAAAATTTTTCTTTGTAAATAAAATTTTCATAGTGATGATCATTGATTCTACAAGTGCAATAGCTTTGTTTCTCCATTTTCAGTCATGATACATATCTCCCTTTGAAACCTTATATGGTATAGTGTTGAAATTGGACTGATGATATTTTCAGTGTATTCCTGACTTTTATGGACATGCTCATGATGACAGAACTCATTTTGAAGCTTTAATATCTTGCTTGCTTCATATTGCCAATGAGTCAGTGCTGGAGTTTTGTGGCTTTTTCTGTTAAGTTTCTAGAAATGTCTAAAGTTTTTGTATTAATATGTTTCTGTGGTGAATATAACTAAAGGACTGTTTTGAGGTGACTTAACTGAGTCACAATATCTTATGAAAATCCTAAACAGTTAGCTTTTTCTTCATAATTGTGTCGTGCTGTTAGGTAGTATATTTTCTTAAAGGGCTCTTATTTTGTATGCCATACCACTGCTCAAAGCTTGATCAAATATTTGGCATGCTTCTTCCTATCTAGGCCCCAACTGACCTTTTTCTTAGAGAATATGCTTTAGAAAAGTTGCAATTGCAAATTTTATCCTCTTTGCAATGTAAATAGACTATCTCCTGCCTTTCTGGAAGCTTTACAAATCAGGAGTGTCCCTAAAGGCCCTAAGAGTCATTCTTTGGATAGAAAATTATGGAGAAAAACTGAGCTTCTCTCTTAGTCTCTGCATGGCAATGTAGAGAGCTTAACTTTGATAAATGCCAATGAAGAAGCACGGAAGGGCTAGCAACCTTCATCAGCCAACTCCTGAACACTACGCATTGCTCTGTCACACTATGCTTATGACCTCCTGGTCTCTAGCTTCAGAAGAGTTAAATTCAGTCTCCCCTTTGCAAATCCTCCTTTCTTACTGTGATAATACAGAGTAAAGATCTCCTTGCAGGTTGAAATCTAGTTAAGAGTTTTCTTTGACATCATGATTGTCTTACAACAACTTACATACATTTCTCACTTATTTCTTTGTCTGAAGTAGTTTGCTTAACATGGAAAAAGCTATTTGTAAAGCCACTTTGTATGTCACATTAAAAATAATGGTTTCTTATTCATTCAAATTATCTATGTTTTTAGTAAAATTTAGTTATTTAAATTTATTTTGCAAACTGCTTACTTTAAATGTTAAACATATTTACA
The DNA here is from genome assembly GCA_035773235.1 of Eospalax fontanierii. NCBI lineage: Eukaryota > Metazoa > Chordata > Mammalia > Rodentia > Spalacidae > Eospalax > Eospalax fontanierii. The sequence continues at coordinate 37,884,198 of CM069545.1, read as the reverse complement.
TAAATTTCAGTAATCTTTTTACCTATGATTTAAAATGCTCTGTTTTATCTAAAAGTGCCACATGCCTGCAACTCATATCTTATCTGCAATTCCTCTCTTTCCGTCTTCCAATTTCTCTGTTCTTTATTTTTATCTCTTATTTTCTTCTATTCCATGGTCAGTTTTACTAAAGATTTTGTATTTCACTAAGCCTTCCAAATGTTCCCACTATCATTTATCTGCCTAATATTTATGATGAAGTGAAATCCTTCAACATTATTCTTATGATTTGGTTGATTTCTCTAGGTTAATCTTGGCCTAATACTTAAAGTATTTTTATAAGCTCAGGTCTAATGTTATGTAAGTAGACACACATGGCCATGGAAACAAGAAGAACACATACAGTCTAGTGAAATGTTGAACAGAAAGCAAGGTATTAAGCCAGATGGAAATTTCTCAAATAGAACTGCTGAACAAAAGTTGCATTCACTTGTAGTTAAAGTGCAACATAGCCATATGTTTCAACATTGCTTCATCAACTGTATCATCATCTTGACATACATATTCCCCTGTTTTATCATTCTTGTTTAATCATCTTCAAGCTTATAAAGAAATGCATACGTGGCAGAAAACATAAAATCCCTTACATTGTCTGTTTCTCCTTCATCCTCACACTGGAATCATGCTGCTGGGAGCTCAAAACTTCTGGGAGAGAATGGACTGACATACCACCTGCCACACACGTGCCTACACTCATTTCCCTTCAGACTGACCAAGGCCAAAATACAGGCAGAACCTAGAAATCCTGTACCGAGGACAGCAGAGCCTGCCTGCATGGATCACAGGACCCCAAAAATCATCCCCGTTCACCTAACTACCTGATGCATTACGTTCTTCAGTATGGCTTTTACTTGGGGCTGTATTTAAAGCAGAGATTTTATCATTATGGTAACATCTAGTTTTCTTTTCTTTTTGATTTTTTTTTCTTTTTTCCTTTCAATTGTGACTGTTTGTTTATTCCCTAAAGACTCAGTCTTCCCCTTGGCCTCTGACCTAATACTTTCTTCAGTGAAAGCAGACTCTGATTAAGAGATTCAACAGGAATTTTCCTAACCAAATCCCGTTCCCTAAAGTTTACCTTTCTCAGCCACGAGTTAAGATGCTCAGTCTATTCCTTCCATTTTCATCAACTTGCAACTTTATATGAACTAAAAACCCAGAGAAGTACTGGTAACAAATGTTTTTGTTTTAAAATTTGGTGCATATAGGGTGAGGTGGAGGAGGTTCACTTCTTAGTCTTACTAATTATGAGGTGTATTGTTATAACCCCACTTATTCTTACAGCTCATTTTTTTTAACATTTATCCATCTATAATTTTATCTTCCATTTTTATGGATTAAGGAAGAGATTTTGATGTATATATATATTTCCATTTTCTTGGAAAACAGGTCTTTTAAAAGTCAGATTCTGTGTCTCTTCTATTTTTTAGTTTGAATCTCTAGTCATGGGTCCAAAATAATATTCTTATTTTAACTCTATAGGAGATTTTATTGCCATTAGTGCATAACTAGATTTAAGAGCATAAATTATAATTAATCTCTTTATTCAATGATTACATTATTGCTATATGCATTCTATAAAAATTACTATACAGCAGATTAATAGATCTTTAAAGTATGTGTGACCTATCATGACTGTTGTCTCTTTGGGAGAAATAAAAAGAAACTTTTAAAGGAACTCTCTGGTTATCAGAAGAGCTAGTGACAAATCATTTACAAACTTCCTTCTAAAAGTGAATCTTGTTAGTGAAGACTTATTTCAAATATGACTGGTCTGGTACTATTGAGATGGCACTGACCCCCTTGTGAAAAGAACATCTAATAAACACCACATGAAAGTGATGGAAGTGAAAAATCATTTTATATGATAGCCATACTTTACTGATAAATTACATAAGGACGTCTTTGTCATTCAGTGCTTCAAGTCTGAATGCTGATTTGTTGAAAATGAAGAAGTAATTCAATGTATGAAATTGCAAAACACCATAAATACTTTATCTCAGACAGAAGATATGTCATTATTACTATCACTATAAATCAGAAGGTAACATGTCTAACTAAATATCTCAAGGTAATTTTGATTTAAAATGTTAATTCTTGTGACTTTAATATTTGAATCTAATTTTTTGCAAGTCTGTTTATTCAAACTGATCATTAAACATTATAAAGAAAATCAGGTAATAAAGTTACAATTTAATATTAGTGAAATTAGGACTTAACATAAAAATGAATTTCTAGTGCTTAACTAAAATGACAAATCAACAAACTGCCTTATAAGTACTTATGATTATACGCATAGACAAGAGCGGCTCCCAGCCTTAATCAGAGAAGCCTCTCCTTTTAATGAATAGTGGTGAATTGGGCACACATGGGTGCCCAATATGCAGAGAATAAACAGTGATTTTGGGCCCCACCATAAACAAGACAGTTATACCATCCAGCTATAAGGCTTAGAATATTTCAGAAGAGGCCTCAGGAAGTATGTAAGAGCCAGAAGATGGAGTAAGGGACATGAAATATCTTTCTTTAGATTATTACAACTACATCAACTGTAGCTACAAGCACTGGGCCCACTCAAGACCAGTCCTATCAACAATTAGTCAAGGAAGGGGGAAGAGTCCTAGGGCCTTACCTGTTACCTCTGAAGTATAGGCTATTAATAGATTCTGGGACATAAGAAGTCATTGTTTTCAGTTGTCCCTCTGCTGAGCCCAACAGGCTCAACTCCATCGTCCTACAGATGGTCCTGGCTAATCTTGTTGGGTCACAAAATAAAAGAATAGACACTAATGTGTTAGAGATTTATGGGGAGGGAGGATGGACAATGGAGTAGGGAAGTGGAGGTGAGAGTGGTCGTGTGCAAAACACATGCACGGGAAATTGTAAAAATAATTAGGATAAAAATGCATTTCAAGAAATCTGGTGTGTGTTGCCCTTACCTAACCCTAACCCTGTCACTGTCCCCTGTGACATGTACTGGAGAGACGAGATCATCACTTACAGGATGATAGAAAGAATATCTTTGAAAGGGTAGGAGAAAAGGAGACGACCCAAAGAGATGTTTCCATTGAAGAAAATGGGAACTGAACAACAGAGTTCCTTAATAAATGAGAAAATTGAGTTGGTGGGATGTTCAATGGATAATGATGCTTCCTGCCAAGCCATGTGAGTTGGATCCTAGAACTCACATGGTGGAAAGCGGGAATCAGTTTCTACAAGTTGTCCTCTGACCTCCACATGCTCACTGTGACATGCACACACACACACACACACACACACACTAAATGTAAAACACTTGAAAATGTGTTATATTATGAGTGTTCATCATTTTTTGTATATCTGCAACATTGTGTGAAGAAATTGCTTAATGTCAAAAATTCATTAGCATTCAACATTTACGTAAAGGTCCAGAGCAATCAATAGTGAGTTTATGAATAATACAAACTACGAAAACCAAATCCAGGATAATTTCTTTATACTTCACAATAAATTCTTCATCCTTTGCTTATCAACAAGGTATCAACACATACCTTCTTACTAGAATTGTAATGTATCATATATGAATTCTCTTCAAGTGTATATTACCAGACTATGGAAAGATAACAAAATTATGCAGAACACCAGTGTAACTACTATTATAGAAGATGACTAAGAATGTTAGGTATGATAATCTATTCTTAAAATGAAGCATAAATGTTTCAACATGTTTGGAGTCACATTGCCTTAAGTATGTGAGAAAAACATCAAGTATATATGTGGACTCAAAAAAATCATGCTGTGCTTTTATGTTTCATTATATAACAATTTTGTTTAATTTAACATTAATTGCAAAATTAGGAAATTGTGGCTTAAGGGAATGATTTTCATACATTGCTACACTGACTAATGGAAGCTCTGCATGCATTCTTCATTTCTTTGACTGATTCTCCTGTCTTTTTCTCCTCCCAGCTCTCCATGCTTTCCCCAAGTTCAACATATGTTTACACAAATTTGTTGGAAATTTTTTCTTGTGAATAAATAATGAAAGCTTGGAGTAACATGGAATTTTATTATCAAGTCTCTTTTGTCAGTAGTTTACCCAGATCATATGATTAGCACAGAAACAAGCTTTATGTCTATTTTTATGGAAGTTGGTCTTCTACATAATTTCTCTGATTTCTAAGCAATACTTAATATTAGTTTAATGAAAAGTTTATAATTTTCATTTTGGCACCAATATCAAATATCTGAGTGTAGTACCATGCCTACGGGGTATACTTGAGTTTGTAAGAATTTAAAAGCATCACACAGGAGTTTGCATTTTTACTTAAGTTTCAGAGGACCTAATCTAATATATGGCACACCACCTGATTTGATTCTAAACGTATTACACTGGGAAAGTTGGAGAGGCAAAATGAAAGGACATAGGGCTTGATTAGGGAGACTGTAGTTCGAATGCCAATTCTGCTCTAAGCTATCACAGCTTTTCACAGTTTCTAGACTACACATGGTTCCTTTATCTCTCAAATGAGGAGATGGTAATTTTTGTCTGTAAATAAAAGGATTTTCTTTGACCTTAGAGATTAGTGAACTTTCTCAGAGAAAAATTAAGTATTGGATTTTATCTTATATATTTAATTTCCTGGTTATTCTTAAGATTTTTCCTTTCGAAGTTTGTAAAAATACACATTCCTGTATCTAAGGCATATTCAAGGGTTCAAAAAAAACATGAAGTTTTAGGTTTTATTTTTTCAATATTTCTGACATACTCGTTGCTGTTTTGTTGTATAATTTAGAATTTGATGATGGGAAAAAGTCATTTTGCTTTTGTTATAAAACATGATGGATGATGAAAATCTGGTTTTGAAGTCCATACAAAAAACTGGCTTACTACTTTGTGGCAAATTAACTATGTGTAGGAATGACTTTTATAAAATGGATATAATCTGAACTAATGACTTTTAATTAACTTATTGCTCCTATGCCTTGACACCTGAACATCTGATCCTGTTTCCTGGGAACCTTAATTTTGTACTTGACCCAAAAAGATAATGAGTGGTGAATGAATGAATGAATACAGGTGTACTTGAGAATGAACATATCAATGCTCTGAAAGGCTGTGCACCCATCTCCATCGCACACAGTGCGATGACCTTCAGGAAAGGACATGTGACCTTCAGTTAATGAGCTATTCTAGACCTAGGGAATAAAAGACAGAGTGGTCTGTTAAGATAAAGATGGGACCAAACTTATCAGTTGAAGCTGGAGAAGTCATTTTAAATAAAATTTTGCATGAGGTCTTACTTAATGACAGTTCCAGAGACACAGTACCGTCAGCACAGTTCACAAAAAAAGGCAGTTCCAAGAGATTTTTGGGGGTTGAATATGTTCTGAGTTTGAGTCCAATCTTACAAAACAAATTTAAGACTCAAGTTTTTGTTTGGATAATTGTAATTGGCATAGGAACACCACACATATGCACTGACAAATGTACCTCACATTACCTTTTTCCTTCAGAGGAGCTGGGGTCTTCACTTCTTTCCCCTTAATCAGTTCTAGAAGGAAACAATGGGGATTTATTTGAAGACATAATACAGAGATTTAAGAACAAATATGCAACAGTCGGTATGCGATCAGTACGTTGACAATAGGTAGAAATTATATGATGCTTTTCTTGTTCTAAAAATGAATCTTACCACCACAGACAAAGAAGTGTCACTATAGAGCTCAAGCTCTTACTTGATCATTTTATTTAGAATAAGCACATTGTTGAACAACCTAGTGTATATTTGTTCATTTAAGAAACACTGGCATTTGAAATGCTGGTAATATGTTTATTTGTGATTCTGTAAAATGCTTTGCCTCCCCACCCAGTAGTCTCTTGAAGTGATTTAATCAGCACTCACCCCATTTATTTCTTTCAGGATATATTTTATTCCAAAAAGTAAACCTTCAAATAGAAATCACTTCTGCATTGCATAATGCAGTATCTTATTCTCCAGACTGTAGTAAAAACATCAAGATTAAAACTGAAATAAATTTTGAGAGGAAATTTTATTTGAGCCAATTTTGTCTATTTAACAACAAGACTTAAAATGGGAGAACAAAGCACCAGTTTCCTCAACCAACTTTGATACACAGTGACGGCCACCATGTAATGGGCTGCAGACAGAGATTCTTGTAAACAATGCTGTAAGCATCATTATAGTTCCCTAACAGCCTATTAACATAGGGAAGGTAAGCCCTTTTTTCTCTTTCCTCTGCAACATTAAAGCTCTATCTCCACTTTACAGATAAATATCTTTTTATTCGATAGGACGTGGAGAAAAAGAGAGATCTAATTTTCCAGTCCTCTTACTTCTATCTTGGGATTTGGGGTTAGAATTCAAAGAATATGGTCAGAGATGAGCTGCCAGGCATCTAGGCAGATACCAAGAATAGGTGAAATAATGGAGGCACATGGGCATAAATACCACATCTCACAAACATACACAATTATCATCAACAAAATCAGCAATATGTAATTACAGAATGGTATGGTTGGCTGCCATGTGCAGAAGAGGATGACTAGGGAGGGCAACATTGACAGTTGATAACATGGTAGAAAGTTTAAGGTAACAGCTGAAATAAGACTGTTACTGGTCCACTGTGCTGGAGAGTGACTGTAATAAATATTAATGCATTGTATATTGTAAAATTTCAAAGAGCAGGTTTTAAATGTTATTACCATAAAAGTAAGTCCATAGTGATGGGTTTATTAATAATTCGTATCTAATCATTTCCCATTGCCAACATATATGAAAACATTGCATTGTAGCCTATAAATGTATATAAAGTTTGTCTACTAAAATCAAATTTAGAATTGTTATGCCCTTTAAAGGAAGATTTTCTTAGGGAATAAGATCTACCTTATGTATCTACATGATGTGTAAAAATTTTAAAATGTACAATATTCACATAGCACATTATAGTGCTAAAAATAAATAGGACCAAATTTCCATCTATATTTCAGCATATAAAAATGGAATCAAAAGCCAAAGACTGAGGAAACACACTAGGAAACTTCATTTTTCTTCAAATGATAGAGGTAAGTAACTGTTTCCAGAACCCACAGAAGCAATGCACTATGAAAGGAGAAATGATGGCGGATTGTATTTCCAATGTGGTGCCTGAAGTCACTGCGTTCTTGATTCAGGGCATGGGTGGAAACAGGTGAGTACACCTGTTTGTGTGAGATAAGATCAGTAAAGAGCATACAAACTGAAAAGAAGGCCCCAGGGTGCTTTGATTTTAGTGGAGAAAGAGGAAGGAACAAAGTAACTGCTATGTTACTACAGTATTCTATGGAAATGCACCATCTTAAATTTCAGAGAACATTCTCCAAAAATACAGCTAACTTCTATTCCCAAGATTGCTAACGGTGAGATGGCTTCTGTTTCAGGCTGCATCAGTGAACTAGCTTATCAGCAGACCATTTCTTTTCAGAGTCCTTTTGTTCCTCAGTGATTCAAACTGATTTGGGAATTTCATAGAATTGTTTTGTCAGGACAATCTCTAAGAAATCAAAAAGTGAACGAGACCTCAAATCTGAGTAGAACTATGAGAATAGAAACAAGACGAGTACCACAGCTGGTCACACACAGACAGTGTGGATTATCCACACCTCAGTGGCACATCGACAATGCAAACTCTACATTACATCTAAGGCTCATACAACATAAAACAAGGGGTAAAAAGAACATGAATGAATCTCTCAACTCTCATTAAAGAAGTTCCCTCATGCAACAGAGGGTCAGTAGCATAAAAGATCACAAATGGCCAAAACATGGAGATTAGGGGTCTGCAGAATGTGGGTCCCTGGACAGGACTCATATTAAGTGTCACTCATTCAGGGCTCAGGTACCATTGTAGAAGAGATGTCGGAAAGGTTTGTAAGAGCCAGTGAGGAGGTGTGATTATATGGAAATAGAATCTTAAAAGTTCCTGGGACTCTGCTCATGTGAACCTACAGCAATGGCATCAGCATGCTCAAGACCCATGCAAACTCAAACAGACAAAGACCCAGCATGGAATGGAATTGGACAGAAGATCCCAATCTTCATTGAAGAAATAATGACAACGGATTACTGTTGGGTGAGGATGAACCAATCTTCCTGAAGCGAGGGACTCTAGACCTCAGTGGATGAACTTGCACTGAAGAAAATTGGGGGATGCTAACTTCATACAATAGACCTTAACATAGATGAGAGAATGTATGGATTCCAGTTGGGGGACTATGGGAGTGCCGGTGGGGAAGGGTATTTAAAGATGATTAAGATTGATCGAGATGTTCTGTATGAAGTACACAATAATCCAAATAAAAATATTATTAGAAAAATCCATAAAACAGTATTGAATGGAAACTTCCACTTCTATAATGAGAAGGAGAGAGAAACTATTAGTTCAGGATTAACTGTTTAATCACTTCTAGTCTTCTCATCTGTCTTGTTCATCACCAACAAACTGTTAGAAAACAACTTTGGTTACAAGAACAAACATGTTAGTTTCTTTGTGTTTGTCAAATAGCCTGCAGGATGACTTATGAACCTTAATGATTCAATCCTAGTAAGCATTTATGTGCTATAAATATGTAATATAAACTGGAACTCTTTCCAAATTATTTTGGCAGTTGGACTGTGCTGACGGAAACAGATCACCACACACAGGAAGATAGTGTTAGGTTTTCCAACTGAGACAGACGAATCAGGAATGTGAGGTTAATATTCAGGATTCCAAAGCATTTGGGGACCACTTTCAAACAACCTATTCCAGCTTCAGGTTCAACATTGGCTTGATGAAAGGAAACGACCATGATAATGTATGTCGGAGACAAAAAGCTTGGGGAAAAATCAGCAAAATGGTTTGAGGGTCAGGATACAAAAGTAGGACACTGTGGAGAATCCTCTGACTTTGCATTCACATGTATACAGACATTGATCATAATGTCAGTGAATAGTTTAGAAGTCCTGTCATACTATAAAATCAGAAGAACCTAAATGTATGATGTATTAGAAGGAAAGGAGAAATTAATTCATGTTTGTATCACCTTATTTGGATTTGGTTTGCCATTCCTTGTACTGTAGGTGAATTTTCCATTATTAGGTGAGTCAGATCAACCATTAGAAGCAATAATTAAGGAAAGAATTTTACAAGAAAGTTAACCACCAACATAGTTTCTGAGTACCTAATGCCATGTAAGCAATGCTATTTCCATGAAAGTTGAGGTGTTAGGAGAAAGTTTTAGTCTTGAATTCACTAGTATAACAACTAAGCTAGCAACAAATGGAGCAAGATATGCCAATCTTCTGGCCTGTTTCTTTGGAATAGTCTTTCTTCTGAAGAATTCACTACACTTCCTTACATAGAGACACAGGCCTAATGATGCTCACTCGATAACTAATTTACTCATATTCTGCTATCTCCAATAAATGTAATCTAAATTATTTTTCTATAATAATGTCGGTTTTAGGATTTTACCATTATTCAGTATAGATTTAGACAGTGCATGCAGGTGGGATCTTTGAGAGACCAGTAAATGCTTATTATCTATTTTCTTCTTAATAAGAATAGCTCAGAAAATAGACTTCATTGGAGCACAAGGACTTTCATGAGTGAGTTTGCTGCATTCTCATTCTACCGCAACCCAAAAGCAACTCCGGAGACTCTCCAGGAAGAACAGCACCAGTGAGGTTTCCAAAGTCCCCGAATCTTAGAGGAGTTTACAAATTTTCCTTTGCGTTTTTAATAATGATAAATTGTGTTCAGACAAAAAAACAATAAATAAAAATCTCTGAAACAGTATCTGACATATATTACAGAAACATTTTAGAGCATTAATGTGACCCAAATCAAAAACAAAGAGGTATATATATTTGCATAATCGTAAATCAATGGCTGTGGTATACATATAGCAAACATGTTTTATGTACATAAGTCTATTTGTGTATCTTTGTATACACATGCATCTCTCTCTATATATGGTTTTCTCAAAGAGTGCATAGTTTTAAATAATGGGGAAAATGCTTGCTTGACATCTGACTGCGATTGTGCATCTATAACAATATAAATAACAGATACCTGCTTTGTCCACTTATGAACTCCTCAGTATCGATTTAACTTCACCAGACTATTTTTTTCCCAGATAGGTTTTTATAGCCATCTTTCCATACTAATTTGCATGTTGGCACAGACAATGTCTTTAAATGGCAGTTTTGGTAGTTGTTGTGCCTTAGGTACAGCATTGGGGTAGGTTTCAACCTTCATTTTGGGCTCTCTTCATAGTAAGCAATAGTGCATGTGACAAACTGTCAAGTGACACATGACCAAGAAATATAAAAGCATCACAAACTACACTAGAAGGAAGGCTTAGATTCTTCAGTAAAATAGGGATACCCAAACACAAGTGTGCAGAGTGAGGGTGTGAGGTAAGCAGGAAAGGGGTGTGCACACGGAGTGAAGAAGAGGGAGGAGCAGAGAGAGAGCGAGGAGGCACATTTCATGGCATCTTTGACTCACACACAGTCAAAGACAGTGTTTCAGGCATTTCTCAGGCACATTGAGTATGGAGGACTGAAGTCTTTTAAAAATTCCAGAACATTAAATTAGACCCTTTCATAAGAATTACTGCATCATTCCAATAACAAAAAGTCCACAAATAATTTTTTGTAGTGTGTTTTCAGTGGTTCTATGACAATTATATTTTAACCCTTATGTTTTGAGCTCTATAGTCAAGGAAGGAATCAAATTTGAGAACTCTACACAGGTAAGCAACAGAATCCGTGCTAAATTAAATGGCGTACTTTAAAACTGCTCAAATTTGACTCTGACTCTTTTCCTCTTTCCCATTGTGTAAGAGAATTGTCTCACATTGTCTATGCCTCAGATCCCTTATTAGCAAAAATTGAGATACTTTACCTTGCACCTGGACCTTAAGTCTGTTATATTGCATCATCTGTACATGTTAATTTTTCAATCATGGTTTGAGGAAAAATTGAAGGGAATCCTTTTAAAAGCACTGCATTTTTGGCTGTCATGATGAGATGTATAGTAAAAATTATGTAAAATGTTGAAAATAAGGTAAAAACACATCTTTTAAAATGAAATATGTACAGTACAGTTCAACATGCCTGTCAAAGAGCGGATGCTCTGTTTTCCAACATCCTGTACATCTGCCTGCACCCTGACCAAAGGGATTCATCCTTCTCACCCACCTGGGTTTTGCAGTTTCTTCAGGAAACTTTTCCTGACCCCTCAGACTGGACTTGGATTTGCTCCTTTGCCATCTCAATACATTTTGAACTTCCTTATGATTTTCATAATTTTAATTAAGCTAGTTGTCAGTATTATAAAGCCTATCTGGCATGAAGTATCATATTGCTGGTGTCTTTAATGATTATTATATATCAAATATGTAAAACACAACTAATGAATGTGGTATGCAACATATAAAATCAACAGATCTTAATTCTTAAATTGACGGATGATATTTCAATTAGTTTTTAAATATATGCATTTATACAATAAATTATAAATATTATGGGTGTATTAACTCCCAAGAGTGGATTCAAGGAAGGCTGTAATAGATAGAACTTGAAGCTTTGTGTGGAAATTATTTTTAAAAATAGAGCTAGATTTATTGGAGGCAGAAAATAAAAGCAATCAGTCCATCAGGAAACTGAAGTCACAGTGTTTAAATAAGAATTTCATGTTTGCTTTAGCAATAAGGTGCTGAGAAGACTAAAACAAAAACCAGCCAGAGAGTCCTGGAAAGTAATAAAATTCAGAACTCCTATCTTGCTCCCTGAGCTTAGTTTTGCAATTCTTGTTTCTCAAGTGAGTCATAAGGGGTTAGAGGGTGTTATGAACCAAATATTTATTTTATGAATGAATTGAAGCAGTAGAATCAGAGGTTATGAAGACAAGTGCTTCTTAATATGACTTTCCGCACATAATACCTTTTTATTCTTTAAGAAAATTCCTTCCTTCCTTCCTTGACTTTGCCATCTTTCCTCCCATCCTCTATCCTATCTCCCTTTTCTTCCTTTGGTTTAAGCAGATTAGTTTTTAGGTCATAGCAAATAATAAGAAAGTATCTAAAGAACCATTAAATAAATAGTAGTCTTTAAAAAAATATGATGTTATGGGACTAGAGAGATGGCTCAGCGGTTAACACTGTCTGCTGTAGTGGAGGAATAGTATTCAAATCCTAGCACCCTCAGGCAGCTAACAACTGACCATAACTCTATTTTCAGTGGAACCCAATATCCCCTTCTGAATTCTGCAGACACTGCAAGTCACAGGGGCACTCAAACACATGCAGGTGATACACTCATACACATAAATAAAAATAATAAATATATTTAAAAATATGATGTTATGTATAACCTGTATAATTTTGTCTTGCACATCTACAAAATATGTATCACAAATGTACCAGCTGCTCATTCAGATATTTTAACAAATAATTTAAAATATTATATTAAATGGATTCTTTACCTTTATCTTTCAGAACTGAAGAAGTCTTCACAGATTTTTCTTTTTTTATTTCTAGAAGACAGATCATGAGAAGAACTATTAAAATAATAGAATTTTAAAGATGTAGGATTCTTTGTGTTTGGTTTACAGAGCTTTAAAGAATCAGAGAGCCTCTGAGGTGATGTTCAAGGTCCTATTGTCTCCTGAGGTATTGTAGATAAGGCACTGAACCAAAACTGCAGAAGACAGAATATAAGCCATGAGCCATTATCACAAAGGACAAGCTATGGTAGAAACAAATTCAGTACAAATAAAATGCTATGGGTGACATTAGATAAAAATTAACCTAGTCTGCTTACTCTGAATGAGGAAATGCCAGCTCCTGAGTTGTCATTTAACACTCACAAAACCCTATGCAATGCATATGTTCAGTTAGTACTTCTGCTGTTCTGTGCAGAGATTAAATAACTATCCCTCGTCATGCATTAGTAAGTCTGACACTTGAACTAGTGTCTCTCTGAACTCAACAGCAAAGGTACCACTAGCTCCCACAGCTGAACAATGAATTGGAAAAAAGCTTTATGCATGTAGTACTGAGACAAACCTTGGAGAGTGAAGGGAATTATACTAATAGAGTTTGATTGGAGGATTTTACTAATGAAATGAAATAGAAACACATTTTAGAAGAGTGGAAGAGCAGGGAGCCCTGGTCTTGGAATATCTAACAGACTAATGGTTGTATAAGTCACTTGTAACCAACACAATGCAGTATAAATGATACTGCATGATTTGGGGACTAAATCTGGGAAAGCCATGATGTTTCTACCTGCATATCGCAAACATTGGCTCTGGGAAATCCAACTGCCATGAAAATAATTCAAGTTATACCATCATATTAGAAAAACTACATGTAGGCGGCCTGTTAAGGTTCTAATCGTGCTCTCAGTTATACCTAGAATCAACTGCCAGCCACTGGCTAGAGCCACAGAACACTTGGGGGTCAGAAATTTCACATAACTGATTGTATAAAATGAGTTATCCAAGTTAAAGTTGCCTAGTTTGTCTTTGGTGTTTCCTGACTAGGTAAGTCACACACGAGGTGAAACCACCTGTTGTTTCAAACCATTTTACTGCGTTCTATACATAATATTAGTATACGAAAAGGTAGGAACTTGGCCAAACTTTTGCACCATGTGATTTATTCTCCTTTAAAAATACAGGCACACACACACACACACACAAACACACACACACACACACACACACACACACACATATATATATATATATGATTTAATAAGCATAGTTTTAAAATTGTGAAAAGTTTTCACTGAGGACATATCCTTGTAAGTGTAGTAGAATTTTACTTGCCAGGAAATGCCCTGGTAACTGTTATTGCATATTGTATGTTTTTTTGAAAGCTAAGAAAAGTTCCTGAGATTTAAAGTAGAATAATTTGTCATTAATTGAGGTCCAAAGTGTAGGAAAGTAAGATATCTTCAAACAAATGATTTCTTTGAAATCTACTATGGTCCTATACTAGCAAGATACTCCAAAGCAAAATCTTCAGAAAGCAACTGAAGAAACAGGTTAGGGCAGTTTATATGCAAGTGTTAACGAAGTAGAGCAAGTCTCTTTATAAATGAAACTTCAATGTAACCAGTTCCATGCTTTCTTTAATGTTAGATAATTCTATATCTGTCACATCCCAAGACAAATGTAATTTCTTCTTGTATCTAAATATGGATCCTTATATTTACAGACAAGTATACCATTCACCACTCATCAAAGAAGCTTGTTTTTGCAACAGATGGAGATTATTACCAAGTTCCCAAACTGATCACACACAGAAAATAAGTGTCTGTGAGATGCCCAGCCCTAAGTGGCACATCTACAATGGAATTTCTGCACTTAAGGCTCACAAAACATAGTGGAACAAGGGTAGAGAGACTACTAATGCATCTCGCAAGTCTAACCAGTGAAGCTTCCTCAAGCAACAGATGGCAATGAACACAGAAGCCCACAACTGGCTAAGTTTAGGAGAATAAGAGACTGTAGAGTGCCTATATCTGGATAGGACTCCTATATTAAATATCACTCACCCAGGGATCAGGGACCATTGGAAAAAAAGGGACAGAAAGATTGTAAGAGCCAGGGGTTGTACATGACCACAAAGAAAAAGAGTTTTCCAAGCTTCTGGGAACTTTTTGGTGTGAACTTACAGAAATGGTGTCAGCATGCAGAAGACCCATGCAAACTCAGTCAGAGAAAAACCTGGCCTAGAACTGGGGAAATGGGCAGCAGACCCCAACCTCAACCAAGGAAGCTGATGACTGTTGAGTCAGGGATGGTGTGTCTTCTTCAAGAGAATGATGTTATATTCTTGACTGGATAGGCCTTAACATATATGGCAGAATGCATAAAATTCTGTGGGTAGGCTCTTGGAGGATGAGATAGGGGTGGGGTCTAAATATGATTATTTTAAGAAATTCATAGAAAATCAATGAAAAAATATATTGAAAAGATTAGTGACAATGTATCCAAAGTAGTTAAATAAACATTTAGAGATATAAAATGTATGCTTACAAATATTTCCTTCTGTAAGAACTGAAAGGCTAGTTCATGGAAAAGACAAAAGACTGAAAATCATAGCAAATCTTGTAAGGGGAGAGGTGACACAGGAGTGCATTTCTGGCCAAAATATAAATATTTTCCAACCCAAACCAACGTTTATTCAAGTGGTTAAAGAAGACAACAGTAATGAATAATTATATTATTGATTATTTACTGCTATGAATGATCATGTTCAAAAGTAATTTATTACTAGGGAGTTTTATGAGAATATTAATAAAACTGTTTTTGATGGATGCTGCCTTGAACTCTATGCCATGCATAAATAAAGTGAAGAAATAAATCATAATTAGAGTACTGAAAAGACCCCAACAGAACATCAAGTAGTTGAAGCCTCTTAACTTTGTAACTTTCAAAATGATCTCTCCTTACTTTTTAGCTATAAAATATCTGCTGGTTTGAGCATAATGAATAAAATCAATGTACATGTTTTTAAAAATTTCCCCTAATGAAAAGAATAACTTTAAAGAAATACATGGAGAACTTTGCCCATCAGTTAAATCATATTGATAATTCTTCAAAGCACTCCTACATTATACACATCACACAGCATTAATAAACTAAATGACTTCAGAACATCTCTGTTCATTCTTGAAGTAATATTGCATCTATCTAGAAATCTACTTGTGATCAGTTTCAGAACTGTTTTCATAATTACTGTGAGTACCGTATGTGGATCTATTATTGTCTTATGCTCACTATATAATTTTTGACCATCAGTGGTATTTTAGAAACGCTTGTTTTTAGAACATCTTTAGTCAGTTTCAGACTCTGAAATATAAACTGTTCAGTACAACTACAGAAATGCTGAGTCGTCTAAATAGGTTTAAATACTTCCATTATCAGTATCATGAAGGAAAATATTATATAATGATACTTTACATACTACTAATTTTAAATTCTCCTAAAAAGATTTTATGAGACTTTAACTTTATTTAACTTTGTAATTTATAGAGCCAGGAAAAGAGGAAGGATTGACAGAGGTAAAGGAAAAAAAAAGAACCCCCAAAAAGGGGTGTAGCAGGGAACAGATGTCCCCAGGGGGAGGTGGGGGAAGTGGAAGTGTTCTGCAGGTGGAGAGGAGGAAGGAACATTGGGGAGGGAAGTCAGGACGGGAGATGGAGGGAGGCAGGTGTTTATGGGGGAGGGTGGAGTTAATGAGGGTGCTGGGACTGGGAAGGGAGCAGAGAGGTCGGATGGGAGGAAACAGAGCAGAAATGAATGAATCTTGGAGGGCTCAGGAACCCAGAGGGAAATGTGACACCACAGAAACCCTTGAGAATTGCACAAACGGCGTATAAACATTAGTACATCTGTATACTCAGGGTTATTTGGCAAGGAACACAGTTAGATAGAAGGCACCTCCTTTTGTGTGGTTGATGAGGGTGATCCAAGAGACTTTCAAAATAATATGGGATATTGCCAAAGTTCTTGGTTATCTCCCAGAGCTAGCAGATGATACCCTACTGCTGACGACTTGGGATAAAGGACTTGGAGCAATGGAGCCGGAACTGACCTGGAAGCCTTCTACCTAAAGTTTAGCTCCCATAATGGCAGATGATAACATGCAAACTGCTAAGGGGGAAAATTAATCAATGGTCCAAGCCAACCTTAAATCCTAAAAACTGTAACAGCCAGCCCAGCACTACTTCTATTGGTGCAGTAAGAGCACTGTCATCTGGGGGTATTCAATGGCTATCTAATTGGAATTAAAACCCTCTCAGTGGGAGTGAACTCACCACGGGTGGCATTGCAAACTCAGTCAAATCCACAGGGTTAGAGGGGGAATAAATTCTAGAGAGAACCCTATCTTTGTCATATCTCTAGAGAAATGAAATCTCTCATTATATGCTAAATATGGATCCTTATATTTAGAGACAAACATATATTATCAACACACACTCATCAAAGAAGATTCTTTTTTGCAACAGATAGAAGTTATAGCAGAATTCCACAACTAGTCAGACAGAGAATATACATCTGAGAGATGTATACCAAGTCCTAGGGGAGACATCTACAGTTGAACCTTTACACCTAAGGCTCATGGAACACAGAGGAACGAGAGAAGAGAAAAATAAATCATCCTCAGCTCTCATTAGTGAAGCTTCCTTAAGCAACATAGTTCTATGCCCACAGAAGGCCACAACTGAACAAATTCTATAGAACAAAAGAGTGTAATGTGTATCCACGGATAGGACTTCTATATTAAACCTCAGCCACCTATGGCTCAGGAGTCACTGTGGAAGAGCGGGCAGAAAGATTGTGAGAGCCAGGTCTGGTTCATGAACTTGAGGAAGCAGAGACTTTCTGGCCACTGGAAGCTTGCATATGTGAATTTGTAGCAATAATGACACTGAGCACAGGACCCACATCTACTCAAATTAGACAAGGGCCCAGAGTAGAGGGATAGAAATTAGTCAAGCTACTGTAAATAAGGGAAATTATATTAGTGTATGAAAGTTAGGTACCATTATCAGAGTGAGTCAATGATTTCTTACATTGTCACTTATACAGCAGGATGCAACATTTTGCAAGAAAACTGAGGATCTTCCTTCAAACACTATGTATGATCTAGGGAAACTGGGTTTTGTTTGTATTTTAGAACTACAATATCTACTTTAGTAAGAAGATTCAAAGCCACGAATCACTACAGAGCTGATTTAAGGTGTATCTTTCCATTATTGGGATAAAGTCTTCTCAAAATATGTGATACTCAATTTTTTTGACAAGCTCTTACTTCTAGAAGTAGAATTCATCAAATTATCTTTCCTCAGTGACCTCCAAAGAAGCCATTTTAGTACTCATTTCCTTTTTTGGGAAATTTAAAAGTTATTTATTAATACTTTGGGAATGAATTCTGGAAAAATATGGACATGTAATGTAAGTGTGCAGCTTGTCAAATTTTCCCAAAATGAACGTGCCTGTGCAACTGGCACAAACTTGAAGAAACACAGCGTTGTGCTTCTGAAACCTCTCTAATGCGCTTGTCCAGGCAAAGTCCCGCCTCCCCATACAGCATTACCCTCCCGAATTTAATAGACCAGGACTGGCCTCTTGTCTTTTCTATAAACTGCAAACGAATTTTGTGTTTGGTTTTTCTCACAGCATATTCTTTCTTTTTTTTTTCAGTGTGCATTTCAATTGAATTTCTGTCGGCTTCATATTTGTATGAAGCCTCTCCTCTCATCTGCACCATCCGTAGCCCCCATCAGATTTCATTTGGCTAAATTCTGATAGGATTTTAATTACCCTACTTTAAGGCTCGTTGCTAGGCTGCAGGGTCAAACTTTCTTTAAACATGCTTTGATAGTCTAGTGGTCATTACATTTTAACCAGAATACTAACCAGAATTCTAGAAATTCAAATGGGTGCATTTTAGTTCATATATGCCTAGCTCTTTCAGAAATATAAGAATGTATAATTCTTAGGGAGATCCTATCTCAAAAAGACCAAAAAAACCCATGCAATTATATAAAAATGAAATTGACCCTATATTTCATAAGATCATATATATATATTTGTGGTCTCAACTTCTATTTCAATATTTTGAGACTTAAACCCACTCCAAAATTTTGTTTTTCAAGGAAGATTTTATTAACACTTGGGTACATGTCTTCTTGGATTCATGGTCAACTTCCAATGTCAAGTCCCCATACTTTATCAGTAAAGGAAGGACCTCGCTGAATTTAGCTGTTCCTGCTTCAATGTATAATGTAAAATAGTGCTTTATGCGATTATTCACTTTTAAGTAATGTCTCTTTCACTTCATATCTATGCACAGTGAGGTGAATTTTACTGATGTAGTTGCTGAAGCTAAGAGATCATGAGATCAGACCACTGGTCAAGATCACAGCTACTAAAAAGCAATGGAAACTTAATGTTCAGTTCAATAACCTGTTTTTTAATTTGGTTACTTAGTATCTAGTTGTTTTTTTTTTTTGTATGTTCTAGATACTAATACACTGCTGGATGTAGAGTTGGCAAATACTTTTCCAAATACATAGGCTAATTCTTCATTCAGTTAAAGGAGTTTAAATGCAATTACCTTACACTGGGTGTCAATTTATGACATCTATCAGATGCCATAGACTATCAAACAAAACACATTGACAGGTGTAGGTACCCTGTCTTTGAATTTTTGGAAGGAGGTCCTATTTAATCCTTCCAAACAAATAAAGCTATTCCCATGCTATTCCATGTCCCAGTAGAACATGCTGATAAGATCCATTGCTAAAGACACCAGATACTAGTGTCAGAGGACATGGAGAAATCAAGCTGGTACTGACCTGAAAGATTCATCCCTACTAGTTAACTTTCATGGTGCCATAAGGTACTAATAGGCTGCTGGAGGAGAAAAATAATCAACAGTCTTATCCAGCTATGAAAATTGCAAGCTATAATAATGACTACCTCAGCAAGAAATGTCCATTCATACAAGAGGCACGAATGTGTTGGGACTAAACACCGTTTTCTGTTTACACTTAATCCTGTTACCCAGAAATGAACTTATGTCAGATATTGTAAATATGGGTGTGACTCCATGACAGGGGAGATTCTAAAACCTAGGGGAGCATCTACTATGGACATAGTATCAAACTGCCTTATAGAGATTCCTTTTGTTTTTAATTCTCTCTCTCCCTCTCTCTCTCTTTCTCTTTCACTCTCTCATTTTCTCATATATAAACATAAGTGCAGATGCCCATTGAGGCAAAAATAATGCATCATATCCTCTGGAGCTGTAGTTCCAGAAGTTGTGAGCCACCCCACATGGGTGCTGTGAATAAAACAGATCCTCCGAAAGAGCAAGAAGAATTTATAATGTCTAAGCCATCTCTCCGGCCCCTAAACTGCCTTCTAAATTTTTTTCTTATATCCATTAATTACTACAGTTTTCAACCCTCATCAGGGACACTTCTCTTTGCAGTGCATGGCCATTATATACAGAGTCACAACTGATCAAAGTGCAGACAATAAGTGCCTGTGAATTGCTCAGCCTTAAATGGATCATCTGTATCAACTTTTGTCTCTTCAAGGCTTAGGGAATCATAAGGGACGAGAGGGCAGCAAGACTGTAAGAGGGGACGGTTGTGGAGGACCGCTGCTAAACTGTTTCTGAGCATGACAGGGCCTACATAGGACCCACAGTAGTTCAAGCCAATCAAATCTCCCCAAGGATGGGGGAGGAGCTCATGAAACTCCACCCCTGGCAGAGAAGTTATTGGGTGCTGATAGCTGATACAGGAGGGCGGTCAGTTTTCTTAGGGATATGTTGCTTGACCTGATAGGTAAATGCTGCTTCAGTGGTTGGCCCTACACGCATGCACATACTCCCAGTACAAACTCAACCTGGTATGTTAAAATGAAAAGAATATGAAGTTGGGAGTAAGATGTGGTGGGGGATATATGGAGGATGGATATGACCAACACACATTGTATACCTGCATGCAATTCTCAGAGAATAACTTCATATATATATATATATATATATATATATATATATATTATATATTTCTAATAGAGCACCAAGAAATCTGAGCTGAAATGATCGCAGGGAAATGTTACAGGTATTGTGTTGCACTGTGGCTCTGGAACACAGCAGTCCGCAGTGTGAAAAGTGAGCAGATTTCAATCACCAGTTCCTATGGATGCTCCTTAGTACTACCAGGCTGCCACAGCCTTGCAAAGGTTATTTCTGAACAACAGTGACTACCTGTTGAATGAAATAATGAATTTACCAAATTGCCTGATGACAATAGTGTATAAGGAAATCTGTATGTAAAACTTTTATCATTATGATCATCTTACATGGTTGATTATTTTCTGGCTTTTCAATATTAGTCTGATAACAATATCATGTAAAATGAAATTAGTAGCATTTGAAGGTTTTCCTAAACAGCAAAAAGAAATAACATATATTTCATCCTAGTACTTACCTAGCATTTTAATTAGCTAAGAAATGTTGAATGGATTTCTAAAATTAAATAATCTGGCACATAAATATTAACATATTTCATAATAATTTTCAGTCATCCATTCACTTTATTTATAATATATTCTTATATTTGTGTAATAATCTTTTACGCTACTCTTTTTCTACATGGCCCTTTGTCTTTGGAAATCCTTTGTCACAACACATTTATGTGTAATTTCAGGAATCATTCGCATCAAAATTTGAGTATTAAAGCTATTTTGTGATTTAATAGAATAGGAAATTGAAAGAGACATAATTGAATATAAGAAAAAATCAAATTAAAATTATTAATTACAAATTACATTATGTCTATGAATTTCCTGGTATAGAATTTCAAAATGTGGTACTTGGAAGTCACCAACTAGAGTAATTCTTTGGTATTTGTCTAAAAATTAAGACTTTCTGGTCAGACAATGGTGCATGCTTCAATTACATCACTCCGGAGGCAGAGGCAGGCAGATCTCTGTGAGTTAAAGGGCAGCCTGGTCTATCTAGTTAGTTCCAAGCCATCTGGAGCTACAGGGATACCCTGTCTCAAAAAAAATAAGACTTTCATTCATAGAGGAATTTTAAGTTTATAGCAAATAAAAGCTAAGTATTCCTACTTACCTCTATTATGGAGTGAACATTTTAATTTCTCTAAAATTAATATTTTCAATCCTATTGCTCATGGTAATGAATATAAGAGCTTGAAATTTGGAGAGACAATTTTGTTATGAGGGTGGAGCAGGAAAGAAATCAGTGCCCTCAAATACATATAAAGTACACTAAGGATGTCCCTCATCTTTTGTCATATGAAAATGCAAGAAGATGACAGTCAGAAATCTGGAAGAAGACTGTCAACTGGACATGATCATCCCCCAGCTCCAGACTGAAAATTGTGAACTCTAATTTTCTGTTATTTTTAAACTGTGATATTTGCTAAGCTGCCTCAAGTAAGACACTTTCTTTCCGCATATATAGCCTCACCCACCATCATCTTTCCCTGAATTTGTGGTACATATGATAAAATCTGTCAGCCAATATTATCAACCAAAGTCTGTGGTTCACATATGAAATCAGTCAGTGCTGAATATTTATGAAGTCTGTCACTCAGAACATCACATATGTCTACCTTTATGATTTTATACGTTCGTCCCCACAGTCCTGACAGTCTTCTTTTCTTTACCACTACTCATCCAACCTCTTCCCCCCGACTTCTGAAAATCAACAAACTTTTAATTTTTCCATAGCTGCAATTTTCCAGATTATTATATAGCTGGACTGGTACAATGTGTAGAACTTTCATTTTGGTTCATTTTCCTTACATGTTTTGGGGCTTAATAGCCTATAAATACCTAAGTGTTGAATAAATATGACTTTGTATGAATGAACCAGAGCTTTACTGATTCAACTGATTCACTTGATTAAGTGAATCTTGGTTGCTTCCTCATTTGAGCAAACATAACTAAAGTTGCTATAGGGATTTATGAAGGTTCTATGTGGACATACTCAGCACACATGAATAAAGACCAAGGGGCTGTATTACTGGATGATAAGATTCCGTTAATGTATAGCTACTTCATAGCCTTTCAAAGTGGCTGCATCATTTTGCATTCCAACCAGAGAAGAATTGATGTTTCTGTTGCTCATAGCCTAAGCAGCACTTGCTGCTGTCCTTGAATGGTATTTTGCTAATCTAACAGGAGTTTATGGATTCTCATTGCTCAAATTTGATATTTTATGATGATGTTTGGGTTTTGAGAATATTTTCATGTATCTGTTTTCCATCTGTACATTTTCCTTAGTAAGAAATCTGATCAAATATTTTCCTGATCTTTAAAATAGAATGCTCATTTTCTTATGGCTAATTACATGGGCTCTGTATATTTTGGACACCAATCTTTATAAGACAAGCATTTTATAAATAATTTCTCCTACTCTGCGTATCTCCAGTTTCTCTAGACAACATCTTTCATGGTGTAGAATTTGTTTAAAATTTAATTATGTACAACTTATCTTTTCATCCAGGACGTAATGAAGAATGTCAAATCTATATAGTAAAGTCTTTTTTAAAAGTATTTTAGCATTGTTGATTGAGGAGAATTTCCATTCTCCAGTGAATTGCTTTTTGTTGTTGTTGTTGTTTTGCTAAGATCAATTGATTAAATTTCAATTGGAATATGTCTATGATATCTATTCTGTTCCATTTATATATTTGTGTGTTTTTATTTTACCAGCACTGGCATTTTTGTTGAATTTTGAAAGTGATATGAAGTTTGTAACCAAAGGAGAATTAGATAGCCATCTCAGGCATAAGAGAAAACCAGGAAAGGTGAATATGATGACTGCTGGTCACTGGTTATAGATTGTGGAAAACTAGTCAGTCACACCTGGAAATTGAATTTGGGGTTTGGTTGCAAAAGCATTCATAACAATCTTGATAGAACTTAAATACTCATCATTATACTTATGAATATTCTTTAGCCATCTTATTCTAAATGTTTTTTGCTAGTCATCATATCAATTCTTTAAAGTTTTGGTAAAAGATTATGGTATGTACTATACTTCTGACAGTTTGAAAATACACAGAAAGTCATTGTTTTAAAAACAGTTCATAATATAGAGTAAGAAATTATGTTCGTCTAGGATGTACGGCATCGCAGGCCATGTGTATTTGACTAGGTTCAGGGATTCTTGTAGAGAAGGAGGTGGAAAGATTTTAAGAGCCAGAGGGGGTGCATGACCATAAGGAAACAGTCTTACAGGCTTCTGGGAACTTGCTCATGTGAATTTACAGCAATGGTGTCAGCATACACAAGACCCATGCAAAGTCAATCAGACAAAAACCCAGCATAGAACTGGGGAAATGGGCAGCAGACTCCAACCTTAGCTGTAAAACTATTGGCAGCTGAACACTGCTGGATGAGGGAGAGTTGATTTTCTTTAAGGGAGTGATATTAGACAGGCTGAACAGCTCCATTAGATGAACTCACACTGAGGGGCGTCAGGAAACACAAACGACTTGATAGGCCTTAACATACATAACATTATGCATGAAATCTGGTGAGGAGACTTTTGGAGGATGCAGATGGGAGGTGGTCTAATACGATTAAGATACATTAGATGAAATCCACAAAAATTCAATAAAAATGCTCATAAAAAGTGTGAAGCAGTCATTCATGACTGTTGTCTATGGTCTTCTGTTCATGGAGAGAATACTTTGTATTTTTGATGTTTCATTTTGGGTCTTTTAGGCATTATATCTCCATGGCAACCTGTGAGCCATTATTACTCATCTTCATGCTTAAATTTAGGGATTTCATACCAGTTATTTCAATATCCAGTGTTTTCATTGTTGATATGTATTGAAACTTAATTTTAGACTGAATGTACCAGTACACATTTCAAGCATTATTTCATATGAAATATTCCCAGAATATTTTTATTTTTCATTTTTAAATTTTATTTTTAATAATTAATTTGTTACTGTATCTGTAATTGTGCATGTACACATTTGTCTTGGAACATGTGTAAAGATCAGGGGAAAAGTTTCCAGAGTGACTTCTATCCCTTAACCTTTATGTAGGATACAGGAATTGAATTCATGTTGCCAGGCTTATGTAGCAAATACTTTTATCTTCTGAACCATCTTCTGGTCTAACAGTGTTTGTAAGCATTTTCATTCTGCAATCTAAATATTACTTTCTTGCTTATCTTTTTCACAGACTGAACTTGAATTCAAGAAATCAAAATTTAATCTTCAGTGTTTATGAAAATGGGAAAGATTTAGCACAGGATGTGTGTCTTCCAAGTGAGAATTAAACTGGATTTGCATTGAAAGATTGCTTAATAAAGTAATTGATCTATCAAAGCAATCTGGACAAGACTAGTTGATATCACAGAACAAATTACTAGTAAGAATAAACTAATGTCTGTTTTATTTTGAGATAGTGCCATACCCTATTGCCTAAGTGTGTTAATATTTTATAACCATCACTTCTTTTCACAAAATATTTCTCCTTTAAAGATAAAAATAAAAAATGCTAATTCAAGTTAAGAATTTTTCACCATGATAATTGTTGTCAGGGTTTCTGATGAGAATATAGACATATTGGACGTGTTATATGACAATTCTCATGCTCATTATATATTAAGCACAAGTGAAATAAAATTCAAGTATGAAGTAAAACAGCTATGAAGAACTTTCTTTTAATGTTTGCCTTTTCAAACATTGGACATTATAAGAACTTCTTTTCAATAAGCTTAGATCATCATTCTATGAAAATTTAAAGCAATAATAGACAATGTGCAAGTTTATCTTATCTAGAATGTTATTAAACTTCATAATTCCTGAAATAACTTAAAATGTATAATTTCACTTATGGTGAGAAGAAAGTTGTTGAAGTTGAAATTTTCTCATTTCTTCAGCACTTTGACTCTAAATCATTATGCTAACAACCCATTAACTTTTACTACAAAACACCATTCAAACCGAATGTAAAAAAAAATAGTATATGCAGGATTTTTGTCCTATTCTAGCTAAGTCTTTACTAAGAAAACCAATATATAAGTGAAAGAATAAAGTCAATAAAAAGAAAAAAACATTAACCATCTATCCTTGTTCCGTTCATCAACTTTATAGTGTAGCAACTTGTAATATATTTTATATTCAAGATTTTTCAGAACAAAGGAAGATTCAACCAATATATGGGTTAGAATATTGACAGGAAATAAGGTAAATATTAATGGAAAAAAACATAGAGCAATTGGATAATGTTCTTGAGATTAGGAGAATTTGCTTGCTGTGCTGTCTGACAAATTTAGTAATCCTTTCATACATTCTACTGTAGAAGATCAGAGGCACATGCAATTCGACTGTTCTATCTGGAGGTTTACGTTCAAGACGAACAAAAGGTAGAATATTTGCATAAAAATAGAAGTTTTGACTATAATTATCTGTCTATATGGCTAATATGTGCTGCTAGCATTCCCTGTATAGAAAGTGTGTAATACCATTGTCCATATAGATTAGGTTAGATCACTAATAAACTATGTTAACATTTTGGCAGAAAAGCATTACATGAATGCATATCTTCAGCATTATCTCCAAATGGCATCACACAGGAAGCCCATTTCTGATCTAAAATTGTTTTCAGTGTTGAAGGGCAATAAATGTTTGATTCCCAAGAATCAAATGGTTGCATGGCACAAGGTAGTAATCCGTGAAAAACTGGTTAACAACGCAAAGTTCCTTAAGAGATTGTTCTGCTGTGTTCTGTAGAAGTGAGACTTGCTTGCTTTTTGAAGGGTGGAGGTGTGGGAAGGAACTGTAAAAGAATTTCCTACATGTTACATAAAGAAATTCTGAGAATGAACTATTGTAAAAGTATTAAATAATGCTAAAAAAGAAATGAAATGTATTGTGTAAGTAGGTAAAATGATGATTTACTAGAGTCACATGAAAATATGTCAAATATGTAAAAAAGAAAAGCATGGGGGGGTTCATTTTCAAGTGTTGTATATCACTGCATGTAGGCCAGCTTTTCTCTTGAGCTTATCCAAAAGCCCTTCCAACCCCTGCTCAGCGCCTAGCCTGTTGTGGGCGCTCAATAAATATTAAACAAAGTACAAACTACTTTCAAAAAATTTGGAATTCACAGGAATCAATCATATTGTTATTATCATTTAACATTTATTGAGGGTCAACAACATGACTTTAACATATGCAAACTGGTCATTATATATAATCACAGATCACATGAATTATTAAATACAATTTGAGTTAACTAAACTTTTAGTTTTACTCCATTGTTTTTAAAGGTTAAATTGTTTCCTTTTTATAACTTCGACACATCAAGAATTATATACATAATTTTTCAAATAGATAAGATTCTCTCTAGGAAATCATTCTCAGATATTTTTAACATGCACTTAAAACTACAAGATAAATCTACAGTAATTACACATTGCAAATTCTGAAATGATTAGCACATGCACAAAGTCTGGACACATCTATGGCAGAAAGGAGTAAATACACACATACAATGCACTTGGGTTTCATCTACTGTCAGGACAATTTCAAATACTATTACAGTTACTTGGTGGTAACACTGTTTACAGATTACATCAAATGCAATGTAAGAAAGATACCTCAGGTGAACATGGATTAGTGTGTGTATGAATTTTGAAAATCGAAACTTAAGGCAAAATTAAAGGAAATGAACTTTGATACAGTTTTGATGTATACACTCCAGTTTTCACTTTCATAAAATGATGAGAAATTGCACTCAAATGTATACAAATTGGTTAATAGGTTAACAAATAGTGTTTTGAAAATTATTTTGTCGTACTTCAACTTAATTTGATTTTGAAGTTATTTTTAGCTGTTAAAAGGACAGAAAAGTGTACTTAATGATTCTGGAAAACATTTACAATATATCTTTTGGGTTCTAAACTACCAATAAACATTTAAGTTTATAAAGTATGATTTTTTCCCTTCATTGGAATCTTACAATTTAAAAATAAGTCTATCTCTACCAATTTTTCTCAGTAAGAACCTCTATATTTTGCAGTAAGAATAACACTAACAGCTTTGTTAAACAGAATTTGCTTTTCATTTGAAGGATGTATTAGCCTTAATTTGTCCTCTAATTAAATATATAATATATCATTATATATGTATAATATTTTAAATTTACAAACATGAATTGTCCTTTATAAATAATTACTTAACTTTCTCTTCCATTTACCTTTTACTAAATCACAATATAATAGTTATAACTACTACAATTAGTTTTTCAATATATTTTTCCATATGATCTATTCATAAGAGTTTTGCTTAAGGAAAAGTACTATCTACAAATATCATAATGGAACTCAAATAGTTAATGAATAACAATCATTAATTTTCTATTATTTCTACTTTAAAAGTGATAAAGGAAAGATTTAACCTAAATTCTGAAATATGTGACTGTCTTCACTATTAAAAGCCTCACTTTGGTTGATAAATATATTCTTTCAGTTTCAAGTTGTTGAAATCTAGATCAACTAAGATTCTTTTCTCAATGTTTTCTCTACATCTGCAATTAACCCGTAGATATTTATTGAGCACTTACTGTATGTAGGAACTGTGATAGGCTCTTACAGCAGATTCTAAACAAAGCCTTTATAATGTCATATAACAGACTAAATAACCGAAAAAAATTACACACATACACACACACACACGATTTAATTTTTAACTAATTTTCCACATTTTCACTGTTGAACAAAATGGCCTCCAAACCTACCATTCAGACACACAACTTGAACTGTCCTAAATGATCTTGTCTTATGCCTCAAAATGCTTCTTTAAAGTGGCTGTTTGGCCTCTCTCAGAAACTAAGAAAGGATTTCAGTTATTTTATGCTGAGAGAGAAAGACTAAATGAAATGAGAATGAAGTAGGTTATAGAGCAAGATAATTTTGAAAAGGAACACTGAGAAGTAAATTATATGACTAAGTAACAGAAATGAAATATCAAAAAATGAGGAATTTGTAGTAATGCACCATCACATTAATGAAACACGTATTCTTTTGAGACACAGTATATGAATGTATAAAGAAGAATCCCCATAGGGCTACATATGTTTGAAAATTCCTTCTTTGACATTCTGTAGTTCTTCTCATAAGGGCATGCACCGAGAAGTGCCTGATGTTATTAGAAAGCTTTTTAATTAGAAGGGACAACTAATGTGTGCTATGAGCTCACATGTGTGTGTTTATACACAAGCAGATTTTAAGTGCAAGGATATATAAAGTCTTCTTAATCATAAAGACTGCAGTCTAGCCAATTTAAGATGTGGGTGATAAAAATGACCCAAATCATCATAAAGATAAAATAACATGCTTTTTATAGAATTTAAAATTACTAATCCTCTGCTTCTTAAATGTGGTAAGGCCTTTTTTTTAATTAAGTTCATAGAAAATTAGTTCTGTCTTTCACAATATGAATTTCCCATAATGTAAAGTTTAGCTCAATGTCTTCATAGCATGACTGTAATGCAGCCTACGTCCAGTGGCACAATTAGATTTAGACAATAGAGCACCTGAAAATCTGTTAAAAATTATAGAAATTATGAATTTTTCCCTAATTTTAATTTTTCCACCAATTAAAATTTAACTGAATGAAAATATGACTTTGATGATGCTTAATTATAATCGATTGCATTATAAGCTACTTTTAGATAATTTATACCTCTAAAAAATAACTAAAATTACACAAAGAAAAAATGTACACCATCTTAAAGTATCATCTTATGAATAAATATTAGAATTCTATCACGAATGTGTAGAATGTAGTCACATGATTTATTCACACACAAATTCTCTGCTTTATTAACATTTTCAAACACCTACTTTTCTCATCAACTGTTAGTCAGAAATATTCCACCACAAAGTGGTGATATATTCAAATACACAGTTTCTCACTATTTTTAAATTTTAAAATACAAGAAGGCACTGTCATACAATATTTAAAACTGAAGTGATTTACTTCATTATAAAAGGAAACTCTTTTGTCTTACATAAGCCCAAGAGTCTAAGCTTTCATAAAGTAAAAGTTAATTTTAATAAAAATTATAAAATCATCTGAAATAAAAAGTTCATATCTTGAAGAACAATGTCCACTTGAGGGAACATTATTGAGTCAGTGAACCAAGTGCTATTTTTGCTTTGGCTACACAATATATTGTCAGAAAATTGAGGATCCTGGAAATAAATTGTTCCAATCAATTATCTGTTTCTGTTTTTATAAGTGCCATCGTTCTTTCTGCTAGTCAGTCCTCTTAATATTCAGAAGCAATGAAAACAACCCATGGGACTGGGAATATTGCTTAGTGATGAGGTATTTGTCTGGCATATCTGAAGCCCTAAGGGGAATCCTCAGCATCAACCAAAAAATAAAAGATAAGAAAGAAAAAAGAAAAAAAGAAAAAAAGAAAAATAACCTACCATGAGCAATCCTTATCACTAGAGCAAACTGTGAAGCTCAGTTGGGCAACCTGGTATGATAATCCACTGAAACAGATTTTATAGAAACTTGACTAAATTATTTTATATGCATATTTGGGAATTAATAAGTTTTTGCATTCTTTATATGTACTAATTTTTATCTGGGCTACACAATATATTGTCAGATTAGCAGATTTGGAGTGGTTATCTTCATATTAAAGAAGAAATTTAGAAGCTGGAACCTCAATAAATGAACAAACCAAAAGACAAAAAAAGTGTCCAGGGTGTCTACTTTATATTTCAAAATCTAATATATTCACTTGTTGTTGTTGTTGTTGTTGTTGTTGAGACAAGTTCTTCTAACCCCAGGTTCCCTCCAACTCACTATGTAAACCAGAGTGGCCTTGAACTTGCAGAGATCCTCCTGTCTCTGCCTCTAGAGCTCTAGGATTAAAGGTGTGTGCTGTCATGCCCCATAACTAAAACATTCACTTTTATGCAAAGTTGACTGAAATCATGCATCGAATCCTAAAATATTGATTTTACCCAGAAGCCAAAATAAATAGAAATACTTTATCTATATGTCAATGTTATTTTTGTTTTTAAAAGCTCAAGGCATTTTGTCTTTAATCTTTTCACTTAGTTGAGCTTTGGGACATAGCACAATCTCTGTTTTTCTTTCTTTCTAATTAAAGTTAGTTCTCAGAAGCACATTTTTTCTAAGTAAACACAGCAGTGATATTGTGGCATTGCTGCATTAAAAAATAAAATGCAAAACTACTCCATGGTATGATTTATAACGTTAAAATTTCAGGCCTTTTGGGTGAATCAAGAAGCCAAGGCATCACATAAATGCAAATAACTTTTGTTGTCATTTTGTCCCTGTGTCTTAACTCCAACATATAATTTTTTAAAATAATATCAATTATTTTTGCACAATTCAGGTGGGATCATATTTATTCCTCAGACTGTAATCACTGAGGTGATGCTGAAACCAAAAATCAAACAGAAAAATGTCTAATAGCTGCGCAGCTCATTCGCTGATTCTCAACGATTGTCAGCATCTTTGCAGAGGTAATTAAGCAGTCTGTAAAGGTGTCCTGTTCTGAATTTATACTCAAAGTTAGATCCACAAAAGAAAGACAAGCAGAGATGGTTGCCTCACATTCTCCCTGGCCCAGACAAACATGCCAGGACACTGTTACAGAGCAAGAGATTTAAAGGTTATTGTCTTCCGCCTGTCTGAAGCCAGTGTTTTCCTCCGTTTGTTGCTGTCTTTCTAAAGAAGATAATGTCACCTGCTTCATTTTTTTTTACCTTGCTCCACTGTCTTGGTTTTCTCTTCTTTCTTTGCAGGTACAGCTGCAGAACAAAGATAAGGTTTAAATAAGAACACCAGTCTCAAATGTTGCTTCTGCTTATGAAGCATCTTGAAATGCATTTGATACCAAATATTGCTTCCAAATAGGGTATTGTTAATGCCTTTCTAAACATTTCTCATCTCTCTGTGATGCGATTGAAACCTATATTAAATCTAATTTAAGGAATTAGAGGCGGGGGAAGCAATAATCCCTTCCTTCCTTCTGTGGGCTAGGCTAGCTCTTCCACACTCTTTTCTACTTTATTCTTTTATACTCCACCTTGATAAACAAGGTCTATACAGAATTGCACTTGACAGGATCATGATTAATTCACTTATATTCCAGGTTATTGCTGGAGTCACTTAGTGTCTTGCAAATGTCAACAAGATGCTCCTTTAAAATCAAGCTTCACATGGCTTAATCAACTGAAAGGACAGTGCAGTCATGATTGAGATGCATTTTAAATATTAAATGAACCCATCTTACATCACAAGTAGCCAAAAGAGATAATGGAATCTTTTTAAGTGCTATATCCCATGAATTATGCTTCTTCTAAGATTTATTGCTTCCAGGAAAGGATTTATTGTTTACCTGGTTAAACATCAAAACAGTAGAAATTATTCACACAAAATCAGTGCCTCCCACAGAAGTAACTGATTTAAGTAAGAATCTTCAGAGAATTTGAGCAACCTTTATATGTAGAATTGATGGGGAGCTGAATAATGCCTCCACAACCAGGTCTCACCCCACAGAGAGATGCAGAAAAGAAAATGCAACTTTAAAATGAATAAATGTGTCTGCCATGGGCTTAACTCATTTTTGGAACTGATTATTCATCATGGATCTCCAGAGAGTCTTTGCTTTCCAATGAGCAGATCTGTGACGTGTACAAGATTCTGCAGTGGTCTTGTCAAAGCATCTAACTGGAATTCAGTTAAACTAGAAATTCAGCTTTCATTTTAATCAAGTTAAGGATGTCGAGAGAACATTAAATATAAGTAAGAAATCATAAGAACCATAGAAATATATCGATGGAAAAAGACCCAGAAGATGGAAGGAAGGAAATGTGGGAGAGAAAGGAAGAGAGAAATGAGTTGAAAGTAAAGAAAGAATGAAGGAATAATAAGAAACAAGGAAAAAATATGTGGTGATTCCATTTTTAGTGTTTCTGCTTCCTTAAAAAGTCTTTAAAATTTGAATATCATGAATTAGAAAAATACTATATTTTGAGGAAAGTAACCCATTATGTTATAACCCCTAAATGGTGCAAATTATATGCTTCTGAAATAAGAACAATGTTTAATTCAAAAGAATATCAGTACTTGAAACCTAACAAATCCCACTGGTAAAGAACTCTTGTAACTAGGAAGATTTTATAGGGAAATGTCAATGAGAGTTGTATGCTTATTCTGTTGTTTCTATTAAATCATGGTCAATGTTAGATGACAGGAAGGGGATGGAAACTGACCTTCAGTCTTCAATGACAAGAATCTTAATGCATGCCTAAAATGAGGAAAGCTAGGGACTGAGTTACAACCAGAAACAAACTGTGTGCTCCCAAATTCTCTTGAAGAAAAAAATAGTAGCAGTCTGTAGAGGGGATCCCATGTCTCAGAAGGAGCAAAGGCTCATGGGTGTTTATAACAGTTTTGTCATAAATGCTGTTGAAATGAATGCACATTATCTAATCTTGAGCCTTAATCCTTAAGTGAAAAAATGCAGATTCCACAAACTTAAAGTTCAACAAGTAGAAGTTACTGTTTTCTTTTACCTCTGCCTTAAACACAGTCATTCATTTCTCCTAAAATATTTTTTATTTATTTTATGTGTATGAGTGTTATGCCTACATGTATGTAAGCTCTTAAATGGAGGACAGAAGAAAGCATGAAGTTCTGGGATTTGAACCCAGGTTCTCTGTAAGAGCAGCCAGGGCTCTTAACAGCCAAACTATCTCTCAAGCCTCACATAGAGTAATTTATATTCATTTTCCAAAGTTATTTTAAGGATGAGACACAGCTTAAAACAAAACAAAACAAAAGCCTAAAAGCTAAAAGAGAAAATTTCCAAGAAAAAATGAATCAACTAATAAGAAATAGATGAATTAGAAAAAGCTAATAACTAAGTAGGAAAGTATCAACTCATATCTGAAGAACTATCCTGGAATTCTGCCAAGAGACAAAAAGTAGAAATACACAAAACTATAACAAACATAAATGAGTTTTAATATGCCTTTAACTAGATTTTTAACACATATATATTTAGTATTTTTATTTGACGTATGTATTTAGTATTTTTATTTTATGTATATGAGTATATTGCCTGTATGTGTGTAAATTCACTTGTGCCATGCAATGTCCGTGGAGGTCAGAAGAGGGTGTTGGATCCCCTGGATCTGGAGTTACAGAAGCTTGTTAGCCATCATGGGGATGGAAATTGAATCCAGTCCTCTGTAATAGCAGCCAGTGCTCTTAACTACTGAGCCAACTTTCCAGCCCCCTACGTTTTTAAAATAAAATAACAGGAATGGTGGCTAACAACCATTTGTTAACTCCCGTTCAAATGGATGTGACAGCCTCTTCTGGCCTCCGAGGGTACTGCACACATAAGTACACTGACATGCATGCAAGAAAAACTCTCCTACACATAAGAAAAGAAAAATAAATGAAATTAAATTTAAAATAAAAAAGAATAACAAGAATGAAGAAACAGCAATATTTGGAGAAACATGGTTAAGACATTTTTAGAAATACAGACATTGGCAATCAGATCCCACAAGCAAGGGGCTTCCTGAGGAAAGAGGGAATAATTAAATTCACATCTTTCTCTCATACTACCAACAAAAATAAATACATAAGGAACAACTTTTTAAATTCCAAGGTCACAAACTATCTGGGTCTATTTGATGGACCTCTCTAATCCTAACAATTGGGGAGATTGAGGCTGGAGGATTGTGAGATGGAGGTGAGCTTGGACTACATACTGAAATCCTGTCTAACCAACTAATAAATAAATAAAGATACAATATAATACTATCCCTTCGAAAATATTTAGTCTTTCTACAAATATATCAGACTGTGAATTTAATTTAAAATTTTCTAATACCAAATGATATGTTTTCTATTTCCATTTTCTTTTTTGTCTCTTTTTATTTATTCATTTTATTGCTACTTTGTAAATTCCATACATTTTGACTATATTTGATCCCTACCCTTATCTGCACCCTCTCCAATATTCCCCCATACAAAATTTCACTCATTTTGTCATATGTGAAGTAGCCCCAGCTGTCCTGGAACTCTGTGTAGACAAGGCTGGCCCAGAGCTCACAGAGTTCTCCCTGCCTCTGTCTCTTGAGTGTTACGATCAAAGGCATGGGACACCACAACCAGCTGGTAAGTTTTTAATACATTTATTGACCATCTCTTGACTTAACTGCTTTTTAAAGAGAAGCTAATTGGACGTTTCTTTAGTGATTGCACTATTTATTTCTATCTCACTAACTTCTGCTCTTAAGATGCTTATCCATCAAGACCCCTCATTTTTCAATTACTAAATTAAAAAAAAAGCAAATCAATATTTATTATTTACTACATCAAGGACGATGTTAAATTCCTTTAGGAAACTGAGCATGTGCGTGCAGCAGACAGAGCTGCACAGAAAGGAGGATCGTCTAAAATCACAGAGACGGAAGTGAGTCAAGGATTCTTTGCACTCACATTATATAGAGAAAACTAGTTTCCTAAAGCACAAGCTTAGTCATTCTGTGTGATAATTCATCTTGATTATCAACTTCATTGGGTTTGGAATCAACTAAAAAACACATCTCTGGGCAAGTCTATGGGGACATGTGTAGAAAGGATTAACTCTGGGATGAAGACACTCCTTCAGAGAGGGGACGCCCTTTGAAGGTAACTCAGAAATTAAGTCTGAGGGAAAGGCAATGTTACTTCCTGCCTGCCTTTGCTTCTTGCTGGTGAATGTGCCCATCCCTGTTGTTGAAGTGTTGCCGCTGCTGCCGTTTACTGACATCGGCCTCCAGCTTCTTTGACCTTCCAGCAAACTGGAGACCACCAGTTCTCTAGGAATCTTCCCCACCTTCAGGGACAGATTAAGATTGCTGAGCTGTATGAGTTGGGATACTGCCAAGTTCATACCCTCTCCAGTATTGGACAGACAGTATTGGACTACCCATCCCCAATCATGTAGTATAAGTTATTCTTGTACATTCCCATCTTATAATATATTATATTCTCTTGGTTTTGTTTCTCTAGGGAATCATGCCTAATACTGGCTGGGGTACTCAGAATAGTTCTTGGTAAAGATTCTCCTTGTAGTGTGGCAGGCTCTGATAATCCATAGTGTGAATAATTCATGGAACTATGCCAGATAGAAACATGTGATATTGCAGATCCATCCCTTGTGAGGAGCAAAGAATTTATATATCATAAAAAATATTTTTAAATCTATTCTTTATTATTTTTATTGTCTGTGTATGAGTAGACTGTCTGCATGTGTGTAAGTGCATCCATGTCTTGCAGTGCCTGAGAAGGTCAGAAGAGGACATCAGATTCTCCTAGAACTAGAGTTCAAGGTGACTGTTAGTAACCATATGGGGGCTGGGAGTTGAACTCAGGTCTTCTGCAAGAGCAGCCAGTGTTCTTAACCTCTGAGCCATCTCTCCAGCCGCATAAAAATATTTTATGATGTATGAAAATGATTTAAATTCACATTCAGTGCCTATAAATAGACTTTTATTGGGACATAATTTTTAAAATTAATTTTCGTATTTTCCTTGACTGCTTTTGCAATAAAACAACAAAATTTAATAGATGTAGTAAAAAATATATAGCATTTGATAAAAAAAAAAAAACAGTATTAAAAGACTAAGAAATGTAGTTTCTTCTAGCCTTTTGCTTTCTAGCCTTCTAGAAGTTTGCTTCTAGCCTTTATGCATAAAATAATACAGGAAAAGAATGAGTATAGAAATATTATTTCCTGGCTCAATATGCAATAAACAATCTAAAGGTTTTTATATGTGTTCTGAGAGAGAATTACCTTTGTAGCTGTTATAAGGCTGAAGTTACCCCAAACCAAACAAAATTCCTCAACATATGATTGACTGACTTATAACACAACTTTAATTCCCAGTCACAAAGAGTGTTAGTAAAGGCTGGGGTTCTGTAACTTGCGGTGAAGATTGTGGTAGGATTCTGCTGAAGCTGAGAGCGCTGAACTCTTAGATTTCGATGCTTTATTTAATGAGTCATCAGTCTTCTCATATTCTGTGGCAGATGCATCCCTCAGCTTAACTCCTGCAGTATTGTTCTCTCCATCCTTGCCTGAGAAAATTCATTTCCAGGGAGCTTCCCTGAGTAAGATGCTAATCAAAACATTGCTGATGGCCCCAGGCTACACGTTCACCACTCATAATTGCTTCTAGCACTAGAACCAGACTCAAGTCTCC
Source organism: Eospalax fontanierii (assembly GCA_035773235.1). Classification (NCBI taxonomy): domain Eukaryota; kingdom Metazoa; phylum Chordata; class Mammalia; order Rodentia; family Spalacidae; genus Eospalax; species Eospalax fontanierii. The sequence continues at coordinate 37,847,270 of CM069545.1, read as the reverse complement.
ATAGCCCAAGAGGTAAGGCATTAACTATCCATGAAAAGGTGTGCTAAACTTTTTTTTTCTTTTTCTGTGACAAGATCTCTGTATATCTCCAGCAGGTCTTGAGCTCACACTATGTAGACAAGGCTGGCCTGGATCTCACAGAGATCTGCCTGCCTCTATCTCCTGAGTGCTGAACTTAAAAGTGTGCATCAACATTTCCAGCTTGGTACACTACACTCTTAAAGAACTTTTGAGTTTTCTAATTCACAGAATCTGAAGTCTGAGGAATGCATGTGGGAATGGATTTTAAAGAAATGGACCAAGAGTGGAAGACATTAAGACTAGATCATGCTGAGTTTACCCATTTGGATTCCTTGAGCAGAGATTCTAGGTTTAATTTTGCAACTTGCACAGTCAAAAAAAAAAAGAAGAATGCTGCCATTCAAAAGTTCAGGGAGACTGGAATGCTGCAATGGATTTGCCTTGTAGAACCTAATCCCCCATAAAGGGAGGGTCAAAGAAGACTTGCCTTTCACTGTTGCAATAAGAAACAGCTTGTAAGAGGAGAATCAGTATTATTGAGGAAATCATTTTTCTTTACTGTATCTCTCTCTCTCCCTCTCTCTGGGGTGTGTGTGTGTGTGTGTGTGTGTGTGTGTACATGTGGGGGTGTGCATACGCACAAGAAGTTGTGCATGTGGAGGTCAGAGGTCAACAGGAGGTGTCTTCCTAAGTCACTTTCTATCTCCCTTTGTGAGACAGCTTCTTTCATTCAACTTGGAGCTCACTGATTGGCCTGGCTGGCTGGCCTGTGGGCTCCAGTTATCTGCCTGTCTCCTCTTCCGGAGCACTGGGATTACAGACATATGTTACCATATCTGGCCTTGAAATGAATTCTAGGGATCTGAACTCAAGGACTCATGCCTGTGTGGCAAGCGATTTGTCAAGCGAGTCTTCTCTCCAGCCCTGTCATTGCTTTTTATGCCATATCTTACAATGGGAGCCACAGCTGTTTAACTGAATAACTTAAATGTAAGGAGTATAATCAGATCCCAGAGTAGCAATGACCAGGCTGTAACTCTGAATTGCAAAAGGCAAAGTGAGTATAATTATTATAATGGAAAGCATAAGCAGAATGATTGTCATAACACCTTCACCTATGGCACTGGCTAATTAATCACAGTGTTCTTAGAAATGAAATAAATGGGAAACCTACTAAGTTCTTGCTCCATCAGTGGCATAACTTAGTTTATAAGGTTGTTAATGGCCAATCTCTTTGACAAGGTAATACAGTGGTCCGTTATATTGATGGCATTATGTTGATTAGACCAAGGGATTAGGAGGTTGTGACTACTATTTATTTGCTGGTAAAGAATATGTGCATAAGTGCATGAGAGATAAATATAAACAAAATTTGATGATCTTCTACATCTCTAAAGTTTCTGGAAGTTCACAGCTGTGGGATGTGAAGCTATTTGTTCTAAGTTGTTGCAACTGGCCCCTTCTACCACCAAGAAAGAAGTGAAACATTTTGTGAGTTTCTTTGTATTTACAAGGTAGCACATTTCTCACTTTAAAGTGTTACTCTGACCTGTAAACCAAGGGACTTTAAGTTGCTATTTTTGAGTCATGCCTAAAACAAGAGAAGGCTCCACATCAGAGCCAGTCCAGTAGACCAAATGATACTTGAGGTGTCAATGGCAGACAGAGATGCTGTTTGGAGCCTTTAGTAGGCCTCCATTAGAGAACCACAAGAGAGACCCTTGAGATTTTGGAGAAAAATCCCTGCTCTCATCTGCAGTCATCTATACTCCCTTTGAAAGACAGCTTTTGGCCTGCATTTGATCCTTATTGGAAAGCCAACATTTGTCAACTGGTCATGCAACTTAAGATGCCCATTATTAATCAGATTTTTCCTGACCACCAGGCTGTTATTGGGACACACACAGCAGCAATCCCTCATCAAATGGAAGTGATACTGAAAAATCTTGAAAGCACAGTTAGTTGCATGAACAACTGGTCAAATGCCTATATTTTCTACTCTTGCTACAAAGCCTTGTGTCTCCAGGCATGTACCTGTGGTCTCATGTGAATGTCATGTGATCACTTGACTGAAGAAAACATAGGCCATGGCCTGGTTTACTTGGTTCTATATGCTCTTAAGACACTGCCCAGATGTGGACAGCTGTAGAATTATAGCTCCTTTCTGGGTTCATCTTGAAAGTCGTGTTGAAGAGAAATCTACATGGTAGACTGATCTTCAGGTAGGGTACATGGACATACACTTCTTGGAGGGGAAAAAAAGCACAAGATTTGTGATTAGTGATTTATGGGTTATAGTGAATGAAAGAATGTGAAGATAATTGTGTGTTACATAAGTTCTCAACAAAAGGAAACCTCAACAAAAGAGGACTTCCATTATAAAGTAGATACGATGACTTGTTCTGTGGATACTAATCAACCTCATTCCCTGGTTATCCTTGTGAATGCCCAATGGACCCATAATCAAAGTTGGCACAGTTACAGAGATGGAAGTTGTACTCAACAACACTGACTTCCTCTATCAAACTGAAATGGCTATGGCTACTGCTAAAGGACAAATCTGTCAGCAGCATAGCCTATCACTAAGCTGCTAATATGGCACTATTATTCAGTGTAAACAGCTAGTGAACTGGGGGCAGGTTGATTATATTGGTCCCAACCATCCTGGAATGGGCAATGACCATCACTGGAATAGATTCTTCACCTGGGTGTGGGTTTGTCTTTCCTATATGTAACACTTCTGCCTGCTACTATCTATGGAGCGGTGCCCTCATAGTCTTCCACATAGCAATATTTTTGACCAAGAAACTTATTTGAAATGTCAAATAATTATCAGACTGGGCTCATGTTCATAGAATTAACTGATTTTACAATGTGTCCTACAATTAAAAGCACTGCCATAATAGAACAGTGTACTAGCCTTTTAAAGACACGATTATAATGCTGGCTAGATGTAAATAGACTTGAACACTGTGGATGAGTTCTTCAAAAGGCTGTGTATGCTCAGAATCAGTGTCCAATATATAATATCATTTCTTCCATAGCCAGGATTCACAGACTCTGGAATCAAAGGGTGTAAATGGAATTGGTACCACTTAACACCTTAGTGACCCACTAGCAACAGTTTTGCTTCCTGTCCTGATGTTCTTAGACTGTGCTGGCCTAGAAGTCTTTATTCCAAAGTGATGGAGTGGTTCTACCAGGAGAGACAACAAACACTCCATTGAACTAGAAGCTAAGATGTCTCTTGGTCACTTTAGGTTCTTAATTTCTTTGAGTCAGCAGGCTAAGAATGATATTACAGCATTAGCAGAGGTGATCGATCCAGACTGTCAAGGAAGCCTTGACAACTATTCCACAATGGAGGACAGGAAGAATATGCTGAGACTGCAGAAGATCCTTTAGGGCATCTGGAATGTCATCATATTCTGTGATTAAGGTCAATGTGAAACAACCACAACCCAGTTCTGGAAGGATGGGAAATAACACAGACCCTTCAAGAATTAAGAGATGGCTCACTTTTTCAGGTAAATGACAAAGACTGTCTGAGATGCTTGTTAAGGGTGAAGGAAATAAATGAGTTGGCAAAAAGGTAGCTGGAAATACTAGCCACTTTATAGGAATCTTCCAGGTCGTCAATGTCAGGTTGCATCTGTGGAAGCATCTAACTTCATGGACTGAGCATCTGCTGGGTTCTCAGCCTCTCTAGCATGCTGATGGCTATTATGGAACTACTTGACTACTGTCATAGAAGCCACTCTAGTTAATCCAACACACACACACACACACACACACACACACACACACACACACACACACATTTTAACAGCTCTGTCCATCTAGAGAACTGTACCCAATACACTCAGAAAAGGTCATTGAAAATGCTGAGTAGCTATACAGAAAAGATGGCATTTTGTATTAAATGTGTTCCTTTCACTTCTGATTCTAATGTAAAATTCAAGCCTAATTCCATGGCGAATAAACTTTAGGAATACATGTTGCATCTAAGTAAATTAATTTTTCCCTGCCAGGAATAAAAAGAAAACCCTAAAACAATTTCCCTTCATATACTGTAGGCACAGAGTATCTGAAACTGATTTTGATGTTGAGAGAAGAAATTTTCTTTGCTCTATATTTGAAGGGACTTATTATAAGGAAGAAAAGTAAGTAGATTTGAATTTTAAACTACTTCAGAAATTTCAGGCAATATAAAGTCAGCAACAGCTGCTTGTAGTCATATTTGCATTATTTATTTATTTATTTGTTTATTTATTATGTACTGTAAGGGGTAGAGCATGCACATGCTACAGAATGCTTGTAGAGTCAGAGGACATCTTGCTGAAGCATGTTCTCTCTTTCTACCATGTGAGTTCCGGGGATTAAACTCCAGTCCTGAGACTTGGCCAGAAGCAACTGTATGCACTGAGCCTCCTTGTTGGCTTTCTGGGTGCACTCTTATAGTTTAATGAAGGAATTCCTAGACTTGAGCTAAACTATAGGAGGTTTTCTGTAGTATCTGAATTTTATTATTATTTTATGTAACATTCCTTAAGACCTCAAATCTGCCATGTAGTTTGCATCTCTCCTTACTTGCCATTATCACTTGTGAGTACTGACATATGTCCACCAGAACCTGGGGAAATGTGGCTTACCTAAAAGTTGGGAGACATTAGGGATCCTGGTACATAATTTCAAAAGTCTCCCATATTACTCTACACATTACTTCTAGGATGCAGACCTATAGTCTGGGAATACTAAGTTGCTATTTTCAGGGGTATAAGTATGTAAGGTAACCTATCAATGTTCACTCAGACTTTAAAGGTAGTATTTGGAAATGAGAATGACTGAAACAATGCAATAAATCAATAACTGTGGAAGGAAAATTGATTTCTCATCAATTCTTGGATGATGTATAATATTTATTATTAAGGCCATCCTTCTACAGATTTTCTGAATTGTTTCTCTTGTATATTTAGAATGATGTGTAACATAACATGACTGTAACATATAAAACTGGGAATGTCTGAAGGTGAATGTGGTGAATAGAGATCTATTGATTTTGTGTGTTAATTTTATATCCTACTACTTGGTTAAATGCATTTATCAGCTTCAGTAGTTTCTGGTGGAGTCTTTAGGGTCTTTTATAGAGAGAACTGCTTATATAGAGAACTGCACCTCCTCCAATAGGGAGACTTTGACTTCTTTCTTTCTACTTTGCATCCCCTTTCTCTCCTTCTCCTGTCTGATCCCTCTGCTAAAACATAAAGCTCTGTATTGAAGAGGAATGGGAAGAGCTGACATCCTTCTTTGGCTCCTGATTTTAAAGGGAATGCTTTAAATTTTTCTCTGCTTAGTCTGATGTTGGCTATAGACTTTGTTTATTCCCTTTATTACACTGAGATATGTCCCATGTATCCTTTGGAATCTCTATAACTTTTGTCATGAAAAAATGTTGGATTTTGTCATAGAACTTTTCTACCAGTAATGAAATGATCATGTGGTTTCTGTCCTTGAGTCTGTTTAAATGACAGAGCATGGGGGAGTTTTATGTGTCTTTTAATAATATTGGATGTTATGAGCAACAGGAGAAAAGAGAACTTTATATTTGATTTTTTTCAGACAGGATTTCTCTTTAACCCCAAATGACCTGGAACTATCTATAACAAGCTGGCCCTTGATTTCATAGAAATTCACCTGCCTCTGCTCCATGGTTCTGGGATTACAGGTATGTGCCTCTACACCCTGTGAAAAGAGGATTTCAGTTGAGGAAACTTAATGACTGTCATGGCTTTGATGGTTTGCTATGGTTATTGTTAGGTTCTACTATGAATATAAAGACTTGAGGGCAGTTGAGGAATCATGACAGTGGGTTAGGTAGAAGACAATGAAAAGCTTGAATTGAGATGATAGCTACAAATTATGAATAAAAGATATGCAACAAATATTTTAGGAAGATAGAGACTAGATCAGGAAAAGCAAATTGGGAGGAGGGATTGGCAATTTTAAGATGAGGCTTTGTATTTTCTTCTGAAGTTTTGCATTTTCTTTTTTAACTGAGCAGTCAACACACAAGCCTAAAATCCAGTAAAATTCTGAAATGGTGATGTGTCTGAGATTTTACCTCACAAGTCAAGGATAGAGTAAGAAACTCAAAGTTAATAATAGAAATATGGGGAAACAACAATTAAGTGTCCACAAAGGAAAGCATACAAAGACCTTAGAAATAAATGTCGGAGATGATGGAGACAGAAAACTCACTTAGAAGCTCACCACTATACACTGTTAGAGGAGAGAGGTAGTGAAAAACACTACTGAGGACGTTAGTTGCGCAGGGGCTGAAAGGGTTTCGTTGCTATAGCAAAGAAAGCACCATCAGAGTTGAGCATCACTGGCATGGCAAGAATAGGAGCCGCTTCCTGAGACTAGGAATTCCCTTGACACTTAGGCTCCTCATGTACTTCTGTAGAACTACGCCACCTCACTTCACTCTGTTGTATCGTGGACACCCAAGATATTCTCACACCTCCTTATCACATGCCCAAATCTGTTATGAAAGGTGCAATTCTGAAGTCACTTTATAGATAATCTTTTGACTTTCTTCTGCACAGAATAAAATTTAAGCTATAATGTTACTTTATCTGAATTTATCTATTACAGTTCAATGTATGTATTATGCATATGCAGAAAACATGCCAGTGACTGTGAAAGGTAGGGACATTTTCTCGGTATCTTTATTAGTTCAGTACTAATAACTTTTATTTTTCTTTGATTTTAATGCGTATTAGATTATTAATAGATGAAAGTGAACATAAATAGAAAAATGCATAGTGCAAAACAAATAAATGATATCAAATCGATTAAATATCATGCATCTCCAAAGAAAATATTGAGGGAAAATAATTTGTACTAGGCATAAATTGGGACATTATGGTTAACTTACAGAACTGTAGTTAAATTGTTTTAACATTGAAAATTTTACAATAATCACAAAAAAAATCAAACATTTTTACTTAGTATAGTATACATTTCCTGGTTCAAGTTTCAATATAGAAGTAAAAAATGACTTATGATTTTCTTTTTTCATATATCTATTTTTGAGACGTTCATATAAATATTGTTTTTGCATAATTTTCATCCTCCTAGTGTGTATGATTTTCTTATGGATGATTAGAAATTGGTGCATTGTAAAGTAAAGTAAGTGTTATGTTTACTGAACCCATAGTGTATGGTAAATTGATTTTCCGAGGGACAAGTCTGATGAACTGTGAACACACACCCCTTGCCCAGAAAAAAGGAGGATCTGGGAAAGTCCTATGCCCCTCCCCACCAGTCCATTGGCCTTGGATGTGAGAAGGGGAGGGGCTAAAAGCATTTAAACTAAGGGCGCCTGGAAGCAGGGCCTTTTGGCTCCCCTTCGGCCCTTTGGATCTGACCACCAGGAAGTTGCAAGATCCAAGTCTTGTTGTGGATTTATTAATGTAACTTGCGGAGGGAGGGGGAGGGCGCCCATGCTCTGTAAGTAAACCCTTACCCACTGCTCTGTTAGTAAGCCCAAGTAAACTAGCTAGAATTTACCTAACTGTGAGTTAGGAAATTTGTGTGTGTGTTGTAGGACCTGGGGAGGGAGGGACTAAGCTTAGTCGGCCTCTCCCAAGAGGGATTTTAGCAACACATGATAAGGACAGTAACTGTGTGGATGTGAAAAAGCACGGGAGAAGGAAGTGAGAGAACTGGTTATCAGATGACCAAGACCAGCTTTAATTTAGTTTTGTAAATTTATCAATTTGGTAGATCCCTACCTGAGCTTGAAATCACTGATGATAACTTTGGAAGCAACACGTTTCCATTCATTCTACTATTACATGCCAGTCCAGTATGGAGAACCATACTTAAAATAAGGACTGAGAAGATATACATTAAGTAGAGGCAAAGGCATTGGTTTTGGTGCTTTATGTTTATAAACAGATTTGTTCTCTCTCTCATTTGACTTCAGAAACTTAACAAGCAGGTTAATTCCAACCTAAAATTGGCCATGTTGTAAATTCAAGGGCCATTCTTAGTTGAGGACTCTGCTAAATTCCATCACTGACTGTTCCCTTTTGATTCAATCTCTGTTTACTCTGATTTGACATGTTTGAACTCCAAACTATGAGTGCTAAAATGTCTCAGAATATGCATGAACCAGATACCAGTGGTTCAATATTTGTTTTTCAATCATCATCATACCGTTTTCCACAATCATGAATTCCTCAAGACTGATTATCTGTAATGAAATTCCAGAAGAAAATCATCTTCTGCTTTCTGGACAGCGCTTAGTATTCCAGTGTGAACACAGCTTAGCTTCACCTTCTTCTTACCTCACAATTTATCAATGACCTGGCCTTATCTCAATGTGTGAGGACCAGGTGTCCATGCCTAGAATAATGCCTTTTTCTTATGGTCCATTAAGACCCTTAGCCTTTTCATAATCCCCTGACGTTTCTCATTCTGAAGCAGCTGTTTTTATCTGAATCACACTTAATATCAATGAGTTATGGCAATTTCAGAATATAACACCATAATAAAGTTATACTAGTATGGACTTTGAATAAATCCATGGGTGTCACGTACAGTAAAATGATGTAAATTAAACAGTGATCTCTCACATAAAAGTGATATAAAATATAAGCATGTATATGAATATATACCAATTCATAGATTTACATATCAACTAATATAAAGGTATATAATATAGTAATGTACATGGCTATGTGTGCCCATGTTCAAAATTTAGGAAGAGGTGTCCTATATATATTTTCTACAATTTTGATGTATATTTTCTTTTTGTAGCAAAACTAACAAAATAGTTTTTATAATAACATATATTCTCATTTTAGTGGAATATGTGTGCAAGAATGCATGTGGATATTTTTATAGGTTGAAGACAGGCTTGTTAAATTTTTTATTGAGATATTTTCAGACATTGCTGAATTATTGATTTCTCTCCAAATTCCCATTTTGTTGCTTAAAGCAAAGCATTCCAAAGTCAGCATCTCATGGAATACATTTCTTAATTTGATAAAGTGAACATTCTTATAATTCTTCTTAGTCAAAGTTTAATTTATTCAACCCCTAATCTTTTTAAGCAGTTTGATGGAGCCAAATACCCCAATGGAGGACTGGAATTCTGCTAAGTTTAAGTGATCACATTTCTGCAGTTTTTCAAAACCTAAATTGCAAATTGACTGTAACTACAAATATTACTCTATGGTCTTAAAGGATTAAAGCTAACTGCACTGGAGTATTAAAGACAAGTCCTTGTTAACATAGATAATTCAAATGTTACCAAAAGTATGTTTGTTTCTGAATCAGTGAAATAGTCAAATCGATTAACAGTGTCTTTCACCACACTCTACAACAGTAAGTTGAGAACTTCAGTCTCAGTCAATCCTGTCAGCTCTTCCTTTCAGTCCCATTTACCTTTTATGGTTGAAGCAGCAACAACCTCCTCTTTGGCTCGTTCGGCTTCTGGAAATTCAGATATTAAAGGAAATGAGTGACAGATATTTGAGGTTCTGGATCTATAGTATAGAGTACTGCACATAAGGCAAGAACTCTGCTAACAAAAATATAAAACGCCGAAGGAAGAAAAGCAAGCTGCAGAGAAAGCCAAACTCCAAAGTGCTTGTATGGTTTTTGATTTTCAACAAATGAGCATACATAAACTATCTTTCAAGGTACAACTCTGTGATAACAAAATTATACTCTTATATAAGTAGTGAGTATAAAAGCTGGTTCGTTCCACAAAATACTATGAGCTCCTAAAGTTTTTAGACACTTTTTAAATTATTTGTGAAGTTTAGGGAAGAACAGATTGTTCAGCCTTTCATTATGGAGAGAAGGTAAACAGCGTTAGACCCCAGTTACTTGACCTTCTGCTGTTAAATATTAGCAGTGATAATATTAAAATTCAACTTGAATGTTGCTTCAAGAAAGAAAGAGTAATAATCTGAAGGATGAAAATTGCTGTGGAAGGTACTGAGGACTTGCTGAATATCTAGTACAGACAATAAGAAAGTTGTGCTAAAATCACAATCTGAAATGCTTTTCCTAGAACAAAACCTTATATTTAAAATTAAAGGTAGTTAAAGGTGAAGCTTTATGCAGTTCACAGGAAAATAAAAATGAAGCAGTGAATTTTTCCAATGTTTTATTTGCTCATTTTATGAACATTTACTGTCTGAGTTTTCTCCTTGTGATTAGTTTTTTAGCCTGGGGAGGGTGGGTGTTGCACACTACAGGTGCACTTACACATATGCAGGCAATACACTCACACACAAAAGATAAAAATAATAAATACAATACAACATTATAAAATACATATCAGAGGACTGTTTCATTACCAAGTCTCAGGTTACAGTGGCTAGCCTTACGCTATCCTTCTGCCACTGTGCTTTCGTCTAGCTTTGGAGAAAGTTGAACTTCCTCTGTTGACCATTCTTGGACTCTGAACCACCGTACTTTCCAGTTTAGGATTGGTGCACAAGGTGCCAATGTTGGCCTTTTTTGAAGATTCATTATGGATGGTATTAAACATCTTAAATACCACAAACTCTAAAAATCTATGTTTGGTCCTCTCCCTGTTTAGAAATAGCTAATATATATTATCAACCTTGGTTTTATTGTATCCTACATGCAGAGAGTCCCATGCAGAGAAGGATGATTTGGTCTTTTGAGGCATTTTTGTCTTGGTCCAGGACAGAGAAAGGAATCAGTGTTGATGTACAGAAATTCTACAACTAGTTTTGACATGTCTGCCTGGTCTAGGACACTCTTCCTCTACCACCTTCCCTCCGGACAGTACTTTAGATATGGAGACATTAAGAACTCTTCCAAAGCACCATGTCATTAAAGCTTGGTAGGTTCTTCTTTTCCCCACGTTCATGGTACCCATTAGAACCTCCACCTGATACTGCTAAGAGATCCCAGGTGATCCATACCCTCCAATGTTTCTCCTACAGAGATTCCTGAGGAGTTGGGATAAATTTTTTCTTCTCACTAACTCAGTATGTCTTCAGGTAATTTCCCCTAATGCAGTGTAAATGGAAAATAATTTTCCATGAATTGCTTCCTCTAACTCTATCTCCCTCACTTTTCTTTTCAAATTTAAATGCCATCAAATTGTATCACAAAGCTATTTAATTTCTGATAATTCCTTTAAGTATCTTACTATCTTGATGGTCTCATAATTTACAATAGCAGAAAATCATATTCCAGATGCCAGATCATGCATACAAATTTCACAATACTGTCTGAGCAAACTTGAAGCACTTCAAAAGTGTTGCTACTAAAATGTAAATTTCACCTTAGACATTAATCTTATAAATATTCCACTATACGTAGCAACTCTGAAAAACTTGCTATGTTGTATGATTTTAATTCCAAAAAGGTAATTTCCTCAATAAATATCTAATCATGCTGGTATTAAATAATTTAAAGATTTTGAACAATGTATGTTCAAAATGTATGTTATTTCTAAGTAACTGATACTTTAAAGGGTAATGTTCATGTTTAAGCTAAAAGGTCTCAATCACATAAAGGTTTGAATACTAACTGTTTTGAAATTTTCTATTTAATTTAAATGGTTTGACAAACTAATTTGCTAATTTCCTGCAAAAGATACTTTTATTCAATATGTGATTGAACAGTGTTTCACAGATGGACATACTTCCAGATTTTTTTCCTTGTGGATGAATATTTTTATTTATATGTCACTTTTCTTAGTAAGACATATTAATTTACAGAGTAATTTTTAATCTAAAATTCTCCATCAGTGATGCAAAATTATCAGTTTCATTTTTGCATTTTCTTGATTATGTAATTCCATGATTTGGCATGCTAAAAAATCCTTAATATAGAATTTCAATTAGCTTTAAGTTAAACTACTCTTATGATTTGTTAAGATTTACATTACTTTTTATTGATCTCTCTCTCTTTTTCTCTCTCTCTCTCCACACAGAGTGGTGAATGTGTGTGAATGTGTGCAGGTCTGATGCCCAGAGTCCAGAAGAAGGCACTGGATTTCCTGGAGCTGGAATTGCAAGCACCTGTGAGCTGCTCAGCCTAGAAGAACAATGAGTATTCTTAAGTTTTGCATCATCATTCCATCCCTAGATTACTCTTTTAAAGCTCTCAGTGATGGGGCTTGAGAGATGACTTAGTGGTTAAGAGCACTTTGTCTTGCAGAAGAACCAGGTTCAGTTCCCAGCACTCACAACTGTCTGTAACTCCAGTTCCAGGGGATTTAGCCTTAAAAATAAATAAATCTTTAAAAATAAAGCTCCCAGTGTCTTTGTGACCAGTTATGCTTTTTAAAGACATTCCCATACAAGTTACCGAATGCATTTTTCCAAAAGTTGTGTGTTAACCTCTGATGATTTACTCTGCCTCAAAAATAAAACACTATGGGGTTGGAGAGATGAATCAGCAATTAAGAGCACTGGCTGCTCTTGCAAAGGACTCAGATTTGGATACCAGCTTCCGTATGGCAGCCAACAAGCCCCCTTAACTCCAGCCATACACACAAAATAAAAATAAATCCAAACCTTTAAAAAATAAAACATTAAGTATTTGGCTGCTGCTTTACATGAAAGTACTGGCTCTTACTCACTCAAAATATAAATGTATTTTATAATGTGTATAGCTTATATTTTACCATTAATCCCGTATTAAAAAAATCACAAGGGAGCTAATCTTTTTCTTAAAAGGAAATGCTTGCCATTGCACTTAAAATGATATTTAATCACATCAGTTATTTCGTCAGATTAAGAAATAACAGCAAAGAAATAAGAATTTCTCACTAAGCATGTTCTCAAAGCTACCATGGATGAGAACTGTCATGGTATGTGATCATTATTAGTATTTTATGATCTGAAGATACAAATATTAAAAAGAAATCATGACTTTACAGAGTCAGCAAGATTTTAGGAAAGCTATATTCTGTTGAGAAAGCAGCTTTTATGGTAGGCAAATTATGTGGCCCAGTGGTTTCATCAGGTGATCAATCGTTAAGATCATTAAATGATTAATTAGGAAATGCTTAAAATGAAGCCATCACTAATTCTGTAGAAGGTAAAAAATGTACATGCAATTCAAAACAGAGGTTATGAGCCAGACAGATGACAATTCACAAATACAAGCTCTACAGACAAATTTTCACATGAACGTACACACAGGAGACAGGTGACCAATTGGGGGTTTATTTAATCATGACATTATGTAAGAAACACTGGAACGCCAGCCTCCAAAATTAGCAGCAGGAAATGCAAACAAGAAGAGGCCAAAATACACTTTCTTTAAAAAGTTTTGTTCAACGTACTTATTTTTCCTTGTTTTTCATTCGGAGCTATAATGACAAAGAAGAATAGATCCCCATTAATTAGTCATAATGGATAATGTATATGTACCTAAAATAACTTGCATATTTACTTGTTTGGTAAACTGCACACATGATATTGGAAACTGTAGAATAATAGATCTGAGAAGGATAAAGTATTGCATTGCATTTTTCTTTGATGTAGTTAAGAGATATTCCAGAACCCATGTTTGTGGTTGGGTGAGGAGGAAGTGTTCATGCGCCTTCTTTCAGCTTCTATTATTCATTCATGCCTCATTTAATCTGTTGTTAGATCATCTAAGGATTTGGTTTCTTCAAGCAAATGCACTTTCATCAAATTCCATAAAATTGTATGAAAAGGATGAATTACTTGATAAATGCTCTGATTCCAGATTTCTAAAATCATGTCCAAGTATTGCTAAGTAACTGTACTGCAATCATGCCCTGAGATGTTGACTATGAACAATTTACATGGTTATATTTAGTGATATTTGATAATAATACTGTTGTATTAAAATGCTTAAATTGGTTATACCAGTATCTGTTTTATTTACTCCACTGTATTTTCCATAATATAAATTGATTTTAGACTTCTTTTTACATGCATAAATATGAATATGTGTTATAGTTCACTGTGGGAATACACTCTTAAATAAATATGCTACTATTAAGTCTACAAAATGTTCATTCTTGAAGTTTCAAGAACATGACTACTAATGCTAAATTGTGAAATATGGGATCATTTCATCATGTAAATTATATGTTTAAAAGACATTCTATTTTTAAAATTTAAAACCAATGATTTTTCTATTTTTTTTGTCCCGGCTCTTAACAAATAAAATGTTATCAAGTGTTCATTGTATGCATAGAATTACACCATGCATTTTGAGAATAAAGGGCTAAAGATGATCTTTATCTTCTAATCCCTGATGATTAAAGTTTAAAAAAGGGAAAGGTAATTATAATAACATATTATAAAGGTAAGAAAATGATGCATTTTAATAGCAGAAGAAACCTCTGAGTAGATTATGATTATCCCAGAAGGTTTACAAAGTTAAGTAAAGAATGAGAAATATAGACTTGACAATGTACTTAGCTAAAGCTATAGCAGGGGGTTACAGCTAAATAAAGTTTAGCTATATTTACTTGGCTATAAACATAATTGTGAACAAATAATATTTCTTTTTGAATACAGAGAAATAAGTGAGAAACCACCAACATACATTATATGAGCTCTCTGTCTGCCTGTACACATAAACACACCACTTCACACACAAATGCCTTACAAACATACACACACACCTCACACACACATACCTTCACATACCCTTTATACATACACACACACACACACACACACACATAACCTGTACACAAGTCTTAGCTAACTTCATTGACTGTTCACGAAGCAAAATAAAAAGTTAAAGTGTAAAGCAAGGTCAATAGATGAAACATTTCAGAAATTTTCACTTGAAATGAGCTTACCGAGCAGCTTAAATTCTAGAAAACTTTAAAAAGTTATTTGTGTCTATGTTAACTACACTTTAAAATTTCCTGAGACAGGGTCTCCCTGTAACCCCAGCTGGTCTGGATCTTGCCATGTAGACCAGGCTGGCCTCTAACCACAAAGATCTGCCTGCCTCTAGATTGCTGGGATTAAACGTGTGTACCACTACAGCTAACTCAGTTTTAGTTGGTTTTTTTTTTTGTTTTTTTGGTTTGTTTTTCTGGTTGTTTTTTTCTTATTTCAATTTTCTGTCTCAGATACTGAGATCAACTCTCCAGCACACCCAAAAATTCTGCTAAGGGACATTATGGATAGAGTGTTAATATTTTCTGGAGTTGAATTTTCAAAATAAATTTCAAAACTAAAACAACAGAAAATGCACTTAGAGAAATATTTATTCTCACTTTATTTACGTATTGTTCAATTTGAAATTGAACTATAAAACTGTGTTTGTAAGGGTTAACAATGATTATTATTTTGACAGGATCTAGAATCACCCAGGAGAGCAACTCCTGCGCATGTCTGTAAAGGATTTCCCAGTTAAGATGAACTGAATTGAAAACACACACTAAACATGGGTGGTAGGATTCCCTGGGCCGAGGCTCTGAACTGAATGAAAAGCAGAAAGGAGGCCGAGAACCAGTATTCATCACTCTGTCCTTGCTGTCTGTGGCTGTAATGTGATGAGCCACCTCAAGCTCCTTCTGCCATGACTTCCTGACCATTGTGCCCTTTAACTCTGAGACAAAATAAACCCTCCCCCTTAGTTGCTTTCTCCAGGGTGTTAGATCATAGCAAGATGAAAAGTGGCAGCATTTCCAATGCCACACAAAGAAATCCCTGGGATCTTGCCCAACTGCAGATTCTGAATGAGTAGAGCTGGGGTGGAGTCAGAGGACTGGCACTTCCCACCTCAGCGACAGAAAGCTACCAGTTTATAAACACACATCACACATCTAACAGCAAGGGAACAACACTATATTTGGTTTCAATTCTCTCAAACTGTGTTGTGTTTAGTCAATGTCAAGAACTTGGGAAGGAAGCCACAGAAGGGTTTCCTGCCTCTGACTGAGTTTATAGCCCAGTCTCAGGCTTGCCTTCAGATAAAAAGGTTAACATCACCAGTTTCACTCACCTGAAGGCTCCTTCTTCAGTGACTTTGCTGTATCCAACAAGAAAAGAAGGGGGAAAAAATTACCATTCTAGAACATTCGATTAAAACTCAGTATCAATTGTCAACTAAATTATACCATAAAATTAAGAAAACAGAAAAAAATTAAAAATTATTACCTGGCTCTGCGTGTTTCTCTTTCTTTTCCTGTTCTAAAACATATTGTCATCATCATTATTATTACAACTTTGTATGCCTCAATTAGTTGTTTTAGTGTAAACAAACATGCATAAAAGCATTATGATTTCACACTCAGAACAATTCCCTTCCCTGTCTCTTGGGAGTACCCTCATAGAACAACACTGAAATATTCTGATAATTAATGGAATCCAAGTTTTTCCTGGGTAAAAATTATAAAAATAAAATAGATACCATAAGAATGGAAAAACTTAAAACTTGCTGACATTTTACATCAGTAATAAACATCCAGTATAATTATTTTTTTCTAATTTACAGAATAAGTTTCTGAAAGATGATGATGAGCCCGTTTATATAGACTTCCTTCTCCAGAGATCTCCTTACAGATTGAGATTTATTTAGTAAAGACAATGTTTTTGATGGGCAGATTTAAGAACTGAGAAGCAATAAGAAGAGGACCAGGAGCAGATACACGTCCTGTTGCAGGACAAATGACCTACAGAAATCTTCTTTAAATGTTGCTTCTTTTAAGAGCCCACTTTTGACAACATTGTATGAGAAAAGAGCATTACTGCAGTCCTGAGATGAAGCTGACAGTTGAAGCTTCCTCAGATGAAGACTATATTTATATCCTATAAAATCTTGAAATCTACATGGCAGTTCTTTATAACAGCAATACATTAATATGCACTGTAATGAGGACTGTTTTTATAGGAAGTGCAGTCACCAATTTTATGTGAAACACTATTGTCTATGTCTATCTTATTACTTATTTTGACTTGAGCTTGTCAGTTTAATGAAGAGAAGAGTCTCAAGCAATGCTAATCCACATACACATTGAAGAGAAGCAATGGAGAGAGTTCTTAAAGCTTCATGGACCAATTGTATCTTTCAGACAGGAAGATGTTGAAAGAATTCCTTAAGACAATTTTTAGAATAAAAGAATGCCATAAAGTTTTCTGTGGCCAATGGATCAATCTTTCCGTGTACAGTTTAACTTATTATACTTGTAGTTGCATTGATATTTTAGGCACCTGATTTTCTTCCAACATTGTTGTTAAGCAATAAAATAAATAAAGCAAATGGCTTGACCAAGGGCTGCATGCAGGTCAACACAAAAATACTTATGTGGCTTAGCTAAAATTAAATGTAGTGAAAACTTTCCTAAATGGTGTCTGACAAATGAGGATTAATTGGGCATATTGTTTAGTCAACTGCTGAGTGAAATTTCAATTATGAAACATTTCTAAGACTTTTATAAAGCGATGTTGAAAAATTACTGGAAGCAAATTTCAACATTTATCAAAATTGAACATTAGCTATGTATGAAATTGGAAAGTAAAATAATAGCTCCTCAGTCTTATTAGAAAGCCATTATATAAAGCAGGTACATCTCTGTTCTAACTTCAAATGATATTTAAGAAAAGACATTCAAGAGTTCCCATTATGTGGAACATTCAGGATGTAATTATTCAATTATCTTTATAAATGCATATTAATTTATTGCTAAATTATAAAGAACTGCCAAATTTTTATTTTTATTATATTTTTATAATGAAAGGCATCTGGATTTCAAGATTTTGTATGACATAAATACAGTCTTCAGTCTGTTTTTATCACCATGATTTATTTTTAGCTTGTAAAAAGAACTTCCTTTTAAGTCATAATAAGTGGATATTTGATGCAGAACACAAGGTTAAGCAAACTTGAACACAAATTTTCAAATGAATCAAATTCAAAGGCATACCGATAGTACCAATAGTAGTAATCAATGGCAAGTCTGCTTTACACAGCAAACCAAACAAGTTAATTTAGAAAAAATTAGCAGTTGTTTTGAAGAAAATGATTTCTCCTGATTACTGCCCAAGTCACAACGGAAAGACCTCAGGAGAGAAGCAATTGGGATGTAAATGAACACCTGAGAAGGCATGTTTATTTATTAAATACTTCAATGCCCTGAAGAGTGCCAACCAAGGAGATGCAACGACTCTGCAGGAACTTCTAAATCACACGAACTGCAATAAAGTGAAGGCCTTAAGGTTATATATATATAGCATTTTTCAAATCTCCAGTTGCCTCCATGTTCCTGGTGGTGAAATGGTTTATGGAGCCGTTTCTGTATTCTTGTGCCAGTCCTCAGCAGTAACTGTATACACTCATCAATCCAGGCCTGAATGAACATGCACTTCTCTTCAGAAAAATTGCTGCCTCTGACTGGGCTGAAGCATCATTCCATGACTCTGGTCACAGACATTTAGACCAGTTTTTATGGCATTGAATGTTTAAATATTCTAACTTTGAATAGGAACAAAATATGCATCACTTTTAAATGATATGTATTTTAAGGCAGATTTTTAATAGCGCTGTAACCATATGTATATTCCTAGAACTGTATTAATGGCTAGCATTACCCTTTCCTTGAGTTTATATTTGTTAAGTATATCTTACTTTCGCAGAGGAAAACATATATTTACAAAACATATAACCTTCAGGCATCTAGCTTGGTTGAATTGTGAGTGGGCAAACAGTTTTAATAGTATGTTGAACAATTGTGGGTGATGCTTAAGAAATAGATACCAGAAAGTTTATTACACAGAGTTCATACTGCCTGTGGGAGGAAATCCAAGACTACAGATGGAATGTGAACATACCAAAACATTTGTAGATTACAGGAAGAAAGATAATAGAAAAAAGGTTGGAAAACTAACCTGGAAAACAACATCCAGTGAGTACTTTTTAAGGAATGAGAACTGACCAGATCACAAAGACCAAATGTACATGAATAGTAGATCCTTTGGACTGGTGAAATGCAGTTACATTAAAACACAAAACACCACAGATAGTTTTATGATATTCTTGCTTGAGCAAGAAGGGGGTCTATAGTTGCTTGCTATGCTTCCTGTGCTACTCAACAACCAGTTCCTGTAGTTTTCAAGTCTACTGAAGATAATAAAGTAAAACACCTCCCCAAACAAACAAGCCAAAAGAAAAATGGAGTCTACATGCATCAAAAAGAAATTTAAAGTACAAAAGCACCAGTGGGCCAATCATAGTGCAGAGGAAAAAGTAGGCTTCGCATGCATTTTCTTACTTTTCCCCTTGGGCTGTTCTGTTAAAAGAAAAATAAACAGAAAACCATTGCTCTCAAAAGCTTTTAAGATAAACTGACCATAAACACCATGATTAGACTGCAGTTTCCCCAATCTACTTCCCCATCACTTCTCCTCGGATTTCACAGTGAACCTTGCTCTGAGGTTTCACCAATTAGCACAGGTAGCTCTATGACTTGACTGAAAAACATCATTCAGTACTGAATGTATCTAAAATTATACTGCTTAACAATTTTAAGCTACTTATATCTGGTAGTCTTCAACACATGTGAGTGAATATATTGTACACACCTAAGTTCAGAAGACACGGGATGGGTCATGATTGCATTCAAGACAAAAAAGAACACTTCAACTCCTGATTGATGCTACTATGTCCAAAAGGAAGTGAATAAATTCAATGTATGTCTTTAATTATATACACTGTTCAATATGCCCTAAAGCAATCATTGTTTTGGAAAACAGTCTAAAGGGTTCATGACAGGTAAATATAAGCAATACTTATTGTAATAAAAGTTACTGTTTTGGCTTTTGTTGCTTTGTGTGTGTGCTAGAAATTGCACATGGTAGATAAGTGTGAGAGTGTACCTCTGAGCTACATCTCCAGATCCTTGATTCTTTATCACTGCCAAATATTTCTCATGATAGCATTGTCAAAAGATCTCTCTCTCCCCATCTCTCTCTCTCTCTCTCTCTGTCTCTCCATACAGATTTTTCTTCTAGGTGACTTTTTAGGAGCAAACAGAATTGGAAGTACTCATCAAGTACAAAAAGAAAAGGAAGTCTTTCTTGTACCTTCTGCAATCTTTTTCATTTTCTTGGAATCTGAAAATACAAAGATAAGTTATTGATAAATTAGATATGATAAATCAACAGTTGGGTAGTTAACAATAAAATTTCCATAGCCAATGAAACAAATGGGTAATTTGTATGAAGTATTTCTGAAATATAAAGCTTAAGGATAAGCATTTATATAAGCATAGAAAATGTCTCCAGGACTCTGGAGGAATGCTGCTTACTGTCTTCCTCTTCTGTGTTCAGCCTGCTTTCTTATACAGAAGGAGACCACCTTCCCAGGCTTGATACCACCCACAATGGGTTGGGACCTGTCACCTCACTCAACCAACGATTAAGACAATTACCCACAGACATAGCCTCAGACCAATTCAATGGAGAAAATTCCTCAGCTGAGAGTCCCTCCACCCAGGTATATCAAGTTGACAACTAAAGTTATACAAAAGTTATACAGTGCAATTACTTTAGGAAGAGTTAAATACAGTTCAATCAGAAAGAAATGAATGAGGTATGAACACTAAATGTCCTAGGGCTTCAGGAGCCTACAAGAGCATTTCATTTATTTATTTTTTCTTACAGTTGGAAACAAATATTGGATTATTTGAATTCCCAATGGAGAATTTCAAGTTATTCTGAGTATAACATAATGTTTTGGATGATTTCTCAAAAAAAAAAAAAAAGATAAGGTATGTCAGCCAGGCAAACAGAACAGAACAGGAAAATGTCTTAGAGGCATAATAATGGGAGAGAGGAAAGTGGCTTAAAGACATGAAATTATAATTTGACTACAGCTTTATATATCTGATGTCTCTTAATATTTTGGTTTGAATGCCAATGAGTTAAAAACAATTTTAAAAATAGAAATCATTTATTCTAATGAACTCATAAATAAAAAATGTAAGAGCTAAATTTGTCTAAGAAGCTATCTTAGAAATAATTATCAATAGTACTCCTTTACCTAAATGAAATGATAAATTGATTTACTCTTAAGAGTGCAGAAACTTACTCTTTGTTCTCATGTCATCTCTTCCCACTTTTGGAAGTGTTTATAATAAAAATGAATATTCATGGTGTCATTTTCAAGAACTCTGAAAAGATTTCCTACATATACACAGGGAATTAATACTGATTGAAATGCCATGAAACAAAAGCCATTGATGCGTCCTAGTTATCTTTATGACCATATTGTGGCTTTTCTGTCTCTGAAATAGTAACCAAGTACTTTCCCCGTTTTCTGTACGTGAACTCTTAGTTTCCGTTTTAACAGAGGCAGAATGTGAGTTCAAGCTATTATGACTATTTCAAACTCTGATGAAGTGAAATGTAAAGCATAACCTTTACTTTCTTATATCATTTTCTGATCCCATTAACAGTAATTATAATATAGGTGTCATTGTAACATTAAAGTATTTTCTTATATCTACATGCTGTTTTGAACATGCAAGTAAGCCTATATTAATTAGCAGTGGTGGAGCCTTGTGCAAGTGCTGTGGGAATGTGAGTTGAAAGCATTCTCAGAAGAGGATGACAGGGATGACAGCGGGCTTGTATCTCCCTGCTTCACTAACTTTAGACAGATTTTTATCCTGCCTAAGGACTTCTGATCTTTCTTTTTAGAGATTTTTCTTTAGAAACCTTGCCATTGTAAACACCTTTTCTGACCTTTTGAGATATAAAACTCTTACAACCCAGAAATGTCTTTCACAACGAACTGAAAGCCATCCCTTTGGAATATAGGCATCAGAAAATAGCACCTGTTCTCCTACACTCTTGGGAAGACAACAGCCTGACTTTGACAAGTGCCATTATAAGATCCATATGGCCAAATCACACTGTTTTTGGCTGGTTCACCCCAGCACCTACAATTCTCTCAGCATTGTAGTCCCCCCTCTCCCATAGACTTGCTCCTGATTGCAATAATGTTGAGTGAAATCTTTCTTAGCTTTACTACCCCATTCAATGTACCTTTAACAAAATCTATTTTACTTTATGCCATGCCGACCAAAACTAATGACATATTATGCAAGAGACTGACTAATTTATTTGCTGTGTAGACAAGGAAAAGAGCATCAGATGTATGTGTGTGTACAACATATAAGGGGTTAATACAGAGTGAGGTCTGCATTTTATAAATTTATGAATCTTGATAAAGTTTCCAACAGAGTAGGAGGACCAAGGTTTGGAGAGGCTATATTTTATCCCTTGTCTTGAAAAAGACTACACTAAAATTATTTTTAAAAGTAACCCATCCTTTTCTGTGAGCTGAAATAGAAAAGGCACATTCATGCAAAATGCATGCACATAATAGATCCAGGAATCCAATGGGAATGTAGACCTGAGAGCAGTCAAAATCCAGCTCTCAGTATTACTAACTTGTTCTTGCAAAAGGCACAGTGGGATTTTGCATAAAACATACCTTCTTTCTTTTCGTCCTTTTTACCTGCTGCTGAAAAAATGGAAAGAAAACAGTGTTAAAACATTAAATGCCCATTCCTCGGAACACACCTCATAATATGAAAATGTATCCCGTGTATTCAGAAATTCAGTGGTCACCTATGAACTGCTTAATCAATCCAGACTGTATGATTGTAACTATAAGTATTGTTGTATATGAAGATTTCTGTTTAGCACACATTTATTTGAGTGATTTTATCTCAGTTTTACACTATAATATATGAGAAAAGTACAATTACTTTTAGGAGGCTTTAAAACATAAATATACCTGAATCCTTCAAAAATGCAGACGAGTCTCAACAAAATATCTACTCCTTGTTCTTGAAGGACTATATACTATAGGGTAAAGTCTATATTTTCCCCTACAAAAAGAATATATGAAATACACCATTTGGGAAAGAAGAAACGACATCTTGTCCTTTGTCTTGTAAACTTAACCATGCTATTTATGGTAAAAGGTGCCAAACACTTTAATCCTCTTGTAATTCTGACTTCCTCTGTGGTGGCTTTCATCTAATTGTGGATCCTGATTTAGTTGTGGACTCAGCATATGTGTGTCACCTGAAATTTCAATGACATGATCACTCAGATAGCATGATTACTCACAGGATAGGCCTAAATTCTGTTCAGAAACAATTCATTTGCCAATTCACACAAGTGAAATAAGTCTTAAGTCATGTTGTTGCGTCTGAATGATACATACTCCAAACAATAATTGCAACTGACTGGGATAGATGGTTAGGGGGTAGTTATGACAAACATTCAGAACCACATTGAAGATACTTTATGAACTACTGCAATTGACAAAGTACATTTAGGTATATGTATTCAAGAGTTTTCAAAGAAGCCCCGTAACAAAGGCAGCCTAGAACAAGATACCAAATTTCCTAGACATTAAAATGACTCGCAAATGTTCACACAGAATTGAATCCAGAGGGCAGGAACAAAAGACAGAAAGGAAGGTTGGGGAGAAAGCTCAGCCAGTCAACTGCCTGTTGTGTAATAACATGGACCTGGATTTACACTCCAGAACCCACATGAAGAAAGCAAAGGGCTGCAGTTCACACTTGTGATATCATTACTGGGGAGGTGGAGGCAAGTGGATTTTGGGGGACTGATGGCTAGACAGCCTAGTTTATGTGTATGTGCACTTGTACACATAGAAACACACAAACATATACACACATACACACTCAAAATACAGAAAGAACATATCATATATTTCAATTGATTACATTTTTTTCTATTTTAGAATGTTAATGATATGCTGTTACCTTTATAGTAAAAAAAACAAATTAGCAAATAATTCTATATTTGTGATACTCTTCTTAGAGTAGATTTTACTGATAATATATAAAGTATACAAATGATATATTATAACTTTCGTTAAATTTTATTTATTACAATGACCTAGTAAGATATAAGCTAAGATAACAAATAAAATGAACTTAAGGGTTTAGATAGTTGCTGACATATTCTGAATAATTCTGTATAATTTTAGTTAATCCTGGGAATTTGTCTTCTTTTTGATTAGTTTTTAGTTTTTTTCTTTGCTTTTCAAATAAGAATTTCATTTACTTTATAATTTTTTAGCAATTTTCAAAATCATCCAATATGCAAACATTTTGGGATTGCAATTCATATTTTCACTAAAGTCCATACAGTAAAAATAAATAAATAAATAAATAAATAAAAGGGAATGAAATGATGTTTTTAAAGGACTAGGAAGAAGGGTTGCTATATTTTTTTTTATTTCTATAATTATAACTTTTTCCAAGATTTGAAGGGAGGGCACTTTAAAGAAAGACAAGGTGAAATAACACGAGATTATAAAAAAAAATTTTGCTGTGTCCTCGGCAGGGTCCTGTCCAGCAGACAGTCTAGAATCTGAAACTTTATCATGAATAAGCAACATAAATAAAACTGGCTGTGGTGACTCATGTTTGTAATCATAGAATGTTGGGGGCTGAGGCAGGAAGATGGCTATATATTTAAGACCAGCCTGGGGCTACAAGTTGAGTTCCAGGGCAGCCTGGGCAAAAAGTAAGACCTGGCTTAAAAATTTTTTTAAATAGATAATCTGTTTCTAAACAGCAATTTAACTGATGCCATGGCCGATGCCAGACAGACTGCTAAGGTTGCGCATACATGCTGAAAAGTATAATTTCTTACAAATTCTACAAGGAAAACTCCTGAAGCATAAACTCTTTCAAGAGTTTATAACAGAAAAAAAAAATTCATCCTTTTTAAAGCAGTCTGGGAAGAGCAATCTGTGTTTTCAGTTATAAAGGAATCAAACAGGCAGAAATACGGATATAATGTAGTTTTGCATCAAACTTTGGTCACTTTATCACCTTTTCACTTGGCCACTTCTAAATCATCTGTCTCCCATGGCAATATTGTCAAATGTGAATTATTTTGTCTCCTCGTGGATTACTTGAAAACAGTAATCAATTCTTTTTTCTGTACATAGTTTAGCTATATACCTGCTTTAGGAAATATCTATAGATCCTCTAAAATGATCATAATTAATAGTAATAATAAAGTATTGCTGTTCTGAAGCTTTGGTGAGTCATTATCATTTATATGAACACACACGTTCAGTGCCTGGTGCTTGGTCTGACCATAGTGTTTAATCAATACTGTCAAGTGCCTCCAAACACGCATAGCTCTCCTAGGCCTCGGAGACTCTACGCTCCTATTCATTCATCAATAAATTTCTTATTTTAAAAATTCAGAAGATGCCTTGTCTAATGTAGTTTTAGTATAAAAAACAGTGACTCCACAGCCTTGAGATGAAAATTAGAGTAAGTTTCCCTGTATCTCCTCAATTTCCCCTGTCAATTCATCTAACGTTATGCTGAAATAAAATTAATTACTGCCTCTATTTGAGTTTTTAGATTTACTCGGTGGTCTTCAGGAATAAAAACAGAAAGACATGGAGCATTAAAGATTGTATTTTTATGAGAAAAGTAAAACAGAACAAAACAAAAAAACAAAACATAACCACACACACATGCACACACACACACACACACACACACACACACACACCCCACACACACACGGACTCTTTAAACCAGCAGTTATTTTCTTGAGAAATTTACTCTGATAAGCACTTTCATGCAGATTCACTTTGTTTTTCTATCTCAAATAATATTTATTGCATTCTCTATTAACTTTCCTAAAGAAGAAAGCATTTTATTGAGCTAGGTGTCAACATGAAGACTTAAAACTGGTTTCATAGTTCTTCAATATTATAGCATCCATTGTGCATAAGTAGCATTTTGGTCCCCTGCAGTAAAGTTAACAGTATATTCCTATGCTAACGAGTCTGTAACAAGAATCTTCTACCCAGAAACAAGTGTACCCTTGTCTAAATACATCTCTTTTCTTGTTTACTACTACATAATCTAGAAGAGAAGAGAAAATAGAAATCCTCTCCAATGAATATTTTACCTCTTATTTCCAAAATGTGCTCTCTAATATTTTCATAGAAGATAATGGCAGAATACTTGTGTCCTTCTCTTATGTTTTAGCCAAACTATTCCTCCTGGGTTGACAATATACCACCTTTGAGACACTAATGATATCAACGGGTAATGAGATTAATTTTCTTGCATGGTTTTTAAAGTTAATATAACTACTTTTCCAGTCATATCTGGAACCCAATTTTTGCAATGTTGACATTTAGAAAATAGCATTTATTTAGTAGCATTAAACTGACTTTTCGAATATAACACAAATTATCAGACATAATCACAAACATAAGAAAATATATATTTAATATGTCTATATTTTCTGTGTATTTATGACTCATTTTAGAGATGTGTATAAAAGCTCAACAAATGAAACTTGGAGTCATGATACTAATATTTGGATTCTTCAGCATTGCCTTTGTAATTCAGTATTAATCTCAATAGTGCATGTTTTAATGACTAAGGATATATCTACAACGCTGTTTTCTGTGATATCCCAGCAGATGGTGCTATTCTGCAATAAACAGCTTTTGCTTTTGTCAATAAAATGCTGTATACTTAAGCTAGAAAAAAAGCAGAATGTTTTACATGTTTTATTGCTTACCTTGTGCTGCAGCCTTGGCAGGTCCTTGTTTGGTTTCAGGAGCTTTGCCTGGCTCTTAATAAGGGAGGAGAATAAATAAATTGCCATAAGCAACTGTTTCAGGAAAATGTAACAAAAATGAGAGAAAATCACATGGAAAAACCAGAAGCTTTGTTTGTGACACTCAGAATTTTGGTTAAGAACATAAGTCAGTAGAGGAATTTCAAAGAATGGGCTTTATGGAGACATTAAATCTAATAAATCAAACTATAAGATAAAGATTCAAAATCTGTTAGCCTTATTGTTATCTGCTTAGGACTTGGATTTGAAAAATCTCCAAATTCTTTGTGAATCATATCTTCATTATCACTCCTTTATTTTTAGACCCAGAAGGTTCCACTGAATTCCACTGGCTGATATGTAAGAGCAATGTCCCAGGAAAAGCAGTCCCAAGCTGGAGCTTGTAGCACTATCCTCAGAACTCCTGCAGACAAGCTGGGTACCTGGGGGAGATTGCAATTACAACACTGAGGACATATATGGATCCCCAGGGCTCACTGGTTTGCCAGTCTAGCCTACTTCTCAAGGTCCAGGCCAACAAGAGACCTTGTCTTAAAATTAGGTGCCTGTCTAAGAAAACACGCCTCAGACTGTCGTCCAGCCTCTACACCAATGCACATGTGAACACACACCCTACACACATGGACATGTGCACCTGCAAATACTCTGTCTCTCTGCCTCTGTCTCTCTCACACATCCAGCCACACCCACATCCACTCACAGTGACACAATACATACATACAGAATAATAAGCAAAGATTCTGTGTTTTTAGACAAAGTTCAGTATCTGGAACTCACTGTGTAGACCAGTTTGGCCTCCGTCTCACAGAGATCTGCCTGCCTCTGCCTACTGAGCACTGGAATTAAAAGTGTGTGCTACTACACCTTGCTAAAAGTTCATTTTCTTTCTTTTTTATAAATGTGTATGAGTGTTTTGCATGCATGCATGCAAGTACATCACATGTATGCGATGCCCTCAGAGGGCAAAAGGAGGCATGTGCTTCTCTGAAACTTGAGTTCCAAGTGGTTGTTGGCTGCTATCTGAGTGCTGGGAATGGATCTTGAGTCCTTTGCAAGTGCAACCAGTGCCCTTATTCACTGAACTATTTCCCCAGTCCCTAAAAGTTCATTTTCAAATACATGCCTTGCCCTTTGTTTTTGAGGTAATTATTCATTATTCATTTATAAAACAAATTATTCATTTGTTTTATAACCATCAGGAAAGTGCTAAATCTTCAGTTTTTTATATGAAAGGAATATTGATTATTGATGTATATAAGTTTATGTATTATTATAGCTATTTCTTCAGACAAAGTACCATTTACCAAAATTAAATTATGCCTACCTCTGATTTTTTCATAATAAATAGCTGGTGAATGAAACAACAGATGAATGGAAAACAGCACGCATCCAAAGGAGCACCAAAATTCTTAAACCTCTCAGTGCCCCCTAAGATCTCAACATACACATGAACTGCCAGAATAGTTCATGATTACAGTTCAAAACACAAATACAAAAATAAATGTGTTCAGAACGTCAATTAGTATTCTCTTGTTTCTTTTAGTATTTTTGGAAGTCACTGGCCTTGAACAACCCCCACTTCATGTAGAGTTTGATTGGGCCATCCAGCATACACACTGTGAATTTGGGAGTGCTATGCTTTTTGAATCTTATTGCTTCTCCACCATTTGGCTTTCCCATTACGTTTGTTCTCCATTAGTGGTCAGGCTAAATGTGACTGCTGCATTCTCAGCATTCACTTGCGTGACCTGTAAGGCTGGTTATGTCTCAGCAAGGTCACATTGCCAATGACCTTGACTTGCTTCTGTTTAGCTATACACAACGAATGGGTACATTTTATGGCTCTTCTTTTCACTGTATCTTGGTTTCTTCTTGGAGACTTGCCTGTATCTGTGCCCTCTCCAAAAAAACACATCAGCTTACGAATGCACACTAATGTAGTGTTAATCTTTTTCCAGGTCAAAGTTCATTTTTAAAAAGGAATTGTGCAATGTCTACC
Organism: Eospalax fontanierii; assembly: GCA_035773235.1. NCBI lineage: Eukaryota > Metazoa > Chordata > Mammalia > Rodentia > Spalacidae > Eospalax > Eospalax fontanierii. The sequence continues at coordinate 37,818,560 of CM069545.1, read as the reverse complement.
CATCACTGGATGATTTTAATTGTAGAAAATCCCAGGGTCGTATTGGTAGCGTGCTGAGTCCTCACATGTCCAGATTTTTTTTATGAGCTGAAGTTTTTAACTTAATTTATGTTAATTCACAACTTGTGTATAAACTACATATCAATAGAAGTCAATAGCTTCAAACCAAGTGCCTTTCAACAATACTGCCAACTTGTATCTGCTCAGCAACAGCATCAACCTCAAAGCTATCAAGGACACATGCAGAGATGATCAGACCTGACAACTGCTTGTACAAAGCATTTCTGTTTTCAAAACGACATGGTTTAAAGGGGAGACCCAATCCTGAGGCCACAAATTCACATGTAAGAAATCCATACCAAAACTTGTACAAGTGAAAACATATTACATATAGACAATTTCTAATATAGACACATTTTCTTGCTCTTCTTAATTTCTGTTAGAAAACTAACCTTTTACTAGGAAATAATTCAAGCACATGTAAAAATTACAAAATGGCAATAATGAGACACAAATTCTAGCAATCATTGAAAAGTTACCAAATGGTGTTTTGCTTCCTTTGTGTTATCTCATGCAACACAATGAAATGTTCAAATAAATTTTCTACTTTGTTATTAGGTTTTATCTGACAATTTCATATCTGACAATTTTATAGATGCACCATTCAAGTGTAGAGGTTTAAATAAAATGATGGTGAGAATACCAGTCAACTAAATATTATAATAATTCTAAGAATGATCAATAGGATTTTATGCTTTAAACCATTGCGTGGCGTGTATAAATCCCTGGGTTCACCCTCCAGCAACAGAATAAAATAGGGGAAAATACAAAATCTGAATTGTAACATAAAGCGTTTTTGTTCTAAATTAAAACATCCATATAATTCCATTGGGTGTGCATTAGTAGGAAATTACTAATGTCAGTCCATAAATCTTGAAACATGTATTTATCCAAATACATTATTGTGAATTAGATAAGCAAATGTTTCTAATTCTTCATTTTAAAGATATGAAAAGATTTATCTAGCAGAATTGAACAAATATTAATATACTATACATATTTTATTAAGGAATCATTTTTTTTGCTATGGATTTTAATACTGATTTAACATTGTGTGTTATCCAGGAAGCACAGTTTGTATTGTTGACTTCAGTAACCATAACGACTGTCTTTTCAAGTGTTAAGCTTCACATAACTTCCACACCAGTATTGGTCTTTGTTGACAACAGGTTAATATAATGAATCATACCTGCATCTTCAAATTGTTTAAAGATTTCCCTCACCTCTGAAAAAAATCACTGCATTTATTAAGGCTCTGCATTTAGAGTAAGATGGAAGAGATCAATTACTTTTTCAAAAGTGGCAATGAGCAGTCCCCAAATGATGTATTAGATCCTTCACTTCAGCAAATGACAACAAAACAACTAATAAAGATTCCATTGATTAAAGGGAAAAAATCTGACAAGGGAAATAGAGTGATCAGTACCAAGAGCTGCGGCTAGAAATGAGTGCTGTCACGTCACAGCCTGATTTCCAGCTATTTCTCAGTACTCTGTGCACGGCCATGAGTGTAGCCATGGTGTAGTCACAGCTAGTTTCTCATGCAGCCATCTCTCTTACTAGCCTACAGGTCACTAATGTTGCCTATTCTTCTTCATGATAGTTGCATCTAGGAAACTACGGGAAAAATCATCTCCAATATACACATAAAAAAGTGCAAGGGAAATTAATTTCACAAGTGCAAAAAGTTCAGCTCAACAGATTGACATGATGCACAAAATTAATCAAACACTTTTGATGCTTTATCACATGCTATTATATTATGTCTTTTAAATTTTGGAGCTTGATTTTTTTCAATAGAAAATATTTGAACCAGATTGCATTTGAGAATTTTGCACTATTTGGAAATTTGACTATTTCACTTTAACATGAAGTAAGCAGCTTTTCCATAGTCAAAATTATGAATCAAGTTTCTTTTACTGATTTTCAAGAAAAGAAACATTTCTAAGTGCAGTTTCTTCCTAGTTTTGCAAAATGCAAGACATTTACATTGTAGTTAGCTATGAAAGCTAGATATAGAAATTTTGAATGACTTTTACATAAACTAGGAGAGAATTTAATAGTTACTCATTCAGTAGTAAAAATTTGGACCCAGTACTATAACACCTTCTAATCCTTCTAAAAGTACACATCCTTTTGTGAGTAAGAGACTAAAAGCTAATAGCAATTTATCCTGAAGTCTACCAGGTGCTCAAAAGAGCCCTGAATTACTATCCTCTATTCTTATAAAATGTGATTCTCTCTCTTTTCTTACAAAGCTGGCTTTATTTTTAGATGTAGATTTCCCCAAATGAAGAAAGCTTACCATTTAAATGAAGAGTTTATGTGCTTACAAGTTCTTAGGTTAAGCCACTTGTCCTTACTGCTCCAGGAAAGCTTATTTCCGGCATATTACTTCATTTTAATATGATAATTACCTTATTGAGATGAAATTAATCATGAAGCGGCCTTTGGCCATTCTGCCTGACCAAAAGGACTGAAGTCTGAATGAAGGCCTATGTGCTGCCAGATATGCAAATAGGAAAAAATACACAATGCAAAAATATGAATAATTTATCAAAATAATCTGCTATTGCAGAGGTCAAAAATCTAAATGAGCTGGTGGCTTGATTTACAACAGGTAGCACACTTTAGCTACAATTATTTTCCCCAGAGAATCTTCACTTCACTTTAAAGCTAAGTAGCTTTAAAGAGGTTGACATTAAACAGTCATTTCAGACGAAAAATTATTCAATATACATATTTTGTGTGTGCATTTCAGCATCTTAAACATATTTAGACCAAGCCCCCATCTGCACCACTTCACATAGCCTGCCCACAGAATTTCATGCTTTCTGTCCTGGTAAAAGCCACTGAGTCAAGTTTGTGTACCTAGATGTCACTGTGTATCAGTTCACTCACTGGAGACTGTTCATCCTATCTAGAGTCACTTCCTTAAAGTCCAGCTCTCCTTCACCCAGCAGTAATCGGCTGCCAATAGTCTCTCCACTAAGTGGGGCTGGCCTCCTACCAATTTCCCCAGATCTAGGCTGGTTTTTGTCTGATTGAATTTGCAAGGGTCTTGTGTATGCTGTCATCATCGCTGTACTAGCAAGTTCCCAGAGGCTCGGAAGTCTCTGTTGTTTTCTAATGGTCATGTGCCACCCCTGACTCTTACAATCTTTCAGTCTCCTCATCTACAATGGTTTCTGAGACCCGTGTTGGTGAGATTTGATATAGAAGTCCCATCCAGAGGCACACACTCTGCAGTCTCTTATTCTCTACATTGGCCAGAAGTAGGTTTCTGTGATCATTGCCCTTTGTTGCATGAGGAAACTTCACTGGCGAGAGCTGAGAGATATATTAGTTTTTCTCTATCCTCTGTTCCACTGTGGTCCATGAGCCTTAGGTATAGAGGTTCCATTGTAGATGTGTCACTTAGGGCTGGGCATCTAAGGGACACTTATTCTCTGTGTGTGACCAGTCGTGGAACCAGAATCATATTTTTTCCACTGGAATCATCTAAGCATTTCTTAACTTGAGAAAAAAAAAAAACTGTGATGCTTTAGGTAAGCATGCTAGAAATCTATACATGCTGTGTAGAGAGAGTTTCATCTGTTTCTAGTTTTATTAGGAGAGAGCAAAGTATGAAGAGACAGAAGATTTGAGAGCATCAGTCAGAGCACCATGCATCCATCTGTGGCATCATTTAACTGAATAGACTGTATTTTAAGCAATTAAAATTTCCACTGTATTTGAAAGATGAAACAAATTTTTGTAATTAGAAAAGGAAGTTAAGAATGAGGTACACATCACTCAGACTTCTAATATTCAAAATATTTCATACATTTAAGGGGAGAAAACCTTCCACTTAGACAAAGAAAAGACAAAGGCGATGCACGTAACAAAACAGAGAGTGATCCCATAGAAATACAGGAAGCACTGCTCCTGTGGGAACTGCTGGATAGAGAAGTATCTGGGCTAGAGGGACACTAGGTATAGTACCTTAAGCAAAGAGACAGTACTAGCTAATTGTTGATATCACTTTCTATCTTCAACAACAACTTCTAAAAGTACTCACTCTGCACATAGTTAAGAATTTTGGAATAATTTACCTATATAGTGTTTGATGGCAAATTCCTTATTTTTACCACTGACATTTATTTTAGTAATTATTCTCTTTTCCATTGCAAACGTTTAAGGGCAAATATGCTGACCTGCAAGCTGTTCTGATTTTCTTAGGAGATGCATATACTTTTTAGAGCAATTTTTAGTTAAGTATAAATCTTAAATGTCCTCAGAGTTTTCACTGGAAATATGTCAATTACAATAAAATATATAAGTGGTTCATTTTCTTGGCTTGGAATTTAGAATTGATTCAGAGTTTTTTTAAAAAAAATATTACATTAAAATTTTTTCATTTTGTGTGTGTGTGTGTGTGTGTGTGTGTGTGTGTGTGTATGTGTGTGTGTCATATCTGTACTAGGCAGGGAACAACTTGTGGGAGTCAGTTCTTTCCTGGGACCATGTGTTTCCAAGAATTCAAACTCAGGACAGCATGCCTAGCAGCAAGTGTCTACCTGCTAAGTTAACTTGCTGTGATTTGTGTATCTTAAGAAAATTAAAATCAAGAATTTCTTTTATAAAGTAATCTATACTATCTTTTTTCAATATATATTATTGAATTTTGTGCTGTCATATAATACATCTTAATCATATTTAGGCCCCTTCTCTACCCCCGCCGAAACAATCTCTACTGGATTTCATGCATTCTGTCATATATGTTAAGGTCTATGGAGTCAAGTTTGTGTACCCAGATGTTCCACAGAGCAAATTTATTCACAGGAGTCTAGTCACCCTATCTAGAGTCAGTCCCTTAAAGATCAACTCTCCCTCCCCTAGCAGTAATCAGTGGTCAATATTTCCTCAGCTAAAGTTGGAGTCTGCTGCCCATTTTGCCAGTTCTACGCTGGGTTTTTGTCGGATTGAGTTTATATGTTCTGACATGCTGTCATCATTGCTGTAAGTTCATATGAGCCAGTTTCCAGAAGCCTGGAAGCCTCTGTTTCCTTATAGCCTTGCAATACTCCTGACTCTCACAAGTTTTCTGTCCCTTCTTTTGAAATGGCCCCTGAACCACCTGTGGGTGAGGTTTAATACAGGAGTCCTACCCAGGGACACACACTCTGCAGCCTTTTTCTCTGCACTTTGGCCACTCGTGGCCTTCTGGTAATTATTAAATAAACTTTGGTTGACAGCTGCTCTAACTCACATCTTACACATGGGGTAAAGCATGGTTTTCTCATTAAACAGTGTGATAGAACAAAATGATCTAAACTCAGCAGTGTTTAGCCCCCATTGCTCTAATATCAGTAAACAGCATGCCTGGATATCACCATTCTGCTGTTGCCTTTACAGAAATGAAAAATCACTCTCTTATTTCATTACTCCATTTGGAAAAGTTATAAACAAACTTTTAAGTTTTGAAAGTAGATCCAAGTTTGAAATATATCTCTAGCTCATGGAAATATAAAGTAGTAAGGAAGGTTAAGAGAAAACCTGAGCAAACACGGCTTATTGCTGCCTGTATTGTCAAGTCTCTGCCATTCTTGGCACTGAGCAAACCTCTAGTAAATGTTTTTGCATGAAAAAATGAAAAAAGATAAAAAGGCAAGGTTTTCAAAATCAGTGTTAGATGTCTGATATATCAGCGAGAAGCAATTATCCTTACAAATTACTCAGACTGACAGAGTTTCTTTCTTTTTTGTCTTCTACAGTTCTGAAGATGTGAGGATTCAAAGAGAGTCTAAGTTTCATGTAAAATTCTCAAGATTTACAGAATGCAGAGTAGCTGCAGTGCTATGTTAAATTCTGTTCCAGGAAACAGGGAGTCATAAACCAAGTAACCTGCAAAAGAATTCAGAGATGATTATTGAAGAAAGTGCTTCCGCTTAGTGCTCACGGTGAACGAAAAATGTAGGATTAAACAAAACGCAATTTTACTTTAGCAGATAAAAATGCTTACTGAGGTCTGTCACTTTTTTTCTGGTCTTATTGAGCAGAACTTACTGGCACTATATTATCTAAATAAGGTAATTAGTTCTACCCACTGCTGTACTGGAAGCATTTTATGAAAAATGCTTAATAAAGTATGCAATACAGTGAGCTTCAGAAACCCGGTGTTTTAAGAAACCGGCTATGCAAATAAGATTTGATGTAAAGGTACAAAAGACAAGGAAAGGAAGCTGCTTAGTAATGAATGATAATCTATTCTCTCTGAATTATGGATCAACTAGCTGGGACAGAAGAGTCATGTTTATTGTTAATAAGAAACAAAGTTGTTGAATTAAATAAGAGGTCACTGAAGCTGTCTTCATATTGTGGTCTCCTATGCAATTAGCTACAATCTTCTTTCTATGAAAAGACTCTGAAATACAACTCAGGAGCATGTATTTTCTAACAGAGAACTATATTGTAGACAATAGCAAAAAGCTGAGCTTTGGTTGAAAAACTGGCAAAAAAATCCCTGATCAGTTCATGCCCAGGTAAGACAAATGTCCAGATCTAACCAATCAAGTACTCTCTGTATGGTACTTCCACATCTGGTCAGTGCCGGCTTTGCTGAATGGTATTCTTTAAAAATATTGTATTTTATTTAATGCTCAAAAATGCACATAATGTGTTTGATCAAATCCACTCCTCCCCAATTCCCTTTCAGTTGTGAGTGATGCCTGATTCACGAACAAAAGTTTCCTGAAAGTCTTAAATTTGATTAACCTAGTATTCTTTTCAACAGTAATAAAAAATGCGTAAAAGTAAATTACAGTAAAAAATAATTGACTGTGAAATCTCAACAAATGAAGGTTATGTGTGTGTGTGTGTGTGTGTGTGTGTGTGTGTGTTTGTAATTTATTTTATTTTTATATTTTAGACTGGTTTTACTCAAATCTTGGCTGACCTGGTGTTCACTCTATAGATCAGGTTGGATTTGAACTTTCTTGATCTTCCTATGTCTGTTAGAGAATGTTGCTATTAGAGATGTCCTGTCACCGTGTCTGAATAGGTGGGCATTTTCTTTTAGGACTCTTAGATCCATTGCATTTTTTCATTTTAACTTTCTGGATTTGTTTGTATTTTATGTGTGTGAGTGTTTTGCCTGAATATATGTAAGTGCACCCATATGTGCACTTACATATATATATGTAATGTAATGTAATACAGTATTCAGTCTTCAAAATATATTAATTTCACAGGGCTGGAATAATGACTCAGTGGTAAGAGCGCTGGCTGCTCTTGCAGAGGACATGAATTCAATTCCTAGCACCCAAATTGCTAACCATCTGTAACTACAGTTCCAGGGGATCCTATGCCCTTTTCAGATCTGCAGGCATTGCATGACATAGATGCACTTACATACATGTAGGCAATACATTCATATACATAAAATAAAGAAAATAATAAAATATTTTTAAATATCTTAACTTGTTGAATAAGTCATATATTCTATTATAAAATATAAAGTATTCATATCTATAGTTTAATATTAATAATTGCTTTGCAGACCATGTTTATAAGTCAGTTTCATAACAATCCTTGCTTGAGTTAATATAGCAAACCACAACTTTAAAAGTAATATTCTTCAATGAGTAAAATAATTCTTAAGTAATCCATAGCATTTTAAAGTAGATTCCACTGAGTATTAAATCTGACAGATGCTCTTAACAAAAAGAGTTCCACACTCAAATAATCCTGGGAAGCACTGCATATGAGATGTGACTCTCTTAATGCTTTGTAAAACAATTAAATTCCATACCGAAAATCTACAGTAGAAAATCCAAACAAAGTTAACGTTTTGTTTCTTTAAATGTTTGATAATATAACACTTTTTACATATAACACTCATTAAGAACATAAACTGAAAGAGTTACTCTCAGGAATGGAAAGGATAAGCATTTATTTCTTCTCCCTAATACTACTATAATAATGTCATATAGTCGGCCAGTTATTCATTCAATAAATATGTATTAAATATAGGTCAAGCACTTATAGAATATTTACAGCTTATAAGCTTTATATATGTGTATATATATATGTGTATATATATATATATATATATATATATATATCCTTATACTGAGCCAACAAAAATAGATGGTAGTCATCAGTACAGCATTCACAGACTCTCAAAGGCAATGTGGATTGGTGAAAAGGGCATAAATATTGCAGTCAAGAGGCTGAGCTTTGAATTCTGACTTTGCCATTTTCCATTTTATCCTTGAGCATGCTTTGGTTTTCAAAGGCTCGAATTGCTGTGAGGATTAAATGAGGTGACATATGTAAAGTACCAAGAATAATACTTTGAACATAATGGGCACTTCACAAATGTCTGCTTTCTCTCCAGTCATTTTTGAATGCTGGCAGAGAAACAAATTCCTCTATTTCTATATAGCATTTATTAACTCATCTAAATTTTGAACAGGGACACAGTATTCACTTTGCAGTGTGCCTAGATATGTCAGCTGAAACAGAATACAATTTTTCAAAAGAAAAAGAAAACAGCACCAACAAATTCAGTGTGTAAAGAGACATCAAATACCCAGGTTTGTATCATATATCCCATTATAAAGGATAGAGACTTCATTGTTTGAATTTCATGGAATGGAACCTCTGATCATTCAGAAGAGCAGCAAGGGATGAGATTTTATAGAAATAGTACATGGATACTCCAATATGAATAAAAGCCATTCAAAATAAAGAGGAAATGGTGGATAAAAAATGAGTTTGAACAAAGAAGTCTAAGAATTAACAGTATGAGAGAGAATGGGATGCCTCTGACATGTTGAATAGATTCATATGAACAGATCAGAAGGCAGGAAGCATGTTACTGAGATGAACTTCGGAACAGAGTAACAAGGGATGGAAATTGTTAAATTCAACTTATCCTAAGGACAGAGTTAAGATTTGTCAAGTCATGTACCCAGATATGTAATGTTTTCTGTGAAATCACATCCTATAGACTACATCATGTGAATCACAGAAGGTGGGGCACTGGATAAGAACCACAGAGTGTTCCAGCCCAGAGTAACGTTAGTGTGAACTAGAGAAGGCATGGCCAGTCTATGTGCCTCTCAGCAGGTGTAAGAGAAATGGTTAGACATGGCTATTCTTAGGAACACGAAATAACATAGACAATTGCATTTCTTCTTCTTTCACAAGAGCATCATGTAATCATAGCGACAACACATAGCTCGCTGCACTCACAAAAATAACCAAATAAATTGTACAAAGCCTAAACGAATGCTCGACAAAGAAATAAAATAAGTAGGCTAAGGAGATGGCTCAGTTGGTAAAGCAGTTGCCACGGAAGCCTGAGGGCCTCGGTTTGATTCTCAGAACCCACCATTAAAAAGCCAAGTATGGTGGCATGTGCTTATAATTCCAGTACGAGGGCTGCAGAGACCAGTATTTCCTGGGCTCAATGAGCAGCCAGTGGAGCCTACTTTGAGAGTTCTGAGCCAGTGGAGATCCCTTTTTAGAAAGCAAAGCTGGATGGTTTCTGAGGAAGAATATCTGACGCTGTCCTCTGGACTCCACATGCCTTTCCACACGGGTGCACACACAAGTGTATGTGCACTGCATGAAGACACACACATTCACATGATCATGCACCCAAACCTCCCTCCCTCCTCCCATCCACCTCTTCTCCTTTTCCTCTTCTTCTTCTCTCTCACTTTTTCTCTATCCCACACACACACATCCACAAAAGAAACAAAATAAGCTAAAATATATCGTTAATCTACTCTGTAACACTATATATTTCTCTTTGTTTATTAGAATCTTTGGTATTTTCAATATTTGCTTACTGTGCATTCACAATAAGCAGGCAGAGATTTTTATGACAGCATCAGAAACAAATAAATTCAGAGTCAGTGGAAGGATGTGCAGTGCTAATTAAAAGTACACTGATTTATGTGTAATTTTGTTAAAATGATAGTGGGTTGAATCATTGTTTATATTTATGGAAGGGTTATAAATTCACCACTGAGAAGGCAGTTTTAGGAGTTAAGTAGCACATGTAAAGAGATGACAGTTTTCAGGTTTCTGAAGTTTCAACTTTTCTTTCTTCTAATATTAATATATTTCCAAAATTTGCTTTAAACCTGTGCATTATAATGACATATCTTGACTTCCAACATATTTCATCACTGTGTTAGACACTTTGACAATTATTGCACTCAATACTAATGTAACAGAGAGCCAAACATGATATTTACAACCAGAAGGGTTTCTGGCATCTAGTTAGAACTCCATAAATAATGCTGGCTTTATGAAAAATTGCCTTTTAAGAAAAGTTGCTCTTGATAATGAACAATTTATCAACTCTATGAATTTCAATATTAAAACAAGAGGAGAGAGTAGGATTCAAGATTGGAGAGGATCAAATTTTAACATAGTATGAAAATTCAAATTCCATGGGCTCTTGGAGAGGGAGGGAGGAGGATGAGTGAAAGAGGAGATGAGCCAAAAGTAGTCAGAGATGATACCCACAGGAGGCTTCCTGGGAAAGAGCAGTGGAATGAAAGCAATATAAATCATGTGACCGTCATTATTTAGTCAGTGATTGCCTGTATTGTCATCTGGTAAATTCTCCCCGTATGTCCTTCCACACATAGATTTCTAGTTTTAAAAAATCTATGCATTGTACACATGATTTGTGTGGATGAATTTCGTGGAAAGAAACAAACGGACAGTATTAAGAGGATTAACAAAGCAATCTGAAACACGGCCAGTATACTGGAAGCAGGGCTCACAGCCAAGGAGGTGTGGACATACATAATCTTCTGTGACATTGAAGAGATCATGGGAAGGATTTGGACTTTCACTGGATACAGGTGAAAGCCAGTTCATACCAGGTTATGAGATGACATAGTTAAACTTTCAGAATGTTTCTGAACTTAAGAACCCAGAAGGAAGTACTAATTCTTTCTGGTGAAACCAAATTAAAAACTGACAAAAACTGTATTCTGTGGGGTAACAAGGGCCGGGTATGGAAAAGCACTCAATATATTTGACATCATGAGTCAGCAAATGAGTATAATACCCAGCAAGCATTCTTAAATATTTTCAACATAAAACTGTAGTTAATATTACTGATTTTGAAGATTGCCTATTACAGTAGCAAATGTTTCCAAGAATCATTGACAAATCATGAATGATCTCATTCAACCAAGCAAATGTAATTTTTTTTTCAAGAATGACCAAATCCAAGGACTCTAGAGAGATGACGAAACCCCCTAGACAAGTTAACACTTCTCTGCAGAGTAAGGAATGTTCATTATTAAGAACTGGTCAGTAGAAGGGCAGGAGGCTTTTAGATGGCCCTTCCAATAAGCTCATTGTCTCTCTCAATTAAATAGGTATTAATAGGCATCTTATACTTTTAAAAATTATCTTTATTTTATGTATACAAGTGTTTTGCCTGAATAAATGTAAGTGCCCCCATGTCATACAATGTCAATGAAGGCCAGAAGAGGGCACTGGATTCCCTGGAGCTGGAGCTACTACAGAAGTCAGCTGCCATGTTAGTGCCAAGAAAAGAACCTGGGTCCTCTGCAAGAGCAGCCGGTGCACTTAACCACTGAGCCATCTCTGCAGCCCCAGTAAGCATCATTTCAAAAGCAAAGCATTGTATATACTCTTTATGATCCACTAGTTCAGTATACAAAAAGAAATTAAGGTTAACGTCACATGAATTCTTCGATTTGGGGGACTCATTCTAGTTCCCTGTGATTGGGATTGCTTCTAGGTCTCAGTAAATAAGTTTAATAATATTTTCTGAAATACTTATCAATGTTAATCTTTAGGTTACAAAATCATTTTAATTCAGAGGCTAAACATTCTAATGACCACTGAACACTTTTAACACAGAACAAGTATTACAGATGCAAGTTAGAGAATAGAATTTTCACTTTTTTTCCACATATATTCAAATTATTGGCATATGATATCTGTGAACATGTACTGAAGATGTTTTCTGTGAGTCCATTTGATAGGCTGTACATTCATACACGCAAATTTCAGTTGTAAGTCAAAGGAAGTTAAAACTCTATGTTGTAGGTGTTGATGATTGCTGGATAGTAAATACAGAAATATATATATATTTGCATATGTGTGTGTCATAAAATAAAGTTCATGACCAGAACTTTAAAGTGGGAAAATGTAATTGCTATTTTAGAAAGTTAAAATTTCAAACACACATTACATGTGAGTATGAAAGGCAATATATATAAACAGTGACTTGTAAAATAGTTGCTGCAAATTCTTCTCTTTATAGATATGGCTCACAGGGCTGGAAGTGACTTAGCAAATAAGAGCACTGGCTGCTCTTACAGTGGACTCGAACATGATTCCCAGCACCCACATGGCAGCTATCAACCATTCAAAACTCCAATTTTAGGGGAATCTGACACCCTCTTCTGACCTCCATGGGCACTGCATTTTTCCTATTCACATGTAATGTATGTTTGAAATTTTAACTTTCAAAAATAGCAATTACATTTTCCTGTTTTTAAATTCTTGGTTGGGAACTTTATTTTATGACAATGCATATATGAAAATATATTTTTCTGTATTTCCTATCCAGCATACATACAGGCAATACACTTAACCCATAAAATAAAAATAATAAATAAAATATTGAAAAAGTTACAGCTCCCACTCTTCGTAACACTCTTCTGATGGTAAGTGAAAAGTGAGTGCTTTAGGAGAACACTATTTCCACACTACCAGGCTAAAATAGAATACCAAGAATGTAACTATCATTCCAATTTTCAATGCACAAGTACACAAATTTTTGTATCAATTTGCGATTTACAATACTTATGTGAATAGACGTTCAAACTAAATAATACTTCTATCTGGGGAGTCCTTCCTAACTCTTGCACGCAGCAAGCATTTATTGAACATCAAATCTGTGTATGATGGGACTTAGGTTCTGGAAATAGAATTGGAAAGTGAGTAGGGATTTCCTTTTTGGCACATTTCAGTTCTTGGTAATGTGTTAGTCTGATATGGGAAATAATGCTTACTATAAAATAAATTCAATCACATTTATTGAGTAATCAGAATGAACTACTACTGTAAGCTACTTATATTTCACCTGTATTTTTTCATAAAACTATGAAATGTATCCCAATCAGCACTGACCATACATTCACTGCTTGTGATGTGTCACTTATGCTCTGTTTCCTTCACCTTTCTTATGCAATCTTCACATCACGCATGTAAAGTTGTAACTGTTAATGTCTTTACACACGAGGAAACAAAGGCGTATCCAGTCAGTTTACTGGTGTCTGAGTTAAGACTCAAAAGGCAGGCAATCTGAGTCTCCAATTATTTAAATAAATTATGTGATATTGAAACATACTTACCCCTATCCTATAAATAGATTTATTCTTGTTAGAGAAACACCGTATAAACAAATTCAGTGTACTAGCTAAATACAATATAATTGCAAAGAGATAGTACAGCTTGTCCTCTCTACACAGTCAAGGATGTACTCAAGGTTTTAAACTTTATAAAGGCAGATGGCACCTCAGTGATGGACATAAATGAGCTTCATTTCAACTCAACATGATTTTTTATTGTCACTACACACAATATACTGCACATACAGACAAAAGACCAAACAAAAGATAGCTCAAAGCACAGAACAGTACCATCCATCATTCTAGCAGAGTTTCTAAGTTAATTATAGTTTAATATGCACACACTAGATATATTTATTTAGAGGGATGAGTGTTACTGAAAGTTTCAAAACCACTAAGCTTAATGCTTTGGATTTTGTGAACACTCAAAATAAAATTTGCAAGTATCACCACCAGATGGCAATAGCATTTTTCTATTTTCAAAAGAACTTTATTGCAAAGTTCAGTGACTACAATGTCTTTAAGAGTAAAACACAGAACAAGAAACAAATGTTTCTATATTACATCCAGGGACAACAACACACATGAGAGATGCTTTTATTATTACCTCTAATTGTCATGCTTTTGAGATTGCTTAAAAGAATCTGTCCCCAGGCCCTCCGAAGCTGTTTTTTCTTTGAATGAACCCTTTTAAGACCCAGAACTGCACAATTATTACCTCACTTCTCAGCATCCCCTCCTAGCTTAAGCTACTGTCTCTTGATTAGAGGTTAAGGAACTTTGGATTTCCTGTGGGTAGGACTTGCATTTCCTCTGTATTGCATTATTTCCACAAGTGTGGTTCAAGTCTGCTCAGGTACCATGTCTTCAAAAAGAACTTCATGACATCCCGAAGAAAACTATACGTGGCTAACTCCCCATTCCCTCACCCCTGAAATTCACTGTAATTGTCACTCACATCACATACTCTGCCTCCTTCACCAGCCAATGAGGTGATTGTAATTGCTAGACTGTGCCTTGTCATCACTAGTCTATCACACCTAGAAGCCCTCACTCGTGATAGGACTCAGTATACATGGAGAAATGACTGACTGAATGAGCAAGAATCTAGGAAAAATACAATCATTAACTTAGCATAAATCATCAGTCAAGAAGGTAATTTTTTACACCGTCAACCATCATCACTCTTAATTTTTCCTTTAGTTTTATATGTGATCCATGAGATTATTACATTATAATCTCTTCAAATTAGATCTTTCCAGAATCAACTTGAGGAAAGCATGTTAAATGTACCTTTTGGACTCAAGTACTGCTTGTCTAAATACCTCTCTATAACATTATTTAGTTTTTACATGTTTCCTCAGACACTAAATTTTCCTGACCTGTATAATCAGAACCTCAGAGAGCAATTTGATTGAACTCTACTCTGAGTTAGGAATGGAGTTTAATGTTCAAGTTCTTTAACTGCAAAGTGTTCTTTATATGCTAATGCATGAATGTTAGGATATAAATAACATTATATGAGGTGTTATTTTTGTGATTGTTTTGAAGATCAGGAGTGTGGTCATAGGGGTTTTCTTAATGTCTATATAAAGCAGAATCAAAGGTCAACCAATAAAAAGTGAGAATTTTTCTCTTATTCCCCTGTGTACCTTGCCCTTTTGTACTGTAAATCGCACAGGCTGGCATTTAGATGCACAATGTCAAAGGCAAAGCACTTGCATTCAACCTATGCAAAAAGGCAGCTGGCACAGGGCAGAAAGAGAAAAACACTGCCCAACTGCCTTCTGTGCCAAGCTGCCAATCGCATTCCCCGCCTCCCTGGTTCCTCACATCACAGTATTTGCCCTGTACATAGGAAAAGTAGCCAAAAGGGGGCTTTTCTTCTGACAGACCAACATCTATATTTCACTTCTGAGACCAATAACCCTTCCTACCTGCCTCTGTTAAGCAGAGACACTGGGATGAAGATCTGAGCCATTCCATTCCCTTAAACCATGTTTGTAACAGCAACTATTTTTGTCCCTGAGCTAATTCCACATTTTGCATATTTGGCTCCCATATGTAAAATTACTCATCCAAGACTGGCTAGGTGTAATACACAAATGGAAGTAGGATTCAGACACTAATAAGGATACGTTGTGATAATTTCAACCAGAGGCAGCTTGTCATAATAGGCAGGGTGACTGTGACAGTTATTTCCCTGGTTTAGGAAATCAAGCCAGCTGGCAAGGAAGGGTGGATGCTCACACTATTGTCCTCCAGCAACTCAGGAGTAAAGAGACTAAAAACATCTGCTAGCGCTCACATCATTTCAACAGGACGTCACCTGTTGTTCCACAGTGTGAACGTATCTGTGAGCATGCATATAAAATGAGACCCAGACAGAAAAGTCATTCAATTACAGAGTTTCTTAATCTGTATCTTTAAAAATGTTCAGTTTACATTTTTCTAGGGATGTGATAGTCTTGGGGTTTTCTCTAAGATCTATGACCTCTCTAATCATGTATATTTGGCTATGTTTATAGTACCACACATGAGATTTTTTGGCCATTGAGTGGGCTTTGAGTTCAATTAGATAGCTACTGATTACCCCCAAGATAAAAGTGCCACTACTTCCCCAGTATAGTTTACCGTGCCAATTATTATTGTGGTTATTAGGTTTTAAAGCTGGAGCTGGGCCACTGACTGATGCTCTCTCTTAGCAGCTTTCATAGTGCTCTCCAAAACTATGAAAGAACTAGCCTTCAGGGGAGGTGGCTTCAAGGTTGATTCCAACTCAATTCCTCCAAATTTTGTTACCTAAGTAAATTCTTACTATGCGCAAAATATAGATACATATATTTACAGACAAGTATCCCAGTTACTACTTATCAAAGCAGTTTCTTTTGCACCAGACAGAGATTATTACAAAGCTTCACAACTGGTCATAGACAGAGATTGTCTGTTAATTGCTTAACCCTAGGTGACACGTCTAAAACACAACCTCTATATCTAACGCTTTTGAGACATAGCAGAATCAGGAGTAGAGAGAATACTCTTACATTTCTCAACTTTCCACAGTGAAGCTCCCTCATGCAATAGAGGGTCATGAACCCAAAAGGGCACAAATGAGCAAAGTGTAGACAATAAGAGTCTGCAGAGGGTGGGTCCTTGGACAGGACTCCTGTATTAAAATCTACCCACTCACGTCTGAAGGACTGTTGTGGAAGAGTGGAAAGAAAGATTGTATGAGCCAGGGAGGGGTGCACGACCATATGGAAATGGTACTATACGCTCCTGGGGCCTTGCTCATATGAACCTACAACAATGGTGTCAGCATGCTCAAGACCCATGCAAACTCAAGCAGACAAAAAACTTGTTGGAATGGACAGAAAGCTCCAATCTTAGCAGGAGAACTACTGGCAGTTTATTATTCCTTGGTGAGAAAGAGCTGATCTTCTTAAAGGGAGGGACTCTAGATAAGCTGACTAGATCTCAGTGAATGAACTTATATTGAGAGACATCTGGGGACACTAAATTGACAGCATAGGTCTTAACACACATGACAGAGTGCATGAATTCCAGTGGAAGATATGGGAAGGTACCAGTGGGAAAGGAGGCATAACATGATTAAATGTTCTCTATTAAGTACATGAAAATTCAATAAAAATTTCCGAAAAAGAGAAAAAATTCAGTTTAGAGAGAGATTAAAGACAATGTGCCCGAGTTTTCAGTCTTCTCCAAGTCCAACACAAGCAAGGACAAGGGCATAAATCACATTTCCATCCAGAACATGGTCACTCCAAATTTACTGCGAGCTCCCTTGAAAATGGTTGCATGAACATCAGAATTTCCAAATGATTACAATAGAATCCTGGAACCTGTTTTTGCTCTAAAGCATTAACCTCTCACTTGGGCCCACAAAGTCATTAAACACAAGCAGAGAGCTTAGCATCTGTGCTTTCATTTGGCATCTGTCCCCTTTACTTTGGGTTGCCAGCTTACTTTTGAATGTTAACATAGTAATCACAAAGGAATTGCCTGTCTAGAAACTGATGATATCTAACTGATCTTAGTTTCCTTCAAAGCTGAAGGCAGAAATATAACATCTCCTTGTTAGCTTTATATGATGGCCTATCCTATTCTACACTCTTGAAAGGTACCTATGCTTCTACAAATGTCTCCAGAAATGTTTTCTACATCTGCAGTCACCTTGGATTCTAAGAACAGAGGAGCCTCATTAGATAGATTTCTCCTATACGAGAGGAGTTATCCTAGATAATAAAGCTGTACCCTAGAGTAGGAGGAAATCACCCTGAGAGTCAGCTTATACTTCATTTAGTAATACCTTCTTTGGATCACCTTGCAAAATCAGGACCAAGGCAAGGATTGATCAAAACCCTGTTGACTGCTTAATAAATGCATATAACTTGCCCCTTTCCTATCCTAATATTTTCTCTACCTACAAACCTACAGCTTTCAGTACCCCAAAGAAGGATGCGGGATAATTGTGTTCCTTTATGTTTTTGTCCTCTCAATGTGTTTTAATTAAATCTGTCTGTTTTTCATCATCAATCATCTCCATAACTGGCGTATTTGGACCGGTGACTGAGCCTAGTTTTTAGTAGATGCAAGAGCTTGGGCTTTTCTTCTAAAACTCTAACTACAGATTCATAAATTCTCCTCTAACAAGATGCTTTATCTCCCGAGATCAACCTCCAAGCCCCAACAGTGAACCACTTACTGTTCTCACTTCTCCCTTCATAAAGAAAAGACAAAACCTGATGTGACTAGAGACCAACTACTGGCATCATCAAGTATCAGAATTAGCTTCCATGTTCAAGCTCTCAGCTCCTGGAAGAACAGTTTCATAGCTTGTGGCTACTTCCTCTCTTTGTTTCATTGAATGTTTTGCTTACTTAGCAGCACAGAATCACCTAAAGACTCATCTAACTGAATCTTTGAGAGACAGACAGTTTCTGGTACTCTACCAAATAGAATTTTTAGACATGCACAAGTAATTAGAAGGACTGAAAACATGCATCTTAGAGATCTTTGATAATACAAGAAGATGCAAGTGATAATTATATCAGTACTTCTCATACATCTCTTACAAACTGGTGTTTCACTTTGACTTTGGGGTGACCTGAAGCAGTCCTGCTTGCCAGTTACTGCACTGAAGACTTCACCTAGCACTTGAAGTCAGAGAGCAGAGTTCAAGTTCCAAAGTCCTTACTCTTGGAAACAAATTACTCTGTGACCTGTGTGTTCTTTGAAATCTGAAGGATGATATTTAACAGTTTATCTTCAATACCCAACTTAGTGACTGAAACATTGTAAAGAGAAATGAATTTTGACATGCAGAGTCAAATCTCATTTAAAGGGGAATCTTGAAATGTTAAAGAGATAATGTAAGCAAAGTGCTTGGAATATAATAGGTAAATCATAAATGGTAGTTCCTTATCCACTTCTGGCTTTAGTAAATGAAATTACAATTACCTCAAATGACCTAATTACTGTTTTGTTACTTTGGGCTGAAACTAATTTGTAAAAGCTGATTTTGTAATTCTAAGAAAGAAATGCTCTGCATAAAATTCAGAAGTGACTCTCCTGTCAAAAATTAAGGGCACGAGACAGCAGCTTAAACGCAAGCATTCTTTCAAGAATTTTCTATGGTTCTACTGTTTTCCTAGAAGGGACGCAATGACTTTTTCATACAGCAAAACTGTCTATTATTCTCTCAAAACAATTAACACAAAAACTTTTGAATTCAGTGAAGGTCAGAGGATTAATAGGTTTTATCTGCAATGTGTTTGAAAAGCTAATTAAGACTCTGCATACAGCAGAGGAGACTGGGAATACAATATTTAGCTTTTCTCTACATGACCGCAGTGAGCAAAAGTGAATAGACAAAGACAAAGTGAATGTGGAAACTTCAGACAGGAGGCAGATCCTTTGTAAAGGACTTAAAACTGAAGACACATCTCCTGTGATGGAAAATGCTCCCTTTATTTATTTAACGATTGAGTTCAGCCTGTGCTTTATCGAGGCATTATCCTGAGTGCTAAAGATTCAGCACAGGGTAAAAGAGAATTTGTTCTCTCTCTGTCTCTCTTCCTCTCCTATTTTCCTTACTTTTTCTTTCTAAATATAGGCTCAATGTAATTAACAAGGAAACCATATTAAAAATTAAGAAAAAATATTTCAATTGTTGTTAGAAGGGAAAAAGGACTTATTTCTTAGGTTCCTCAATTATTATTTAACAGTATTAACTGGTGTGCGTTTGCCTGTGTGAACATTTAGGTGAATGCGTGTGCACATGCAAGTAAAGACCAGAGTTGCATGTCACATGTTACTCAGGAGCTATGCATTTTGTGTTCTTCAGAGGATGTTTGCTGAGTTGGCTAGGTTGGCTGGCCAGAGAGCTCCAAGATCCACTTATCTCTGCCAGCTCAATGATGGCATTGCAAGTAAGTGCAGGTATAGCCCTTTCTATGGGTTCTAAGGACAGAATACGGGACATTTTTTGCTTGCACAGAAAGGATTTTTCTAAGTGAGCTATCTCGCCAACCCTAATAACCATGCTTAAAAAAAAATAACATCATGGCAAGAAGTTAACCATTTCCTTCTGTTTCTTTAATATTTTTACTACCAACCTTCTTCTAACTGAAAGTGAAGAAATATCAAAATCTCAAAATTCTTTGAGACTTTATTTTCTGCAATCTTATTGAATTAAATACTGAAATACAGTTTCTTCCCTTCCTCTGAGGCTTAGTTGTCATGTACTACATACATTTATCTAATATTTTATCTGACTGTTTTCTCTCTGTGTCCTATTTTGGATCAGTCTTCCCTCCCTCCTACCAGCATGGTTTTAATAATTTGTACACTTTACAATGTAAAAATAGATTTCTACTGTTTCTCCTTGTCTCTTGTCACGAACACTGGCAGAGTAATAGTTTATGAGCATCTACATGGTCACATAATCCTGTCTTTACTCCAGTGGATACCAGTTTCCCGCTGAATTGAGTTTGGTTTCCCAGATGTGCCCTCCATACGTATGTTAGTGCCTTGCACTCCATCTATGATCAGGATCTATATTCCAGGCTTCATTTTTTACTGCTCAGAGCTTCTCTCTTTATACCTTACCTAGACATCTCCATCTGCATTCCTCCAAATCTGTTTTGTTTTCCTTAGGGAAAGAATTTAGTATGTCACTCAATTTCCCAAATGCACATCACCTGAAACTCAAGCTTAGCACATCACACAGTCCCTGGGGATTTTGAGTTGTTGCATATTAAGCTTAAAACTTACAATGTCCTTTCTCCTCCAAAGTATTGAAAGTTTACAGCTTCAAGCTAAGAAGCAAAGCTGATAAGACCATGTCAAAGAATGAAAACAAAAGCAAAAACGAACTATAATGATAGCATTCATAACTCTGAATCCAACATTCCTCTTATTGAACATCCAAGACATGTAGCCCAACATTTCAAGAGCTTTTGAAGGAAGTAATATCTAAACAATGGAAAGAGTCATGCTTACATTAGATTGTGATAGATTGAAGCCTAGGAACATATCCACCACTTTAGCTTTCCATTATATATTTAGGATTAGTACATTTAATTTTTTCTCTTCTAATTCGTATGTGTATAATGAAAACTTTTATTTATTTATTTTTCTGTCTGAGTGTTTTGCCTGCAGTTATGTACGTGCATTCATGTCATGCAATGTGCAGGAGGACCAGAAGAGAGTGTCAGATTCCTTGGAACTGGAGTTACAGATTGTTGTTAGCCACCATTCAGGTGCTTGGAACTGACCTGGATCCTCTGAAAAAGCTGTGCTCTTAGCCTTTGATCCAACTCTCCAGCCCATGTATAACGCACATTTTGAATTGTGCTTTTTTTTATGCCTTAGAACACCAGAATTTATTTCTCTTAACAAACAATAAATTTAAATAATATATTTTAATTATTTTTTTATGTGTATGAGTATATTGCCAGCATGTATGTAAGTGTACCCATGTCAAGCAATGTCCATGGAGGTCAGAAGAGTGTGTCGGATTCCCCCAAACTGGACTTAAGGATGGCTGTGAGCCACTATGTGAATGCTGGGAACCAAACCTGGGTCCTCTGCAAGAGCAGTGGGTATTCTAAACTGCAGAGGCATCTTTCCAGTCCTTCAAACAAAAAATTTATAGCTGCCATCCCGCCTCTCCCTTTCCCGGTCTTGTGTTCTCCTCATTGTCTGTTAAACCTCATTCTATTCTCAGCCTTATTGAGGTTAACTATTTTAGACTCTCCCTTTGTAAGTGAAATTTTATGGTACTTTTGTTTCTGTGCTTAATCTATTTTTCCTAACATCATGTTTTTTCATGTCCACCAGTATTGCCGTAAGTGATAAGATTTCATGCCTTGGCAACTGAAAGGTCTTTCACTGTGTATGTGTGGCAGGCTACCTTCATTCATCTTCATTCATTGACAGATACTTAAGGTAACTCTTTATCCTGGTTATTTGGGATAGTGCTGCTATACAAATAGGCATGCCATTGCTTTACTGATGTGTTGATTTCATTTCCTTTGTGTGCTTTCCAAGAACCAGGATTGCTGGATTGTACAATACTTTTCCCCCCCTTTGGAACTGCTATATATAGGCTATATAATTCTTCATAATTGTATCTATATACAGTCCCATCAACAATGTATAAACGTTCTTTATGTACATCCTTACTAACATTTGTTATTTTATTCTAAGTGTGTGTGTGTGTGTGTGTGTGTGTATTTAATAACAGTTATTCTCACTAGGGAGGGGTATCTCATTGGAATTTGAGTTTACATTTCCCTGATGAGTAAAAGGATTGATAATTTTCCATGCATCTCTCTCCCTTTTGTATGTAACATAATTTGGAATAATTCCTTGTGATTAATTAAAGATCTAAAATATTCCCTGAAAAATAGGGGGCATTCAAAATATTTTTATATTATTTAATGAAACCATTGTTACTCGCAATTTTCACAAGGAATAATTTAAGACAATTGAATTTATTGTGCAGGTTTGTTTAACAAGTCTAGGTCTAACAAAAGAAACATTTTGGCCAAACCCATGCAGGTTTGTAAGTTTAATTTATTTGAGAGGCTAAGAAGGAAGATTCTAAGTTCAAGGCTTCCCTGAGGTATAGAGTGAGTTTACTGCCAACAACTTTATGAGGTTCTGTTTCAAAATAAAAAGGAAAAACTTGAATTGAGGTAAAGGTCAGTTCAGAGAGCACTTGCTCTAAATTCTCAATTGAAATTCCCTCTAATTATTCTTTATTTAATCTTAATGAAAACAGTGACAATGGGTTTTAAAACCCCAGATCTCCTTCAAAGATATAGTTTATAAATGGGGGTATTGTATTTTCAAAGTCTGTTGGGAAAAATGCACTCATTTTCTTAATTTCTTAGTTATATTTTTCAGAATTGTAAAATTCAAGAGAAACAGTCATTATTTTTTATTACTAACTAGTTTACTATGTGTAGTTCCTGACATATTTACCATAAATATGCTAGAAGGAACAGCCCTCCAAATACACAAGGGTCCGGAGAAGTATGAAGGCCATAATGCACAGGCCCGAGTGGACTTTGTGGGGCCAGCCCGAGGGGTTGGGGGTGAGTAGATGCAGAGTCAAGCCGCAGACTCTGGAAGTTGGATGGGAAGCAGCCCAAGCTCGTGGCAGTGCAAACTTGTTTATTGAATAGGTGCACAAGCTCTTATAGGCCTGGAGAGCCAATGACCTTATGGGCTGGGGTCCCAAATACAGACAATAGTAAGTTTGTACCCAGGTAGGTAGGTACTTTCCAGATGCTGGTCTCACAACTAGCTAGAGCAGAACACCACACCCACTGGAACTATTCCTCTATTCCTTCTAGCAGGTTGCCTGGCTAGACCCACCTTGCATTATGCCCAACATCATCTGACCACAAATCTGGAACCTTCATCTGTTGTGAGAAGGCTCTTGACAGTCTGTAAATACCCAGTTCTACCTACACAAGTGGCTGGTGCCTAAATCAGCTTCTTCCAAGATGAACTTTGGACAATGTTCCTCCATCTCCCTGGTTAGCTGGCTTTTTTAATATAGTCACTTTTCTGCCTCAACACCTTCTATCAAGATTTAATTGGCCTGTGATGTGGAGAGTAGATGAATTTGAGTCCAGTACTTCAGAAATAAACTATGGATTACCATGTAACATGAAGGTGAGTGGTTCTTCCTAACTATAATTACTAGCAAAGCTAATAATTGTAACAGCAATAGAAGATGCTATGTTATGTCTGATTTGTCTTGGGTTGTTCTGAGTTTATTAATAGTTTGGAGAGAAAAACATGTTGTTAATTTTATATTCCATTTATAAACTGCTATCTTTTCACATTAAAACTTAAAACAGAAAAGCAAGACTAAACTCAAGAAAAAATTTGGACTTAAGTTTTCTACTTTATTTAAATATGGGAAATGGGATTTATTCCCACTTTTGATTATAAAAACTTTGTGCCACTGTTTCTGGCAAGTAATGGTTACACTGAATGGTTACACATATTCCCTTTCTATGTCAGATTTTAAATGATAAACATCCATGAACAATTATGATAGAAAAATTATTTTGGTCCCTAAAGAAATTGTACGGCAGCTGTTTCTTCAACAAACATCCTTGATATGATTTATCTGTTTTCCTTTAATAGTCTCAAAATTATAACTATATTGTACCTATATGAAGATTTATTTGAGTAATGATCATTTAGGTTATAACTTACAAAATCTAAACATAAAAATGCTGAAGGAATCAGGAGCTATTTAAATCATGTATCACAATGGCACAGAGTCAGAGAGGTCTCAGAAATCCCTAGATTGTAGGATTAGAACATCTTTAAAATTCTACCTTGGTTTCTTATTTCCCATCCTGTTATCCTATGTGGCAGCATGATTTTCAAGGTACACTTTCACAAGTGCATATGATAAAGTCATCCAATTTCACCATCTAAGAAAGAGTTCACCTTCGTTCTGTTTTTGGAAAAAGTCCATAGACAAGATTCTAACTCAGCCTGAGTGATGTGCCCATAGCAATGGACTGAGTGGGATGAAATCAATATTAATTTCAATTCATTTTAGCCAAAAGGAGTTTAGGGGAAAATTCATTCAGCAAATGTATAGGATGGGGGCTGGAGAGATGCCTCAGAAATTCAAAGCACTGTCTCCTACTGCAGAGGACTTGAATTTGTTTCCCAGTACCCACATGGCAGCTAACAACCACCCCTAACTATAGTCACTGGGAATCTAGTGCCCTCTTTTGGCCACCATTGAATAGATGCACTTGCATACACACAGGCAAAACATTCATATATGTATGAAAACAATGTTTTTAATGTACAGGATGAGAAGAAATGAAAGTTGAGAAGGGAAAAGTGATAACTGTCCATTTTCAAATTCTGTTGATTCTTTAGTCACTAGTAATTAGTTTTTAGGCATTACTTTTTTGTAGGTAAGAGTATGAGTCATTAATTCATGGTGTTTCTATGAGTGGCTTGTCTAGATTCAAAGACACCATAGAAACTTTATATGTCCTATTTCCAGTTCATCAAAGTGAGAAAAACCTGTTTTCAGTTTGCTGTCTTTAATTCCTTCCAACCTAACTTTTCTGTCCAATTACTGATTGGTTATTCTGCCTTGATTCTTTCATACTGACATTCACACATGCATGCTTTCCTGCTTTCCATAGAGATCATTTTAGAAGTTGAAATTATAGCTTTTTACATGTGCATTATATTTCTTACACAAACTCTACAAACAAGAAAACTAACTTATACATTATCTTTCTGTCTGTGTTTCTTAAAAATGATTTTTTCATTAGAGACTTCAGACATTGATTATACTTGTCATTTTGGTAACATTTGAGTCAAGCTAAAATTCAGTTATTACAGCAAATTAAAACTTGCACATGCTTGTGAAATCCAAGTGCTTAAATTGAGGTTTCTGTTAGAAATGGAAGCAATTTGTACAAATAACAAATGATTTGAAATGGAAAGGATGTGTGCATGTACCTCTGTTAATGGCCTTGCTGTAGGAGAAAGGCTGCCTTGCTGTAATCTGCAACCTTCAGTTCATGAATATCATTTTACACCATTTTGAAGAGTAGATTTTACGCTGAGGGAGATGGGAAGTCTCTGTAAAGGGAGAAATGACTGTGGAGCTTCTCTCATGCCCAGTGCCTGTGCAGCAGCAATGAGTACAGCATGGATAAGAAACTCCCAAAAAGAAGACATGAAAAGAGGAGGAGGTATCATTGGGAAAAAGAGCATCTGAACAGGACAGGAGGAAATGAGAGAGGAGAATGGGGAGTGAAATGATTAAAATCCATGATAACATACTCATATAACTCTCAAAGAATGTTTTAATGGGAAACAAAGAAGCTTTGTGGGAAGCTGCTGGAATTTTCAGTTTTATATCATTGCTGTCCTTCCTTTGGAGTCAAGTTGTGATGGTTCCCAAGCTAGGTGCTTCTTAATTAGACTGAAAAGAGGTCTGATACACAGTGCATTTCAAAGGTGAAGGTGACAGGAATAAGAAGGAGCAATATAGGATTGCCGTGGATGATGAGAATAAAAGAAGTTGTGATAATCTACAGTCAAGAGGAAGTGAAACAGGGGCTGGAGAAACTTGGATTTGAATCCCAGCACCCACATGGGGGCTAACAACCATCTGTAGCTCCAGTTCCACGGGAACCGACACTTTCTTCTGTCCTCCTCTGACACTGCACGACATGGGTGCACTTATGCACATGCAGACGTAACACACACATAAAATAAAAATCAATACAAAAATTTAAAGTGGAAAAGAGACTAATGTAGGGAACACATTCAAGTGTGTGTGTATGTGTGTGTGTGTGTGTGTGTGTGCTTGAGAGACTTTTAGAACCTTATGAACTTTGAGATATGACAGATATGTAAATGGTGACTAGTCAATTGGATACATAGGGTTGGAGTTCAAACATAGTGACAGGCATTTGGAAGTTATTATCATAAGGATGGCATTAAAACCATGTGGGCCATATGGGGTCACCAAGAAAGGGAGTTTAGGAAAAGAGGAGGCATTAACACAACCAAGGAACATGCTGTCAACGTCAGGGAAATATATGGCACATTGAATGCTTCTGGGAATGTCAAGTACTCAGAGGGGGCAGTAGTTGTAAGGGGTTGAAGGACTGAAGGACATTAGTGGATCTGATGGTCAGAGCTACAGGAGCACTTAATTTTTAAAGGGAGAAGAATTTTTAAAGGAACAGTGATGGCAGATTGAAATAAGACAGCAGTTTGAATAAGATGGTGTCAGAAAACGGAGAAGGAGCTATTAGGATTCCATTGCTAAAAAGCTCGTTCCTCTCTACTTCACAGGCTTCCAGAGTTCCCTGCACATGTGAAACCAGTCCAGTAGAGGAGTAACAATTAGTAAGCTCAGTTCCACAGAACCTTGGTGCAGGTGCATACTTTTAGAAAGGAGAAAGCTCAAATATTTCATGATATTCTATTGACAGCCTTATTCCCCATGGTCCTTACCAGCATGTATTTGATGTCTTTATTTTCTGCTTCATAGAACTTGAACATGTATAGGCATCGATGTCAGCACAGAGTCTTTGAGAACAAGGACTTGTATGTGAGTGTTTTCTAAGGGGTCTTACCAGCAACATTCTCACCTTTTCATAATTTTTACTTCCTATTATAAGATTCATGTAGTTAGTAGGCTATAAGTTGTGACCAAATTTACAAATATAGTTTTAATGATGTATCTTTAAAAAAAAGAAAGGCTGCCCTTAATTACAGATATACTAATGGTACGCCTCAATGCTCTCTTCAATTACTTAAACAAGACACAATTCTTAGAACACTCATCTGACCTTTTATCCATCTAGAACTTTTTGTTTTCTGAAGCTTGTTTCCTTATCTACTGTGGAATCACTAATTACAATACTTTCCTCATACTTTAAACTTATTGTCACAGGGGGCCTTTCCACTGCGATGTCACAAAACTATTCTTCACCCTGGGAATAATCACTTGTTATTCCAAACAGATAATATGTTTTTTTATGATATCCTTGGTTTATTTAGTCATGGATAGGACATGTTCTGATTAGATTCAAAGTGATATCTTAAGCTGGAGTATTCAGTCAGGAGTGAGATTGAACTCGAGCTGTATGGAGTGAACTCTTAGGATGGCTTCACTTCCTAGAATCAACTCTTGACCACAGCTGACTGTAGTGACTCACAAATGTAATCTTAGCAATGAGGGTGCTGAGGGAGGAGGATTACAGTGAATTCAAGGCCAGTCTGCTAGAGTGGGATCATGTCTCAAATACCAATGACTAAACAGATGTTCTTTTTCTTATGAAGCATATCATAATGTCTTCTTACATCTCCTACCACAGACTGATAATTTATGGGGAAAATGAAGACTGAGGCTAAACCCGAACAGGACATTTCATCGTGCTTATTAACATGGATTTAAATGTCTCCACTTCCTCATTTCAACTTTAAATACCCACATTTCTAATGCTGCAGAGTATAGTAAAATGATTTTCCTCTTTATATATAACATTTACATTCAAGATCCACAATTCATTCCCTTTCTTATACAATGCAGATCAACCTGCCCAGGGAAGGCACTGCCCACAGGGATGAGTCCAACATCATTCAACAATCAAGAAAATACCCCACAGACATGGCCACAGGCCAGTCCAATGGAGACAATTGCCCAGTCGAGGTTCTCTCAGCCCAGGTGCTTAAACTTTATGTTTGCCAAATTAAAAAATCAACAACAAAACAAAAACCAAAAATCTCACAAAGCTTTAGGATATATGCCAACAAATTTAACCAGATGTTTTACATCTACATTCTCAAATGTGTAACTGAGGTCACAAGGAAAACTCAGATCATATAATGCTCCAAATCAATCTAAAAATCAATACACATGCTCAGACTGGTAAAAAGAATAAAAAGAGAATGCTTCTAACAGACTTAATTTATGAATTTTGTGAGAGAACATTTTATTTTAATGTAACATCATCGTATATAATTTCTTATTTTATTTTCCCAAATGATTTTATTCTAAGTGTATAATGGAATTGAAAAAAATTATTATTTATTATATGTATGTAAGGAATCTGTAAAACATGGATCTAAAAGCATATAGTGAAAAAGAAATAACATCTGTTCACTTACTCTTCCTTATATGTGTAGTAATGCTTCCTATTAAAGGCACCTCACAGAAAACAGTACACTTTTTTCACACTCAAGTTCATGGTTGATGCTTTTTGTATTCAAAGAAAGGGCAGTTCTGATTCTCCAAAATAAGAATTTAAAAGATTAGGAATATTAACTTGTGTATTATCCTCAGCCCCAGGGATATATAATTATATGAACCTTTTACCTTTACGAGTTTTAAAATGTATTTCACCATCTCTTTTAAATCAAAATGTCTTTGCCTCATTTTTAACCTTCTGTCCAAATATTTATTGTATTGTTCAAATAAGAAAAATGTACATAGAAGATTACTTCAGAGATTTCTATAGCAGGGTTTGATGTTAATCTCTTCTCACCTACTCTGTAACAGGCTGGTTTCCATTCAGCTAATCCAGGATAATATTATAAGCAATCAAAGATGTCCTACTAAATACAAGTCAAAAGACTTCCCCATGTTGCTCCATTAAAAATTCTTATACACTTAGGGGATTTAACAGATATCATTTCACATGATTTGCAAGATTATGAAAAACCTAAAAATATATTCTCTTGCCTCCAATGCAATTCAAACATAATGAAAGTGCTTAACAGTTAGACTGCCATGCTTGAGCTTGAACTTGTACCCTTATCTATTTGGGAGTAAAAAACTAATCTTTAATGTCTCCCAGCCCCATCCACTGTTTTCTTCCAACACTATCAACTTATTTCCTCCACTGTCCTTACTCAGAGTTGTACCAAAGGATGTGTGGGTATGTTTGGTTACTATGTGTCTCTTGGAGGTGCAAGGTCCATTAGGACCAATCCTATGTCTGCTTATCTAAATCTGCATGCAAACATTCTCTGTAAGAAGGAATATACTCATGTAAAAATTAATTTATACTTTTTAGCAGCTTACTTCAGAAAAATCATTAGGGTTTGTATGATCATTATTGCAATGTGGGCATCTGTCAGATAATTGTAGAAAAGTAAATCCCGATGGGAAGTGTAATGATGAAATGTCATTATATGTCACTAACCTCTATCAATTATGTCAAAACTATTTTCATAACAAATAAGTATACAGACATATAGTGGTGATGAATTTATTTTCAAATTGCTTATAACTTACAAGTTCAAAACTAGCCCACTGGAAACAAGTATGTCATCTTCATGAGAACAGGAGACAGAAATTGATCAGGCAGTTGAGAGACAGGGACTTCTATTAATGTCCTTGGCCAGACAATGGTTTTGTCCTGGCTAAAGACCAGAAATGCCATAAGTATTATGAGCTCTGTTTTGCTGTCTGTTTTCTTGTTATGTTTCTACTTTTACACAGCGAAGTGCACAGTTGCCTGGAAACCTATGCATGAGGGTGTGAATGAAACTGAATTCCAGATTCCTGGGAGGAGAGGTACATAGATACCTAGAGTCAACTAGACTAGCCAGTTCACCCCTATACCTCAACACAACAAGTCACTTGACCACTGGACAATGAACCTGTATACTAGCCCATTTCTTAGGACCTTCTCTTGCTGAACAGGAGCTCTGCCTGCTTCCTTTCTCTTGAAAGCACTCACCTATGAACCTGAAATAAACTCCTTTATAAAAACATACTCTCTCATACTCTGAAATTCATCCTCCAGGTTCATGAGACAAAGATCCCTCAAGCCATTAGCCAGGGTTGGTCTTGGTGGCTATTGAACTACTGAGACCAGGGGACCCAGAGTTACTGCTCATAGGAGGTGAGAAAGCCTCTGTGTTTCTCAGGAACCTCTTGATTTCCCTGTATAAATCTTACTGTACTGTTGACCTTAATTCTGTACTGGTCCATATGTTTTACCTAGTTATAATGTTTTGTTATATGACAAAGTCTTATGGGACTATGTTTTAAGTATTATAATATTATCTTGAAGTACTTGGAAATTTATTTATTCAAGGACATTACTTTGGGAAGTAAGGAAAGAAAGAATACCCATGTTCCTTCCAGCTAGAGTCTGAGTAAAGAACAACATAAACTACATATAAATCTGTGTGAGAGCATTGAAATTCCAAAATTTGATCCTGTTCTTAGATTGAGTTGTCATTTTCAGGTAGAGGATAAAATAACATAGTTAATCACTGTACAATGTAAAACTGTTTAAAAACTTTTTTGAAACAGGTACCTGGATTCTTGTCCCTGACTAGAAACAAGAAATGCCCTTAGTTCTACAGGAATTGTATCTCTTCATTCATTTCTGAAAGCTCCTTTATTATAGATGCTCCCTACAGACTCTTTCATCTGCATCCCCACCTTCTTTCATGGGGGGAAAATGGGATGTTAAAAATAAATTGGGAACTCATTTGCTACTAGGATTCATGTTGAAGACGTTTTAAAACCCACTATACAGATGCACAAAACTGATAAGCAGAAACAGATTGCCAAACCAGCCAGCAAAGCGTCAGTAAGTGGCTGAAGTCTCTCTCTCTGTTGTCAGTGCCTGTTCTTTGTGGGGTCAAGAGAGTGTTGTGATGGTTGAAGCTTTGGCCTGACCACTGCCTGAAAACCTGATAGCAGACAGTTGGTTCCCATTCTTCACATTCTACCCTTGGTTCTGTGTACCTTCTTGTATGGAGTCTCTTTTGCTTGGATACAAAATGGTGTGTAACTAGCAGTGAAGTCCAACACAAAGCTCAAGTTTTCAAGTTTTAATTTTCTTTTTTTCCCATGGTATTTCCTCAAGTGAAAAAGTACCTTCTAATAGGGAACTGAAAAATATGCTGATGATTTTAGATGATGGTTTTAAGGTGCCAGATCTTTTAAACATATAATGCAAAATGTCAACTATAATTAACCTTGATTTATCAGTTGATTTCTGCTTCAGTGGTTGAGCATAGACATTGCAGGAAATGATACTGGCCTAGATTTCCAAAGTGCATAATCTCTCACCTTGACAAGACTGTAAATTATTGTCACTGGTCTCCACAGCATGGAATTTCAGGTCTTCCTATATTCATGTATATAAAGGCATTCTGACTTTTAACCCCAAATTTTAACTAAACAAAAACAACACAGACACAGACATTCCCCAAAACACAGATACACACTCCAGACCCTGAATGAATATTTAAATTTGTCCAAAGATTGCTTTCTGATTTTGTATTGGCATTCATATGACAAATGCTTGAGGATGACAACCCAAAACTGCCTCCTCAAACTCCGTTAGCATAGCTCTTGGCCTAAGAAACATCTTGTTTATCTTTACCACTAGAACTGTCCCAGTGCATTGACCTAATCAGTCAGTTTCTTGGTATCATTATCAGATCGAAATTTTGTGTCTCCTTTCTTACAGTAAAATATATGTGTCGTCAGATAATATATAAGCTGTACCCACAATGCATCCTTAATGATGGAATTCAGCGTGCAGACTTAATTGCCAATCAATTCCCAGACTGACAGAACACCTGCTGTCTCTTCTTGCTTGTTTTTTAAGACACATGCCACTGTTGGTCTTGTACATTTTTTACTCCATTTCTGTATGGTCCTGGGACTATACCTGTTTGCTCCTTAGTCATTACTTAGCTTGTTTACTATGGTCTTTTAAGGGTCTTCAGCACCAACTTTTCTTCCCACATAAGCATTTACTCCTATTGCTGCCCAGGAAGGAAATGATTTTGCTAATGACATTCAGTCCAGGGTCCACTCCCAGCCACCCACCCTCAAAAATGTTCCGCCTTGAAGTTCTCTTCAGGCGCTTCATATTCTGGAACATTGTTTTCAGTTCACTGTTGTACAAGGACAGTCTAGAATGCCCATTTATTTACATTATTAATAGCTGAGAATAACAGGATTTTACCCCATGTATATAGGTCCTGGGAGATTTACATTTCAATGGAAGATGATTCCTATATAACTCAAAAGAATAGAATGACCGTAAGCAGAATTGCAGCCATCACTAAAACTGCAGAGGAAATATTTGGGATGAAAATATATATCACCAAGCCATAATACTTGAGATAACAGTTTTCTGTGTAGATTCATGGTCCTACATGAAGAAAAGCCATCATTTGTGTATTTGAATATATACAAGTTTAAATTAAATTTATAGCAGGAATCTAAACTGTTAAATAGTTAAATAACCTATTTCTTAAATAGTTAATATAAATAACCTATTTCCTCAGTGCCCCATCTTAACAAGATGATTTTGTTATGCCTGTATAGATCTTATCACTTCAAATTTTCTTCATTAATATGGTCAACAACTTGATTAACTTTATATAGTCACCTTGAAGACTTTAGCTTCCTGATTTTCTTTTACCTAAAAAATATACTCCACCAAACTTGGTGTTATAAATCATCTACCTTCCTATTTGTGGTATGAATCTTTGTAAAGTCCACTTCCAGTTATGGATGGCCCTTTCTCAAAGATCTAAGACTTGCCTCTTTGGATTCTAAGCATAAAGAAAGATAATGTCCCTATCTCCCACTAATTCTGGAAAGGTAGGAATTAACACCCCGTGAAAACCTGCTTCACTTTGTCAAATTGCAGTCTCTCTCATGAACATGCAAGGACATTCGCTTTTCCTCTGAGTGAGACTAGTATACACATAAAAAAGTTAATTCTTCCTTCTAGGTCTTATGTAATTTCCTGTTTTCTGTTTCAGCAGTTATTTCAAGTGGGAATGTATTGACCGTTCCCTTGAAAAATGTCCTGCTTGTCTATTTAACAGTCCCACATATTTTTACCTTGGCATTCTACACACAGGTGGATGTTAGTACTTATATTCAACTTGCATATGGATATACCAAGATTGATCATGAACTGTCTATACTGAACATAGTGGATGGAGGCAGAGGAAGAACAATACCTTTTTTCTTCACATCAGTGGCAGTTTCCTTCTCACTTTTCTTTTTGGTTTCTTCTTTTTCTACAGGAAAAAATATAACAGTTATGAGCTTTGAATTACTTAATTCATATATATTGTATAACATACATTACTGCATTTTGTGTAGAGGATTTTTAAGTCAGATCCAAGTAATGTCATATATGAACACCTTCTGAACACACTCATAGCTTAGGTGTAGTGTGCTTTCTGCCAAGAAGAGGAAAAATAATCTTTACTAAACATAGAAACATTAAATGGCATTATTAATTATGGCATAAATCAATAGTTTTCCACAAATACATTAAGAAGAGTGGATTGTGTCCTAAACTGTCAGTTCCGGGGAAGCATATAAAAATTCTAAAATCTCTGAAACTCATTTTGGGATTTCAGGAGGATTATGAGTAGACACATAACTAAAAGAGAAAAAAAATAATGACAATGACTTAGCAAACCACTCAAATATATTCTTTCTACTCTATAAAATAATTTGTCTTTTTGATTGATATTTAAAAAATATATTTTATCTATCTATTCTATTTTATGTGTATGAGTGTATTGCCTGCATATATATAAATGCACCTGTGTCATGCAATGCCCAGAGAGGTCAGAAGAGGATGTTGGATACCCTGGAACTGGAGTTTCAGGCAGCTGTTAGCCACTATGTGGGTGCTGGGGTTTGAACCCAGGTCCTCTGCGAGAACAGCCAGTACTAGTAACTGTTGGGCCATCTTTCTAACCCCATTGATGGTTATTTTTAGTAAAATTGGATGAACTAAATTATAATCTTCATTATCTAGATATGTAAAATAGTAGATTATAATTGAGCAGTCATTTTTAAAAATGAAAAGAATAATCTCACAGTAGTAACTTTTATGATGGTGTTTAGCACCTGGTGGAGTGGCACAGGAATGGCAGAACTCTGGAGACAGAGGTGAGGGATTGATATGAGTTCTAGACCAACATGAGCTCTACAAAAATTCTGTGCAAGTACATAAACGCTTTCAAATTTTTTCTTTAATTTCAACTTTATTTGTGATATTTTAAAGTCTCAAGTGTTTTCAATAGCAATGACAATCAAAAAGGTGAATTTCTTTCTTAGATAACAACAGCTCTTCCCAAAGCTTTATAAATTGGTACTATTTGACCTTACACTTAAGTTTTAGATAGCTTTTTCCACTCTTTACCTTTCTTTTTTGTTTCAGAAGTAACTTCCTTGTCAGCTTTCTTCTTCTCCTCTTCTTTCTCTAGAAAATAAATTTAAAACATTCCCATTTAGTAAGGAAAGACCCAAGAAAAGGAAAGTAATCTTAGAGAATTAATTATTTGTGTTTTCTTCATATACTTACTTTATTAGAAGCAATATAGCCAGTTAACAGTACCTAATTTAAGTTAGGTTTTTTTGGTTGCTCTGTATGTGTGTGTGTGTGTGTGTGTGTGTGTGTGTGTTCCTAACTCTGGTTTTTGTTAACAGACATTTGGAGCTGGTGATATTTGTCTGGCACTGTACCAGAGACATCCCTCTGCTTCCCTTTCTGAGTGGTTCTTTAAGGACAATACTTAATTATACTCAGATTGTGGTATGTCTGAATGCCATGTAAACCATGTACATGAACCTCCTGTACTTCCCCAGGAAGACCTATTTTAGAATTCTGAGGAAGCCTTGGTCTGACTGAGGCTAAGAGTCAATGTCAAGCACTATCCAGATACAAAGTTGTAACACCTGGACATCCCTGGATACTTTTCTGGTAAGCATAGTGATTTCAAATATGAAAACTATATGTTGTACAGAATTGTTCAAATAGAATATTCTGTGAATTTAGGTTTGAATTTGTAAAAGTATGGTTAATGTTTGAAATTTGTTTTTATCTTCAGTTAGTAGAATTATTTATCCTGTACTTGAAATGCTTTTCTCTTTGGCATTTGTCTGTCATCTCAGGTACAGAGATGTTCAAAAATTCCATTAGCCAGAACCATTGTAATATGTTTAGAATGCTGAGGAATTCAATGTGTTGTTTAAAGTTGAATGTTTAAGTTGTATACTAAGAACTGTAACTTATTAAGTATGGAATTAATTCATTCCCCTAGGTATCGAGCTTTTTTACCTACAAGATCGAATACAACACTTTCTTTTAGTGTTAGGAGCATAATTTATAAAGAGCCCTTTTCTGCCCCTCTCAGAGATAATCTAGCAACGTAAGGAGGCAGATTCACACTTTGTCTAATGTGTCTGCAGCATACCACTGCGGCTTGCTCAATTGGAAGAACAAAGTCAAGAAGGCAAATTTTGATAATTCCAGAGTTAGAAATAAGCAAATTGAAATTCATCTTGCCTTTTCTTCAAGGTTTATGCATAAGCAAATCATATTTAAAATTCTGAATAAAGATGTTTTTAAATATCATTACATTTAGTTTCTCCTCTGTGGGAAATCGTACATAGCAGGACATTTTCTGTCTTATCAAAGCAAATGAAAATGCCAGGCTACCGAGTAGGCTTTTGCTAAACATCATCATCTAATACTGTGAATTAGAAAAGGGACTAATTAAATGTTGTCACTTGCAAATATTTCTAAGCCCATGCTCAAGAAGCCTGTGGTCACCATAAGATCACATCTCACTACCTCAATCTGAGATTCACAATGTAAATGAATAAATAGTTCATTAAAAAATTTGCACCAAGTAGGCACTAATATACTGCACTTCACAGTTAAAGTAGATACCTGAGGTCATAAGGTAGAAGCCATTAGTTTCAAGTTTTTAAACAGAATGCTCTTGCACAATAAATTCCACCCTTTAAATTAATATAGCTGGAATTTTATTGTAGTAATACAGTATTCTTGCCTAAGTTCAGATTGAATTAGTAATTCACTCTGCCTGTGATTACAGGCATACATTGTAAGAGTCATGAATAAGAGCAGAAGTCCACAAAAAGCAGGTATAAATAATGTAGTTTAATAAAGTTTTTTATGAATTAGACCTTTAAGATGTCATTATGGAACTTATAGTATCCGTGGTAAATTTCATTTAAAACATCACCATCTAAAGATTATACATTTCTTCAAGCACAGTTGTCTGTGTTCTGTAGGTGATCTGGTAGCAATGGAATATAATTTTTCAGTTATAAGAGACAGTAATTTAATTATGTCCTACTTATATATAGTAAGCCATGTTTCTTTTAGGAAGACATCTCTTCCTCTGACTTTTTTCTCATAACAGTCAACAGTTCCTTTCCCTTCCCCTGTGGCTGTGTATTCACAGAGCCATTTTCTCTGTCTTCTCTTCTAACGTGTTTGCTGTTTGTTTGCAATAGCTTGAGAAGGCTTAGAACGTTTACTATACTGGCTTTCAAAGAGTCAGCAACCAAACGTGTGTGTAGGAGGTGAAATTATCAGAACATTGCCTTTCTTTGGCAAGAGAGTCCTAAGTCTTGAAATGATTGCTCTATCTAGCTGAGATCAGAGGAAAGTCTGGTAGAGAAATCCTTGCTACAACTTGAAATTCTGAGCCACTGAAAATGATATTAGCCTCTGCATAAATTAACATCAGATGAAAGAAAAATTAAAGGACTTACTTTTCACGTCCTAAGTCCTTACAATAGGCTTTTCTCTTCCTCTTATATGTTTATATGCCTTCTCAAAGCCAGAAAACGCACAATAGTTAATTACGGTTGTAAAATTGCCTAAGATGCTAGTTCCTAGCAAAACTGAAAAACGAATGTAAATTGTTTCATTTTTATCTCATGTTTTGTTCTTCTGGGTGTCTTTATAGTGTGGTGATTATGCTAATTCTACATGTCAAGTCGATGCTTTTCATCTAACACTCTGGGGCCAAGACTGGTGTATTTTTGGCTCTAGCCTAATCAGTTAGGTCTTGTTTCCTTCATATACCACAGTCCAGCATTCCTTGTCACTGTCACCTTGTTCCTCTAGAGTGGCAGATATTGGCCTGCAATCCAGTTCATGCCATGACCATGGAAAACCGCATATAAGGAGCTCAGTTCAGTTACATGGGCCATAATTAGACTGTCCCCATTGTTATCTATGGTATGTGGGATGAGGAGAACAGGGGTGCTGCCATTGATGTCCTTGTTCTAAGTTCTGTCCTTGACTTTTTCTAGTCGTATGAGATTGGGCAGATGCTGTAACATTCTAAATTTCATTTCTTCTTTCTGTAAAGTGGAACTACTAAATCCTACCTTGCTGTTTTCTTGTGAGAAATGGAGATGACCGAGCTAAAGTATCTGGAACAGACTGACTATCCAAAATATAATGAGAATAATGACCAGCATTTATTATAATTGACAGATAATAAAAATCTGAATGCATAAACATCGAATTTTTTTCTGGGGGTCAATTTTATTGATCACTTGAGTAGTGTCACTTCTTTAATGTCCTATAGCCAAAAATGTGTATTTAGAGTATATTTTATTGATAAACTACAAAAAAAATGTACATATAGCCACATATATACATTCTGCACAGGTCTGTGTTACAGTGAGAAGTAGAATTCTTCAGTTCCTTCATAGCCTATGGAATTGCTGAGTAAATCACATATCTTCCATTTTCAGCCTTAAATGCTAGGGAAAT
This sequence comes from Eospalax fontanierii, assembly GCA_035773235.1. Classification (NCBI taxonomy): domain Eukaryota; kingdom Metazoa; phylum Chordata; class Mammalia; order Rodentia; family Spalacidae; genus Eospalax; species Eospalax fontanierii. The sequence goes on along the minus strand of CM069545.1, from coordinate 37,780,429 downwards.
GAATAGAGTGCATTTAAATCATCACTCCGTTTCTTAAATGAAATTCACATAATCTTTCATGTATTAGCCAATTTCACTGGGAACATACTACTTCAAGAAAATCTTTAGAATAACTTATTTCTATATTTTACAAAATTTTAAAGCAAGAGAAAAGCCTATTTCACAAGTCTAAGATAAGCATGTATATATGTATATAATGTTAGTGATAACATTCAAAGGTGGAAGACACGTTGTTTTCATTAGGGTAGATCATGGATGTGTTTCTTTTTAATTTTTAAATTAATTAATTAAAAAATATGTATATGAGTGCTTCACCTGCATATAGGTAGATGTAGGTACGATGCCCACAGAAGCCAGAAGAGGGTGTTGGGGCCCTGGAATTACTGATGCTTGTTAGCTGCCATCTGAATGCTGGGAACTGAACCCAGGACCATCTCTCTAGTACCAGAGAAATCTTTCTTAATGGGTAATATTTGAAAAAGAATTATTGAAAAAAACCTGGGATTGCTTGAACTATCCTATCCCAACTAGAATGAAGGGTATTTCAACACAGGAAACATTCTCGAGAACTCTAAAATTGGAGTTTGCTACATACACAGAAAGCATGGTGGCAGAATGAAGGTAGAATGACAGGCCCCAGGACAGGATAGGGAATGCGGCCAGAGAGGGAGGGGCCCACCACATAGAATACTGTTGTTCACAGTGGGAATTTTTCATACACAGTAATAGGGGTGACTACGAGACATTTTAAGCAGGGAAGTTATACGCTTCCAAGTGATGTTTGAGGGAGGCGTTGGGGGACTTTGCTCTTGGGGTATCAAGTACCTCACTGGATTTGTGGTCAGATTGTAGGAAAGACTGGAAAAAAAAATCAGTGAATATGTTCTTTCCCATTTTTCTCCCACAAATTGTCCTTTGAATTTTATTTGGGACTCTTTTAAAGAGTAAAACATTATAAAAAACATAATGAGAGTACATCACTTTTCACTGTAATTATGTTGCTATGACAGCAAGGCTCTTCACACTGAGGACTTCACTTGAGCTATCTGCCATAACTAAGCTGGTCTTTCAGAACCTGAATCCATTTTCCTTGCCTTAATTTTTTTTTTAGTAATGACTGAATTATTCTTGGAAAGCAGCTCTTTCCTCTATTAGCTATTAACAAACAATAAACAGTGATCAAGCAGCAATTCCTTCGCACTTTTCAATGACTACTCAGAGATTTTTAGCTATAAAACAGTCGTTTAAATCAGCAAATGTTTATTTATCTTATGCTAAAGCAGTTGCAAGAATGTTGAATTTTAGAAAGCTTCAACTCACAGTGTTAAGAATCAAAGTGAAAAGAAAAAGTTCAAAATGATGTTAAGGACTTTGAGAGACAAGGGCAGAGTCCTAGCTCAGGAAGACTGAGTGAAGAGAGCAAGTCAGTCTTGGATAGTAAAGCTCAGTCTGAGTCTAAAATGGTGTGTGGAACCTGATTACAGCCTGAGAATGCCAAGCATACTATTGATATGGCTGCAGAAATGGAGGTGGACAGTGACATCACCTCTTGTAGCTGAAGGCTAGGAACCCCAGCATTCACTAGTGACTGTCCTAAAAGACTCTGGTTCTTTGTAGTTTAAATCCAGCTTTGCTCATGGTATCATACTATATCTCTTCTTTGAACCTTAAAAATGTTGGAACAAAAAGGTCTCAGTTAATTATGATCAAATAAAAAATGTTCAGATTTTGGTTAGAATCCTATTTTAAATAACAATAAATTTTGTTAATAGAAAAGTGAATAAACCTGCATATATTATGATATGTTTAATCCTTAGGTAAAAAAGCATACATTCAGTCACTGTTGAGAAATGGGCTTAGGGAAGGTAACCTGGTAACTTCACAGTTAGGGTAAATAACAGAACAAAAATTTTAATCTCAGAATGACTACAAAGACCATTCTGTCCTCTGTAATGTGGAAAATGAAATTTTTCACTATCTTTGCAAGCTTGCTGAAGACCGAAAAAAGTGTTATAATTCTTAATTATCAAACTAATATTTCAACTCTCTCCCAATGAAAATTTTTGGATATAATGATAAGTTTTATTGTTTCTGAGTTTATAATACAAAAAAGAATGCAAAGGAAAAGATTATTTAATGCAATTTCAAACACAAAATTTCTTTATTAATTAAACTTAATACTTAAAATATGTGAGGTAAATTTCTCCTAAACCTTCTAAAAATGGTCAAAGCTGTTTCAGATAGCTAATTACATTAAACTGGCATAGGATGAGTCTTAGGGGTATTGTTCTTTCATCTGTATGTTGAACAATATCAGTAGGTTACAGGCAGTTATGGAAATTATAGCCAATGAAATGGCAAGGGCCTGTAACTTACTAGCTAAACTACAAACCAAAATGTGCAAACCTTTCTACCACTCATACACATAAAAATAAAAATAATAAATAAAATGTCAAAACTTTTAAAAAATTGATAACGAAGCTAGGCCTGGTGGTATACACCTTTAATCCAAGCCCTGGGCATGCTGAGGCAGGCTAATTTTAAAGATCTCCCATGAGATGGAGGTCAGTCTGGTCAATGTAGTTAGTTCCAGGCCCCCTGGGACTACAGGAAAACCCTGTCTGAAAAGGACCAAATGAAAAAAAAAAAAGGTAGATACAGAGGGAAAAGTCATAAAGGAAACCACAATCGCACAACAAAGGAGAAGGATTGCTCATGTCGCTGTCAAGACATGCGAGGAGAGAAACCCCAGAGAACTATTTTGAGGATAGTTTTCAACTTTTGGACAATTCAACCCTCATAACTAGGATAATTTTGACTTTAGGAGGTTGCCTGATTCTTCTCTGCCTAGGTCCCATAATTATAAGGTAAGTCTCCAACCACATTAAAGCCACAGCCAAGAGGATAATGGCTCCTCCAGTGATTATGCTCTGGAGATACAGGCCTCTGAGCCAAGACGATGCTTGTTGACACCAGAAGGGACCCAAGCATCAAAGGGGGAAATGTGGCAGGAGGTGTGGGTGATGTCTTTATGCCTGTGCATTTCTGCACATCTATTCAAGCCCTCACTCCCTTCTCCCCCCCCCCGTTATTCCAGCCATTTTGAATCCCTTTGGAGTTTTTTAAAATGCCAACCAACTTCTTAGTGTGTAAAAAGCCCTGGAATCTGGCCCAAGTGTCCCCACAATATGAGATTACTCTTTCCATTTTGTATTTATGTGCTTTGTCTACATTTGTCTGTAACTGGAAGAGGACTGTGAAAGTCTTTCATTGTCCTTCAAATGTCAAGAATGTGTAGAAATGTTAAAAAGTTGAGCATTTTTCCTTCTCCTCACTAAAGTGTTGATATTCATGGTAGAAGTTAGTTATAAATCAAAAGTCAAAATACATATTAAAAGATCATTTCAAAGATATTGCCATTTTTATACTAAATCTTAGAGAAGTTTGGATTTGATTTGCAAAATACGTTGTCCAACATTATTTGACACCGAAATTACCAAAACGTACTAGAAAAACTGGGCATATTTATAAGACTGATTCCTAATTGAAGCTTTTCAATTTTAAAAAATACACTTACAAGATATTAATTCTTAAAGTAGAATCAAATACTCATTCTAAAAACTTAATTTTTCAAGTTGTAACAGTTATGATATGTCAAATTAAGGTTCATTTAACTTACTTATGAACTACATAAATTTCACCATTTTTCATGGCATACTTATGTCTTTTTTCTAATATATATGAGGTTTATTCTGGTAGAGTCGAAATGTTTTGACACAGACATCTTACTTAATTGAAGCAAGTATCCCTTGCTTTTTATCAAAGAAACATTTCCAAGAGTCTTCATTGTATTTAACTAGAATACAAACAGTCTCAAAGAATGAGTCACTTGGAACATAAGGATGGATCATTAGTTAAGAGCATTTGCTGCCTTTGCAGAGGATGTGAGTTCCATTCTCAGTACCCACACGGTGACTCAAAACCATCCGTAACTCCAGTTCCAGGGGATCTTAGGCCTCCTCAGGCACAAGCATTCATGTGATGACATATATATATACATATATATATATATATATATATATATACATACACATACATGTAGGCAAATAATCATATACATAAAACAAAAATTAAATCTTAAAAAAAGATGTAGCCACTTCTGTGTATCAAGCTTACATAATAAGAAAAGGCATTTGTGTCAAGCTGATATAAATAGATTTGATTTTCAATAGTTGGTACACACAAACAAGAATGTTAGAGAAAACAGGTTTCTTATGAATTCCATGATAAGAAAGATATCATATTCACTCAGATATGCAAAGCATCTCACCTTTAACTTCCTTTCTGATTTTTTATATCAGAAAATACAGAAGGAAAATTATTACTCAATACAGGTATTTAAGCTTTAAATGAGCAATAGCTGGAATACTGGTTCTAACCTCAGGAAGAATTCTTCTGCTGCATACACCCATCTTAGGTGCCATAAACAGTGGATGCCCAAAACAAACAGATGGCTGAACAGTACAAATGGTAGACAACATATTCTTTATCTGTTTGCCAGCTGCTGATGTTGGTTCTCTACCTTTTTTAATGGGAACACTGTCTCTAATAAAGGTGGGAGTACAAATGTCTTCTGAGTATACTGATGTCATTTCCTGTGGATATGTATCCTGTAATGGAATTACTGGTTCACAAAGTAGTTCAATTTTAATGTTTTGGAGAAAACACCTAACCTTTTCCATAATCACTCTGCCGATATAAGTTCACACCAGCGGTGTGCAAGGGCTCCTGTTCCCACATTTTGTCACCGTCACTTACTATCATTTGTCTTTTAGATAAATCATTCTTAGAGGAGTGAGATGATGTGTAATTATGATTTTGATTTATATTTCCCTGATGACTAATGATGGTGAGCATTCGGCATATCTTATTTGTAGAAAATGTTTATTTAGGTCTACTACTCATTTATAATTGTGGGGTTTTCTGAGCTATTAGAGTTTTGTATACATGATGGGTATTAATCCCTTGTCATGTGGATAGTTATAAAACTTTTTTTCTATTTCATAATTTCTTGATAAATTTGCTGCTTGTACCCTTTGTTATACAGAGACAAGCACTTCAGTCTGAATAGACTCATTACTCTATTTCTATGCCTTTTTTGTTTGGTCTGAAAAAAACCCCTTACTCAAGCCTCCTTATCATAACTTCTACCTTAAAAGGTTTCTTTCTCTCAAAAATGCCAATAACATTTACTACAGCCCACCTGTACCACGCGTTCCTTTCTCTGATCTCCTTTCCAGTCTTTGGGCTCTGTACCTTCTTCTGGGGGATAGATCTTATCATTCAAATGTAAATAGCCTAACTTTGTAGGTGCTCATCCAGGGAATACACACACAGAAGAACTGGCCAGGAACATATAGCATATTGTTTAGGATTAAAGTAGAGCAGAAAAGCTGTGTGTACTTAGGTTAACATTGAGGATTCCATGACCAACGTGACACTTCCTCATAGTTTATAAAACCGTACAAAATTAAAGCAGTTAATAATGCTGTACTAATGTTGTTTTCTTAATTTTGATAAGTAGACAATGGTTCTGCATTTCATTAATATCAGAGGTACCTGGCAGAAGTGTATGTAATAACTCCCTGTCTTATCTTCATGACTTCCCTGTAAGTATAAAATCATTGCAAAATTAAAAATAAGTATCAAATCGGAGCTGGAGTAATGACTCCTCAGTTAGGAGCCTTGGCTGCTTTTGCAGAAATCCCAGATTCAGTTCTCAGCACCACATTGCATCTCACAACCATTTGCAACTCCAGTTCCAGAGGATCCAAAGCCTTCTTCCAGCCTCTGTGAACACTGTACACACATGGTGCACTTACATGCATGCAGACAAAACAATTAATGAATTTTTAAGAGTTTAAAATGATTTGCTATGTAATATTGGAAAGACTAAGCCTCAGAAATAAAAAGATATATTTTCATTCAGTATTATGAATTAGCCCACAGTATATTTATTTAGAGTGAAAGAAAATTAGCGTGGCAAAGTTATAATAAACGGGAAAATTTTTTATATGAAACAGACTTTCAACACAATTTATTTTTAAAATCTCATTTTGCCAGTTACGGAGAAGAACAGCATCACCAATCTAATATTTGGACTATCAAGCATATGTAGGAGAGAGAAATATGGAGTCAAGAGGAGGTCATGGTCATTTTCTCACTAAATGTAAAGAGCCTTTTTTGTCTTTGGTCTACCCATTTCTAAGCACTTGATACTATTGTGATGTTTCCTCCCCCATCCCTCCCTTCCTCTTTCTCTTTCACTTTCACCTTCTATTTCTGCTTGTTTTATATTGTTTATTATGTTAACCTTGAGCCCAGGCCCTTTTGGGCAAGTGCTTGTATCTCTGAGCTTTGTCCCCAGTGCTTTCCAGATCGTCTTGAAATGATGTTCAGAATGGTTACTTTTATGTCAGCTCAGCAAAGCCAAGTCAAGATTCTAGATATTTCTATCAAGATATTTTTGAATCAATAAACAGAGAGTGAATTGCCATTCATAATGAGGATAGGCCTCAGATAGTTAATTGAGGGTCTTAAGAAAAATGTCTGAGGTCCCTGAAAGAAGGAATTCCGTTTCCAATTTCCTTTAGACTCAATGATTTAATATCATTTTTCCTTTAACTCAAGTCTGTTTAGAAGTGCTATACACTTTGAACCTACAAATACCCATATTGGAAAAATACAATTCTTTAAAATTAGCCAATCTCTAGGCATTAAATAGATATGCATATAGTAGATGTTAGATAGTTGATAGATGCAGCAATAAGCAATGCATATGCATTAAGATATTTGGTGCTTTTCTCGAGTATCCAGATTAAATCAACATTTTCTCTCACATGTCCTTGCGTGTACTCTGTGTAAAATGCACATGCACATTCATGATTCATCTACTACATGGTATATTTGGAACTAAGTTTTATATGAAGGTTTTAGAATATTTGTCCCCTGGGAGGTTAATAAATGCTATTAGAAATGCAAATATTTCTCAGGATAATAAATAAAGAATAGCTGTGTTAAAAATTTAAACTTTTTTAAAATCCAAAAGACCTTAGATCATTTAATGTACAAATGGATGCTTTGAAGATGCCTGATTGAAATATAACATATTCTCTCCACAATTATTTTGTATGAAAATCTTTGAAATACCTAAATAATGTCATAATACTTCAGTTCTTTACTGCATACTTAAGAAACTGTTACGCTAGAGTTAAGCTGATGACTCCAGAATTTGTAGCATCTTTATCTATAAGCTGCACACTCCCCTGTAATGCCTCAATTTCCTTGGCGATGCCCACTTTTACAAATGAAATGCAATTTCTGGCTGGATAAGTGGCAGAGTCTCCATGTTTTGTGCAGGTCCAGTCTCCTCACCAACCTTTACAGGTGACATTAACCAATACACAAGTCCTTTGGAGTCAGGTGATTGGGGCCCCTGGGCAAAACAGCAAGAGATAATAGAGCAAAAAAGAGAAATAAAAACAAATAAGTGGGCATTTACTCCTCTGCATTCTTTCTGGTTCACTGAGAGTATCACATTCAACTTTTAAGCACTGATAGTTGTGTTCACTTTCTGGAGGCCACAACATTCTATGTTCTATGTCAGCATCTCTTTCCTAAAGTCACAAACTTCTCTTACGGTAAACAATTCCATTCTCTGCCTCTTTGGGCTAAGGGGTTGATAAAGGCTTCCTGTGTGACCTAGCCCTGGAGTCCTCACCATAGCCCTGCTCAGATCTTCATAAATATTTCATTCATTAAAGTCTTTTATTCACATATTTGAGTGTTCCAGGCACTATGATATATCCAGCAAGAGCAAAATTGAGCTTATTATTATCTCTCAAAACCTGTTCTCATTCTTAATGCCATTCATTTGCCCAAGTTAGATAAGAGCTTTAGCAATTATGCAGAGCCCTAACACTTAATTGCAATTCAGAGATAATGGAAAAACACTGAGCCTTGATAGAAGACACCTGGCCTCAAATTACAATTATGTCATTTTTAGATCTGTGTTATCTTAGCCAATTTCCTTGATTTCTCTGATCTTTTCTGTGAAATGATTGCATCGTATTCAGTTCATGGAGTTGTTTTAAGGGTAAAATGCAATCATTTAGAACAAAATAACTTTTTCCCTTTAGAGCAAAAGTCTCCTTAATGTGTCTTATCTTCCAGACCCTCAAGCCCACCCCTCACCAGTTCATCTTTTCTAGTCTTGACCACAATTGCCCAACTTGAAAATTGAATCATTCTATTCAGTTCAGTTGCTTACTAGTTCATTCTGAGAAGAGGTATAAAACTGTAGTTGGATGACAGGACTATTCAAGGCATAGTCTTGTCAGTCACTAAAAAACTGCATTAGAGTTTCATATATATTAATGTTGTAAGTGAAATTAACTTATTGTCTTCTATATACACTAACACAGAGATATCATAAAATTAGTGGCTAATTACATATAAGAAATATTCTGGTATAAAATGATAATAACAGAAATGAATGGTTGAACACCAACTGTGTTTGCAAATGAGTTGCTATTCCAATTGCATACATATATAGCTGAAAGTTAAAGATATCCATTATTTCATTTAGGCTCCTTAGCAAATTTCCGGATTATGTAAAGAATAAAGTAATTCAGTTTGTGTATTTTATCAAAATTTATAGCTAAAAGTCAATTTCACTAAAAAAAAATCAGCAAAATATCTGTTTATTTCACCAGAATATAAAGAAAAATTTTATATTGAGCAAAGGTTAAATGAAACCTATTGTGTCATAGAGTTAATAGAATAAGACTAAGGCCAAAGTTCTGTTTTATTATTTTATGTTTTGTGCTTCTCAAGATGTAGCTCATGAAGAGCTAAGGTGATAAAATTTTTGTTTAATGGAATTGTAAATAAGACATTACTAGCTCCTATAGAACATGGTCCTCCACTGCATCCTATGATGAAAGCTTTATTTCGTTTTGTATGATGCTCTGTCCTCTGTATCTACATAAATCCAGCTAACTTACTTTTTATGACTCAGTACAAGACTTGCTGTGCTGCACAACCTTGCTTCATCCATATTTCACTTTCATCCAACCTCCATAGCCTACAGGAGCTGCACAACTCTCTACTTCAGTACAATGCTTCATACCACTCATTGTTTCAGGAAAGCTAATATCTCTAAAGACACCATGACTGTTGTTTTCACAACTACCATTTCTATTTAGCACAGAGCAAATCCACGTAGACTTTACTCTGCTATGAAGGCAGCTCAGTAGTAATCCATTATCCTGAGAAATGAGGTAGAACTCTCTGGGTAGAAAGGACAAAACAGACTTCAGGTACCCTTTAAGTCCAGCCCCCATGGCTCATAAGTCAGTAGCTTTGTTAAGGTCATAGAAGTGATTAATGCTAAACCTGTGTTGGGCTGTGTTTCCCTAGTCTTCTTTCTAGTTTTAGATCCACATACAATTGATATTAATTATAATATTTATATTTGTAATATTAAATTGATTCTAGTTATATATTTTTTTCAAGACACTGCAGAGTGGTATGTATCTATCTTGCTGTATTGATTTTATTCAAACTGCACAAACATAATGGGATATTAAACATAGTTCAAGTTACTTACTTTCACCCTTTCATATCTATGACACAATAGAGATGTCCTGGTAATTTCATAGTAAATGTCCATTAATTATCTATCAATAAGAAGTTTTTATTTCTTCAGTGATCAGTGATCTAAAGTGTGATACTTCCCAGTGGGAAGACTGGGAAGATGGCTCAATGGTTGCCAGTGCTTACTGCTATAGCAGAAGACTAGGATTTGTTTCCCAGTTCCTCCATGGAGACTCACAACTACTTGTAACTACAGTTCCAAGGGATCTGATGCCCTCTTTGGCCTCTTCAGGTACTAGTCATGCACATGGTACATATGCATTCATGCAGGCAAAACACTCACACACAAAAAATAAACATTAAAAAATGGGAGATTCAGAGGACTATACTGAGAGAAAGAAGAAAGTGTTCCCCCATTAATGATTATATGAATGAGATCCTATCTCCTAATTTTGCTTATTGGAGAATTTGGAGAAACTGTTTTTCTACTATTCTTAGTGATTGCAAATTTAGGAGGACAACTTTACATGAAGCTGTTCTTTGTAATTACTAAAGACTTGGTCAAGTAGGATGAGGCTGATTCTATCTGAGAAATAGTGCTCCTGGCGTAAGAAGCTAGAGGAATGACTCACCAACATATGAGAGTTAGACCATTCTCATGCTATGGATTAACACCACCTATAACGTAACATTACACAGCACTGTTGAATGGGAAAAATAGTCATCCATGGCCACTCCACACTTGTAATAAATGAATAACTACAATAAACCTTTGAATCTGTGAGCTTTCTGCCCTTGTGAGAAGTCCCAAAGAATAAAGACATTCATTGCACTGTAAAATTTAATATGCTTTAAAAGATTAAAAGAATTAGTATTACATTTGTTGAGCTCATTTTGAAATTAATTCTCATAGAGCAATATCTAGAATTAAATATAATCCATTTGCTCATTGACAACAGTGAGGAAAATGATTCCTTGAAATGGGCATGAGGTAGGAGGTTTTTAAAAGCTAATGTAGCCAATTTTCCTAAGGCCAACATAGTACAAAAAATATAGTAAGAGTCAAATAACATGTGATTTAATATAACATCAGTTCCTTTGCGTTGAAAGATTCAGAACAATAAAATCTTGATTATAGTGTAGAAAACATGTGCAGGAGAGAACACTGTAGTACAGGGAGGCAGTATACAACTGCAAGACACAAAATGAGTGTCCTGAAATCGGAAGTATATTACTTCCCAGAGCAAGTGGGTATTGTAAGAAACTCATTACAAAGAGCTCTGAAAGCACAAAGAAGTCTTTTAAGAGCTTCATAGGTGTGTAGATGTCACCCATAACAAGGTCAACAAAATTTTAGGTTTTTACTGTTTTTCTAAGATGTTTATAAACTCCTTGAACAAATTTAACAATCTAGTTTCTCTCTCTCTCACTCTCTCCATATATATAAACACTACTATTTTTTAAAAATAAAATTGTAACATGTTTATACTCCTACAATTGACCTACATTCTTCAAATCAAATGCATACATCAGTGCCACACATAAGTTTTTCCTTTTCATATAAAGCGTTTTCTTGCAAGTTAGTCCTAAGGAAGTTCCAGACCAAAATAGTGCATCAAGAGGAGTGGCATAATCAGCTTCGTTAAAAACAGCTTGATTAATACTAAATATGTCCTAGTTCCTAATCAATTATGTTAATGAAGTGGCAGGCATCACATCTGCAAAGTCTGACAAAGCCCATGCACTCAGGGTGTTGGATCCTGTAGGCTCTGTGGAGAGCTGCTCAGGGTGAGCCATCTCTTTTTAAAGATCCTGCCTTTCTGCAGCTTCTATTACTAAAAGGCTCAGGATCCTGAAATACTGCTTTTTTACTCACTTAAACATAATACTGAATTCTGCCAATTAAACTGCTCTTTAGTCCTAACAACTGATTCTAAGTGTCCCCCTTAGCAAATGACACATCTTTTTTCAGGTGACACAAAACATTTGCTGCTTAGGATTTTCTAAACCTCTGTCAGGGCATAAGTTGGACCCAAATATCCTAATAATCTGATTATCAAAGAGTATCTGAGGTTGAGGAATCTGAATTTTTGATTTATGTCTAACTCCTTAGAATCCAATGTAGCATATATAATAACTCTATAACAGGTTATCTCTTTTCCTGTGAACATTAGGCAAAGAAATGGTCACTTGGAAGTTTGTGTTAAAATACATACAGGTCACATGAATTTAAAACTCAAATGTGAAAAGAAATATTAATCTGACTTTATGCCCTCTTTTTTTGTTTCTGGGGGATTGGCCTGAATTCTAGAAAATTTGTCCTAAATCACTGGAATACCCTATAGAGGAAAGATAGATAATAGTAACCAGCAATGAGATTACTCAAAGTTTTATTATTATTTTCAATATAAGCTTCTTTAAATTTGAGTCTAGTTAAAATATTTTTAACTTATAACAAAGTAAAAGAAGCACAAAAGGTTAGATAAGTCAATAATTTATGAGTCTAAAAACATATATGATAGAAATAAAAGGTACAATCAGTAATTTTTCAAAAATATTTAAGCAACTTTACTGTGTGAAGTAGACATTCAAACTGCTTTGCTTATGTATTAACTAAGCTTGAAAGTTATCAAGTCTTACAGATTGAATCTGTCATCTTGTCAAGTTTACACGCCACCTGCTGAAGTGCTGACCCTCAAATGTGACTAGTGAAGAGAGAACCTTCCAAGATGTAATTAAGTGATGTCTTGCTCTTATAGACCTTCCACCATTATAAAAAGAGGGTGATTCGAGATGTCTTCTCTGCAGTATGAGCAAGTAGTGAGACAGGAACCTGGAAGACAACCTTCATCGGAACCTGACTGATCTGGGAGCTGAATCTTGGACTCCTATGTTCCAGAAATGTAAGGAAACAAATGTCTATTGTGTAAGACACCCAGGTCCTACTGCCTTTTTTAAGACTACCTGCTAGACCAGGGTACAACATTGATCAGAAAAATTATATATGAAAAGAAAATTGCATTCACATATTTCTCATGCAAAAAGAAACCATGTCTAGATACAAGTTAGGAAATGGGAGCATGAAGAAATGAGTGTCACTGGAGACCACAGAAACTTTTTCCACCCAGGGTATTCACACTGAAAAATAAGTAAATGAGTCCTGAGTGTGACAAATGAAATGCACTTATACCCGAAAGGGGTAGGATTTCCATACCTTTAACTAGATCTCACACTATTCCTTAAACATTCAAGAATGTCACTGGGAAAGATGGGAAAGATGCTCATGAACGGCACACTAAACTAAGGCATGGGTTTTAATGATCACAGAAAGGCATTCTTTGTTTTCTAGGTTGAAATTAATACAATAGTGATTTGCGGTTTATTTAGGACTAATATTTAAAACTTGTAATTTATAATTCATTCAATTTATATAGCTAACCAAAGCAATTTGTGTGTTTATATATCAAAATAATAAATGAAAATGAAAGTTCTTAAAACTGAGTAAAATAATAGGATGTCTGAGACTTAAATAATCAAATAAAATATGAACAGAATTCTAAAAGGAGGGAAGAAATAGAGTCAGGGAAGAATAGAAAATGCTGATGAATGCAACTTTAGATTGTGTGTATTACAGCCTTATCAGAGTTCCATAAAAAAGCTTCAGAAACAAAAATCAGTACTTCACTTAGTCTAGAAAGTGCTTAATGATCTACCCTCCGAATATCTTTTCATCTATTTACCCATGGTCTCTCTGTTTCCTTTCTTCCTGCTCTACAATCTAACTTCATGCTTCTGTGAACCAAGCTCCTTTCTTCTTCAACACTGTATTTGCAGAGACTGGCCTGTGTATTTGCTGATGCACCTGCCTTCATTGCATACTTGACTAACTCCAGTTTGAGGAACTTTAGCTCTACAGTCACCTGTGCTAAGATGTACCAGAAGTTCTCCTCAGCTCTTTGAGCTAATCTATGTTCTCACTCATGTAAGCTTTCAGAGTTTAGATTTCACAATTTACAGTGACTTAGATCTTTCAGTTCTCAACATATTGTAAAAATCAGCATATCTCTTCCAACCCAGAAATCAAATCCCCTTCTCAAAAATCTGTGCTTTGCAGTGTTCTGCTGAGTCAGGATCTGATGGCATCATGTACCAAGACTAGCAGTCTGTGGGGCAGAAAGAGAATTAGCTGGAGTTGCTTCTAACCTGAACTACAGATCTGGGCACTTGAGAAGTCCCACCCTCTCTGCAGGGATCACTTCTTTGGACGAAGTTTTATCAGTGAGGACATTTCATATTCTGTGGGGTAGCCAGAATTAGTTGGCAACTGTCAGAATAGAAACACAAAGAGAATAGGCATGCAGAGTGTAGGATGTCTCTGCACAAACAAAGCCCTTTCAGCATGGAACCAGCCAGAAGTGGAAAGGAGATCTGGGGAGATTTTCCTCTGCATTCTTGAAAAACACTAGTAGTGCATGAACATTGATTACTTATGCTTTTATACCTTTCAACTGAATCAACATTTCAGGATCTCTGAATCCCTAATAGTTTCAACAATATCTTACATGATCCCATAATTGGATTTTAATTAAAAAATACTTAAAAATGATGGATAATAAGACTAGAAGAAATGACCAAATTTCCAGAAAAACTGATTATAGTGACTTTCCCTCTTCTTCTTCTTATTTTTTTCTGAAACATCCTAGTTTGAAGAATTAGGAGTAGGAGGAATTACTAATTGAATAAAACACCTCTAAACTAAATCCCTGTCATCCTCATGCTCTGTCAGTGCTATTTTTATAACATCTTAGGGAACACAGAACTCATGAACAGTCAGTTTTGGAGGTAACCTCCCAAATTTAGAAAGCTTATAACATGTGGAGCTCAGATTCAACCTCTGTAACTGTCACTGAATAGTCAGACACCAAGTCCACCAAGTGGTTGTAAAGCTATAGAACAGCAAGGCACATTCTTGTTCATTTGTGCCTATGTGTTTTGACTTGAGTATCAGGGCAGTAAGCAGATCTTCATCCTAGAAGTGGAAGGTCAACAATATGGAATCCAGAGGGAAAAGTTTTACTTCCTAGAAAGGAGTTGGCTGAAGTTTCAGGAAAAGTAAATCTTAACTTAGATATACTAAAATTATGTAAGAAAATACTGGAGTTCTTGTTACTTTTATAAATATGTTTCATTCTTTTAAAAAACATCTACATTGGAGACATTTATGTTTAAAAATACTGCAAAACTAAGCACTTGCCTTCAAGAGGAGGTGTTGACAGAGCAGCTCTGGAAGCTTGTGCTGCCGGTGAGGGAGGGAGTACGGCCGGGCTTTGTCCTGGGAATACAAAGCAGGCGTCAATGAAAAACAGTATTAACAAATTTAACATCTTCCACTGAAATAGATAAATATATCTCCTGCATGTATATTTCATGATGCTGAGTTACAAATTAATATTACTGTGCAATGAGAAAACCATTATTAGGTGAGATCTTTAAGACAATACTCACAGATTCTGTTATCTTCAGAATTATTTCTGAAGAAATTATTTTTCACAGATTTATATACAATGCCTGATATTGCTACTGGATTTCATTAATGGGAAATTTATATGTGATCAAATAAAGTAATTTATTTTCAACATGCACTTTAAATATGGAAACTAAAATCATAGAAGCTTAGAGGGATCCCGTTCCGCAAAACTTTTCATTTTTTTTCATTTAACAAAAACTCTCAAGTGATATGGAAGGTCATTAAAAGAGTATTAAAATTCATAGGCCTTTTGCTATTGAACAGGTACATTTTCTCCTGCCAAAATAAATGACCTGGAGTTAGGTAAATAATGAGCCAAAGGTAAAATATGCTCAGTTGCATAGAACCTTGAAAGGTTCTCTCAAGGCTCTGGGCTCACTGTCAAGTGTAACAACAGAAACAGCCCAATAATCATTTCCAAGTGCTTTCAAATCCTGAGGAATGTTTTTAATTAACCAGTGCTATTCAGGACGTGAACTGTGAATTTTAACCATCATATGATTCCATATGAAGTGCTTCCATGATGTTTGATCATTAATTTTCATTCTATAAATTCTTACTGTTTGCTTTTGATCTAGGAATTGACACAGACATGGGTACTTTGGAAAAATCTCAGTGACAAGTAGATATTATCAAGTGTCAGCAGACATGCCTGCTTATTGGAACATTTCCTTTTTTAGAATCTTTCAAAATTAGTTCTCTGTGGCAAATTATGGCTTAGCAACCACAGTAATCAGAGTGGTACACATACCATATTCCAAGCCTATGCCCTCATGTCAAGTAGAGCTTAGCCTTCATTCATTACAGAATTTCTTCTATTGATTACACCCGTACAGACTGATTCATGAACATGTTGAAGTATACAAAAAACAAAGCAGATTGTTACAGATCATGCAGGATATATACCTACAAAATATCAATCCATGTTTTTACTTTTCCTCATGGGAGCAAAGATTTGATAGAAAACATTTAAGTTTCTCTCTCAGTTATCCCAGAAAAGTAACGCTTGAGATCACCAAAAAGAAGCATGAGTCCTGTCGTTTCCCCCAGCATTCATATGTGCAAATTATGTGCTCAGAAAAACAGGAAGTTCATGGATTGAAGCTTTTAATCATCATCAGATACTGGAGGGTACTTATGATTCTTGTTATAGTTCTGAAAACTTAATCAAACAAGAGGTCATGGCATTCTGGTCCTAAGAGACTGACCCGAATCTCAGTGTAACCTTGTGGTGATAAAAATGCTCAGACGCCCTTCTATTCCCTTACCACCTGAGCAACTCCATTCTAAGCCCCGCCCCATCCTGTTCTAACTTTGGCACAGGCCCGATATTGTTCTTAACACCCCAGACATCTGGGCTACCCTCTTGATCCAGACCCGCCCACTGCATTCTGACCCCCCCCATACTCAGACTAACTCAATTTTTCAGTCTAGTTTGCTAGAGTCTTCATAGACTACCCCGCCCCCAGCTTCCCTCTGCCCACCCTAGTCCAGCCATCTGCCCTGGCTGTTTCATTCTACTACCTGCCTTGGATTCCTGTGAGCAATTTTCTTTCCTGTCAAGTGTCCCAGTCACCACTTATCAAAGAAGCTTCTATTGTACCAGCCAGAGACTACAGCAGAGTACCACAACTGGTCTCAAACAGACACTGCCTGTGAATTGCCCAAGCCTAAGCAGCATAGCTACAGTGTAGCCTCTACTCCCAAGGCTCACACAACCAGGAACAGGGCGTAAAGAGAACTCTAATGAATCTCTCTCAACTATTGTTAATGAAGCTCTCTCATGCAACAGAAGGCCAGTAATAAAAAAGGTCACAAATGGCCATATTTGGGGACACTGACTTGACACAATAGAACTCAACACAGATGAATGTATGGATGCCAGTTGGGAGGCTGTGAGGAGGCGCCGGTGGGGAAGGGAGTAAAAGATGATTAAGACTGACTGAGATGTTCTGCATGAAATACACAACAATTCAATTTAAAAATGAAATGAAATAAAATAAGACTTAAATGATATAAAAGAGAAATATTCAATTGTTTAATTTAGAGATCTTTGAAAATAATAATGGTGTTCAGATAAAGAATGGTACAGGGAGAAAAAGTGCTCGCAAAGGCTCTGGGGCTGGCAGAGGGTCTGGTTCTATGGGTTCTCCATTGCTTCAGATGAGGACTGAGAGTCATAACAGTAGAGCTTCCTCCCCAAGCTTCTTTGTGGGTCAAAGGGAAGCACATTGAGAAAGATCTGCTTCTAAGCCTTGCTTGAGAGCCCTCAACAAATATTTATAAGATAGGATGATATTTTTGTAACGTTTAAAATCTAAAAGATTATAGATTCAGGGAGAGAATTAAATAGCAAAATTTTGAAGTACAAGGGACTGTAAATTGAAATAGATTGTCCTTAAATAGTAAGACTTTCAACAAACCTTATTCAGAGAATGGTGTCTGTCAACTCTAAGCTTTCCCTCTCCCATCATTCACGTCTATGAATATGCATTTATATTCATTTTTAATTTGATGTGGTCTTTAGAAATTTATTGTAAAATGCTTGAGATGCCTTGAAGAAAGAGTCATTGTTATAAAATATTCTTTAGTTTACCTAGGGGGACCAAAGAGTTATTATTTTATTAATAGAAGAGCTTCACTGAGTATATCATCACTGAAGAACCATTTTCAATTAATCATCAATCCTTGACTTTGAGAAAGGCCTAATATACTGGCTAAAAAGGACTCACATACAGGCAGGTCATTATATGATAGTCTGATAATAGAAAATGATATATAAAAAGTGGATGTTGCAGAGATTCCTGTAGGAAATTAACTAAAACTAAAAGGAATTTTTGAAGTCAAGATGAGTTGGACAGAGGGAAGGAATTTAGGTAGTAGGTAACTAATGGAAAAAAATCCCTAGATGCCTTAATATATACAATATTACAATAAACACATTGGTGTTTCTGCAGCATGCATAGAATATCCAGTTCATATCTGAGATTCTCCCCAACCATAATGGATTTTGTATGATTTCCAAAATGGTTGATTAGAATTGGTGAGATGGCTCAGTGGGTAAAACATTTGTGTATAAGCATGAAGACATGACTTTAATCCCCAAATCCCATATGAGATGGGAGGTGGAGAAAGTGGAATTTCTGTAAGTTATAGGGCCAGGTAGTCTGGCTTATATCATGACCAACAAGAGACCTTATCTCAAACAAGGTAGAAGGTGAGGACTGTCACCCAAGGATGTCCTCTGACCTCCATACATACATCCTGACGTGTCCATATTCAGACAGATACACATATCCACATGTACACACACATGAAATTAAAATAATAAAATGTCTGTATGTTTATGATGCAGTAAGTGCAATGAGGAAGTCAAGATCAGAAGAAAGATAGAAAAAGAGATCCCAGATGGGGTCTTGCCTCTACAGGGACAGGTCTAGGTAGCACAGAGAGGGGAATTATTAACCTAGGATACACTTGTCCCAAGGCCTCAAAATCACCAGGACTCAGGGACCATTGTGGAAGAGGGGGCAGAAAGAATGTAAGAGCCAGGGAGGAGGTGCATGACCATATGGAAATAGAGTCCTACAGGCTCCTGGGACCTTGCTCATATAATCATCCAACAATGGTGTCACTGTGGACAAGACCCATGCAAACTTAAGCAGGCAAAGCCAATCACAGAACCGTAGAAATGTGCAGCAGGTCCCAATTAGGGCCAGAAATTTATTGACAATTGATTACTGCTAGGTGAGGAAGCGTTGATCTTCTTGAAGGGAGGGACTCTATATAGGGTGACTAGACCCAAGGGAGTAAACTTGTACTAATGGACATCTGGGTACACTAACTTGACTCAAAAGATCTTAATATAAATGACAGAATATATGAATTCCAGTGGGGGCAAGATGGGAGGGTTACAATGGGGAAGGGATGATGACTAAGACTTATGAAGATGCTTAAGACGCTCTGTATGAAATGCACAAAGATTCAATATTTTTTTCAAAAGCATCGAAATTAATCAGGCAGATTTTACTCAAACATAATATTGAACTTCAGTTCAGACTTAGAGAAAGTCTCTTTCTAAGCTTAAATATGTCAGAAAATCCTATTGAAACTAAAGACTCTTTTACTATGTGCATGAATTTATTAGACATTCCACATAGATACTATACGTACTGAATTATATCACAGTAGTATATTTTAATATAATTTGAAAATGAAAGTAAAGTTGGTTAGTATAAAGACTGCATGCTAAGAATACAAATGGATACAAGTGAGAGTTTGAGTTCGATCACCTATAGAATCTGTATAAAGTTGGAAGTGTCATGACTTCATCAAGCCTCAGTTGGGAACGTTATAAATATGACTAGTTTTTAGGAATTTTAAGAGTATTTAATGATGAAGTAACTAATGCATACAAGATATCCCAAATATTAATTATTTCTCCCATAATGTATTTACAATTTAAATCCCATTAATTACACAAGAGGATTTGAAACCACCTTTTGAAGTAAGAAAACAGAAACAAAGATAACATTGAACATGACAGCAGAATTAATTTATAGCAAAGAGGCTTATAGTTTTATTAGGTATGTATTCCTTTGGAATTTCTGAGAATTGTTACTCTCTGAAGGAAAGATTTGGGTTCTTGAAATTTACGTAGACACTATAAAGTTGCCCTTCATTTTACAGCTATTACCTGAAATCCTTCTGAAATTCAAACACATAATTCAGGTCTTATTTATACTCCTTGAATGATTTTTGGTTAGCTGATTTCCATAAGACCCAAATGGCATGTTGGTAAGCTGCCAATATTTTAGAGTATGTCTTTTTCTTCACAGAAGTCAATTTAGTTAGTTTTGGTTTAGTAAGATTCTCTAGGTGATTGTATACACTATGTGCTCCTTCTAGTTCTTTAGGTGAATGACATTTTCTTTACTGAAATGATGAGTGGGATGACTCAGAATTTCAGGCCCACTAGGAAGCTGCAAACTGAATTCAGACTTCAAGAAGGAAAACTGCAGTTTCCTATATAAAACATGTATCTGTTTAGTTTCATAGTGAATGGGAGTCCTTGTTTGAAAACCATTTCTAGACAACCTAAGCTGACACCATAAACCTTGGAGTAAATGTGAAGGATATTTTCCTCCTAAGGTCTGATTGAGACTTTGTGCTCTAGGCCCTCATTTCATTTTCTTTATGTACTGAGTATTTGATCCAGAGGTCTGCAAACACTTCCAGTTCTACAATAGACAGCTGGCAGTGGATGCTGGATGTGCAAAGTATAAGGGTCACTAGTAAGTGATATTGAGTTAAAATTCATTTCATGTCTTAAAAATATAAGGCCTTGAAGTATTTTTAAATCCCACCATGGTCTCTTTTCCAGGTTCATAGATGACATTTACAAATCTATGACTGAAAGTAAATGGAGAAGATAGGAGCTTAGCTAGGAAACGACAGCCAAGTTTATAAAAGAGAGAAATGATATTACAGGTTTTCTTCAGGTTCCCAGATTATCACTGTAGTGTATAAAATAAGGACTTTATGGCTTAAATTTAAAATAAGTAAAATTAACTGAAAACAGGGTTATAGTTTTGTCTAAGTCATGTGACTATGAAAAGGTCACATGCTCCTATGGACACCTTGAACTTCAAGTATCCTTTCTGAGTCCCTCTAGCACCTGCTTTGGATTTTTAGACCACTTACCCATGTAAGAAAGCCATCATATAATATGTACTGCAACCATTTCTTGCTTTGCCATGTTATCTATAAGAAATATTTTCAGATTTGCAGTTTTGCTATCTTAATGGAGATACTCCAACAGAGAATTATCAAGAAATTCAGGAACTTTTTTTAAGGACGGCAAGTAGAAAGAATGCTTCCTTCAAATATGGGCATCTTGAGTATTGCTGAGTGTCACAGCTATCATTTCCATCATTTCCTTCCACTTTAGGAACCGCTCAAACCCAGGAACAACCCTATGGTCCTCAGAAAAGAAAGGTAAGATGGCGCACAAGGGGACAGGTCTGGGAGGAAGACTAGAGAAAAAAGAGAGATCAGAAGGAGGGAAGAGGGAGAGAGAGAAGCAGAGAGAGAGAGAGAGACAGACAGACAGAGACAGAGATAGAGAGAGAGCACATGTCAGAGAGACAGAGAGAGAAAAATCAAGACAGAAAGCTTAAAAAATTAAAGACACAAACCCAAAACACAAACACAATGTTGGTGGTAAAATAAGATGAAAAAAAATCTGAAAGCAAACAAAATTGCTCTCACCATTCAGTTTTTTGTTCTTTCTTTTCTAGCACACTTCAACGTCTCCATTATTTATACTAACCTTTCAGTTTTTTAGACCAATAATTTGCTCCTTCTGTCAGTGGGAAAAGTTTTTAGCATTAGAGATACAATTTGAATTTAATTATGTAAGCCTTATAACTTGTTACGCACATGATTTATTGAATGAAGCTAAGACTTGAGAATTCGGAGGCCAACAGCACAGCCTCATTATTTCATATGCACTTCCTGTGTACCTCATTTGACACACATAGATTTTTCCCTGACAAGATGGTGGTGTATATGATGAGCAAGGCATGCATAAATGAGACACGAAACCCACAGCAGAGGTGATACTGGCTTGGTCTAAATAAGTTTCAGTAGAGAAACCATGAAATATCTAAAGGGCCTGGAAGAGACTTTTTCATTCAGAAGTTAGACAACAAGTGACAAATTGTCATTTAATTAAGTGATATATAAATTATGCAAAATATGTAAATTATGTGCTAAAGTATTAGAAAATGAGCACAATAACATCTACTCCACTTAGGGGTTCTACATCTTTTATAAAGATAACGCTACAAATAATAACACAGAACACAACAGTGTAGATAAATCCCTATTGTTGTGAAACTTAAGTAATGGCAGATCAATGCATGTGATAAATAAGCAGAACATAATGCTTTGAACTCATAAATCAGAGCAATCAGCACAAAGGAAAGAGGCAGAAAATGTTTAAGGGAATGGTTTCAGCAAAGGTGAAATAAGGAGACCATATCACCACACGAGGGTCACCATGAAGCAAAGCCGACTAACCTATGCAGAGTTCTGTGTTAATTAGATCTGCTCACCTGTAGCAATTTAGAATTGTTTTTAATGTTGAATTATCCCTAATGACCATAATGAATATTGAAAAGTTTTAGCACTGTACGTAGCATTTTTCAAAGGTCACTGACTTCTGTGTGAATCAAAATACCATTTTTCTAGAAAGGAGAAGAAAGATATCAGGAGGTCAAAGGGATGCCACTGTGATCAGCTAAGCAATGCTGCCAATACGAAAGAGTGGGCTTCCGTGGAGTCACTCACTATGCAATCAATGCTTATTGAGTGCCTGCTTCATACCATGCACTTTACTAAGACAAAGTTATAGGAATGAACAACACATCAAAATCTCCTAAACTAGTGTTGGGTCACAAACTAAAATGCAAATCAGTAAACAAAATGGAAATAATTGTCTTTTTATACAATTTACCATGGTAGATTTATGAAGTATTTAGAATAACAAAATGGTAATTTTGAATACATAGTCAATGGAAAACAAATTGTAGAGAAGAGGTTAGTTCCAGACTACATCTTGAAATAGATTTAACGGGGCTTTCTAGTGAATTCTAAGTGCAAGTATGAAAATTAAGCAAAAGAGGACCTGCACACTTTGGCTTGAGCGTCTGGAGGCAAATTAGAATATTACTAGAAGGAGAGCAGTAAATTCTTCTTTTACCACCTGCTTCTTTATCAGCCAATGGTTCTGTCTTGTCTCCTCTGTCAATTTGGTCAGAGTGCAAGTGAAGTGTACTGAAGGTAGATACCATATGAATTTATTGGGCTATTCCAATGCTATATCTTATGGGTCATTCATAGTCATGTTTTTTCCTAATTTTAGGAAAGTTTTAGAAAATGGATTATTGTCCATAAACTAGCTACATGACCCCATGATAATGTATTTAAAAGATCAAAGCTTCAGCTTCTTAGATCAAAGCACATCCTCGAGGCCAGAATGTTTCTGAGATGGTTTCTTTGAATCCTGATAAAAATCTTCTCGAATATTTCCATGTGTTATTATATATTTGTGTATTCACTTTGATGGAAAGTGAGGAATAGGAGTCAAATACATATTTCATACATTCCTTTGATTAAAAATGATAAAGGTAATATTAATGCTTTTTCTTTCCAATTTCAAATATGTGAATTGAAAATAATCTTCCATGGAACAGTGAACTAATGAATGGAAATGAGGATAATTCTAGTTCGTATCATTGTTCCATTGATGTTGCACTTTGTTTATGCCATATCCCCAATGTTCAGAGGTAGCCGAAATAGACACAGACGATCCTAATCATGGAGTCTGGGATATAAAAAAAATTTTTGGAAGTCGGGCATCCCTTCTCCTTAAATCTAAGACAGTCCTGCTTCCCTGGAAGCATAGTTATCTAAACCAAGGTCCTACATTGAGTTCAGACACAACTGTAGACTCAATTATTGTTTACTTCAACCCCCAGCGTTCTTCCTCAGTGGAACTATCCACTTCGTTTTGAGAGACAGTTCTCCCACTGAGACTAGGCTTCACTGACCATTCTAGGTTGTCTGGCTAGTGAACCTCTGGACCCTCCTGCCTCCACCTCCACATGCTACTCAACCCTTCTTTATTTAGGTGTTGGGAATCAAACTCACAACCTCATGTTTGCCATGTCCCTAGCTCCTATTTTTTTCCACATCATCTTAAGCAGCTCTTGCAGTTACTCAAACAATTCTTTTTATCAAGCTCACAGCAGTTCATATGTACATATATGACAAGGGAAGAAGAATGAGATATGGACGAGTAAATATGACTAACATTTTTCTTCCATTACAAAGGTAGATAGTAAGAAAATTTAATAAGGCAAGTTAAATTGATGGCTATTTCAATTAAAAATAGTAATAATAACCAGGTGTGGTTGTTCTGCACTTTTAAAAATTAAGCCTAACTAGGTTGAGGATCAAAAACTTGTTTGGGTTAGGAGTTCGAATATATTTTGGGCAACACAGTGAGAGCTCATGACAAAAAAATACATATAATTAAAAATAATGATTTCATATACCCATAATACACATATCCTATTTACCATATAAGCATCCAGGGAAATTTACAATATCTGTTGGATTTCAAAGTTTCAGTGATAAAACTGCTTAGAGCATAGACAATTCCACTCATGGGTCAAAGATTGGCTCTTTTTATAT
This sequence comes from Eospalax fontanierii, assembly GCA_035773235.1. NCBI lineage: Eukaryota > Metazoa > Chordata > Mammalia > Rodentia > Spalacidae > Eospalax > Eospalax fontanierii. The sequence continues at coordinate 37,755,984 of CM069545.1, read as the reverse complement.
TTTTTGTTTCTCTCTGACATATGGATGCCCTCCTAATCCTCAGTATATACTTTATCCCCTGGGTCTGTGGGTCTCAAATGAATTTATTTAAAATAGTTTTTATTTATAATAAGCTACAAATACTGATATGTGCAAACATATTCAGGAAAATGATTACTAAAAATGAAAAGAATGATAAAATGTATGAATGCTGCTAATCGTCAGGTTTTTGTGCTGTTCTTGGAACATCTTAATATGAATAGACTGAATTTCAGGTTTTCAATCTTGGTAGAATGTGAAATGCCTCCTGATATCTATAAAAATCTTTATTTCAATTACTGCAGTTTTCAAATATTTATTTATTGTTTAGGATAACTTACTCATTTATATGACTAAAATATTAATCTTTCTAGATTACAGTAGCCTATAGTTTGTGGGTGAAAGTGTAGCTAAATCTCAAAAATTAAGAAAGGTACTTCATGAAACATCTTGCTAATAATGCAATGCTTGAAATATATAAGCTTTCCTTTACATAAACTATACATTATAGTGTCTTTCAGTCTAAAGACTTCTGTCTCCATTCATGTAATTTGAACAGAGTTTTAGTGTTTAGATATGCATTGGTTTTCATCAAGAATACTGGGGAAAAAAAGATGTTGGAGGACTTGAAAAATTCACCTGACTTACTTCTTACTGAGAGCTAAGTGCAGAGATAGAGCACGGTGTCCCTTTTTACAACCTTTATGCCAAGGAAACAGAGAGTGGAAAAGGTGTTTGCAGCTATTTAAAAGAAAGCTAAAATTTACAATTATGTCAATCTTTTCAATTAATGGTAGATAAATATTATACTATTGTATTATGTGGTAGAAATCTGTTATTGTTATTTTATGGTGATTAAAATAAGCCGTGTTTCATAGGAAATATTCTATACTATAGTAACATGCTATTGTTAATGGAAATGTTACCCATTAGTTCATAACAGGACATATTTCACATATTTTGACTACCACTTGTGACAATTCTTTAAACATAATCAATTAAAATGAAGACAACCAAACTGAGTGCATCTGTTCTGTAGGATACTGAATGATAAAAGCAGTTGGAATTGCTATGGCATTGAAAACACTGAATATTTGAATGTTTAACACATTTGTGTTATGTGTTTTGTATAGTTTTATATGTAAATTAAGTATATGGATTACAAATACATGATTTCAAAGAAAACTATAAAACAATAAATATTTGAACTAAAATCTTAGGTTTCATTTATATATCTATGTATACTGCTCTCCTCACAACTAATATAATGATCAATAAGTAATAACTACTATTAATTTTATTTAATTGCTCATTGTTATTAATGTAAGTAAATCAATTCTAATAAGTTTGTTGCTTACTAACCAAGTAATCATAATAGCATGTTACTGAATGTGAATATATTCAATGTTTCATACTTCTCAATAAAAATGATCAAAATATAATATTTCATGTTTTGTATTCACTATTACTTTTCAGAGATCCAATACACTGTAGTGACTAAGTAAGCAAGTATAGTTTAATTATCAATCTTTGCAGTGTAAATGGCAACCAGAAAGATGAGAAAATACGAGAATATATGTTTCCCAGAGGCAAAGTCATTACATTTAGAAAATGTATTATTAATAAATGATTCACAAGTAGAGTAGTACATTACTTCAAAAGAGGTAGGAAGCTTTATATTCTTGTAACTATAAAAACACAGAGAATAAATAATATCTCCTTTTCCTATCTTGTTGGGTTGTTTGACTCTAGGATTCTAACAAAGAAGTTATTGACACAGTGCAGGTGGCACAATTGATTGCTATTATCAATTCCCAAGATCCTAGAGTCTGTTGTTTTAATTCCCAATAACTTCAAGACCAACAAATACCCCTACTGATTACCTTAGTCTACGCTCTCTTTCATCAAAATGTGTTGTCATTCTAACCATTACACGTAGAATTTAAAAATTGTAACTATGGTACAGGGTGAAATTTTCCCAGGCTTTATTGCTGGATTGATGGCTATTCAGAAAACAGCAGCAAACCAGGCCCAAGATATCGATATCTGAGCAATTTGTGGGATAAGTCATCTGTGCTCTTTTTATGGAATCAGTTCACTGGCTTGCAGTTTCTGTTCTACCTTCATTTCATCAGTCAAATAACAGAGTTTATTAAAATCTATCAGCAATATATGCATTTTTCTTTAGCAATTATATTAACAAGATTTAAGAATACGTGTAAAATTTAAATTACATTTAACAGAGATTATTCATTTGTTATACCATAGACCATGTAGAAAACTAGGTAAAGAAAAAAGAAACAAAACAAGCAAAACCCCCAAGAGACAGCAGACTCCTTTAAAAAATATACGTATAATTCTGTTTCAGTCCTGGAGACAATATATAGCTCTGTGAGCAAATTCTAAAGCTCCTTCTCAGTTCTATTTTCTTATTTCTGAGGTCAAACTATAATACAACTCAAAGAGCTTCCTGAGAATTAAATGAAATGACCCATGTCTTACTGTTAGTACCCAGGACATATTACCTTCTCACTATTGCCCTCAAATTACCGTTCTGTTAGGTTCCTCACAGATCCTTAAAGGGAGGAGTACCTGGTTTTCCCTTGACTTTAGTTCCATTTCACACAGTAAAGTTCTTGGTAATTTTTCTTTTTCCTTTATTCTCAATGCAAATGGAAAAGCTCTTCCCTTTTACTTATTTCTTCTTGTCTCTGACACATAAAAATATTCTGTTTCTAAGCAAATCAAAGAAACTTGAAAAAGCCTAAACAGCCAATTAAAAAGAAGTCTTATGGTTTGGGAGTTTACCCTAAGAGGAGAAAAACAGAACTTTAAGTTTTGCTTTAGTCGAGAGTTTATTTTACAGGGTGCTGAAATAAAGATATTATAACATCACATGATATTTGCACAGCTGAAATTTAAATATTCCATAGATAAAGGATAAAGTCAGAGTATGTTGATAATGTTTATTTAAAAGTTTTAACATTACAACTAAATTCTCTATCACATTAATAGAGGAGTGGAAACCAGTTGACCTTTTTTCCTGTTTTAAATTTTTTATAATTGATAATGTCTTATCACTTAAAACAATACTCATTGCTAATGCAGTGTCTATTAAGAAGCTGTTTATAAATTTCATGAAATAGCTTGCTCCTCTGGGAAAGATCATTATTAATATAATCATGTTCATATGTTATAGAACAGGTTTACATATATGCAGCCACAATATAAGAGGCTATTAAATTATCAATCCTTTCTCACAGGATGTTCACTGGTGCTTCTGTCATATCTATTTTCACTCACTTTCTGTAGGAGAATCCAATTATTAGATTGAGTTTGTCTGCTACAGAAGTGCTCATCAACTAAACCCTAGACAATAATGAAAAAATGTGTTTGCTGGTAACAATTTTTTCTCTCAGGCAAGCAGCATATTAATCACCAAATAGAAATACTAAGTAAAACAGAATAGTGAACATTTCCAGAAAAGAATATAAATAAAGACAAAGTAGTCTTTCACAAACACTGACATAGCTTGTGGTCTAATTTAGAGGGAAATGTGGCAGCAAGATCCTGTCCATATGGCGTGATAGGGTCTGTTTTTGTTACTTTGTACACATTTTGCCCTGTAACAATTACATTCTGGTATTATTACCTTAAAATGCATTCTAAAACTAAACATGCTAGCACATACCTGTAATCGCAATATCTGCGTGATGATACTGAAGTAGGAAGATTGATATGAATTTGAGGCTAGGCTGGGCTACACAGTGAATAGCAGTTCTGCTGAGGCTATGTAATGACCGTCTCAAAGGAAAATGTTAAGAAGCAAAAGAAGAAGAAGAATTTCATCACTATGCTTCACACTGTTTGAACAGCAAGACTGACCAGGCAAATAATAATAATAAACTTTGAACCATTATAAGTCATTTATAATGACAAATAAAGTACAGTGGTATCTTCAAGCATAGAATTCTTACTAGGGGTATGTTGCCTTCCGATAACCAGCAGTACACAGTCTGTATGACATAATTATTGCTTAAACATATTTTAGGAAACAAAAAAAAAATAAAGGTATTGGGTTCAAATGGAAATTATAGAAATATGAGAAATCCTGATGAATGGTGGAACAGTCTAGAAACAGTAATACAACTGTTACTATTATATACGTCACTATTGTCTTCAAATTGTACAAACAAATGAAATTCCTGAACAGGAAAATAATGCTGCAGTAGGCTATTGCTTATTGCATCTTCTTCACTGAAAAGAGCTAGCTTCAGCAACACTGTTACAGAGTCTGTTTACTATTTCTATATTTAAAATAAAGTCTTCTAGAGAAAAGGAATAAGAACTTTGCATCTACTTGAATGATTAGAAAGAGGCTTGGGGACGCTTATTCACTATTAGGGTGAGTCAAAAGAACCTCAAACTGGCTCTGAGAGAATATATTCACAGAAACTACTAGAATTCGTCTTTAATCTTTCTTGCACAGGAGCTGAAAGATAAGACTATTATAAGACATGACCTACTAATAAATAACAGCTAATTAGCTTGGTAATTCTTTGATTAAGCCTTAATTTTCCTTGCTTTTCACACAGCAATTCAAATTGCTCCGCATTATTTGTTCATCTTCACAGTATTTAGAACAGGCATTGAATAGTCTCAGTAGGTTACCTGAGGAGTTTATTTTTGTCTGACAGCAAGTCTATGCCATTAATTATGGCAAGGCTAGACCAATATATAAATATATCCACACACTCTAGTGACAACATTCCCTCAAGGCAAGGATATTTCTGTTAACACAGATGCCTCTTTCACAAGGTTAGATAATAAAGTTTTGACAAGGTTTTCTCTTCTGGGTACAGAGAAAGTGAAGTCGTACAAACACTGTACTAAGGGGAAAGAATCCTAATTTAATCTATACTTTGTCCTAATCTTGCTGAAGCTAACCGGACTACAGTAGAAGTATCAGCAGGACTGCGTCAGCTCAGTAGGACTCACATCTATGTCAGTGTAGATCCCAGCTATTTATACTGACTAACATGTTAATTGCCTGTTTTAAACAAATCTGACAAACTGATACATTTATCTTGAGCAGCTGTACTGCCATCGAATAATCAGAAAGCAATTCCCATAGGTGTAATAGAATCCAGGGGCTACATAAGCCCACAATTAAGCAAAGACTGTCTCCCATCTTTTCTCTCATTTTAGTCTAATTCAGTCTGCTGCCTGCGGTGTACGGATGCATGCATTGAATCAGTCTTTGTAAATTCCAAGCTTCTGTCTCTAGAGGTACCAGCAATAACTCTTTAAGAAATCTTTACAAAGGTTGATTTGCAGAGCTTAGAAACCTGTCATCTTTTTAAATAACAAGATTATTTCTTCAAATGAATAAAGAGGACTGCTCTGGGATAAACATTATTTTCTCCCATTGAGATAAATACTGTAAATCAAGAATTCAATTCAGAAAATGTATCATGTTTCTGGCAAGTAAAGCTTTAAGGCAAAGGTTTTCAAAGGTGTTTAAAAGACAGTGTTAGAAAAAGACTGCTATGGGGAGAATGATAATAACAGGATAATTAAAACAGAAAGATGAAAGAAGGAGTGAGTGGAGAAACCATGATTTTGCTGAATCTGGAAACCTCCAGATTGAGCATTTGAGCTGACTGTGCTTTTACGGTGAATGTTGTAGGCCCAAGTATAGGTGCATAATGTGAGCCACTCCTGAAAGTGAGGTTTGTTATTCCTTTATTGGCAAGTAAAGAGGGTCAGAAAATATGTCACTTACCTATATTCATGTGATTTTTTTCTTAAATAGTACTTTTCAATGCTAATTGTCTTTCTGCTTAATTCTTTCCACTCCTATTCATCCCAAGAGGGCTCCAAAATTTCTTTCTATATTTTTTTCTCTTCTGAAATCTTTCTGCATATCATTCAAATGATACATCACTCGTGGTTTTGTTTTTAGTTAATAAAGGAATCCCAGGTCCTGAGCATTAACTTATAGTAGACTAAGGAGTTCTATATTTCAGATTCCAGAAAGTCTGAGAGGGAATTTAAAGCTTCTACTGTGTAATGAATAAAAAATATAGCTACAGTTATAGCAGATAATAATAGAGACCTATTGTAACTGAGTGACCCAAATTACAGTAACCAAAATGAACCTAAGAATATTGTCTGAAAGCTTTCACTTTTTAATAAACAATATCTATCAAAACCTCCAAACATTTTGGGTTCTTTTAACAGTGAATTTTTGGTTCTACTACTGCAATATATAATATTATTTATGGTGAGATTATTAGAACTTTAATCTCAACTTGGAGACTAAAACACTTTCTACAAGTAAAAATATGAATCTGATCGGTATTTCATTGTGAATGAATGCTATATTTTAAAAAATCATCAGTTGATATATTGATCTATTGTTTGAAGGCTAACAATCTCTCAATAATCTTAGATCCCTTTCTTTTGGTAAGCAAAAGTCCCATAATTCATATTCTCTCTCTCACTCTGCATGTGTATGTGTTCATGTGTGTGTATAGGTGTGTGTGTGTGTGTGTGTGTGTGTGTGTGTGGCACAATGCAGGATGAGCCTTAGCTAGGTCACCTGCTCTGAGGAATAGAGGAATGGCTCCCGTGGGCGTGGCGCTCCACTCTGGCTAGTCGGTGAGATCAGCTTCTGCCCAGCATCTGGAAAGAACCTGCACCGAGATGATCTACCTGGGGACAAATTACTATTGGCTAAAGTTGGGACCCCACCCCATAAGGCGATTGGCTAACCAGACCTATAAGACCCCTTGCACTTCCTTGAATAGAGGAACTTGCAGCGGCTTGCCCTCTGCCTGCTTTTCACTCAGCTCCTGGAGTCTGTGTAATTTGATTCCGTGCCTACTCACCCCCTCACGGCAGAGACCCTTCATCCATCCCTTCAGGCTGTCCCTGAGCACAGAACCCCCAACATGTGTGTGTGTGTGTGTGTGTGTGTGTGTGTGTGTGTGTGTGTCTGAAAGCATCTTCATTTTCTCCATCTGTCCTCTAAAACCAAGCTTTGTTTCCTTTCTTGGACTTTCCTGATATGCTTTGTAATTCTACTCTCTTCAAATAATCCTGCACACTGATTCAACTGTACTTTCATTTTTAGGCTTTCTAGTTCATGAATGTGGACCCCATGCATTCTCTATCTGTGTCTGCAAAATAAAGCTACTAGATCCCAAGGGTCTAGTAAAAGACTTGAGTTTGAATCTTCTGTTTATTTCTTGGTGAGGGGCACAAATCACTTGAACTCTGTGCCTCCAGTCTTTTAAAAATATTTTATTTATTAATTTTATTTCATGTGTATTGTCTGCATGCATGAGAATGTACCTGTGTTGTACAATGCTCATGGAGATTGGAAGATGGCTATGAATTCTCTGGAACTGGAGTTATGGATGATTGTTAGCCACCATGTGGGTGCTAGGAAACAAACCCAGGTCCTCTGGAAAAGTAGTCAATGGTCTTAACAGCTAAGCCATCTCTGCAGCCCGAATGTTTCCAGTCTTTTGACAGGAATGATAATACACATTTTCCAAGGAATTTTAATAGCCCAGCCAGAATAAATGCTCAAATCTTGGCAATGGCTAGCATACATTTTAAGTTTATGATCCTTTGGTTGTATCATTTCAGTCTTTGATATCTTCAGCTTCGGACATATACAAACACTACTCAAGGCCTATTTCAGTTTTTACCGATTCCATAAGATCTCTTACTTTCTAAAAGCACCACCATTTTCTAACAAGTTTCTCTTTGAGAAAGAGAGAATAAAAAGAAGGATATAATATGTACATGAATTATTTACTACTTTTAATAAATCCTTATTTGAGATATTTTACTGCTGCATATTCCAGATTGTTCTTGAAATCACAAGTGTCCTGTATCAACCTCTTGAGTTCTGGATTATAGACATGAACTAGCTTGCTGTGTATCATTTTAACAGTGTTAAGAAGAAAGTTTCATAAAGAAATTGAGGTTCTAAAATTCAAGAAAGCAAAGGGTTTAAGACCTTCTTTGTATGGCCTACCAAGTTTATGTGTATAATATTTCTCTTTATGTTATTAAGAAAATTGGATTTGGTTCTAGACAGATGTCTCAGTGGTTAAGAGTACTAGCTGCTCTTCCTGAGAATCCAGGTTCAGTTTCCAGCACCGACATGATGGTTAATAACTATTCACAAGTTCAAGTTCCAGGGAATCTAACACCCTCTTCTGGACTCTGCAGCCACTGATCAACATGAGTGTACTTACATACATGAGGGCTTAAAAATGAAAAAAATCAGGCTCGTTTATATACTATTTTAGTTCTATTTAACAGACTAACATTTGTTGACTTATTTTTTCCTTATAGGTCTTCTGTGGACAAAATAAAAAATTACTTATTTTTTAAAACAAAATAAAATCAATTTTATTTTATAATCACCATTGGACAATTATCACTGGGCAATTTTTAAAATCAAAGGCATACTCTAGATTTTGCACCATTGTTATTTTCCATTTTATCCACTTACTAATTATTCCATCATTATCAATGTTCCACAATAGCATGCAAGGCCAGATAATAAGACAGCACGGTGATGGAACTGCCGGGATGATTGCAACGGTTGTGAAGGGTTCACTATCGCTCTCCCCCACTTCTTGGGCCTGTCATTGTTTACTAGGGCACTGCCCCGTCATCAAGGAGAGATAAAATGTGGATACACCATTACAGTGGTCTATTCAGGTTTTTACTGAACACCTTTTGAACTTTAAAATTTTGATTTTCCATTCATAACTGAAAATAGTAGAGTAACAGATAAAGATATTTTATACTTAGTATTAGATGAATCAAAAAATGAATGTGAAAAATCAGACAGCAACAGACTAGACTGTAATGATTAAGCTGAAATTATAATTTGTTCCACCAGTGAAATATCAGATTGTGGGTTTTCAGATGACAATGAGCTTGCTCAGATTTGCGATTCCATGAGTGTATAATACAGTTACAGGATGAAGAGAACATTTGATATTCTCTCAACTTATCCTTTCATCAAGACATACCCATACCATGTTATATTTTGTAATGAGAACCCAAGTAATTCCATTTTATTCAGAGCATGTCATAATGCTCTTACACTGTACAATCTATGTGTCAGGATTTATCATATTTAAGATCAGAAAAATTGTAAAGATCTCAAGGGAGACACCAAAAGGAAATAGAAAATATGTAAATGTCAAATCTGATTGAACTTCTCATTCTAATTAAAGTCTAGAAGTATAAATACTTTGGTATTGTGTGGAACAAAGAAAAGGAGATCTTATTTTCAGTAAAGCATCTGTCACTCAAGATTTTGAAAATTCAACTATTCTGTTTTCTGGTATATGTTCTATAATAATTAAATCAGTATTAGGTAAGAAAGATAGTTGAAAATCTGGAGTTCATATCACAAAATAGACACACTGTAAGCTCACAGATGATACTCAAGATCAGCCCCTTTCTGAAGGTGTTTCTCATTTAGAATACATGCATCTTAAATATCAAGGAATGTGTGAAAACAAACATTTAATTTTCTATTTCTGCATTCTTATCAAAATGCTCTTATTTCTATGTACTATGAAATAACACTTTTAAAAAATAAACAAGACTCTCACATATGAAGGAGATATAAATTTTACTATTGGTACTGAGATTAGCCTGTACCATTTCTGAATGGAATTAAAAATGTACACCACCATTCCTGGATAATTTCAAAGTTTTTGTATATAATAATTAAATGTTTGGAATTAAAGTATATTTTATAGAATCATGTCTACTTTGAAACAGGGTTCTTTGGAAGAGTATAAAGGTGAATTTTACCGTCTGTAATACAGTCACATGAATGGCATGAGATTAATCATTACGTCACAGTGGCTATGCCAATTACACCTGACTGCTTCTCAGAAAGGTCAACCCAAAAATGTAGTTAAGAGTCATTGAAGTCTGAGAAAAGGATCTTAATAAAATGAGACTTCTGACTCTGTGAAACTATTTCTAGCTATGAGCTTAAAGTCCATTGAATTGGAATATTGGCAGCCAAAGAACAGCTTATTATAGTAAGAGAGCATCTGGAAGGTGAATACCCTCAATTTTGGAAAATAAATGACATAAAAAATTACTTGGACATAAATTGTTCACACAAGTAAAAGTCAGGTAGTTGCTAGAATTGTAATCGTAAAATAACTTTAAAGGGATAAACTTTAACTTACATTAAACTTTAATCATAACAGCCACAGAGGTGAAAAACTCAAAGAAAAAAAAGTGCTACAATTACTAAACAAAAGCATAGTTCAGTCCTGGTCTCTGTACTGAACATCGAAATTGGTTTCTCCATTAATTGAATATCAAGAAGTCTGTGAGCCATGTGATTTCTTACTTACAGAAATTTGTCTGTTCTTCAACTTGGAATACTCTGTTCAGAAATCCATACAAATTCATTTGTCCTGACCAAACTTAAAGAAGGGAGAATATGACCAGCAAAATCATGATGTTTCATTTTGGGCAATGAAATGTGTGAAACTGTAGGTGTAAGTATTGCTTAAATAAAGGGTATGTAGAAAACACTGAGGAGAAATTAGAATTACAAACAAGTTCTGTATAAATGAGTGAAAAGGAATTTTGTTTTTGTCATCTTTATGAATGATTTCTTAATAAAACAAAATAAAAAATTAAAAAAAAAAACAGTTTAAACTGAGTCTCAGCATTGCAAATGCTGGACGGTCCAGTTTTCACAGTCCTCGCATAAGAAAATGACAAGCACATGATTTTAATCCCCAGGTGAAAGTGGATCATCAACTGTAGGCCAGTCAACACTGGCCTCTCTCTCTCGTGTTTCCCACTCTCTCTCTCTTCCTTCCTCCTGAAAACCTACTCAGAATACATACTGAAACATTGTCAATCTATATAATCAAGGGATTTCATGGTCCTTAGATCACTAAAGGGCAAGAAAATACAAGAAATTGGAAGGACTATGTTCATTGTTCACAATATTTCTATTTTTTTTAAAGTATATCCTCTGTTCCAGTTGCCCAAAGTCCAGATTTAATAGTATATATTCCCTTTCTATATTTATAAAGAATTTCTTTACTATTGATAAAATTTAACATAAAGCAAGTCAGTACAGGAGAATTTTAATTAGATACTGTAAAGTCATCTAATCTTCATAATTTACTTGTGCTTATTAAGACAGTCTCTATATCCTGAGTTGGAACTATCATTGAGCATACGGTATTGCATATTCAATATTCATGACAGAGAAGCAAGACACTTAATTCATGTTCAGTTACATAAATAAGATGCCAATTAAAAATGTTATGGATACATTAGAAGTATTTTGTTTGATGGGATATAATGGCAAAGCTTGTGATTTAATATCATGTAATCATAACACTGTCTCAATAATGTTGCTTTTAGATTTGAACCATAAATTAGGCTACCTTGAGGGTGTGACGATATTCTGAAAAGGATTACTGAATTCCGGAGGGAAAATTCAAATGATAGTTTTAAAATCTAATTACCAATAATTAATAATGAACTCTGACTAAACAATAGCAGGTGTTCCACTAATCCAAAACAGAAGCAGATGGAAGCAGGAAGGTTTTATAAACACTGGAAACCTGCAGAGCAATAGGCTTGGTAGGAATTGCTTTATTTTCTAAAGTCACTCAGAGTCAGTGTCTTGCCACTTGCATTCTTTCAAGTTTTTCCTTCTTTATTTTGAAAACTGCACATTGCAGGCTGGCGAGATGGCTCAGCAGTTAAGAGCACTTGCTGCTCTTGCAAAGGATCTGGGTTCAGTTCCCAACACCTACATGGTGACTAGCAACCATTAATAACTCCAGTTTGAGGGGATCGGACCCCTCTCCTGATGTAGGTGGGCATTGCACAGCACAAGTGCACTTATATACATGTAGGCAATACACTTAAATACATAAAATAATAAATAAATAAAATACAAAATTGCACAGTGCACTCAACATTTTAAAAATCACACTTTGTGCACTACCTCCTTGACTAGAACAGTGTTGTTGAGTTTCCCTTGTGCTAATTGTGAAACATTCTATAGTTTGTGGTCCTTTGCTTCCCTTTGCTTTCATCTTCCTTCCTGTTTTGTATCTGAGTAAGAAACATTAATCTAAGTATTATTTCATTATTAAACTTTCAAACTCATAAATGTAGATAGATAAATTAAGTCAATGCAAATAACTAGTTAATATATAGAATTTTATTTAATCCTACACATTTCAGGAACTGTCTTTAGGTGCTAGAATACTCTATGGTGTTGTAGATCTGAATCTATGAGTCTTCAGAATATGATCACATATATCTTAGGAAGGAACTTGTCTGTGTAATAATTAACCAAAGTAGAGAAAGCTTCCTTAGTCCTCTAGCCTTCAGCTGTTGTTACATTTTCAGAGAAAATTGGTTGGCAGTGTAACAGTAAAACTGCCGGCACTACCTATTGATTTTGTCAATACATGATTCACTGTGTCCTGTGACTTTCTTCGAAAGCATGTATTCTATGATCAATTAGAAGCTACTATGAGTAACTTAAGTGGTAAAGGAGCAAATCATTTAATCAAATAACAAAATTTTAAAACTAATGGAATATAATGAAACAGTAAATATATTAGTCATTTATCAAATTCATGCTCATCAATAATAGATTCATCATATGTATAATTAACATTCATATAAAAGCAAAAATATGCATAGAATATGACTTTCTCTATTGCTTTTTAAATTTTTCAGACAGTGCCTTCTTCTTAGTATTTGGTCTAGAAGTCCCAGTCCTCCGACCTCAGCTCCTGAGCACTGTGTCAACAGGAATTTATCACTAGATGCAGCTAGAGTCCGAGCTTAAACCACCATGGATGAACAAAGTGGGAGACAAATATTTAGAGACAACTGAATTTATTGTGTATATAGAAAAGAACTTGAGATGTTCCCCTTCTGTGAGTTACTCATGCAGAGACTGTGATGAACATCCTTAATTAAACATTAAAAATAACACTGGGGCTTGTGCGATGGTTCAGCATTTAAGTACACTGGTCATTCCGAGGACCCAGGTTCAATTCCCAGCACCCATATGGCAGCTAACAACCGTCCATAAGTCCAGTTCAAGGAATCCGATGCCTTCTTCTGAGTTTCTCAGGCATTACATGATACAGGTTAACTTACACGTATTCAGGAAATACACTCCTACACATAAGATAGAAATGAAAAGAAGTAACATTTTCTGTATATCCATTAGATGTTTTTGAATGGTGCAATGTTGTTACTGTGACTCCATTTGAAATGCAAGAACAATGAAGAGGCATTCAGTAATTTGCTCAAATGTTAGAAAAGAATTATATTAAGATTTTTCACCTCCATATTTGTGTTCCAAACCTTCTTTTCCCAAAATGATCACATCACCTTGCTTCATTTAACCTTGTTATGTTATTAAATACAAATGTTGATGACAATTACTTTCACCTATAATGTTCAGAATCATTGCATTCATTACAGTTTCTAACTCATATAAAATGTTGAAAGGAAGAGAACAATGGGGAAGGAAGAGGGATGAGGGGGAGGAGGAAGAGAAGAGGAGAAAGAAGACCACAGGGAAGAAGAAGAGACAGAGCCAATCTGACAGAATCACTAAGAAGATTAATTGAGTTTCCCAGAGTGCTATGATTCTCATGATCTGTTACATGCCTAGAGCCTGGATGCATTACATATTTGTTTCAAATATAATACGCTCTTTTACTAATATATGCACAAATTATAATTATGTATTAGAAAGAATTCCACAAAACATGATTTCCTTTAAGCAATCATCCTTAATCATTCTAGTGAAAATTAGCTCCTTCTTAACAATATAATTTAGATTATTAAGGTATTTTCTCAGAATTATTTCCCAAACATGTATTTGGGTTCTGTCATGTTTTAAACAGTTAACAGGCATAAAATATTGAATAAAATTCTCATTTTAATTAAGATAATAGTAAAGAATTCTCTAATATACTCTGCACCATAAAGATATAAAAGAGTACAGTAAACATAAATCTTTCTTTTTTGTGTTGATATCCACCTGTAGCTCACTTCTCCAGAATCAACAAGATCATATAAGTGAGAAAATCTCAAAGATTTGGAAAGGTAAGAGTCAATGTTTTTAAAGGGGTTCAACTTAATGTGAATCTTGTTCACTAATAGGACAATAATATATTTTCCTTGTCATAAGTTTTGTTCTTCTAAATTTGTCAGGAATTAAATCCAGTGATCTACTGCTTCATTGCAAGATATTAAAGACATTAAAAGATATTAACATTTTATACATGAAGATATTAGCATGTTTCCAGTTCTCAGCTGACTTTATTTGCAACAGGCCATGCAGTGATTGCAAGTCAAATCAAAGGCTCCAGCACCAGTTATTATTTCTGCTTTTTATTGACTTTATTCTAGATCTGCACATGCATTATGCAAATTTTAAAATGAAAATAGAGCTTAGTACAGAAAAAGCCAGCAATCTTTGAAACAAAGACTTTTAAAACAGACAACAATAAGAATTGTTTGGAATACCTGGTTTTAAATCCCCATGGGCAAACATGTCAATCATATATCGACAGAATGCATACTGATCTGATAGAACAGAAAGAAAAAAAGCAATGAGAAAGTGTCGTCAGCCATGTCTGCTTTATATGGAGACATAATCTTACAAAACAAACAGAAGATCACAGATTTATTTTGATTACTACATATTTCTGTGAAGAAATAATTTGTGCTGTTATGAACATACAAAGCAAAATAGATAATAAGTGTAAAGCTCCATTTATTACCTGCAAAAAAAGAAAAAAAAAAAACTTAAATATTGAAGCAGACTAATTCAGGATCACATTAGGGAAGGAAGTTTAGAAAATTCAAATCTTTTTCATCAAATTTGCTTCAAGAGACCTGCATTTTACTGACTATTTTTATTTGTCCTTATATGGTTTATGAGAACAAAACTTAAATTATACAAAAATTGTTTCCAACAAGGAAAATTTTAACAACTGATCAACCCCTGGACTGTCTGCTAGTTGTTGAAATGAACCTGTAGAATATTTCTTCAGCAAGGCCCAAAGGGCGAGCCCTTTGAAAACTGTTAGGATACTTTTCATGGAAATGCCCTTTATTAGATGGGTAAATTAAGGGAATCACCTAACAGCAGCAATGATGAATTGTTAAGGTAATTCATTGAATAATCATTATGAGATCATTTTATGATAGCCTATAAAAAACAAAAAGACATTTGATACAGGCACAGTAAAAAAATGGCTTCAGGAGTTAGACAGATTTTTCTTTCAAGTCTAAAGACCTCAAGGTTTATGTTATCACACAACTTTAGATCCTCCAAATGTAAATCAAATACTAGCCTCTCCCATTAAAGAAGATCACTGTAATTTCATCACAGCTTCTGCAGGCTTGTATATTACAAATCTTAAATTTCATGATTAACATTTTAAATACTCCTACATCAGGCAGCTTATTAAACCACAAAATCCAAAGTCAGCTTTGGGACCAAATCCATTTCATTTATATATGTCATACATTTTAATTGCTTCAAATTATTTTTATCGAACAGGAAATAACAAAATTTATTTCTATATAAATATGCATCAAAGGATATTTGTAAAGTTCAGCCATCTTAGAATGTTAACAGCAGTTGAAATCATTTCATTATGAAACTTTGTAAGGTCTTTGAAAAAGTAGACGCAGTTACTGCAAAGTCATTTTCATGAATGATTATGGGAGAACCAAAGCCAACACTATTCTAAAGTTTACATGTAGCGTAACAACTGGAATTAGTTCTCACTGTCCTGTGGGACATGGTAGAATCGTGGAAAGGCTTGTTTTTGGCCCACTTGCTCTGTGAAAACTTTCACCAGTGGCTTCATTTCTCATTCCAGGACTTGGGAATCATGGAAATCTCTCTGAGGGCTAAGTGACCTGAAATTACATGATATTTTCTCTTTCTTGGACATAAAATTTTTCTTGAAGAACAGTTGACTTTGCTCAAAAGCAAGCAAGACAATATCTTCTCTTTAAAAGGGAATATGAATTCAGAGTAAGGAAAAATGTCTTTGTGGTACCTCATGTGACTGAGCTTTTGGTTTGCCTTTCTGTGATTTGGGAGTATTTCTCAGCTGGTGATTTAATTTTCAAAAAGACAGGAAATATCTCAAAAGGCAGATTTATAGGATTTGGAAATATGTGTTTTTAACAATCTCCAGATTGTCTAATTATACTACACACAAAGACTCACTATCTAAAACCCTTTAATGATTTTTTCCCACAAAAGTTACTATTGTAATTTATCTTCCTGAGATAACAATGCTGTTTTAAGCATGTCTAAAGTTTATAATGTAGAGACTATTTAAAATATGAAGGGTCTGAATATCCCCCAAAGGAAAATTTGTTTTCTTTCCGAAACTGTAATAGCATATTTATATACTGAATTATAGCCTGAATTTGCTAAAACACACCCTTTAGAGTTTCTTCTTTGACTGATTACAGTAACAGTGGAACTTTTCAACCTGATATAAACTCTTGACAAAATATCATATTGATGTTTAATATATCAGTGATTTATGCTACCAAATATGATTCATTTAATCAATGCACAAATGATCCAATAAGTTTTTAATTCAATGGAGGAAATCCCATGTGAAATCAAAGACATTTTTCCACCTAGAAAGTTATTTAGGTGATGACAGTTTAAAAATGTTAGCTATGTGTGAATGACAGTGCATTTTAAGGGTCCCAAGGTATTAAGGAAATTTAAGGGAGTGTTTCTTTTTATATTTTTAAATTGAGAATTTTCAGTTAAAATGTCCTTTCCCACCTGCCCTCAGGATTGACCTTAACAATGCGAAGCAATCCCAGGAAGGTTGTTCTGGGCTCTACTTGCCTGAGGGAAAAGCAAGACCCAGGCATCCTGATTTTAGAATATTCATTTTATGGAAATACTTCCCTAAATTCAATTCAAATAATACTGCAGGAAAGGACTTTTGAAGAACTTCTGAATTGCCCTGTTATTCTGACTTTTATTGTCAGACAATAGCTTTGGAACATAATTTCCTATTTGGTCACACTTTGAAGGAATTTCTTCTCCTGAATGAGCATCCTGCTAGAACTGGTCTGTGCTGTCCTGTTGCTGCTCCCTGTGGAGAGGTTGCTGTGAGAAAATGCATTCTAGGTCCAGAATATCAAAAAATGAGGGTGTTAAAAAATAATTTCCCATGAAGATGGGATACTTCTGATCCGGTGTGATACGGTAGATTCCTACTAGATATGTTTTCTCTGGTTGCCACCAATACTAAGTTTAGAAAAAAAAAAAATGAAAATGAGGAAGCAATGAGTGAAGTGTAGAGCAGCCTGCAGGTGCCCCCACAGACGTGGCGGAGAAAAGCAGAACCAGGGAGCAATATCTGATAATGCCAAGCCTTCCTGCCCCACCTTAAGTAGATTTAAACTGGGCCATAAAAATCAGATTATGTGATATATGTGTGAGTATATTTATGGTAAATGGGTATATACATCTTATTTCAATGCTTCACGTATGAATGTATTGCTCATACAGACAAAAGTATATTAAATGTAACAACCACCTGTGACTCCATCTCCAGGCACTTTGACACAACCTTCTGGCCTTGGCAGGTACCTGCACTCATGTGTACATATCTTCACAGAGACACACACATACAGATGAGTAATATAAAAATAAAATCAATTAAAATATTTCACTTCTATATTTTAAAACATCCCAAACTCATTAACCATAGCTTAACTAAGCAAATAAATATTCTCTTACTCAAAAAAGAATTTGCTCAATTCTGTCATGCCATCTATGCAAACATATAAAAAGAAAATCAAAGTCCAGTATGTTTTTATTACATAATCCATCATATGACTAGCTTTTAAAATAAACAAATGCTCTTAAATTTGTTTAGAAAAGTTAAGGTTTTAATCTTTGCCAGTCATTGTAGGTTAATTTTGATTATCTACCTAATTATACATTTATTTAGTTGATGCCAGCAGTTTTCAATAGGGATTCATGCCTTAGCATATGCGTTTTTTGATGCTAAAATCCGATCAGTGCATTTGCTTCTGTGTTTTCTGAGTGTTCTGTTAATAGATTACATAGTTCTTCACATAAAAATGAAAACAGCAAATATGGAATGGGGATATATTTCTATCTTTATTAAATCTAATTCATTGTATGGCAAAATCAGTGTTTGTGACTGAAAAACATATATATTCTTTGAAAGTGTCTCGGTGCTATATCTTTATCATCAACATACAGTCTCAAATTCTGAAAAAACACTATAAACAAACATCTCAAACTGTGTTCAAGGTCCCAAATTATTAGATAAGTATTTTGGCATCATCATACACAATGAGCATACATTTTATATGCTGAAATTATGACTAGAAATTTAAAACGGACTTGGTATGTTTTAATTGACTTCATTGCCCCTTTGGAATGAGCAATCTGAAATTCAAGATATTTTAGAATCTAACTGGATTTATTAGAAAATGAATAGATTAATCTTCCTAATTTTTAATCACAGTAAAACATTCCATTTAACTATTTTCTCTTTATTCTATACCCTTTATATCCCTTTATACATGACATAATTTAAGGAGATAACACAACATTTTCAGTTTTCAAGATGTTGTAATCACCTTGAAAAAAAAATAGGTTCAAGTTTTTGAAGTTCTTATTCAGTAACATCTTGAAAATTAGACTGGAATGAATGAATATTGTGTAAAGCTTTTGAACCACTAAAAGAATAAAAGAAAAGAAGGATAGTTATGCATTTCTTCTGTTCTTCCTCTTTCCTTTGATTAGTATATTTTTAATGTGTATCATATATTAAATAAGTTGAAACTTACATGTATTATTTGTGAATAAACATCTGGGAAAATAGGGTAAACATACAAAGAGTACATTATGTACCTTATAAGAAGGAAAACTGTTTCCCCTTGCACTGCCCAAATGGCCTAATTAGTTGTTTGTTTGTTTGTTTGTTTGTTTGTTTTTGTGACAGGGTCTCACTATATAGTTATACAGCTCTGGTGGACCTGGTACTTCACTGTATAGACCAAGCTGGCCTCCAACTCACCGAAATCTAATTCTGCCTCCCAAGTGTGTGCCACTACACCCAACTTCCAAGTAATAATCTTAATAAGGTTTAAAGCTATTATAAAATATCATTGTATAGCTGTCATTTAATCTATTTTCTTTCTTGAATAAAAGTATTCAATTGATATCAGAGTAGAAGAAAATTTTATTTTGCAATGCGAAGGTAAACACATCTTATTTAAAACAGTCCCTACATATTAGACTCTGTGTTCTGGGGAAAGATTGCAGGATATGTAGCAACCAGGACTGAGTAATGGATTTAGGGATGGAAAGACCCAATAAGAGTCCTAATGGTAGGAAAATGAGGCCCTCATTGTCTCTCGTAAATACCACTGTTTATATTTACATTGCACCTATTCATAAAGAAGTTCATCTCTAGTTAAATGACACATGTGTAATGGCCTAGAAAAATGGGATAAAGACTTTCAATTTGCTGTTTGTCCAGACTTAAAGTCCACTGGTGCTTGACCTTTGCCCAACCCCTCCTAATGATACATCCAGAAAGGAATGATCTTGCCAGTTCGAAAACCTGGCCCAACCACACCCTGAATGCATGATGTTCTAATCCCGGAGGGACATGTCATTTTTTGTTAGGAATGTGCGTGGGTGGGAAACTTTGTGAAATGCTTGATTCTTATTGGCTATTGTAAGCCTTGGAAAAATGCTTAATTCTTATTGGATGTTTCAAATTGTAACCAGTCGCCTCTTCTGAGACCCTATAAAAAGCTTCTCTCCAAGCATGATTGGTTCGAGATGAGCGGCCCGAACCAGCCGAAAATAAAATACCTTGCTATTTCATTCATGTGGTGTTGGATATTTTATCTAGACCCATGACAATATCCCTGGAAATCAGATAAATAAATCATACTTGTTCAAGAAAGCATCTTTCCAATGCATCCTTCCTAAAGTATTAAACTTGGTAAGGGGCCAGTTAAAGAGCCCTGAGACTTCTTTTTCTTATACCTTGTTTCCTGTAAAATTTCATGAATTAATAATTTGATGCATACATTCTGAGTGGTGTGCCCTCCAAAGACATCAAGAACGTACAGTTTCCATGGTATTTATTCTGTGTGATTTGAACATTGACTTTTTAAACTCCTTGAGAGTTGCTGACATTTTTTAGACTGCCTTTCTGCAAAGAGTTTGACACGTACACAGTTCTTCAATTGTTATCCAGCTCTTGATAGAAAGCCTGTGGAGCAAGAGTTTAGTATTCAGCCCTAACATTTAAATAAGTGCAGGTGCTAACTCAACATCCCTTAACTACTTCAGAATGCATCCCAGTCAGTGAACACATTTCCCAGTTTCTATTAGTATGCTAATTTTCAATTTACTGTACTTCCTTTTGGGTGTATTGGCTTGGATCAGTCTTTTACCTTCTCTGAGCTCTGATTTCAGTCTTTTTAAGCTTTTAATTTGACTGTATCGGCTTCTTGCCCAGTATTCTCTTAGAACCTCCAGCCTCCTGCTCCTGCTCCGGATCTTTACCTTTCTGCTCATGCTTTGGTGCAGCTGCAGCCTCTGCGTCATCCTTGACTTTGGCTTTCGGTGGTGTTTTCTGCACATCTCTTATTTTTGCAGCAGCTTGTTTCACTTTCTCCTGTTTCCCAACTTTCACTTCCTTTTTAGTCTTTTCTTCAGTCTTTTCCTTAGTTTTAGCTTTCTTGTCTTCTGTGTAAAGGAATGTTGGGTTATTTTACTTATTTACTAAAATAATGTTTCATCTATATTTGTTTCTTGAGTACAATTTAAAAAGAAAGAAAATCAATGGAAAATTAAGGTCTTTTATATAAATAATTGTGGTTGCTACTAGAGTTTTGTTGTTTGGTTTTCTGCTGACTGTTGTTGCTTTCTTTCTTTCTTTTTCTTTCTGTTTGTAAAAAGGAATGTAGTTTGTCTACAATAAGGCATACACATCAATCAGGGAGTAACTTTGAACACTGAAATGTGCACCCTCTTTCAGGAAGAACTTCTGAGGTGGCCTAGACAACTACTGCCCTTGAAAAAGCTGTAGTTTAAACAAAAAATAAACAACAACAGTAACAAAAAATACCCCAAAATATTGTGTTGCAAGAAAGTGAACAAGGAATCATCTGTTTCAACACTGGCCACACCTTTCAAGAGGAATTCATCTCTGTTTCTACATTGAATGTCACCTCTTTAGTTCATGCCTTTTCAAACTTATTCCGCTTTCCTAGAAATCCACAATTTATATAGAGATTACTTCCTATGGATTTCCAAATCCTAACATAACCGATAGACATAGATGAAATAAAATGAAAACCATTTGTGTGGGGATTTGTGTATGTGTAACATGTGTATGATTTATTTACACCTATCAAGAAGAATGTTTGTAAATAAGAAGCATATGCAGACAGCAGACTAAAGAGGGCTCCCAGTACCCCTACATTCTGGTATGTATAAGCTTGTGTCACACTCTCCCCATGAATTTTGAATAACCTAGGAATATGATAACCAATATTCTATGGCAGAAGTAATTGGATTAAATTTCCACCATTAGTTAGCGTGAGACTGTGATCTCCCTTGTGCTGATTCTTTCTGTGACCAGGTTTATGAAAGTCAACTATCAAGTCAGTATGAATTGTATGATAAGATACAAAAGATTTGTGGAGTCAGAAAGGGTAGGAGGCTGAGGCCTTCATTCACACAGCTTCTGAGAACTGAGTCTTCCTAACAGCTCTATGGATGAAACTGGAATGATCTTTCCCCACTTGCACTTCCAAATGATGCTGCAGCCTTAGTTAATATGTTGTCTGTGAGCGACTGTTAAGTAGCAGGTTCAACTAAGTGATTCCAGATCCTTAAACTAGCAGATAATGTGAAACAATAAATGTGTTTAATCCTCAGAATTAGGTGTTATATTTTACACAGTAATAAATAATTAGTACAATTTTTAACACTTTTTTATTAAGTGAATAATTTTTTTAAAAACTATTTTATTTTTAATAAAGATTTTATTTTGTGTGTATGAGTGCATTGCCTGCATGTATATAAGTGCACCCATGTTGCACAATGCCTGCTGAGGTCAGAAGAGGGCATCAGATTCTTCTATAGCTGGAGTTATGGATGGTTGTTAGCTGCCATGTTGGTGCTGGGAATTAAACCTGGGTCTTCTGAAAGAACAGTCAGTGCCCTTAACCACTGAGTCATCTCTCCAGCTCATAACTAATTCTTTAAGACATTTTATTTATTTTCAAAGAATGCTTGATTTACATTTAATTCCCCTAGGTTTTTGTTTTGTTTTATTTTTTTTTCATTTTTTTTTATAATTGAACTATGTACCAGTCATATTATCTTGTGAAATTGTTTTGTTTCTCTAATGTTCAGGTTTATTTTTCTTTACTTCTTAAATGAGATAAATGCTAATATATGCACTATCATTGAAATTCAATATATAGGAATATATTTATGTATACACATAGTTATAAATGTAATCTTGAGAAAAAATGTATAATACTTTCAAAAAATAGTTTTATTATACATTATTATCTATTTTACTATCAAAATATGTGTGGTTATCTCATGGAAAATTTTCATTATAAACCTATACCCATGGAATATTGATTTACATTTCATTGAAAACACAGTGAATTTTGAAAACAGACTATTTTCCCAATATGACTAGTTTCTTGATCATGTTGGAATAAAATTGCTCCAGATTATTAATCACATTGAACTTACATTGTAAAATATAAGTAAAACACTTAAATCTGGGAGATAAATTGAGCTATTAGTTAAAATGCATATTTTTCAAACACATGTAATGGTGTATCAATATACAATAGAAAAATTCAGTTTACTTAATCATTCAAAATAAGTAATTTTGGGGTGATGTTCTTATGGACTTTAAGTACATTATCAAGGTGCTTTTTTTGTATGCACATTCTTGTGTGCTTGTGTGGAGGACAGGGGTCAACCTCTATTGTTTTTCCTCAGAGCTATTTAGCATTTTCTCTTTTGACAATGTCTCATATGTCCAGAGCTTGCTGTTTAGGATATAGCCTGGGGATCACCTATTTATGCCTCCCAAGGACTGAGGTTACAAATACTTGCCATTGTGTGTGTGTGTATGTGTGTGTGTGTGTGTGTAGTGTGTGTGTGTGTGTATTAAATGCAGATTCTGGGGATTGAGTTCAGTGTCCATGCTTGCATGGTAAGCAACTGAGCTATTTATTTCCCTAACTTCTGAAATTCTTAAAATATTGATAGTGAGCCTTCTAAATGCAAAGTATCATACTTGTCAAAAAAATGTTGAATCAGGTATGTTTGTTTCCTATTGCTATAGTAATTAATTAACACAAATTTAGGTGCTAAAGACAGTACTCACTTATTGTCTCCCAGCCTACATGATGGAGTTCACAAGACTAAAATCAAGCCAACAGTGGACTGTGTTTCCTAGCAGGGTTTCTGTGTAAAGAACTGGTTTCCACACTTATTAAAGGATTCAGTTCTTTTTCCTATTTTCTATGCAACACCTACAAGTTTCACTATAGCCAAGGAAGATAAGACCACTCACTTCAAAACTTGCTTTTCTTTCTGTGAAACTTCTTTGTTTTTAAATACTTTGAAGTAGTTCTTTGAACATAACTAGTTAATTCAGGGTAATTTCTCTATTTGAGATCAAACTTGACAACCTCGCAAAATTGTGTCTGTCGTGTACTATGATAGAGACTTGGTGATGACGAGGCCATGGGGTAAGACTCATAAAGACCAAACTTCTGCCAGTCATGTGAGGACACTTCATTTTCCTCATGTTTTAATATCCATTGATAATTTGGGTTTAATGTTCTGCAGATATCTAGTTTTAAATCATTTTATGTAACTAAAATGTTGAATGATTAACATTTAAGGTTGTACTCAAAATGTGAATTTTCAAATTTAAAAACACTAAAGGACGAAAATAAAGAGAAAAGTTACCTTGTCCCTTTGTCTTTGTCTCTGGCTTTTCTTTTTTCTCAACTTTTTCCTTGTGGGTTGCTTAAATGGAAATGTAACATTAGTATATATACTTTTAATAGATTTCAAAACCAAGTTTTCTTTTGACCACAGTTTTAAAGTCTCCCAAATCATAGACTAGCTTGAAGTTTCATGACATTGATGGATCTACATCAGGAATATAGTTACCAGTGAAAAAATAGCTAGAAAGAATCGAATGTAAATTTGCATTAAGACTTTGAAAGCATGTTGAAGGTTATATCCACCCTCTTTCTTTTATACGTCTCTATTTCAAATGAATAAAACTTTCAGAGAATAAAAACTGGTGAAAGCAATTTTATCAGCCATGTACATATGTTTACTTATACAGTAAGAAGATTTCTCTTAGTATTAATATCAAGAGATATTTATATCGTGGCTAATGACTGATTAACCAAGTGATCCTCTACAGGAGAACAAATGACATTTTACATCTGACAATTGACAACTCACCACTGTAAGACACTGTCTTAAACATTGAAAATATGCTGAAACTTTCTGGTCCCTGCTTGCTCAGTGCACTACGGTTGTTTTGATAAGCAAAACACATTCAGAGAGTCCTTAATGGGGAATACTTTTCTCTGGGAATCAAGAGTACCAGATAACTTTAAAAATATTTCTATTTCTTAATTTAAGAGTGTTCCACATGCTACCTGAAACACATCTTCCCTTTGTTTAGTAGATTCATGAATTAACGTTAATTTGTTTTAACTAGCTATTGATTTGCAAATACTAATAAAGTCCTAGGTCTTAGTAGTTGAAGTTAAGGTGACCAGAGAAGTTCAATAATATGAGCCTTGTATTCTAATATTTAAAGTAAGCAGTAGTGTTTGTTGTTTTTTATTTTTTTTTAATAAAAGAAACCACTTTGGAACCCCAAATATTTCCATTTCTCCAGGAAGATAAAAACAGTAATATGTGTCACACAGCTTTACATATAAAAAGAACAGTACATTAAGAGGTGAATTTCAGGGGATGTATTAACTTACAGTAGCTCCACCCTATGAGGGTGATTGATTGATTAATAAATTCATACAATTCTTACAGGAGTGAGATAGTTCTTGGTAGGATTTTGCCTTCTACCATGTAATAAAGAGCAAGAAGGTATTCTGCTACCATGCGCTTGATATCCTCAGCATCCAGGAACTTCAGCCAAATACATTTACTTTCTTTATAAATTTCCCAGGCTCTGACAATTTTAATATATAATCTAAATGTGGAGTAAGGGCTAGTCTATGAAAAATTTCCACAGAATGTGGGAGATACAGTTCAAAGACTTTAGTAAACATAAAGCACAATGCTCAGCTGATGTTCACAGGACCCCAAGAAATTCAGAACTGCTGAGACAGCAGGTGTTGGTCCTCCAGTGCTTCAGCCTGTATCACAACAATCTCCACTACTGTCTAGGGACTTAAGTAACAATTTTCATGCTGTTATCAGGGAAACTTTACTAGGATAAGTGGAGGCACGATCCACACAAGGTCATAGATCTCTATGATAGTGTACATAGATACATGATAGTGTATCCCAAAACACAAACATCCTTTAATTGGCACACATGAACACTTAAAGAAAACATTTTATCTTTGATTTTTAATTTGAGCAATTTCTACATTTATAAATTAGGGCAATTTTCTTAATTATTTAAAGAAAACATATAGCAGCAGTGAATCTTGAAAATTAATAAAAGCCATCAAATTATTTTATTTTTTGTGAAAGTGCACAGACCCTGACACTCAGAATTCTATACAGCACTAGCATTGAGAAATGGTCAAATATGCCTGTGACAGACAGACTTGGTGGGAGTATTGAAATTCACAGAAATTATCACTAAGCCAACATTAATAAATAATGACTATTTCAACTATTCAAGTGTGAATATGTAGTAAGTAATACTGAAGCACGTTTCTACTGCTCTGATTCATGGAGGCCATAAATACTCCAGCAGAGCATACCCAAGTGGAGTGGAAAACTCAGCTGGCAATATTGAACACAAAACCCATTCACACAGGATCAAAAAAAACAAAACAAAACAAAACAAAACAAACAAACAAAAAAAAACTCAGTCATAATCTCACGCTAGGCAACACAATGAATCAGTTTTGATGGGTTAAAGTTAAATGTAAACCAAGGAACTTGTAAAAACTTAGTGAAGATATTAGTATTGAATTAGTCTTTAATGAAGACTCCAAAGCAGAAATATTACAGGAAAGTAAGAGTTTATCTTATAAAAATAATTCACAAATCTAAACACATATAGGCATATACAGCCATGTCTTCACACAGCCCTGAAAACAAATGTAATTCTGACAATGACTGAAAATAAATAAGGAAGTTATTTTAAAATAATTACAGGCTAAGAGATTTATATCCCCATATTTCCGCCATCTCTCTCACACACATCAGTGGGATAAATAAACAAGAAAAATGAAAATATGACAGAAAGAAATCTACACTCCTCAAAATCATCTTAAATGGTCCAGTCTACAAACATCAACACGAAGGCATATATTGGAAGATGGTGAACATCCTCTTTCAAATACTATGAAACTTTGTAAAAAGAATGAAGAATATTTATCCATGTAGAACATTCTCTAGGATATATTTGTGAAGAATAATAGAACATAAGACAGTCTAGATTTTGAGCAAAAATAGTGAAACAATAATATAATTATCAATTATGTACTAGCATAGTATTGTATGAATTTATCATATGTTAATTATATGAATATTAATTGTACACATCTTGTCAATGAAGCTCTGGAAAGCTGCATAAAAACAAACAAGTGGCTTACATCAGCATTTGAGCAGAGATGGGGCTAGGAGTTTAGGAGCAGGATGGAGAAGGTTTTTACAATAAATATTCATGAGCCAGGCAATAAAGTTGGCTTATCTATCTGTTCTCGGTCAATAAATAAAAACTAACAAACAAATAAGGCACTCTAATAGACAGCAAACTTAAAATCATGAGGACTGTTTTCTTATTTAGAAAACCTAATATTTTATCAAATAGTATTCTTGCTGTCGGCACATTTGTGGAAAGTAGTATAATAACAGAGTGCAAGATGATAAAGTACTTCAACCCAGAAATTCCTACTTTCAAGTTCTGTCCCATGAAAATAAACATAATGCAGTATTTTAAAAGAAGAAACGCATTATTATCTAGAATCTACATTATATAGAATCCGAATATAATAAAGAGAATTTCCAAAAGAAAGTGTTTAATGTAAAAATAGCTCAAAGAATAACTGCATACCTTTCTTTTCAGGTTTTTCCTTTTCTTTTACTTTTTCTTTGTCCTTTTCCTTGTCTCTGTGTGTGACTAGAAACAGATAATATTTGTCATTTAATTTAAAAAATTGGTGTTAAGATAATTGCATGACACTTTAACTTATTTCATACCTGTGCAAATCTTCCTTTAACTGGCATAAAGATTTATACTTTTAGAAGATTAAACTTCAAAATAACTATAGATTCACTTTTTTATTTCTGTTTTTATTTCATACCCAAGCAAGTGTTAATAATCAAACCACATCTAACTGCAAAGATAAGACTATCTCAGAAAGAGAGCAGTTGGTTAGAGAAATGGCTCAGTGGTTAAGAGCACTGGCTGCTTTTTGCAGAGGACCTGGGTTCGGTTTCCAGCACCCATATGGCAGCTAACAACACTCTAGTTCAGATTATCTGATGTCCACTTTTGACCTCCATGGGCATTGCATGACACAGGTGTACTTATAAGCATGCAGGCAACACAATCACACACAAACATTACAATAAAATAATGAATGAAATATAACAATATCTCTAATTTTTCCATATGTGGGTGTGTCCTTTATACTAAAGGAGTCCGGTTTTGAAATTAGATGAAAGTCGGAAATATGAATACAAAAATATATACAATCTTCTGAACCCAAAGGAAAGAATGATCAATCAAAATCACCTGTTATTACTTCATAGAAATAGTTCACATTACAGATTTTTTAAATTATCATATGAGACTAGCGTGGTACCAAGACTTTTTTGATCTCGTTACTTATTCCAACAGTATTCAAACTTGAGTGAAAATGCTTGGTTTAAAAAAATTTTTTTTGATTTGGGTTGGAGAGATGGCTCAGTGGTAAAGGCTGCTGTTTCAGAGGACCTGGGTTCGATTCCTAGCAGCCACACGGCACCTAACATTTGTCCATAATTCCAGTTCCAGAGGAATCTGATGCCCTCTTCTGACATCTACTGGTGTTGTATGACACTACTGCACCTATACACATTCTGGCAACACACTCGGACACATACAATAAAAATAATTTTAAAAATGCATTAATTTGATTTTGCTCTTTCTTTTGGTTAACTGAGTTAAGAGGCTCTCTGTCTTGTTTAGATTTTCAAAGAAACAGCTCTTAGATTCATTGATTCTTTGTTTCTCTTTCATTAATTGCTGTTCTGATTCTTGTTATTTCTTCTCTTCCAGTAGGTTTGGGTTTGGTTTGTTCTTGCCTTTCCAGAATCTTAAGTTATATTGCTCAGTCATTTATATATGTTACTTCTGATTTTTAAAAATATTTTGATTGAGTTTTGTACATTTTACGCAACAGTTCTTAATTAAATTCAAACCCCCTCTCTATCCAGGCGCACAGATTCCCCCACTGGGCCTCGTATATTCTGCCATACAGGTTCAGTTCCATCTAGTTAAGCATTCTACCCATCTATCTCTGGGGACTCTTCAACCTGTCTAGAGATCTTAAGGAAGGCACACACTCCCTCACCCAGCTGTGATCAGTTTCCAACAGTTCTCAGGCTAGGGCCAGCCCACTGTCCATTCCCCTCAAACTCCTCTGGGCCTTTTCTGATTGAGTTGGCATGAGTCTTGTGCTAAACACCATCATTGCCACAAGTTCACATAAGTCAGTTTCCAGTACACTCTACAGTCCATTATTCTCTAAAATTTAGTCAGTTGTGGCCAAGTCTTTGTTATTTGGGGGGGTCTCTTGGACTACTCTGATCAACCATTTAAGGGCAGTCTCTCTCATTTGGCACAGTACTCCTTTAAATGTAGTCACTTGGAGCATAAACTTCTCTCATAGAGATGCTTTTAAAGTGTTCCAGAGGTTTTGTTGTTTTGTATTATCATTTTCATTTATTTCTAAGAATACTTGTATTTCTTTCTTAATTTCCTCTTTGACCCATTCATCATTCAGGAGTGTGTTGTTTAATTTCCATAAGTTCTTGTATTTACTAGAGCTTCTTTTAAGTTGATTATAAGCTTTATTGCACTGTAGTCTGAGAGAATGCATAGGATTATTTCAAAAATTTGTGTGTGTTTCTTGAGGTTTGTTTTGTGTCCCAGTATGTGGTCAATTTTAGAGAAACTTTCATGGGCTGTTGATTAGAAAGTGTATGCTTTGGTTCTTGGGTAGAAAATTCTGTAGATGTCTTTTAGGTCCATTTGATGTAAGATGTCAAGTTGACCTGCCTATTGGAGATAGTGTGGTACTGAAGTCACCTGCTATAACTGGGTTGGTGTTGTTCTGTGTTTTATAGTTCCATAGTACTATTTTTATGAAATTGGGTGTCCCAGACTTTGGTGCACACATATTCATTGTTCATGTGGGAGTATTAGACTGAGATGGGAGGAGCAGAGGACATGCAGGGGACCACAGAGGTTGGGGAGGAGGGGACTCAGGAGTAGGGGGATGGTGGGAGGCAGGTATTGTCAGAGGGAGGTTAGGGGTAATGGGAGTGCTTGGTCTGGGGAGGGAGGAAGGAGGTTGGGTGGGAAAAGAGAGGAGAGTTCGGTGCTGTGGGAACTGTGTTGGCTTGGGCGTCCCTGAGGAATACACAGAAGGTAACTGAATACTACCACATGTGTATACCTGGGGGCTGTATGGCAAGGAACATAGTGCCAGACCGGAGAGACTGCGCTTTGATTCGTTTGTCAGAGTCATTCAAGAAACTTCCAAAATAATACAGGCTACTGCTGGAGCTCTTGGTTATCTCCCAGAACTCAAAGGTAAGACACTACTAGTGAAGACAGTAAGTACTTCGGATACAGGACTTGAAGCAATGGAGCAGGAACTGACCGGGAAGCCTTCTACCTAAAGTTTAGCTCTCATAGTTCTAGAGGACACTATGAAAGCTGCTAAGGGAGAAAATCAATGAATAGTCCCATCCAGCCCCGATGCAGAATAATACAACAAACTATCTCTACTGGCACAGTAGTGACACTGTTGTCCGGGGACGGGGTGAGGGGCTGTGGTGGTGGTGATCAACAGCTATCTAATTGTACTTAAAACCATCTCAATAAGAGTGAGCTCATTTCTTATAGCCAAACATATATGGCTGGAGAAGTCATAGATCCTAGAGAAATTCCTAACTCTGTCATATCTCTAGACAAATGAAGTTTCCTACCATATGTTAAATATGGATCCTCATATTTATAGACAAGTATACCATATACTACCCATCAAAGAAGCTTCTTTTTGCAACAGATGGAGGCTACTGCAGAGTTCCATGACTGGTCACACATAGAGAATCTACACCATCCCTAGGTGACATATCTACAGTGGAACTTCTACACCTAAGGCTCATGGAACACAGCAGAGCAGAGATGCAGAGACTGCTAGCGCATCCTCAGCTCTCACCAATGAAGCTTCCTTATACCACGGAGTGCTGTGTGCGCACAGAAGGCACGACTGGCTAAGTTTTAGGGAATAAGAGACTGTAGGGTGTGTGTCCTTTGACAGGACTCCTGTAATAAACCTCACCCGCCCACAACTCAGGGACCCGTGAGGAAGAGGGAGCCTAAAGACTGTAAGAGCCAGGGTTCGTCCATGAACATAAGGAAGCTGAGACTTTCAAGTCCCTGGAAGCTTGCTCATGTGAACTTGTGGCAATGGTGTCGTCAAGCACAAGCCCCACATCATCTCAACCAGACAAGAGCCCAGAATGGAGCTAGAGAAATGGGCGGCTGGCCAGCCCTGGCCTGAGAACTGTTGGAGACTGATTACAGCTGGTGAGGTCAGGTGGGGGACTGTGGGAGCATGGATGGGGAGGGGGGTCTAACTTCATTTAAGAACTGTTGTAAGAAAGGAATAAAAGCTCAATATAACGTATTTAAAATAGTTTTTTTTTTTTTAATTTAGTTTTATGTGCAAGAATATTTTGCCTGAATTTCCTGGAACCAGGGCATGCAATGCCTATCCAGGCCAGAGGAGGGCATCGCAGTCCCAGGAAGTGGAGTTATGGACAATTGTTAGCTACCATGACAAGAAGCAAACCAGGGTCCTCTGGAAAAGCAGTGACTGCTTTTAATGACCAAGCTATCTCTTCTGTACCTTAAGTAAAAGTCTTAATCTTACTCTTTGTTCATAGTTCTTATCAGTCATGAAACTAGAAATATGGGAACAAAACCAGATTTCTTTCTCTCTCATTTATTTTTATATATTCAATAAGCTCTTTCAGTCCAAACTTTTTAAAACCCCTTTTAATCATCCTCTTTTATTTCATCCTTTATTCCCTATTTACCACGTATACACACAAAAATATAGAAAAAACATTTGTCAGGGGCTGAGGATTCTGCTAGGCAAGACAAATGCTCTTCCTTTCAGTGGGATGTCAACATGCTAATGGATGATGAATACTAAACAAATAATTGTACAGGTAGTTAATTGCAGTTAGTATAATTGCTAGGAAGGAAACAGGCAGGATGGCATGTCAGTGTGGATAATGGAACTTAATCTCATCTGCATATTTGGAGAAGGCCCTGTGGTAGAAGTGACAGTGAAGGATGTAAAAATGAGAGGAAATTAGCCTAGTCAATGACTGCGAGGACAGGAGGGAAAGAGACCGTCCCGTGATGATGGAGCAGAGTACACTGCAGGCTTGGCCTTTCTGTATCTTTCATTATCATATTTTGACTGGTCTCTTGGCTCTTTATTTTTAGTTTATTTATTTAATCATTTTTGCACCAGCTACAAAAGTCTGCTTACATCACACATAGATTACAAATCTTAGTATCTCACCTATTACTTAGCAGGATATCTGTCACAGCTAGGTACTACCACAAATATAAAAATGTTTCATTGACCCAGGGACCTGACATTTGCCTACAGTCTAATCTCATCTGCCAGAAATTTCACCTTGAACTTTACATTTTGTGCTAACAGAGTGCTCATAGACACACATGGACACCTTGTTGGCTCTTTGTGTCCCTTGCCTTTCTGCTTTTCTTTATCTTCCATCTTGGATTCCCAAACTCAGATGTCACTTTCTACCCCTTCTGTACTCTTTCTGACTTGGTTCAAGGGTCTCCTCTGTAAATCTATATCCTGTCCATACTTATTGTAGACAGCAATTGTGCTGTGGATTAATTCTGTATTAATAAGTAATAACATTGTCATGCTTCATATGTGATTTGCTCAGCAGATGAAATCTTCAATGCCTGAAGTATTTTATTACTTTTGTGCTCCCCATCCATTCCAATGTCTGTCACAAGTATATTGGAAGTAATATTTTTCAATACATTAAAATCTAACATAGTATTGGAAGAACGAATTTCCTTTTCATGTTAGATTGTGTTTAGGAATAATGGTAAGGTATAAATATAATAGACCCTGCTTGCTTTTAGTCTTTGGAAATTTTTATGTTTTCTTCAAATTTCTTAAAACCCACTTTAAAACATCTAGACATTTCTTTTCAAACATTTTCATTCCTTTGAGTGCTTCTGAGATACCAGGTTCAATATACATGACTCAGAAAATAAGGGTAGGAAATCAGAAGTTATATAGATGACAAAGAGCTCATTTTTGTTTCTTTGGATCACTGCTAATTAAGGTGAAATCCAAAAAGAAATTCTTGGCAAAAACAAAGCCTTTTTTAATGTTTCTCTAGAGGAAACCAAGTTTACGAGAGATAAGCTGTGCTTTCAGAGCCCTGATTGGAAGGACCCCCCAAGGGAACACCTAATCTGTGGCTCTGCCTCTGTACCTCAGACAGCCGGCTGTCCATTCCACGAGCAGATTTTCAGATTGACATGTGCACAGGCATAAATGGGAGAATTAATACAAAAATCAGAAAAGCAAGGGGTCTGAATTCAGATTCAAATTAGCATATTAACTCCACAGTCCTCTTACCCAGGGGAGAAAACTGGTTCCTCCAATCAAAGTTTTTGATTTACAGACACAGTGCTACATGCAGGAATTTCATTATCCCCCTTCAGAATTAACAGCACAATACAGCTTAGTGAAGCAGCTGGACCCAAGGGCTCTAGGGAACTGTTCAAAATGGCAGACCGCCACTAAAGCGGGTTGGACAGAAACTTCAAATTTTGGCTCGAGTGTGCTTCAGTGCCAAGTTTTGAAATAACTTTCAACTCGACAATGCAGCAGTAACTGCTTTAATAATGACTTTGAAATAAAAATCATTTGTTATAGCCACTCACTGCATTTTTGGTACCCGTCTGCTAAGAACCCATAACCAAGTTTTTCCACACGGAAAAAGAATACCTCCTTGCTACCAACCTTGATTGACAAGCCCTAGCTTGGTGAAGATAGTTTCAGCTCAGGGCAAAATAAGCCTTTTGCACCTGTTACAGCTTAGTTTGTTTGCCATCCTTATTTAAATGAAACAAAAGTCCCTTTGGTAGGCTCATAATTAAAAGCAAATGGAATCCAGCAGTTGGAATGCTGGGTGGCTTGGCATCTGAGTTGGCCTGGCCCTGCTGCTCCTGTGCTTGTCCAGACTGTGACCTTTTTGTGAGCAGGACATTCAGCTCTACTCAACTCTGAAGCACATCTCACCCTGCCTGCATGGCTCTTCTCCAGATCTCCCCAAGCTATTCTGTGTGCTTCTGTTTTGATTCCAGCAGCCATTAGGAAGACTCATGAATTTTCTGAAATGTTTCAGAGTTCACAGTACCCCTGACCCTACAATTCTTAGTCAATAAAACATCACCTCTCCACATCGTTCAATAATCAGACGTTTGGGAAAAAAAAAAAAAAAAAAAAAAAAACTGTTAATGCACAGATCTATACTGGCTACTAAATTTTCCAACTTATGGGTAGCAAATAAATTTAACTAAATCATTGAAGCTCACACTTATTAGGACTTGTAAAAGCATTGAAATACATGGTTACACATGATGGAATTTTCTGCTTTTTCTTCTAAACTCTCTATTTTAGAGATTTTTGGTGCTTTAGACAATCATTTTTAAATGGTTGAACTTTATACATAAAAATGCATAAGTG
The DNA here is from genome assembly GCA_035773235.1 of Eospalax fontanierii. Classification (NCBI taxonomy): domain Eukaryota; kingdom Metazoa; phylum Chordata; class Mammalia; order Rodentia; family Spalacidae; genus Eospalax; species Eospalax fontanierii. Next base: position 37,721,523 of record CM069545.1, on the reverse strand, counting down.
CATGAACTTTATACGTATTCACATTTTAAGTCCTTATTGTTTGATGACCCTCCCCCCCCAGTCAGCTTTTCAAACCTAGAACTTTCAACTTACATTTGTGCACACTCTCACTAAGGTTTTAAGCTTATGTTCCAGCAGCTTTTTGTCTATCTGTAGGAATGACTTTATTAATTAACTTATATTACTATGGATAATGACTTTTAATTAACCCCAGCAAAACCATGCTCTTGGATTTGATGACAAGATGTCTCCTTGGCAACCTCAGTTTGGTACTTCACCCAAAAGGACAGTGAATGAGAATGGGTATGCTTGAGAATTAACATATCAAAGTGCTGCAAGCAGTGTACCCAGGCCTCTTCATTGAACACACTGAAGACTGGGAAAGGACAGGTGAACCTGAATGAATGGGAACAAGTAACCAAAAGGTCAGATGGCTTATTAGATAAGGGTAGAGCAGAGCTTGAACTCACACTTTCCCAATGAAGCTGGAGAAACTATGTTGAATAAATTATGGGTGTGGCCTATCTGGGGGACACTGTGGAAAAAATTAGGTTCCAGAGTCAGTTTCTTCATCTGCACAAGATGAGAACACAGATATCAACACCTCACCTCTACAGGTTGAGGGACAAGAGAGATCCATTAGCACAGTTCTGAGAGACAGCTGTTTCTAATAGGTAGCTAAGGGAACTAACATTTTCTGAGTTCAAGCCCACTCTTAAAACTTGAGAGTCAGTATATTTGTTCAGGTGATTATGATGTTGGTATGATAATAAATGCCGTATCTGTCATTTTTAACATTTCCTTAGAACTCATGGGCTAGCTGCTTCACAAAGCTATATTTCTGTATTAATCTGAAGGAATAAATTGAAATCCCAGATGTGTAGGCCCATTGATAATTGCTGGTCAGAATGAAGGTGCCTGAACATCTGGCCCTGGGAAAGGATATTTTGACATCTTGAGCTTCCAGGAAGGTCATTAACTGATAACTACCTAGACCACCTGGTTCTAAGAGTCCTTAACTTTCTAAGATAATATCTGCTTTTAGCTAGTATTATTAGAGTAACAAATAGCACCCATAAGATTAACTGGTCCAGACTATAACATCTCTAGTCTATCCTTTGGAACACTCACCTTTCCACAATCATCTGGTCATAGGACCACCCTTAGGAAGGCAAGTTCACCTTAAGTTATGTTAAATATTTGGGTGGAATCCCTACTGTGATAAAGATACAGTGAAATTTCCTGCTTGGAATTCTAGCAGTAATCCTAGGGCAGTACTTCAGGACCTGGCCACAGACATGCAAGTCTCTTAAGTCTGCCCGGTTTTCTGAATTCTTCAGAAAAGTGTAATCTCTCCTTTTCTTCTTCATGTCTCTTTTCTAAACATGCGTCCATTAACACTTTGGGCTGCCCAAGCATCTTGGATCTCTTTACATTTTCTCTAAAGCTTCTTCTTCCCCACCATGTGGCTGCTAGTCAGCCAGGTATCTGACCTCCACACAGGCTCTAAATCTGCATGGCCTTGGGGCTTTTTCCTTCTCCCTCCATTCTCCTCCTCAAGGCAGCTGCTGAGATAACCAGCTCACCTGCCCTGAAGACTTTCCTTAAAATTCTAAGACAACAACAACAACAACAATTGTCCTAAAGCTTCCATTTTGGTTCATTTTTAAATTCTTTTATGAATGACTAAGAATCCTCTAGGGGATGTTCTTTTTCCCCATTTCAGATTGTTCTGTCCTGCCAAGTCTATTCCAACAGGTCTGTCAGACATCATGACAAGAAAACACCTCTTAGGAAAGCTGAGTTGGGATACTTTTGAAATATACCACCTTCTTGAAAGGTGAATGGATGCAATGGTCTCTGTCCATGGAATACTTCCTCTATTTCACAGCAATGCTCTGCTCTGCCCAGGTCCCTTTGGCCATTCCCTACTGTCTTCCTTTGTGGATTCTCTACTTTCTTCTCTAATTAGATCTGCCTGTCCTCTATACAATGCTTTATGCATCTGGTTGAAATTATTTTCTTGGTCATACACAAGGACGAGAGAGCTAAGTGGAGGCCAGAGAGAAAACCCAGTGACAAAAGCATGAGACACAGTGCTTTTAATCCCTTGAAAACTAAGTTCTGATTCATCATCACTGAAGCAACATGCCACTTTTGTTATGGGTTGGTGCTTGTGTCTGGATGTGATTCACTTTTTGTAAATACTGTAAGATGTGACTGAAACCACCAACAGTTTCAAACTCAGGAAGATGGAAAGAAACCTGGAAGCGGAGTTTACAAAACATGCATGAGGAAAGACCGACTTTTTCTCCTCAGAAATCCAGGCCCTGCAAATAGCTGCAAATAGCTCAGATAAGACTCCAGACCCTGCATTCACAAAGGACACCTGGCTTCCTTAACAGATAAGGTTCCGGACTCAAAAATTCACAAGCAGCTGTAAAAAGAGGAGATACCTTCCTGGAATCTTTTAAACATCAAACAGATGCCAAGGGGGTACTTTTTCCTTATAGAAAGCCCTACTTACCAGCTAAGGATGGGCTAGTGCTTTCTCGACTCCCGGAAGAAAACTAGTCCCAGCTGATTTTCCTTGCCTGATTGGGAGTCAGTTCAATGCCCCAATAAACCGGCTCAGTCAAGTCCCATCTCTGATTGGTTTCTCCCTACACCTCCCAAACCAAATAAACCTTACAAATACCTGTTAGACTTTTAATTCTGTTCTAAAGGCAAAATAATGTACATTTAAAAGATAATGCTGAACATAATAAAAAGAATTCTTTCATTTTAACTTTTTTAAATCTAATTTTTGTGGATTTCATACAATATACTTTGATGGTATTTAAATTCTCCTCTCCTCCTTTTTATGCACCTCCTTACTCTTCCCTGTCCAATTCATGTACTGTATAATATATATTCTATTAAGGCCTATAAAGTCAACCTTGTTTCCCCAAATACCAAATGCCTTTTGATGTAGTTTCATCCACTGGAGCCTGGTCAGCTTAACCAAGGGTCTCACCCTTAAGCAAGAATGAATCTCCGCTTCCCAGATGCCATTGGTTGGTTGCCGATAGTTCCACACAGAGGGTTGGTTGGTAGATTTTATCCACTTCCCCCAATTATACAGGGATTTTGTCTGGCTTCAACTTATGTGTGACTTCTGCATGATGTCACATTTGCTTGAGTTCATATGAGTAACTGTCCTGTTTTATGGAAAATTGTTTCTTTGCAGTTGCTGTGCCCAGGTTATAGAATCCTCTCAAAAGACCACTAGGGAGGTCAAATCCTATGCAAGCACAAAGGTCTTTATTTACGAGCTCTAGGTCGGTCCACAACCCAACTCCGCAGTGGGCGGAGGGTGAGTGGCCCTGAGGAGAGGTAGGGGGCGCTTCTTATAGGTTTTAGACAAAGGGAGGGGGGGGATTTGCCGTGCTCCCTCCAGGTTGGTCACAAAAGCCCGTGCACCAAACATGTCTTTAAATTGATTGTTATGAATACCAGAAATGAGTTGAAGGGAGCACTGGGGTCTCTCATCCGTGAGAGTCACCTTTAGGGCAGAGGGATGTGCTGGCCATTACCTAAGTACATTGCAGGCTTCTGTTTATACCTTATTAGGTCCTATTGTTTCCAGGCTTGCCTAACATGCCTGGGCCTGTCTCTCTTTGTCCACAGAGCCAGAGACCTGTAATAGTTCAGTTGGAACAAGGGATATTTTGTGGTTTTTCTTAGGCCTCGTCCTCACACAGTCATCCACTGCCTCTGTTTTTTAGAATCAGAAAAAGATTCTTGAATAAAAAAATTGTGAAAATTTTGTATCATCCATTCGAAGGGAAAGTCTATCATTTTAACTTTAACAAAAGGACACAATTTTAGAGGTGGTATGAACATAAAAATCAACTAACCTGGACTGCTTTTTGATAGAAAAGAATACTAGGTTCTGTGAACCCAGGGGAGAGCAGAAATATAATTACATTTTCTGATTGTTTTTCCCCTCAAATTCTGTTACCTTGCTAGAGATACGGATTTGTTCCCGAGTTGACATATACTAACTGGGTTCTGCAAGCATGTTACCTGTGATAAACTCTTCAACCACATACATACAGCACCAGCAGCACCAGCAGTAGCAGAAGCACCAGCAGCAGAAGCAGAAGCAGCAGAAGCACAAGCACGTTGAAGCAGAAGCATATGTGTGTAAGTGCACCCATGTTGTACAATGCCCATGGACATCAGAAGACAGTGTTTGATACCTTGGAACTGGAATTATGGATGGTTGTTAGTCACCATGTAGGTACTGGAAATCGAACCCATGTCTTCTGCAAGAGCAGTCAGTGCTCTTAACCACTGAGCCACTCTCCAGACTTATCTTTGGACTTCTAACCTCACTAACTGTTAATCCTGAAACTTCTATTACTGTAAACCACCCTTTTTAAAAAATTTGTTATCCCTAGGAAGCAGATAGAAATAAATACTTTTCAAGTGATGCTTTAATCAAATTCTCACCAAGATTCTCAAGAGCTGACTCTTTCATTTTAAGTTCTAGAGTCCAAGCTAAATGCCAAACTTCTCGTTCTTGTCAGGCTCCGGATGATTGCAGTCAGACCCACTCAAAAGCTGAGTCAATCAGAATGTCCTAGCACTTCCACTCTAGACCAGTGGTATAGCTGATATCTGTCTACTGATCTTGTTCATCACAAAATTTTGTGCTAAATATGGTATTTGTCTATGAGAGCTGTGAATACATTAATATGCATTATTCTTCATTGTGATATCCAGACTATCTACATACAATTAGCCTCCAAGAAAGCTCCTAGTTCCCACCTACACATCTGCTCTGATGTAGATGGTATGCTATAGGACAGCATGACACTTCTGCCATATAGAGTTCCTCCTCATTCCTGAGATCAATCCTTCACTGGGTCACCTGATCACCAAGGCAGATACAGCAGACACCTGCTCTTCTGACTGCCCAACATGCCCCCCTTTTTACTAGGAACCACTTCTGGAGGCATGCTTTAAAAGGTCTTGTTTTTATCAGGTTTTCCTCTCCACAGTGAGTAAATTGACATATTTAATGCTGAAAACAAAAAACTAAATACTATCTCAAATGAACAATGAAATTTGTAATCACAAAAGTAATGAGACTTTATACAATAAACAGACAACCACATGGAGGAAAAAATCTTGATGGAAATTCAAAGAAAACTTTGATATTCTCCAGATTTTATTGTTGCTTTTTTCTTTGTTTTATGTGTTTCTTTTTCCAGGCAGACCACATTAAAGCGTACTGATTTAATCTGCTTTTATTACAATTGCATGGTTTCAGTGTGGTTATTTTCAATTTATACATTCAGGTTAAATATTAAAATTATCTCTTACAATTAAGTAGATTAACAAAGTAGAATATTATTCACCACTTCATTTATTCATTATTTGAATATTTATTGAGCGTGCTGTATATATTGTTAGTTGCTAGAGTTACTTTCATTTATATATATATAAATTTATAATTTATATAATTTATATATTTTATAAATTTTTATATTTATATTTATATATTTATTTATATATTTATATATTTATATATTTTATATTATATTTATATATATATTTATATTTATATTTTATATATTTTTATAAATTTATATATATTTATAAATTTTATAATTTATATAATTTATATATTTATTATAATTTATATAAATATATATTTATATATAAGCATACAAATTTAGAGCTGGTAAGAGCCTTTGAGCTCAGTGGGCATGAATCTCTTGCATGGATAAGGAAGAAAAAAAACATGTGTCAGTGATAAAGCTGATCCAGAATGTATTTTAAAACAAACTCAGTTCTTGCTCTTACTGAGTTAGCTAGATCACCAAAGCCACAGCTCAAATTTGCCGTCAAAGTGCTATAAGTCCATGAGCTGGGTCACAATGGTACCGTGGATGTAATGGTACAAGATCCCAGGGAGAGAGCGCACTGGCCTCTGAAAGGAACTGATATTCCATCTGAGAATCAAAAATACTAGCTGATCCCTGTCAATGACTACTCCAGAAAGGTCTGATAGTCAAAGAACAGAGCATGGAAAGGTGTCAGTGCCTAGCTCAGGGTTCTCCACTGCCTCCTGCAGTTGCACGAATGACATAAGTGAGTTGGGTTTGGAGGCTGGCTGCCTGCAGCACTTAGTGTGGAAGATTTTAGAAAGGACATAAGATTGTAAATTTCATAGCCAGGGGTATCAGCTATGACATAAGAAGGATCTCATACGTCAGGCTGGAAAATAGGGCTTTTAGGTCTTTGGGGCGGTGGGGTGGGGGGAGTTTATCTCAGCTTCAGGTTAGTTATCAAGACACTAAGAAGCCAATAAGAGATTTTAGGTTAGTGTTATGATTAGCATTTCTTGAAGGAATTCAACTACAAAGCAGTTGTTTGGCCATCTGTAATGAAACAGTATTTGCCAGACATGACAGGGCCATTGCACACATGAACCCACCCTGGCCATGACCATGTACAAGGCTTGTACTATATCAAGTCAGTCAAAATTACAACACGGATTGGAAAGGGACTCATGAAGTGTCACCTCTAGCCAAGGAGCTATTGATATTTAATGGCTACTGGGGGTAGGAGAGTCTGTTTTTTTCAGGGATGCTTTTCCTGAGAGGTAATCCATGCTCCAGTACAGAGCCCTATACCCATACACAATCAGGCACCACTAAGTGGACTCACTGGATATTTTTTTTCTACAGCACATAAAATTAGGAGGGAGAAAGTGTGCGAATTAATTAGAGGGAAGGGAATGGGGGGTTGATTTGCTCAAAACACATTATATAAGTATGTATGACATTTTTAAACAATAAAATATTTGTAAAAACATAACCCTTGATGAAAGAAAACTTGAAGCAATATTTATAATAGCTATGAAATAACTGAAGGACATAGCAACAGAAGGGCAAGTGTAGACTGAATTATAGTGAGGCGAGAACATAAGATGCTAGACAGGGTTGCACTTTGAGACACGAGGCCTAGAAGTCTGTGTAAGTTAGGGATTGCAAGTCAAAAGCCTTCAGTCACAGGCAGGGACATAAACAACTTCAGCATCATAACCTTACTTCAGTAAGGGGGCTGATGGAGACTAATAAACTGTGTATAGGTTCCACCCAAAGGCAGACCACTGCATGTTCTTTTCAAACACTGCCTGGGTCAGAGGACTCCGCTATGGGAAGCATTTGAACTCTCAACATTGAAACACTCATGAGCTGAGGGTCCAAGGTTGCTTTACAACTTTCTGTGTATTAATCATTTCTTTTTAGCTTGACAAGGATATTTTTTAATATACCAGGCTTTATATAAAATGTATTCTGCAAGACTATTTTGATCAATGAAAGCTTACGTTACAAACTGTCATGCTGAAATGAAAAGAACATGTTTTGTTGCAAACTTACTGCTCAGAGCTCATGACGATTCTGCTGTGGTGAAGTGATTCTACCTGCACACCAAAGGCTATTTACATGACCCACAATTGGGTTAGTAATATTTAGTGATTCAAGAAAAGTTAAATTATGGTTGTTTCTTCTAAGCAAATGCAATGTTATGCTGATTTACCTATTACATGAACTCAATACAAAGTCACAAGTACATACATTATACTGATTATAAGTATGAAATAAATTCCTACTTCTTTTGTGTAGAAAAATCAATAAGGTTAACTCAGTTAAAAGGTAAATTTTAATTAGCATGTTAGATCTTATCCTTAACTCTGTAACTCCTTAATTCATTGCCAGGTTATGAATTAAAGGGTTTACTTCTTAGGTCCACAGAGCTGCTGCATTTTTTCCCCAAAGAAAGACCTCAAACAAACATGAGCAAAGGGGCAAAGCAGAAATAAGAGTTGGCTTCATGTTCTAAATTTCAAATACCCAATGTGGCTAACTATAAAAATTATCCTCTTTTCTATGTCTGTGACACAACTGACTTTGATTCTGCACCCCTTTAAAATGAACAAATTAGTATATTTAAAAGAAGTGGTTTCAGATATCTGTGTTCCTGAGATTACACATTTTTTATTTTTCTGCGTTCCTTCGATGGGTAAATAAGTGGATGTGCCCTCATCTAGCATTCCTAAGGCTTTCCTATGAGTCAAAAGGAGGAGGAAAGAGGAACAGGGGGAGGAGGAACGGGAGGATGGTGAGGGAAAAGAAAAAGGTACAAAAGCATTAGAGGCTTCCATCATTACCAAAAGTATTAGCTCTGCACAAACTTCGCAGCTCTCATCAGCATGATCTTTTTAAAACAAAGACAGGTACTAGTTGTTAATAATGACCACAGGTAATCATATCTTTAATGTTTTATGTATTTCCTTATAAGAGTTACAAGTGTGAGGCTGGAGAGATGGATCAGCAGTTAAGAGTACTGGCTGCTCTTGCAGAGGATCCAGGTTCAATTCTCAGCACCTATATGGTGGTTAATCGTCCATAATTCCACTTCCAAGGGATCTGATTCTCTCTAACCTCAACAGGCATTGCACAACAGTGGTACATTTACACACATGCACACAATACCGCATACACATAATAACGAAAATAAATAAAATAGTTTTTAAAGAGTTACAAATGTTTTAAAGACAATGTATCCCCTAATGACCCATTATATTTACCCACAGGCAACATGGAATGTGACGTACAAAACACTACATTTATCAAAATCAATGAACAGTCAACGAATCTAAAACCATTCATCAAAATGTATTTATAAAACTGTGTTGTCATTAAACCATTGAGAAACAAAAATAGATGTGATTCTACCTCTATCACAGACTGGAAACTAAAAGGAAGTATTTCGCTCATATGCGCACAGAAAAAAAATTATAGATAAAGTAATATATTCTCTCTGATGTCCAGATCTGTGTTAATCAACTGAAGCCTCAGTCATTTTCTCTTTTAATACCTCTCCCCCTCTACCTCAAGAATTATTCATTCTATCCAGATATATTTGGTCTTCTCAAGAAATGTATTCAGGTAACTAATCTCCAGCCCAGCTTTGGAGAAATTTATTTTTAACTTCAGCCAAATCCACTGTTTTAATTACAGAATTCACTGGTTTAATAAACCCCCTCCACAACACATTGCTCAAAGGCTTTTGTCAGCGGGATTCTGAAAGCCAGATCTCCAAGGCAAAGGATTCCCTTTCCAGCAGCACTGCCGCTATTTAAGTGGAGTCTGCAGAATAGAGCTGCAGAGACCCTGAATGAGCAGAACCAGCTGAGTTCTTTTAAACAGATAGAAGAGGCCAGTTCAAAGTTCTCTCAGTTGTTCCCTGCCCATGAGCAGTGTCCAAATTCCCTACCCAAAGGGAAAGTGTGCAGTAAGAAGACACTGGCTGCATAACTACAGGTCTCCACAGAATGGGCATCAGTGTTCTGATTGTGTAAAGTCTGGTTGACGAATCTGGAGCAATTCAAACATTGTGATTAAAGAATGACTATCTAAAACCTCTGCATGTTTACATGAAGGATTATAAAGGCATTGAATGATATTCAAGGTTCGTGTTTAAAAAGCAAGCTCTGAATCATTATAGGAACTGATTGAAAGAAGAAAACGTTTTTGTTAAAAATAATAATTATCTAGGATGCTAATTTGTAAGGGAAAATCCAGTTGTAAGTGAAGTTTGTCACCAAGTTTCAGGTGATTTTGTTTTTTTATCATTTAATGTTTCATATATTTAAACCTGGAAGGAAAGGATTAATGTAATACCAAAAAAAAAAGAAAAGAAAAAAATTAAGCATATTATATATGAATACATAAAAAGCATATTGTAAAATATAAGAATAAACATGGAATTAAACCTTTACCTTTAGTTTGTATTTTTTTCTCAGGCTTTCCTTGCTTTTCGGTCTTTTCTTTGAGTATTTCTAGGAAAACGTAAAATTTATAATTTAAAAAACTGAAAAAGTATACAATATAAACTATCCTGGCAATATAAAATTTAAAACTCTATAGAAAAATGTTTTTATAGCTTTCAAGCTTGCTTATGGCTAAAAGAGTTTTGTAATACATTATTACATATAATCATTTGTTTATTGAAATAAAAGAAAAAATTGGAGCCATCTTAAAACCAATTACTTCAAAAAGTATAGAAATTCACATTGACAGAAATGCCATCAACATTTTTAGTAGTAAAACTGATCACAGACTTATAATTGTGTTTTATTTCCATTACTCTCAATATACTGAGAATCTTTAATAGGAATGTCATTTAGATTTAAGAAAGCTTAATTTTTTACATATTAAATTAAGAATATGTGGGACTGGAGAGATAGCTTAGAGGTTCAGAGCACTGGCTGCTCTTGTAGAGGACTGAGTTTGATTCCCAGCACTCACATAATGGCTAACAACTATCCCTTAGTTCAATTCTGGGGGATCCGATGCCCTTTTCTGACCTCTAAGGGTATTGCATACACACTATGCACTTACATGCATACTAAAGACCCATACACATGAAAAAAATTTAAAATTATAACTTTTAATGCTAGGAGAATAATTTGTGAAATGAACTGTAACCACTAATATAAAATATATTTCAGAAATATTAACTTAAAGCTGTGTTTATAACTGCCATCTGCCATTGCCTTTAAAGAATAATTATGCCAAGCATATATGACACATTTCATACAATAAATAAGTTTACTATTTTTTCTAAGTATTAGATTTTAATGAGTTTATTCTATTTGCTGCTTGGTTATATATAGTAAAACCTTAGAAAATGAAGTTAATTTGAACTTACAGTTAAATTGGACAGAATTAAATTTAAGAATGATTTACAAACTATGATTGCTACCTCCAAACAGTGATTTAATCTTAAATATGTTTATTTCCTTAGAAAATATTAGTGATGTTCATTTACTTATCATAAATTTTATTCAGCATATGGTCTGAGATGTCAGTAATTACTGCACACATTTAATATTATCATGTTTAAATTTTAATGTTTATAATAATTCCAGAAGATTCTTCAATCAAGATAAGCCATGCAAAAACCTAAATGTCTTCGGAAATGATAGCTACTGAATCTCACTTATTTTTCATAGAGAGATATTCACTATTGTGAAGTGTTTCTTCTCTCAGATTCCACCATTAATCAATTGTTTAAATATTCATAAACATTCCTCTACCTTCCTCATCTACCTTCCTGTCAGACCAATGCAATTTAGGTGAAGTGTTCATTCTTCTCTTCCAAAAACAATATGCAAGGTTTCAGGTAAGAACCTCTGAAGCGTCTTGGCCACTTCTCTCCTCCTGACATCTCACTGTTCTGTTTCTTTCCTAATACCACTTCAGTAGGGCTTCTCACCCTATCACTGCGATCTTTTTAGACTAGGTGAATCACGATTTGTGATTACTGTGGGATATGTTTTGCCTTCAAGTATATTTAGCTTCCTGTCTATTAAATGTTAGTATTGTATATACATTTTTATTTCCTATATGCATCTTTTAATCACAATAACAAAAAATATCTTTAAGTGCTAGCAAATATTTCTGTAAGATAAAATGAACTCCAGTTGAGAATCAGTGCCCACATAATAAGGAGACTCAACACTTTATCACTGTTCAGAACTTTATAGTAGACATCTGTGAATATTAGACACATGGTATGTAGCTAATTCAATTCAATGCATTTCCTAAGAATAAAGTACACACTAGATTATGAAGACTCAAAACAGAAAGAAATATAGTAACTCATTAATAATGTTTCTAGTAATCACACTTTGCTATGGTACTATTTGGGACAAACTACCTGGGATGGTTTTATTGATGGCTATGCTTTTCTCCAAATTCCTCTAAGCTGTATGAAGAAACATTAATGTAGGAGTTGCTTCAAGGTATAGTAAATATCATTTAAACACTTGATCAGTTATTCATAAGTAGGAAAAAAATTCTGGATAACCTGAGTGGCTTGTCTGATTCTCTGGAGAACTTTGAAAACAAATCTGAGTTCTCCAGAAAAGGCTAAAATAATTGCCTATGATCTTCCCTTCCTGACGACCTGTCAGACAGCTAACTTGCTATTACTAAGTGCCAGTTCCTGAGAATAAATTTCTTATCATATAAGTGGGTCTTCATAATCCTCTGTTTCTCTATTTTGGCTCTAACTGATGTATTGGATTAAATATTATTAAAATTAATTTTATGATTTTGCTTTATCATTTTATATGTGACTAATTAGAAACTTTAAGTGATATGTGTGGACTGTGTTACATACCTACTAGATTATGATCACGTATTCCTAAGGAGAGCACATGACCATTTTAAAATCTTAGGTCAATCAGAGAGTTAGTTTTTTTTCAAATGAACAAATTAAACATACTTGAATTTCTTCCCTGTGGATAACTCTCTGTTCTCCTCTGCCTATGTAAACTGATAGACAATATTCAGGTAGGAACATTGTATAACTCAAGCCCCTCAAATAACTTAAATGCCAAACATTTAAAACAGGTTTTGGAAATTCTAAGGGAATGACCTTAAAATATCTTTCTCCCTCCTAGAAGGCAATCATTTGAACACAAAAATGGAAGGAAATTTTCAAAATTAAAAATTTAAAGTACATGCTACATTCAGTATAGCATTTGACTAGACTATAAGGTATTCAATGATAATATTCTATTTTCCTTTAGAGGGAGGTGTGTCCATTTGTGTGCATGTGGGTATTCTACAGACACCTGCAGGCCATTCAAAGGAGGAAGGAACCCACATGGAAAGGATCAGCCTGAGTTATATTCTTCTGCATGATTTGGTGCTGAAAGTCATCTGCTTAAATAATCTTATCCATTCTTCCTAGCCTAATATAAATTTGGGGAATTACAATGGGCAGAAATTATGGCTTCTAGGGCAAGATAATCCATAGTGGTCCATAACAGACATCTCTCTAAGGTGAGTGGAAGTTTGTCCATCACAGCTCAGATGAAATTAACCCTAAAACAGAAGGCACATAACATACAAGTTGATGCACTTATTTTTCTTAAGCAAAATAAAAACAAATAAAGCTGAAGCACAACTTCAAAACTAACAACATTTCAGATAATTTCCTTTCTGTGAAAAATGGAGAAAACATAACCTACTTGTGCAACTCACAACTAGCTTAAGGATAAAGCCCAATATTTTCTCTTCCGAATTTTGTATCTCAGTCTTATACAAATTGAGTGAAATTCCACTGATCTGGGCAGATTCACTCAGCTTTTCTATAAACAGAGTTACAGATTTTTAAAAAAATCAATAAATTCTTCACAGATCACAAGGAAAATAACAATGACGTTCTTGGAAAGATTTTCTTTTTGGTTTTTGCAGGAGAACATCATTAAATTTGGGGTATCAAGTTTAATTACATCTATTAACATTTTTAGAGGCAACTCTGGACAAGTACAGCTAAATTAGAAAGGGTCTACCTACATCTATATTTACTTGCTCACAGAGGACAAAGTTACTTTATGATTCAAGCCCAAGGTGAAGTTAGATATTTCACTGCTATGTTATTGCTGCATTGCATTTTCCTGGGGGATTGGATTCAATGACTGGTGTCACTGTCTGTAGCTATCAGCTGTCAGAAGATCCAGTGAAGCCTCCACATAGTGTGCCAGTTCTGTCTCTTTATACTTTAGCCAGGAAATGATGATGATTGCAGGCTCCTGTCCAACTGAGTAGCAGCATGTTACCTATTTAGACTTCAGAAAGATATTTTGTCATACATAGATGATGTCTGATTCATTACCTTCAATTGCTCATTACAGCCAGGAACGATTTGTAGATTATTAGAAAATAATTTTAAAGATTCATGTCATTAAAATCAGGGATTTAATGTCCTATGGTGTCCAACCAACTTCAAAGAAGAAAATCCCTTGTGTGATATTAATACTTGCATTTACTTATGTAATAAATTTCATAGAGGTGAGTGCCTCTGTGTTGTGTAACATGAAATTGATGCACAATTGACACAAATCTGTATTTAAAATCATGACACTCTTTAAGGAACAGTTTACTATATGTACACAAGGAACAAAGAGGCTGGAAATCCTTGGTCACCTCTAAAAGTAAGTGCTTCAGAATTAGATAAAAGTCAAAAGTCTCTGAAAAGTGCTCAATCTCAGCACAAGGTTGAGTCATAGTCCCTTTTTGTTACTGGAAAATCCTAGGCTTTGGGGTTTAGAAGGTAGAGAGGTCAAAGTATTTCAATCCAGTTGAATGATTGTTGATAAGTGACGAAATTTAATTTGAATTCTGAGAATGGAATAACATAAAATAAAACAAAATTAATAAATGACCATCTTCTGAATGTGTAAGAAACAATGAAATACATCTCCTGTTCATTCTATTGGGTCACAAGTAGCCTTGACTAATAGTGAAAGGCCATCACTGTTTCACTGTATCAGAAATGCTGTAAGAGAAAGGCAAGTGAAGTGCATTGCCTGTGCGTGCTATTTTCTTTTGTGTGTGTGTGTGTGTGTGTGTGTGTGTGTGTGTGTGTGTGTGAGAGAGAGAGAGAGAGAGAGAGAGGCAGGGTCCCTCAGTAACTCCAGCTGGCTTGGAACTTGCCTCAGTGACCAGACTGACCTGAACCACACAGACTGTCACCTGCTTCAATTTGGGTATTTCCTCAAACTCTCAGACTCTTTTCTGATTTGTGTCCCTAAATGTCCTTCAGTATGAGTCCATCCACTGGGCACACACCAAGGATCCCATCCCTGTAAGACACTGTGTTTCCACCTCCCAGCAGTCATCAGTGCCCAAAAGTTCTTTACGTTGGGTTGGGATATCTTACCTCCAAATGTCTCTGGGATTTTGTCGGGTATGAGCCTGCATAGAATTTGTGCGTGCTGTCACCACTGCTGTAAGTTCATATGAGTAGCTGACCAGCTGTCTGGAAGACTGTTTCCTTGTGGTTAGCCACCCTCTCTGGCTCTTAGTGATTTTTCTGCCTCCTCATCTGCAATGATCCCTGAGTATTGGGAGGCAGAGGTTTGAAATAAGTGTCCTATTTAGGAAAAGCACTCTGTGGTCTCTTGTTTGCTCCACATTGGCCAATTGTGAATTTCTATGTTAACCACCATCTTCTGCACAAGAAAACCTCTCTGGTGAGAGCCGAGAGACTAATTCTATATGTATAGGATGCATTGAAGATGTGTCACTTAAGGTTAAGCATTTCACAGACATTTATTCTCTGTTTTTGACCAGTTGTAAGATTCATTAATAGTACTCCTCTTTTGCAAACAGAAGCCTCTTTGATGAAGGATAAAAGGTACAACTGTCTGTAAATATGAGGATGCATACATAGCTAGAATAAAGTAGGAAATTAAATTAGGCTATGGATGTGGCAAAAGTAGTTTTTTTTTCTAAGATCTATGACCTTTCCAGTTATACATGAATGAATGAAATGGCGAAGAAAATTCAGGACTTGAAAAGTAAAATTCATTCAAGAAATAGAAATATTGAGGAACACCCAAGCTGAAACGAAGACATAACTGAAGAACTTAACATACTGATTTGAAACAACAGAAAAAACATCACCAACAGAATTAATGAAATGGAAAGGAAACTATCAAAACTGAATGATGACACTTGAAGAACTGGATAACACGTGCAAAAAATACGAAAAATACAATTAAGAAAATACAGTAATGCAATATGCAGGATGTGTGGGACACCATGAAAAGACCAAATTTATGCATCATAGGCATAGAAGGAGAAGAATCTCAAGGCAATGGTATTATCCAAATCTTCAACAGGATTTTAGAAGAAAACATCCTTAAATTAAGGAAAGACATACTCATACAAATGCAAGATCACAGAGCACCAAATAGACAGGACCAGAACAGAAAGTCCTTACAGCATATCATAGTAAAAACACTAAATGTACAAACAAAGAGAGAATACTGAAAGCTGAAAGTAAAAAGCAATAAGTCACATGCAAAGGGAAACCCATCAGAATCACAGTTAAGTTTTCAGTGCAAACTACAGAAGTCAGAGGAACCTGCACCAAAGTCTTTCAACAAGTTCTAGATGATCATAGATGTCAATCCAGAATACTTTACCTAGGGAAACTATCTATCATACTTGGAGGAGAAAGAAAAATCTTTCATGACACAAAATAATTTATGTCCACCAAACCACCCTATGGAGAATACTGGAAGCAGTATAAAGAAAGAGATGGCCATATTCAAGATGTTACAGAAAGAAACCAAATGAAGGTATCTTTTCTGTTTTTTTAACTGTAAAGTATAAGATGAGAAATGATGAAAACTATAGATATTATGTTATTTTTCATCTCTCACTTTAAATTTCAAAATGTTAATTAACCAGAAAACCTAACAATCCCTACTTATCAATGAATTTAAAGAAGTCATACTATTTAAACATTGGTTTTGTGCTGTGCTATTTAATGGAGATAGTTAAATACACTCTTCTTTATCAAACTGCTTTATGTTTTTTATTTTATTTTTAATATGTTATGCCTACATGCATGTAAGCGCATCAATGTTGTGCAATGTTTGTGGAGGCCAGAAGAGGGCACCAGATCCCCTGGTTGTGGATGATTCTTAGCCACCTCGTGGATGCTGGGATTCAAAACCTGGGTCTTCTGCAAGAACATCCAGTGATCTTAACTGCTAAGCCATCTGTCCAGACCCTCAAACTATTTCTTAAAAGTACAATATCAAACACTATGAGAAAATTTTAATTCATAGAAAACAGAGAAGCCAATATAATAATTTATGAGCGTTCTGAGAATAAATAAGAGTCTTGGTTTTAGATTATTAATCCATGATTACAATGATGTTTAAGTGATTATTTTAATAATCTTCATAATAAAGATGCCATAAATCTATGACTTTCTAACATAATTTAAAATGAATTTTGATAAGATAAAATGTACACACATAAAATCTATTAAAATAATTTGGACAAAAATATTTTAATTCCTGGTATTCATTAAAATGCAGTTTAGCATTGAAGATAATTAACAGTGGAGTCAATGTACCCAGTTAAAATCTTATTCCTATCATTTGGGTGAATTTATTTCCTCATCCATGAAATAAGATTAATAATATACTTACCTCATAGTTTTCCTTGAGCATGAAAGTGACTCAGAATTCAGATGATTTAAAAAATCACCTGGTATAAAGTAACCATTGTATGAATGTTGCATCTGTTTCTATGACAGTATTGTCTTGTTTCTCAATAAGTAGTATATTTGATGACATCAAGAATCATGTCCACATTAGAATTTCAGTACTTAACAGGATGAGTGACAGAAAATAATGGCTTGATAAATACATATACTATATGAAAAAGTTTTAGTCTTTGACACTATAGATGGTAGATTTTATCTTACCCATTTTTCATGGTACAATGAACATAAATAACAATGAAATTAAGGACATACATTTAAATGCATAATATTTCACTCAAAAATTTATATAAGTGAACATATCCATGATAAAATGTTGAAAATTAAGCATCATAGCTACTCCAACAGAAAGAAATAAGAGCAAGATCTTAAACTAGAATGTGTCCTTTCACCTAGTTAAAGGAAGGGACACAAAATCTCCAACTTCCCCACTCAAATGTGAATCTTTTATCTCCCTGGTTAGATACCATTTTTTAGCATTTTCTAATGATGACTAACGTGGTTAATACTTCTGCCTTCTCTCTTGTCTAATAATGTTTGCTTGCTTGTTTATGGTATTTCATATACAGAAATTGTAAGATTTGGGTATTTGGTAAATATATTTATGCTATTCATCTGAGAAGACAATGTCTACATACAAAATACCTGGGATGGTTCAAAGTGTAATTTTCAGCTGAATGGGGAACTTTCAGATTCTCATGCTATGTGTTCTGTGTCCCATAGAAAGCCTCCAGTCTATCAGTAGACTGAAAGTTCTCCAAATTTGAAGTGATTTGATTTGATTCTCTTTCTATTAAGTCTGCTTTATTGTCTCAGAACAAATAAACTCAACACCAATGGTACTCATCACGCCAACAAGTGTGTCTAAAGTTCTCTAATCTGGACATTTTGAAATTTGGGAACAGAGGCTGTGGATACCAAAGGTGGCAAGGTTTCCAGTAGCAACAGTACAAATAGAACCAAAATTAATGGTTGTAATAAATGATTCCTAATAATTATCTTATTTTTTGTTGGGTCTGTTATTTTTGGTTGTGACAATTTTTTATGTATTTATAGTCATTACAAAGCATATGCTGAGTAAAATATTATAACTGTGTCTAAGTCTTATGTGCCCAATTTAAACATATACTTTATCAATATTACACACTATTAATAAATTCAAAATGTTATCAGTTTGAGTTCAGAGATGATATGTTCAAAAAATTAAAAGGATAATATCAGTTACCAAGGCAACTCTCATGATTCAAGATGACAACAGAGTTTATTACATTATTATGAGGGTTGAACATTTCAAAGAATGACTTTTTCATTGTTTTCTTTAGATAACTGATAAGCATCAAATAAGAGAAAAATGCCTTCTTATAATATCCCTTTTTTAATATTAGAAGACATTTTTTCAGAGGAACATAAAATGGCTATCTGTAAGACTCCAAGTAATATTAGGACACAAAAGATTAATTATGATAAATGACTGAGCAAATGTAATTTTTATTGACTAATTAATAATGCTAAGGAAAACTATTTTACTGAATTTTCAGTATTTAAAACAAGTATATGGGGGAGAAACCTTGTTGATTGTTTATCTGTGTTTGTGTTTCTTCATTTAGTCTAATATTCTCTAGTTCAATCCATTTACTTGCAGATTTCATAATTTCATCTTTTCTACTGATGAGTAGAACTCCATTGTTTAAATATACTACATTTCCATTATCCATTCATTACTTGAGGGGTATTGTAAAGAGAGAACAGCAACAAACATGGCCATACAGGTATCTCTACAGTAGGGTGGTTCCTTTGGGTATATACCAAGAAGTGGTATAACTAGGTCAGATGGTAGATTCATTTGAGAATTTTCCACACTGTTTTCAATACTGGTTACACAAGTTTGCAATTCCTCCCGCAGTGAATGAACGTTCCCCTTTCTCTCCATCCTCACCAGCATCTAGTATCTTTCTTTCTCGTGCTCTTAGTCAGTCTGACTGGGGTAAGAAGGAATCTGAAAATGGTTTTTATCTGCATTTTTCTAATTGATAAGGATACTGAGTACATTTCAAGGTGTTTCTTAGCCATTTTAATTTTGTTTGTTTGTTTGTTTGCGAGCTCTCTGTTCAACTCTATAGCCCATCTTTATGGGGATCCTTTATTTATTTATTTTTTGTTGTTGTTTTTTTAGTTCTTTGTATATTCTGGATATTAGTCCTCTGTCAGATGCACGGCTGATAAAGATCTTCTCCCACTCAGTGGGTTTCCGATTCCCTTCCTTGATTGTTTCTTTTGTTGAACAGAAGCTTTGTAGCTTAATAAGTCCCACTTATTAATTGTTGACCTTAATGCCTGAGCAGCTGATGTCTGGTTTAGAAAGTCCTTTCCTATGCCTATATCTTGGAGGGCACTGCCTATCTTTTCTTCTAGCAGTTTCAGAGTTCCAGGTTTCATTTTGAGGTCTTTGATCCATTTGGAGATGACGTTTGTGCAGGGTGAAAGATAAGGGTCCAATTTCATTCTTCAGCAGGTGGTGATTCAGTTTTGCCAGCACCATTTGTTGAAGATGTTGTCTGTCCTCTAAGTGATGTACATTCTCTCTACTTGACAATTGTAGCACCAATTCTCTATATATGAAAATATATCTTAGTGTCACACCAGGAGCCAGGAAATGGAAAGGATATACGGAGGTAAAGGAAAAGAAAGAACCCCAAAAAGGGAAGTAGAAAGGAACATATATTATGGGGGGGGGGGGGGATGGGAGTGTGTTCATCAGGGAGAAGAGGAGGTAGGAAAAGGGAGGAGGCTATTGTGTTGGGAAAAGGGAAGTCAGGAGACGGGGTGGTAGGGGGGTGTTTATGGGGTGAGGGTAGGGATAAGGGAGCACTGGGACTGGGGAGGGAGGAGGGAGGTCAGGTTGGAGGAAAAAGAGCAGAGAGGAATAAATCTTGGGCACTAGGGAAGCCAGAGAGAAATGTGATGACCCTGAAACCCCTGAGAAATGCACGTACAGTGTCTAAACATTAGTGCATATGTATACCTTTGGCACAAAGCGCAGTGCCTGACAGAAGTGACCTCTTTTTGAGTGGTTCATGAAACTGGTCCAAGAGACTTCAAAAATAACACAGGATATTGCCAAAACTCTTGGCTATCTTCCAGAACTGTAAGATAAGATAGGACATACTCTGGACACAGGACTTGGAGCAATGGAGCAGAAACTGACTTGGAAGGCTTCTACCTGAAGTTTAGCTCTGCTAAAATTTATTATCTGCTAGATGATAATACGCGAAGTGCTAAGGGAGAAAAAAAAAAATCAATCAGCAGTCCAACCCAGCCCTAAAGCCTAATAACCATAATGACTAGCACAGTACATTACCTGTGTGGTAAATACAGGGTTCTCTCTGAGTTTTTTGTTTTTTGTTTTCTATTGGTTCATTCTGTGGCAAGTCCTGCTTTCTGACCAATAAGGAGGCAGGAAGGTGGGGAGAGAGAGACAACACAGTGGTGAGTTCTGGGGAGGGGCACGGATTGAATCCACGTGGGAAGAAAAATGCCGCAGCCCCAGGCTGACGTGGAAGGCCAAGACTCAGAAGGCAGAGTTCCTACAGTCCTAAGAATCATGTGAGTGGGAGCAAAATTCTGGCCGGGAATGGACTAAGAGCCCTGTGCCCAGCTGCGGTGGACTTTATGGGCGGGCCGCAGGTAACCAGTAACTTTGTACATTGCCCTAAATAAACCAGTCTCTCTAAATGGAAGATCAGTTTCCATTTTATCCAGCCAGAGTAAGCAGACCCCGCCGCTAAGGCGTGGAGAATAGATTTCATGAGACACTACCTACATGGTTCAGTGGTGGCACTGTTATCTGGGGAGTAATCAACGGGTGTCTAATTGGAATTACAGTCCTCTCAATGGGCGCGAAATCCTAGGAAGAAGTGTAAACTCAGCCAAATACGCACACGGCTGGAGAAGACATAACTCCTAGATAAAACCTTATCTCTGTCATCTCTAGACAAAATTTCTTTGTTATTTATCAAGTAGATCTTCAAATTAACAAACGAGCATTCAGTACACCTTTCATCAAAGAAGGTTCTTTTTGTAACAGATGGAGACTACAGCAGAATCCCACCACTGGTCAGACAAGAGAATATATGTGTAAGAGATGCCACATATATGTGACACATCTACAGCTAACGCTCATGGACACAGCAGAATGAGCGGTAGAGAGAAAACGAATGTATCTTTCAACTTAGACCAGTGAAGCTTCCTTGTACAACAGAGTGTGATGCACACAGAAGGTCACAACTGACTATGTTTTAAAGAATAAGAAATTGCAGAGTGTGTATCCCTGGATAGGACTCATATACTAAGTCTCACCCACCCGTGCCTCAGGGAACTTTGTGAAAGGAGAGGAAAGATTGTAAGAACCATGGCTGGTTCATGACACAGGGAATCAGAGGCTTTCAGGCCACTGGAAGATTACACATGTGAACTTGTGGCAGTGGTGGCAGCAAGCACAGGACCCATGCCAACTCGATTAGTCAAGAGCCTAGAGTGGAGCAAGAGAAATGGGTGGCTGGCAGGTCCTAGACTGAGAACTATTGGAAACTCATTACTACTGGGTGAGGGAGAGTATGCCTTACTTATGATCTTCAGATAGGCTGATTAGACTCCAGTGGATGAATTTGCACTGAAGGACATCTGAGTACAAATGCTTGACTGGATAGGACTGGATAGGATGGTGGAATACATGAGGTTTGGTAGGGGGTTGGGAGAGCATGGATAGGCGAGAGGGTCTAAATTTGATTAAGAACTATTGTATGAAATGTAATGTATATAAGCCCAATAAAAATGGGAAAAAATCAAGTATAGCAAATATTTTTCAGTTATATCAAGAAATATTTTTAGGAAAGTGTACCACACCACTTCCTATTAATGAAGACTACAGAGGTATTTTTTTCTCCTCCTTGATGCACCTATTGCTTTTGGTTAAGTGAGCAGACACTGTAGAGGTGGTGGAAGCAGAATGCAAGAAGGGTTTTCTTCAGGTTATTCATGCTCACAATGTAAAATAGTTTGGCCTTCTAATTTTTTATATTTTATTACATGGTAAAATAAGTTAAAGTTTTTCAGGAAAAATAACAGTGCCAACATTGCATAGTAATGATACCTGCAGTCTTTCAAATTAGCCACACGGAACTGATACCCACCTAATTTCATTTTTTCCATAAATGTGAGGTTAATACATTTTTCAATTTAGGTTTGATTTTCTCCATCCATAAAATGAAGTACCGTTCCCCATGTGCATACAAACCGACAGATGGAAGTGATTAGAAATATCTTTATTAGATAAACACTGATAGAGTTTAGAGATACAGATGAAACTCTGCCTGTGTCAGTATGTGTGCTTGATTATTGATGATACCCTACACCAGATCAATATGGCTGCACATGAGAATCATTTGGGGAGATTTTAAAGGGTATTCTTGAGCTACAGCCCAATTTACAGTTAGCTTCTCATGGTGAGAAAACACGGGAATCTACAGTTTAGATAAGCTCTCAGATAACTTCAGAACCACAGTCAGAAGTGGAAATTACTGTCCAGATCAATGTTTCTCAAATTTTAATGCGCAGATGAATTGTCTGGAGATCTTCTTAAAATGCAAATTCTCATTCAGTCCGCTTACTTGGAGGCTAAATTTCTAAATAGCTCCCAGAGGGGCTCAAATAGTTGACCATATGCCATACTTTGAGTTGTAGAGATTTTGTCCAGATGAGATTCTTGATAAAATTTATTATATGACAACATGATTTAATTAGAGTCAGAAAATTTTTAACTAGAGAGATATTGAATATCCAACATCCTTGTTTCACAGATCTAAGAACTGGGAGCCACTGAGGTTAAGTGACTTAACAGTTACATATAAACTGCACAGGAAATCTAATACAAACACGTCCTCACTGTTTTCACCGGAGTTTATCTCGGTTATGTTTAAACTTTGGATATGTTCCAGAGCACTCATCAAATAAATCCAATGGACTAGCCCAATGTGACAGCAAAATTAATTTAATTTCATATTTTCATTCATTTTTGGTATTTTATTCCTCAGTAATTTTATACACAGTACTTATGACATATATCAAAATACATAGACATTCACTTATCCTCAATGGCTTCCATTACTGACATCAAGACATAAAATCCTTGATTTTCAGAAAGACTCTAGGGGAGACTAATAAGCATATTGGAGGATTTTAAGTAGTCTTTTATTGATGAAGGAAGGTAATTATATAGTTATATTACTTTATTTTAAAGCAGATTAAGATATAATCCATATGTTTTTCAATATTCCTGTTTAAAAGGTAAAGACTTATGGTTTCTAGTTGTTCTCTATAACCATAACTGTAGACAATTTTATGCCATTTTCATTATCCAAGAATCTCCATAACCATTAGCAGTCTTTTCCAATGTCCTGACTCCATACATTCTCTCCCTTCTGCTCCCTAGGGAATCTGCTTAACTCCACTCTGAGATTGTGACTTCATAAATCTGAGGTGAGAAGTAGTCTGAAATGACAACTAAAAAACAAGTGGCAGATGTGGACATCGGTGATTTTCTTGCTAGAATACATTATTATCACAACATCCCTTCTTGTATCACAGAAACATTTACCTTTCTCATCTCGGTGCAAGTAGTTTGGTGGATGCTACCCTGTCCTCTGCTTCCAAGATGAGTCCCAGACCTTCACTGAATATGTGTTACATCTTCCAGCAAGAATATGTTTCTCAGTCTGGGTCAATGAGAGTAAACTGAGTAAACTGAGTAAAGTGTCTTAGTAAAACATATTTGAGAAAAGAGTAGTTTTATCTCCTGGGCCACTATGATAAAATAGCTTGGGACTCAAGCTTCTGTTGATCATAATTACCACTAGAGAAAAGAGCCTGCCTGAGAACTAAGCTAATGAAACTTGGAGGAAATCCTATAGCATAAAGCTTTTTTTACATTATATTATAGAAAACATATATGAAGACATTCTTGAAGTCATTTCTGTTTCATATCTTGCAATCTCCATCTTCTGATCCAATGAAGAACCTTTTTTGAAAAGTCAGTTTGAATTGGATTTTGTTCTTTCACACAAAATAATGAAGACATCCGTTGAATCTGACACAAAGAGCTCATCACTGAAAGTACCTGTAGGAGTGATTGCTTCATTGTCAGTTTATCCTGCCTCACTTTCCTCTACCTCTTTCCTCTCTGAGGCACCTGCAACCTGTATTCAGTTTTCTCTCTACTTTGTCTTGCTGTAGTTATAGATTGCGTCAGTGTTTCAAAAAACCGGAAACAGCTACAAGACAACTAAACTTTGATTTGGCAGTATATGATTACGTTACTAGGGTGTACCTAGTAGCAACAGTCTGACATTATGTTAGCTAGCTTAATTCTTTGTGTTCTCTCTCTTCTGGTGCATATGATTTTCCAACATTTAATCTTCAGCCTGGCACAAAACTCAAAACCTGTCAATAAATATGGATATAATAAAAAAAAATCTGGCACATGACTTTAAAGGTTCACCTCTCTTAACTACCAAGAAAGTGATATAAGCTTCCAGATGGTCTAACCCTAATAGGGTCTTGAATATTTATGATGTTCAGATTCCTGGAATTTCCTAATTTACTCTGACTGCAAAGAACTATTCTAAATTTCAATATCGTAAGAAAAATTCACAATGAAAGAACTGAGTTCAAGCTTACCTAATAGCTCTTTTCAATCTGAGGAGCTTTAGGACAAGTTGAATTCATGACCATAGAGAAAATTTAATTTAATTTGTTTGTTTTAAATACAAGGGTCTCTTTGTTCCTCTGTTGTTAACATCATTCAAGTACAACCTTACAGAATACCAGGCTTTATATTTATGTCATGGTCATCCTTCAGCACATTTTTTTAAAAACTTAACTGGGTTTAGAATTACTATGGAAACACACCTTTGGATATAGGTATGAATGTTTCTAGAAAGGTCTAATGGAGCAGGGAAGATTCAGCCTGAATGAGGATGGCCTTATTCAATGAGTTGTGGTCCCAGGCCAAATAAAAACGGAAAAGGTAAGCTGAGAACAGGCATTCCTCTGTCTCTACTGCCTGACTGTGGAGGCAAGGTGACCAGCTGCCTTGCATTATTTCCATCATGCTTCCTTCCATGATGAACTGAACTCCTTCAAACTAAAGCCACAAGAAACCCTTCCTTCCTTAAGTTGCTTCTTGTTAGTTATTTGGTCACAAAAACTAACAAGAAAGTAACCAATATAGGAAGCAAGGAAATTAAACATAACTTTGAGGGTGTCTGGTGTTATACTGGAGGGTGAGTGATAAGTATATAATTCCTAAGATTGCTGTGTCTCTAAAATTGAAGGCCAGCTTTTCCTTTACAAAATCGGAGTGAGCCTAGCTCTGGAAGACCACAGTTATTCTTTCTTAACTTTAAAGCTAGATGTCAGGGAAAGGAATTATAAAACATAATTTCTTGTTAAAAGACTACCATTATCTTCTGAAATTACATATTTGAAAGGACATAAATGGTGTAATGATTATTCTCATATGCAGACATTATAGATAAAGGTTTAAGTAAGAAGGAACTGTAAAAAGGAGATAAGTATATCCATTATATTGCACTTAGAAGTGTTTGTAAAAAAAATTCAAAATATAACCTGCTAAAGAATTATAGTTTTGTGACTATTTACCTAATCTGATCAGTGAAACTTTAAATATGAATATGGAAATATGAACCAATCCTATTAGTTTTATAATATACCAATTCTTCATTTTTTGAAAAATACAGAAAATTACCAAGCTGCCAATGCCTTATGTCTGTCAGATCCCCCTTCTCAAATTCTCTCACTTGCTCCCTCTCTTTCCTCTATATCTGTGTCACTGAACATGGTTTTAATTTGGACTTGGGGAATTTATGGGTAATTTAAAAAGTTAAAATTTTTTTTGTCTAAAAATACTCATTTAAATATTTACCCTCAGCAATGTAAACCATGCAACACTCTGTTCTGTCTTTTTTTCCTGTCTATTTTACTCATTGATTCAAACTCTTCAACATGTTCTCAGGACATTTTAAGAAATAAAGTGCTCTTTTGTGTTGTTTGTTAATAATTTGGTTAAGATACACATGCTACCTTGATATCGATATTAGTAAATCATAATTTTCTGTATTTGCAATATCACATGAGATTTCCATTATGCTCATTTATGATGGTTACAAGGAAGTGACTTCCGTGGGCTCAAGTATTAAACACCTGATCAGTTGGTGTGCTGTTTGGGGACGGACATGCTGCCTTCACCAGGTGCAGCTCGCTGCAAAAAGCTCATCCAGGGATGCCGGCCTTTGAGAGGTCAGAGCTTTGTCCCACTTTAGATTTGCTCTCTCTTTGCTCCCCACCCCATCACGATGAGCTCTTGCTCTTCTGGAACTGTGAGCCCACATGAACTCTTTCTTGTATAAGTTACTTCAGTCATAGTGTTTTATCACAGCAACAGGAAAGAAAGTAACTAATTCAGTCATTTGTAATTTTCTTCAATAAACTTCTCTCACCAGCTTTTGAAGATAGCGTAAGCAAAGACACACAGGATCTAGTCCACCTAGCCCATTGCTTGGTAAGTTGAAAACTCCTGAAAAGCACAATTGAAACTTAAATTTGATGTCTGAGTTTAATGGCAAAAGAGGTAAGGCAGGTCAGTGCTCTCTAGAGTGCTGTGTAAGAACTGATCTCGTGGCTTGGCGGAGGCCGAGGCTTCTTGGATTTGCTCTCTCTCAAAACTCTGGAGTTATCCAGGAAGCCAAATATTCATAGACTGGTATGAAAAACCAGTCATCTTCCTCGTTTGTTATCATTTTAATTTTGTTAGAGCATTTTTGAAAACTGCATTTCCTTCCATGTTTGGGGACTGTAACCAATGTTTTCATACACTGAAAGTTGTAAGTGATGAAATTTAAAGACTGTGGCAAATGTTGACATTTAAAAATGAAATTGAGGTTAGCAGAGGGTATGCCACGTGCCTGTAACCCGAGCACAACGCCGGCAGAGATAGGAGTATAGGGAGCTCAAAGCAATCTTCAGCTACATAGTGAATTCAAGGCTAGTCTGAGCTAAATGAGCACTCATCTTTAAAAAAAAAATCCATAAACTAACATATAAAATGAAATATAAAATCATTATATTCCTTTAAAAAATTAGTTAATGGTTTTTAAACATTAAATGTTTCATTTGTACATTTATTTTTAACATTTGAATTTTTATGTTTTTTGAATATATGTTTTCATTCCACCTCACTCACAGAATTTTATTGAAAGAGTATAACTTTACTCTATGAATTTTTTAAAAGTTTAAAACATGTTTATAGATATGTTTTACATATTTGATGCATGCCAGTAATCTAATAATGTTAATTTAAAAAATAATCACATGGGAAATGTCAAATCAGAAAGAAGAGTGTTTTCACTAAAAGCAGATATTAATGTATATTTAGAAAATGACCTTATGATAGTATTTGGGATTCAATTTAAAAGGAAGAATAACTTTAAACTGATTGCTCTTTTTCTAGTCCCAATTAAAACAAATGTGCATGACCTGTAATTTCCTTAAATGACTCATAGTTCATTAGCAAAATGTTTGACTGTGTCGTAGTCAATATCTACCGAAGATCAGGTATAAATACACTCCGTTTTCGTCCTCCAGAAGTTTATAGACATATCTAGAGCTTCAAAACCTTTACTTAATGGCTGATTTCTGACTAGTTTTATCCTCTCTTTATGGCCAAGATACACTTGCTTTCTCCCCTCAACACTTTGTAAACTCACTGTTTTCAGGATGGCCTTGCCACACTGAAGCAGCACTAATTCTCTTCTTTTGTTATTGTAGAAATTGCAAATCCTCCAGCAAGTGGAGGAGTCACCACCTGCTCAGTCACAGATAATGCTGGATGTCATCCACTGTATGGACTGGATCTCACATTGACTTCACAGTCGTCTTGGCAGAGTATGTTCCTCAGAGTAGATAACTCAGGAGCTTGCCAATAGGCATGTGTAGAAGCATCAAAACGATCACAGGAGAATAGAGTGGTGGCTAGTTTTCCACTTGCACCAAATGCTCCTTGGGATAGTAACCTTGCTTCTGATCATCACCGTTCTAGAGATAGATTCTACTCTTTTCTGTAAAAATTTCTGGTGCTTTGAGGCACTTGGTCCAAATGTGTACCACTTTTTTCCTAGAAATACTGCACCCAACCAAGATCAATCACTAAAGTCTTGGGCTTTCCATACAAGGAATCCCTGTACAACACATCCAAGCACCCTAGGAAACTTCTCTCCCTGAGAATGATCCACTGACTGATATGGCTTTACCCCCAGGAACGTTTGCTCCACACCACAGGGACTATGTTTAACACTGTGGACACCTGAGCTGCAAAATGTTGACAGTAAAATAAAAAGTAATAAGAATGAAAAATTAAACCCAATGAATCTGCTGGTAGAAAGCATAAACATTATGGGAACCATCAGCCTTTGAGCTCTTTTCTCAGCTACAGACTCTTCCCTGGCTGATGAAATTCCATCTGACATTGGCCTGTATGTAAATAGAGATTCACAGGTCTGCTGAAGAAGGCATCCACTAAATAAACTGAAAAAACCCACAGGAAGAAATTTAGTTTTCCTGACTATAAACTGATTGCTCTCATAAAATAAAACTCTATATTTGAAATGTATTATTGAGATCATTTAAATCAAAAGAATTTGGTTCATGGTCCAAATTAACATCATAATAAAAGGAAAATAATTTTTAAAGGTGAAAAAAAACAAACCTTTTTTTTTCAAAGGAGGCTCCTCTATTTCTCCTAAAACCAAGAGAAGAAATAGTTGATTAGAAAACACTTAGCAAGACAGAATATGATTTCACTATTTACTCATTTTCTTCACTCATTTCTTTGAAATAAACTGCTTTCACCAATGATTCCTACGTTATTTTGCTTCCTAACTTCCAGTACGTAAGCTTTGTTTGTACATGTTCGCTTGGGATGGTTTCATTTTATGAGTTCAATAAAAGTGTGGCAGTGGTCCAAATTATGCATTATATCCCATACATCATATTAATTTCAATTTTCTCTTGTTCACTGTGACTTCTCACTGGGACCAAAACAGAAATAAATTAAGACAAAGTCATAGAAGAGTATCTAATGCTAAGACATTTCCCGTTAGGTAAGATCAAATAGATAATCTTTGATGAATAATATTGACCCTTACAAAAATGTCATTTAACAGACCAATTCACCAAAACATTGTCCTTTATTCACTCAATGTCAACTTATATACAGCTTGATTTTTTTTCTATTTACTTTTATTCATTAATATATCTGTGGGAGCTGCAAACTTTCTACACACTTGTCCTTCTTGTTTCTGTCTTCACTTGGTTCAGTTAATATATTCTTCTGATTGTGCTTTTATTAAGATTGGTTATTTGCTAGTTGACTGTGACTTACATTTATAAAACATTTACATGCTTCTTGGTTTTACTGTTTTTATTTCAATCTTCCTAGAGATAAAGTTGAAAAATTGCTACTTTCCCTCAAATAAACATATAAATGTGAGTATATATTGTAGTTTTATAGTTGTGTATAATAAGACTCTTTCTGCTATAATGCTACACTAATGGTACCATTTAATCTTGATATCTTTTCCATAATGGCAGATAAACTATAAAATTAAAACCAAATAGAGAACAATTTACTCTATTTGGCAGGTTATTGAAGTATTTTTCATACTCAGAAGTGAATTCATTTTGGTTTAGCTTACCCAAGTGCTCATTTGGGCTCAAACCTAAGCAAGCCACTGTCATAATATCTAATACTGGCTCTAGCAGTTGGAATCAGCTCTGGTCTCCTTGTACCTTTATCAATGTCCTCATCTGTATCATCATCGTCTTCATCACCGTCAGATGAGATGATGTCAGACAACAAAGAAAAGAAGCCATAGATCCAATCGGTGGTTTCCTCCACAGCCTCATTTATGATTTTTAAAGGGTCTGAGCCAATCTTGGTGATGGAGCTTGCTAAAAGACATAAAAACAAATGAAAATTTTCAGTTATTGCCAAAAATTTTAAGAAAAGTCTGTGGCTCTTTTTTTTCCCTGAATTTAAGTATCTTTAGGTTGTATTTTTGGTCCAGAAAAATAAACTCTATCTTGCAGTGCATGTGTATTCTATTATAAAGAAATAATTTGAACCAGGTATAGTAGCACATGCCTTGAATCCTAGTACTCAGGAGGCAGATGAAAGAGGATCTTGGTGAGATAAAGGACAACCTGATCTATGCTATGTAGTATAGCTAGTGGTACGGGGAGAACCTACTTGTCTCAAACAAGACAAAGCAACACCCCCCCACCAGTAATTTGACACGTATGGTACTAAGCATGACAGAGCTACCAAAAGAATTTCCCTTTTGTGATACTTACAAACTAAATAAGACTATGGGAAGCAGCCAAAGTTAGGAATCGGGGCTGGAGAGACTATACAGTGGTTAAAGGCACTGGTTGCTCTTGTAAAGGACCCAAGTTCGGTTCCCAGCATCTACATAGCGGCTCACAACTGTCTATAACTCCAGTTTCAGGGGATTTGATGGCCTCCTCTGACCTCCCCAGGCCTTGCACAACACTGGTGCACCTATATACATGCAGGCAGTACAGTTATACAGACAAAATAAAAATAATAAAGAATTAATTCATATGATACACACACATAGAATCTTATTTTCAAATTGACATTAATTTATGGATGGCCAGGAAGGAAAGAAATCATCACTCAGTTTACTTGGCAGCAATATGGATAAGATGCTATGTAAATCTTAAGTTCTTCAAGTTGACTAAACTCATTGTGGCTAAATGTGTGTGTGTGTGTGTGTGTGTGTGTGTGTGTGATAATTTGTGAAACATCAGAAAAAACTTGGAATTATCAAGGTAGTAATTAAATCAAGTTGAGACAAAGTTCGTTAAATTTAATCATTTAAACATCTTAGTATCCTAAAATTTTCAAAAAGAACTTAAACTTCTATTAGCTTTAATAGTTAGAATTAGGAAAACTGAAACCTAATTAATCATCTTTTATTATATTCTAAACATTTAACAAATGTTTCTGAAATAAAAGCTCAAATAAGAAAAAAATGTAAGCAGGTAAGGGATTTATAAAATGTTGCTCTGATTACAAGAAAATTTGATTACAAATTTTTACAAGAAAATTTATCTGAAGACAGAGAGGTTCTGTCTACGATCTGACTGAAGGGATGATCTACAAATCACACCTCATTGTCGATTAATGCTAGTTAATTGTGGTTATTTTTCTTAATTTTAAAGCAATTTTAGCTTTTCAAACCATCTTCTCCCTTTGATATTTTTAAGAGCTCAGAATGTAATCAATGCATTGCATCATTTAAAGGTTCAGTGCTCCAAAATGAGGCATTTGTTCTGATTGAAATAGGAAGTCTTTAGCAGATCTGAGCAGAAGAATGGGATGTTTGACGTTTTCTTTTCTGTGTTGAGAATTAAAGTGATGCCAGGCTGCAAACAGGCAAATTGTGAGGTGCCAAACGAGACGATATAGAGAAAATGACAGGGATGATTCCCCAGGGTGGTAACAGTTCATGTGATATGTCATCTAGTTTCCGATGTATCTGATGTCTAACATAATGTTATATGTATAAATTCTCTCATTTTTCCTGTGGAATGGTAGAGGAAAAACTCTAGGATAACATCATGGCTTGTACATGTGGGGGGTTGGGGGGCTGGGGAGAATGGCATCTACTGGACTGAGGGAGGCCTACAGAGAAGGCTTTAGTGTTGTTTGGTTTGAAGGGACAGTAAAGTAGAGAAGTAGCTGAGATTTAAACTTTTCACATTTATATTTACAAAAAGGCTTAGGCATTTGAAATTCAATCTGATCTATAAAAGACAAGTTGTACTTCAAGATAGGAACTTGGCAGTCCAACAGAGATGGAAGGCAATCAAAGCCATGACATTCAATGAGATCACAAAGAGAGGAGACTGAGACTGCAGTGTTTAGAAGAAAGAGAAATACACCAGAGAGACAGAGACGGGGATAAACAAGAAATGAGGTCTAAGAAGGAAGGAATCCTTGAGGAAAGAAAGGGGAAGAACACGAGATATGAAGAAAGAATCGAGAGTAAAAGCAAATAAGGAAATCAATGGAGAACAGAGTTATCGAGTGTCAAGTGAAGCTCTCAGGGCAAGAAAGGTATAGACAGGATGGACAGACATTAAGATTTAATGTTGAGAGTATCATCAGTGGCTTAAAGCCATAAATTTCAAAAGAGTGTATTCGAGACATAATGGGAGAAATTTGGAGGCCTTAAATATATTTACTGCCGATAATTAAGCAAATTGTGGAGAGAGACTGGGATACCAGTTTATTTTCTTTTGTTATCAGCATTATTTTTATTCTTCAAATTTTTTATTTATTGTTTTTATTTTATGTGTATGAGTCTGCATGTATGTAAGTGCACTCACGTTGTGCAATGTCCACGGAGGTCAGACAATGGTGTCAGATTTCCTAGA
Organism: Eospalax fontanierii; assembly: GCA_035773235.1. Lineage (NCBI taxonomy): Eukaryota > Metazoa > Chordata > Mammalia > Rodentia > Spalacidae > Eospalax > Eospalax fontanierii. Next base: position 37,688,763 of record CM069545.1, on the reverse strand, counting down.
CCTAGATTTAACAGATTGTTGTTAGCCATGATTTGGGTGCTCGGAACAAAACCCAGGTCCTTAACTTTTGAGTGATGTTTCAAGCCCTTGTTTTCAGCATTATTAATGTGGGAACAATAATTTTTATTGCTGATGTCAGCGAGTATGATCCCATAGAGAGAGAGAAATGATAAGGAAGAGTTTTCAGAGGAAACTTTTAATTTCATGGTATCTAGTGGGATGGTAGAATTCAATGTCTATATAATGACCCCAAGCTTTAAAAAGCTAGTGTTTGAGAATGACTCTCTATGAGTCATCGGTATTACACCTCTACTCTTTCTGCTTTATTTTGACGTATTCTTGAGGTTTTTCGTGTGATCAAACAATAGTGGCTGGAATGGTGAGATTGAAATGAAATCGAATTTTTAATGCAACTGAGAGATTTTTAAATAACTATACAGAAGACCCTGGCTTGAACAGGTACAACTAGAGACACATTCAGCACTGATATTTATACCTAGAGAAAGAATACTGCATATGAGATTTTAATTACTGGAATAGGTTAAGACTATTTCCTCATTCTCCTTTTTTCTAATTGGTGATTTAGGGACTTCACAATAAAATGCAACAAACTAGGAATCAATTTAATTAATCTTAGGGTTAAATTCACAAGAGGCACTTAGAAGCTCTAAATGTAAGACAGAGTCAGGCCAGAATGTTTTGTTTCCTGGCTTGAGACTAACCTCTGAGTTTCAACCATGTAGATGGCTTCCTTAAAAATTTAAAGATACATATATTTAAGTAAGATAGCACAGGATATTGATTTTCTCTTTTTTTCAGACATTATATTAAAGCTTTGTCAATAAGAAAAATATTAAACAAAACAATTGAAACTTCTATAGATGCTCTTTCAAAAGAAACATTCAGATAATCTCTTACCTTTCAGTTTTCAATGAGTTAAATCACACAGCCAACACTGACAATAGTTGCTCTTGCAGAGGACCCAGGTTCCAATCCCTGCACCCAGATGGTGTCTAACAACTATCTGTATTTTTGTAACTTCAGTTCCAGGGAATCCTATGCCCTCCTTTGACCTCTGCCAGCAATGCACGACATGGACAGGGTTGCACTTACACACATGCACTCATACACATAAAATAAAAATAATAAATAAAATATTTTAAAAAACTATGAAGAGAAAGTCTCCCAGTTGCACCTAACAGAGCCCTGCACCAGATGGCAAAGTCTGGAGTCTCAGACATTTGCTGACCCTTCTGCTCATGAGTCTCTGGTTCTTATTGGCTCTTCCATCTGCTCATTATAGTAAACTTCTTAACGTAAAACACTTAAGGCAAAGCCAGGGACCTGATTAATTCTAGATAATTAATTCAATTTTCACAATCATTTAACTCAAACATATGGCAGAACCTCATAAATGCAGGCTGCTAAAATACAATGGTGCCTTCACTTACTCCCTCTGTCCTCACACAAATCCTTGGCAAGGTCTGTGAGATCTGTTCACTGTTTTCACTGTAACTCATAAAATAATTAATGCTTGCCCCTTGCCTATCCTCCAAATTTGAGTCTAAGTATTTGGGCCTAAACTGAGAAAAGAAATTTTGTACTTGTCAGATATTATGCTTAAACAAAGAACAACCTATTTTACATGTATGTTGATGTGTGCACCTTGCATTCACTTTTAACTGAAGTAAATCTACAGATATTATTCCATCAAGACAATTATGAAGCACCAACAGTCTGTAATATCTTAAGTATAGTACAATTAGGATAATCCTATCTTTGCTATTTGGGTTTATGTAATTTTGGTATGTGATGAAAGTTCTTTCAAAGGATATAGAGGTTTGGGACTAGAGAAATGGCTCAGTGAGAAGAGTTCGAATTGCTTTTGCAAAAGGACCCAGCATCCACATGGCAGTTCACAACCACCTATACCTCCAGTTCCAAGGGATCTGATATTCTCTTCTGGCTTCTGTGAGTAAGATACGCACATGCACATACATACAGGTAGGCAACTTACGAAATTATGTTATAGTTTCTGTCTTTTGTTAAAGATAAATTTATAACTAATTTTGTTCTGTTTGTGAAATATTGATCAAGTTAAGAATGCTTGTCATTTAATGCATCCAGCATTACATGACACTTATCGTCCAATTAATATGAAATTAGTCTTTGTCGTGAAATCTAATAGATTCTCTTAGAACTTTTCTATGACCAAACAGAGCTTGGAATGTGCTTTGCCATTCTCCCTCTTTCCTCGAAGATGGGCAAGAAAAGTAAAAGTAATAAAACAGATATTTAAAATATGGATGCCCACTCTGTATTTGCATAAAGCAATGATGGTCTCTACTAATTTAATATAATTTTCATACCCACAAATATGGTTAGGGAATGAAAGTGCATATGAAATAGTTCCTGCAACAACTCTGGCAATTTTTATATTTGTCAATTGGTTCATAAAGATGAATCTAAGAGACATTAGCTTAATTTAATTATTTTTCTTTTGTTTTGGTGTTTGGAGGTATTCTGTTTTGTTTGTTTTCTTTTGTTTGTTGAGACCGGGTCTCCCAGTAGCCACAGATGAACTAGAAATGTAACTCACTACGTAAACCTGGCTGGCCTGGATTTTACAGAGATCTGCCTGACTCTGCCTTCTAATTTGGGATTAAAGGCATGTGCCACCATACCTGGCTTAATTTAATTAGTTTTTAAACAAAGTACATTGAATTACATAATCTTGTGCGAACTGAGAGATCTGAATTTTTGGGCCCTGGGCTTTCAACCTGGTAAGACATAGATATTTGAGAAGAAATAAACAGGAGAGGGTGCTTTTATGTGCACCACAGAATTCTGTCCTCAGTGTTTATTAAAAAGCTGTTTTAAAAGCTTTTAAATTGTAGCCTCATATAATTTTATAACAATTTCAGACAGAGTGGACCACCAGTCTTGAACATTTTTGCTTTATTTAAAAGAGGGAGAGCTGCTACCTTTAATTTTCATCATCATATTAGAGTTGAATACCCTTTTCTTTCCGTGATTTCATGGTCTTCTTATTTTTTATTTTCTTTCAAACTCAAAGTAAAGCCCAAGCTGGAGGAACAAATATTGCATTCAAGGAAGTTTTGATGACATAACACCTTTCCTCTTCTCTGAGTTCAAATATAAATTTATACCCTTCTACCAGAATATGGTCAGTGTTTGCTACAGGGTAAAAGGCATTCTTTCTGTTTTGTTTTTGATACAGGAATAATTGTGATGCTGATTCTGTTCTAGATACTACTAGGTATTTGGACATCTGACAAGTGATTCCATATAGAGACTGAAATTATCTGGAATCAGTTATCCTTACTCCAAACAAACACTGATCGGCACACAGAGAAATAAAGTTGGATTAGTTGTATTTCTCATATTGATCATATTAATCATTTCTAAAAGCCCATAATGGAATCGTGATAGTTTTTTTTTCTCTATCAGAGCAGTAGTATAAAAGTATTATTTCACTCACTTAACAAACACTCATTTAATAACTACTTGAGAGCTGTGTGGACTATTAAGGACAGAAAACTATTTTCAAGGAACTCACAAACCATAGAACAACCATATAATGACATAATTATAAAACAGAAAGACATAGAATTATGAAAGATTTACTTGAGGAATCTTTGAAAGCTTTTCAGAAAATTAAATATGTAAAATGATTCTTTAGCTATTAGCTAAAGGGTTTTCAAATAGGGACTAGGTCGGAGTAATTTCATCATTGCTCTGAGAGAAAAATAGCTGACCGTGATGAGAGTAGTAATACCAACAATATAGAATAAATTCTTATGTACAGAATACTAACCCTGTATTCTATTATGCAATGGTATTAAGAAATAAATGACCATTTAACAGACAATAGTGGGAAGTATAGTATTAATTTTTCATATATTTTACGTTTTGAAAATTATCTTATACTTTGTTTATTTTTCTCATTTTGTCCTCAGGTGGCCATACTTTTTCAAAAGTAAATGGAGGCCAGATTTGAGGCATTTATAATTAAGGTAGAAAACAAAGAATTAATTACAGTATAGGAAAGTAAAAGAGAGAAGAGAGGAGAGGAAAAAAATTGAGTTAAAAGAGACTTAAACTTGAAGTGCCTTATAGATCAAGATAAATAATTTTAAAATTTTCACAACTGAGAAATTTTTCAAATGCAGAAAAAAGTAGGCAGAATAGCATACAGCAACCGTAGTTCACTTGGGGTTTCACTAGAGAAGCAGAGTGACTATGAAGAAAAGGTGAATTCATTATTTGGATTTGATGTTCTGTAATTCATTAAGTCCATAAGAGGTATCTATTTCCACATGTGATGTTGGAATCTTAAAGCAGAAGAACTGTAGGGAAGATGCATGTTAAAGGAGCAAGGCAACTTACAATGGGCAAGGACTGGACTGAAATTTATGAACAGAACTTCCAGTTTGCACCAGACCTTTGAACTCAAAACTGCAGGCTCAGTTATGGCAGTGTCTTTTGTAATAAGCTGTTATCCTTCTTCTCAGAGCTGTCCAAGGAGTTGGAGAAACCAATGGAAGATCTGGCAGGAGCTGTTATTTTTGCAGGCATATTTGGTATGCCATGCTAAGCAGGTGAGCCAAGAGAGCAGCAACAGCATGTGTCCACAACTGTGCTCATCCCCTGCAATGACCTTCTAAGGGTGACACGTCTATTTCTCTGCTTGCCTCCTGCCTCCCTGATTTGGCCTGCGTGATTCCTCTTGCTCACACTATCCAGAACCATGCATAGGAAAAGACTCCAGCTTGTCAAAAGGAACACAGTACATTAACAGTTAATTATCAATATTTGCCGATTTTATTCTTCCCTTTCTCATACAATTTTCACTCCCTTTTGCCCAGTTTAGGCAAAGCTTAAATACAGACACTAGGTACATAAACACATGAGAACACGTGCCCATTGTGTAAGGATTTTCTGATACTCTTTTGTTGTAGTCAAAGAAAATGTTCAAAGTAAATGTTGCTGTTTCTTGTGTGCCAATCTGGAATCAGCTACTTCTAAAGAGAAGCTTTTATTGCAAATAGGATTTTGAAGGTAAAACATCTAGTAAAGGTGCTCGTTGCATGCAGTTGTGATGTCTTCTAAGCTTTTGGGATATATGGAATGTCAAAATACGAAATGCCAACATGCCATATGTGATCCAATTCCAATTAAACGTTGACAATACATCATATCCTCACATATTGGCTTCTATACTCATAGCGCTTTTCTTGTTTTGAAAATGTTGGTCCGTAATAATTTAATAATATAATCTTCCTTGTCTATAGTATACAGTCACCATTTTTAATAAAATGTCAAAATTACTATTTATTATAAAAAAGACTGAAATAAGTTTTAGATATGTGTTCATTCTGTTTATCTTGATCTATGTCACACTAAAGACAGACACAGACTTGTATCCTAAAGGCACTAAAATTAGGTATTTTCTGTGCCTATGTTAATTATTTGATGTAGCACTAATTTATTTCAATGTGATTCTAAATTTTAGTGACTACTTTTCCTTTTTGTATTTTTGATGAAAAAGTAGTAAGGCCCTAAAGTGAAAGTAGCATGAGTTCACATTAAAAAACAATGATGCTGTCTGCCCATCTGCCCCTGCTACATTCTCGTCCTCTCTTTATCTACCTCAGTTTGGTCTCTGTTTTTGTTACGTCATATACATATCAATATTTATGGAAAGAGATCTTGAATTTTAAACAAAGGGATAGTAAATTAAGATTTCTTATTTTATAAGTACTCTTGGTTTAAAATAAGAAAGGATTCAAGGGAGAGCTACAAATATACAAAAGAACGCCCTGGCTACTCTAACAATGCTGCATTAAACAAGGCAGGAGTCTCAGAGACCAGCTAGAATGCGTGGATCAAGATATACTACAGCCTTGTTCATCACAGATTGCTCATGGGTTGAGGGATGAGGGTAGCACAGGAGGAGACCTGTGCTACTGACCCCAGAAGATAGATAGAGAGACAAGTACTACACTGATCCATCTATGTGTGTTTCTGGAATGGTCACTTCTTTTAAAAAATTATTATACTATTTATCATTTTATGTGTATGAGTGTACTTTCTGCATGTTTGTTAGTGCACCTGGGTCATGCAATGTCCACAGAGTCAGAAAAAGGCATTAGATTCCGCTGGAACTGGGGTTCCTGATGGTTGTTAGCTGGGTGCTGGGAATCGAACTTGGGTCCTCTGAAAGAGCAGTCAGTGTTCTTAACCACTGGGCCATCTCTCTAGCTCCTGGAATGGTCACTTCATTAGAATAAAAAAATGGAATCTTGCTTACTATGGACTGGAGGGAAGTTAGACAGGAGATTCATGGTAATGAGCATAAAGCTTCACTTAAGCAAGATTAGTTAATTCTTGTTTTAAAAATTGGGAAGAAGGTAGCTGTCATATTCTATGTTTCTTCTACACAAACATGTTTGGAAAATAAATAAAAAGGGAAAATGAGAATGAAACTGGTTAATAAATTGGGTATGAAATCTAGAAGACATACCTGGAAAAAAATATAGTCAGCTCCATCATAATTTCTGAGTTTGATGCTTCAACTGAATGTATTTCAGAAGAGAAATCAGAGCGATCAGGATTAAACATGGAGATAATTGCCATTGAAAGTGAGTTATAGGTCAATTTCTGGGCAAGTAGATTAGTTAACAGGAAAATTATAATGCTGAAAAGCTGATATTTCTGTCCAAAATGAAAATAATTCTAGTGACATCCATGGGATTGAGGATACATGTTTTTAAAACATACCTTATATGCTTTAACTGTTTAGAACTCTATTCCTAGCTTTAGACTCTATTATCATCTCTGTTAATATTCTGACTATATGAGAGCATTGACCATACTAGATTGAGAGGCACAGGATGAGGAAAGTAGGCTAAATATAGCCTGTTTGGTAATGTGTTTGTCTTGTCTTGGATATATGATGTCATTGCCTCCATAACAGTAGAGCAAGGGGATACAGCTAACAGAAACAAATAAATCTGATGATGCAAAAGACACTTAGGAAAGTTGTAACGGGTAAAGTTTGAAGAAGGTATTGGTCATAAACAGTAGCAATGCTACAAAGTTTAGCCAAGAGAAAGATGTTAGGTGTTTGGCAATCCATTCAGTAAGATAAAGGAATAGTGAACATCATACCTGCCACAGCAATGCGACTTGGCAAGATGGACAGAAACTTAAAGACCTTGGTGAAAGGGACACAGGGAATTGTTTAAAAAAAATGCTTTGCCAAGTTAGAAAACACATAAGCATGGTTAGGTAAAAGAAACAGCAGAGGGGGAACTTCTGAAAGAATAAGGGAGAATTGACATTCGATAGAACATTTAAATTGAACCTTTATAGCCCTTTTATTTCTTCTCATAGGAACTTTTTCTAACACAGATATCTAGAGAGGCATATTCTCTTAAAAACAATGAATATTTTTAAATTTTACATCTTCATGAAGTGAGAAAAATTTAAAAATATGCTGTTATTTTTGTTTTATGTGTTTGAGTGTATTTCCTCCGTGTAAGTGCACCTGTGTCATGCAATGTCTGTGGAGGACTGAAGAGGGCATTGGATTTCCTGGAACTGGAGTTACAGATTGTTATCAGTTGCCATGTGGGTGATGGAAATCAAACCCAAGTCCTCTATAAGAACACCCAGTGCTCTTGACTGCTGAGCCATCTCTCCAGCCCCATGAAGTGAGAACTTCAAAAACTATACTATATTTTATTTTTATTTTGGTGAGAGAAAATTTGTATCCCTGAAATATTCATGTGTTGAAATCCTAATTCATGTGATAATATTTATAACTTGGGCTTTTGCGAGGGGATTAGATCACGAGAGTAAGACTCTTAAGAATGAAGTTAATGACTTCTTAAATAAATAGAAACCCTCCATAAAGCCAAGCACTCCTTCCAGTGGTGAGGTATGTCAAGAATATGTCTAACAGTCAGAAAGCATCAGGTACGACACCTGCTCATACTTAATCATGGAGTTCTCAGGCTCCAGAATAGTAAATAATAAATTATGCTCCCTAGCTTAGAGTGCTTCCCTGAAACAGAGTGAGAAACATTAAAAATGCAAAATAAAAAGTACAAAGTTCCTGAAATCCATCAGATTCAAAAGAAAACAACCCACTTCATTTACTTTTGAAAAAAGAAACTGACATGCTTGCAGATATTAGCTATTTATATGCTTTAATCAGCAATAAGATAAAAACAAAGAGAACTTTGGGTTGAGTTAATTCCTTTATTGACTGAAGACAGAGATGACTATTGCTTTTCTAATCTACATGTGAATACTCATTTTCCCTATTTCCCACTGTTTTCTTTTTTAAAACTTTCTTGGTTAAACATTTCTCACTCATTTTCACTTGAGTAACTTGGCATTCTGCACTTAAACAGAACCTTATAGAATTAAACGCAAGCATCCATAGTTAGATTTGTATGGCTAATTCAATATTTAATAATTTCACAAAACATTTCTCAGTTGTTCTCTGCTATCGCTCAACTGTTAACTTTTTCAGGCAATGAAGAAAATAACTGAGTGCAAATGTAAATCTAATTTCCCTCTTCTTCCAAATATGACCCCAGAGAGATACATTATTACCAGCAAAATTGTGTGCCAAATATTTAATCCTGGAGTTGGAGCCATGTGAAATAAAAGGCTATGTTTCCAACAAAAGTATGAACAATTTTTGGCTTCTTTTGTCCATGCTGTATCACTAAGAAACCATATTATCATATTATACTTTTAAAATAAGCATGTAAAAGATGAACTCGCTGATAAGTTATCCAACCTCAAGTGGTCAGCTCTAAGCACATGTACCTACAAGCAGCACTAAATGGACTCAGTAGATATTATATATAACAATTAGAATAAGGCATTCTTTGTGCCCTTATACTATATAACAAGGAATGAGAAAGCAAGTATTCATAGGTTTATAGATTTCCATGTATTTATTTCCAAACTAGAGTTCAACAAAATAAATGTTTTCTAGGTACACAAAGAATGAAAATATCACTTCAATTAAGAATCAAAGTATCATTCCAATTAAGCTAAATAAGGGAGTCTCAGATAGTCAAACATCATGTTTTCTCTCATTTGTGCATATTAGATGCTATAGATGCATGAAATCACATAGGTATTGATGATAGAAAAGACTTAACAAAGCAGACAAAAGAGGGGGGAAGAGGAGAGGATGGGGTGGGATGGGATAGATAGCCTTAGATATAAAAAAGCTTTAAAGTTCACTCCAATTGGATAATTTGATTAGCTATTAGGAGTTAAACAAACAAACAGACAAAAAATAGAAAAGGAATAATCTGGATTAGCATATCATGACAATTAGCATATCGTCACTGGTTTCATAAACATCTATTTCTTCAAGATAAAATTTAATTTTGGAGTTCATTTTTATATTTCCTCTTTTCTTTAGCTAGTCCACTACTTAATGTTAGCCTAGAAAATCATTTTAAAGTGCATTTTACCATATAAAAACATAGCATATTGTACCTTAAATTAGCTACCCAGTGTATCGTATAACTGAACAGACCTTTTTAGAAGGGTTAGAGTATTTCCTTAGCATTAAATATAATACTCATTGAATTCTTATTGTGTAATTAGTGCACTTTATGTATACTCACATGTTATTTAAAATTCAGAACTCACATAATTAGCTCATCTTGCTAAAATATGTCTGTTCATCTTGTTCAAGTAAAAATATGCTTAAGGTCAAGAAGATTAAGTAGAAATAATACTGACAATTTATAATTTATCTGACATATTATATTATCTGACAATTACTATCTTCAGCTCAGAATTCTAAATGTCTTTTATGTATTGGCTTATTCCAAGTACACAGCAAGCAGCTGAGATGGGTACAATTATTACCTATAGATGATAGAACTGAAGCACAGAGAATTAATTTGCCCATGTTTAATTTGCTCAAGGTTTGATGAAACAGGAATTTGAATCCATGGTTCTACTCTAGAGACTGTATACATCATCTTTACTTCTGGTCTTTACTTGAGTCTATGTGGGTTTTTTGTTGCTCGTGTTATTATTTTGTGTTTGGCTTGTTTGTGTTTCCTTTCTGCTACTGTGATAAAATATTCTGACTTCAACAACTGAAGGAGGAAAGTGTGTGTTTTAGCTCCTACTTCCAAAGTCAGTTCATCGAGGCAGAGAAGCCAAGGAGGCAGAAGGTTGAAGAAGCCACATTGTTGCTACAGTCAGGCCAATAGTGATGAAGGCATGCTGTGTTCAGTTCCCTTCCTTCATGTACACAGTCCAGGATTCACACCTACGTAATGCTGCCACCTACAGAGGGCAGATCTTCTTACTTCAATGAAATCAAGATGATCCTTCACCAGCATGCTCAGAGTCCTATCTCCTAGGTGATTCTAGATTTTGTCCAATTGACAATTAACATTAACCATCACACCTGCTATATATGCTGAACAAATTAACAAGTAATTTAAAGTTAAAAACTACAAATTTTAATGAACTAAATGTGTCAAGAAGTTGGCATGGCAGTGGGAAAATTAAGATGAATATGACAATTGTTATTATTGCAATGCTTATGGTATAATCACGGAGATAGAGTTTTAAAATAATTTTTTAGAATGTGAATCCTAACACTGTTAACATTATATACCTAGCCAAACTAACCATTAGAAAGAGAAAGATCTAAATATATAAAAATATAGATTAAAAAAAGAAGAAATATTATAATACACAGTAATAAAGTCTCCATACTAAAAGTACCCCAGGATAGGATGGACTCAGGAATTTTACCAGACATTTACTAACACTAATGTTCTCCAGACTAGTTCATAAACAGCTGATCAAGATACAAAGACTATGTGACTGTGAGGTGCCCTGCCCTAAGTGACACATCTACAATGCAACCTTTACATCTGAGACTCAGGGCACATCACAGAAGAGGGGATGGAAAGAATACAATAGCCAGAGGGACAAGACACCTGCTGAGAATGAATGCATTTGAGCTATGATAGGGAAATTACAGTAAGGAAATCTCCACAGTGTGGTAACTAACAAGGGTCAGATAGTCTTTGAACCCAGTAACCATTTAGCTCAGTCATCCAAGTTTCCAAAATTTAACATATTCATATGTATGCATATTCAAGCGTATATACAGAAACAAATATTTTTCCATGCTCAGATTAAAGTGGGTGGGTAGCTAGATAACTAATAGATGATAGCTAGCTAGATAGATAGATAGACAGACAGAAAGACAGACAGACAGACATGACAGATTTGTTAAATTTGTACTTTGGGAATAACTTTGAGATTTTCCCTAAATGATTTTTAACTTTGTTAAATTCATAGTCAAGCAACAGTGCACCTGCTTAACTAGGCCAAGTGCCAAGAAGAGGGAAAAAATCAGGGAAATTAACTTCCGAGAGCAATAGATAAATGGCACACACCATTAGAAAAATCTATTTAAAAGGCACATCCTAGAGATGTCTGCAAGACTGTAGAAAGAAAATGATGCTTCATATCATCACGTTGCTGCTATCCTTCTCCCCAGATTCTGAGCTTATTTTCCCCTAATAAGGTTCAAATTCAAGTTCCATTTAATGAGTGATTACTTTCTTATATGCCAAGCACACATTCTTAACAGAAGTTATTTTATTCTGGTAATTTCCAATCTGTTTTGAAAGAAATAAAATTTTGGAGAATTTGGGAAATTTTTCAAATAGGGGTAGAATAGAAACACCCATTCTAACTGCAGCATAATGTTCCCTGTTATGGGTAAGAAGGCTAGTAAATTATGACACTTGTTTTTGTGCAAGAAATACTAAGTGGATACAATCTGCATACTCTCAGAAGAACGACATTGGCAATTTCTTTAGATATCCTATTTGTGTCAGGTGTGGTGGCACAAGCTTTTAATCCTTACATTCCAGAGGTAGGGACAGGCAAATCTGAGTTTGAGGCCAGCCTGGTCTACATAGCAAATTCTAGACCATTCAGGCAAGGACTACACAGTACGAGCGTGACTCAAACAATGCAGAGCAAAGCAAAACAAACAAACAAACAAAAACTCCCCAAAAAACAAAAACAGTAGATGAAAGAAAGAAAAGCAAAGAAATCCCCACTGCTGAATAATAAAAGAGAAGCCATTTGTAAGAAATGTCAATCAAGTGAACAAATTTTAGTCAAGAATTCCAAATTATCAGCCACCTCTGTTTTCTGGAAAGGCTTTCTACCTTAGTCTGCAGAAGAAGGTTAATCAGACCTCTAGAAACCACCCCAAATACCTAGTCCCAGTAACTAAATATCTTGCTCCACTCAGATCTTGCTCCACAACAATTACTGGCAGCATTCATTTTCCAAGACAAAATTGAGGGTAGATGACAGTAGGGGCGTCCTGTGCTTTGACTGGTGGCTGTTGCCCTGATGTAACTATTAATAGCTTTCTGTTTCACTCTCACACATTCCCTGCTTCGGATAGTAAACTATACAGATGCCCTGAGAGTAGGATTTATATGCTATCTAGTCAGGAAAATAAATTACTCTTCCCCAAATTTTCTCAAATATAAATTTCCAAATAAGAGCTGAACATAAGAAGGGAAGGCAGACAGGAAGTAGTGACAGAGCTTTGCAAATCCTCTGAAGGTGAGGCAGGGCAGGTCCTTTCACAGACACACACCTAATCACCAGCATCCTGTCCACTCCTGGAGCTCTTGCTGAGCTATCTCCTTCCGATATATCCAAAGCTTGTTCTGCCAGTTCATGACCAACAACTCATCAGCATCACTGTCATCTGAGGTGATGAGACACAGATGAAGATTGCAGTTGGTCCTTACCCTCCGCTAGTGTATTTCCATCTGTCCTCCAAACTTGCAGCCTGCTAACTTTCCACTTAGCTCCAGACAGGTTGCAATAGCCCTGTATAACCTCCTCCCGGGGATTCAAAAGCTCTTCTATGATTTTTATTCCGTGTCACCTTGAGTGGTTCTGTACTCTGAACAACAACAGAGTCATCAAAGGATTGATTACATTTTTGACTGCTACATTTGGTAAGAAATTAAGGAGAACTGAAATATCTCTTACATTATGTTTCTGTTGGGTGTGCCTAAATCTATCTTCTTTGTTGTGATGGTGATTTAAATAAGAATGTCTCCCCTAGACTCCAAGTATTTGAATACTTGGTCAGATGGTGGCAATTAGGAGGTTCAGATGTGCTGGTAGAAGCATGTCACTGGCATGGACTTTAGGAGTTAACTGTCACCTCCCATTAGTTGATTCTGCTTCTTTGCTTCCTGTGCTTGCTTGAAGATGTGAGCCTCAGCTTTCTTCTCCAGCTACCACACTTGGATGTACCCTCATCCCTCTTGACTTCTTTCTGAAAGATGCTTTGGTCATGGAATTTTATTACAGCAGGGAATCAAAATGCTAATTTTACAGAAGAGAAAAAAGATGCATCCCTAGCTCCCAAACAAAGAAATGGAAATTCCTAGTCATGTTACTGTGTGGGTTATTTGCATGTGTGCCAAGAGTAGGTTACATAAGTAAATCGGATCAGATTCTGAAAAAGAAACATTAGGAAGGTTGCTAAAGGAAGGAACATCATCTTCCTTAAGCCAGAACAATATGTGCTTAATAGAAACAAAATTTCATTTCTCTATGAAGTCCTTCTAACAGCTTCAAAGTATTTATCCACTTTTATAAAGCAACAGAGAATAATTTAGACACAATGGTAGGTGCTCTGGCCTTCAGGATCATCTCCAGCAAGCTTTCTGCTGTTGCTAGTTATGTGTTTAAGACATTAATAATTACATATTTAAAGACTATTGAGTTAATACAAAAGACTCATCACGGAGATTATGCTAATACCTGGTAAAAGTTTAAATGATATCAATTAAGATTAACATTAAAAATATAAATGTATCTTTCACATTTTAAAACTCTTAATGAAGAAGTATTTTACTGTGAAAAATGCACATCAGAAAGACAGCTTAGAATTTGCTAAATGGATAAATGGATTAAGAATTTTAATACAGGTGAGTATGTTCATCCACATGAAGATTAGCATGAAGTCCATGTTCTTTGGTATAATTATACCAAGTCCTTGAACTTACATTCTTTTAGTTCCTGGCATGGATTGTTTAAATTGTAATGAGGTAAAATTATTTGAATTTTTTGAAGAATTTTGCTTTTTCAATTTCCAGTTTTGTAATTTGTTTCATTTCTAATTCATTGGTCCTTCTATCTGTTCATACTGCTATGATGCCATTCATCTTAATGTAGCCTCTTTTTCTGTGCCTGTTGTAGTTACAATATTTATTTTTCTAGCAGAGTGTTGCATGATACTATCTATCTGAGAATTTATCTAAAGGCACATAATTTGTCAATACAGATAACTTTTGAGGAAGAAGTATGTGGCAACCAGGCATCAAAAGTGTCACTGTCCCTTGCCTGTGCCTATAATCTTTATGGTTTAATACTCATGAATGTTTTTCCAAAGAACACTTAACAGGGCTAACCTGTGCAACCACAAGAAAATGACAATAAGATTTCCAAGACTTAGACATGAAAGCAATATGGCTTCTGCCCTGCTCTCTCTTAGAATGCTTGCTTTGGGAGAAACCATATTGTTGGGACACACTGGTGTTGACAACCTTACGAATAAGACATCTTGCAAATAGTTCCACCATTAACAACAATCTTTGATTAGCTACTACATCAGGCAATGTCCTTACTACAATATCAGGACAGAATTTAAGATAGTACCACCCAGATAAATCATTTCCAAATCCCTGACCCATACATATTAGGTTAAATTGTATATATTTAATAATGCATCAAAACTTTTACTTTAAAATTTTAAATTTTTTTCTTATATATTTGTGTGTTTTCTCCACATACACACACATATATACACACACAGTTAAGTAATGCCCACGAAGCTCAGAAGAAGTTATCAAATGTCCTGGAACTGAAGTAATAAACAATTGTGAGATTCCATATTGTTGCTGGAAATCAAACCCAGGTCCTCTGCAAGAGCAGCAAATGCTATTGACCACTGAACCATCCCTCCAACTCTATGTCTTAATTTCGAAGTAATTAAGTAAAAAGTCATGAAAAGCTGTTATGAATTATCACCAGCAAAATTTATATTATATTCAGTTTATACATGATAATTTTATTATATTCCTTTTATTTCTGTGGGACGGGATCTCCCTACAGCCACAGTTAGCCTGGAACTCACTATGCAGACCAGTCTGGCCTCAATCTCATAGAAATCTGCCTGTCTCTATCTTCCAAGTGCTGGAATTAAAGGCATGTACCACCATATCTGGCTTTTATTACTTTCTCAATTTTCCAGATTAAGCTCAAGAACTTCTCAGATAAATAAAACAAAATTTTATATATACATATATACACATATATGGGATGCATGTTTCTTTATTATGTAAGACATAGTTTCAAGCTCAAAATGTCAGCATTATGCATTTATTTAAGTAATGTGCATTAGAAAATATGCTACATTTATGCACAGAGATGAATAAAACAATCCTTTCCTGGATAAGTTTAGGATTATGAGTGATATGGTCAATTAAAGCAACGTTCATAATACGTTGTGATAATTCTTAATACAGGTATCCACACAGTACTCAGAGAATGAAGGTATATTAGATACAGTGTCTTCTTGTGACGTCTCAGAACGCTTCATACAAGAAGAATTAGGTCCTGAAGCCTGAATGCTTTCCTTAAGCATTCTTAAGGAGAAAAATGAAGGATAAGTCTCCACACATAGTAATACTGATATTAGTAATAATGATACTTATATTGACATAAGCACTGATACAGCACTTATGACAACCTGGGTTCTGTTCCAAATTCTTTATGCATGTTTCTTCACTTTATCCTCTTGACAATCCTATCACATAGACGCTACCAGAAATCCCCACTGTGCAGGAGGAAAAGACTGAGGCAAAGAGTAGGTACCTATCATCCCCAATATCAACGAGCTGCCAAGCAGCATGGTGTGGACTGAACAGAGAAAATATAGCACTGGTTTTTCCATATTTAGCTATTAACCATTATTCTGGTCCCACTGGAGGCTGCAGTGGGGGAAATGGCAAGCTAATGAGCAACAACAAATAAGTTCTGTTTTCTTAGGATGAGGGGTTAAGCACGGGAGGAAATATGGTTGAGAAATTGGATGTAGATGCAGAATTACAAGACGGAAATGAAGAACCAAGCCAAGGACCCGATTTCATGCCAAGTATCTGCAGTACTTAGACATCAGGAACTACAATACTTTACCAAATGTCTGTTTGATTAAGATGTCCTAAGGGAACTATTAATAGGTAGATAATTGATGAAGCTAAGAAATTACAGAATAAAGAGAAGGAGGGTATGAACCAGAGGAATAGATGTGGTCTTACTGATAGGAAGGATCAAATTTATTCAACAGTGAGTTTAGCAAGATAGACTATGATCACTTTCGAGATGAAAAGAAACTAAGCCTGCCTGTATGCAACTCTTGTGTGGAAGGCACGGTCTGGTTGATAATGAATTCAGGGAACATAGGAAACCTGACATGGAAGTTATGCTCAACACTAAAGACTAACAAAGTAGTAATGATCAGATAAATGCTGGCAACACAGGTACTAGTCATGTCCCTTGATGACTGAGGTCCAGTAGAATATGTTCACTATTTAAGTACTCTCATCTGAAAGTTTAATTGGAGGTGGCTTTTCATTTATAGAATAAGCTCTTTGATGGTATTTTCTGTGCCTACTTATAAAATTATTAACTTATTAATATTAGATTGACATATGGCTCTTAAATTATCTATAATAGAAATGAATTAACTATGTTTCACAGTCATATTTAGTTTCAAAGTTAAAGTAAATAAAATGCTTTTTAAAAAAATGGAAAAAAGGGGCTACAGAGATGGCTCAGTGGTCAGAGCACTAGCTGCTCTTGCAGAGGACCTGGATTCAGTTCCCAGAACCCTCATGGAGGGAAACAGTCATCCATAACTCCAGTTCCTGGGGAACACCCTCTTCTGACCTCCAGGTACATTGCATGACACAGGTGCACATACATAAATGCAGGGAATGCGTTCATACCCATAAAAATGATAATAAATAAAATATTTTTAAAATAATTTTAAAAAGAGAAAGGATATGTGAACTTGTATAGTTTAGACTCAGCAGAAGTAGAATTTTCTAGAGTAATACACCAAAAGGTTTTTGCCTAAAATTCTTAGTTGTTTTATATTATAGACACTGCAACTACATTTGCTTTCAAAAGCCTATGTGACACTACAGAAAATGCATTGCGTATTTAAAGCAGGCACCTGTGCCTCTATTTGGTTGACATTTGGGGTCTTAGCTCTACCTGATGAATGAGGCTAACCATAGGCCAATTAGCAAAGATACAGCTGCCAGAAATCATCTCAGTCATACCTCCATATCCAAAAACTTAAATAATATATGTTTATACCTTTATGATATTTGTATTACATTTTTCATTCATATAACTTAACCATTTTATGATACATATAGAAGGTACTTAATAAGTAATTACTGAATAACTAAAATCCCATAATGAAAAAGAGAGGGTTCCTGCATCCATAGACTCTAATACTTAGCATCTAGCTGCTAATGATTCTACTAACACTGGAAAAAAAGAGAAAGCAAGAGAAAGAGAAGGACAAGCGTGAAGGAGCACATTGAGATGATAATGAAATCTTTTTGCTAGTGGTAAACAGTGATGGTCATAAATTCATTCAATGACTCATGGAATATTTAGTGAGCACCTGACTGATTCCTTTCCTCTACAAACTCACAGTCATTAGAGAATGTCAGATAAGTGTCAAATGTGGAGAAAGACAAATATAAGGTAAAAATATAAAACGTCTTTGGACAAGGAGATGAACAATGTATCCCAAGATTGAATAGCCCATAATGAAAATCTATCTTTCCTCACTTGCATTGTTCGTATTATATTCCAAATCCAAAAGGACATATGGACAGTGAAGATGATGCAATTTGTAATAAATAATTCTGGGGAATCCCTTTCCCATTCTCTTCTTTCAGAAGCTGAAAATAGGCTAAGTGGGTAGGAGATAAAAAAGAGTATATTTGGAAAGCCAACTTGGAACCACATGTCAGTGAGACAGACATAAGTTAAAATATCTTCCATTTATCTCAGATTATTTAATCCAGTTTGTTCTGACTTCACTTTGTGAACTGTGATGCCAACAAACTGTTCTTTCTTAATAACTGAATAAGCATCAGTTCCAAAGCTAAATGTCTAGCTCATCCTTTTAATCATGATTTTTATGAAACTTCAGCCTCCAGCTTTTATTAAGCTCTGAAGATAAGAGCATGGGTTTGACTTTCAAATCTGTGAGCACAACAGATCATGAAAGAGAAAGAAGCTGCATTCAGTGATCCCAGAGCAGTTTTCTGTGAGCTTTAACTGCTCATATTAAGTTGTGAAGAGAATCAGTGCTTCCCTTTAGGAGAACATTGTTCATTTACTTTAAATCCAAACTCCATGAATCTTACCTGAAAAGTTTTTGTAATCCACTAAATCAAACATAACAATGGCAACAGCTGACCATGTGATTATCAGAGCAATGACCAGAAGCCAGGCTGCAGGGGAGCTGAATGTTGTCACGATGTCTTCTGTCACTGTCCTCTTCAGCAACTTTCCAGGGGACTTGGGCACAGATCCATTTTTGTTGTCTATCACAGTTGTGGTGGTAGAAGCATTTCCTAGTCAAACATGCAGAAAGGAAACTGTAATTTATAAATTCACATCAAATATGGATAACTCAATAATACAGACTATACTAATTTTGTAAACTGTTTCTGCTACTTTCTGAAGTGGAGCACCCTTAGTCATGGCAGGACCCTGACCTCAAACCACTTCCACGAGATGTCATTCTCATAAATTAACCCTCACCCTGGAAACCATATGCTGGTGTGGTAAACATTTCTCATTTCAGCAACTGTGAGTTTGGAGGACAAGATACTATTATTACCAAAACTTTTTTGTTTTTATTAGGTTTCTGTGGCAGTTTGGAAAGCAAGCAAATATGACATCTTCATACGGAGGGATCAAAATCAGTGATAAACTACCTCAAATGAATGAATGTTTTCTTGAGATCCTGATTTAAGTTCATAATTTGCCCTGGTAGAGTCCCATTACATTTTGGTAGGCGCATGGAATAAAGTTTAGTTTAGTTTGCTTCTCTACTGCTGTGATAAAAACTAATCAGAAGCAACTTGGGAGGAAAGGATTTATTTCACCTTATAGCTTACAGTACATTGTGGAAGGAAACCAAGGCAGGGACTCAAGGCAGAAACTGAAACACAGGCCATGGACAGATGATGATTAACTGGCTTGCTCCTCTGTTCTGTGTTTGGCCTGCTTCCTTTTACAACTCAGGACCACCTGTCAAGCAGTGGTACCACTCAGAGCGGTCTAGACCCTACTACAATCAAGAAAATACCTCATAGGCATGCCAACAGGCCCATATGATAGGTGAAATTCTCCAATTATGGTTTCCTATTGCCAGGTGTGTCAAGTTGACAACTTGCACTATCCTGCACAATGTCTGAAAATCTTACAATATCTATTAAGTTACTGTGATTTTGTTTTTCTGTTGCTGTAAAAGAAACACTGATCAAGGGAACTTGGAACTTATATAACTAAGAGTTTATTTAGATTATGGTTCCTAAGGGGCAAGAGTCTATCAGGATGGGGAGGCATGGCGGCAGAGATGGCTAGAGTAGATGCAGAAGCTAAGCAGGTACAGGAAGCAGAGAGAGACTGGAGATCTGGCAAGGCTTAAGAACTCTCTAAGTCTGCCCTCAATGGCATGTTTCCTCCAGCATGGCCACACCTTCTAAGACCTCCCAAAAGGGGGCCACTGCTGGGGACACAATGTCCAAATACTTAAAGCCTGTGGGGAACAGTCTCATTCAAACCACCACAGTTATTTATTCTTCCTGCTTTTAAGAATTTATACACCCACGAGAGAGAGTACAAAAAAAAAAACAAATTTATAAACAAATATGTGAATATGTCTAATTAAAATCTCCCCATTCAAAGACAACTTGTTAAAATGTTCTATTAATATCTAATTTTCTATCTATACATATATACATATAAATACTCAAATATGTTTTATTTGTTTTTAACAAATCATCACACTTCCATTTCTTTTTAATGAGGCAATATATCATAAGTGGCACAAATATCAGTATGAGATTTTTAAACTAGAAAATAAAGTATCAACCCTTAAAATCGATGTTTACACATGATGCTTATGGTGTAAATCCAGTTCATACAACATTCCCTAGGTATTGTTGAAGAAATAAAAATATTGTGTACAAGAGTAAACCTTCTTTTTAATAAATCTTAGCATTTTCTTACATAAAATGGTACTTTCTCTTTACAGCAATAAGATAAATGTCATAAAATCACTTGACTACCCAGAGATAAGAAAACTGCATATTAGTAGATAACTACAACTAAATGCACCCTGTACAACTAATTTTTTAAAGATAAAATGGTAAATGTAAGCTCAAATTTTCAAAAGTTTAAAGTGCTAATGAAGAACGTCATGAGAAAAAGGATTTTTAAAATGAGTTTAGGTAGAAATTAGCAATAATGATGGCAGACATTGTCTTATAAAAATAAAAGTCTGTGCAGATGTGTATTCCAAGTTCATGAACTCAATTTACTGGAAATGATAGCAAAATGGAATGATACCTTTAAAAACAGACTTCATAGACTAGACTTGAGGTGGTATTCAAAGAAGGAAAATTAGAACTCACATCATATCCTCTCATTGATTTTTGTGCCAAATACCCATCACTCCTAATGGTGGGTCTGAAATGGGTGAATTATTGGAGTGCTTTGAAATGAGATTTAAGACCCAAGTGGGGCCACAAGTGAATGAAAGCTTCAGAATAATGATTTTCAGGAGAGTAAATGAATTAGAAGTGCTTAGGAGTGGCCCACCTGAAAGTTGATATTTTGCTAATCTCCAGTATGTTGACCTCTGGAAGGATTTCTACCAGTCCTGACGAATTGTTTTTGCACTTGAGATTCACGTCAGCAAGTTGTGTATTGTATTATCAGACACTAATGCACATACCTTAATTGGTGTCTTAAAATTGAAAGTGTAAGTTTACTGAGATGGACTGAAGTGTGTTGAATTTTGATCACGAATATTTAAAATGTAGACAGCCTTAAAAGAAACATTGAGTTCTGTTTTGGGTTTTCTTTTTCGATTTTACTCAGTTAAAAAAAAGAGAGAGAAAGTATAAATTCAAGAAGTAATGCACATTCTGAGTTAAAATATGAATTTTATGTTTTTTAAAGAATTGACATGAATTATGAATGTTAATTCACTTTATGATTCTGACAAGAAAGTTATGGTAGAATTTTTAAACAGATGAAGGTGATAAAGTTAATACTAATTTACTTCATTGTCCTTTTAAATTTTTTCACCTCAGTATCCTCAAATTTCTACTTAAAAATTAATCAAGACTCAAATGTGCTGGAAATATAGTCTATAACTAGAAAACAACAAAGAACTGGAAACTAATCAGAAGGTTATCTGGTTAAAGAATGTCAGTTGGCTTTGTTAAGGAGCAGTACCTTTCATTTTCCATTAACATTTGCTGCAGAAGCCACATGATGCCAAGAGACATAAAAATGAGGGGCATAAATTGCTTTCCTTGACAGCTGGTCAAGATAAATGCAAGAAACAGGGTGTGTAATCTGAGATTATTTAATGTTGGAGAAGCACTTTAAAGATGACAAGAGCTATTGATGTAGTAGAAAAAAGGAGAGGTAAATATTACTGAGCGATTTGACATGGGCTACGCTTACTGAAACTCGGCACTTTAGAATTGGAGCAGAGAAGTCAAGATATAAAGCTGCTTTCTCTGCCTACTTTTAAATTTGATTCATTTCATTTCATACAAATTATTTTGATCACCAGGCAGAATCAAGTTCAAAAGAAGCGGGGCTCTGTGGCTTCTGCTTTATAAAGCAGAATAAGGGGTCACCTGTAGAAGCGTTCCAAAGAAGCCTTCACCATCACACTGTGCACAGAATAAATCAGAAGCCTCCTTATGGAAGTCACTTAACCTTACTATGCCTTATTGATCATCTGAAGAAATTGGCAAGTGCTCTTGCCCCTTATTATTCCTGTGACGCACCAGTAATATGATGCTTGCCAGGATTCTGTGTTTTAGAATGATGTGTGTAAAATACTGCCTTTTCATTACACAAAAGCATTATGAATTTTGCATTTCACCATGTGATGTCATTTGTGAAATACTCTGACGCCGTTTCTTCAATATTTGGAGTGCAAAGGGGAAAGATGGTAGTAAATAATGTCAAGGTTATTCTAAAATACTGAAAACCATTACACTAAAATAGTGAAAACATAATCCACCATCTCATGTAAGAATGAGTTTTACTCTATTTGAGGACTCTCATATATATATGAATTCTATAGAAAGTATTGAAAAGATCATTGTACAAATAACAGTTTAAAAGGTTAAAAAAGTCCTTCCATCTTTTGGTAATGAAACTAGTCAAAGTATTTGCAGAATATGTGTGTGTCATAGTATTTACAGAATGTACATGTACCATATGCATAGAAAACTGTAATGAATAAGTTATGTTTTCCTGTAAGTATATATAAGTTAAAAGATTTTTGAGAGGCAATGTATAGTATGAGAATTATCAATAATGACATTACTAAAATAACCATGTATTTTCACCAATATATGTAATATTTCTGACCCATAAGAAATAATGTAATTTGTGAGGTTTTGTTTTTGCTTTTGTTTTTGACACAGGGTATCACTACATAGCCCTGTTTGGCCCGGAACTTTCTATATAGATCAGACTGGATTCCAGTTCACAAAGATCCACTGCCTCTGTCTTCCAAGTGCTAGAATTAAAGGCATGTACCATCACAGCCAGCCATAGAAACAATGTAATTTTTAGAAGAAGGCAAACTCTAGATGTTTGAGATACATACACAATAACTAACTCTTTTGTATGAATGGGAATTATTTTTCTCTGAAATTGGAAACTGGTTTTCTGCCAATTTCAATAAAAGTCTCATTGATATTATTGAGGGATAATAGTAACTATAATAGAATTTCAGAAGGCATTTTGGTTACTTTGGCTCTTCTGAAAATGGGATATACAAATAGATTTTCAATTAATTAGTTTATTTATTTATTAATTAATTTACTTATTTATTTTTGAGACAGTGTCTCATATGTAAAACAGACTAGTCTCAAACTCAAAGAAATCCACTTGCTTCTGCCTCTGGAGTAATATTATTAAAAGCCTGTACTACAATGTCTGGCCCTAAATAGTCTCATTTTTAATATGATCCAAAGCTCCTTGTTAGCCACCCATTCTTTCTACTCTTCTACAGAGTGAATTTAATTTTCCAGTGATGAGGCTATACTGCAGGCCAATTTCTCATCACCAGCTATAAAAACAAACCTTTACCCTGCCTGGCCTTCAGATTACACTTTCTTATTCATGACTGAATTATAAATGCCACACCCCATTTTTCTTTATCTGCGGGAAGGTTCTGAGTCAGACCTGCAGGGGACCTCAACCTCCATGGTAATTCAGCTACAATATGGAGAGAGTCCTAATCCTAAAACTACCATGTTACTCATAGAGCCACTTGTTCTTAGGTCCAGAAGCACATCTGGCCTCTGCAGTCACAGGGGAATATATAAATAACTGATTTTATTTTTATGTTCTGTTTCCAGCCATCACAGATTCTGACTAAGGCTCTTTCCCCTATTAGACATGTCAATACTTTTTCCTCACTGATTGTACCATGAGAATTTGTTAGTCAGAACAACCTGAAAGCCCAGCACTGCTATTGGGGATCAAACTCAGAGCCTTGCAAGGAAAGGGCTGTACTGAGATCCATATCATGGCCTGAGGGGTCATAGATCACAGTAAAATCTCTAAAGTTGTCACACCCCTAGACAAATGTAATTTCTTATGTGCTAAATATAAATCCTTATATTTACAGGCAAATATACTGGTCATGACTCATCAAAGAAGCTTCTTTTGCAACAAACAGAAACGATTAGATTTTCACAAGGTCACACACAGAAATTGTTTGTGAAATGCCCAATCCTAGCTGACACATCTACAGTGGAATCTTTACATCTAAGGCTCATGGAACATAGTGGAACAAGGGGTAGAGAGAGGACTAATGAATCTCTCAACTCTCATCAACAAAGCTCCCTCATGCAATGGAGGGCCATGGACACAAAGGGCCACAAATGGGCAAAGCATACAGATTAAGAGTCTGCAGAGTGTGGGTCCCTGGACAGGACTCCTGTATTCAACTCCACACACCCGGGGCTCAGGGACCATTCTGGAAGAGGGAGTGGAAAGACTGTAAGAGCCAGGGGAGTAGGTGAATGACCGTAAGGAAGCAGAGTCTTACTGGCTCATCAGACCTTGTTCACATGAATCTATAGCAATGGTGTCAGTAATGCAAAAGATCCATATAAACTCAAGCAGACAAAAACCCAGCATAGAACTGGGAAATGGGCAGGACGCCCCTAGCCAAAGAACTATTGCCAGCTGATTACTGCTGGGTGAGGGAGAGCTGATCTTCTTTAATGGAATGATTCTAGATAGGCTGAATAGACCCCAATGAATGAACTTGCAATGGGAGACATCAAGGGACACTAAATTGACTCTATAGGCCTTCAGAAAGCATGAATTTAGCAGAGGAGGTTTGGGAGGGGCAGATGGGAATGGGGTATAAAGATGAATAAGATACCATATATAAAATATATAAAAATTCAATAAAATATAGAACAAAAAACAAACCAAACAGACAATAAAAGAACAGTTCACTTGGGACCTTGTTGAGTACAAGAAAGACTAGTTTGATATTGTAGTCAGAAAGATTATGTCCCCCAAAGTGTATATTCTGAAGCAAAAAGTTCAGCTCTTTATATAACTTTGATCTTTTGAAATGGATGTTATTCTTGTTTCGTATGTTATGGTATTTATAAAAAGGGCAGTGAGAAGGTTAAAACTGTGACTTAATGGGAGAAAATTAATGATTATTTCATAGTACCTGGTATAACACTTTTCATATAGTAGACCACACAATAAATACTTATCAAACATAATGTCATAGCTGTTGTTAACTAAAGTGTTTAAAAATATATACATTAACCTCAAAAATTTTACATACAATGAATAATCACCTCTAATCAAAAAAAAAATACCAAAGTAACAAATAAGAAATATTTTCAGTATGAGAACATGTTGAAATGAGGGGTATGTTACTGACACAAGTAAAACTGTATTTGTTTGGGTCTATTTCATAAGGCATAGGAATTTTAGGTTATCAATATTACTATGGTAGATTGAGAACTATGGATTTACAGAAGGAAGACTTTGGTTTCAATCTCTAGAACTTCAAAAAATTAAATCAAAGAATAACAAAAAAAGACTAACAAGGCTAAAAAACATACATTTACTAAAATAATACTAATCATTCACCAGAGACATTCTTTTTTAAAGAATCATTAAGAACCAACAACTCAGATGTTCTTAAGGTTTTAAAATCTGGAAAGGCACAACAGCTAGGAGAAGATTCCTAAATCAGACTGGGCAGAATAAATTTATAGAAAAATAAATATGTTGATGATCAATTTACAAATGTGTGAGAACTCAGTTTCTTAGTCAACTTTGGCTAAAATAATAAAAAGCAAGAATTTCAACATACATGTAGAGTTTCTCGCTGTTTTGGAGACTGCTGTTGTGATAGCATGGTTGGATTATGGCAAGGGATGTTTTCTTGCTGGCAGATGGCTAACTTCTTAAGATATTTTCATATGGCAGACAAGGAGTAATATAACTAACTGTCTGCTGATACGAAATCACTAATTCTACCATGTTTCTCACCTTTAGACTTGTTCTAAACCTGCTTTCTTCCCAGTAACCTGATCTCTGTATACTCTCATCAGTTAGAGATTAGGGCTTCAATACATCATTATGTGGGGGAGGCATACAGTTCTGTACATATCGTGAATCTTTCACTTTGATTTTCTTTTTTAAATACTCTAAACCTATTAAAATATTTTAAGCTTAATAAGCATAGCTATTTGAATAGAAATGTAATTTTCATGCTAAAATAACCGAAGTCATAGTGAGTATCCATGCTGATACCACCTGAACCAGCCGGAACTCAAAGTGTCAGTGAGCATACGCACAGTACCACATGGTAGAGTTGGAAATTTATCAGCATGACCCATGAGATGTCCGTCATATATTTTATTTCAGACTATTGTTCTATGCTCAGTTCATGGATTCAGGGAGTTCCAGATAAGATCAAAGATTTTTGAATATGTTAGATCTACATTAAGTCTTCCAAATTCCACAAATTCAGTTTTAGGGAAATCATAGCAGACTTTTTGTTCCTAGTAACTCATTTGAATAGTATAAACATATGGTCATTTATTCTGATGAAATACTTTTCTAGTTCTTTCTTTTGGCACCATTTATTCTCTCAGTGAAATTTGCACAAATGAACTGCTTTATAGAAGCCCAAAAGTCTTCCTGCTAAAGTGTTCTTGTCATTGAACTGCAAACTAATGGAAACAAAGAAGGTCATAAACATTTTTTGTGTTATTTCAACACAGAAAAAAATGTAATATACTGATGATTTCACAACCATCACCTTCTTATGAGGTGCTGACTCTAATGTGTGTTTTCTCTTTTCTTCTTCCTAAAGGCATGTTCATAGAAACAGACTCTTCCTCAAGAATTAATCCTCTCCCACTGTTTTTTATCCTCATAGAGTCACAGCCATACCACTGAGGTGTGACAAGTGTACTTTTCTTCTAGTATGAGTGTGACTCTTCTTCAAAGCATGAGATATACTCAGACTATTTCCTTGTAAATTAATTCCACACCAATAAGCTCTTACAGAGCTTCAGTTTTCAATGATGCTTGTACAAAATGGTAAGTTCTTCACATAGGCATGAGTTAGTTTCGGGAAAGTTAAGGAAATTCATATCGTATGACCTCAATTTAATTAAAATCTTCCTCTGGTTGTCTTTAGGAAAGTGACAAAAACAGCAAAGTATTTTGCTTTTTGATATTTTTAACTATAAATAAGTCTATAGATATGCTTTTTATTTTTGATAAAATTTTCATCAGTTTGCCAGAAAAGGAGTGATAGCTTATATATTTTTTATATCATATGTATGTAAAATACTGTATAGCTCCTAAGCAAGGACATGGCTAATTTGACTATCCCAGAGGCTTTTGAAATAACAATTATAGTCAGAACACCTTTCTTGTGATCTTTAATTGTCAACAATATGAATTTGTCAGTAATATGATTTGACACTTTCTATAATTAATATATAAGTAATGTTATGATATTATTTGGATTGAAAACATAACCATAGAATTTTTAAACCTCCAATTAAGCCAAATATTCTTATTTTGAGGGAAACATATTTATTATTGAACACCATTGTAATAGGATATCATTTGTTTTTTATATAAACTTCAACCCAAATCTTCATCAAATTATTTGAAAAGTTTGAAATAGATCAGAGAAGTCCAGCTCAAATTTACATCTTTTTGGAGTGAGTCTACATATCTTACAAAGAAAAAGCCATATGTAGTGAAGAAAATCCAGTGTGACATTCTATATCTTTCCTCTGTGTGTGTGTCCTTCTGTGTTCTAAATCATTTTACTTACAAAGAAAAGAAAATGGCATCTTGTGTCTTTCAAAGCACTCCTAAATGAGCTTGAAGCTCCTTTATACTCTTCTGAAAAGAACATTAAGGTATTCATGACCATATTTCAGAAAAGCAGCAATTAGGTAAGCATAAGCACTGCTTTACACAACAACTTTCTTCTAAGGAGCTCACAGAGTTTTGGAAAGAAGCTAAAGCTGCATGCATCTAAAGACTGGGGAAAATATTCTCCTTTCATGTGAAAGGAAATTGAACATTTCTTAAACAGAAACTGTGTTCTTAAGTTCCCTCATTATTAGAGTTTTGAAAGTATAGTACATTGCTTAGTCCCCCAGATTTTCATCCTCTGTTTGTTTAAATAGACCTAAATTTGGTCACTAATCCTGTGAGGAAAACATATGACTCATCAGCAGCTAAGGAAAGGCTTTTTTCCTGAGCAATTAGAACTGTGATACAGAAGAAATTTTAGAGAAAAGAGGCAAACAAAATGAGAACTAACTGAACTTTTGAATCTTGCCCCTGCATTCTTTGTAAAAATTACAGCTTTTTCTAGGCAGATGATTGATTATTTTATGGAAGATTCTGGAAATCAAAATATATCTTTAGCACTTCAAAGGAGTAGAGTTAGGTGGAAAAAAAGAGCTACATGTCCTTTATAAATTTTAGTGCTGTTTACTGTCCAATGAACTACAGGTTCTCTTTTTGCTAGATACTGAGAGAGAGATACATAGCCCAGAGTCAGCGCATAGTCAACTCCTGATGGTGAGTCAGCACGACATGGAACAATGAAACCTCAAATCGTATCATTTCAAATGGCTCCTCAGAATAAGATTTTACTGGAGGAAAAGATTCCAACGCATAATTCTGACATTTAAATTACCCAGAGCAGTTGTTTCTATGAGACGAACACTTTATAAGCTTTATTTGACTGAGCTTATTCAAGCATTACAGCTAAATTAGTATCGCCAAGCCATGGCAGAATCCATGGCTTTTAATGCCAAGCTTTAGAAAACTGTTTGCATTGCACCGTGTGTTTGAAGAAAGGACCAAGCTTCATTTCCCTGGGTATTGCAGTCTTAGGGCTATGCTTTGCAAAATGTTAGTCAGCCAGAGTGTTCTTCTCTCGGAGATATATATATATATATATATATATATATATATATATATATATATCTTTAGGGGTTATACATTAAAAATCACTTCCTCTTTTAATTTCATATAAAAGATGAACACATTAAATACACCAATTTGAGTACAAAACCTGCTACTTTAGTTTTAGAGGAGATTCCTAAAGAGAGCATCAGTTCTCCATATTGCACTACTGATTAAACATGCCTCTTTTAAAAATTTCTACAGATGATAAAAAAAAGTAAAAAAATAAGGAATCTTTATGAGAAAGTCACACTGATTAATCTCCTAGCCCACAAACTCATCATAATTATATCGCTTAGGTTCATATGCTGTCCCTGCTCCAGGGAAATTAAAAGCCATCACACCAGCCCGGGTTCTGGATGTTTATATGATGCACTGGAAAATACTCATCGTTTCAGAAGACACAGTGACTCAACAAGAGCTTTTAGGATGTGTATAATGAAAGAAGTGGACCTCAGGAGGGAGTTCAACAAATGTAACCATGGGTAGCCACGGATCAGTCATTTGGGAAAGTTAAATACTATGTCAGTCTGCTAAGACTCCCACAATGAAACAATACAGCTGAGTGAGTTCATACAATGAAACTACTATGTTGTTTCATTTGCACAGGTCAGAAGTTTTAATCAAGGTATTAAATCTGAGGGCCTTGTGGGAAGAATCCCTTTTCACAGGACACCAGACACATTGGATTAGTTACACCTTATCTTATTTTAATTTGATTACCTCTGCAACCCTATTTCCAAATAAGCTCACATTCTAAAGTCTTCTATAAAGGAGAACGAAATCATAGTTGCAATGTTTGTTAATGGACCTTGTGAAACAGCACTCAGTGAAATCCATTACCCTTAGTACTTGTAATATGAGGGCACTTTAGGGATGAAAGAATAAACTATAAAGTAAGAATTATGTATTTTAATACAATTTAGCATCATTTAGAAAACATGTCTTTAATACTGAAGGACTGAAGTTAACTCAAGTTAGAAATAAATCTTGATGAATTCTGTTATGAAACAATCAAATTCTCTTACAAGAAGGCCTGATACTTGAATCAAATCAGAACTCAGGAAAAAAAATGCTCAGAACATTTCCAGGCAAGAGTCGACCCTTGTAATACGAAAACATTAGCTCAAGCAGTGAGATCCATAATTCTTTAGGCATAGATCAAAGACAGTTTTTGAACTCTTGGAATCAATAGGGTATCCGAAGACACCGTAGCAACACTTTCTGGTGTCCTGCAAATTGTTACTAATAAATTAAGTAATAATTTAATAACTTGACAGAAATCTATGAAATATGAGTTTCACTCATGTAAAACAGAACATTTTCATGAAATCATTTATTAATTTGTGACATTGTTTTTACTTTTAATAGTTCTTATGATTAATTCTTTCTAGAAACGTAGTATCCTAAAAGTGTATCTTTTTTTTTTATATATAACATTTTCTAGAGCCACATTCTCCAAAACAGGCGAATTTGCCCCACATTAGATCCTGAAGAAAGCCCGAGTAGCTGTCACAGGGGCTTTCCATGAAGAGATACATAATTGTAAGTATGAAATTTAAAATCATCTAAGTATTATTCTTTTGGAACTGATTTTGGTTCTTCTGAAAATAAAGCGTAATCAGAAAATTTCTTGCCACTTAAAAATATATTAGGAATATGCCATGGGCTTGGGGATATAGTTCAGTCAGTACACTTGCTGAGTAAAGCAGTAAGCAGAGTTAAACACCAGCAGCATAGGCCCTATC
This sequence comes from Eospalax fontanierii, assembly GCA_035773235.1. NCBI lineage: Eukaryota > Metazoa > Chordata > Mammalia > Rodentia > Spalacidae > Eospalax > Eospalax fontanierii. The sequence goes on along the minus strand of CM069545.1, from coordinate 37,658,011 downwards.
ATCCCCGAAACTCAAAATACTGACTAATTGGTCCTTTACTGAAAAATGTAGCCAATCCCTACTTTTGAGCCTAGCAGAGTAACTGATAAGGTAGACTCTCTAAAATTACATTAAATGGTTTTCCAACTGGGGAATAATAATTTAAGCTAGCAGTTTATGACTATTAATCAGATACAGTGCAGACATATGGCGTAATGAAAAAAAGTGTTCAGATGAGACAAAACTGTATTGAAGTCACATCTTTGTTCCTTACTAAAAACTGCACCTGATTGTTCATCTATAAAACCAAGGTAATGAAACTACCCCATAGGGTGACCATAAGAAGTAGACTATTTAGGAGAATGTCAGATGCAATAGCTTTTAACTCCCTTTCTATCTCTTACCAACCTTCTCCACCTCCATTTATTAATTGATAGTAGTGATAAAAATCCACCCATATAGGCATGGCTTTTTAAAATGTCTCTCTAAGGGGAAAATTACTTTCTCTCCACCCATTCGTTCATTTTACTCTGTACATAGAATTCTGAAGTATTGAGATTAAACCACTTTTTCATGCAGCTGATAATTGGGGTTATATAACCGAGAATGTAAGCCCTGGAGGCATGAGAGTTCATTTCTTTGAAGAGACTTTACATGGCCAAGTACACAACTGCTGCTCAGCGCATACACAACTACCATTAAAAGAAAGCCAGTAGATATAAACTATTCAGAAATGTATTTCTCCAACTAATGTTTGGAATGCCTAATGGGAAAAATTATGCATTTTCATTCATATAAAACGCCTAGTGTTTTAATGCATCACAACCAATTACAAAAAGCCCAGCATTGCCATTTTGTTAATTCTTTCCACAATCCACTGCCATTCTTTATTATAAACAGGCATTAGGTCCCCAAGGATTTCTTGGTAAGGTGGTTATTTGGAGCACAAACGTATTTCCCCATTTTAATTAAAGAATGTTATGAAGGCTGTTTATGGTCTCAGTATGCCTATCAGAATCTTTTTAATATTATGCAGCTGAATTGTGATACAAATAAAATTGTAGATCTTCTCATGCCTTTACGTGTTTTTAATATTATCTACATAAAGAATAAATAGACAGAAGCAAGTCCTAGGCAGTTTAAATCTCAGCTCTTTCAGGAAGCCTTGGATATCGCCTCTGGGAGGATTTCAATGTCTGCTCTCAATGCTTCCAGGAAATGTTTCTTCACTGATCTCAGATGTACTATATTTTGTTTTAACTGACTAAGAAGGGGGAAGGTCTCTTGTGGGTATGGGTCCTAGACTGTGTGGAAGACTGTAATCTCTTTCTCTCTCTCTCTGTCTCTCTCTCTCTCTATACACACACACACACACACACACATATCCCCAACACAGTAACAACCAAGTAAATATTATTAATGTGTTAAGTGTTGTGTTTGTACTCTGTACTTAATGTATGTTGGTGCTTTTTTTTTATATAGTAAATGCTCCACAATGTGTATCGTATTAGAGATGAGCACAGATGAACCCTGTGCCCCTTTTCCATGCTGTAATTGCAGAAGTACTGTCTGTACAAATGACCTTGTAGGGTCAGATGATCACAGTATCTACATCTCTGTTCACCTGTAAAGAAAGAGAATTTTCTCCCTGGACTTCAGATTTGCAGAAGAAACAAGGAAGCTGAGGACAGGAGGATGCTCTTCTGGAAATGGAAGGGGAGAGACTTAGCTTTCGATGGTGACAAAAGGGCAGAGTTAGCCAGCTGTAGAAAGAAGGAGTGGAGCTTGTGCACAGTGGCAGTGAAGAGGAGGGCAGGACGCAGTGTTGGAGGATCATGGGAGAGGGAGGACATAACTTGAGGAGACAGAAATAGTGATGGTCATTCTCAGTTCTTCAAGTGCCTAAAGTCATTTCTTAGTAGAGACATGTGGATGGGAAAATATTTCTAAAGGTTGCGCTAAACTATATTAACAACTCTGGTTACAGCAGGTAGAAGAAGAAGGTCGAGGTAAGTGAGCAGTCGCCATTTATATTTCACAGGGAGATTATAAATACTACTGGTGGATGATCATCAGCACAGGGCTGACGCTGTCATCTATTGTTTTCTGTTGTCCTACATTTAAGGTCTAGACAGTAGGGTTCTAATTCACCTCAGCACCATTGTAGGTATAGAAAAGTGTTGTGCATATTTATGGTTCTTTTCTACATTTTTGAAAAGACCAAAATAATATTTTATTTACATTGCATATAGTTGAATAACTGAAGTCAATTGGATGAAGTCAATTGGTATTTTGATTTTTTTTTTTTTTTTTTTTTTTTTTTTGTCTTTTTGAGACAATGTCTCCCTGTAGCTCCAGTTGGCCTGGAACTCACTATGTAGACAAGGCTGGCCTCAAACTCACAGAGATCTGCCTGTCTTTGCCTCCTAAGTGCTGGGATTAAAGGCATGTGCCACCACACCACGCTTTTTGTTGTTGTTTCTTAATATAAAAATGTGTCACATTACAGGTATGGTGGCATATGCTTTTAGTCCCAGCACTCAAGAGTCACAGGAAGGCAGATGTCTGTGAGTTAAAGGCCAGCCTGGTCTATATAGTGAGTTCCAGCTGTAGCTACAGGGACCCAGTCTCAAAAACACCAATAAATAAATAAAATAAATATGTCACAGCTTTCAAACTACCTCTCCTTGAATTTCATTTCAGCCTGATGTTCTGGTTAGTTAGTCTTTGTCAACTTGACAAACTAGAGTCTTCTGGGAAGAGGGAAATGTAATGAGGAATTTTCTTTATCGGATTGTTTGTGAACATGAGTTTGGGGCATTTTCTTGATTGCTAATTGATGTAGGGGGGCATACTCACTGTCCCGCTGTAGTTGGTCCTATCTCTAGGCAGGTGAGTCTGAGCAAAAGCATAGGAAAGCAAGCTCAGCAATCCAGAAGAAGCAAGTGAGAAGCAGCTTTTCTCCATGGTCTCTGCTTTCAGGTCCCTGCTTTGATTTGTTACCCTTAACTTCCTTCACTCATGGATTTTGACTTGAGATTTGTAAGATGAAATTAACCTTTCCTCCCCAAGAAACGTTTGAGCAGAGTGTTTAATTACAGCAACAAGAAAGAATACACTCCCTCTGCCAGACATACCTAACATTTTATTTACATTAATTGAAAAGCCTGTCCAAGAAAGGGTCTTTGACTATAAAGTATTAAATTTGAAATTATATAAACAAAATGTTTGCACACTAGTTTTAATAAAAATCTCAATGTTAAACATTTTATATTTTCCCGACTGCAGTAGAAATATTATTTCTCAAATTTTAGGCAATCAAATGTCTTGACATTGACAATTCTTATTTAAATGTTTACTAATATTTTTTTGAGCAACATAATACTTGGCCTTGAAAGCGGTAAAGGAGACAAGATGGAGGATAATCACAAACAACAACACTAGCCACATGTCCAGCTATAACTAGAATTCTCCTAACTTTCATGAGGTTTACATACTACTGAGGACAAGTTATACTTGAGTCTGTTTTTAAAGCAATTTTAAAACATACAGTTTCAAGTTCAAGCTTTCCTGTGTCTCCAGCTCTGTTGATGCCATGAACCACCAATTATCAATGTTTTGCAAAACAGAGAGGCTGAGCTGGGTGGGAATCAATGTGTTTTCAAGAAACTTCCCTTCACTTCACCTTTGGTGAAAGCCTTTAAAAAGTTCACCTTTCAAAATGAAACTCAGTACCATATGCTTGTGGATGGACAGACACAGTTCAAGGGAAAAATCTCAGAACCTAATGTTTGTTATTCACCCATAACAATGACTTCAGACTATTTCTCTAGCTAAAGGGCAGGATTGTATTTAAAATAAGTATTCAATTTGGATTTATATAATTATACAACAACTGTAAATTAAATTTTGGCTTTAGAAGGACTATTTAACTTGAAATCCTTTTTCATTTAAATTTCAGATATTTTAGAACTCTGGTGTTTGTTATTCAAAACTAATGTACAGCAGATGAATAGATCAAGGGGCTATTGAAATCCAACCACAACCATAATACTATTCCTTGGATTTTTCTGTATGATAGCTTTCTAATGTAATTAGCACAAAAGAGGTTAGGAAGACATTATAGAAAAGCAGTTTGTGATTCTGCTCAAGTTTGTTTTTCATGAACGGTAAACATAATCAAAAGTAAAATCACAGACACAGTTGGAAGCAGATAGGGACAGCCTGATTCAGTCTTATCTAAAAAGCCATTAGGAAACATGTGAACACTTGATTTTGTCTTTCCAGCAATTCTCATTGCGTGTCTTATCTTTTGCTGAATTTTTGTGTTTAAATGATGTGAAGAGTAATTTCCTCTCCTTCCAACATTTCCACCCCACCCCGTGCCTGTTTTTTTATGCATTGATGCTTAATAATACTTTTAATAACTTTACAAGGACATTTGATAATTTTATCCCATAGTTATTTAATACCATGTGGATATAATTCATGTGTTCATTTATCAGTTGACAAATGCTTTAACATTCTTCCACTTACTCTTTTGTGTAGTCTGTATCAAATATTTACTGAGTATTGATTGTGTTCCAGATATAGTTCTGTGACATATGGATGAAAAGATGGAGTTTACTCTGCTCACCCTGAATGTTTATAGATTTAACATTCTTGCATCTTCTTGAGTATTATTGTTCATTTTTAACAGATATTAACCATTCGGTTAAAATTGAAACTAGAAATCCTTTTGAATGTTTGTTTTGCCATGTTACGAAGGTGGACTTTTTCTAAAAATCAGTATGTTGAAGAACCATAGCTAATCAACTTTTTTGTCAATGTCTTTAAGTTTCTAGTAGAATATTCTTGTAGCCTTTTCCCTTAACAAGCTGGAGGCTTAGCTGAGTGTGGTCTTGCCTTGGAGGCACTCTTTCCATTATTCAAGCACAAATCTCTAGGCCTGTTCTTAACCACTGCAATCTCTTTGTCAAAAGGATCCTCTCCTTCAGCACATGCCTTGGCTCCAACATTAATCTTTCTAGTGCTTTTTTTTTTCTCAATCCAAACTGTACATTCTGCATTTTTTTCTGCCTCATTTGTTCTTTTTCACTGTGGATCTACATAATATTCACCATTAATAGCCATGCCACCATCACGTCCACTTCTTTTCAACTTAGCCTCAGATAAGGTTTTGGTCTGTGTACAGACTCTAGCCAGCCAGACTCTTTTCTAAAATTTCCCAGTTGCTGCTTAAGTCTTTATTTGGTTCTGGAACTACATTGTTCTCAGCACTACATTCTTCCAGGTTCCTACTAGAATGGCCTGATAAGATCTGCTGATTTTCTAGCACAAACCTTCAAAGTCTTCCACATGCTTTCAAAAACTAACATGGCCAGGCTCTTCACAGTCAACAGCCCATTTTCAGGTACCAATTACTGTGTTAGTTACTTAGTTTCTGTTGCTATGATAGAAACTTATAAAAGGAAGAGTTTATTTAGCTTATTGTTCCAAAGAGGTAAGAGTTCAATATGGCGGCAGTGGTGGCTAGAGCAGGAGAAGCTAAGTACGCACATCTTCAAGCAGGCACAAGAAGCAGAGAGTCATTGAAGATCTGGCGAGGCTTAGGAACTCTCTAAGCCTGTCTCCATTGACATAAAGTGCTTCCTCCAGCATGGCTATACCTTCTAAGACCTCCCAAAACAGTGCCAACAACTGGGGAAAAAATGCTCAAATATGTGGAGCCTATGAGGGAGATTCTCATTCAAACTACCACAAGACATTAGCAAGCCAGAAAAGCATCCCAGCATACAGGGGAGGAGGTAAGCAAGAAGAAACTCACCCCTAACTGAGGAACTACTGGCAACTGATAACTGTTAGGAAGGGGAGAATCAGTTTTCTTTAAGGGCATAACCCAAGTTGACTCACTTCTAGGGGATGGACCCACATCCAAGAGCATTTGGACACAAATTAAACTTGATAGATCTTTAAAAAATAGTAGATGGCATGAAGTCTGAGGGCCGGGAGAGTAAGTTAGATGAGGGGGTCTGAATATAATGAAAACACATTGTATGAAGCTCTCAAAGAATCAATAAAATATTTAATAAATAAATTGTGAATAAATAGAAAGAACAAAAGAAATACCTTAGATTTTTGGTTTTCAGGAAGCTCCTTATTCTTAGGCACTTTTTCAGTCAACATTTTGATAATTATTTTTGTTTATTTCTTCAATTCATCTTTAATTTACTATTGTTTTATATAAAAATGGAAAATCTTTGGATTTTTCTCTTATATGCATTACCATGTCAATGAATTATTAAAGAACCTATTTTATCCTAATTAAAATATGCCCTTTGTTATCTATCCTGCTTCTAATAAATTTTGAAGCGTACCTAACTGTTGAAATAGAAGCATTCATCTTTATGTAATAAGGAAACATTAAGGTTATGGTCTATGGACCACACATTGGAAATAACTGGGCCTTAACATCCCTTGAAGCCCCATCCCTTCAGGGATTGTTCCATACAGCAGTGAATGAGCATATGCTTCTGAATTTCCTATGATAAAAAGGTTCTTGGAGGGTCTCTTACAAAATAATATGAAAATATGGAAAAGCCTTCAGGAACACCTATAAGTGGTTCTTTAAAATGAACTGAATTCAATTACAGTATTATTGGATTATGATATTAATTGGGGATTAAGTTATTGATTCATTTTCATAAATTGTTTCATAATGACTTTCTGCATCTGTTGTGAGATACACAGACTTTAGCATTTTAATTATGCTAATTTGGAAATAGGAGAGTAAATGTAACTGATGGATTAAATGGAATTTATAATAGGTATATAGGTGCTACATGGATATAATAAACTCATTATCGTTTATAAAAGTTAAAATGGCTTCTTAATGTTGAAATATGCCTATAGAGAGGTTCAGAAGGAATTCTGAGAAAGATTTAAAATCTGTGCCCATATATAGACTGTTTCTCTATATAGAAATTATTTAATTGACAAGATTCCTGTGTCCTAACCTATGTAGCCTCAATTTTGAGCTTGTGGCCATCTGCTATGTTAAACAAACATTCAGAGAGCTGCAGTCTCCACAATTAGATTGTATCTGAATCCACAAACATGCTGAATGTCTTGTTTTAGCAAGATTTTTAAAAATAAATGCACCTACAAAGAAAAAATACAAGTTATGAAATTATTTTTATTTCATAAGTTCCAATATCTCAATTTCTTACTTATAACTTGAAGAGATTTTCATTAAGAAAATGCAAACCCCCTCCCTGCCTACTACAAATGACCTCATTGTTTCACAGTTTACTGTTAGATATATAAGTTCATTAGCATATATTCAGTTCTATACTTTTGGAAATATCTTTTACTACAAGAGATAAGGTCCAATAAACGACAAATTTTACTAACTGCAAGTAAAAATACTGAAAATGAATTATAAGCTTTAATTAAATGCAATATTAAAACTTGCAGCTTTTAACTCCAAGACAAGTCATTCACCTTCCCAATATTCATAATTATGACCTTTAAGATAAAGATAGTAGCAAATATTTCAGTAGGTTTTTTACAATAATTAAATAAGATAACACCCAGAAAATTAATGGGAACATTAAGTGTGATCAAAATAAAATTTATATTATTATTATTGATGGACGTTTAATACCATGAACCTCCTTGTCTGCAAAACATCAAAATCAACTTAAAAATATCTGCATTTAGAGCATTTAAAATCCATATACTATCAATGAAAATTGAAAATTAACAATATAATCACTTTGGAAAAACTGTATCTTATCAGATTATTTAAAGATTGAAAGTAGTCATACATAAAATATTGATATGCTGTTAAAGTGTTCATACAGTTAGACTAGGCGCCAGTGAGTGGTATTCACAGGGCAAGTATTGCCTTGGGTTTGCCCCCCAGGTCAGGAGACAGTGTTGCCCGATGTTTTTCAAGTGTTAGTGAATGGCAAGGTCCCTGTACCTTCTCCAATCTGAGTATCTCTCACAAAGGGCTAATGCCCAGCAATACATGAGCAATCATCTATCTTCCTTAAAACATCTTAAAACCAAGTATCACAGAAGTATGAAGTACCCAAATATGACTTTTTAAAACATACAGATTTGAATGGCTTTGGAGAATCTCAGAAGTACCTCCAGAGAAGCAAGTTTTAGGGAAAATACATAAAGAATATTTCTTTTGCAGGGGGCTTGGGAAGAGTTTCTATCATTCTAGGTGGTTGACTTTGGGTAAATGATTTAATCTCTGTACTTCACAGTCCTTGTTTTTAAGGGACAGATCTATCTTCTGGGGCAGTTACAACAATTTAAAGAGAATATTTTCTGGCACTTGGAATTCTACCGGATTCCCAATGCGTTCTTCCAAGTGTTAATTGCTCTACTGTCAATTTTGCTTTAGCTTTCTAAAAACACCTTCGTAACGGTTATGTCTGTCATAAATACAATGAAAAAATGAATAAATGAATAAAAACAAAGCAATCAAGAGCTTTTATGTATTTAAAATATATGGTTCTATATTTATAAGTCCACGGAATTAGGCAACTTTTATCTTGGAAAAATCATAAAATAAAATTGAGAAATGAAAACTTTGATATTATTAAACAATAAGTAAAATGTGGATAAAATGATATCCATTTTATATTTAAGCAGAAAACATTAGGAAATATATTTTCCTAAATTAGCACAGTATAAAAAAATAAGCGTTAGCACAACTTGAATTTTCTGATTAAAGTTTGCCAGTATATAAATCAAATGCATAAAGTGACATGCTTTCTGAATCAATATTTTTAATTTTTACAAAGGAATGAAACATACTGAGCAATGATGCAATGGCTAACGTATAGTGTGTAATGAGAGAGTAGATATGACATAATCACTCAATGTAAGAGTACTAGTTAAATAAACAATGGAATAAAGAACAACACTGTCATGGAAATGCTGATGAAAATTCACATTTACTGATAGAAAAATTGATCAAGAAATTTCATAAGAAAGACAGGGTATGTACCTCAGTTGACAGAGTACTTACCTGAGATGTAAGAGGCCCTATGTGCCCAGGATTGCACAAACCAGACATTGTGCCATAAGACAACACTCAGGAGACATGGAAACAGGAAGATTAGAGTTTTTAAGTTCATCCTCAGCTGCATAGTTAGTTCAGATTCTGTCTCCAAAGAGGAGGATGGATTTATAAGAAACACCTAATAAAATGTTTTAATAACCTCATATTTGTAAAAATATATAATTATATCATATCTAAAAAATTAGAGGAACATATGGTTGTAATGAAGTGATAGGATTATAGATATCTTTCTTCCATCCATATTTTCTTAATTTCATATTTCAAACATTTTACTTCTATATATTTAATAAGAAATCCACCTAAGTTACTGACTGTAGAATAATGATCTAAGGGCTACTAATTAATGAACACGAATCTCTGTTAAATCAGAAGACTAAATGAAACTTGATGACGTAGATGGAACAAAGGAAGGAAAGCATCTCTTCTCCCTTTGCCCTCCTGCCAGATGACTGAGTGAGTTCTTTAAGAATTTATTCACTGTCTCCTCTAACTGGAATTCTTTCCTGACTGTGTCCGACTTTGGTTCCTAGCCATCATAGTTTGAGTCAGAAATGTCCCTGCAGGTTCACAAGTTTGAACAGTTGGTCCCCAGCTAGTGATGCCGATTCAGGGGGATTTGAACTCTTTAGATATGGTGCAAAGCTGAGAATATAAGGACATTGGGATGGGCTTTGAGGCTTATAGCAAGGCTCCCTCCTGTTCAGGCTTTCTCCTTCCTGGCTGCTGACAAGATGTAGACAGTGGCCTTCCTCCCACCGCCACAGCTGCGAGCCATTCTTGCCACCATGCCTTCTCTACTGCTACAGGCTGCGTCCTCTCAAGCCTGGAGACAAAAATAAATCTTTCCTCCCTTTAATTTGTTTTGTCAGATATTCCATTACCCAACCTCGCTCCTGTGCTGCCATGACATATGTGCATGAACATAGCTCCTGTATCAAGTTCTTAAACTACATTAAAATGCCTCTCTTCTTCCCACTGCTCTCTGTTCTCTCTCTCTCTCTCTCTCTCTCTCTCTCTCTCTCTCACACACACACACACACACACACAAAATGAAGAAAGAATTACTTGGTATGTGGTTATCAATGCATAGATGAAACATAAGAAACGTCCCAAATAATTCTAAATAAATCCATATTAGAAATCCTGAAATAAATTCAATCCATAATTTGAGGTTTCAACTGAAGAAGGTAATGTTAAGTGATAACTCAAAGTGATTCCACAAATAGTTTTAATTTTTACTTGTCTATTTGATGATGCAAGTAAAAGGACTAGTAATGAATAGTATCCAAAAATATTCTTAAGTGTAATAGGGGCCATTTGAAAAGATATCTTACTGAATGTCAGAGAATTAAAATTGTTAAAGGAGTGGAAAAGGAAGATGACAGTCACTGGGTATGGTGGCGCATGCCTTTAATTCCAGGATTCTGGAGAGAGAGACAGATGGATCTCTGTGCGATTGAGGCCAGCCTGGTCTACAAATTCCAGGCACGCTGGGGTTACAAGGAGAACCTGTCTGAAACAACAACAACAAAAGCCAAAGAACAATGTCTTATCATTGCCGTGTGTCACTGTCATTGCTTTCTTCTCTTATAGAGGTCTCAGTCTGCAATAAATTCCTTCCCTCCAATTAGCAACATTGCTTATGTGGTCTTAGGAGGGCTTTAAGAGCCTTTTCACTGTTATTCCCACATATGCATTCACTCTGCTGTGCTTTACTGATGTTTACAACTTCCCACCCACTCTTGGGTGCTTGGATCTGGGGTCCCTGTGCTCAGAGCCAGCCCCAGCCGGACAAAGGGTTACCACCGAAAGGGGGTGAGTAGGTGTGGAGTCAAAACACACAGACAGACACCCCCCCCCGCCCCCCCGCCTCCCAGAGCTAGAAGCACGCGGAAAGGCAAGCCGCTACAAGTTTTGTTATTCAAGGAAGTGAAAGAGGTCTTATAGGTCTGGTTAGCCAATTGCCTTATGGGGTGGGGTCCTGACTTCAGCCAATAATAATCTGTCCCCAGGTAGATCATCTCAGGGCAGGTTCTTTCCAGATGCTGGGCATGAGCTGGCCTCATGACTAGCCAGAGCTGAGCGCCACGTCTACAGGAGAGATTCCTCTATTCCTCATAGCAGGTGACCTGGCTAAGGCTGGTCCTGAGTTGTGCCCTACACTTGGATTTAAAAAGTGAAGAGATTTCTTTATTCTGTCTTTCTGAGCCCAAACTACTAGTTAGCAGAGATATTTACCTAAATAACAATACAAATGAACCCTCGTAACTGATAAAACTCAAAGGAGATATATATGAGGTATGATATACTTCAATCATAGTAGTGACAACTGTACTAAAATCTAGGCTATGACTGGCTTATTTAGAACCAAGACACCAAATACCTCTTCCTTTTACCAAAATATTGGATATTTCTAGAAACAATGTTACACAAGTCCCTAACCATATTTTTTTTTTCTAGCACTGGAAAAAAGTGGCATTTTTGGAATCTAAATCCATCTAGGAAGTAGGTTAGATTTTGAAAATATGTTGCAGATTTGAGAGACTATGAGGTAGAAGAGCCAAATAATCATATCTATATTTCCTCTGGATCCCTAGAAACTCAGCCGACATGCATATGCTACTTTAAACCACCCAGTTGATCACAATACAGTTACATAGCAATAGAAAGATAGTACAGGTTTACTGAGCCGAATCAACCTTTGGCATACTTGATTTAACTTAGTCATAAGTATGAGTTCTTAGCACTGGAAGGAAAAATTAACTTCTTAAAAAATTTTATAACTCCTGAAAAATAATGAAATGGGATCAGAATGTCAATGGAGAATGAAAAGCAAAGATATACAAAAGATTTCACCATAAATTATAAATTCAGTAAGTGAAAATACTAATAACATTAGAATAGCTAAAATTAAATGAGGTACAGCAAAAGACACCCTGATGGCCACAGCTGTGATGGAGAACAATGAAACCACACAGTGTTACTCATTGGAAATTAAAGTAAAATCACAATGTTTAGTAGAGAGTAAATAAAAATCAAATAATTTATATACTACTGATTGTATACATGGATGGATTATTTACATATTAATCATAAAATGTGATTATTCTGAACTCTGATATGTTTGATCTACATGAAACAAAGCATATTGTTTAATACTCATATCATCTTAAAATGTTTCCTTGGTGATTTAATCATGTACTGTATGAACTATTGGTATAATCTCTTTCTTGTAGTTAAGGAAAAGTCAAGAAGAAAAGCTAATATCAGTAAGTCACATTATGAATATATGAATCTGCAGGTTTAAATCTCGGTCCTTGTGTTGTCACACAGTTTTGTTTGCCAGATATTCTTTATGCACAGAGATGGTATTTAGGCAGCAACACATACACAATCCAGGTGCAATGGTGTGCATGTATAATCCTAGCATTTGGTAGTTGGAGAAAAGAGCCATCAGGATTTCAAGGTCATTCTCAGTTTATAGCAAGTTCAAGGTCAACCTGGGTTACGATTAGATCCTGTCTCAAAAACAAAAACAAAAACAAATCCAAATGTAGAAAATTCATTCTAGAATTCCTTTTAGTTGGTGGTATTTTAATAATCTGTCAATATATTTTGCCTTACCTGTTAAAAATACTTGAAATGTCACATCTACAGTCTCAAAATATCCCATTATTTGAGATTTTCAGGTAAGAAGTTAATATGACTAAAAGACTAGAAAAATTGACAGTTCATTGAGAAACACTTTTTGTCTTGGCTCTTTCAGTTGAAATAAAATGTTGAGAATGATGTAAGATTACTGTTCTGGGTCACTATAAAGAAAATGGAGACCTGTTATTTCCAAGTTCAAAAATAAAGGAGGAAATTGTGATGAATGTTAACAGGAGTGATTTAGGTGAAGACATCTTGACAGAAGCATTGTTGAACACAAATAGCTTTCTAAGCAAAGTGTTAAAGTACCCTTGGATGGAAATATTTAACTATATGAAAGATATTCATTTTCTTTGACATGTCTTACAGTTTAAGATTTTCCCCTTTAAGGACAGGAAAAAGACAAGAGTAGTTTCCAGATACATAATTTTATAGCACTGAATAATTCTTGCATTTTAATATGATTGCTTGAAATGACCTTGAACCTGTTCCCATTCTACTTTTCTATGCTTTAAATTATCATGTCTTTTCCTTTTCACCATAGAAATAAAATCAATAATTGAATATGGTATAAAGGTGAAATAAAATGCATTGAATGCCACAAAAAAATGCAGTGCATTTAGTGAATAATGGACTAAAACAAGCACAAAAGGCGTTCCATCATTCTTCATTTATCAGGGTATTGTAAATTTCACACACTGAACAAATCTAAGATTCATGTGGTAAATTAACATCTATGCTGGAAAATACACTCGGGATTTGGGAAGTCTATCTGATTTTCTATAAGCAAAATCCAAGTATATGTTTACACTAGAAAGCACATCTCATTCCAAAGCAAATTAACTTAAACATTGAATAACTAGTCAATGAATAAATATATTTAAGGACATATTGAAAGTATTTATGCTTCTCAATTATAGGAATACAAAACTGATCACCAGTCTTGCAGAAGGAAACACGAGTAGAAGCATTTTCCACATTAGTCAATTGTATATCATCATTGTTACTAAGCAATCAATTATTTTATTCTGCTAAATACTCATTTACTTAAAATTCCTTTGAAACTTTCAAGTTAATCATGAAGACAGCTTACATTATAAGGACTTATATAGCCAGTTATTGTAAAAGTATCAAGCCCAATTCAAAATATGTAATAAAATATAGCAAATATGAATGTATTATAATTGATACTGTTTTTTGAGACAAGCCCTTGTCATATAGCCCAGCCTACTCTTGAACTTGCAATCCTACTGCCACTGCCTCGTGAGGCCTGAGATAACAGGTGTGTATGATCAAGCTCAGTTCAATAACCTTTCATTATTAAAAGCAACAAGATAGAATGTTTGTTCATATTCTTTTAAGTTCCTGAACCTACATAACCATAAAATATTGCTAAAGGTAAAAAAATTATTATTATTATTCAGGTTTTTGATACTCTGTATGCATAATGAACATGAATGTGCTGGCACACAACTAACAAAGCATTGTATGCCTTTCTTCCTAAAAAGACTCACCATCATCCTTTCAAAATAAAATAAAAAATTAAAAAAGGGACAGCAAGATGGCTCAGGGATTAAAGGCACTTGCTGTTATAATCTAATGACTTGAGTTTGATTCCTAGAACACACAAAAAGCCAGTTGTGGTGGCTCCGATCTGCAGCCCCAGCACTCCTATGAAATGGGAGCTGGAGACAAGAGAATGGCCTAGAAACAAGCTTGCCTGGAGAACCCAGAGCAGCAGAAACAGCAGGAGAGACACTGCCTCAAGAAGGTGGAATTAGAGAAGAGACAGCCAAAAGTTGTCCTCTGATCTGCATACGCATACTATGGAACACTCACACACATACACACACATACAAGTAATGCAATAACTTAAAAGCATATTTCTTCGACTCTATTTGTCTCTTCTTATAAGATGTCCATTAGTTTATTCATTTCAGTTGAAGAGGTAGGAACTACTCACAAAAGCAGAGTTAATCTCTAATTACAATGCCTTAGGATCTTACCATTCAAATGGGGTCTATGGACCATCAGCATCGGAGGGACTTGGAGGAAGGAGATCAAGCTCTAACCCCAAACTTCTGAACCAGAATGTGCTGTTTTATCAATGTATATTTTTATTCGATTTTTGAGAATTTTATTCAACGCATCTTAATCACATTTAGATCTCCTCCTCTATCTCTACCCCATAGGCCACCCACCAGATTTCATGTCATATATGTTAAGACCTATGGAGACTAGTTTCTGTTCCCAGATGAACTCGGTGTGAGTTCATCCCTGGAGCCTGTTCAGCCTGGCTAGTTCCATTCCCTCCTTCATCCAGCAGTAATCATCTGCCAATAGTTCCTTGGCTAAGGTTGGGAACTCCTGCCCACTTCCCCAGTTCTATGCTGGTTTTTGTGTGATTGGGTTGACATGGGTCTTGTACATGCATCACCATTACTGTAAGTCCATATGAGCAAGTTCCCAAGAGTCTGTAAGACCCTATTTTCTTATGATCATGTCCCACCCATGGCTTATACAATCTTTCCTCCCCTCTTCTGAAATGGTCCCTGAGCCCTGGGTGGGTGAGGTTTAATATGAGCTCTATCCAGTAACACACGTTCTTCAGTCTCTTATTCTCTACACTGGCCAGTTGTGGCCTTCTGTGTTCATCACCCTAGACAAATGCAGTTTCTTGCTACGCTAAATATACATCCTCATATTTGCAATACATTTACCAGTCACCACTCTTCCAAGAAGCTTCTTTTGAAACAGACAGAGATCATTACAGAGTTCCATAACGCATCACACACAGAGATTGTCTGTGAGATGGCCACCTCTAAGTAACACATCTACAGTGTTAGGACCAAGGCTCACAGAATATTGTGGAACAAGGGGTAGAGAGACCACTAATGCTTCTCCCAACTCTAATCAGCAAAGCTTCCTCATGCAAAGGAATGTGACTTTTGACAAGTGTTTCAAGTAATTCATATGTACCTTAGTTTGGGGGAGTTACTAGATAAGAATATATAAATCAATTCATGTTTTAAACGTCCTACAATTCAAAACACATAAGAATGTTAAGGATGGACTGGAGAGATGAACTCCGTGGTTTAGAACACTTGCTGTTCTTGCAGAAAGGGAAAATTTCATTCCCATCCCAGCACCCATGTCATACAGCTCACAACCACCTACAACTCCAGCTCCAGGGCATCTGGCACTGTCTTCTGGCCTCTGTGGGGACACACATACATGTGAGTATGCCTGTATGTGTATATGTGCATGCACACACACACACACACACACACACACACAAATAGCTAAATGTAAAATAAATCTTTAAATAAAAATATGATGCCGAGTAGGTTGTCCAGACTCCAAGGAATGAACCCACATTCAAGAGCATTTGGGAAACACAAATTAGAGTCAATAAGCCTTAAAAAAAATAATAGAGGACATCACATCCAGAGGAGGGGTGCTGATGAGGGAGGGGCCCTGAACATGGTCAAAATGTATAGTATAAAATTCTAAAGATTCAATAAAGATATTTTAAGTCATAATGGGACAGTGCTGTGTGTGTGTGTGCACATTCATTTGTATAAATACAGGCGCAGGTGTGCCAGAGTGTGCATGTGGAATTCAGAGGAAAAATTCAGGTTAATTGTCACATGACCTTCCATCTTGCTAAAGGTCACCAGGATTAGAGAGATGTACTGTCATGCCCACCTCTATTTCGGTTCTAGGGATTCAAACTCAGTTCCTTGTACTTGTGCAGCAAGTGTTTCACTATTGAGCCAGCTCCCCAGTCCGTTTTTGTTTTTTTTTTATATATTCTCAGATTTGCCTGTCTATAATCTATTCAAAATATATGAAATACAAATTCATAAACGGAGACAGTAAAAAACCTATTATAGACTCAAAATATCACTACTAACTTCTGAATTTAAGTTACTATTATATTTAAAATAAGATGTTTTAAAGTTATATTTCAGTCAAAGTATATTTATCAGTATTATAGTATCTTGTAGGATAGTGAAATATATTCTTTCAAAAACGTTTCACAATTGGAGGCTGGAGAGATGATTCAATGGTTAAGAATACTGGCTGCTCTTGCAGAAGACCTGGGTTGGGATCCCAGCACCCACATAGCAGCTAGCAAACATCCCTCACTCCAGTTCCAGGGTATCCAACACCTTCGGGCCTCCAAGGTCAATGCAAGCATGGTTGAACAGTGTTTGATATCATAGAATTTCAATGTTTATTAAAATTAACATTAATTTTTACAGCTGGTTCCATGCATTGCCAATATGTGTGCACCCTGTGTTTATTATTTATCCAATACACTTTACCGTTCAAATTCTGCAAAAATATTATATGATTTCTCGTTATTTGCTCTATTCTTTTTAACTTTTTTTCTTTCTGAATATTTCCTTTAATATTTGTCTACAAACACGTCTGTCTGCATTCTGCGATGGACAGCCAATGTTTTCAAGTAAAACTAATACAAATTGGCTTTCCCTTGAATTTAACCTTATTTTTATTGAACTCCAACTCTTTGTTTTCTAACTTTTCTTATGTCTATAATTTTAATTCATCACGTCATAGTCTATTCCTGTTTCCTACCTTATGAACATTTGTTTTCTCTTCCTATCTCTAACTGTCTTAGCTAGAAGACATTTAAGCATGAAGATTATGTTAAAAGTTGAAAATCTGCAGGAAGTTCATGTAAGAATACTTTCAAAATCCTCCAGGAAAGAATCTTTCAGAGTTTGAATATAAAAAAAGAGGCATATTTAATTTAGGTTGAACAGCAAGCAGAAGGATCACACATTCCCTCACCTACCTCAAGCAGATCACATTTTGCTGACATGACTGTAGGTTCCATTAAATTCATCTCTGACCTGATTTTTTTTAATGACAGCAAAGTCAGCTTTCAATTAATAGGCCTTTCTCTAGAGGAAAATGTACGTAGCTTCCTCAGGTATGGAAGCTAGAGGAGATGAAGAATGATCACTTGAAAGAATGACAAGGTGTCTTGGTATGAGAACTAGGGGCTTTTTACAGAACTAACTTTATAATCATCTAGGTAGGATGAACCATATTCTATATATTGTGTGTTATTATGATAGAACAAGGTTCAGTGGGTGTTTCAGAAATGTTCATTGAATCAGATGGTTTCAGGTTAACTCTAATGTTATTTAGGAATAGCAAATGCTTCATGAGGCTAAATGTACTCAAATATCTACGAAATACACACACACACACACACACACACATGCACACACGTACACACACCTCAAAGTGAAGTGATTCACTAACTCCAGTGATTATTATTGGAAAATGTGACTTACTAGAGAATTCTATTTCTTGGGAAAAAGTATGCTTACATTGCCACTGAAACAACCTAATTAATCATGAATCTATTATTAGTTCTCCCAATGATGAGCTCTTTGATCTTGAAAAGGAAAATCCTTTAAAGTCTCAGAATTTTTTTTTTTTTACTACAGTGACTGAAATAAGGCAGGCACAAACACCACAAACATTTTCACATACATTTGGAATCCAAAACAACTGAACTGGAGGCAGAGAGTAGGATCTCAGTGATTGAGGCTGGTGGACAGAAGCAGCTGGAACGATGATGGCAAAGGTTGGACATGAGGGATGCTGTCTATTTTGTTTGCTTGTTATTTGCACAGCATCATGAACAGAGTAAATAATATATTGCATGTTTCAGAATGTCTGAGAGAACATTTAAATGTTCTTACCAATGAATTTTAAATATTTGAGGTCATGAGGATGTTAATGAGTTGATTTGCTTATTCAATATTAAGCTGAAAATCATAGTGTATTTTACCTTATGAGCATAAATAACTATAAAATATTAACATGCAAAATAATAAAATTTAAGAAATTTATGCCAATTGTTTTATCCCATTGTTGAGTGATGTGGGAATACCCAACCCACTATGTGAGGTGCCATTTATGGGCAGATGGTCCTTTGTTGTATAAAAAAGCAGCCTGAGTACAGACCAGGGGAGCAAGCCTGTAAACAGTGTTCCTCCGTGATCTGTGCTTCAGCTCCTGCCTCCAGGTTCTTGTACTGAGTTACTGCCTTGGCATCCCTTGATGATGCACTGTGAACTTTAAGCCAAATAAACCCTTTTCTCCCCAAGTTTGTCAGTGTTGTTATCTCAGCAATAGAGAAGCTATTATAGAATACTTATATAATGTTTCAGTTACCTGTAGTTTCATAATAATACCTTCAAACACTTAGTATCCTAAAATGCTAACATTTACTTTTCTAGTAAGATTCTAGTTGTCACAGTTGCTTCTGATGTCTATGTCCTGGGGATTGTGCTTTTCAAATTCCTAATCAAAATGATTACTAGTATTTGGAATTTTCCAGTATTAATATGAATACAAGTCATATGTATTTTTGCAACCTGGTTCAAATTACACAAAAGAAAATTGTATTATACTTAGAAACATCACAACTTTTTACAGATACATGCTTATTTTCTTCATTTTTAGAAATCATACAAATGCGGAATATTTCTCTTCTATCCCATCTTCCCTCAATTACTGAGGCAGAGTTGAACTTTCTGTCTTAAAGAAACTTCCTTTGACTTAACTGGAAATATGTTGGTTGTTCAATAGTTCATGCTAACAAAATGAACAATAAACAGATAAAATTAAGTTTCTCAAGCGTTTGCCTGTCTACAAACTGGGAGCATAGATTTAAAAAGAAGAAAACAAGTGGAAACCAACTAATTGTTACATGAATGTAAACAACAGTAATATTCTGATTAGTTGAATTA
Organism: Eospalax fontanierii; assembly: GCA_035773235.1. Lineage (NCBI taxonomy): Eukaryota > Metazoa > Chordata > Mammalia > Rodentia > Spalacidae > Eospalax > Eospalax fontanierii. The sequence goes on along the minus strand of CM069545.1, from coordinate 37,638,475 downwards.
AGCATTAGTGGATAGGTCAAGAACAGGAGTTCAAGAGAAAGAAGGAAGACAAGGAAATGCTTAGCTATATTCTCCAGTGCTAGACAGGACAGTAGGCGTAGGCGAAGAAGCTGGTGAGAATCAGTGTTCTTCTTACACAAGTGTTCTCCCACAGCAAGCTAGTGGAAGTAAGCATGTTTCCTCACTGGTGAGGCCCAGCTTTTAAACACAATGCTTAGGAATGAAGAAATATGGCCATCATTAAATACTTGTCTGGTGATCTCATTTTATGTCCGTTTCCACATGTCAATCTTTGAGTTGCTGCTTCCAGAGTTTCTGTGAGGAGTCACTGTTATGAAGATTACTTTGTTATCTCTGAGAAGTTCTCAGTGCTCTGCCATGCTCCCCTTGTTCCTTCAAACACCTACTTTTATATATCTCATGGACTAGGTCAATTGCCTTTTAAAATCCAATGGGGCATTTCTAGTAAATAGAATCTAAGTCACCTTTTCCTGGTGTTCTTCTGTAGGACTTAAATAGTAGAGTACAGACAACCTAATTTCCGTGACCAAAGTTTCTTTTTTCTGTTGAATGCCTCTCTCTATATATATTATGTCCTGAAAGAAATGGGCATTGATGAAAGAACCACAGAAAACTAAAACTGAAAAGGAGAGAAAGGAATACCTCAGTATTGTTCATTATAACTGCTGCCTCCTACTTTAAAAGAAAGTTCAGTGGTTAAATTGTGATTTTTATACCGTGAAATACTGTACAGCAGGACGAATAACACTAACTATAGCTACATCCGAAGCATATGACTCTTACAGCCAGCATTGGATTAATGCAGGGAGGCACAGAACAATGCATGGTGGGTGGCTCCATTTACACAAAGAACAAGCTGGAGGGAGTAGACCATATTATTCATAGACATGGAGGTCATAAAACCACATGCAAAGGGAAAAAGCTGTTATAAAAATTGGCCACAATTGTTCCCTAGGTGTAAAGAGTTGAAGAAAAGGAGTCTTGATTTTATGTGTGGCACCAAAGTGAGCCAATGTGTGATCAGACACCTAAGGATATTCTTTAGAGGTGCTAGAAATAGTTTTCTGATACAACAATTGCTTATATGGAGGTCATCCTCATCACTGCTATCTGAGTGATATAAAAATATATGTGATTTATGGCACTTTCAGTGACTGGATCTTTCACAAAAGGATTAAAAGATGCTGTTGAATATTTTTTACCATATAGAAACCATAATATATATATATATATATATATATATATACATATTACATTGATTTAAAACATAGTTGTACAAATATTGAAAGATTACTTTGTGCTTTCCTAAAATGGATAATTTATGCTATGTATCATTTAAAAATAAGTTAAAATAGATAAAGGTATACTGACTAATACTATTTAATGTCAGCTCTAAACTTATAAGAGGTATCTTTTCTTGGAAATCAAGTGGAAAAACACTAATCAACAGTCACCAGCATTTGCTAATTATTTTACAAATGAGTGTTTGTGTATTCTGACCTCCACCTCAGCACTACAGCTAAATTTTAAGTGAGTCTGCGTGTTTTTAGTTCACATTTGTCACTGTGTTGGTGTTGCAAAGAGCAAGGAACAACAGAGCTAGACTAGACAGTTTGCAGAGCTGAGCATGTCATAAGACAAGGTGTCTATAATCAAGAATTGTAATTCATCCTCAAGTTTGTTACTTAGCTTCTGTAAAACCGTAGCAGGCAATTCTGCAAAGCACTGTCTTTGAGTCTACCCATCAGACCTGCTTCCACCTGTTCCTTCCCTCAAATTATGCTATCACTTCTCAACTCATTAGCTCAAGGGCACAGAAAATAAGCCATCACCTTTCACTGATTTTTCTCAAGGGAGAAATATGTCATTCCCTTTAGCTTATAAATCTCTTTGCCTGTATTTCTTTAAAGTTTGTATCCTTTTTTTCTCTTTCCTATTATAGAATTTTAAGTAGCAAATCAAGGCAGACAAAATTATATTTCCATAAGAATTTTATTCTACTTCAAAGAACTTTCCAATTATTGAATTAAATGGCTCTATTTGACACACTAACATTTATTTTGAGAATATTAAATAACCTTTCAAACAATTCTAATCTTTTATAATGACCTAAAAATAATCTTCTGTATCAAACTGAAAGAAGATAAACTTAGAGCTTTTCATAGTTGACTAATTTTATACAAGTTCCTTCAAAGCTATTAGCAACTATGCTTATCACCATCTTATATTCTTCTTAATAGAAAGAGTGTATTTCAGCATCTTTTTGAAAGAAGTTTGGTGGGGTCAAATTTACAGTAAGAATTTCTACTGGGTATTTATCTTGAGATCTTAAGGGAATATCTTATGACTGGTGCCCTCACTCCAAATGCCAATAAGAATTTGACTCCTCCCTCTGTACATGAAACACAAGATCAAGATATTAATTAATTGGGGCTGGAGAGATGGCTCAGTGGTTAAGAGCACTGACTGCTCCTGTAGAGGACCTGAGTTTAGTTCTCAGCACCCACATGGCAGCTAAAAAACATTGGAAACTCCAGTTCCAGGGAATCTGACACCCTCTTCTGACCTCTGTGGGCACTGCATTACATGGGCGAACTCACATACATGTAGGCAGTACACTCATACATACAAAATAAAAATAATAAATACAATATTTTTAAGAGATATCATTTCATCAAAATATTAATGAATTACTAAATTAGTGAGCCTGGAATATATAGGATTTGTGAGTGTTGCTAACATATTTTTGTTTTCTTTTTCGTTTGTTTTTCTGTCCTCCATTTAGGAGCATCCTTTGATCTGTAACTCTGGTTCTACTACTCTATGATAGTTGTTGATCCTGACTGGCCATTCCATTTTCCCCTTGCTTTCTGAATTTCTATGACAATTTTGTCTTCCAACAACTTATTTATATATTGATTTATTTTTAATTGTTTCATGTGTGTAAATGTTGAATAATTTTAGTTTTAATGATGAGAAATCAAAGAACCCATCTTACAATTTTACTGTGTAATTTTATGTTTCCTTTGGAGACTTGAAAACTTAGAGTTTCTTGGAAGCCAGATTTGTGCATATTATCTCCAGATTTACAATACTAACCAGCAGAGGTAATTACCAAAAAAATATACAAATAAATGTATAAGTGAATATGAATGCCTTTTAAGTGACAGCAGTTTTGTCTCTCTCTATCTACAAGCAAATGGTAGAGTGACAGAGAGATGAAATACTATTAAAATACCCGGTCAGGGAGAACGATGTCTCTCAAAATCAGGGAGCTCTTTCAGCTGATGGTTATAATGAACACATTACCTAAGACTGACGAGGTATTAAACATTCAGAGAGTCTGGCAAGAAACTGAATAGTTCAACATGGTTGACTTCACTACTGGGTCCCGTGACTTTATAGGACATCTTTTAAAATATTTCATTTACTGTTTTTATTATTTTATGTGTGTGAATATAGTGCCTGCATGTGTGTAAGTGCACGCTTGTCATGCAATATCCATGGAGGTCAGAAGAGGGCATCGGATCCCATGCAACTGGAGTTACTGATAGTGGTTAGCTGCCGCGTGGGTGTATCCTCTGCAAGAGCAGTCAGTGCTCTTAACCACTGAGCCATCTCTCCAGCCTCAAGGACATCTTGACCAAACCACTGACTTGAAGCACCAGTTCTTAAAACACCAGAGCAACAACTAACTTTTTAGTTTTTCATTGTTAACTTGAAGAATCTCCTGACGTGACTATCTGTCCGATGGTACAATTCCATTCTCTCATTGTTAATTGGATGTGGTATTCTACACCTAGCCATTAAGCTCAAAGTAGCACATGCGCAGCAAGTAGGAGCACTGCAAGAACAAACACTCACATGGAAAAAGTGATCAACTGGGGATCATAATAAATAACAATACAAAATAAATGAGGAATAAGTGACATTCAGTCTCAGAGCAATAATAGGGTGCCTAATCAATTTTTAGCCAGGTTAACTCTGAACCTTTAATATCTCAAAACCTTTAATATCTCAGACCTGTAGGCTGCTAATTTTCATCTGTCTCCTGCTTCTTTTTCCTCCACCTTTGCTTCCATCAAAACTATTCACCATCTCTTTGCTCTTTTGCTGACCATTTCATCCTTCTAGCAATGTCATCTTCAATGCCATGGTCAATGTTAAGAGTAGGACATTCTTTACTCAGTCCCCAAATGGTCAGGAAGTTGCAATGTGCAATCACTCATCACAAGATTTCAAAACAATGACATTGCATTATGTAAAGAAATTATCTCATTCATAATACCAAAACTAGAGATAGAGTGTTTCAAATTTGTCCAGTCTCGTCTTTATCATTAGTTCTGCTCTTTTTTTGCTTGTTTATCTATCTACAGAAGCAAAGGCTTTATCACTCATTTTTTGTATCTCTGTTACTTGCTATTGGCCATTAAGCAAGATACATAAAAGGCGCTAAAATTTTGCCAGCAAATGAACCTGTGACGTGACACAGTGCTTTATGATTCTACATCCACAGTCATAATGCTATAGGCTAAAGTTTCTTGTATTTCGGCTGAAGGTAGCTACTTTCTCCTACAAAGAGCAGGTTGTTCATGTAAATCACCTCTGTTCTGATAAATTAAAAGATTTTATCTTTAGCTTGCATAAAAGAACCTGCACCAGCCATTGCCCCAGAAAACTAATTAGTACTTAATAAATGCAATATTTATTTTGAATGTATATATTTAAACATCATGTTTAAAGTACATTGTAAGATGGGACTCTGTAATTTATAAGGAAAGAGTTCATTTACATACCATAGAATGTCTCAAAATTGTAAATTCTATGTCTTTGGCAGCTTGACTTCAGGCACAGAGATTCGAAGATGTTTGATGTTTACAGAGCATAGCCAGGATGGAAGGGACAGGACTTCATTTATCATGCATTTTTTAAGGATACTCGTTTTAGCTTCCTTTGAAGATGGAAATTACTATCTTTCTGGACCAGTAACTTTACTTATCTCTGTATAAGTATAACCCTCACTTGGGGCAATACACATTTATGTGACAGTAGCTAAGCACTTCCTATCAAAAACTGCATGTCAATTATATTAACCAAAGCAGGAAGGAACCAGGAAGAGCAAACTAAATGTAACTTTGATGGATCTTCCTAGAATTTTAAGTCAAACAGAATCCAAACTCTAAACTTCATATTGTTCTTTAACATCAATGCACAGTTGCCAGATGAAAATTTTGTCTGATTTGTTTGTTTTAAATGTTATATTGTATTATACACATGTTTCATATATTTAAAATGTCCCCAGAGAGTTTTTCTTTATTTGAAGGAAAAAAAAATAATGGTGTTTTATACTACCATTAAGTTCCAACTAAGCAGAACTGTAACACTAAGAGCTTAACTGGAAAATATTAACCATGTATGCATTCTTTCAAATTCATATATGTAACCGAAAGGTCAATGCAGACTATTTTAAAATTGCTTAGCTGCTATGTTATGTTTCTCTAATATTAAAAATTGTTAACTGATTAAATATTAATGCAAATGGCATTGAAGACTTCAAGTCTCTAAGGATGCATATGTCTTTAGTATTGCGACTGAATAGTCTCAATTCATTTCTTCATTGTAAAAGGGGCATGATTTCGAAACCATAGTGACAATAATGGCCGAAAATAAACAGGAAAAATAAAGAAGCAGTTAAACTGATAAACAGGGCATTTTCCATAGTAACTATGTGCTTACTGAGTGGGGAGTAGAGTCTGTATTATAAACAGAATCAGTGGCTATCAACAAAGCTTCATAGTGGAAACTGGCTAGAGCTGAACTACAAAGACAAATGTTTTGCTGACTCTTACTATAGATTTCGCAGTTTTGCATTGTGACTGATTTGTTCAATTAAAACAGCATAAATTAAATTTGCCATTGGATGATCTAGTAGAACGTAGTAGAAATTGCTATTGGTTACAAGTAGCAAAGGCTCATGGAGTAATTTGTGGCTCTTCAGTTGAGAACCCCAGGCTTTCCAGACCACATGTGAGTGAAGGAAGAGACCTTTTTACTTATGCCTTGGTTGCTCACTTGGAACATCCCTCTCAGCTATCCTGGCTTCAATTGTTTACTGTTCTTTTAAAAATATTGATTGACTGTGGGTAGGCTACGGGGGAGTGACAGGTAGGGAAGGGGTGGCTAAATATGATCAAGAGGCATCGAATGAAATCTACCAAAATTCAATACAATATATTAAATTTAAAAATATTGATTAATATAGAATGTTTCCACTAACATTATATTTTATAATAATTATATGAGAGAAGGCAGCGTTTAATATATGATAGTGGACTCCTACCTATGGCTTAGATGGAAATCTAACTTCAGTCTCCTAAGTTCTACCCCCTCATATCTCTACACTAATTTTCACTGATTTTCAGGGAAAGCTTACCACGCTGCTCACAAACTGCTTTTCTTGTCTTTCTCTAAATTCAAATTAAACACAAATGAAAGAAGCTTGAGAAGTTTTGGACTCAACCTGATCTGTTTTCTATGATACCACTCTTTCATTGTTTTTATTATAGTTTAACATTTTTTCATGTAACAGCTTCATACTTACGATGTACATACTTATGTACATACTTATGATGTACCCTATTTCTTAAGGGTTGTTTTTGTATAATGCTGATGCTCAGGGTTTTCTATGAAACACTTTAATAGGTAACTTTTTAAATTCATATCTGCAATTATTCTCACTAAAAATTTTTATAAATGAGATAAAGTTAACCTATAGATTTCTACATCATAATGAATATATCTTCATGATTATTTACTAGTCTATTGTTAGTATATTAAAGTATATTTCAAGATCCTTCTTTCTAATAGATTCATATTTGGTTTTGATCAATGGCAAGAGAATGTTCAATTTAAAGAACAATTTGCACTTACAAATAAATTTGGTGGCTAATGGATTCTCTGATATCTCAGTCTTACGAAAAATAAACATATGAAATAAACCTATATTAAAACATTACTAAGCACATTAACTCTTCTTAGAAATTTGTTATTATGGAAATACTCAAATGTACACAGAATTAGAATATTATGAAAAATTGTCTGTGTGCTTCATCAGCGTCAGCAAATCCAGCTCTCATTCAGTACTGCCCAATTCACGCCTCATGTATTTTCTCTTTTGGAATATTGTTTAGAATTGCAAATATCACATCATCCATATATATTTCAGCGTGTATGACCAAAGCAGAAGTAGTGTATCCTCATAACGACATATCCACTAAACACAAAATAGCAGTTCACCAATGTCATCTCATATATACAATTTGTCAAATATATACAAATCTTTCCATCTCAACTTTTTTTTAAGGTTGCTTGAGTCATAACCTAATAATATCAACCATTATGATAAATTGCTTCATTTTACACTTTAACATATTGGTCATGTCGCTTGGGTATCTCTTTATGCTTCTAGTATTATGTGATGTATTTAGTTTGTTTACATGGTATTAGTTCACACGGGTCTGATTATGAATCTTCATTCTTCCACTTATCACCCAATTTGAGATCATTTTATTTTTCCTTCCTCTCTCCCTCCCTCCCTCTCTCCGTCTTTCCCTCCTTCCCTCCCTCCCTCCTTTTCTCCCTCTCTCACTCCCTTTCTCCTCCTTCTTTCCTTCCTTCCTTCCTTCCTTCCATCTTTCTCTCTCTTTCTTTCATCTCTATTTATTATTCTTTAAGAGTCAGCTCTGACAATCATTTATCAGTCAATTGATTATGTTTTGTCACAATTTGCTTTTTTCATGCCTTTTGGGCTTTTATCTTTTCATTTTTACATTGCCTTTAAATTGAGATGAGAAAACAATCCAGTTTCCTGATTAAACAACCTGTGTACAAATCTTTAACTAAGCTTCTCGTTATCTCTCGGATTATATTGACTTTTTAGGGTCTATTTTAAAGTGTGGTTGACATCTTGCATAAACTACAGAAGGAGGAGCTAACTTGGCACTTGCCCAGGAATCACAGGGTTTCTGCAAGGCAAGTGAAATCTTATTTATGGCTTCTGCCTGAGTACAGATTGAGTTTTCTCCAATTTAATCTTGATCTATCTATTCCATGCAGCATACACCTAGTGTTGGCACCCAAAAACCACGCAGTGAATCAAGGTAACTCTGAGTCTCACACAATGATAGGACAGATTCATCTTCACTCTGTGAGCAGACTTGAATCCAAGCAACATAAAAAATAACCTTCTCAATCCAGGCACATTTCTTAACCTCTCTAAATATTAGCTTCATACTATATAAATAACAATAAGAACAGTATCTCATTTGATGAGGGTTACATGAACATTTAATAAGCTTGACACTTTAAGTCTTCAAAACAGATTAAGCTACATTATCATTGCCATTATAATTATTACTTTACATGGATAAATCAAAGGTGTTGCTTCCCTAAAATCACCTGGGCTTCAACTTTGTCTAAGTTGTATTTCATCTATTCTTTATTATCTGAAAAACTTTTCTCTATGTATATAATTTATTATATCAGATGAAGTTATCCAACTTGTGACATGCAATAGAAATATATATGTGAAAGATTCAGTAAGATTCATAAGCATGACATGCACTGTCATTGAATAAGCATCAGGTTCAATCATAAGAGATAGGAGTTAACACTTGAGAACTCCTTAGCAATGATCATGGAAGATTCTTAGAACCAGTGTGTCCCCTGGCTTTCAAGGTATTGCTCTACATCTCAGTTGGTTTAGATCTATAAAATATTTGCTTTTTTGTAATAAATAACTAGGAAATGTGATTGATAAATGGTATAAAACCATTAATATACCATTAATATAGTCCTTACATTTCAGTAATTTGCCCAAAAGTAGTTGAAAAAGAAATACAACAGATCAAAAAGAAAAGACTACTCCAGACTGTGGGAATAGCCTGTACTGTGGCCTTTACAAAGTCTCTCTTTGATAAAGAACTGGAAAAGGGGCTGTTGTAGTTAAGGAGCAAAAAGTGGTAATCACAAACACAAAATGAAAAGTATGTGATAGAACCATGTATAAAATCCTTTGGAAAACAAAGAAAAATGACTGTGATACTAGCAATGAAAGATAAATCCACTGATTTGACAGTCTGTTTCTTTTGAGAAATAAGATTAATAGATCATTGCAGAAAAAAAGAGTAACTTCATCTCTAGTTTTCAGACATGAACCATTAAGACCAGATTACTCAGGTCATCACCCAGAGTATGCTGTTTTCACTTATTCAACTTATAATTTGCTTAGTTATTTACATATGGGTCCCTTTGGAGTGTCTTCACAATATCTCTAAATTCCCTATGATAGAAATAAAAATTCCATTTCAAAACCAGCAATTCACTCATAAAAAGTAAGAATCATGGGCAAAGGTTTATGCTTCAGGCAGGCCAAAATGGTTTGGTCAATTGACTTCTGAAATCAGCTGGCAGTCAAGGCTCTGAACAGAAGTAGTCTGGCATGCTCAGGGCTATCTTAGTAACTTGTGCAAGGATAGAAACAAGTTTTTATAGACAAGTCTCCTTAAGATAAGCATAAAGTCCACCTGACACAGAATATCTAAGGAATAGGAAAAATACTATTTATATTTAGTTAGCAAATTCTGAGCTAAATTGGTAGACAGTAAATCTGATATCCTCTAACGCAAAAGAGAAAACATAAAATAGCTTTAAGGGAGTTGACATCAAATCTTGGCTATGATGTGGTATTGAGTAAATCACAGAATATCAGAATAACAGGTTCTTTTTCTTTTATATGGAAATAAAAATGCCACGTAGTTGAACTGTGTAGCATCTCAATAAGTAAACATATCTAAATTTTTGAACAAAGCACCTAACAAATGAAAATCTCTCAGTAAGCCTTGTTATTAATTTGGGGTTTTAGACTAATTTCTGTGGGTACAAAAAGTAAAACATTACTAATAAATAACTGCAAAAGAAATTACTTTATGTACATGAATTTCCACCCAAAAGACAAAAACTACAGATTTTTGTTTTCCAGACTCATTAAAAACAAAATAACATTCGACTTAGAAGTTGTCAAAAGCACCACCTGTCATGTTTCCCTACAGTTGCCAGAGAGAATTTTAGGTTTACTTCCAAAATTTTTACCCCAACTAAAACCAGACTGTATTATTTTAAAAGAATTCCTGTATTGTGAGAGGGGGAAAAGAGAGAGAGAGAGAGAGAGAGAGAGAGACTTGCTTTACTTACTACGTGAAATAATAAATATGTATTTTAGCTATAGTATATACCTTTTTAGTATGAGAACTGAAATAGAAAATGTTTAATATAAAGATAAGATATACCCTCTAGAGATTAATAAAAACATGAATTTATGGAAAATCAGAATTGATCTCTCTTTATTGAAATTTCCAACTTTATCACTAAGTATCTATCAATAGTAAATAATAATCAGAGCAATTCTACCTAAAATCGCACATAAACCATTTGCATTCTCTAGCTTGAAGTGGAAACAAATTTTAGATTTCAGCATTTAAGCATTATAAAACAAAGGCGCTCAGAATCATATTCTGAAATTGAAACCTCACAGGTAATATTTTATTTTCCATGCTCTCGGTCCTCACAAGCCTTGGAAGTTTTACTTGGTAAGAAGTCAGCCATCATGTCCATGACCGTGTCCATTTATAGAGGTGTGAGTGACAGCTATGAAGACAGTGGGGCCTCTGATGTAACAGAGAAGTTTCCCCATGCAAAATCGCAGAGAAATCTCTTCTCACTCCTCATCATATAGATCTGGCAGCCTCTCAGCTCCCAGTTTCACTTGCCAGATCCTGTGTAGACTCAGGGCAGGATAACTACCTGAAAGCAACATTTTAAATGGATGCACGGACAGTGCCTGCAATGGTTAATTTACCCCAGGCTTCCCCCACCCCATGCTACTCCAGTGGGAAACGGCCCAGTACCTTCAGCAGCGATCTCAGTCATGGTGGATGCAGAAATCGAGTCAGGTGAAAAGTTCCAGTCAAGTGGCACTTGGCAGAACACCTTAGGATTGGAGAACTCTGGTAGAGGGTTAACGGGAGGGTTCTTCCTTTTCCTGGCTGTTTTCGGCTGCTTTTTGTGGTCCTGTTGAACTTTGCCTCTTCTCTGCAGAGTTCTCCCCCTGGAAACAACCTAAGCCCTTTCCAAGCAGCACTTGTGGCTCAGCTAGAAGTATCAGCTTCAAACAAAAATAGCCTCATCTCCCTAGGACTCTTCAGCAGTTTTTTTTTTTTTTTTGGCACACACACACACACAAACACACACTAGCTCTCCAAGCCCCAAAAGAGAGACAAAATAAATAAATAAATAGAAGAAGCAGCCAAAGTATTTACAAAGCACTGCCTAAGCCCCCGCACTGTTTCTGCAATAATTACAGATCAGGGGTCTATGTCAGAAAACATGAAATAAAGAGTTGAAAGTAATCTTATCCATGGTAGCTCAGATTTATTTTTAGTGCCCTTAATGCTCAGAGCATTCCTCTCTCCCTTATTTGGCTTGGGGAGGGTCCTGTAATGTCTACCACAGGCAAAGGGGAGGGCAATCTTAAGTAATCTTCTGAGTTGGTTCCCTATTGCTCCAAATCCTCTTTGCAAATGCAGTTATTTTTATAAGGCCACACTTAAAATTGAAACTATTAAATCATGAGCACTCTTTTAAGTTAGTCATGTAGGAGATCAGTATTTTCTAAGCACTGGTTAATAAGAAGTGTGTGATAGGAATATATAAGAGAACATTTGAGAACTGTGGTGTTACCGGGTTTTATTTCTTTTACGCCGTTCTGAAAACAAAATCGATGAATTTATCGTTACAATTTAAAAAAATGAGAAGGTGATCTGAAATTGACAAATCCACAGCTAACATTTTAGGAAAAGATTTCAGCATTTCTCTCTCTGCACTTGGGGATGATAGCAGCAGCTAACAATTAGCTAAATTGGCTGATTAGCATTTCACCTTCCTATTCCTAGACAGGTGTTAATGAGCAGAGAAATATTCAATAGTTGGCAGTTGGAAGGAAAAGGAGAATCAAAGGGCATTGATAATCATAAACTTTTACTGGTCTAAGGTCTAAGAGTAATCAAGGACTGACTACACTGATCTTTTCATATTCAACCTAATAAATGCTTGTAGTTTCTTATCTTTTAGCCTTAACTTGCTGCCTTTGGCTGTCAGAACCTCTTGAATGTGTATGGTACTTCATAGATCAGAAAATGAAGCTCTGTCTGTTATTTTAAAGTACAGGCTCACAGGAGTGCTGTGACAGCTATTGCCTAGACAATGGCATCCTGCATGTCACTCACTATCTTTATTTGCTGTCCCAATTTCTGGCACAACAGAAAGTGCTCAGACAACATCAGCTGAGTAAACAAATCAGTAAGTACTATTAGTTCACAGAGGAAAAAATAGTTCTAGATAAAATTCATGATGTTAAATAAGGTGCTGCAGCTTTAACTGGATGTAAAGGCAATTGATTAAAAGGCTGAAGCCTTTCCCATGAAATAAGATCTTGTTGTAGACAGTACTGTTTTCAAGTTAAAGAGATCAATGCTAATGAAGCGCATCTGTATAACAGAATGATATAGCAGCAGTCTTTGTAGCAGTGAATTAGCCTAGAGAAAGTACTCTGACAGTAGAATCTCCTCACTGTGACCCCAAAACATCTCCATTCAATACTAACTGCTTATAATTTTAAGACAACAGTAATTCATTTCCATTCATCAGTTCCTTCATAGTCTTTTACCATAGTTCACTGAAGAAATAACATTTTTATGCAATTTATGAACAATTTTCAAGACCAGGGCTTAAATAAAAGTATCTAATTTGGAAGGGAAAAAAAGGCTGTTTCTAATTATTATTTAATGAAAAATTAAAATGTGGCTCTAAGTTGAGGGCACTAGATTCCAAGGATTGAGGTTGTATTTAAACCTACAGTTGTTAATCTCATACTATACACACTAAAGGGAAAAATAAAAAGCTGTTCTAGCCAATAGATCTGTTTTCAGGGTAATAAACTTTTCGTCCATGTTATAACTCTTGTAGGAATGGAGAAATTAGTGCATTTCTCATTTTAAAGTCATTAGGATTCTTTCAACTTCTTTGAAACTTAGTTTGTGAGACATAATGTTGAACGACAGAAGGAACTTTGCAAATCTTTCCAAAGTAAAGTCCATCATTATCTTCCAAGTGTGGAGATCCTGTTCTTCAGGGCATTCAAAGAACAGGATGCTATAATCTAGAAATTTTCCTCCCTCATGTTTAAAAGGGACTCGTCTTCAAAAGAGATGTGGCCTTTGGACTCATAAAGTATGATGAAGGAGTGACAGCTCTCTTCTCAGGAACTGCTTCTGATGCGTTCTCACAATGGCTATTTCTGTAACAATGGCTGGTTTAGGGGTTTATCAAAGTTTTGCATAGAGTAACATATATAAAACTAGGGCATTAGGAACTGACTTAGACTACATCAGTTAAAGATGAACTGTAAAGTGCTGCATTTAGGTCAACATGCCTCTCCATTCTGATTATACTAATCATCACCCCTTGTGATTTTCACTTGGTGTTCTAAATACTCAAGTTAGTTGATAACAATATTCCTCCTCAGAGAGCAATCTTTTTTTTAAACCTGTTTGCTTGGCCTGTTATTATCATAAATGGAAAATCAGGGAGCCATAGACTGTATTTGCCTAGGAATAAGATTTTCTCACCATACTGAATTTAAAAACTGTCAAAAGATATGGTAACCAACATCAGAAGCTTTGTTCAGTTTTGGTTTCCCAAACTAATCTAAAATAACATTTTAAGACTACACTTCATTATCCTGTTGGTGCCAACTCCAAGAAAAACAATTGAAATCAATAATAATTAACCACCATTAACCTATTTTCAGTAAGTTTTTGAGAAAAAAAAATGAGAAGATTCGCTAGGCTCTCTGTTTCTTAATGGCACACAGTAAAGTTATGTTTGCATGTCTGTCTATGTGTCTGGACCTATATACACACATATATGTGATAAATGAAACTAATATATATATATATGTTTATATATGTATATTTGAAAGAAACGTTGTATGTTTAGACTATGCAAAGAAATGTGTGGGATATCCAATTAGAAGAAACCATTTGCTTGAATCTTAAAATGGCAATTGGTATATTTTCTCTGTCAACCTAAGTTTTTAGATTCATTTTAACAGGAACCAAAGGCAAATAATCAAATTATTTTTAAAGAGAGGAGGGAGAAAGAATGTCATAATGTAGAAACTTTCCCAGTTCTGAGGGAACAACTGGTAAACTGGTCCACTCCCTCAGCCTACATGGTTTACCAGACCACGCAAACAAAAGAAGTGAAGCTTTAGTTTTGTAAAGGGGAAGAAAAATGGCAGAAACAGTCGAGATTTCTAAAGAATGTGTATTCTATCTACCTTTTTCAAACCTCAGGTTGAAGAAACAGAGAAGGAGCGAGGAGCACTGGAAATGATCGTGGCCGTCACTGGATTGTATTCACATTCACTGAACTCTGAAATCTGATTTCATGACCTAGAAATTGCTTTGAAGCTTCCACTTGATAAACTTTGTGTGATTAGTTTATTAATCTTACTTCATGGGAGCACTTTTGTTTACTTCTTTAAAAGTTGTTTTGTGTTCTTGTGTTATGGAAAATCTCTTCTGCCCTCATTACTCTAAATGGCCTGTGCCCCTTTCTTTAATCACAGGTTGGAGGCCATTCCATAGGTCTGGCTTACTGTCTGATTATTTGGAAACTGTGTAATACAGGTCGCTTCAGATTTCAGAAGGCATTCCAGAGCAATTAAAAACTTTCCTCTCTTTAACTCTGACTCACAAATAGCTTGGTCTCCAATATCAGGCTTATTTCCCTCACACACATTTGACATTGTCAAACATTCCCTTACAAACTTGTCTGCGTCAATCTAGGTTCCAGCTAACAAAGGCTGAGGTTCCTATTCCTTCTTGGCGATTTCATCTGAAGAGCTGGCATCTTTCCTCTTTATGACAATCTGCAGTGTCCTGCAGCAGAGAGTCCCTGTGGAGACCATAATTCAGCTAACTACCTTCTATTCTGAAGCCTTTATATGTGACCTTCAGTCTGAATTCCTGGTTTTTATTCAGCAGTAATTTATGCCATTTTCTTTCCTTGTAAAAGTACAAATACCATTCCTATGAAATAAGATATCTTTATCTTATGAAATACAATATCTGCTGACCAATTTTTGGATACAAATTTATTTTTCTTTTAAATAAGTTAAATGGACATTTCTAGTTGCTAATATTGAAAAAAAAATGACATTGTCACTTTGTCCTTTACACTCTGGTAGGCTCTGTTTTTACCTGTATTATCATTACTGAATACCAACTAGATTCACCAACTTTGTGAGCTTACTCATCAGTAAGTAAACATAGTTCTTAACCACATTGCTCAGCAAGCAGTCATTAAATTTTGCTCTTAGAATGAGACTAGATTTTAGTGATGCAAAGATAAGGAAAGCAAGTACTTTACCTTCAAAGAGCCCAGTCTAATAAGAAAATCAGAAAATATGACCCAGGGCTAGAAAGAGGGCTCAGCAGTTAAGAACACTTCCCGTTCTTGCAGAGAACCAGAGTTTAGTTCCCAGCACCTACCTATATCAGGCTATATATAACCACCTGGAACTCAAGCTACAGGAAATCTGAAACCATCTTCTGGCCTCTGAGAACACCCCATATTCATAAACACACACATATAACACAAAAATGAAAATACATTTTAAAAAATGAGACCAAACATTGCACTATAAATCAGGGTAACAGTATGGTTTTGGGGAATGGGAAGTAGAAAAAGAATTTTAAAAGAACAAGAAAAAAATTAAAGGAAATACTACAGTTAGGCCTTAACATGTAAGAAATTGATCCTATATGTGATTTATTAAACACATAGCATCCAAGTAAAGAAAGAGAGATTTAGTCCCAAACATCATGAACTTTAAATAGATCAATAAGATTTGGCCAAAAGATAATCACGAGAAGACTATAGAACAGAAACAATGAAAGAGATACTGGCTAACATGTTTTATTGCCATAGTAAGGTCCTTGTATTTAGCCCAGATTCAGAATAACATTGAAATATTTTAGTGAACATCATGAAATGGTCAAATTCATCTTTTCAAAAGACCACAGCAGATAAGACTAGAAAAGTAGGCCTTGCAATTTACATAAAACAATTTCAATTGAACCTTAGAAATTGAAGCCAGGTTATAGAACATTGGGCATATGAGACTTTATGGAATAAAAAACGAACATAAACTATTAATTTAAATAGCTGTTTTGAAAAACATGGGAGCGAGTTACATTAAAAATTAGAGGAGAATGGGGCTTAAGGAGGTGTCTCAGTGGGTAAAGTCTTGCTGTACAAGTATGAGGATCAGAAATATGATCTTTAGCGCCCACAAGGTGAAGATCGGCACAAATGTGGCCTTGTCAAGAAGAAAACTAAAGGAATTCATCCCTGATGGCATTATTTTCTCCACATCAGCGCCCTCTGATGAGAAAAGAAGGATTAAGGTGAGGATGACATCTTGATAAGAATTCTAAAGACAGCTGCAGAGGTAAGGCAAACCACACAAGGATTTGGGGCGCAGCAAGAGGCCAGCTCGGCTTACAGATCATAAATGTGCAGTAACAAATCTGGACATATTAATTAACACAATAAAAGAGGCAACACCAAAAAGATCTCCAAATATACTTTGGAAATGATACAACTCGTTTCCTTCCTTGCTGACAATTATGGGATCCATTTTAGGTTAGTGGTCAGCTACTCTCCACAAAATCATTTAGATGCCCAGCCTGCTCCACAATTTTCATATGACAGCCAAAATTGCTCTTACCATCACCACTCTGACTGGCAGAAAGGGAAAAGCCTGGCAAGGTGGTGGCGGACCAAGTCTGGAGGTGGCAGGTGTCTCTGCTGTTGCTGCTCTATGCCAGGGTAAGAGCTTCATTTCAAGTCAGACTTGACTGGAGCATGTGAACAGTTCTGTGACGGCAGCAGCATCCTACCCAAATCCTGTTCCTAGGACCGAAGCACATAAGACTGGTTTGTGAGTCCACACAGAAGCAGAAAAGGTGATGGGCATCGAAATCTTGAGGCAAGTGTGGCCAGCCAAACAGGTTAGCAAAGCTCAGCTGAGGCAAGCGTAATGGGAGGAACAGAGCAGGTAAAGAGTTTAGGAGAAAACATGAAGTAAAGGGCTTTCGTTTGAAATAGCACCGAAGGATTCGCAGTGCGTATTTATGTCAACTTTTCGCATTCCTAATGAGGATTACCTTTAACTTCTAAACACATGAAGAGCTGTGACATCCCATTAATATTTATGTGAGTGAAAAATAAATGTACACCAAGTAAGAATTAAGTCATTTTCCATGTTTGGGCATCTGGGTATTTGATGTTCATTTCTACAGGCGGAGTTTAAACATCTTTATTCAAATCTCTCCCCTCCTTCTTTCGGGGGGAGGAAAGTTAACTAGCACCTGAATGTACCCTTAAAGAGTATTTCATCAATGCAAATTAAAGATGCATTTTACAGTTGTCAGTGATTCATGACTCTGAGAATATATACTTCTGTATACATGTTAAATGTTCTCATACTCGTGAAAATCACATTTCACCTCAGAGCCAAGTCTGGTTTGGATTCATTATTCATTTGAAATCAGAATTTTCCATTTTCAATATTGTAATCAATTTGACTATTGAGTATTTACACAACAAGCAGATTTTCAGCTTTCCTTTACCTCCTAATGTGTGTTCAATCTCATCTTAAATACTTCGTTTCTATTCTTATTTTTTTCTAAGCAAATGCACTTGCTCTGTCTTTAAAAATTCCCTTGAGCAAAATAGCTCCATGTGTCTTTCCTCAGTCCATACCCTTTCATTTAGCAGGAGTTATTTTTTGTCCCACACGCCCCCGACAGTGTCAGCCTGACTACCTGAAAGTCAATGCACGTAGGATTTGCATTGGGGAAAAAGCACGTGTTTTGTCAACTTTTCTTCCCCCACAGAAACCGTGGGCTCTAAGTTTAGAATAGAATTTCAAACTAATATAAGTGGTGTTTCCTGCTAAGAACAAATTGGAGTTGTGAAAGACACTGGGGATATAAATCCATGCTGTCTTAGTATGGTCAGAAAGTACAACAGATGTTTGGGTATCAGGAATAACGCAGAAAGTACTCTTGGTCACATAAGGTATCACCTGGAAGTGACATGTGTTACAAATAAATCAAAACCTCAGTTCTATTATTTAGAAATTGGATTTAAAAGCTTTCTATTCAAAGGCAAATAGTATGTGGAATACAAATCAAGTTCACATGACAGAAGCTACCTTTTCCAGGTTCTGAGTCCTTGTAAACCCTGTTCATTTATCATCATGTTCTGTCTCAAAGTTCTCTCAAACACCAAGACTATTCAGCCACTATGACTTGCCCCAGTTGTCTCTTATGATGATCGAAAGTGCCCTGAGTTTGAGAAAGATAACAGAGAGAAGGACAGAGAATGTGAAGACCTCATTGAAAGGATAAAGAGGAATATGGCCAGTAACAAATTCTAAGACGCTCTAAATGAGGGTAGAGGCTGCTTTAACTACATAAAAGTGCTTAGCATTCTAATCTGCAGAAACAATCAATTCTGACAATTCTCTATTTCATTGGGACTATAAAAATCAGCAGTTGCTTCAGCTGTTTCAAATTAGAAGGATCTATAATTTTGTTTCTGCTTTGGAAGTGTTGTGGACTACAGGCACGTTTGATTTAGTCACTGATTGCATTTACATTTCACTAGATTAATCTGGCAGCACCGTATTTTTTTTTCCAAGCAGAAAGCTTACAAGTAAAGGAAAGGAAAAGAAAAAGAAAGCATGATTATAAAAAAAAATATGAAGCACCTACCTATGCACAGATTGGCAGTCTGTTTCAGCTTACTTAGAGTTGTCTAGGGCACATACATTTAGAATTTTAGCTACCACAGAATTAACCGAAGTTAAATTTTAATTTATGGAGGAAAAAAACTAAGGCTTAGAAAAGCTATGTAACTTACTCATATTTACATAGATTATTGAAGAACTTACATTAGGACCACAGCCAACTGCTTTTAAATTCCTGTAATTCTTTCTCCTCTGATCCAGGGTTTTTGGATTTGAATAAGAACCCATTTGATACAAATCTGAATCTTCTATTCATTCCGTGCCCTAAAGATAGGTGGATGATTTTATATATCTTTGAAACCAGAAACATGAATGATATATTTTCTTCTATCTTCAGCTTTGTTCTTTTCTATATTAGTTTTACTCAGTCATTCCCACTTTATAAAGACATTTTCTGTGACCAGTTATGGACATAGCTAGAGATAGCCCCAGGGTCACTCAGGTAAATCAAGATTATGACCCCAGAAGAATGCATTTGGCTTTCCCCAACATTTGAACATAAAAAAATATATAGACTTATTGATCCAGCTTAAATGATATGTAAGCCTTCTCATCAATCTTTTGAGCAGGAGAATGGTCTACTGACTATTCCAAGCCAAAATCTCATGGACAGCATACTTTGTATAATGACTAGTAGCTATCAATAGAAGCTGGACAGATATGGAGGAGATGGAGAGTTGTCCAGGAAGGAGAACATATGACCAGAAAATAATGGAATGGAGTACTAATCCAGCAAAGTAGATGAACTCTCCTCGCTGCATATGCAAATCCAAATACACAGCATAACCGTTCATACTCATTCCTAGACATATATACATACATGCGGAAGGTCTTGACCTACAGACATAATTATCCTACATACAAGTAAAAATGCCTTCACCTTGTCCCTAAAGCACCAAAACCCTAAATCAGGTCAGTTGATTCATGATGGGTTCAGCCCCTTCAGCTGGTTTAGATATGATAGGATTTTAAAAACTATATTTTTATTCTATGTGTATGAGCGTTATGTCTGCTTGTATATAAGTGCACCCATGTTGTGCAATGCCCATGGATGACAAAAGAGGGTCTCAGATCCCCTGGAACTGGAATTACAGACAGTTGTTAGCTGCCATGTGGGTCCTGGGGTTCGAACCTGGGTCTTTTGCCAGAACAGCCAGGGTTCTTATCTGCTGAGTCATAGCTCCAGCCTTGATATTGTAGTATTTTTTTCATAATCCTGGACCTAGAGTTAAGTGGTAAATTATTTTAATAACCTCTGCTCCCTTGATGTATACTTAGAAAGGAAAATGGTCTCTTTAACATGAAGAATGAGCAGTAAATCAGACATGCTGCTGCATGCCTGTAATCCCAGCACATGGGATGTAGAATCAAGAGCATCAGGAGTTCAAGATCGCCTTGAGCTAGGGGCTACATAGTGAGTTCAGGGCCAGCCTAAGAGAGTAATTCAAGTTCCTTCTCAGCAACATGAAGCCCTGCCCACGACCCCCAAAACAGAATGAGTAATAACATGTGCAGGGGTTTTTCACTGGTCCTGCAGATCATATGTAGGTTGAACTGGAGAAAGGATTATTTAATTCTGTTTTCTTTAAAACTCACCCCCATGGTACCATCTTGAAAATAGTCTCTTCTCAATAAAATCTTCAGTCAGATCTTCTCTGATTTCCCTTCACCTCTGCACCTTTCCTGAGGACTCAGTATCCTAGAAGATAAATTTCTCTGGCCGCCTGGCAAGCAGTGCAGTGTTTTCTCCTGTGAACTTGAGGCCAACCTTGTCTCAACATGGAGCTCACGTCTAGTCAGGACTACATAGTAAAACCTTGTCTCAAGAAAAACAAAAAAAAAGCAAAAACAAAACAAAGTCCCAGATCGTCTCATTCTGTTGTAGTCTTATACCCCACGATGTCCCCCTCCACCTACACATACAAAACCCAACAAGTGAAACACCAGAGATGAGGTGGACTATGAAACTACAGTTCAGATCTCCTTGAGCCTTCTAAGATGGAGGTGACAACAGCTTAGATTGTCTGGGGAAAGTCCTTTTCCTAGTTCACAGCTAGTATATTGTTTGTGTTGCCATCGGGTGGAATAGGTGGGATCGATTTCTGGAGTCTCTTTTACCAACCATAATTCCATTTAAGAGAGCTTTGTCTTTATGCTCCACTCATCTCCCCAAACCAAACAGCCAACTTGAAGACTTAAGATTTCAACAAGGGAATGGGCTCTGTAGGCCCATCTCTCATCCTAAATCAATACTCTTTTATACCATTTAACTAATCTTTTTGTTTGTTTGGTCTTTTTGAGACAAGGCCTCCCTGTAGCCCCAGCTAGCCTGGAACTCACTATGTAGACCAGGTTGGCCTTGAACTCACAGAGATCCCCCTGACTCTGCCTCCTAAGTGCTAGGATTAAAGGCATGCACGATTATAGCTGGCCTACAGAGTCCAGGAGCTCTAAAAAGTAAGACACCCCCCCTCGATTCATTTATTTCTCAGTCTCTTACTCACCTCTCACTAAACCTCATTAGATCAATGTTGTACCAATCTGTTTATACAGTTATATTGTGCCAGGCCCTTGACACAAGTTATAATGGTAATGATGTAAATATTTAAATAGCTAGGGAGATGAACCTGGATTTTAAAAAACTTCAGATGACTTTCTGTTCCCCAGTATTTGTCTGAACTCTTTAAGACTGAATAGTTTTGAATGGTTTAATGTTTGTATAAAGGCTTTGCTAATACAGTTAGAATTTTTTGTTAAATAAACGGTTCTCAAGAAATTGGATTTAGTTGCAACAACTTAAAACTACATGGAAATGTTTCCTTAAAAACTATGAAGGACTCATACGGGAAAAGTAGTTCCATATCCAGTAATATCAGATGAGGTCATTTGCATCAATTATCTTACCAAGGATGAGAAAATTGTTGGCCACACCACAGTTTGTATTTCAGAACTGATAAAATAATGAAAATTAGTGGGCCATGATCCAGTCAGTGCTGTTGATACTTTTTCGTCCTCTGGGGCTCTTTTGTTACTTCCAAAAGGACAACTTTTCAAAGGTAAGCTGAACTTTTGACAGTCATTGTCATAAAAATGGGGATTTAGAGTACAGTACAGGAACTCACTAAAGAGCATGGGCCTTTCTGAACACACCTCATTGAGAGCTTGTATACTGAGGTTAAAGTAGTCATTCTTATAGACAGGTTCTCAATATACAAAAGAAACTAAAATGTTCATCAGTGAATTAATGGATTAAAAAAAAGTGTGTTATGGACACTAGTGGACCATTATTCACTCTTAAAAAAGAAGAAAAGCTTGTCTTTTGCAACAATCTAAGTGAAGCTAAAGAATTTTAAGTTAAGTAGTAACATAAGCGGGGTAGTAAGGTCACCATGCATAGTTTCACTTGAATACAGACACATAATAACTTAAAATACATAGAAACAAAATAAAGTAGTGGTTATAAACTAAGGAAAGGGGAATGCAAAGATTGGGTAAATGGGCCGGCTGTGGTGGAACACGCCTTTAATCCTAGCACTTAGGAGGCAGCGTCAGGTGGATCTCTGTGAGTTCAAGGCCAACCTGGTCTACATAGTGAGTTCCAGGCTAGCTGGGGCTACAGGGAGGCCTTGTCTCAAAAAGACCAAACAAACAAAAAGATTAGTTAAATGGTATAAAAGAGTATTAATTTAGGATGAGTAAGTTTACATATATTATATATAGTTACAGCTACAGTTAATGAAGTACTACATATGACAATTTGATTTATATGAGATGATAAGTACATTGACCACACTTTAGTAGTCAATATACTATGTACATGCATGTTGAAGTAAACAAATCAAAACATCTTTGAAACATCTAATAAAAAGAAAAAAAAAGTACATAAATGCAAAAAAAAAACAAAAACAAAAACAAAAATAGGCTCTCACAAAGATTACACCTCAGCCTAATGCAAGGATTAATGTAGAAACTGTTCTGAGATGACACTCAAGAGCTCCTTCTCTAGAATACCTCAACTAAATATGCAAGGAAAATAAGCTCAGTTTTTCCTATGTTCATGGTACAAATAACATCAAAACTGTGTGGGAATTTCCCCACGAGCAAGCAAGAAATGAATTTATTCTACCTTAAAGGCCACTGGACCCTGTAACAGATCCTTCAGTTTGAGGATTAGTCTCAATAAATTCTCCCACTTTAGATGCTGGTCTCTACTGTGGGCTCTAGAACATCTGCCCAACTGGCCACTAATTGCGGTTTCTATGACCTCCTCCTCAGCCTTCAGTAATTTGCTATGACAACTCACAGGCCTCAAGTGGCATATGTACTGGTTTGGTATAAAGGTCATGTTAAAGGATAAAAGGATAAGCAGACCAATGAAGAGCTGTCTGTGTACAAAAAAGGCTCCCAAGCAGAGGCTTCCATTCCCGTGGAGCTGGCGTGCCCCACACTCTCAAGTACACAGACTTTTACCACCTGTGTGTAATTCCATCTTCCTATCCGTGTAGGAATTCTCTGAGAGTTGTCCATTTACCTTTTTTGGAGCCTCCCTTGAACAGGCATGACTAGGGCCTCGACAAGACAACTATCTTCAAAATGGGTTAGAACTGATGCTAATAGACTGAGTCAGGAAGCCTGGCAATTGTTACGGCCTGTTTGGGGAGGAAAAGGAGACAGCACAAGGAGGCAGAACCAAAAATTAAGTTCAGAGAAAAGACAGTGGCTCTACTTTCTGAGTCCTACTTCTAAGGCCTGAAGTATCCAGCATTATAACAGTCCCGTCAACGACACTGAAGCCATTCCAAAGCTGCCTTAAGAACCAAGGACAAAAGGGCGAATATTTTAGCAAAAGCCACGTTTGCCCTCTTAGTCATTTAGGGGATGAGAAGAACTATGGCACTGAAGGGGACTGTTGACAAAAGCCAAGATCTATGTGCTATAATATCACAAGTGGCCAAAGAAAAAGCAATACTGATATGAAATAAATCCTCTGTGGAGAAGATAACATGCTGAGCCAGGGATCATTTCTGCCCAAGGTTTATAAATACACGTTAAAGATACAACACGAACCAACAGAAGCAGAGCAGTGGAGAACACAGAAGCCTGAAAACTGAAGATACCAGATGTCGGCTTTACTATGTTTTAGAAAATAAAAGAAACAACAGACTGATGTAAAATACAAAACTTAGGTGCATGCTGTGCACAAACAGGAATGGGCTGATATATACAGAAATACGAAAAAGGAACTGAAGATTTTATATTTTGTATATTAATCAAAAGTAGGCATATCTATCTTAATATCAAACAAAGGGAACTCCCATAGCAGAAAGCATTTCTAAAATAAAAGCACTTGTATTTTTTAAAGTTAAAATGAATAAGAAGGTTACAATATTAAGTTCATATCTACTTAAAAATATTTTTTTAATATAAGGTCAAATTATGCATAACTTCATATGAAAATAGTTGATAAATCAACACTTATTACTAGCTGATCAATTCAGGGGCAAAAGAAAGTCATAATGATAAAGAAATACACATATGTATATGTATATGTACATATGTACATATATATATATATTTTAAGGATCATAGTTATAAAACATAGTGTAATCAAAACACAGAAGATCATTCCAGAAACCAAGCATGTAATATTAAGAGTTTAGTTAGATGCTGAATTCTAGAGTAAATCTTAAAATATTTAGGGAAGTACAATTATACAAAATAGATTCTCTGGTCAAAATGAAATTAGCTAGCACAAGCAAGTATAAAACTAGAAAATTCTTATATATTATGAATTTCAGAAATATAAATGTAGATGCAAAAAATTATAATGGAAGAAGTAAAATATCTTAAACTGCAAAACATAAAAAAAACACCACCACAGTATATTATTAACTGAAAATTGAAGCTATAGAGGCATAATTGAACAGAATGTGAGCTAAACATTTGTTTCATAAATTACAAAATTATAAAAAGGAGTAATTGAATAAACAGAAACCTTGGAAATCAATAAAAGGTAACAGGAATCAGTTTGTCATTTAAAAAATAACAAGACAAATAATCCCTTAATAAAAGTAGTAAATTAATTTTTAAATGGGAATAATGGAGGAAAAGGTGAAGGAGGTGAAGGAAGAGAGAGAGAGAGAGAGACAGAGAGACAGAGAGTCAGAGAGAAGACACCAGTGTTAAAGGGGAAAAAACCTGATAATCTATCTTGTCTATCCTCGAGGCATGAAGATACTAGAAATGTTGGCTGTGTTAGTTTTCATAGACAGTAATCAGCTAAGGCAAACCGACGGGGGAAAGTGGTGACTTGCTCTGTTTTGTGGTCAGTGGATAATTGAACTGCAGTCCTAACTCTTTTTGGCTAGTTTTTGTTTTTGTTTTTACACTAGGACTCAGGTTTGCCTATAGCTTGCTCTGTAGTCCTGGTCAAGCCTTGGACTTGTGATCTCCCTGCATCTGTACAGCTGTATCCCTGCAGCTATATTAGTGGCCTGCACTCACAGACTCAGCTAGAAATGGCTTTAGAAGAGAAGTGTTGTTAGTGTACGTTTCTGGAGGCCAGAAACTGGAAATCAAAGGGTTAGAAAGGCTGATTCACCACTGTGCAAGTTCATATGAGGAAGGTTCTGTTTCCTTATGCATTAGTGCTCTCTCTGTGCCTTGTTCCATTATGTTCCATAGCCTTAGGTGTAGAGATTCCACTATAGATGAGTGACTTAGGACTCCGCATCTTTCAGACGCATATTATCTGTGTGTGACTAGTTGTACAACTCTGTAATAGCCTCCATCTGTTGCAAAAAGAAGCTTCTTTGATGAGTGGTGAATGGTATACTTGTCTGTAAATATAAGAATCCATATTTAGCACACCGTAAGAAATTTCATTTGCATATATATATATATATATATATATATATATATATATGGCAGAGATAGGGTTTTCCCGAGGATCTATGACCTCCCCAACTATGTGTAATTGGTGATCTTTACACTGCCACACATGAGTCCCCTCCCATTGAGAGAGCTTTAAGTCCAATTAGATAGCTGTTGATTACCCCTAGATAACAGTGCCACTATCACACTGCTCCTTCTAGGATGGTGTGCCAGTCATTGTTGTGGTTATTAGGCTTATTAGAGCTGGATTGCAACACTGATAGGTTTTTCTCCCTTAGCAGCTTTTCTCCCTTGCATAGCACCCTCTAGAACTATGAGAGCTAGTGTTTAGGGAGGAGGCTTCCAGGTTAGATCCAGCTGCATTATTTGGGGGTCTCTTTTATTACCCTGACCAATAACTCAATGAGAGGTTTCTCCTGTCCAGCACTGTTTCTTGTTACTCTGTATCAAATAAGACACAAAGAAGCAAAGAAATCTAATCTCTGCAGAGGTCAAAAACCATAAACAAAACTGAGGAACCCATTCTATCATTTGTAAAGGTTTATAATTATAAAAGCATTAATTTTGTCACATTAATCAAATAAAGGAGAAAAATCATATGACCATCTCAAAAGATCTAAATATTTATTTGATACAATAAAATGTTTTGATGCATTTGTGCTGTAATTATTAAAATTTTCCTGGGCCTGGAGAGTTGGATCAGTAGTTAAGAGCACTGAACACTCTTGCAAAGGACCCAGGTTCAATATCCAGCACCATATGGTGGCAAAAATCCCTCTATAACTCTAGTTCCAGAGTAATCCCATGCCTTCTTCTGACCTCTGTGGGAACTGCATGACATGGGTGCTTTGCACACTTGCAGGCACTACACTCATACACATAAAATAGAAATAAATGCTTAAAATATATTTTTTAAAATAAAGCTTTTCCTTAATTTTAAACAAAATAAGCCAATAAACAAACAAACAAAAAAGTCAGGCATGGTGGTACACGCCTTTAATCTCAGCATTCAGGAGACACAGGCAGGCAGATCTCTGAGATCTAGGAGAATATGGTCTGCATAGGGAGTTCTAGCCGGAGGGGGATACACTGAGATCCTTTCCTCCAACAACAAAAAACAGTAAAAAGGTTTTCCTTCAGCTGACACATGACTTTTCCTTTAAACTTTTTCAAACAACTCATCTAACAATAAAACGCTAAAAGTTTTCCCTGTGGAATAAGGTGGACAACAATTTAAAAATTTGAAGCAATTTTCATGCATGTCAGAAGAGGATTACACCTTTTGAAGACATAAGGAATTGGTACAAGGTGAGCCAGCTAATGCTGACGGTGTTCTGTTTCTTGATCTAATGAATAGCAACTGCAATTTGCTTTGATTAATTCATTAGTCAGATTTGTTACTCTCTATGTACTTTATATTTCACAATTGAAATGACTAAAATAAGTAAGAATTTTTCAAATTTTCCAAGAAAGTTAGTAATATTGAGACTTAATGAAGGTGGTAAAGGTTGAGATGAAACAGCTGAGACATTCACCCAGGAAGCAAAATTCCAGGATGAGCCAACACACAAACAAACAAGTTAATTTTAAAACAAAAGCTCAGTTACCAATCTAAACAATATTTTAACAAAATATTTTCAGTGTCCTAATGAACAAAGTATCAAAAGGACCAGTAACAAATAGCAACCATGAAAGCAGGATTAACAAGAACCTATAAATGAAAGTTCCCAGAAAATCCTTCATCTTGAGCTGAAGGCTAGTCAACTGATTAACACTTCAATGACTGTAGAATGTTGTAGATCCAGAGCCTATTCCTAAATTCTCTGGGGACATCTTTAGCCTGCTAAATACCCACTCCTTGCCCCCCTCTGTGAATTAACAGTTTGTGACAAATAGAATGTATTAACAAAAGAGTTCCCACCTATCAAAGCGCTAAAATGTCATCAGCTGGCATCTGAGGCCTATATCTGAGATTTATCTGCCTACCAATGTATTTCTACCAAAGTATTTGAAAAGTGTCTTGATTTATGTCTTTTCTTTGTTCTGCCACTATAAAATCTTCATGAAACTGCTGCCACATTGGTACATGGCAGTTGTGGTAACCTGACTCTGTTCCTGGGCCATGGTCACTCATATTTGGTTCCAAAATAAATTATCTTTTATTCCCTTTGAGGTGAGAGTTATGCTTCGGTATTGACAAAACACATATTGTTTTAAGTGCTTTTATCTGTATTAATGATTACTTTCTATAAGGATGCTGTAAGCACTTTCTACAATTATCCCTCTTGTATGAGTAAAGCATCTAGGCACAATGGAAAGTAATCATTATTCCAATCTCCCTCAGTCATTCCATACAAAGCCTAAATTAAACTTCAGTACACTGACACTGGACACGGTGTTCCTAAAACAGTGCTCTTTACCTGAATTGTGATCTAGCCAAGGCAAGCTGGTGGTCTGCTCTGATTTTCTCATTCTTTCCACTCTATGTGGACTCTCTACATCATGTTTTTGTTAGAAATTATTTGCAGTTAAAGGATGCAGTGTTCATTTCTAGGCCACCACCGTAATGACCTGACTGCCTCTTAAATGAAGTTTTTAATAGTGGGCCTGAACTCCTAGGACATTCATTCTCCTAGCTATCTATTAGAACTGTCTGCCTCCCAGAACTGTGCTAATGGATCGCTCTTGTCCCTCAACTTGTGCAGATACAACTTCCTGTGTCCTCACCCTGTGCCCGTGGAACTGTCTCTGGGTCCCTGTTTCCCCCACTTTGTCCCCATCAGGCCACATCCATAATTTATTCAAAATATTTTCTCCAGCTTCATTGGGGAAGTACAAGTTCAAGTTTGGCTCCACACTTAATCTCCACAAATCATTGGTCTTTTCATCCCTAGTTTACATTCATCCAAGGTCACATGTTCTTTCCCAACCTCCATTGTGTTCCAAGAAGGTGAGTGGGTGTACTGCTTACAGTGCTTTAATACGTTAATACTTAAAATACCTACATTATCTTTAGGGGTAGAAAACCAAACTAACATTTACAAGGAGATACCCTGTCATCAGACCCAAGAAGACAAGGTTTCACTAGGGTCAATTAAAAGTCATTAGTCCAGATTATGAGCATTAATAAAAGTCATTCCCACAGATGGAAGTCAAATTAACGGAAGGGCATTAGAGAATTCTATATAGCCTCTCTTCTTATGTTCAACTATTATGATCAGGGATATGCCTAGAAGCCACAAAATCCCAAATTCTCTTTAGTTGAACTGTTACCAGAATCAGAGGTTAGTACTGCTCACCACTCTATCAAAGACACTGGTTAACAGAAATTAGAGTAAAAGGTTTGTTCAAACCAACTGAGAGACCAGGGGAGATTCCCCTTTTCAAGTATCTATCTGGTGGTTTCAGGGCATAAAGAGCTCTTGTTTTAGTGTGTGTCCTGGTGATCTAACTCAGATCCTCATGCTTGCAAGGCATGTTTTGATGGCACTTTAGTAAACTATGAAAAATGTGACAGCCTTTGGTCTAAGGGTATGGGCGTCAGGATGGACGTGTAGAGGAGGAAGTCTCCATGTGTCTTCTGAAATACTGTCTTATTCCCAAACAGTATCATTAATCTGTTATCTCTAGATAAGTAAACTCAGTCTCCACTGAAGAAGAGCAAGTGATAGAAGAAGTTAACATAACACACAAAGCAGCTTGAATTTCAAATATGGCCCCCCAAATTAATGATTCTTAATTTCCCAAAGGTACAGTGGTATATTTGAAGAACAGGTAAATAATAAACAGGAGTCAAAATAAGACAAATAAATAATTCCGATGACTGTTCATGAAAGATGGGCACTTTGGAAGAAAAGTTTTGCAGGCAGAAGGGAAATAGAATTTATGAAAGTGCAAATTCCAATAAGCAGTTAGTTATAGATATGTGAAAGTGAGCTCTACTGTATGCCAATCTTTCTCAAACTATTACAATGTACAGTTTTTTCCAAAAAGCTCAAACTTTTTGAAAAATAAGTCTCCCTATAGGCTTGCCAATATATCTCATGAGAATATGAAAAAAATCCCATCAAACAACCACTTTTAAAACTCTTTCTAAGCAATTAGTTACTTTGATGGCTTTACAGGAGTATAACTCAGTCTATTCACAGACTCTTAAAAATTGTCTATAAGTTCTGTGCCTTCTTGCTTTCTGTTTTTTATCAAACTCTGGCATAAAATATCACTGGAAAAAAATGAGCTCTATTTTAGGAATAGTGTGTACATGAGGATGATGGAAATAGAATTGAGAAAGCAAAACTCAAAAGCTGAAATGGAACTCTAAGGACGGCTTCAAAGAGACTTGTGGCAAGATAGAACTCAGAATATTTGGCACGGTAGGGAAAATTAGAATGAAATGTTTTTAAGTGCCATTGCCAGGAAGTCACAGCTTTCCGTTCTAAGCTTACATTAGCATCCTGTGAAGCAAGTTTCTCTGAGGCTCCTTTAGAAAATTTTAGAATGAAAGTTAATAGACCAAATGTCAGGTCCAAAACTTTAGAATAATCTTTGCGATAGTTGGATCTCACTGTCTTTTCTTTCATCTCTGTCTCATTATTTTTTGTAACAAAAAGGGTTGTTTCTGACTGTTTCCATGTAACTGTCTTTGACTGTTAGAGTCAGAGATGGATCTGTCAGAGCTGTCAATATCTTCGTGTGTTTTGGGATCCCAGCCTTTCATCTGAACATAGAAGTGTAGAGTTCTTGTGTTTTGTTGTTTTGTTTTTTTGTTCAAGAGTATGAATGCAAAGGAAACTGAGCTGAGAATGGCAGTTCCAGTTCTTCTGACAGAAAAAGATAATGCAAACAGGGCCCCATTTGAAAAGAGGAAAATGTTTAGGGCATTAGAGGTTTTGTGACTCTAGCAATATGTTTCTGTTTTCTGAATTGTTACTCATTACTGTCAATCACCATCTTTTCCTAGAACACTCTGTCTTGTTGCTTAAATTACCAAGTGAAAATATACCAAAAAAATGTTCTTTCAATCCAATTCTTTGAGTTTATTTTAATTTGTTTTCGATTTTTTAAATTGGTTTCTACAAATGAGGATGTAAGCAAGTGTTGGCAACATGAGCCTACCGTTTAGTCATAGTTCAAGGAAAATTCAAATGCTCCAAGGAGACCTGATAATTCATTCTGTTTGCCATCTACTGAGCTATGGACAGACATTGGGTCTACATCTAGATCTCATAAAGAACCCTTCATCTCAAGTATCAAATAGGTAGAACACTAAAAATAGGTAGCTCCATGGATATTCTTTTCCTTCAACTACCTGTAATGGATTCCTGTTGAGGTCCAGAGCTAGACCTGGGCATGGGATAGGTACTGAGCTAGACCTGGGCATGGGATAGGTACTGAGCTAGACCTGGGCATGGGATAGGTACTGAGCTAGACCCGAGCATGGAGTGGTAAACATGGTACAGCTTCAAAGATTTCGTAGCTTATGACAGACTCTAGACTAACACTGGTAAAACAGAGTGAAGGTCTCAGTGCCCTCACGCATCGTTTGGACTTGAAGGCAAGAAACACTTTAAACCAGTGTGCCACAGGGTCACTCCCTGAAAGTCAGCTGGAAATTTCAAGATTGGCCTTTCAGCCATTCTATTTTGAAGGCTCTGAAAATTGGAGCCCTCCTAAAAGTAAGAAGAGCTTTATTTAAGAGAATATGTGGCTTCCATGACCTCTGGAAAATAATTAACCAAGGATGGAGTTAGATCATTCTATTGCTCAAACCCCTCAATTCTTCCCATGTCTCTGGGGTCCCACAGTAATTCACGGTATACACCTCTCTAATCTTCTCTCATCTCTCCAGGTAATGCTGCTCTTCCAAGAGCCTCATTTTTGTTGTCAAATGTGCAGAGTATGTTCTTACATCAAGACATTGAGATATTCTTGTGGTTTGAAATTCTTTTCTTTAAAGGACTGTATGGCTGCCTTTTCCTCACCATTTAGGCCAGCATGATTCCCTAACCTAACATGCTGCCCTCTCCTGGCTGCGTCTCCTCACCTCTCATTCTAGTCAATCTGCAAGCTTGTCTTTTTTGATTGCTTTAGCATTTGTCTGTGTCTTCTGTGAATACCTCATAATCTTGTGGACGTTTCAATTCTTTCATTTCTCTATTCCTGTAAACAAGTATTACCTGCATTAACATAGGTTTTTATTTTTATTTTTTTTGCAAATGATGCCATAACTACTTTTAAAAAAATACTGATGAGAAAATGGACAGTAGAGTTTCCATGGGTGTTATCAAAGGCAGAAGCAAGACATGGGAATTGATGACGAAGGTTAATTGTATGTGCAGACTAAAAACTCTTCATAAGAGAATTGTGCAATTCAATGTTATTTGTAATATAACTGAACAAGTCAGAATTTAAGAGGTGAGAAATATTTGTGAAAGAGTAAAATCTTAGCTAAAATCTTAGGGCTAAGTAAGATATAGCTACATTCTAGAAGATTGCAGAAAGGTATTCCAAAAGTTTACTCAAAGGAAGGCTCAGAGAAGTCTGAAATCAAGTAAAAAATATGTTAAAGCCTTGAAAAGTATGCACCACAAGGCCATGGCATAACATAAGTTGAACATAAGTTGTCAGAGGAATAGACAAGAGATTGGATCAAGGAGTTGTTGGATAAGAATGTCTATGACATGTTTATGGGTCATCAGAATGTGGATGAAAATAAACCCTAGAATAAACAGGAAAAGGTGCTAAAACTTGGCCATGAGTAGAAATAGTCCTTCAAAGAATTTTTATCATGGGTAAGAGAAAAGTGAAAAGAGAGGTGGAGAATTACTGAGTTTAAGACAGAAAATAGCTGTGAGTATTTAAATGTTGGTAGAAAACATCAATGGAAAGGTAAGAAGGTATAATAAAAGAGGTATAAAAAGTGTCAGAGAAGGCTGTAAAGACGGCTCAGCAGTTAAGAGCCCTGCTGCTCTTGCAGAAGAACCGGATTCATTTCCCAGAACCCTTACAGTATCTAACAACCTTGTTACTCTGGTTCCAAGAGATCAAACACCCTCTTCTGTCCTCTCACGCACTGAACACATGAGGTGCACATGCATACATACCTGGAGAGAAAGCATTCAAACACAAAAAACAAAAACAAATATATTTGTTCTAGTTTGCTTCTATAGCTGTGATGAAATACTGACGAAAACCAACTTGAAGAGTTCTGGGTTTATTTGAGCTACAGGTCCCAATCAAGGTCCAT
This sequence comes from Eospalax fontanierii, assembly GCA_035773235.1. Classification (NCBI taxonomy): domain Eukaryota; kingdom Metazoa; phylum Chordata; class Mammalia; order Rodentia; family Spalacidae; genus Eospalax; species Eospalax fontanierii. Next base: position 37,605,314 of record CM069545.1, on the reverse strand, counting down.
CAGCAAGGGAAGCCAAGGAAGAAATTCAAACAGAGCAGAAACATGGAGGGAGGAGATAAAGCAAAGACCAGAGAGGATGCTGCTTACTGGCTTGCACTCCTGACCTGTATTCTGCATGCTTTCTTATACAACCCAGGACCAGGGCCACTGGACCCTCCCACATCTCTCAGTAATCAAGAAATTGCCTTACAGACATGGTCACTGGTCAGTCCAATGGAGGAAATTCCTCAGCTGAGGTTCCCTCTACCCAGATAAATCAAGTTGGCAATTGAAGATAACCAGCACAATATCCTTAGAAAGTGAGACAGCAAAATTCTTGAGGAGGTGAGGAAATGACTGTTTATGTCTGCAGGCCCCAAACTTCAAGAAGTGATACTTTTTGCATGAGGGTTATAAAAGAAAGATTGATATAGACCAAGAAAATTATAGACATGTGGAATAAGGGAGACAAATAAGGTAGCAAGGAAGAGTGATGGATGTTTTGGTGATATAAATTTTTCAAGCTATGTTTAAGTGACCAAACAGAGACATACAAGGGGCAATTACTGGTAACATTTTGGGTTTTGAATTAAGAAGTTCAGCTCGCTGGTAGAGTGCATGCTTAGACAGAATCAAAATTCAATCTCCAGTTCACATACCGAAACATAGAACTGGGATTTTGGTGAGCATTCAAGTGGAAAGGCAAGGTACTGAGGGAATTAAATCAATTAGAAATTTTGATCACAGACTCTAACATGAACAGGAAGTAGAGCAAAAGCTTGTAGAATTCAGACAGCTGAATATTCTGGCTCATTTTACCTCTGATTCTCTCTTTTTAACTCATTGCAATAAGATTTCATCTGCAACGCTTAGTAGAATTTGTCCCTGAGGAAGGCACTCATAATTGCTTTCTTGCCATGAACCAATGAATAATTCTTCCTTGATTCTCAACAGCATCTAACCCAGTGCATAAGTCTCTATATTCTCTCTCTCTCTCTCTCTCTCTCTCTCTCTCTCTCTCTCTCTCCTCTCCCACCATACATGTTTGGATTTATTGCTGCTTATGTTTGGATTTATTGCTCTTTGCCAGATACTCCTCAGGCTTGCCCCACCTTCTTCCCATCTTTCCATTTTGGATGAGTTAGAATGCTACAAGGCTGAAGCTCATATGCTCCTGTGGAATTTGATTTTGAGTTGGTACGTATCTGTGGTCACTGATGAGGCGACAAGAAATGGAGTGTGACCAACTCAAGCATTCCACACAGATCCCTTCTGCCATCTCTGATGTCACACCAGTACTCCGAAGTAATATTTTCAGGCCCTCTTGGAGAGAATTGGGAATGGGAACAAGAAGGAGAAACAATCTTTTTCCAAACTGTCAGTTCCACCAGAACGGGCAAAGTTCTTTGCTAAGAGCAGAGGCGCACTTAGAACTGGAGGAGTTATGCCAAGAGTTCTTCTTAAATACTAGCTTCTTCAAAAGATACTGCTTCAGAACATCTGTTCTCATAGTGGGTCTTACAGTGTTCTTGAAATGAAATGTCAATTAGCAGGTCATATTTACTATTTTATGATAGTTTCTAACTTGGGATTTGTTCACTCTTTCTCTATTTTTATGTGATGCTACTATTTTTCTTTTGGAACTGTTTGTTTTCCTAAGGGTTGTCTTATAACTGGTCAGACATGGTGTACATGTTTCACATTAGAACAATACAAAGTCTATGAAGACCTACGATAACCCCCCTTGCATTTTTAGGTCAGTGCAACTGAAAGTAGATCAAATATATAGAAGCCAATAGTAGTGCTAGAATTTAGTACAGAAAAACATAAATGCATGGAACTGCAGTGTTTAATATATTGTCATAGTGGGGGAAGATGTCTTTTGTCAATGAAGCACAAGTGATACAAATATGTTTAGACTATTCAGTGTCAAACACATTTTGAGAAACAAATAGTTTACTCAAGGTATAATTTGAGGTAGTTGGTTTTGTTAGTAATTAAAACCAACATTGGCTAAATTGAACTGAAAACAAACTGCTTTATCTAGGTCTGCTCCTCCAGTTTGCAGAAAATTAGCTAAGAAACAGGCATGTCATAATATCAGGGACAAGGGCAGCTGTACAGAGCTGGCCTTGGGAACTCCTGAACTCTGACTGGATTAGAATGAATGTGCTGCAACCACTTTCACACTCTTGTGTCCCTTGATACAAAACTTAAGATTCTGGATCAGAGGTACCAAGTGTCTATCTTTTAATCAGTTGTCTTCTTTTCATTTTGTCTTTTTGAGAAAGGGTCTCCCTCCCTACAGTCCCAGCTGGCCTGGAGCTCACCTCTTCTTTCTTGAAATTTTCGGTACTATTTAAAAATTTTTATTTTATTTTATGTTATGTATTTATTTGTTTACTTATATATTTATTTATTTTTGGTCTTTTCGAGACAGGGTCTTCCTGTAACTTCAGCTGGCCTGGAACTGGCTTTGTAGAACAGGCTGGTCTTGAACTCACAGAAATCCACCTGCCTCTGCCTCCCAAATTCTGGGATTAAAGGCATGCTTCACAACACCTTGCCCTCAACTTTCTACCATGCTGGGAGTGAACAGAATCCACACTGCACATAGAAATAGAATAGTCCTTAAAATGATGTGGGGTTCTGCAGTTGAAAGCAGACAGATCGCCATTCTGACCCCGAACTGTCTCCCATGACTATGGATTATGTGATTCTGTAAAAGGAGAAAAGTGTCATAATCCAGAGCTCTTCACGGGGTGCCATATAAAGATTTTGACTTACTGTGCCTTCCAGAATCGTGATTTTTCTTCTTAAAGTAGGTCACAAGCAGTTACATTTCAGGCACAACAAATTACAGAATACTTCCTGACTTGCAGTTTTTATGAAATGACTAAATTCTTGAGATAACTAAAAGATTTTTCTGCTTTTATAGAATTTTTGGACCCAAAGTCCACTCAATGAGAGGGAATTCATGAGTGATACTGTAAACATAGCCAAATACATATGGCTGGAGAGGTCATAGATCTTAAAGAAAAACCCAAGGCTGTCACATCTTTAGACAAATGTAATTTCTTACTAGGTACTAAATATGAATCCTTTTATTTATAGAGAAGTATGCCAGTCATCACTTGATCATCACATCTTCATCAAAGAAACTTCTTTTGCAAAAGACTGAGACTTTTACACAGTTTCACAGCTGATCACACACAGAGATTAGGTGCCTTTGAAATACCCAACCCTAAGTGACATATCCATCGTTAATGCAACCTCTACAGCTAAGATTTAAGGAACACAGTGGATCAAGGGATAGAGAAAATACTTATGTATCTCTTAGTCATCATCAATGAAGTGTCTTCATGCAACAGAGAACAATGAACCCAGGGCTCAGTGACCATTGCAGAAGAGGGCCAGAAAGATTGTTAAGAGCCAGAGGAGGAGATATATAACCTACCATATGAAAATAGAGTCTTGCAAGCTCCTGTGAGCTCGCTCATATGAATTTACAGCAATGGTAACAGCATGCAAAAGACTCCTGAAAACTCAAGCAGAGAAAACCCTATCATAGAACTGTGGATACCAGCAGCATGCCCCAATCTTAGTAGAAGAATTATGGGCAGCTGATTACTACCAGGTGAGGAAGAACTGGTTTTCTTTAAGGGAGTGACTCTAGATAGGCTAACGAGACTTCAGTGGATGAATGTGCACTGAGGGACATCAGGGATACTAACGACACAAAAGGCCTGAACATAAACGACAGAATTCATGAAATCTAGTGGGGGTTATGATGAGGAAGGACACATACAGATCACTAATGTGTTGTATATGAAATACACAAAAATTCAATAAAAATATATTTTAAAAAATTATGGAAAGCCAGTTCTGGTAATGAAGCCTGCAATCTCAGTTACTCAGGAGTCTAAGGTAGAAAGATCAGAAGTTCAAGGTCTGCCTGTGCTATAGAGTGAGTTCTAGGTTATCCTGGGCAATTTAGTTAGCCTGTGTCTCAAAATGAAAAGTTCAAAGAAGGCTGGGTTGTAACTCAGCAGAACACTTGCCTTGTATGAGCAAGAAGCTAAGATCAATACTAAGAAAACAAGAGAAGAGGAGGAGGGGAGAGGAGGGAAGGGAGGGGAGGGCAGGGAAGAATAAAAGAAAGGTGAGCTCTTTGTACTACATGACACTTGCATATACAATTCTGCATTGAAATATTTTACAAATTGTTCTTCAATTATTCTACAAATATTATAAATCAGTATAAATATGGTTTGATCGAGCTCCGATGGAAACTTCTTTTTATAATAATAGCTGGATGCTAATTCTTAAGCAGACTTCATCACGGTTCTCTCCTCTAGTTCAATTCAGGCTCACTGTCCTTTCTTTGCCTTAATTTTGATGCTCATTTGCAGTGTTCTTCACTCTGCTTTCCCCTTCTGTTTTGCAGTGGGGTATCATTCCACTCGAGCCAGGTAGACTGTTCACAGGAGTTCACAGTGTTTCATCCTATTCATTTTATGAATCTTGATAAGTTGAATGGCATGGACAGGTGTGCTATTTTCCAGCCTCTTACGAATTGTTTGGTACTGGCTTTCTTCATACCAGGAGTAGATCCCATAAGGATCTTTCTATTTTGCTTAAGTAACAGTCAATGATTTAGCATGGCATAGTTTCAAAAGAATAATCAGGTTTTTTTTTTAAGGGTGTATGTTGATGCTATAATTTATTTAAAAATGAAACAAAGCATAAAATGTCTTGAAGAATTTAGAGTGGGCGGTGAGTTAACTTGTGGGAATCCACTGGGGAGATATTCAAAATTCTCAGTGTTAGAATATCTAATGTCATATGTTTGGGATACACACGGTTGACAGAATATTTACTTCCCCCTCAATTCGTGGTGGTTTCTGTGCATTTTCTATTGTTATAAGACAGTACCTGAGACTTGATAATTGATGCTTTAAAAAAGGAATTTTATTATTATTCTTGAGTCTGGAAAGGCCACAGTCAAGAGACATCTATTCGTGAGTGTCTTCCTGTTGGAGGATGGGTTTGCAAAAGAAGCAGCGCAGGGCATCACAAGATGCAAGGAAGCACTCATCTAGACAGAGGATGCTTTTACAGTAAGGACATTCTGTAAAGAGTCTATGACCCATTCACCACCTTCAAAATTCCAACCAAAAAATGAAATTAATAAATGATTATGAGAATTAATTTTCCAGTCATGAATTTTATAAGGAAAGATTTAATAAAGTAGTAGAAAGTTGTTTATAAGGTTGCAAGGGACTGAAGTAGCTTAGTGGTAGAGTGCTTGTGTAGCCTGTTGAGGGCCTTGGGTTCAATCCTAGGCACTGTCAATTGCCCACTGTATTTTGGCAATGTCAGGATTTTCATCAAATAATGCTATCAACCATTTTACTTTCACAGTACTCACAAGTCATATTAGATAATGAACCTTTCTGACATATTGAAAATCTTATAGCCTATAATGATAAATGTTATCTAAACTATTTTTTTAAATGCATTACATGTTTCTTAGACTTAAATTTCTCTCAATCAACATTCCTTTTGACATTTAACAGGACTATTAAATTAATCTCTGAATCAATTATGTTAAAGAAATTCAGTTTTAAAGTATACAATAAAGACAAACATTATTGACTTATATGATCTTTTCTAGAAAACAACAGGAGGTTAAGCATACTTAGGCATCAACGGTTATTGCCAATTTAGCTTTCCACCTGTAACAATTTTATTATCATATTAAATCAGTTACAAAGAAAAGTGGTATCACACTATGCTTCTGGTCACCAAAATGTATGATTTGCTTTCTATTAAGTCAGTTAAAAAGTGGTATCACAGTACGCTTCTTGGCACCAAAATATATAACCGATTTTTCTACACGAAGCAATTTTCTAGAACTTGGGAAACACTGACTGTGCTACAACTAAGTTTAACTGACTCTCTGCCTAGAGGTAGACGGCTTGTACAGGTTAAGGGCTTATTCCTACAAAACTGTCCCCATTTCAGATGGTCAACATGAGTGTGGCTTCCAAGTTACCCACAACTCCTCTCTACTGTCTATTATTCAGAGCTTCCCACAACCTCCTTCTCAGATTCAAATATTAGCTAGAGCTTGCAATGTTTATATACTAGCAATGAGTAGTAAAAAGGCTAGGCTAAAGAACATAAATGAATGGGCAGATCAAGAAATACAGAAGCAGTGGTTGGAAGGTCTTAAGCACAAAAGCTTCAGCCCACTACCATTGTGGCACTGCATGCTCCAGGCCCATGAGTTATCTGTCTATTCACCAACCTGAATATCTCCAAACCATTTCTTTCTTTTTTGTTTAAGGGGAAACCTTGATTATATGACACGTGTATTGGTTAATTTTCTTGTTCATTAACCAAATGCCTAAGAGAAGCAATTTACCTTAGGAAAGATTTATTCAAGGGGGTGAGATGGTAGGTTGGAGCATGAGACAGATGCTTATTGGATGAGACAGAGAAGCAGAGAGAGAGAGGTTAAGCAAGGAGTAGATAGATCTACAAGTCTTAAGGCCATCTCCCTAGAAATCCAGTTCTTCCTGTCAGTCCTCATTTCCCACAGGTTCCACAACCTCCCAAAACAGAGCTTCCAGCCTGGGAACAAGTGTTTAAACACACCAGGGATGACATTTCCCATTCAAACCATAATGGCATGAGGGAGTAAATCACCGATGATAAACTCATCTTCAGCCCATTTCCTCTTCTCAAATTTAGGAATCACTCAAGCCAAAGTGGCAACTTTGATAATTCCTTTGGACAGTCAGCCAGACTATGCTTAAAAGGTTTTTCTAACATCATCTCTTAAAATAAACTGCATTGTTCTAATTTTTTATAACAAGCACATGTTGTCCATATGAAAAAGAAAACAGCAGGTGACATTAAAAATTAGATTAAATTTTCAGCTTTAATTCCTTAATGTTTTACTCATACATTGATTATATGTAACACAACTTATATGACAATGTTGAAAAGAAAGATGGTCTTTCATATCTAATGGTTACATATTAGGTGCAAATGATGGAACTGATAATTAGTAAATAAGATCATAAATTTTCATGGTGGAGGAAAATAATATTTAGGTTCTATTTTTTTACTTCTAAAATTGTACCTTCAAAGTCTCTCATGTTAAGAAAAAAGATGGCTGAAATAGAGCTCTAGAGTTGCACAGCCTGTGCTCCAAACCTGATCATTTATTATTTGCATATCATTTGCTTATAATACCTAGTCTCTGTCTCTCAGTTTCCCTATCTGCGATGTAAGAACTGTTACAGTCGCAGAATGATCCTGAAGATTAAGCAAAATTTACTATCTGAAGTGCTTACTTTAGCATAAAGCACATAGGAATTAAGTATATTTCAATTATTAAAATTTTGCTTCATGTTTTATTTTCTGATGACTGAAGCAGCAAATTTATTTATACATGGAATATGAAAAGGAATACTTGGTATTTGTAGTTATAAAATTGATTTCCTAGAAACCACTTAATAAAATAAATTCTATTCCCTATGTCAATATAGACAGTAATTATGAAATGTCTTATTTGCTGCACAAATATAAATTATTAATTAAATGCCTTGTAACTTCATTCTAACTGTAAGATGCATACTAATTTTAGATGGTTTTGGCAGTAAACCAACATATAAATTAGTAGCTGTTATTATTTGAACTGAGATGCACTCAAAAGGCTCTCATGAAGCTGATTACTACCTGATGAGCTTTGGGAAGTGTCTGGGTCCAGTGGGGTCAGATCCTTTCCAGAGTTTGTCATATGGTGGCATTACTGGGAGGTGGTGGAAAGTAGAACGTGTGGAGTGGTTAGAGGAAACAGATCACTGTTGCCACATCTTGAAATGATGCGCTCGACCCTGCACCTTCTGGCTCTCTGATTACTCGACTCTACTCCCCCCCCCCCCCAATAATCTGCTTCTGCTTCTTCTCAGGCACCAAGCAAGGTGGTCATGCACCTAAACCTCTTAAACCATGAGACAAAATTAATCCCTTTACCTTGAATTCATTGTTCTCAGGCGTTTGTCAGCGGAGGGGAAATTTGCCTAATAAAATACGAAAGCAAATCACTGGTAATTTCATCCCTCAGATTCTTCTGAAATTACACGTTCCATTAAATCCTAATCCATCTCTATTTACAATCTCGTTGAGGTTATTACATAGACAATGTGTATCTAGTTTTTTTCTTATTAAGTAGCTATTTAGTAAAATGAAATAATAATTGTTATACTCAATAACAGTATTCCCCTGGTTTATAAACCATTTAATACCAAGATACTTTCAGGCTGTCATGTCTAATTGAAGCAGTGAAAGAAGAGCATGTCATTGCTCTGATTGCAGTTATTTATTTGATACCTATAGGAGAGAGTCTAAAAGAGCACTTTATGTTACATGACTTAGCTTGCTCTTGGTTTTACAGATTTCGCAAGTACTTCATCGCTTTTCCCTTCCCACCCACTTCCTGTGCCTTTATACCATTCTTACAGTTTGTGATCAGAATATTGATGGTCTCCTTCAGTGAATTATTGCACAAATATGATTGAGTTTATCCCATGATGTTGAACAGAAATCAGCCATCATGAGTAGTCCACACTGGCATGACTGAATGTAAGTTACCTAGTTTACCTTAAGTATATAATGAATTTCTAGACAATTGATTACAGAAAGCAGAAGTCTGAAATCAGCACAACTGTGTCCAGTGAGCTCACTCATTCTGGAGGCTCTAAAGGGAAACTGCTTCCTTGCCTTCTTGAACTTCTAACAGCTGTCTGGTTTTCTTGGCTTTCCTTTCTGTGCATTCAAAGCAAATTTTTCCAGTCACTATTTCTGCATATAACCTTATTCTCTATTTCAAACTCCTCTAGTGGCTGTTATGAATATACTAATTTGCCTACAAATCTAGGATAATCCCCATCTCAGCATTCTTCATGTAATAAAGTCTGTGGAACTCCTTTTGGCTATAAAGGTAACCTTGAGAAATACTAGGGATTGCAAGTTGAACAATTTTGAAAGCTATTACTTAACTTACCACATATGTTCAGTGACAAATGCTCTTAGCTAGCCATTGGTGTTATCTAACTCCCCAATCACGTGTTCTTTTTATTCTTCTTCAAAACAGAAATTCTAATCCCTTCTCTATAGTCAATAAAAACACACAGAAACCCCAAAATTATAAATGAAGGCAGTTGCACATTACTATTTCCTTGTTTTGAAGCATTTTGAAGTTATAAAACTTCAGTGTTTCAATAAATACTTTAACAAATGTATGTAACAGGCATCTGTATGTTAAGTCATTCCCTTAAGAGAAATTCCCAGAATCAGAATTACTAGGTCAAAGAGCAGAGATACTGTTACTTTTAAGTATTGCTAAATAATTTACCAAATATGTTGTTTAAAACGAAAATTTCAAAACGATAGTAAGAGAAAGACTTAATGGTGACATATAAATGTCTCCCTCCCCCCACCCAAAAAAACCCACATAGCCCACATTCTAGGAAAATAGAATATTTTCAAGAAAAGTAATTAAAGTGATTACTCCTTTCAAGTTTTTACTATCTCATTTTTCCTGAAATGTTTCCAACTGTTTAAGTTTTATTTTTCTCATTTATAATCAAAACATCTGTGAATTCTTAGAAAAATGTTTTGTACATGGATAGTTATTCTTACAATAAACCAATCAATTCTATTTTCTAATATTTTAAAAGTTTCCATCTTTGGGATTGGAGAGATTGATCATTGTTGGCTAAGAACACTTGCTGTTTTGTTCTTTCAGAGGACCTGTGTTCAATTCTTAGCACCCACATGGCAACTAACAGCCATCTTTAATTCCAGTTCCAGGAGATCAAACACCCTCTTCTGGATTCTATGGGCACTGCATACATGTGGTACAATTACATACATACAAGCAAAACATTCATACACATAAAATAAAACAACAATGATTAATTGTTTAAAAGTTTCCATGCTATCAGATACAGTAAATATTCTAATATGCTTTAGAATATTTTTAAAAATTTCTTTTCTCACCCTGTCAGTCTATTAAAATCAATATTTCTCCAATATATAAGAACATAGTTTAAAGCTGTTGGAGGGATGTCTCAGTGAGTAAGAACACTTACTGCTCTCTTGAAGACTTGAGTTAGGTTGCCAAGACTCACTTCAGATAGCTCAAAACCACCTGTAACCCCAGCTACAAGAAATTTAGCCTGCACAGGGACCTGTGCTCACATGCATCTACCCCTACAGACACACACATACACATAACTAAAAATTTAAAATTAGAAAACACGAGTTGAGCATGGTGACACACCCCTTTAATCCCAGCACTCAAGAGGCAAAGACAGGCAGATTTCTGTGAGATCAAGGCCAGTCTGGTTCACATAGGATGTTCCAGGCCATCAGGGTTGCAGTGAAATACTTCAAACAAAACAAACAAACCACAAGAAAAAACAAAGACAAACATTCAAACGTTTTAACCTATTGAAATTGTATTTTAAAAAATTTAATATTTTATTAGCAATAAAAACTGAATAAAGCTTTATTCTAATGTTATTTTTAATGTAACAGTTTCATTCACATCAACTAGGTTCACTATTATTTTCGTTGCAATTTCAGCAAAAGGAAAATTTTTCTCTATAAATAGGATTTATAAAACGCTTTATATATTTATAAATAAATATTTTATTATGGGGGCTGGATGGGTGGCTCAGAGATACTTGCTGCTCTTCCAGAGGATTGGGGCTCAGTTCCCAGCACCCACATCACGTGTTTCACAACTACTCTAGTTAAGGAGATCTGGTGCCCTCTTCTGGTCCCTACCAGTGCCTACATGCACACAAGACATACAAATAAGCAGGCACATATATAGTTATATACATAAAAATAAAACAGAAAACAATTACGTATTATGCCTTCACAGTAAGTCTTTTTTTAGAGAATTGACTAGGTTATATTTTTAAAGACATTCAGAAATCTGGCACATTTCACAGATAACTTTTAAAAATCCATATTGGAATAGATAAATTCCGTTACTTCATAAAAGACTATGTCTAAAATACATATCTTATTTGAAAATGGCAAACCACATGTCTTTTATATAAGCTGTGAGTCTATGATCATAATGAAGTTAATTTTCTCTAGGTTCTATATGTAATTTTAAAGTAGACACAAATAATACTTTTCTTTTTATTTGTGGAGACCATCTTTTATTACTAATTACAGTTTCTACAGGAATTGCATTTTGACTCACTTCAATTACTCCATATTCTATTTTCTTGCTCATTTCTCTATCTTCTTGGCAAAGAAAACTTTTAAAAGAAAAAAAAATCAAATAACAGTGTATTGACCTCAAAAATTCAGTAGTAAACACTAAGGTTAAGGTTAATATATGTTTATTATATCACATTTGATAGATGATAAGTATATTTGTTTCTTAAAGCTACAATTATGAATTAGCTTAAACTGGATAGCTCAAAACCACAGGAATTTATTGTTTAAATTTTCAAAATATAAAGTTCAAAATTAGTTTCATTAAATCAAAAATCAAGTGTTGACAGGGTCATTGGAAGGCTCTGTTCCTTTCCTCTTGGTGGCAATTGGCATTTCTTGACGTATGCCTACATTCCTCCTTCCTCTGTCTGTATGTTCATATCACCTTCCTGTGTGGGTGCCAAATGTCACTCTCTTACATTCTACAATAATATGGAAGTCCTTGTACAGAATCTGAAAGATTTAATCATACATGCAGGAGTTTGACCATATCAGAAAGAGATTGTGATACTAATGAGAACCATACTTCAGGCCACTTTAACAGCACCCCAAGAAGCATTTCATTCTTAAAGTGGTAGATAGCCCCAGAAAATTACTCTGCATCTGGCAGACCTGTACTGATGGAACTGCACATTTTTTCTAGCCAGAATCTTATATACTCACAATATAATGTCACACTCTTTTGCCAAGGAGTCAAAAACCTGAAAGAATTTAACTGCCAAAGTCAAATTGCTATAGGGATGACTCTTACATGCACATTTGTTTTTCAGAGTAAAGTCTTACAATAATTTAAAAAATAATATCTTGGCACATTAATATTTTAAAATTCTGTATGCACTGCAGGGCTATATGTTAAAATAATACGGTGCATTCAGGTCATAGTCAAATATTGACAAAGTAGAATTCAAGTTTTTAAATAAAGCAAATGAATAAATTTAGATTTTGGAAAGCGAGGTAGGTCCCACCTTCCTCCAAATCTAGTAAGACTAGTGGATACTGTAATACTAAAGCTATCCTTTCAACTTTATTTCAGATGACTGAGAAAAAAAAATTATTCTGAAACACAGGAGAGGGACATTAACTCTTTGAATGTTATCTAATTTCTTGGTTACAGTTGTCACTTCCTTTTCATTTACTTTACACAGTTTTGTTCCCTGTTTTATGGACAGTTTCTTAAGAAAATAGATGGAATATGAGAAATTGAGATGCTTTGCTTGATAAAATAAGATAGGTAAACAGTAGCTTCTCTGAACCTGTTTAAATATTGGATAATAGTCCTCTATTAGCAAACAAGTAGAAGCCAAAGGAAATTGTAAAGGTATAAGTTTCAGCAAAGCTATTATTATTATTTTTTCAGTGTTATTATTGAAGTCAGGGCGGTATGCATGGTAGACAAGTCTTCTGCCGCCGCTGAGAGCACGTATCCTGCCCCTGCCCGCTCAGTGCAGGTGCTAATATGATTTCTCTGATCCACAGAAGCTGGTTTGTGCTTTACATTTGGCTTTCTTCCTAAAGACTCTGATTCAACTTCTAAGCCCTCATAGGAAATCTAAGATTCTCCCCGACCCAGATTCAAAATTTTATGTTTTCACTTGTTCCTATTAATAATTTTTTTATCACACCAAGGAGTGCTGCCATGTGAAGCAGACACTAGTTTTAACCACATTCATATTTTCTTGAAATTGAATCTAGGGTGCAAATAACTTCTGATTTGACCATATCTATCCTAGTTTTAAAATGCATATTACAAGATCCTGAAGGTAAATTACAGTGACAGTGTCGTAGAATTTGATCTTTCTTAACCCTTATTTTGAAAAAAGGAAAAGAATTCTTTTAAAGAAAAGGTCTATTTCAAGGCAGATGTCGAGTCCCAAGTGAACGTTTAGAAGATCAAGTTATTTTCCCTAACAAAAGTCTACTTCTATGGCACATAGATGGGACATACTTTCTCATCTCTCTGGCAGTTAAACTTAGTCATGTGACTTAATGCCAACCAAAAGAATGTGAATGAATGTGATACAATTTCCAGGAGTTGTTCTTAAAACATTGCCATGTTCTCCATTGCTGGTTCAATGCAAGTGAACACAACACCTTGAAAGTTACAAACTGATTGCTGAAGAGCCACAAGATGGAAGGAGCAAGAGACTAAACTGCTGCTTGCAGGAAAACTGCTTGAAATAGCAAATCCACATTGAGTTTTATATGACTAAAAGGTAAGCTTTTATTAGGTCTCCTTACTTAATCTTTTGCATGTTGTCTATATAGCGTGCAGTATTATCTTAAATAATACAATACTTAAAGTAAAATGCTGGATCACGGCTCTAGAACTAGAAATCAAGTCTTGACTTTATTGCTGCTTGCTGTATGTTCTTGATGAGTATCTTACTTTTCCTCATCCCTTATTCTATTATTAAAGTAGAAATAATGATGCCTCTCATAACATGACTGTGTGGATTAAATAATTAATTCCATATTAAACGCTTAGAACATTTGGCCTGTGATAAATTTTATGAAGCCAGGAATGATTATTTCATAAGATTCTACAATGATTTTTATTGTGCATTTTACACTGTAAACTTTATTTTTTTGTTAGCCTTTAAGTTTTCAATATTACATTAAATCTTCATTTGTGTCCATAGGTCAAGGCTGTGATCTATACATACTAATGCTGTCTCCTACAGCTGTTGAATAATTGTTGCATCTCCACATTTTTAGAAGAACAATATTGAAATAAAATTTATATACTCTATAAATCACCTATTTAGTTATATAACCCAATGGCTTTCAGTACAGTCATAGATTTGTGCATTGACCATTACAATTAAAATTTACTTCTCTTTTTATGCTAGCTACTTAATAATATCTTGGGAACTTGTTACAACTGTAACTCTTAATGAACTAATTTTCTCACTCCGGAAAAACCCTAATTTTTTTTTTTTACTCTGTGTGTGTCTGTGCGTGTGTGTGTGTGTGTGTGTGTGTGTGTGTGTGTGTATGTGTGTGTATAGATGATGGTGGTGTGTGTACAGGCCAGAGGCAAACATCAGGTATTTTTCCTCTGTCACTATCCACCTTGTTGTTTTGGGACAGGGTTTCTTATTGGCCTAGAGTTTGTCCAGTAGGGTAGCTAGTAGAGATCCAACCTATCTCAACCTCATCAGCACTAGAACTACAAACCCATGTTTATAATACTAGCTTTTTTATGCATTTTTAATGTGGGTTCTGGGAAATAAAATTCAGGTCATTATGCTTGGATGGCAAGTACTTTACTGACTGAACTGTCTCTCTAGCCTAATTATTTAAAGGGAGTTAATGTCAATGTAGGATGGATTAAAATCCATTTTACAGTCAGAACTCTCTTTATCAATTTATTCCCTCTAGGAAGCCATGCGATTAAGTTGCTTACTTCTCTGAATCACTTAACCTATCATGGCTCTTTCACTGTCAAAGGCATAATATTAATCTTAGCCTGTTTTCAACAATTTTCCATGTTACAAAATGGAGTGTCAAGCACTCGTATTTATTTCATTTTTAATTATTTATTTATTATGTGTATGAGTATTTTGCCTCCAGGTACCATGGGCAGGCAGTTTTTGTGGAGGCCAGAAGAGAGTGTCGGGATCCTCTGTAACTGGAGTTATGGAAGTTTGTTAGTTCCCATAGATGTTAGGAACAAAAAAATCAGGGCCCTCCGCACGCACAGTCAGCACACTTACCCACTGAGACGGCCCTCTAGACGGGCAGCATTTGTGTTAAACAAAGGGATGGTTAACTCCTGACGCAGTTCCTAGGTGGAGAGTTTAATTTCAAATTTTGATAGTTAAAAAATACTGATGAGCTACCAAATATAAGTGAGATGAGGAGGTCCTTCAACAATCAGGCTAATGCAGACTTGAGCCAGACCAGGAGGTTCCTCACACAATTCATGCCTACTTATCCTTGGGCCAAGGACCATTTGTTGGGTACCATTTGCACAAAGATATATAGAAGCTGAGTAAAAACCCTATGTTACATTCAAGTTTTCAACTTCTCAGTTCCCTCTCTCAGTTCAAATGTACTGACTGCTTTTTATTGACATACCATAGTCAGAATCTGAGTCTCAGATACAAGTGATTTTTACCTTTCACTAACTTTCCCAGACAGTAGCAGGTATAGGAAACTACAAAGTGTGCTCGCCCGTGCATTTGTTTAGTTAACTCAGCTACACTTCCTCTCCGTTGCAGTGTGTTTTTCTTCATATTCCACAGCTATTTTGGGAACTACAATTAATTCTCCGTCCAGACAACCTTGAAGTCCAGGAAAATTTACAAATATTTGTAGTTCCAGTATATCTCTAATCAGTCAGTTTTTCTTGATTCTTACAAAAGAAATAACCACTAATATCTGTCATAAAAAGATCGAAGAGTTTGAAAATATTTTGAATGGTCTTATTCATTGTAGCTAAAGAAATAGAGCAACAATGAAGTAGAGACCCACCGTGGAGTGATTCAAAACCTTAGTCGGACTTCTAACTTATGTCAAAATATATTGTATGTCAAAAGACCATTTTCTGGATTGTTAGTATTATCATGATGGAAAATGCGATTAAATATGTCATTTAAAATTAAGTAATGAAATGATTTGACGTATGAAAGAACTATTTAAAACAGTATTTTTTCTTCCAGCTGTCACATTCATTCAGCTACCAATTGTCTGCAATTGCAAATCTCTGGAGTTGAAATGTCAGTAAATGGATGTCTGTGGAGAAAAAAACTATCTCAAGTTGAATATGAGTATTTAATTTCCTGATCTGAATCAAGAAAAAAGACAGCTTTTTTTGTTAGAATTTTTTAATTGATTCAGTTTGTTCATTGATAGTTTCATACATGTATGCTCTGCATTTTGATATTCTAACCCCTCCCTCTTCTCGCCCAGCCCTTTATTACCCTTCCTCCCAAAGTCTAATAGGTTTATAAGTTTCTCTTGCTGTCTGCCTCTTTCTCTGTCTCTCTCTTTGCCTCTCTCCCTCTCTCTCTATCTGCCCCTCTCTCAGATTTCAGAGAAATGAAGATCTCAGCCCGAAGCTTTCCCCAAACGATTTCCCAGAACATTTCTCAATCTGGTATTATTCCGAAAATTTATTCCCCCGTGCCCCAATCATTGGCTCTCCACCACCTCATCCCCCGCCCCATGGATCTTCACAATTCCACCTGTGGACAAGACACCTGTGATGTTTCAGAAAGGAGAAGACAATAGATGGAGGCCCACTCTGCCATGTTGTCCTGCCTTTGTGAGTGTACAAAAGACTTATTTCAGACTAAGCTATTAAGTCTTCTAAACTTCTTTTTTTCTTTTTGCCACAGTTTTGTAAAAACAAACAAACAAACAAACAAACAGGAGCTGGAGAGATGGTTCAGTGGTTAAGAGTGCTGGATGTTCTTGCAGAAGACCTGGGTTCAAGTCCCAGCACCCATATTGTTAGAGAGCAAATAGCTATCAAACTGGGATAAACTATAAATTCTCTAGTTTATCTGTTGAAAGACCCACATTTCCAGTTTCACCTTAGGAAGGTGGGTTCACCTTAAGTTATACTAAATAGAAAGGCATACTACAGAGTGTGTTAATGAGGCAGTGAACTTTTCCTGCCCGGAATCCCCCTCCCAGGGCAGATCTTCTGGACTTGGCCACAGACATGTAGCTCTCTGGAAGTCTGCACACTTTTCTGAATTAAAAAGTGTAATCTTTCCTTCTCTTCTTCATGTCCTTTTTCTAAACATGTTTTCTCTAAGGCTTTGGGCTGCCCTAGCATTTTGTGTTTCTCTGCTTTTTCTCTAAAGCTCCTTCTCCCAGCCATGTGGCTGCCAGTCCATCACGTGTCTGACCCCCATGCAGGTTCTAAACCTGCACGACTTTTTAACTTCTTTTCTTCTCCCTCCATTCTCCTCCTCCAGGCAGCTGCTGAGATCCTCAGCTTGCCTGCCTTGAGGATTGTTCTTTAGATTCCAATAAAATTGTCCTAAAGCTTCTGATTGGGTCCATTCTTAAATTCTTTTATGAATGAGACTAAGAACCCACTAGGGGACGCTCCTTTCACTCCATTTCAACATCACAAACAACCATCTGTTACTCCAGTTCCAGAGGATCTGATGCACTCTTTACATCCTCCGGCTTTGCGGGACATGGGTGCCCTTACACACATATTGGCAATACCTTCCTATATACAAAATAAAAATGCTAAATAAAAATACAAAGTATTTTCCTGCATTTATTCTTCTTTGACAGGAAGAAATATATTTTGAGTTTTAGTCTAGTAATGTTATAGAGTTTGGGACCAACAGAGAAGGACCACCAGAATTATTCCAAGTTTAAATCAGCTGAATTTATGTGACTGGGCCAGTGACTACACTCTCTGGGACAAGCATTAGAGAGCACAACACTAGCAGCTGAGATTGCAGGCAGGAAAACTCACTAGCCATTAACATACTAGGTATGCCACCCATCTATTTAGCATAACTTAAGGTGAACCTGCCTCCCTAGGGATGGTCCTATGAGCAAATGACTAGTGAAACTGCACAGGTGAGTTTTCTCTACAGACACCCTGGAGATTGTTTAGTCTATTCCAAATAAGTTTAGTTTCATCTAATTTATAGTTCTAATTAAGAATCAACCTGTCTCTCAAGTCATAAAACACTGCTGAGCTTGAGAAATGTAGAAGGATAGGAACCATCAGATGAAATGCAAACTTATATTTGTCATATTCTTCACAAAAATGAAATTGTAGCTTAGAAGAGAAGAAAAGAATCATAACCATTTCAATGTTACCAGATACTTGAGAGCAATACATTTGAAGAAAAATTATGTGAAAAAGGACTTGTGGGCCAGGCACTATGGCTCATCAATGTAACCCCAGAACTTAGAAGACTGAAGTAGGAGATCAGTCACTCAGTTTGAGACTAGTCTTGCCTACATTGTGAGTTGATACTCAAAAGGTGAGGAAAAGGAGGATCAGGACCAGGATAACCAGAACCAATACGACCAGGAAGAGGAGGAAAGAATAGAGTTGTTATTATCAAAACTCTCAAGTTTCTTAAAATTCTTAGTTCCCATAACTGTGCATACAAATAGTGTGCACTGTGACAATTTGGTACAGTTGTATGAAATTTTTCCTCTGATTGGCAGAATGGACTGTGTGACTCGACAAATAAACAAAATTGACTGACAAAGGAAGAAGCCAACAGAGTCAGCTACCTCTCCCAACCAACCAGTGCTGTGAGTTGTGTGTGTGGGGGGGTGGGGAGATGGACTAAGGTATGACTGCAGGAAGCTGGGAAAGAGAAGTGCCCTTTGCCATCTTGGGCAGCTGACAGTGGTTCACCAGGATCCCACAGGAATGTAGAATTAGCTGTATGACCTCAGTAAAGGGTTCGCCCCCACCCACCTCACCTCCGCTAATTGCTCTGTAAGTCCAAATAAACTGGTTTTCTTGAACTGTAATTTGGCAAAGTCATACTTGATTCCCTTTGTTCTTCTGGACCTAGAGAGGAGGACAAGGCAGGATGCAGCTGGCCCTTCACAGAAAGTAATTCTTAAGACAAGTACATATATACAGTGTGCAGTGGTTAAAGTAATCACCGCACTACCACACTTTCCACTCTTCTTACACTTTACTGAGCACTGTTCTTATTTCCACTTCTGAGAGAGCCACATTTTAGCCTCTACACATAAGAGCATAAAGTATTTGTCTTTCTATACTTGGCTTATTTAATTTCTATATTTTGGAGGATATTCTTAGAACAAAATGCAGATTCAAACACATCTCTAACCATATCTGAACATGTAAATAATGGCAACTTTAGGGACCCAGAAACTTCAATCTCAAATCTATTCAGAATGGATATGAAAGATTTCTCTGTGTTTTAACAGCATGCAGAAATGCAGTTCTGTTGCTTTTACAGAACTGTGAAGGTCATGAGCAAACAGTAAATCTTCATCTACTACAGGACCTTCAGAATTTTGCTTAACATCACTAGATTAAGGCATCTTGAAAATGAACATTGAGTTGTTGGGCTTAATGTTTGCTAATGTGAAAATAAGATTGTCATTTCATTTATTCCATTTGCATTTTCAACTTGCACTTCTGACACCCAGAGCTGAGAATGTGTTGTCTTTGTATTAAAATAAGTAGATGAACCATACTTTCCTCATCCAATATTCATCCTATTCTGTACCTGAGTCTTCTTTCTAAACAGCTGCTCACATCAGTAGCTCTTTTCCTGTGCATAAAGGGAAGACAGGTGAGTGTCAGAAGCTTATTTCAGATCCAAACTCAGAAACCAGAGACTGGATCTTCTTAGGGGTTCTACACCTGCCTGTAATTTAATCACCCACTGTGACTGTTGCTCAACACCAAAATAACTCAAGTAGTCTTCATCTGCAAGGGAAAAAATGGAATTCTTAAAAAGGAAGCCTACTAAGAGAATTTCAACCTCTCTGACACATCTCTAAGGAAAAAGAAAACTAAAAAGCTATTTTTCAAGTGATTAACATTGATTAATTCACAACTAAGAAAATGATTTGCATAATTTTAGAATATGTAATTAACTCCATGATTTGTCTGAGTACTTCAGACATAAAGGATAAATTTTTTGAGGTTTTTCCTTTTCTGAATCAGTTTACTATTTAGACCTATAGTTTATGTAGCTCGTTGGCACTGGTCTGAGCAGTGTTGGTGACGGGAAAGCTGGAATGGGAAGGACAGACAAAAGGTTTTGTGGTTACATCTCTGAAATCCAGTTGCCATCCCACTACATACTACACGACCCTGAATAAGCCATCTAATCACTCCAAAGCTTTTTCTAAATCTCTACAAACCAGAGATTAAAAAAAAATCCAGCCAAGCATGGTGGCACATGCTTTAATACCAGCACTCAGAAGGAGGATCTCTGTGAGTTCAAGGCCAGCCTGGTATACATAATGAGTTCCAGGCCAGCTGAGGTTACAGGGGAACCCTGTCTCAAAAAGACCAAAAAAAATTATAGTCACAGAAGGTTTATAATTATTAAATGACAAAATATAGGTTACATATTTCACCTAGGATTACATCAATAACCAGATTTTGGCAGAGTTATTCTCTTGATGATAATAACTTTCAATTCATCTAACAATACCTTTATACAGATTTCAAGGTGATGCTGAATTCATAAGATAGTTAGTGCTTTCTTTTTCTTCAGTATCACAAATGGCAGATTCTAGAGGAAGTAAAAATGAGTCAGGAATGGTAGCTCTAGGTCTTGTCTCTCCAGGATATCTCACTTTTCACAAGCATGCGCAAAACTAAAGTGGCGACATATATATTAAGCAGGCAGGACATGGACTAGTAAACAGGGAGCTGAGACGAGATGGCACAGGTGGGCAGTGAAAGCTTTCGAACAAATTCCACGAACATAGCAAGTGGAATAGTAAGTGAGTTCTTTTGATAATAAGGTGCTAGCACTCACTGACTGCCTTTTTGAGGCAGATCCAGGCTTAAAGAATGCTAAACCCCTTGTGATGAATAACTATTCCTAAAAGTAAAAGAATACAAAAGTAAAGATGAAAGTAGAAATGTCTCTGTTTAGATAGAGAACTTTGAAAGGTGTCCACACAATGTAGGATCCTGAAATAGAAGCTTTGTTAGCTCCTTGCAAAATCTAATTCTGCTATTTATAGCATAGCTCTATAAGAATCCACAAATGAGTCAAAACCTCATAGGCTCATTCAAAATCCTCACTGAGGATCATGTGAGCAAATTCATTTCTTTTCTTTGCCCCTTTCTTCCTAATTTTCTCATTTCATAGCCCAAGTGTCTATATTCTAATGGTTATAAAAACAAATAATGTATTTATAGAAGAAAGTGATGAGCAAATTTAATCATCATGATAGTTATTATTAACAATGTTATCATGACTTTCCTTACCAGGAAGGGAATTTATGAAACCCAACGAACACCTGTACAGAAATAAGCAAAAGTAGGTTTCTCCCCAATATATCAAATTATAAAGTCCATGTTCCCAACTGTCTTCAAACTCAAAGTAGATGGGAATGTTGGGAAAGGATACAAAACACTGATGAATACATGACTGTTTTAGAATTCTCCTTTGTTAATGTACAAGCAGTTGCAAAGAAGCATTAAATACCATGGAATGCAGAGAATGTATCTAAACTGCTGATTCACAACTAAGGCCCATTGCAAACACAGATACACACACAAAAATGCAAATATATACACATACATTCACACATGCTCACATGTAACCACATACATATTCAAACGTGTATACATGTTCACACATACACATACCTCCACATGTAGACGTACACACTCACACACATGTCTAGATACACATATACACAAATACACACATATACACACATAACACACACTGATACACAAGTACACTCATATATACATACAGTCACACACTATGTGTGTGTAGATATGTGACAGCAGAGTTGCTGAAAATTCACCTCTGTAATGGTACTAGAGAGGTCTTCTTGACTCTGTAAATTTCAACGAGGTCTAAGCACTTCTTCAGCATTTTCCTAGTATGAAAATTAACTTCAACGGCAAACATACTTCTTTAGAAAACTGGCATGAAAACATTGTAAATTATAAAATAGTAAAATGTTAAATGCTGCCTCCATTTTAGGATTGATGCAGAAACAGTGTGCTAATGTACCTGCTTGTTTTATAAGGAAAACACTTTGTTTAGTTGAAATCCTACATGGAATTTTGCATTCCCAATCTTCAGTGATTTCAAATGAACAAAAGACAAATCCATGAGACACACAGAAACAAAATAGTGTGAGCCATGAAGTATAGAGGTTTACAGACAATCTTTTGCTACTCAGCCTCAAGCTTAACTTGAAGTCTATAGGTTAATATGACTCGAAGCTCCAAAATTTTATTTGATTTGTTTCTCTAGAGGCTGAATTTATTTCTGGGGAGTGAAAACATTTTTCAATACATAGAGTGCATCACAAAATTGTTAGAATATTAGTCAATAAAGGAATCATTAGTAATCTTAATAAAATCTCATAGTAAGATCAATTTCCTTCCACTGTGGAAATTTAATTGGGAAGGGAAATAATTGAATGTGGTTTGGAACCAGACCATCTGATGAGTCCAGTTTTATCAACACCTCTCACTCATTACTGAATATGTATATTGATGAGGTACTTGATGCATTTTTCCAAAATGGACTCATGGACCATTCTAAGGATTAAATTAATTAATCAATATAATTAATTGCTTTCATTAGTTAACTCTCACTTTGGTGAACACAGATATACTCATGTATACACATGCATACATACATAAATGCACACACACACACACATATATATATATATATATATACACACACACATATAGCACACAAATACTCATATATACACACAAAATCACACAGGTAACTCAGTAATTACAGATGTCTCTCAACCTATGATGGGATTATATGATGATTAAGCAATCAAAATCTGAAAGTATCATACACTTAAAAGGAGTTAAGTGAGCCTGACTTCCTAATATCCTAGCACAATAGCACAGTCTTGTAATGTGATGCCTCATGACTATATGACCATTTGGAGCTGGGTCTTTTTGCCACTACCCAGCATTGTGTGAGAGTGTATTACTATTTATCATTTGTAGAGAAAAAGACCAAAATCCAAGGCATAATTTCTATTGAATGTATGCTCTTTTATGTCATCCTACAAACAAATCATAAATTAAACCATTCTTAAATTGGAGACTCATAATGTACAGTCTACAGCTTACTACTTTAAGTATATTGTTCTTCCATAGACCAACTTAAAATAAGTACATAAAAATGTGCATATAACCCACAGTCTGAGCATTTTCTTGGCTCTCTACTCACTTTCTATAATTCCTTGTTCACCTGGTGTCTTGGTTCATGGGCCGTTTGTGGCATTTTGATCTCTGTGACTGTACATTTAGTTCCTGAAACTGGTATCCACATCAATTTCAATTTATATTTCTTGTTCTGTCTTGGGTTTCTTCAAAGTCTCTTAAGGACTTAAGGCAGAACATTCCAGGTGTTCTACTTTTAACAAGTCTCTCTCCACCTGCTGCACTAACAACCTTTAGCCAGAACATTAAGGGTGGGTATGTTTGCTTATAAGTTTGTCTGTCTGTGTGCTTGCTTTCATAAAATGATTAAAAACTATTTACTACAAATGTTCAGTTTAAGGATATTCAAGGGGAAGAAAATGTTCCTTCCTCAAGGACAGAACATACTAGAGAAAGAAGGATCTCTTTAGACATACAGGTGAAAATATTTTGAGTTCTACAATTATGAATAATTAATAAATAAATAATTTTCTGCTAACAATGAAAATACTGCATCAATACCTAAAGTGTGTAAAGTTCGAAAACAGCCATTATTGAAGCAGATTAAACTTGAATCACTTAACTATTTCTGGTTTCAACAAGTAATATTAAATGTCGGCAAACAAGGGACTGGGGACAAGTTCAGTCAGTAATATCCTTGCCTTATAAGCATGAAAAACTCAGTTTGAGTCTCAGAATCTATGTAAAAATGTAGGCATGGTGACATGCACTTTTAATTCCAGTGCTGGGGAGGGGGGAACAGGTGGATCCCTGAGACTGCTGACCAGCCATCTTCTTGTCAAGTTCTCAGGACAGTGAGGGGCCCTATATTAAAAAAATATATATATAGAAAGGAAAAGTGTGTGGTGTCTGAGGAATTAGACCAAAGTTGTTCTCTGGCCTCCACATGCATCTAAACACAGGAGTGCCTACACACACACATGCACCTGACCAAATATGAATATGCACACATATTTATGCCTGCATACACAAGCATGCTTATGAACACACACACACACACACACACACACACAAATAACAGTAACTTCTCATTCAGAAAATGTTAGTTGTAATTAACTGACCAACATAGCAGAGTATATAGAAATAAATTCACATACATGTCCATATATATTCATGTATGTTATGTGCATATGCATTTATGTTTGTATATACATATATGAAGAACTTCAACTTCGTATCATCCTTAGTTCTAATTTTTTTTTCTGGAAAAAGAAATAGAAAATCATTGTGGTTTTGAATAGGCAAGATTTTCTTACAGAAAAACCCAAGATAGACATGGCAGCACACACTTTTAGTTCCAGAACTTGGGAGGCAGAGTCAAGCAGATATTTGTGAGAACAAATCCAGCCTGGTCTACGTAATGAGATCCAGGCCAGCTGGGACTACAAGAAGACTCTGTCACAAAAGAACAAAATAAATAAATCATGAACCATGAAAAAATATGTATTTTGAATAACTATTAACAGCTGATCGCAGCTGTGTGAGGAAGAGTTGGTCTTCTTTAAGGTAGTGATGCTAGATAAGCTGACCAGGCTCCAGTGGATGAACTCATATCAAGGAACATCTGGAGGCATAAATTTTACTCAGTAAGCCATAACATATATTTCAGAATGCAAGAAATCCATTGTGGGAGTGTGGAGAGATTCAGAGAAAGGAGGGGGTCTAAATATGATTAAACAGTATTGTATGAGATGCACAAAAATTCAAGAAAATATCTATGTATTGTAAAAATATGTATATTAAATGTTATCATCACCAAAATTAAATAAGAAGTATTTTCTCTTTAAGTGCAATCAGTTGGAGAAAACAATAATGCACAATGTGAAAAAAATTTATAACAATTATCTTATACAAATTGCCCTAGTACACAGTATAAAGAACTCAGTCAACAATAGGAAAAATAATCTGATAATGGGTAAATGTTTGAATTAAGATTTTTACAATAGAAGATATCTAAAGCGCATGATATATTATCTCCATAATCTTTAGACTTCACAGAAACCTAAGGAAACCACAGTGAACTATCATTACATGAATAGTAGGAAGGACCAGAGGAAGGAATGGACATCACCAAGTGTTTGGAATAACATGAAGCATCAGGAGTGCGCCTGCGCTGCTGGGAAGAGTGACCAAAGACCAAAAACTTTGGAAAACAGCTTTGCAGTTTCGCAGAAAGTTAGTAAGAAACCCGCCATATAAATATATGTTACCATAAGACTTGGGCCTAAATGTCTATTGAAGATTTATATGAAACAGCTCCAAACCGAAAATAAATCAAATGTCCATAAAAATGTAAAGGAGTAAACCGAGTGTAGCACTTTTTCAATGCAATAGCACTCATCAACAAAGAACGAGTTTTTGGCACAGGAACGATAGGAATGGAGCTCGGATTATTATGTCAAGCGACAAAAATCAAAGAAATGAGACAAAGAGAGCATAGTATATGATAATATTTATACGAAATTGTAAAAGCATTTAAACTATAGTGACAGGCGCCAAATCAGCTCTTATCTGGGGACTGGAAGGAAAGGAGTATGGGGAAGATAACAAGGATGTCTCTGTCCTGACTGTGTGGATGAGTTAATGGCAGCAGAGATGTGGCAAATCTCATTAAGTTATTATTAAGTTATTTGCATCAAATATACGCAGTTCACTGACAATAAATCATACTTGAGCGATTCATAAAGACACAGATCTTTGGGGAAATTTGACCCATGTTGTAGTATTTCCTTCTGGCTCTGAGTTTAAAATTAAGAAGCAGAAGCATGCAGCACTCCTATGACGTGTACTTCACGTTTATAAATCAGACAGCGTGATGGGAGAGTTAGTCATTATTCTCTAAGACATAAACATTGAAGTTGCTTGTTGGTGGCAAATAATAGGAGGAAAATAGAAGAGTGTGGTGTGTTTTAACATAATACTTTGAGGAAAAACTGAAAGTCCTGTGTAGAAAAGGCCAGAAAAAACTTGTAGTCAGAATCTTAAAATGAGAACTGAATAGAATTCCAAACGAGAATCAGGTAACGGACAGGAAAAATACTACAAAAGTTTGATGCTTTGGCTGCATCTTTAAAAGTCATCTAAAATCGAGGCTGTAGTCCCAAGGTGCCTGAACTGATATATCAGAACTCTCTAAGGAAGTCTAAGTGAAAGTGCTTCGGGGCACTAGATAAACACAGAAAACTCCTCAATTCTAAACAAATGGTCTTATGAGGTTGCTATTAAATGGGTGCAATAATTAACTACATGAACCTGAACCTCTGAATTGGGTTTCTGGGTCCAAGAAGTCAATGTTATGCTATCTCCACATGATCTCTTGTCATATCCCAGGATGCTGAGAAATGATCTAGGAATAACTGTAAATTGCTTTATATTATGAATACATTAGAAAAAAATCAAGAGTGTACCAAATTTGAAATATAGGATCCATGCAAAAACTTAACATTCAAAACTAATTATATACAAACTATATCTAAGTTATTCTGCATATACTGTTATTTCAGTTATTTTTAATTGCTATTTGTACTATGCTTTCAAAATGCTGACCTAGATCAGATGAACTCATTCAACTAGCAGACTTAAATTAAATAATCTGAAGTTTCACAGTCAGGCAGCATGAACATCACACCTGGCAGATCCCACTGTTAGGTGGGCATACTTGTGTTATTCAAGTTCAGCTCACATTTCTCCACTAAACATTTTTTTTAGCTTTTCATTAATAGAAGCACTCATTCTTTAGAGCTGAATTTATTGTATACTTCTGTAAAAGAATCTATCTTCAGAACTGTTAAGTTTATGAGAAGAGCCAAACCTGGTGGCACATACCTTTAATGCCAGCACATGGGAGGCAGAAGAAGGCAGATCTCTATGAGACTGAGGCCAACCTGGTCTTCATAGCAAGTTCCAGGCCAACTGAGGCTACAGGGAGATTCTTTCTCAAAAAGAAAATTATCACAGGAAAATGACATCCACCTTCACTGATTTTGTTCAACATAGTTCTGGAAGTCTTACCCAAGGTACTTAGGCAAGAAAAGGAAATAATAGAAATATGAATCAAGGGAGCTATCAATTTGGTACTGTCTGCAGGTGACATAAACTTATACAGAAACACCCCTGAAAATCTACCAAAAACTGTCAAAACTGTTAAACAAATGTGGCACAATTCAAGATTACAAAATCAATACATTAAAATCATAGCATTATATATGCCAGAACCAAATATCTGAGATAGAAATTTAGAAATCAATTTCGTTTAAAACAGCTACAAAAAATAACATTATGTTTAAACAAAGAGGTGATCTCCACAGTGAAATATCTCCACACGAAAATGATGAAATAGTGATAAAAGATATTGAAGAGGGCCCACAAGAGTACAAAGAAATCCCATGTTCACTGACTAAAAGAATCAATATTGAATCCTCTGTGAAGCAATTTGCATATTTAGTGTGATCCCTAACAAAATATCAGCAACGTCTTTACAGAGCAAGAAAAACAATTCTAAAATGTATATGTGACCAAAGACAATGAAGCAGGAGGCTGACTTTAAAACCCATTACAAAGCTGTAGTCATCAAAACAACATAGCATTGGCATGAAAGTCCAGCACTGCAACAAAATGGACAGCAACCAAAAAACTCCACTGATGAATGCAAAACTGATCTTCAACAAGGTGCACTTCAACAAGGTGCACTTCAGCAAGGCAACAGTCTGCACAAAGGTGTCTTTCCAGTAAATGGTATGAAATAGGATATCCAGACACAAGAGATTGGTGGGCCCAAGAGATGACTCCACCGGTAAAGGCACCTGCCATCAAGTCTAATGACCTGAGTTCAATCCCAGGGATGCATATTGTAGAAACAAAGAACAGACCCCATCAAGCTGCCTCTATACTGTATATGTGTACTGTGGCGTGCCTGTGTAGACACACATACACATACATAGATAAATATGTAAATAAATGATTTTTAAAAATTTTAAATTAAATTAGTGTCACTTACCAGCTTAAAATAATTGCTCAAAATGAAACATAACCATAGGACTTGAAACTATGAAGCTCTAAGAAGAAAATTTGGGGAAAATGCTTTATGACAGTGGAACAGGGCAAGGGATTTTTGGATAAGCTTATAGTACCGAAGAAACAAAAGCAAAAATAGGCAAATGAAATTGATCCACCTAAAGGCATTCTCACAGAAGGAGAAATGATCAACAGACTGTGAAAACAGCTTATAGAATGAAGCTAAATATTTGCAAACTCAAAAGCATTAATATCTATTGTAATTAAGGAACTCTAAAATCTTGCACCAAAGCAACAAATGGGCTGATTTTTAAATGGCCAATAATATACACAGTTTTCATAAGAAGACATACAAATAGCAAACGGAGAGATGAAAACATGTCGGAAATAACTAATCATGGAAATGCAAATTAAAATCACCTTATAGTAGTAACAATGGTTTTTAATTAATTTTTTACATTTTTATTTTTTAATTTTATGGTATACTCAGGATTAAACCTTTATTTTCACATGTACTGGTACAACACTCTATCACGGATCAATATCCCTGGTTCTTTTTAGTTTTTTAAAAAACGTCTTACTAATTTAACCAGACTGAATTTGAATTCACTCTATTACACACTCAGATCTTAAGCTTCCAAATCTGTTGCTTCAACCTAATTACGAACAGACCAACAATAACAAGTACTGGAAACATATGACAGAAAAGAAATCCTTACACTCTGTTGGCAGAAATTCAAAATAGTTTAGCAATCACAGAAATAGTATGAAGATTCCTCAGAAAATATAAATGTAGAACTACTGTATGATCCAGTAATTTTTAAAAATCATAAATATATAAAAATACATATTTGTAGTAATGAAATATACAGATATACATAATCAGTGTATTAAACAGACATGTGTCTTCCTATGTTCCATTGTGTCATGATTAATAATATCCATGAAATGGAAAAATATAGTCTAAACTGATAAATGGATAAAGAGTATGTGGCACATGTACATAATGGAATGTCACCATAGAAAGGAATGGAATCCTGTAGTCTGAGACAAAATAAATTATCATTATATCAAATACAAACACCCATACACAGAAAGGCAAGTATCACATGGCATCATGTAAATCTGGATTCTAAAATAATTAAACCTCATAGAAGTTGAGAATAGAATGGTGATTACCAAAGGTTAAGGACAGGAAAGGAGATGACTGCATGGAGAAAGACTGATCAGTGGTTACTGAATTATGTTAGACTGTAGCCAGATGTTCCTGTGTGCTGTTAATCCACAGAGTGACTATAAATAACAACCAGGAAGCAGCCTGAGTAGAGATTCTTTCCCCTCCCACCCCTCTCCAGTTTCATCCCTCTTCTACCTAGGGATCTTCTAGCTTCTCTGCTTCTTGTGGGGGCCAGAATAAGAGAACTGACCATATCAGCTCCCCCCATCATCCCAGGAGCTTTCCTGGCCTTTCCACTCCATTTGTGGGGCCCCAATAAGAGATCCAGCACTTGTTGACCTCCTCTAGGTGCTTGCAAGTCACTCAGCCCACAGACACACATCAGGACCTCTACCCTTGCACTAAAAACACATATAAAAAGA
This sequence comes from Eospalax fontanierii, assembly GCA_035773235.1. Lineage (NCBI taxonomy): Eukaryota > Metazoa > Chordata > Mammalia > Rodentia > Spalacidae > Eospalax > Eospalax fontanierii. Next base: position 37,575,517 of record CM069545.1, on the reverse strand, counting down.
CAAAACAGATGTTCCAAATCCCATCACAAATATACAAGCAATACTTTTTTTTTAAAAAAAGGGTAATATTCCTCACCCTAAACCACCAATCCCACAGAATTGATTCTTACAGAGAATAACATAGATAAAAGAACAATCACAAATATGTTCCAAAAGTTAAAAGAATTATAACAGGACACAAATAAACACCTGAATGAATTTACATAGAAAACAGGAATAAACTGACTCCAGTTCAAGAAACTATAAACACTTGAATGAAATGAAGAAGATAATTCTGGATATGAAATTAGAATTCAATAGAGACAGAAATGCTGATGAAAACCTAAACTGAAATGAAGCCGCACATGTAACTTTGATTAGTCAAATAAAAAGCTTAGTGGAAAAGCTGATCCAAAGAAAGGATCAGGGTAAACAGAATGTCATAGAGGGAAGACAAGGAGGAGGAACTGGATCAGTCAATGCAGGAAAATATAAACTTTTTAAAAAACACACAGAGGAAACATGCAGGACATTTGGACACCTTGAAAGACTAATTTGACAAATTATGGACATAGAGAAAACAGAAAAAATTCCAGGTCAGAGGCAGAGAAAATATTGTTAATAAAATAAAATTGCCCAGGGATTAGAAAGATGGCTCAGTGGCTAAGACCACTGACTGCTCTTGCAGAGGCAGGTTCGATTCCCAGCACCCACATGGCAGCCAACAACCATCTATAAGTTCAGTTCCAGGGGATTCAAGGCCTTCTTCTGATCTCTGAAAGCACTGCATGAGACGCAGATGCATTTACACACACACAGGCAATACAGACATACACTTAAAAATAAAAATGAAATAAATAAAATATTTTAAAAATTTGCCTAAATCTAGAGAAATGGATGCCCAAACAGGTATAAGAGGCCTGAAGAATAAAGTAGACAACATCAGAAAATAAAATCAGTGCTTTTCCTGGCCTCTCTGTTCCATTAGTGGTGCCAATAAAAGACTTGGCCTCATGAATTTTGTCCTCCTTAATTCATTACAGTTAAAACAGCAAAAACACATGATTAAAAAAATGTATTGTGGCTGGTGACTGTTTTTAAAGAAGACCAGTGTTCAAATCCCAGCACCGACACGGCAGCTAAAAATCACCAGCAATTAACTGCATTCCAGGGGATCCGACGCCCTCTTCTGTCCTCTGTAGGCACTGCATGACATGGGTGCATTTATATACATGCAGGCATTACATAACACTCCTATACATAAAATAAAATAAGTAAAGAAAATAAGCCAGGCATGGTGGTTCATGACTTTAATCCAACTGTAGGGAGGCAGAGGCAGGCTGATCTTTGTGAGTTCAAGGCCAGACTGATCTACATACTGAGTTCCAGGCCAGCTAGTTCCAGACAGGAAGACCCTATCTCAAAAAGACCCAAAGTAAGTAAGTAAATAAATAAATAATAATTTAAAATTATTGAAAATTTCAAGAGAGAAGAGGTGAAGAGTAGGTTAAACAGAATGAAAGGTGTATTAATAAACCATACAGATGCCTACTGTATTATAATCTACTTTATATAGATAGATAAAAGAGTCTTTGGAGATAGCTTGAATGCTGAGATAATACCACTCCTGGAGGTAGGAGGTTACTCAACCAAAATCCCAGTGCCAGATATGGGATATCTTTACAGAAATAGTCACAGTATTCCAAGAGACCCACAAACAATACAAGTTCTGGCAGTCCTCTTTGCTGCCCTTCATAACGAAATAAGATCCTATTGCTGGAGATCGCATGCATCTTGTGTGCAAGAAATTCAGCTGAAACTGCTGGAAACTTCCTGCTTGATGCTAGTTTTCAAAATGCTAGAAAGTGCTATGAAGACTTCCAGGGGAGAAAAGGCACCGGCAGTATCACCCGGTTGTGAACAATGCAACGTATAATCACCTGCCAGGAACAATGTACCCTTTGGTGCAATAATAGTGCCTTGAGTGCGATGGGATGGCCAATCTCTGCCTGACTGGATTTGAAGCCTGATCCGCAGGAGGGAATCCATGCTGGTTTGCCTGCTGCAAACCTGGTTGATATCTCATTCCTGGGAAGTTCATTGACCCTAGTGTGAAACTTACTACTGTTGTTTAGCTAAATTAATGTAGGTTCAAGCCATTTTCTAGATACCTGTGTTTGTACCCGTGCATAAGGTCAGCCCTAATTACCTAATTAAAGAAGTCCCTCCTCGCAATGAACAAAAAGGAATGCAGAGTCTCGTGACTGCCCAAGGTGCTGAAAATAAGAGATGGCTGAGGGCTCATCCCTAACTAAAATATTTATACACCCTTTATAAGACCCAGGAAGCACCTAGAAGAGAGAGAAGAAAGAATGTAAGAATCAGAAGATAGGCAGAGATGACATAAAATGCCATTTCTCTGGACACAGCACTGAAATTATAGCCTTGAACTCAAAACAACTGCTTTTACTAGCACTGGGCCTTCACAAGACTGACCCTGTCACTGGTCAGTCACATTTCGGGGTAGGGCTCAAGAAGATCTATCCCTAATGAGAAACTATTGACTACAGATAGACTCTGGGATATGGAGAACCATTGGCTTCACTTGTACATCCATTGGTGAGTCACCAAGCCCCAGCAGGTAGTTTCAAACCCGTAGTCACACAGACTGCTCTGGTTAAAATCGGCAGGTCACAAACAAAACAAAAAGCGAAAGTAGAAAAGAGATTTGTAGGGAAGAGAAGAAGATGATAGTGGTTTGGAGGGGGAAACAGAGTGGGGTGCTCATAATCAAAATGCATTATTTACATATATAAAATTGTTAAAGAACAAGTTTAAGCCATGAAGAAATATATAACAAGAATTTACTATGCATTTCAAAGCTACAAGAAAAAGGAAAAAAATATTGAAAGTTTTCACTATGAAGAAATGATGTCAGGAGCTGTGATTTATCATCAGTTTGTCTAGCCTATATGAGAATGAGTTTGATCTTCACACCACACAGGAAAAAAGATAAATATTTGATTAGACAAGTATGTTTAACCTGGTTTAAATATTATTCAAAGTAAAACTATATGAAACTAGTATATAGTACCCCATTAGCATGTATAATATGGAATAAATTATATTGCTTTCTAAGGATCTGAAGGAAATATCTCCCAGAGAATTTGGCCATATACACTAAATATTAATAATATGCGTAAAGTATTTCTTAGAAAAATGAAAAACTAGGTTGATAAATTCTCTATCATAGCAGGATCTTACCTTGCAATGAAAATACACATGCACAAACAGACACACAAAAGAAATACAAATGAGATTGTTCAGTAAAGCACAAGAATGAGGTGATATCCAGAGAAACATCAATCATCTTTAATAGAATTTACACATCATAGTAGATAAAAAATAATAAAAAAAACTCCTGATTAATGAACCATGGGGAAGGGTAGAAAACATATTTTTCTGTGGATTTTCCCTCTTCACAGCAATAATTTCATATTTTATTTTATCTTTTGCTATTATTGCTTTGTTTAGAAAGAACCATTCGCGTTTCTTATTGCATAATTTAAAAGAAATGAGAAAAAGCAATGAAATAATTTTATTTTTATAGTTGTTTGGTTATCAAAATTCTTCTTGCTTAGAATTGCTGAAGCATTAGATCTGCCAAATATGATTTCTCAAATTGGGCTAAAGTGCTGCTGGCCCTCCTGCTCACTAGAAATAACACAGGGAGTGTTTTGAAAAGTGCATGAGGATATATGTGTGTGTGTGTGTGTGTGTGTGTGTGTATGTGCATGTGTGTGTGATCATTTTAACTCATTTCACTATCCATGTGATTCTTAGAAAGTTAAAAATATTTTAGACTTGCAGTCATAAAACCAGAATAATGATATGAGGCTTACAGAACTTCAAGTATATAACCTAAAAAGAACACCAGGTACTTTCTTTTGCAATATCCAGAATTCATAGTATATAGATTAGCTAATTAGAATAACTTCATTTCTAGAGATGTTCGGTATTACCACTCTCAACTTCAGCAGGCACTGAGGGTATTTTCTGTCTCATACTTTGAGAAACTGTGTACCTGTCTCTCCTCATAACCTTAGAGGATGGTAGAATATCCATCCTTTCTGTGCTTAGGAAATCGCACTGAAATGAGGAAGAATATCGGGACATAGCGGTCTAGTACTCAACATCAGTTGACTGAACTCTACTTTGTATTAACTCTTCAACTTTGGGCAATTTTCTCCACTTCAGTGCTTTAGTATTTCATCTTTAAAACACATTATCAGGTTGATTTCTGTTAAATTTGTTAGCATGCATGAAGTATAAAGAACCATGCCTGGCATAAAACAACGACTCAAAAATAATTGCCATTATTATTTCTCTTGTACGTTTTGTAGCCTCAAGCCAGCAATTGGCTTTTCCTTGCAGAAAGAACATAATATCTTATTTTCATTTTTTGATAATGGAAGCATTGACATCAATAGCAGAATGTACAACTGTGTTCTGACCCTGCATCATTATTTACTCATTGGGGAAGAGGAGAAACATGACGGACTTGGGGAAAATGGGCAGGTGAACACAACTCATGGTAGCATGGAAATCACATTTCTTCTTGACTTTTCTTTCAGTTTGGGTTTTGTTGTTTTACTGTGAAGTCAAATTAAGAAGAAAGGATGTGAGGTTCCACTTGGTCAGAACTGAAAAGTAGAGAGAGAGAACAGAAGGTGATGTTGTCTCTATTTTATCCCAAACTATTCCTCAGGGAATAAAGGGCAGGAAAGAGTGTGCTAAATAGATGTGTTTCCCATGTATCTTCTACCAGCAGCCTGGCTTATCAGCTCTTCTTCCAAACAGACATCATTCCACCATCTTTGTTGACAGACCTCTACTCCAGTCCCCATTATCTCTCCTGGGACTTTAACAGCACAGTTTAGTTTAGCTTCCTGATAATTCCTGCCCCCAGAGTACATTTTTAACATCACTGTCTGAATTTTTCTAAAGTGTAAATTATATCACTTCATCACCTTTTGCAAAGCTCCGGTGGTCACCAGGCACGAGTAGAAAAAAATAAGCTGTAAAATGCTTTCTCCTGGAAAAAGGCTTTTGTACTCTGTGATCTTCCTACTCAGAAATTTCTCCCCCAAATCTGTGTCCACCCACCCATCTCACTTAGAGATTTTAGTAGAACTGCATTGTGAGTTATCATAATGTAAAATGGCTATTTATGATAACAGAAACTACAATCCTTTACTTCTGTCGTATTCTATTCCCTTCAACTGATCCAGCAATTTGGAAAGAGGGCTCATTCTGCTTTATCCCTGTACACCTAACACCTAGGAGCCATGTGCATGTTTGCCAATTAACTATCCCAACATCAGACTCCAGGAATTTGGAATAGGCCTCATCTTAGTGTTAGCCCAATTATAACATTGAAATCCAGCTGCTTCTGGAATTTAAAACTTATTTTGTCCTTTCACATACATTTTTCCTTAATGGTTACTGCAATGCATGCTGTCTCATTTTTAATAAGGAAAAATGATCTATTTTTTTAAAGTTATGCTAAAGTCTATAACATAATCTGGTCAGAGCTTAATGATTCTGATACTGATCTACTGAATTGGCTAATGCCTTATACAGAAGCATGAAACATTTCATTGAAATGTACTGTAAATCAAACCTGATTTCAGGGATTTGTATAGAAATGATCTTTTCTGGGACTGGAGAGATGGTTCAGCAGTTAAGAACACTTGCTATTCATCCAGAAGACCTGAGTTCAATTCCCAGCACCCACGAGACAACAAACAACCATCTGCAAAGCTGGTTCCAGGGAAGATGACAGCCTCTTCTGGCCTCTGTGGACTTTGCATGACACAGATGCACTAACACACATGCACACATGCAGGAAAACTCATACACATAAAATAAAAATAATAAAATATTTAAAAAAATTATCTTTTTCTCAAAATATTTTTCTTGCCTTCTTATTGAAAAATCACCATATCTACTCTCTCTCTAAAAAAGAAATAGAAATATTTGTATACATATACATACACATAGTCTGTTAAAACTAACAAATAGTTGTGATGGAATATGTATATAATATACATATTTATACGTATATACATAATTAAATTTATGAGACCGAGTACATTAATTTTCTACTTACAAAATACATGAACATCTAGATTACTGTATGCTATTGAGCCACTCATCTTAAGCAAACATATGACAAAATTGTGTCAATCTTGCTTAAAAGTAAAAGGTATTTCTAATCACTTGCTTTGATTTGTAATCAAAGCAGTCCATCTAAGCCAAGAGAGAACAACGGGCATTTGCATCTGTTATTTAAAGCTTGTAGGTCTCAAAGTCTAACCCACAGATCTACCAGTTTTGTAGTATACTTTATTAGTTTCTTTTCTGTTGCTGTAATAAAACACCATGATCATGGCAACTTATACAAGAGTTTATTTGGATTACAGTTCCAAAGGAAAAGTTCATAATGGTGGAGAAGGCACAGTGTCAGGAGGTGGCTGGAGGAGCAGAAAGCCAAGCAATCACACCTTCAGGCAGACATAGGAGGTAGAGTGCAACTAGAAATCTGGCAAGGTTTAAGAATTCTCAAAGCTCCGCCCCTGGCCCCAGTGAGGTGCTTCCTCCTGGAAGGCCATACATACCTCCTAAACTCTCTCAAAGCAACATCACCAACTGGGGACAAAATTTCCACATACTTGAAGCCTATGGAGGACATTCTCATTCAATCCACCACAGATATCATTTGTACTCTGAATTCTGATTACTACAAAAAGGACTAAACAGCTAGAAAGTCACAGAACAAATGCATTGGCATTACAGTGTATAGTTATTTAATAATTCAAGTGAAAGTCAGAGAAGTTTGGATGTCACCGAAGTGTTAAATTAGAACTCAACAATTGGCTGTATAAAAATAATTCAGATTGTGAGGAAGAAAATGCACTGTTGGAAAATAAGTAATTTCTCTTCGAAGAAAAGATTACAGAGGACCAAGGAAAGGAAATGGATTGGGAGGAAAGCAGCTGTAGCTCCCATCTGCACTCCCACAAGAGACAACTCTAAACAGTACATCACAGCAGATTTTCACCTCTCAATTGTGAATACAAGAAAAGCAAATCCTGCTTCTGTAGCTAGTCTATATGCATCATTCTCTCTGATTTGAATGAGAAGATTCTATGAAGGAAACAGAAGACATCTGAGTAATTGAGTAGAATGAGAGGAAGATACAAAAGGGCATAGGAAGCCTCCTGCAAATACACACTGCTCTCAGCACGAGGGAGTAGAGGGACTTTCAATAACAATGGATACATAATTAAAAATACAATTATTAGAATGAGGTAATGTAAGATGAATATCCCAATAGCGATATGAAGAAATCACAAGTAAAAGAGAACATGATCTGCTTCCAGATGGAAGGCTAGTATTTGTTATGCAAATACAACATTTAATAAGCTTGTGAATTGAATGGTGGAATTATTGGACTAAAAGAAAATAAATGAAGACACTAGGTGGCCTGCTTTGCTTATATTTTCTTATATTTTTCTTCTTATCACAAAAAGAAATATTACCATAACTAAGATGGAGAATTAAGGGAATGCAATAAGTTTTCTAGTCTGACAGGACTCAAAATTCTGCCTTTGGTCAAAGTATGCAGAAGAAAACGATGCTTTATAATGTGATGATATAAAGTCTGGTAGGAATAAGACAAATGATGACATTCAGTATTGAAGATTCTCTCTTAATTATCTCAAGTAGCCTTAAGTCAGACAGAGAGATATTTAGTAGAATAAACAAATCTTGTTATAAACATTTCTAGTTTGAGATATCAATATATGTCCAAAAAAGCTAGAAATTTGGAAAAGAACCTCTACACCTCCACAGAAAAATAAAAGTCAACAAGGAAATATTTTGAATAAAGATTCTGGATGATTTGTAAACAAAGCCTAAAATAGTTGCCATATGTGTGTTTCTTTAATCACAAATATATATTTCAATTAATTATTAGTCTCATGTCACAGACAAAACTATGGCAAGGTGAAATGAAAAGGAGTTTTGTAAATTTGATAACTGACAAATGACAGAATAAAGAGTGAAAATCAGATTATCTGAGTTTGGTTTTCCTACATTTTTGTCTGTGGTATGAGCTGATCAAGGACCAAGGATGACACTAAAAATGGAAAGAGGTCAAGGAGAAACCACAAACAAACTCATGATAAAGAATTAAAACAGAATGAATTTTCAATCAGCATAATTTTGAGAGTTTGACCAGCAGAATCCAGCAACCGGAAATACAACCTGAAAAAACAGAAGGTAGAGTTAAGATCGGCAAGTTGATACCACACAAGGCTAAATGTACAAGGTGCTCTTAAAGTGGTAATGGGCGTTTATTTTACCGGGAAGTGGGGCTGTGCTGGCAGAAAGACGAGTGCAAACAAAGGCTGCTGAGACTAGAATTTGGACAGCGTTGACTGCCTCTCTGCCACTTTCAACGCTCAAATACCAATTTCACCACTATGCAGCCTCTTTTGAGTCTGGAGCACAAGCATAATTGGAGATTTCTAGTGCTGGTCCCGTGGAGTTTCAGGGACTGTAATCACTTCTTCATATCCTCACAGTACATACCACTTTCTCTTCACTAGAAGGTTTAATAATCTGTGTTTTGATCAAGCACACTCTGCTAGCCTCTCTCTTCCTGCTCCACCCCTCTCCCCCATCATTTTTCTCTCCCAACTTCATGTGTTCCTCTTTTTCCTTTTTGCCCAGCGAGTCAACTTAATGCTGCCTGTATGTGCTTGGGTGTTGGACCATGTACTGAAGCCTGGGTAATATCTCAGAATCTCTATCTCTGAAGAAAACTGACTCTCTACCCCACTCTACTGGAAACCATCAGTTTCAAAGAGGAACTCAGGCTTTTTCTTCCTGTTTAAATCTTTATTTCATTCTCATGAAAATCTCCTCAAATTCCAAATGTCATTTAAAACAATTACTTATTCATATATGTAGACATATGTGTACATGCCATTGCTCATCTGTAGAGGTCAGAGAACAATTGAAGGTGTTGGTGGTTTTCTCCTTTCACTATCTAGGTCCCCAAACTCAGGTCATCAGGCTGAGGTCACCAACCCTTCTGGAATGCTTTTAAATTCCATAAAGAATGGGTTTCAGTTTGGGAGAAATTCTTAAAGACAGAAACGAGAGGCATTCTTTTGGCATGGATAGAGCTGATATACCTAAAATCATTCCCAGAAGGAAGATGACCCAGCATGAGAACAAAGGCAAACATGCTCACAGTGTATAAATGGAAAAAGAATTGGTTTCCAAGCACAGCCATCCAACCATTTAAAAAACACATACCCACATCAAAGCTGGCAAGTTAAGCACGCTTTTCTATGACTCCTGATATATGAACACTATTAGGAGCTGTATTCACTTCCAATATAGGAAGACAGATCCATTCTGCACAGAAAGGGATGGGTTGTCAAATGAGATAGGAGGCAGGGCTAGAAGTAGAGATTCCGGCTGTACTGGACCCCAGGATGAAAATACATTAAAGCCATCAGTTAAAAGCAGGTGATGAGGACTTTTTCTTCTCTGCTCTAGTCAAAATGTATTGAAAGCAAGACTGGACTGTAGGTCGTCTCTGTGCTCCTGCACAGAGCCTGCATGGTTCTTTCCCCTACTCGAAACAGTCTGTCCAGTGTAGGTGCATCTCACCAAAGCAAAGAAAGATAGTAAAACGTGCCTTCATTATTTGCGCATCCTTACTAAAATATTCTAGCTTGCTTTGATGTAATCATTAACAAAGTAATCTACTATCAATTATTTATGTTTATTTATTTATATTTGTCTTTTTGAAACAGGGTCTTCCTGAAGCCTCAGCTAACTTGGAACTCCCTATGTAGACCAGGCTGCCCTTGAACTAACAGAGATCCATCTGCCTCTGTCTCTCGAGTCCTGGGATCAAAAGTAAGCACCACCATGTCAAGCTTCAATTATTTCTATTTAATTGAATGAATGGACCATTGTAAATGAACTTCTGGCATTAGAAAACAAGTTCAATGTTCAGAGGAATCTTTCACATATCCTCTGAAACTGTCTAAAATCAGTATTTTCTAAAATTTCATTGTCATATTATAAAAAAAAGATGTGTAAAATTTTAAAAATATTTTATTATTTCTATTTTGTGTGTATGAGTGTGTGACCTGCATGTATGTAAATGCAGTCATGTTATACAATGCTGAAAGGTCAAAAGAGAGTGTTAGATTCCCCTGGAACTGGAGTTAGCTGCCATGTGCGTACTGGGAATTGACTCAGGCCCTCTGCAAGAACAGCCAGTATTCTTAACCACTGAGCAATCGCTTCAGTTCCAAGAAGCATAAAAATTTTAAATTAAAGATCTATTTGGCTTACTGGGTGATTCTGGAATCAACTCACATTTCCTTCCATGGAATAGAATGGATATTAATTGGATATTATTCTGAGCAACGGAAGTGAACTCTATAGGCAGAAAGAAGAAAGCAGAAACAGCTGAGTCTGGTTGTACAGGCCTTCAGTCTCAGCTACCAGAAAGCCAAGGCAGGAGGATAGCAAGTTCAAGCTAGCCTGGGCAACTTAGTGAGTCAGTGTCTCAAAATTTAAAAGTAAAATAAAAGTTAGAGATATATCACAGCAGTAGAATGCTTGTCTAGCATGCATAAGGCTTTAGATTTAGTTCCTGAAAGAAAGGGATGAGAGGGAGAAAGAGGAAAGAAAGAAAAGAAAAAAGAAAGAAAGAAAGAAAGAAAGAAAGAAAGGAGAGATAGGGGAGAGACAGAGGAAAAAAGTAAGGAGGGAGGGAGGAAGGAGCCAGGGAGAGAGGGAGGAAGAGAGGGAGGGGGGAGGGGGGAAGAAGGGAGGGAAAGGAGAAATAAAAGGATACATAAAAAAGAAAGAAAGGAAAGAAAAAAGCAGACTGATTATGTCAAAGTGACTCTCCTATAGGATTAAAACAGAAGGGGTTCTTAGTCTGGAAGCTCTAATCAGTTGTTTCAGATCCCATTTCTTTGGAAAACATAACTTCAAAGTCCAAGTGAATTGTAAGACCCTTAGAACAAGGGACTCCATTCTGGTTTTGTCTGGCATGTTAGAATAAAACAATTGTGTCTAACGAATTCCATTTAAAAATAGTAATCTAGAAAACTTATCAAACATACACAAATGCTAGCACACTGGAACACAAACACACACGCACACACAAATACACATATTTCTTTGGTCCATTCCAAACCTATGGAAACAAAGTCTTCATTTTGAGCTCATGGAGAGGCTACTGATCTAAAACTTAAAGTCAATCAGGCTAATCCTGAGATCTATCAAACTGGAAAATACTACTGAATTTATTGCTATTTGCAAACACTAGCATGCACATCCACTTTGTAGTTCCCTCTTTACCTCTACACCAAGCACACCTACTTTATAAGGGAATGCCCTTCAAGGAACGTTTTTGTGTTCACTGTTGATTAGTGCTATAATTTAGAAATCATAATCTCTTACAAAGAAGTCAGAGTTTCTTAATTCTAGTGACATTTGTCCTTTCTTTCTTGGAAAATATCCTTCTCAAACTTTAAGATACATAGGCTCATATAGAAATGACAGAAACAATAAGAATTTCCCCAATGAGTGCTACTGAACACAGGAAGTTAAGGGAAGACAAATTAACTAAAAAGAAGATTAAAAGTACTAATTCCTGGTTACATACTAAAAGCACCTAAGAATTTTTAAAATCCCATCCCAAGGATCCAGATTTGTTTTATTAAGTAGAATATCAGACATATCTTCTTGAATATGGTATTTTCTTTTAAGATCTCAAGTAACCTAACTGTACAGAAAAAGTTGAAAGTTAATAAATTCTATACAGTAGAACCCTACGCAAGAGTAAACACAAGAAAAATATACATCTTTGAGATCTAAAAGCAATGAAGAAAGAAAGCAACTTGAAAAAAAAAGAAGAAAAAGGTTTGCATAGAAACACAGATAGTGATGGAAGGCAAAATAGAAACATAGTTTATGGAAGAGAAAAAAGAATCAGTGAAAATGAAAACTTTCCTCCCATACATGCTATAAAAAATGAAGAGAGTTAAAGTGTAATTGAGAATAAAGCTTTTTAGATGGATTATGAACAGGAAATGTAAACACACCAGCCACTGATTCCCACTCCAGGAATAATGGAGAGATTAGAGTCCATTCCTCTTGTCTAAGTCCCAGAGAAAGGAAACACAAATCAGAGGGCAGAAAGGGATACCCTGACAAATGACGATGCAGACAGTAAAAGGAAAAGGCAGATGAATGATTACTTTGAAATAATACATCTTGAAGTTCTGAGTAGATAAAGGAAAATCAAACCATTGTTAAGAACACAATTCAGAGTAAGAAAAATCACTATCGACAGTGATTTTTAAACTCTCAAAAGGTTTATATCCACCATGATTAGGTGCAGACAAAAGAAAAGAAAAGGCCAAAAGTTTGCATTGCATTTCCAGAGTAACTAAGGCTTGGAGAGACGTGGCTGCACATGCAGAAAGAACATGGAGCAAATGTTTTGGTTCTCCTTTCACTTAGGAACTGGGATATGGGTCCTAAGTTCTCATTCCTGACACTACCTGTCACCCTTACTCTCACGCCAACTTTGGTCACTAGAATTCATCCCCACTCCAGAGCTGTGATTCTCAGTTCCCCTTCCTGAGACATTCCTGAGCACTACTATCTCAGGACTGTGTGCCCATGATCTGTGAGGTTCCCCATCCTAAACTATTATTAGCCAGTCTGTTCACCTAGCACCCTTGAGTCCACCTTGTTGATTCAGGACACTGTGAAGTCAATCTTGAAACTTATACTCAAAAGTTACACCTATCTCTAGCCAAACTGAGACCACTTCTTTCATCCAATTTGCACATCAACATAAAATGGAGACAAAACGGAACACCAAGCACTACTTAACCGGTCCATAACTGGACAAGTTGGTGAAACAAAGAAGCAATAAATTACTCAAATCAATAGTCACTATCATACAACTCCAGAAGCTTAGGTGTCATTGAAAAACTATAAACAACAAGAATAACGAAGATAATATGCCCACTACAGAAATTAGCAACCAACTATAATGTTTCCTGAGAATGACAACCTAGCAGATGTACAAGACAGTGATTTAAAAATAGCAACAATAAATACACAAAGATGAGTAAAAGACCTTGAAAATACATTATAATGAAATAACTAAGACTATTCAAAAGATGAAATCAGAATATTAAAAAGGAGATATAATCTCAGAAGAAATGCTAATCTGAAATAAAACTTAAACAAAAACTCAGGAACTCAAATAAAGCTGAGAGGGAAAAAGAGTAGAGGAAATAGAACAGAGAATATCAGATCTTGAAGACAAGTTTGGGAAAATGGATAACTGGATAACGCAGTCAAAGAAAATGTCAAATTTAGAGTGACTCAGAAAAGGAATTTGAAAGTCCCTACTTTAAAAAGATCAAACCTAAGAATTATAGGCATAGAAAAAGAAGAAACCCAGTTATTCGTAATAAACTTATAAGAAAATTTCCCAAATCTAGGTTAAAGAAATATCTATCAAGTTTCAAGAATTATACAGAACACCAAGTAGAGAGGATCAGAAAAGAAAATCTCTGCGTCATATAAAAGTCAAAACACAGTTTTACAGAACAAAGGAAAGATATTGAAAGCTGCTAGAGAGAAATATCAAGCTATATATAAAGGCAGATCTATCAGAGTAACATCTAACTTTTCAATGGAGACTAAAAAATCCAGAAGGCATGAACTGATATCATACAAGTCATGAAAGATTATAGATTCCAGCCCAGACTACTATACTTAGCAAAACTATCCATTGTAATTGAAAGAGAAAGAAAATCCTTTCACCATGAGAATACATTTAAGAAATTTGTTTCTATGAAATCAGCTCTCCAGAGAATACTTGATGTAATACTGTGATCTGAAAAGAAGGTTAAATGATTCTCAAGAGTGCACAAATTATCCTAGAACAAAAAGAGTAGGTAAATTATCCCAGAACAGTAAGCTAGAAGAGCAATAACACCAATATAATGGGAATTACAAACATTGGTCATTAATAACTCTCAATATTAATGGTATCAACTCACCAGTAAATGGACTCAGACTAATGAGCTGGATTCAATTTACTGCCTCCAAGAAACACACTGTACCAACAACAAATGATACCACCTTAGTTTAAAAGAATGGAAATTAGATTCTAATCAAATGGAACTAACAAAAAGGCAGGTGCAGCTATTATAATAGCTACACTAATAGCTGACTAAAAACATAATAACTGACTAAAAAGACTTCAAACTAAAACTACTCAGAAGAGACCAGCAAGGTTACTTCATATGCAATAAGGAAAAATATACCAAAAAATATTACAATTCTAAACTTAGATGCACCACACATAGGGTCACTCAATTTCGTAAATGATACATTATTAGATCTAAAATCTCACATTGACTCCAACACCATGATAGTAGGTGACTTCAATACCCCACTGCTACCAATAGATGGCAGAAAAAATTTAAAGATACCAGCATTTGACTGAAGAGGCAAACTACAGAATGAGAGAGAGAAAAAAATCTTTATCAGCTATTCCTCTGATAGAGGGTAAGTATCTAGAATAAACAAAGAACTCAAAAAACTAAACATCAAAGATGGCACCCAACTAAAAAGTGGGGCAAGGAGCTGAATGGGGAGTTTTCTCAGGATGAAATGCAAATTGTTGAGAAAAACTTTAAAAAATGGTCAAAACCTTTAGCCATCAGGGAAATGCTAATTAAACCAGTTCTGTCTTATCTCACTCAAAATGGTTTAGATCAAAAATCCAGACAATGACAAATGCTGGTGAGGAGATGGAGAAAAGGTCATTCTTCTGCACTGCTGGTGGAGGTTCCTCAAAAGCTAGAAACTGACCAAACATTTGATCCAGCTATACCACTCTTGGGCATATACCCAAAGACTCTATACCATACCACAGAAATACCTGGTCATCTATGTTCAATGTTCTTTTAATCATAGCCAGGAATTGGAAACAACCTAGATGGCCAACAGCTGATGCATGGATAATGAAGATCTGATATATATGCATAATGGAACATTATTCAGCTCTTAAAAAACATGAAATTCACAAGTAAACAGGTGGAACTGGAAACAATCATCTTGAATGAGGCGACCCAGACCCAGGAAGAAAAGCATTACATGATTTTCTCATAGCTGGATGCTAGCTTTGAAATCTATATATACACGCTTCAATTTGAAAACCCAGAGAGGTCAAGAAAATAAGAAGCAGTTATTCTGGAGTAATGAGAGAGGCGTCCTGTGAGAAGTGGTAGAATGCAGTGATATAAAGGGGGAATGGGAATAATAGGTAGGAAGGATTAAATAGGCGGAGAATGGGAGAGTGGGACAGAAGAAGGATTATGGGAGGATAGCCAACAGTAATGACCTTTAGAAAAAAAACATACAGAAACATAGCACTATATAAATTTCTTATCGTATATTACAGATACAATATAAAACGATATTTAAAAAGTACCTACCTTATAAGAGGCAGGCAGTGCCTCTACTAGACATTATAGGCCAATGCCAACAATGGACTTTTTCTTTGGAAGCTGTTGAACAAGGGTCTCCTGGACTCTCAAACTCTCCTCTCATTGTCTCTGATCTTGGTCAACACCAGACCTTCACAGTAAGTATGAAGGCACTACATACAGGAGCTGCAGAACAAAGCGAAATCAAGCTCTCAAAGTCTTATGTCTACTGGCTAGTTGTCATGGTGCTGGAATGTGCTATGCAGGCTACCCAAAGAGAAAAATTAGCCATCAACTTTATTCAGCTGTGACTCTTGTGAAATATAATAACTGTCCTGATAAGAAATTCCTATTGGTGCAAGAGAGGTACAGGTATTAGGGAGTAATCAACAACTTCCTAACTGAAATTAAGGTTTGCGTCAAAGGAAAGAGCTCATGCCTGACGTTGAAAACAGATCTAGGTACCTGAGGCTAGACAAGTCTCAAGTCATAGGTGAGAACCTAATACTACTTTTCATCTCATAGATATAAAATTACACTAAATCCTATTGCTTTATTGTTACGTGCATAGATTAATGAATCTCAGTTCTTACCAAAGAAGCTTCCTTATGCAGCAGATGGTGATTAACACAGAAATCCACAAGTAGCCAATGTGCAGAGAACAAGAGACTGTAGTGCACTTATCACTAAATAGGACACCTGTTGCAACTTATCAAGGTTCAGTGATCTTTGTTGAAGAGGGGTAGAAAGATTGTTAAGAACTAGAGGGGGTGGATGACCACAAGGAAATAAAGTTTCCCTGGCTCTTCGTCAGTTATTCATATGAATTCACAGCAATGGTGACAGCATGCCAAGTTCCATGCAACATCAAATCAGTCAAAATCCCAGCATAGACATGGGGAAATGGGAAAGAAACCCCAACCCCACCTGAAGAACTACTGGCCACTGCTAGGTGCTGGGGTCGGGGTGGGGAGTCCATCTCTTTTAAGAGTATAACTCTTGGTAGGTTCACCAGCTTCCAGGGGATAGGTCCACAATGAAGGACGTTTCGGGGTACAAGTGAGACTCTATAGACCACTATATATATATATATATATATATGTATATATATATATATGTATATATATGTATATATATGTATTATAAAATAGAGTGCATGAAATTGGCTGAGTATAAAATGAGTAGTATGGATAGGGGAGGGGATCCAAATAGGATTAAAATATACTGTATAACATTTGTCAAAATTCAGGCTAGAGAGATGGCTCAGTAGTTAAGAGTGCTGGCTGTTCTTGCAGAAGACCCAGGTTCAAATTCCAGCACCCACATGGTGGTTTACAACTATTAGTAATTCCAGTTTCAGGGTATCTGATGCCCTCTTCTATCCTCTACAGTCACTGCACAAAATGCAGGCACAACATTTATGCTCATAAAATAAAAATAAATAAAATTTGTAAAAATTTTAAACAATTTTTAAAATTTTACAAAATTCAATTAAAAAGGAAAAAATGAAAGTAGATTTATATAATATCTTAAAACAGCTATTTGCAACTATGTATAAATAAATGCATCATGAAAAAACAAAAATTCCTTTAGTTTTTTTTATATTTACTAAATTTTTTAACAAAAGTATTCATTTTATTGTGAGCAAAATCTTTGCCTTATTTACATCAGGAACTCTAAAATACTATACTTGGCATAGAAATCTTTTTGGTATTGTTTTAATAATATTTTTATTAATTCTTTGAGAATTTCATGCATAATATTTTGAACATATTTACCTCCTCCCCAGTCTCTTTCCAGATAAGAAGCATGAATTTTAACATTCTAGTTACTGTTGCCAGTAGTCTTTTTATTTCAAAGTATAAAGCTAAAGATCAGGATCCTTACAAGACAAATGTGAACCCTTAAATAAAGAAACTGGGATATGTCAGAATTAGTTGAATTATTATATTACATCTAAAGTGACAGAAAAGATATATATGAGAAAATTCAGATAATTGTTTTGTATAAAAATATAAGAATACTATGTTCACTCTTGAGAGAAGATATTGAAGATAAATTTTAATTCCGCAACAATGAAATCAACTTTGTAAATCAACTTTTATGAAAAATTAGGGTGAGTTGATTCTGCAAGTGTGTAGTTTATTATTATTAATCACTTCCACTCTCCAGTGATGAAACAGTGATGCACCTGCCTGCACGGAGGCTGCACACATCCCCTTTGGACCCTAAAGCAAAACTTTCTTCGCTCCTGTGTCTGTCATGTCTTGCTCTGATATGAGAGAGAGAGAGAGAGAGAGAGAGAGAGAGAGACCATTAGAAATGCAAAGAAAACAGTTGCATTCCAAATAAACTTTACAAATGATTCATATTTTATTCTTTGTTGATTTTCAACAACCTGAAACTATAAGAAAATAAGAGATAAGTAAACATACAATTTTGTCTTTGAGAGAAACTGTTGTGTGAAACTATTCCTGTGGATTCATGAACAAACCTGTACTTACTCCAGAGAGGGAATCAAAGACATACCAAATATGGACAAGGGGTTGCTTACAGGAGAAGAAATGACGTGAAGACAGCTGTATCATCTAAAGCCCACCCAACATGGGTGACGGCTTGTGAAAGCTGGAAACCTGGAGCTCAATGCACAACTTGAAAGAAGCTCAACAGACTGGAGAATGTGTTTTGGAGGCAGCTCAGGTGGTCAGAGCCTCTTCCAGGAAGCTCAGCTTGTCTCTGTCTCTTCCAGGTGGCTGGCTTGGAGAGTCTTCCAGCAGCTTCTCTTGTCTGAGAGCACGGTCTCTCAGCAGTGCTTACTGCTTACATAAATATACTTGGGGAGGCAGGTGCCTAGTGAATCTAGTCTGTTTTGGGGAACTGAAGAAGCTTGAGAGTTGTTTACTTCCTTGTGTTCAATGAGCTTCCTCTAAGATGGAATGCTTTATCTCAGAGGAAATCAGTACACAACAGAAACATGTCCTTACTACATATAATTTAATTTTATTTTTCTCAGAAGCAAATCTTTTTGTGTGTAGCACCTACATAACACTCTATCTTGGGCTGTTTTCCATTCATTAATTTTAAGATAAACTTTGCTTCACTAAGTGACCATTTAAAAGTACTAATTACAAATTCTTATACCTTCCTTTCTTTTCAGTGTCCTTATTTACTCACTCTCTGATTCTTTTCTGATATTTCTACCTTTATATTCTGTTGAAAATATTACTTATGTTAGTAAATCTCAACCTCAATACAGTTTATATTATAAATCAATATCACCTCTATAGGCCTCTCTTCTTATCTCCAAATCTACTTAACGTTGAAAGTAAAAAGAGTCATAATGAAATGTGGCTTAAAGTATAATAGTTATACTAGAGTCATAAAACTTAGCAAAACAAGACTTTTCTATAGGATGAATGCAAAAATCATACTTCAAACTAAAATGCAATCATGCAGCCAGTCTTATTAATCAGATGGTGAAGGCGGGAGGAGCAAGAGATTCGCTCTTGGTATTCATGGACACAGATTGCTGGAGTTCTATTATTTTTATTTTGGTTTTTGGTCTTATACTTTATTATGGCTTGGATAACACATCCCAACACACACCAGTTCAAATATCAGAAAGTGTTGGAAACTTATTCCTTTCATTCATACATTAAAGATATTTGAAAGAGGGGTTTTGGGGAGATCATTAGGGTCATGAGGGGAAGGGAACATGCTAGAATTAGTAGCTGACCAGGAAAGGGAAGAGAGACCTGAGCTTATCTGTCCTCTATTCTGTTGCTTTCTTGCACACAAATTGCATTCCAAAACCTGGAGCCAAAATAAAAGTATCCTTTCAATTACTTAGTTGTAGCAATGAAAAGAGTAATTAATACAACATATGGCATCCTCTGCCATATTACAGAACAACAAGAAAGTCCTTACCGGGTGTTGGCATCTTGATGTTATTTTCCAGTTTCTGAAACTGTGAAACATTTATTTCCCTCATAAATTACCTAGTATAAGGGATTCAGTTAGAGAAGCAAAAAGTAGATTAAGACAGTTCTTATTTTTAAGTTCTTGTCTTTGTCGATTTGGAATGTAAGTCTTCTAAACACAGGACTTCATAAACTTGCTACGAATTTGTGTAATTAGCATATATTTTCTCGCTGTATGTGGTACATTAGGATAGGCAATCATGCTTCATGAGAAACTTATGATTGGATAAAACTCAATCACACTCTATCTTTAAAAGAAATCATTTCAATTGGGTAATAAGTGCTCACAATAAGCAGTTTTCCATGATTACAAGAATGGGGAGAAAAAAAAACATGATTGGGGAAATATGCTTACTAGAACAACTTTGGTGTTTCTATGACATAGACTATCCATTGCCGTTTGTTTATAATATACTCAATTTTTAGGTTTTTAAGCTTCTATTCCTCCCTATATGGTCACATGGCCTAGAAAACCCACAATGTAGGATCACTAACAGTCATGTATTAGCCAGGTATGGGGACTCATGATCATGTCACTAATCTTAGCAATTGAGGGGCTGAGGCAGAAGGATCATCAGTTTTAGGTCAGTCTATGCTACATAGTGGGTTTTGGTGTAGCCTGGCCTATAAAGCAAGACCCCTCTCAAAATCCCAAAGAAAAAATTTAAAAGTCTTGTGAAAACAGTGGGCATAATAACCACGATCTGCACATGCCTTATGGGTACAAAAAACTACAGAATGGCTACAGACATAGTTCAGTTGTAGGGGATTTGTTTGCACATGCAAGGCCTTAGATTTGTCTCCAGCACTCTGCCCCAACGTACCATAGAATGATTTCATTTTCTAGTACTTTTTCATTCTCATTCTTCATCCACTATCAGCAGTTTGTCAGTGAGAGTGGTCGAATGAATAACTACTGTAGCCCATGACAGAAGAACTGTAGACAATATAAATTTATTTTCACAGTTATGTCGGTTCAACAAGTATTGAATGGCATTTTGGTGCTATGCTGGTTAGAAAGAACAGTGTCCTCATAAGAAAGATGAGAAAATAGACATACCTATTCATTCTACCCTTTCATACTCAATCAGTCCAGGCATAGAAGTTCTGTCCTAATGTCTTTATCACCTTCCAATTTCCCCACTTCTTGATTCTGTCACACTGGGAAGTGGGTTCCAACATAAATTTAAAAAGAACACACACTTCAAGTCATAGGTAATAAATAAAACATGGGAGCATTTTAAAGAAGGAAAGGAATCTAAATTGAGAGAGGAAAATTAGGAGCCATAAGGTACATAAGAAAATATATATTAAAAATAGTTTAAAGAAACAATTAAAATTGAGCAAAATTTATTGCTAGAGCTAAATTTATTGCTAAAGCTATAGATTTATAAGGAGAGGAGTTCAAGTTCAACCTGCTAGGGTTTCTTCTTTATCACCAAATATAGTATACCTTATCAATGAGTTAATTTGGGTTGCTTATAGGAGCAGGGTAAAAGGATATTTACAAGAGTATGGATGAATTAAATGCAGCCCCTTCACCAAAAAGGGGTGACTGCTCAGAAAAAGAGCATCACTAGGACCCCATGCACACTTTGCAGGCAGTTCTGCCAAAATATAATCACCAAAGTGAAGGCCTTTTTGAATCTTGCAATATTCTTTTTTCTTTTTAATTTTCTGTGTATGAGTGTTTTGCCTGAATATGTTTACTATCTGTGTGCAATGCCAGAGAAGCCAGAAGAAGGCACTGGATTCCTTGGAATGGAATTACCAGATGGCAGTAAGCTGCCATGTTGGTGATAGGAACTGAATCCCCTTCCTCTACAAGAGCAGCCGGTGCTCTTAACTACTGAGGTCTTTTGAGCCCAAGTCTTGTAACATTCTTAAGAGTTCAGTGAGCCTTCCTCGCTCTCCTGAAGGAAATGTTTCAGTAATATCAAACGCACAACAACTGAAGGGTGAGTTTCATCCTGCACATCACTAAACGTGGGCCTGAATAAGAGAAGACTGTTCTGAAGACACTTGGGAATGCAAGGAATTGGTCTAATGTCAATTGATAATCCTGTTTGTTTTTCAAAAACCTCATTCTTTTCCCAAATACCTTAGACCTTACCACTAGTAGTAAAATATTAAAATGTCATCAAATATATAAAAATATTCATACTGAAATAGATGTATTTCTCTTACAGCCATGCCATGGGAAATTACAAAAACAAAATAGTCATTATGCTAATCATTTTAATATATATTGATTGCAGCTTAGCAAATAGTCATGTTCAACTAGTTCTTCAAGAACACGTGTATGAATTGTGGTTTTATGATTTTGCCTTTGATTTGCATCTAATCATTACTCCTATTTCAGATATTTAGTAAAAGAAACTCTTCCTTACTCTATACAAATTTGGGATGCCTCATCATGTAGTTTCTGCAGTTTATGCTCTCCGAAATTTGTTAACATGGATAATGTGTTAAAAATATTTGAGTAATATACTTTATGAAAAGTCACTATCATCGGTCATATCATTTTTTATTATCCAAAAGTAGAAAAATATTACTTTCATTCTTTATTCTTTTCTCTTGTGTTGTCACAATATCTTGAATATATTACTTTGAATAATACTCCTATCACAGTGTTCTAAATAATTACAGTAAAAGTCCTACATTTAAAAAATATCAGCTTTCTAGCAGTGCTTAATTTACTGGTAAAAATAGAATATTTTCTTAAAACAGTAAAACACAACTTGAAGAAAAGTAGTCAAAATCTTAAATCTTTACAATGAAAATAAATGAAACAACTAAAGAAAACCAGAGGGACAGAGTTAAGAGACTAAAGGAAAAACAGTAAGTATCAAGAATGTAATCATCATGAAATACATAAAATTGGGGGCACTCTAAGCTATATCATTCAAAGTTAGCATTTAACTAACACAATCCAAACAGTGGAATTTGGCACTATTCTCTCAATTTTCCATTGAAAATATTAAAGACACACAATTTTTAAGATTGATCTTATGGATCAGATAGTAGTGGCCAAATTAGTAGGTGCTGAGACAAAGTTATTTGAAGATTGACTCCAATGTATTTAAGATATTTTTCACGTTGAAATGTTGGAAACAAGGCCAAGTAGAGATTGGAGTTATTACTACAAACAGTTATCTAATCCAGCTTTCTAGAGATATTAGAAACATAAATCCTTTTCTTGCTTTCTTATTTTCAGAGCAGAAAATACTGCTTATAATTTTATGGTCATAAATATAGGAAACTGATTTATACCTCACTTTAATGGATTGGGGCTAGCTCTGGGGATAGAAGCAATGAGGGGAAATTTTATGAGTGGCCTAAGTTGAGAGATACTAAAATCTCACTAATGAACATATCATTTCCCATGTCAGCTGGCATGGGAACAGAAATTCCCCATAAAATCATTGCCAACGCTGTTAATGTTTCCAGAAGGCCTTATCAATAATGCAAATATTTCACTCATAGGAAAAATATTAACCTATTATCATCAAAGTTTAAAATTATAAATAGCTAGGTATTGTTTATTTAAAGACTGAAAATTACTGAAAAGGTGTGACAGAGAAAGGAACAGAGGAAGCAGAAGGAGAGAGTCATGTCAGACATCAACACTGGCAGTTGGTACTGTAAGATGATCTTCTTTAGAAATGTTAAGAAATTTATATTGGGTGTGTCATCTGGCACTCAATGGAAAGTTCTGCCCTCTCTGATTTTATCCCCATTCTCTGTATCACAAGGGAAACACAGCTTAAACTATATTTATAAATGCTTTTGAAACCAACTGTCTGAATCAGATTTATCTCTATAATTGGGATGAATGCATTCAGGTTTAGAAAATGGAAGGGCTGGTGCCCTTAGTTGTTTTGGTGGAGCAGGCCAAGAAGTGGGATCAGTAAATGTTCCCTGTGTGGATTAGGGAACTCTGTCTATAGCCATGAAATCAACTCTTGAGCAGTGGCTGTGGGCTTTATGCTTCCTGATTACTAAGGAAATTTCTTGATCCTCAGTTTCTCAAATACAATATTGTTGTAATATTGAATTCTTCTTTGCTTGGTAATGTTGAATAATTTTCATTCTCTATCATGAAACCAAACATGCAAGATCCAAAGTCAGAAATAAGTAACACTAAAAAATTAGCAATAACAAAGAAGAAAGCATTACAAAGACTAAACACCTGAAACAATGCTAAATTGAGTTTTGTCTCATTCAGCCTGTGATTGTTTGTGTGCCACTAGGTGGGAAAGCAATCACTAACAAATTAGAAGTAGAGAGGAGCTTTTAGTACCTTGCAGAGGGTTGGAAAAGGCAGACTAGCATTGATCTTCAGAGCTATCAAAGAACAAGTCTGTAACTTCCTCTTCCCATAGGGTGCTTGAAAATAATGTCAATAGCTTGCTAAATGTGAGAAAAGTTGTTTGTTAGGAAAGACTTGTGAATCCTGTAAGAAGGCTTAAAAAATTCAGCTTTTTATGACACAGATCTGTATAGGTAGGGAGATTATCTTACCAACTGAGTAAGTATTTACTGAGAAATGAAAGAAGAATGGAAATTTTGATAAGAGTTTGAAACAGAGATGGCTCCCTATATTTCTTAACTAAGAAATAGCAAAACCTTGCACAGGATTCTGGGAACAAATTCTACCAAATAATTTTGAATGAAGTAGATTTTGTCTTCAGGAAATTCACTAACAGAATAGGGAATTCCAAGATGCTCTGTCAGATAGCATTAATGAAAATCTCAAAGTCTCTGTAGTCAACCAGAAAGTTGAATCATGGGTATCACAACCCCTTCTCCAGCCCACCAGTCACCAGAAAAATTTTCATGTTTGCTATGGTCACCTGGGAATATATTACACCATTCATAAAATAACTTGCTAAGACACCCTGCTTTGCTGCACACCAAAAAAAAAAAAAAAGATAGATGACCTGGTATATATTATGGAGAGAGTCTATAGTAGGCTAATGAGTCTTCGCTCTACAGTTTCTCAGAATGCATGATTGGAGAATCCCATCAATAATTCTACATGGTGCTGAATGGAAGACATTATTTGGGTTGATCATCAATGTCAAGATTTATGGCACTAACTTTATGTGGTGTGTAAAGATGAGAACCTGGCAGATTCCACCCCATGTGGACTCACTCCTTTTTATATTAAGCATGGAATACTCCTTCTCAAGCATAAGAGGATATGAGTGCAGGTTCTTAGAGTGGCTGTTTGATGAGTTTAAAGGATCCTACTTGAAAATTAATAAACTATTACGCACACTTGGGAACAAACATAGCATCCTTCAAACTTGCCTTGATCCTTGAATCATGAAAAAAGTACTACTAGAATCATTTCTTACATCCTACTTTACATAAATTCATATCTACCATTGTAGCATCAAATAAATGATAGCAAGTACTGCCCATTCACATGCTTTGACATATGCCAAGTGAGAAAACTTGTTGTTTTGAGCCTTTTTGGTAATAAATATCAAGCCATATAGAACTCTAAGAAGTTAGCAAATGGCCAATTCTTCGAATAAGAAAAAGGGTTAAATTGAAGTGCTGGTTCCTATTAACTCCTTTTCCATACCGTGTTATCTGGCCTGCAACCAAATTATTCTATTCAAGAAATTAGTATGGGGTTTATATTAGATTATCAAGGAGTAAATAAAGAATTCTCTACTGGGTGAGACCTTGGAGAAGAAAAACATTTTTTTTTTCTTTTTAAATGTTTGTATCCAGGTATTATATCCACACTTTAAATTCAGTTGTTCATTTGACTTTAAGATGTTAGACACAGTTGAGTATCAACTCTAAATAAGATATTCATACTACCTCCTCTGAGGCTCAGGGAACATTGTAGAAGAGGAATCTGGAAAGAATACAAGAGTCTGAAGTTAGAGGAAAGGGCTGTGAAATACCATCTTCTGGGTTTGACACAGACATTGCAATCTTGAACTTAGAGTAGTTCTGATTATCTGCACTGGACCTGCTAAGACTGGCCCTGTCCATAATCGCCCATGGCTGTGGGAGGGGACATGGGCCCTTACCCCTCCTGATGAACTATTAGCTATTAACGATTCTGGAAGAAGGGGAGTCATTGTCTTCAGTCATGTACCCACAGGTGAGTACATCTAGCTTCAACGGATATTTCCAAACCCGTGGTCATACAAATGGTCTTGGTTAAATTCAGTGGGTCATAAAGCAATACAAAAAGACAGTGGGAAATGGAGGATGGGAAGTTCACAGAGGTACAAATTGAGAGTAACGTGCATTTTATATATGTATGAAAATACCAAAGAGAAAATTTAATCATTTTTAAAAAATGCTACCATTACCTTGTCATATAATTTAGAGCAGGCAGAAAGTGAATGCTGTCATTCATTGGAAACTTCTGGAATTTTATGTGTTATTTTTATAAATATGTTACTTTATTTCCAAAGATACTGCTCATCAAATATGCAACTCTGCCATCCTTTATAGCCTGAATTCCATGATCCTCTCAGACAAGGGAACGGAGGGGCTGTTGGATGCATGGACAGTATTGCTCTGAATTCAATATATTTTTTCAGTTTTCAATTAATAAAATGTCTGTGGATACACAATGTGATGTTTAATCTGGATTCAAATCACCATGGAAACATATCTCTAGGCATGTCTGTGAGGGATTATCTACAGTATGTTAATTAAGATGGGAATACTCATTTTAAATCTGGGTGGTCCCATTCCATGGTCTGAAATCCTAGACTGAACACAAAAGAGAAAGTGAGCAGGGCCCAGGCAGTCATCTCTTCCTGCCTACTGTGGATGCAATGAGGCCATCAGCCACAAGCCCCTACCACAGTGAATTCCCTGCCATGACAGATTATAACCTCATAGTATGAATAAAAGTAGACCTTTCCTTTTTTTACTTCCTTTTCTCATGTATTTTGTCATGGCAACAAGAGAAGTATTTAATAATCCAAATAAAGCTAAAATGTATCACATGATGACATTTTCTCTTTGGGGTTACTAAATCACTAATGTAATATGTGTTATATAGTAAGTAAAATATTGTACTTAATGTCATGAAGAAAACCATAATGGTTTTAGGAAGAATTCTCTGAGAGTAAATATCTAAACATAGCTGGTGAGTGAACAATACTAAACTCTTATTGGTAAGTCTGTGTGTGTGTGTGTATGTGTGTACTATTCATATCAGTGATCAATATGACCTCCAGCTACTGGAGTGTTATATATTGAAGTGTTATCTGCAGGAATTGCATTAACTCTTAAGAGTTGCCTTATTGAAAATAACATATTTCTGTGTAACATGATTGACAAAGTTGGCCCACTAATGGCACTATAGCTCAACAAAAGATGATTTTGATAGTCCATTTCACTGTGATATATGCCAAAGGCATTAGTGTTTTTATTGCATCGTTCCTCTATCCAGTCCTACATGTTTGCCCCACTTCCCATAGGTACACACTACAAAGACACTTCCTACTAAATACTGTAAATAGTGAGCTTTGTCTAGAATCTTCTTTCCAGAGAATGCTACTGCTGATGTTTCTAGAGCAGGATTTATCACCAAATATTCTGGTTAGTAATAAGAGTTTTATTATAGGTAGGATACTAAATTGATAAGTTAATTGCTATCTAATAAAAATTTTATCTATGGTTAATCATAACTCTAAATCAAAAACTGAAGTTCAGTAGCAGTCATCAAAAGACAATTTTGAAACTCGGAAGAACACTACTAGGAAGAGACCACAAAAGAAAAACTCAGAAAACTAAATTCCACACCCACAAACCCAAATTCCCTTCTGAAATGCCTCATGTATTCCTATTTAGAGCAACACGTTCTTCCTTATCCAATATGCTGCTCTTTAATATCTACTCTTATCTCCCTTCCAGAATATTAGGCCCTCGACAAAAGGCTAAGTCACAACACAATTCCTAGAGAAAATGACCATGTGCCAGCAAGAGCCTGGGGAATCTACAGAGAGTAGTTTCTGAGGGTATTTGTTATAAAAGGAATTGGAAGTAAGATTGAATGAGAAAGGCTTTTTAATATGTGTGGACCTTTATGGGATACAGAAGCAATATCTTAGCAAGGATCCCCAAGAGATTGTACAAACTTCTCATTAGGATAGTTCCTGTGGTTATGAAAAAATTGATAGCCATTGAGTTATGATTTCAATTTGGTATTATACCCAAAGCTATATGTGTTGAAGGGTTGGTCCCCCAAGGGGGAGGGGGACATATGGTATGGACAGGACCAAGCAAATGACAGGAATACCCTCACATTCATAAGTTAAGAAAGAAAGAGAGAATGAGATCCTGAGTAAGTACTGGAAAATACCACTGCCCTTGCTAGCATCTATGACCCAGGCATTAGATATGGTGGATTATTTTGTAAATAAAGATTTTGCTATTATCAGGATATTACACTCCATACCTGGTATGCTGGGTGGCGATAGTTGTCAACCTGACATACCTGGGAAGAAGCAACCTCAATTTTGGAATTTCCTCTATTAAACTGACCTGTGAGCATGTCTGTAAGGCATTTACTTGATCATTGATTGATGTGGGAGGACCCAGCACACTGTAGGTGATGGCATTCCTGGGCAGTGGGTTGTATATGAAAGCAGACTGTGCACAGAAGAGGGGAGCAAGCCAGTAAGCATCATTCCTCCTCCATGGTCTGTGCTTCAGATCCTGCCTCCAGGTTCCTGCCTGAGCACCTGCCTCAGCTTCCCTCAGTGATGAGCTTTGTAAGCTCTAAGGTACAATAAACCCTTTATTTCCTCACATTGTTTTTGGTCAGAATATTTTGTCATGGCAATGGAGAAATGTAACTAGAATACCCAGGAACACTGCTCCATTCCATATCCCAGTCATAGAAAATAGTTAGCTATGAACGAAAATCAGAGGGTGAAAACTCTCTATAGAATGGCCAGGATATACAGTGCAAGCAACCTTATCTTTGGACAATACATCCATAAAACATAGTATAAACATACATACAGTGGAAAGAGAGGCATTTTTAGGAATATTTGTGACATTCCAGTAGGAGAGTCACGATTGAGACCACTGGAGTTTTTAAGGACTTGCTATAGTTAAGAAAATATGGTACACCTTTGGAAAAGAATTCTTTTTGTTCCCCTGTGTCAAGGAAGGGTTCTGCTTTTGGAGTAAACAGTTCTGGCTGAATCAAATTATGACACCAGGTTAGAAGAGCATAGGTTAGAACAAACAATAGAGTGGAGCCATTAAGATCATGACCAGTAGAAAAGGTGCACAAAGGGATCAGAAGACCAGAAGTCCAGGAAATGACGTGGTAATGTATTTCCACCAGAGCACACTGGAGTGGGAAAATAATACTCTCAGATATTTCTGTCCGGTTATATTGGGATGAATGGCCAGTGTTGCGAGAAAACCTTGGTTCCGTTTGGTCGAGAAGAAAGAAGGAAAATTCATGCTCATTTATGGACACTACATGAAGATTCCACCTGGAAAATCTGCAGAAAAGATGTAATGCAGTGCCCCCTGGTGATTCTGTTGACTGTAGCCAACTAGAACTGGTGATTATAGCTAACATTTGCCTGTTTATTGATGGTATTTGTTTCTTAGTCCTTATTTTTCAGACAGCCGGAGTTAAATTACCTTTGAACTGCACAAAGCATAGGTTGATGAACAGTTTAGTATCTGTGCTGGGCATGTCAATTAATCAATATGGCAGCACACTGCCAAAGGATTGCCTGAAATGAAAAGACACAGTCTGTTGTTCCCTGTCTAGTATGCCAGTGTTTACACTTCTCTTTCAACTATTTATCATGTGAATGGAGAAGGAAAGCCTGAGGGATGTGGAACTAGATCTACAATAAGCGAGAATACAATAACAGGAAAATCACCGTCATATATCAAAATAAGACCATGTAACAACCAATATTTTGGAGGTTTAAGCTATACACAAATTGTGTCCATGCCTAATAGCAGCATTGTATATGGTAGCCAAATTAGAATTCACCTCTAATTACAAGACACAATATGGGAGTATCAGTAAAAGGTAGTTACCGGCTTCTCATCACTGTCACAAAACACCTGACACAAGCAGTTTAGGGTGGAAGAGATTTATTTTGATTCACAGTTTTAGAGTTATAATCCTTTATAGAGAGGAAGGCACGGAAGCTAGAGTGCCTGGGTCCTTGGCAGGATCATCCTGCAGCACAACTTCTTATATGTTGGTGGATCAGGAAGCAAGGACGTGGCTGGAGCAAGGTTAGACTATAGGCCTTAAGGCCACCTCAAGTTGCCTGTGTGCCAAATGGGTCCTATGTCCCCCAAGTGTTCAAGTACATGAGCCTGCGGAGGGATATTTCACATTCAAACCATAATACTGGTATATTACTCAAGTTGCTTTAGAGATATAAAATTGAGAGAAAGAATAGATAGGTTGAAAGATGAATGGATGGATAAATAGATGACAGATAGATGATGATAGATAGATAGTCCAGGTAGTCTAACAATGACTGTCTCATATTTGAGAGGCTGAGAATCCAGTAGTTGCTCAGTCCAGAGGGCTGGGTGTCTTTGCAGTCCCACCATAGTGCCAATGGCTTGCAGGAATCCTAGAGAGCTTTTGCTCTCCAGTTAGGAAGCCTGAAAAGATTGTTTCTAATTAGAATGAATGTTCTTCAGCAAGATAGTTAAACTTGCCATCAAGCGTGAAGGAAAGCAGGCAAAGAGAACTCCTGCTTCCCATGTTGAGGGTGGGTCTTCCTGCTTCAAATAATCTGATTAAGCAAGTCCCTCCCATGAGTGTCCAGAGGTTTGCCCTGTAGCTGATTCCAGATCAAGTTAAATTGACAACCAAGATTACCTCAACGTCAGCAAAAATATATTTTCATTATTGGTATAAATATATTGGTATAAATAAGTGGATATCACCAATGCTGTAAGTGGGAGGCACCTTCCGGTGGCAGCCTAGATAAAGGACAAGGTAGAAGATAACATTTGCTTCATGCCTGCTTTCTTCACTTTTGCTGGCAAGTTCATCTATCCTCTTGCTGGGCATTTCTTCACTGTTAATAGAATAAACTTTGGGGACTTCCAACATAGACCACGGACGTATACTCTGTCCCTGCATTTCAATTACCTATTAGTACACAATAAATCATCTCAAAATACTGACTTAAACAATTATTTATTATATTTCCAGGGATTATTTGTCCCAAACAAATTTCAGCTGGGAAGTTTTAACGTGAGTTCTCTTAGATGGATACAATCAGCTGGTCAACAAGGCTGGTGTATTTTGAAGATGCAACTAGACCGACAGTGTTTTAACTCCTAATGTTGTACCCTCGGCTGGGATGGAGAGAACAGGGTGAATCTGCCTGAGGAGCTCCATCCATAGAATACCATCCTCTTATCCATAATGTGGGCTTTCTTACAGCATGTGGTCTTAGGATACAATAGATCAGTGAGGCTGACATTTTTCAGTGTGGGATTTCGGGTGAAAGTTACATGCCTTTCTATGAAAAAGCTTTTGAAATCCACCACTTGCCATCAGTCAGGAGGGTCACTGGCCTCAGGATTGGATAATTGAAAAGTTCACACTGTGCTCTTCCAAGGAAACTGAAACCTTGAATCCTCAACTGAGGATTTCCCTGACTGCCATAATTGATGTGGGAAGACCCACCTCAAATGTGGACAGCGCCTTCTGGTAGTAGCCAGATAAAAAGGGCCATAACAGAAAGATTATCTGCCTTCTGCTAGCTTGGCCTTCCCGCCTGCCACCAAGTTGTTTTACCTGGTTGTTGCAGGTGCTTATTCCTTTGCTGATACCAGAATCAGCCTTTCCAGGACACCAGACCAGCAGCTCTCGAGGAACCCTATACGTTTTCAGGCCAGACTGGGACTGCTGAGGCACTCAGCTTTGTGGACTCAGCAATTCTCAGGTTTTTGGCCTCTCCAAGAGTGAGACAGTCCCTGTGTGAGTATCTGATTGTTGAGGGATCCAGCCTCAGGACTGAGCAATTCCTGGACTGTTAGCCTCTCAGCTTTAGAAAACTGTTGTTATTATTTCAGTGTAAGCTGATGTAACAAATTATTTTAACATATATATATATATATATATATATATATATATATATATTGCCTGTTTTTCCCTAGAAAACCTAACGCATGCGTCAAATACAATTTTAATTTTTCTACCATTCATGTGAGTTTTTTGAATAATATTTTTCATTCATTTTTTTAAAGAATGTCATATGGGAGACTAGAAAGATAGCTCAGTGGTTAAGGGCATAGGCTACTCTCAAAGAGACTGTGTGTTTAGTTTCCAGCACCCACATGGCAGCTAACAACTGTAATTTCAGTCCTGGGGGAATCTGACTCCCTCTTTTGACCTTCTTGGACATTGCATGACACGAGTGCACTTTAAATAAATATAAAAATAATAAAGTATTTTAAAAGAATATCATACAGTGTATTTTGATAGTATTCAAAACCCTCTCCCATCTCCTCAGATTCACCCCCACATCTTCAGCCCCTGCCTACTTCCTGTCTGCTCTCTCTCTCTATTTTTGTAGAGTGCAATTTGTGTTCCCCAAATACTCTTAGGTATGGGTCCATACCTTGGAGTATGATCAACTTACCCAGTGTCACACCCTTAAAGAAAGCCAGTTCTCCCTCCCCCAGCAGCTATTAATTGCCAGGAGTCCCTCACATCCATCTCTCTTTTGTCTGGCTAGGACTTGCACCGGTCATGTGCATACAGTCACACCTGCTTTAGGTTCATATTTGCAACTTCCCTGTTGTGTCTAGACAACACTATTTCCATGTATTCATCCACAGTCTCTGGCTCTTACAATATTTCTGCCTCCACTTCTCCAATGATACCTGAGCCATGGAAGGAGAGGGTGTCACATAAGTGATCCATTTATAACTGAGCATTCAGCAGTCTCTTATTCTCGGTACTTTGACAAGATGAGGGTCTCTCTGTTAATTGCAATCTGGTACAAGAAGCTTCTCTTGTGAGAGCTGAGAGATGCACTAATCTATGGGTATAACAAAAAGTTATTAGGAATCAGTTTAATACTATGTGCATCTGGCAGACTATAGTAGCAGGTTCTCCCCTATAGCTTGAGACCAGTACTTGGCCCCTGTAATCATGCCAGATAAGGACCCCAGCTGGTAAAGCAGCCTTAAATTCAAACAGAAAGTTTTTTCTATAACAGTCAGGTTACTATTGCACCAGGAGGCATATCTTGCAAAGCCAGTTATTACTGCAACTTGAAGGGCTCACATTTGAGTAAGGTTGATGATTAAAAAGTCTCCCAACACTTTTAAAAGCCCAAAGTCCGAGTTGCTTCTGAGACTCGTGGCAATCTCTTAGCTGTAAACTTCTATAAAATAAAAATAATATGACATAGTTCCAATATAATGAACAGAGTTCAACAAGGGAGAAATGGAAGCAAAGCAAGACTAATGCCCAGCATGGCAAACACCAAATCCTGCAACTCAGAGAGCTAGGGCTCCTGAGAGAATCAACAGGGCTCCAAAGAATTGGAGCCCCTCCTTTTCATCTTTGCCACATGCAGCACTTTTAGTCTGTCTCTTAGACCAGATCTACTCTGTACCTACAGCTTTCCTTTGTAGATTTCCCATGATCCTAGTGTCTAAAGCACGTTGAGGTCTCCATTTCAACTTAGGCTTCAACATCTCACCTTCACAGTTTGAAAGAGTAGACCCTCAAGACCATCTTTATTGTATTCTAATTCATCCCCAGACTGACTATCCTCAGAGGCATTATGGCTCCTTGACATAAGCTTCCATGCCTTGTATTATTCATGCCCATATAACCAGTACCATATGAATGATACTGCCGAGTTCTGCTGCCAGGCTGAGATGCAGCTTAGACCCTTAGGATCCCAGTTGCCATGGTTTCTGTCTGCCTAGGTGGTTTGAATCCTGGAGATCCTTTCAGCAACAATCTCATTTCAAGTTCTCTCCTTTCTAATGGTTCTCATTTTCACAAGTTAGAGCCTTCAGTGGGCAGGGATCTGGCCTTAGGGCACAGATTCTTCTTGGACCACAAATCCCCATCCACCCTTTCTCACCAAGCCACATCTTTCATGTCTTTCTGCTCTCTGTACAGATCTGAATGAGTAGTGAGCAGTAACTATGCCACAATCTGGATGCTACACTGTCTTGAAATTTCCTTGACTAAATAAATTAGGTCTTAGCTTTTTTCTCTTAATTTTTTATTGATCTTTTGTACATTTATACAATAGTTCTAAATCAAATTTAAACATCCTCCCTCACCAACCTTATACATTTCACCATACATGTTAAGTCCTATCCAGTCATGCGTTTGCACCTAGATGTTTTAATTCAGTCCCACTCAGGTTCTCAGGACATGGGCAGAGTGCAACCAAATTCACTTCCAGAATGTATATAGACTGGCATCTAGCTCTGTTCTCAATAGTCATTGTACTTCCTCTAAAACTGCATGAGCTAGGCCTTCTCTACCCACGGTTTTCTTCATATTCTAGTCTTCCAACATTACAAGAGAATGACCCAGTAAGCTATTATTTGCAGCATTTTAGGTTTTTTGTAGCCCTAGATTCCTAACTATTCTACATTCCTCCTAAAAACCAGTTCCAAAGGCCTAAGAAACATATGGTCAGGCTTATCAAAGAAATGGACTTACGTTATGTATCAATTTTCTGTATGAGTTACTTTTCTCATTGCTGTGACAAAATACCCAGCAGGAAGTAATTTAAGGGAGGGAAGGTTTAGTTGCACTACAATTCAAGGGGATAAAGTTTGTAATGAAGAACATATGGTAACAAGTGGAAAAGAGATAGCAGAACAGACAGGCAGCCAGCTTGTCACAGTGTATCCAAGTCCGGAGACAGCAACAGATGGATACTGGTGCTCAGCTAGCTGTCATCTTTGTTAACACTCTGGGAATACAGTCCATGGAATGGTGGCACCTTCAGGTCGTGCGGGTCTAATTCAGTCTAATCTAGTAATCCTCCCAAGCATTCCCAAGGGTTTGTCTCTTTGGTAATTCTAGATGATTTTGCAATATTAAATATCAAATGGTTCAAATGTTAGACACAGGAAGCAGAATGTAGTGGAAGAGTGACTTATTAACTATTAATTATAACGTAGGTATTAACTGAAGTTAAGTTATAGCTTAATGCTGCTCTTAAATATTTCTGTGGCATTTTGACAAATAAAAAATTCCTGAAGAAATTGTGCCTTGAAAGAGTGGATTGCATGCCAGGAACAAGGATATTTCAGTAGTGCAGGGGGAGAAATTTAATGTGTAACAGTGGTCCTCTTGGTGTCCTTCCCAAGTCCTCCTTTAGTGCCCATTTTCTACTTGGTGTGAGTGTTGGCTGGTAGCAACTCATATTGATTCTACATCCTTCAGTTTTCTTTCTGCCAAATGGCTGCCAGTTTGACTACATGACTACATTCCACCCTCACAAAACTCCCTAGCAGAGAACTTCAGCAAAGACTGAGCTCAGTACTCCACATACTTTGAGCTGGACTGAATTTACAGCACTCTCCCCCGCCCCAATTCATCCTGATATAGGATTAGTCATCTCTTAGACCAAATTATTTTTCCCTTTATCTTCTTTAACATCCTTCAAAGTCTTCTGAAAACATTCCCACAGTACACACATGGGTAACATGAGTCTTTAACCAGGTTTTGGTTCTAGGCAACCAGACCTGAAAGTATTGAGCAAATCAACCCACTAGAAGCCTACCGAGACAGACACAGGAGAAGTGAACATGAGTCAGAGAAGTCAAATTTCTCCTCCCTACCTGTTTTCCATAAGTTTGTTCTACATAGATTACAGCCAGTGCAATTAACAGAAGCATTTCAAATACCTGCAGAAATTACTGAAGAAATCAATGAACTTTAAGCATAGATATAAACTAGTACAAAAGTAGCATAGAGACATTAGAAGTATGAATACTTTATAAAAATACGACGAAAGGATTTTATTCAGCAAATTTAATCTCCAGCGTTAGAGATGGCTCATCATTTCTATGGGTTGTTGAATCATCTCCTTAGATTAAATCTGATTCATGATCCTACTCCTTATGAAAGAAAATAATTTTTCCAAATATCTTCAATATCCTGAGAAAGTATCTCTATAGAAAACATGTATACCTTTGCTTTATTCATCTATTCTTTGGACTACAAATTTTACATTTTATTTTTAGGAAGCTATAATGGTTAAGTTTCTGTGTCTACTTAGCTGGGTTACGCTACCCAGTCATTCAACTAAAAATTAAACTAGATCTTTTTGTGAAGATGTTTTGAGGGGAGATAAAATTGGCAGTCAGTGAACTTTAAGGTGATTATTCTCAGTGATCTGAGTGAGAAGATCTGAGCAGCTGAAAAATGAATCAGATTTCCCTTGAGGAAATGGGAGTTCTGTGTCAATATTGCAGTCTCAGTTCCTATAGGAGTCTCAGGCAGCTCCACAGACATGAAAACTTCTAGACCTACAATCCCATAGAACAATTGCATGGTAAATAATATCAGGTCTGGAAGTTAGTAACTTTCTCTCGATAATCTAATGCCATGACAACCACTAGAACATGACAGTAAATTCTTGTGGAAATAATCAAATAGTTAAGATGACACAAGAAAGAAGCTAATACATCATCTTGCCATGATAGACACATCATTTCCATATGAAATTTGGAATACAGCCTCTGGTTCTTCTCTTTCTAATACTTAGATCCATTCTGTGCTTTCAAGACTGATTACAATTTGTATTTTGAGAAAGGAGTGTTTCACTCTAACTGTAAACTTCATACCCACTTTTCACATGGAAGAGTTACTTATATACTAGTTACAGCACAATATTTGTTTCATGCCATCAACTGATGAATTCTGGCAGGTCTAACATTTTCTCATCAACCTTATCTAGAAGTTTTCTGATAATTGGTTTTTGTGCTATATTATAATCAATTGATTACATGATGAATAAAATATAAGCATAACTATGATATTAAAAATGGAATTTCATTACCTGTGGCTCATAATATTCTATAGCATAAAAGGTCTATTTGGTTGAGAACTCTTATATAAGGTATTCTAAGATTATACATTTTCAAATTAGTATAATGGATTAAAATTTACATAATATCATCATGGCCATTTAGTGTTTTAGTTTAATAGGGTTAGTTTAGATTGAGAAAACTGTCAATCTAAAGTAAGTTAGAGATCTCATTGTTAACCTCATTGATTATAGAACTCTAGGTGTATATTTTCATGTGACATGATGTCAGATGTCAGATAATTTGCTATGATACCGTAACTCAATTAAAATAATGACTCATTAAATTCCATAACCAATTTACAGGACTAGAGAATGAATAAGACTCCAGAGTTCTGGCTTCATTCCCAGCTCACTCAATATCTATTACAATAAATAACCTCACCTGCCTGTTTCGTTTTCTCCATCTATCAATCAGAAATGTGGAAAGTTAGCACATTAAGCCCTAAAAGCAAGTTGTAAAGATTAAGAAGCTAATGGTTGTAAAGTTGTTTGCAAATCCTCAATCATAAATTATCATGCAAGGGCTATGACTACTTGGTTACAGTTCAGTAAACAAAAAGAATCATAAAAAGCTCATTTAATTTTAACATAACTGAAGAGACAGAAATTCTGGTGAAACAACCTCCCCTCACACATACATACTTGCTAGATCTTGTCTTATATATATTTCCAAAGTAGACATAAATGTTCTAATATTAGAAAAGAGTACTATATGAATATATTCTTATGAATATAAAAATGAGAGTGAATATTCCTTGCAAAAATTGTTTAGGGAGAAGGGTATAAATAATATCCACCTCCTCCCTTGATCCCAATGACAAACTGAGGTACATTTCCACCAAACTCCACCCTGGAAATCCAGTGAGAGTCGGGGGTTTACTTAAAGAGCAGTTGGTGAAGATTTTCTTACAAGAATGTGGATGCTCCCCATTTAAGTCTCCACCTGAAAAGTCTTCACCCAAGAATGGATGATGGCTTCCCCACAGCAGTGCAAAATGGCAAGAGACACCCTTACCTAGTGTTCCCCAGCCTAGATACTGTAACCCTTCCCCAGACCATGTGCAATTAGAAATGAATTGCTCATCCTGGGTTGGTAGGTGTGACCAGACAGATTCTCAGGTGAGGGTCTCATGACTCTATCTGGCACTCTTTCCATTTGGGTCATAATAGTTAAAAATTCAGCAGCCTGATAGCTTTTACGTGAGATTTCCATGTGTAAATCCTTGACTGTTTCTTACTCAGGTCTTGGCCCAGCATGCTCTCTTTACATCTCAGATTTTTCTTACTTGTAACTAATTTAGCTGAATAAATTTTAGAGATGCGTGATGAAAGATAATTGGATCAATATACATGATGTTTTAAAGTCTAGAAAAGTATAACCATAGTATTAGACATGAAGTGATCTTTGGGAAAATATTTGTGAGAAATTTGATATAAGTTGTAATCAATAGTTTTGATAAAGTAAATATTCCTGTAGTACTTTTATAATAGTAAAAAACTGCAGTGAACTTTAGTGGATGAGAAAAGAGTAATAACAAAATCAACTGTGCTTTCTGAATGCAACAGAATTACCATAAAGCTACATATTTTTTGATTTTGAAATCATTTTAGTACCATGAAAGAAAACTAAATATTTTAGTAGGTGACAATGCAAAATATAAATATAATGAAGAATATCCAATTTTTTTAAATACAAAGAAGAAAAAAAAAACTGAAGACACATGAAAATGGCAGGAAATTATCCAAGATTTTATTTTAATTTTCCAAATATTGTTAGATTTTCTTAATCATATATTCAGTCATTCTTCAGTTCCCTAATAGTTTAAGGAAAAGTAGTCAACTCATGATGTCTGTGTGCTAATAGATAATCTATTTTACATTCGTGATGTCATTTCAACATTCAGTTTGCATGCTTTCATTGGGAATATATTAATATTATATTACTTAAATTTTTTCAAAGAAATTTTGCTATTATATTACATGAAAAGTGAGTGCTTTCCAGAAAATGAGAATGAAATCTAAAAGTGAGATATTCTTTTATTTATGACATTTTGCTCTTCACTTGTCTACTAATTTGTAAACTAAATTATACCAGATATATTTGCTAAGCTGGGCTGCAATTTGAAAATGATAAGTGCGCCATGGACTGGGGCTTTGTAGCTTTAGTCCTTGACACTGCAGCGTTTGGAGGTGGGACCTTGAGATGTGATGGGATCAGCAGGGAACGAAGTTTATCAATGGATTCATCTAGGTTGGCTAAATAGAGCAAGGAAGCAGATTCTAGTTGGTGATTAAGTTTGTTGCTGAGACTGTCTTTGACGTTCCAGGCTTCTTCGCTTTCTCTTGCTCTCTGACTACCATGTGGTGGGCAGCAGTCTTCTCATCTGCCCCTCCATCATGATGTACTACCACAAAATGAACACAAGTGTGGGAAACTTCTAAAATTTTCCTCCTTTAAATTTCTTTGGGGCCCAAAAGTGTGGGGAAAATGAGGGAGGAAAAGAATTACTAAAATACACTGGTTTTGAAAATGCCATGATGTTATCTAGTATCTCCTCTGCTAATTTAAAAGCATTAAAAAAAATTCAGCTAGTTTTTCAGAGCAACAGTCTAATATCATCTCCTACTCTGTACCAGGTACTAGGTACCAGGCACTATGTATGCACAATGAGATTTTATCATTTGTGTTTGACTTTGATTAAAAACCATTACGAATTTATGTTGAAATTTTTTAGTTTCTTCCAAGCCTTATTTTAATCACCTTCTTCAGTCTTTATTTCACCTGCTTTGTATTAGAGAGGTTGGAAACCTAAAAGGTGAATTTCCAAGAGGTTCACATAGGTCAGGTTCTAAGGAGTAGACGTGTATGTAGAGCTAGCCCTTCTGCAGCCTCGGCAGCCAGCAGTAGTCATGGCCTCCCTGACATTGGTGCTCGTGTTCGTTTCTGAAGAGCAGTAGTAGCCTCGGTACCTTGATCCAACCGTCTCTTGTCTAATTTGCACTTTCACGTGCCTGTTCTCTAATTCTCTTTTCTTCGCAGACTGAACTGAGGGTGATCACAATCTCAGATCCAGCCCGTACAACCTCAGTGGTGGCCCCAGACATAGTAAGTTCCTTCAGGGTCTGATACATTCTTAAACTCATTCTGAGAGACTTAGCTTAAAGACTGCTGGTTCACCCCATCCCACAACTTTCCAAAGCGTTTACATCCTCATATGTTAAATAATATCTTGCTTAAAAACCCAAAGTGGTTTGTCCTCAACCTTAAATTCCATTGGATTGAATTTTAACAATTTTCCATCTAATTACTAATACAGGAAGTAACAGAAATTGCTCCCTATCTTAAAATGTGTACAGAGCTAATAATTCCAAAGACACCAAGCTTCATAATTCATAGTTTTTCCCTTTCACTTTCCCTATTCTATGTAAGTTTCACCCATTAGAAATCTTTTTGTATTTGTTCTAATCTTTGAAGATTTGTGACTATTGTGTCTACTAAAATGTCTTAAAACAAGCAAAGGCAACTGGACATAAAGAAAATGTCAACAAGGCTCAGAAGGGCATTTCAAATATTCCTTCATTAATAATACAATTTAAAAGTCAAAAGTCTATGCACACTAAGAACCTGCAACATGAGGGCATGCATCAGACAAAAAATTCAAGATATTTATTTAAAGAAAATTTTGTTTATTTCTTGGGGTTTGAAAGAATGGTAAGTGGTTAAGAGCCCTGGCTGCTCTTACAGAGGACCCAGGTTTGATTCCCAGTACCTACATCGTGCCTAACAACTATCTGTAACTAAAATTCTAGGTGGATCTGACACCCTTTTCTCATCTCTGTGGACATTGTACAACACAGGTGCACTTACATATATGCAGGCAATACATTCATACATATAGAATAAAATAACTAAAATATATATTTTTAAATTTGTATTTCTCAATTTTTTTATTTTTATTAAATCTTTTTATATTTCATACCGTACATCTCAAACAATCATTTTTATACGCCCTTCCCCATCAGCACCTCCTATAGCCCCCCAACTGGAATTCATATATTTTGTCATCTGTGTTATGGCCTATGGTATCAAGTTAGTGTCCTTAGACATTCCTCAGTGCAAGTTCATCCACTGAGGTCCAGTCAGCCTATCTAATTCCCTCGCTGTAGAAAGATCAGCTCTTCTCCATCCAGCAGTGATTAGCTGTCAATATTTCTTCATCTAACATTGGGGTCTGTTATTCATTACCCCATTCTATGCTGGGTTTTTGTCTGCTTAAGTTTGTATGGGTCTTGTGCGTACTGCTACCTTTGCTATAGGTTTATATGAGCAGGGCTCCAGGAGCCTGTAGGCCCCTATTTCCGTACAAATCCTTCCTTGCTCTTACAGTCTTTGCACTTTCGCTTCCACAACAGTCCCTGAGCCCTGGGTGGATGAAGTTTAATATAGGAGTCCTTTCCAAGGATCAGCATACTGTAGACTCTTAATCCTGATGCTTTGACCATTTTGACCCATTGTGTTACTGGCCCTTTAATGCATAAGGTAGTTTCATTAATGAGAATTGAGAGATTCATTAGTGATTTCTGTACCCCTTGTTCTTTGTTCTGTGGGTCTTAGGAGTAGAAGTTGCATTGTAGATGCACCACTTAGGCTTGGGCAATACACAGACACTGTGTGTGACTAGTTGTGGTACTCTGTAATAATCTGCATATGCTGTAAAAGAAGCTTCTTTGATGAGTGGTGACTGGGATATTAGTCTA
The DNA here is from genome assembly GCA_035773235.1 of Eospalax fontanierii. NCBI lineage: Eukaryota > Metazoa > Chordata > Mammalia > Rodentia > Spalacidae > Eospalax > Eospalax fontanierii. The sequence goes on along the minus strand of CM069545.1, from coordinate 37,534,081 downwards.
TAATATAAGGATATATATTTTGGACATAGTAAGAAATTATATTAATTTAGGAATGTGACAGTATTTGGTTTTCTCTAAGATCTATGACTTCTCCAGCTGTATTTATTTACATTACCACACATGAATTTCCTTTCTTTGAGTGGGCTTTTAAGTATAATTAGGTAGCTGTTGATTGCCCCCAAGATAAAAAGTGCCCCTACTACACCAATGTTGTGTGTTACACCAGTCATTGATGTGATCATTTGGTCTTGAAACTGGTGTTGGACCATCGATTGGTATTTTCTCTAGCAGCTTGCATAGTGGACTCCAAAGCTCTGAGAGTTAGCCTTCAGGGGAAGTGACTTCCAGGTCAGTTCCAGCTCCATTGCTAGAAATTCTGTGTCTGAAATATGTCCTGTTTTCAGCGATAGGGTCTTCCCTTCAAATTCTGGAAGGCAATCAAGGGTTGTTGCAATAGTCTATGTTTTGGGGGGAGTCTCTTGGACTACCTTGACCAACAACTCAAAGGAAAGTTTTTCCTGTCTGGCATTGTTTCTTGTTATGTAGGCTTCAGCTATGCACATGGACTCATGTAGAGATATGTGTATGTATAATTTGTTACTAGGCTGTTGAACTAATATTATTTCCTCTGGTTTTTTATACTAGCTAGGCATTATTTGTGTCTTGTCTCTCTATCACAGACTAACCCTTCCTCCTTGCCTTTTCCATTTGAAGTTTCCCCATTTTCTACAGTTGGTCCCTTAATAATATGAGTCTCCTATGTCCAACCTCTCTTGAGCTCCATTTTGCATATTTCTCCCTTAGTAACATCTGTCTCCTACTCTTCTCTCAGGTTTCTTCTTTCCCATTATCTCTCTGGTTCAAAACCAGAATAATGTGTTTCTCAGTTTTTATACTTGGGTATTCTTAAATATGTTAGTCATTTTTAAAAAGTGTAGCCTGTGAGAATATGTTCTTAAATGCTTCCCTCAATAATAATTTACTTTCTAGTGAAATTAAAGAAGCCAGCTTCATAAAAGTCAACTATAATAATATCAGCTATTAGAATCAATACTAAAATTGATATTGGGACTACATAAAATAGTCCCAATATAAAAACTACATTTAAATATATTAAAAATTCAAAAACATTGTATTCATTCTATATATTAATTTCTAATATAAGACTTACTTGATGTTTAAGGTCCTTGGCATGTGTCATTATTACTTAGAGAATATCATGTAATCCACCTGTGAAAGTGTATTTATTTGTGTATTAATTTATTAAAGAAAACAGAAGTTTCATTATACCTATATAATTATTTCATTGTCTGATTATAAACTTAACACAAGAGAAATTGGTTATGATCAGCAATGAAATTATGCAACTCTGGAGCAGGAAATCACCTTTGATAATCAGAAAATCAAGAAGCAAACTTGGGATTTTACTGCATGTTTAGACTATGTTGCTAAAATTCTTTCTGGGAGAAATGAGCAGTGTCCAATTGCACCCTCCTCTCTAGATCCCTAACAATGACAAAGCGAGGTATAATTTCTCCTAACTACAGTTTGGGAAAACAGAGTTTATTTGGATTTGTTTACAGGGCGATGGGAGAGGAAGGGGTCTCCTGGACTGCAGCCATACAGCAAATTCTACATTTCTCCAGGAACACTGTGAGCTGCTGCCCGCCACCCAATATGGCAAAGGGTCTGGTCTCCCCCCAGCTTCTTCTGCTCACACCTTAGTCCCCCCCACATACATACAACTCAGGTCACTGGTTGGTTGCGTTGCTGGCTCTCCCAGCTCCTCCCTTATGATCAACAGCTTTCAGAAAGGGAGTTCATTCCTGGAATTGAAATTGAGGGATTTTCATTAAGCTATGATGTCTAGAAAAGGCAATGTCTCCCTGTTATAGGATAACTCATTTTAACCTCTTTTTATAATGTATATATTTTAAGGAGCATCTATAGTGGTAGATTTCAATATGACTCCTAAAGGCCTTTAGTGTAACTTATATCACCGCATCCTCTGACATCTGCTCTGCCCTCCCCTTCCTCACCCTTCTTAAACCATTCTAGTCTAATGTTCTCCCTTTCCCCTTCGTAACAGTACATTCCATCACCCCACCCAGGAATCCTCCCCTGCCCACCATTTAAAATTTTTCTTTATGTATTTTCAAATTTAACATGCATATCTGCGATTTCAAAGCTAGCATCCAGCTAGGAGAGAACATGTATCTTCTGTCTTTCTGAATCTGGGCTACCTCATTGATTGTTTCATTTTTTTTTTTGGCAAATGATATGATTTTTACATAAAAGACAGTCAAGACTCTACCAAAACACTATAGAGATGATAAGTACATTCAGTAAAATAGCAGTACATAAAATTAACACACCTAAATTAGTAGCCTTCCTATATACCACAACATACTGAAAAACAAATCAGGGAGATGATCCTGTTCATGATGACCTCATACACCATAAAATATCTTGTAATAAATCTAACAGAGGACGTGAAGGACTTGTACAATAAAAGCTTTAAGACATTAAAGAAATAAATTGGAAGGGCCGGGCATGATAGACCATGCATTTAATCCCAAAGAGGCAAAGTCAGGCAGATCTCTATCAGATCAAGGACAGCATGGTCTACATGGTAAGCTCCTGCTGGAACTACAGGGAGATCTTGTCTCAAAAAGACTAGAAAAATGAAAGAAAAAGAGAAAGAGAGAAATAAAATTAATTGAAGTGGAAAAACCTTTCATGCTGATGGATCAGTAGGATTGATATTATGCAATGACCATCAAAAGCGATCTACAAAGTCAATACAACACCTATTAAAACTCCACAATTCTTTCCAGAAGTTGAAAAAATAATTTCAAATGTCATGTGAAAACACAAAACAAGCTCAGGGTAGCCAATATAATCCTGAACAAGAGAAGAACTGCTGAATGCATTACCATCCTTGATCTCAAACCATAGTACAGAGCTATAGTACTAAAAGCAGGATGGTACTGGCACAAGACAAGCAAACTGATAATAGAATAGAATTGAGGACCCAGACTTACATTCATACATTTACAGCCCACTGATTTTTTGACAAGGGAGTCAAAGCTATAGACTGAAGAAAAAACAGCATCTTCGACTAATGGTGCTGGTCAAGCTGCACTGGTACAAGTAGAATAAAACTAAATCCCTATTTCACACCATGCACAAACTCAACTGGTGCAGACCGGTGCAGCAACTATGAAAATTAGGATGAAGATTCCCCAAGAAACGCAAAATGGATCTACCACATGATCCAGCCATATTGCTCTTGTTCAAAAACTCTAGGGACCCTATTACAGAGATGCCCATTCATCCAAGTTTGTTGCTGTTCTTTTCATAAGAGCCAGGAATTAGAAACAACTAAGATTTTCATTCATTTCCAAATGGATAAAGAAAGTATGTACACGTTCACAATGGATCTTTTTTTCTTCAAATCGTTCCTCCTCCTCCTCCTCCTCCTCCTCCTCCTCCTCCTCCTCCTCCTCCTCCTCCTCCTCCTCCTCCTCCTCCTCCTCCTCCTCCTCCTCCTCCTCCTCCTCCTCCTCTTCTTCTTCTTCTTCTTCTTCTTCTTCTTCTTCTTCTTCTTCTTCTTCTTCGTGTTGGTATATAGTCTTTTGTGGGTGCGTCTACATCTCCAGCATGGCTGTTGTGCTCCGGCCATGCCAGAGAATGGAGGACAATGGAACAGGACCTCAGGTGGCTCAGAGTGCGGCGGGAGGAATTCCCTCCCGGGAGACTACGTCGGTGGGTAGTTCGGTTATTAGAGCCAATGCAGGGGCTTATATAGGGAAGCCTCTCTGACCGTTACAGAAGGCGGGAAAGGTGGGGTGTTGGGGTAAAGGCAGGAAGGTTGTGGAAGTTCAGGAATGAGGAAACGAAACCCAAAAACCTGGTTCTGGTCTGGGGTGGGGGAAAGGAAGATTCATATCACATCAGGCAGAGCAGGTCAGACACCTGCCATCCCTTTAGGGTATCTGCAGTTGCTTGGCTTGCTCAGTAACCAGATCCCCACAGTCTTTGCCCATAATGGTAGGTTTCATAAAAGTATTTTCAATTCACTGTATCATGTACTTTTGGGACAAATCACTGCTATATTCCCTCTTCTTTCTCCAACTATCTCCCTCCTTTCTAACACACAAATTTTAGCAAAGGAAGCCTTTCTGCAGATACAAATATATGATTGCTTTAAAAAGAATATCATGGAGAATTGGTGTACGGATGAAACAACAAAATTTATACCAATAACTGGCTGTCTATCTTGGTCTCAATGTTAGTATATTCCCCCTGTTTCTTTGTCTGTTTTATCCAATCCTAACACAATATATTTATTGTGAATTCTTTCCCAATCACCTGCCAAGTATGTTGAAAAACAGTGACATTTTCCTTGAGAGGTCAGCAGATATCCCTGTTCTCAGATTCATACATACACTGCACCTCCAAACCATCTATATAAGCTTCAAAGGGATATTTAATGAGAAGTTCATCATTCTTTTACTGTGTATCTTAACATATATATTGCTCAAAATTTGTAAATGAAACAAATGGATATTTTATCTGTAGTTTAATTTATAATTCTTGTCATTGGCCTTTGTTGTTGTTGCTGTTTTGGTCCTGGGCTTGGAATTTGGAGACTTGTACATACCAGGCACAAACTGTACCATTAGGCTATATACTCAGCCTTGGGATTCATGTTGTTATCAATGTATTCAAAGACACTTTAATATATTCAACATACTTAATATTCAAACTTGAAGGTATATAAATACAATTATACAGATTTTCAAGGATAAAAATAAATGCGGAATTTAGATCACTTAACTATAAACTCACATATTAATGAAAATCTTTATGACATATACTATTCATATACTTAATTAGTGTATCATTCTTACATTCTGTACCTAAGAATCTAATTATTAGACACTTCTTGGGTAGAGTTTTCAAACTGGTTCAACATTATATAACAGCCATTTATAATGCTATTACATATTGCTCAAAACGAGAATATATGCGACCAAGTAAGTAAAAATATTCTAAACTTCTGAACTACACTAAAAATGTCTGATAGTCTGGAATACTTCCCAGAAAGAATCCATTGAATGCAGGTTACCATGGTGATTAGCAAAAATGTGGAATGAAGTTCATTTTATGATAATTGCTCCATATTTGCAGCTGAAGAGCATCTTTCAGTTTCAGTCTCAGACTTTGATACCATAATAATAGCTCTGGAATCCGAGTTGTATATTTAAACCTATAATACTGGGGAGAGTATATCTAATTCTGTGAAGATTCTTATTTTGTGGTGACCAACATGGTAATTTTTAAGAATATATTCCTATTTATTGGAATACCTTGTATATAGTTAACTGAGATTGATTTCTAAAAAACAGTTTATACTGTCCCTAAATCAATTTATGGACAAAAGAAAAGCATTTTATTATATTTAAGAACACTCTGCCCCCCTTTAATGGAAACACAGAATGTATTTTTGAAGCAGCTGAATGCTCTTGCTTTGTAATTACTTCCTAAGAAGTTCATGGTCTAATGCCAACTTTTGTGAATTAATAATAACTTTTGATAAATTGTGCCAAAATAAAGTTGGTGCCTTGAAAAATCTTTTAACTCCTTGATGCTAGGCAAAATTTAAATGCCCTCTGTAGAAAATTATTGTGATATAAAAATCCTATGTGAATGTGAAATGTGATTATAATATGAAGATTATATAAAATTCCAGATTCTTGATAATGAGATCAGAGGAGCTATGTCAACATTCTTTTATTGTGTATACCATTTTGGTTTTGTGGTATTTTATGAATGTAGAAGATTGTCATTGTTTTTTAAGAACTTTCTATGTGAAAATAACATGAAATATAAAAATTTTGGCAATGTGTCATAGACAAAACTTACTTAATCCTCATAATAAGATTAAGAACAATGTTACTGTTTTCATTTATTTGATAGGTGATGAAATCAAAGCATAGAGAAATGAAGTAATTGAACATCACACAGTATATGACAACACTATAAGTCAACCACAGATAGGCAGTCTCTGGCATCTTCACTTAAACACCTACTGCTACATGACTGATCTGAAAAAGACTCACACTCATTCTAGAGAAACTAAAGGAAGGCTTAACAAAACCCAGTAGTGGCAATGTTCAAAGATTATTAAAAGACAAAAGTAGAATTCAAGTTTATTTTATGACTAAATCTAGGAACACTCTATTACAACTTTTGGTCTTTCACCTGACAGTAAATTAGTATCTTTTATTCCTTACCAATTGGGAAATAAAACAAGTTTACTTTACAGTATTTTGCAGTTATAGCCTTCAGAATGATCTCCCCTACTATTTATCTTAATTATATCTTTTCTCTTCATATATTTCATAGACATTGTCATATATAAAATGCAACACATTCTTATTATTTCTATTCATGTCTCAGTAAATCGGAATTAACAGGTATTTCATTTCCCTTATCTTCTCATTATTCAGAAACCTATGGAATCAGCCTTCAATGGTAAAAGGAATATCCAGTTTGGTTAAAATAATCGTTTCAAACTTAAGGAAAAAAATGGGAAATATATAACCTGGCATAATTCAGAGAACTGGAAAACTAACTTTTCATGTGACAAACAGAAAAGGAAAAAAGGAAGGACTTAAAATATTTAAATTTTCCCTAGAATAGCCAACAATAGTGGGCTTGCAAGTCTGACGTTTGTGTGTATGTGTGGAAGAGACAGAAAGAACATGAAATGAATATTGTGTACATAAAATAAAGAGGAGCTCAAATTGATGGGAAAACTTATAAGTCAAAACAAATGAAAGCAAACAGCCCTCAGCTCCTCCCAATCATGCACAACAGTGTACCATAAAACGATGTTCTTCTGACAGAGAAAGAAAAGAATTTCTAGAAGTTGTGGAGAAAGGAAGGAACCTGTTGGCTTTGACTCTGTTGTAGACTGCTTATACTTTTCCATACATGATCTTCTGTGTGTTTTAAATAAAACACTCTACTCCAATACAATCCAAATATACACTAATTTGATCCATGCTGCAGAACGATAGGAAAATATTTAATTTTTAAAATTTATATTTTATTTTAAATTTATATGTATAAATGTTTTGCTGAGAACTAAACTCAGGTCTTTTGCAAGAGCACCCAGTGCTCTTAACCACTGAGCCATCTCTCCAAAATGTTAAGTCTTTGTTAAATAACTTACTACATTTCTATAAGGTAAGAAAACTCTGTATGTACAATAAAACACTGACTCATAACATTAATAACCGTGACTTAGCCGAGGTCTTTCCAGTACTGTTCATCAGTGTTGTGTGGGCAGTGCAAAGAACTTACTATGTTGAGTTCAGAATCAAGGTCATAGTTAAGTTTCATGATATCACGTGAGCAAGCACTGTCAGAAATAATGGTGATGTTGTATGATTTTTATTGAGAACTATTTTCTCATAGCTGCATATTCTGAAAGCTTCTACTATTGCTAACCACACATTCAATCACGCACCCATATGGGATTATGACCACACTTGAATAAGCTGGACTCCAGAGTACATAAATAGTAGAAATAGTTTGCAAGTATATTTTAGAAGAGAATTTTCATATTGTTGGGATTTTAGATTTACATTGTTACACTTCAGTGACACCAATGGTTTTATGTCATATGTGTGTGTGTGTGTGTGTGTGTGTGTGTGTATGTACTTGTGTGTGTTAAAAGAGCCTCCCTTACAAGGGTCCTGAGGTGGGGAGAATTCATTTAAGCATATCTGTTTACTCTTTCTTTGAGACTGCATTTGCATTATCCATTTTTGCCTAGGCCTTACTTGAGAATGTATTAGAATAAAATATGATGTATATCTTTTGATTGACTAAACAGTATAACATTAAATTTTAGCAGCATGCCCAATAGGAGTTTCAAAGTTTGAAACTCCTTAATCTTCACGGTGGAATAATTGCAAGTAAGAACTCTCTTCAGTGTTTTCATGATAAAAACTCGATCTTTGTGTTTTGTGATTGGTTTTTCCTTAATGAAACAACAGGCTAGCCAGTTCCTATCAATCATTGTCCATGAAGCAGTTTGTAAAGTAGTCTTTAAGATTTCTAAGTTTTAAACCTCCAAATGAATTTTTATTAACAAATACTTTACCACTCAACCATCTTTTAAAAGCAATTAGTTCTTCATGTCAATGCAATCTTTAATGATCATTGTAATCATTTTGAACATTCTTAGCAGCAATGATCAATATGAAGATGTTTTTGTTTTTGTCTTACAAACATATTCTAATACATTCCTTAGAGTATGAGATATGTGAATGTATTTCAGAGAACAAACAATATTACTGCTCATGATATTTTAATATATAAATCCACTACAAGACAGTAAAATACAAATGAACATATTAAGGAATGATTTCCACAGAATAAGTCATTCGATAAACACAGGCTAAGGCAGGGGTGGTAGCTCATTTTGCTAATCCAAACTAGAAAATGACATATTATCTCTAATCAAAAAGTAAAGTCAAGGTAAAATCTATGATGTTATTAAGGATAATCTGACTTTTAAAGTAAAATATGCTCTCTCCTATAGATCATTATATTAATAACATGCTTAGAGGAATTGACAATTTTTCTTTCATAGCCTAAGAGTTATTTTTGATGTAACAATTAAAAGGCACAAAACAGTATGCCAAGCTGTGCATAATGTGAGGCACCCATACTCAAACAAAAGCTACATCATTCGTTGCACCCAATACAACCATCTCACCAAGCTATTGTTCAAATCTGGGGCTCATCAAAATCACTGATGTGCACCTGTCAAAGGCCTTCTGCTACTCATAAGAATAGAAACTCCAAATACCAAATTGAAATATGTCAAATATATTAGTAATTTTGATGTTTTACAAATATTATTTTTTTGAAAAGTCTTAGAAGGTAAAGGCATGTTCCATCAAGCCTGAGGACCTGAGTTCCCTCACTAGATCACACTTGGTAAATGAGAGAACATATTCCTGCAAGTTTACTTCTCAACCCCACACTCACAGTATAGTATGTACAGAACCCCCACCAACAGAAAATCAATCAATCAATCAATCTTTGCAAAGATGTATTTTGAAAATGGGTCCTATCATAGTACAAATAATTTAGCTGGAAGAAAAAACACTTGAGAAACTGAAAACAAACAGCATACATATTAACAGAAAATTAGTATACGTTAAATATAAATTATTCAAATAGGCATTTTAAAATTTACCTCCTTGGTTAAGTACTACTGAGTTCTCTAAATGAACCAGTTCTTAGACCTTGAATATATAGTTATTAAACATTTCACAGTATGTTTTACATTTTGTTCTCATTGTGTGTATTCTCAGAGAGAATTTGAGAATGCCAAACCATATAGTAATCTTATATTTAGGTTTTTATTTCCTAGAACATTGCCTAAAATGTATAATTATTTATAGAACTAATTCATTCTCAGTAACATTCATTAGGCATGAAACACTGGACGTATCTTGTGGGAATGACTTTTCTGGGAATACTTTCTGTTACAAATGGGAATTTTACCTAACCTTGCAACCAAAGTTAACCTTATGCTTTGAGATCATTTAACACTATCTATTCAATCTGTTTTCCTACAGTAAAATCAGCTAAATTAATATAGATATTGTTGAGGGAAACAATGTAAACAACCTTACCAAGCTTTGGGCTCCTCTTATTATAAACATTTGCAAGCCAAACTCAACAAACAACTTTACTCTAAGATTATGTCCTCTATTTCTGCCTTAGGACCCTTCCTTGGCCATTCCATCACCCAGAATAATGTGTGTGTGTGTGTGTGTGTGTGTGTGTGTGTGTGTGTGTTGTGATAAGTTCTGAAACAATGTCATTGAAAACAATGAATTATCTCTGGTTTAGAATGCAAACAACAGGGGGAACTAGATTGATAATGTGTATTAGTTACTTTTCTGTTGCTGTGATAGAAACACTGACCAAGGGAACTTAAAAAGGAAGAGTTTATTTAGCTATAGTTCCAAAGGGGCAAGAATCCTTCATGACGGGGAGGCATGGCAGAAATTGTGGCTAGAGTAGACGCAACAGCTATGCATTCACATATTCAACAGGCACAGGAAGCAGCAAAGGACTGGAGATTAGGCAAGGCTTAAGAACTCTCTAAACCCTCTCCTGGTGTGCTTCCTCCCACATGGCCACACCTTCTAAGACCTCCAGAAACAGTGCTACCAATGGGACAATTTGTCACAATACTTAGAGCATATGGGGGACATTCTCCTTCAATCCACTACAACATGTTTGTAGCTTACATACTATTCTGGGTAATCAGGAGTCAGAAAAAGTAATTAATTCTTTATTAGGGTATAAAGGAAGTGAAAAAGCAATCATTTAAATCAGCATCAGTATCATGGTATTTCTGAGGGAAGTGAACCCTAGGTATGGTTTTTGAATATCCAGAAGTTAAATTACACAAAAATGGTACTTTTAATCACTGTAATGTTTAAATAAAGTTTGAACAAAATTTAAATACTCTTAAATAAGCTTTTGTTACATAAATATTTTGTTTTTAAATTATTCATTATAATTTTTAGCAAGAGTAGATCAACATTCTCATTGGTTTAAGGTAAAGTTTGACTTAAATTTGACTTTAGAAAACTTTAAATAATATATACCATTTTAAGTCTCATCCTTTATGTATCTAAAATAACTTACTCAAGATTTTATAACTTATAAAATTTTTCTAGTTTTCCATTCCAGTATATCTTTCTTTACTAAAAGTACTTTCATATTTATAACCTTCTATATTTCCTACCAATTACTGGCTATCTTTCTGAATATCATGAGATATAATACCAGCATAATAAATAAATTCGCCCTCTGTAATTTTCTTGCTGCTTGAGTTACTAAGCAATACCTATTCCCTCTTTATGAATTTCCAGTGACAAACTAATGTTTGATTTAACCAAAGTTTACCCTGGAGAATAAATAACTTTGTTAGGCTTACTTACTGCACCTGGGTGAGGAACTATAAAAGGAATAATAAACTCATTATGCAAATTAAGTTTTAGTAAGAAATTTTGCAGTAGCTGATAATAAACATAATATGAATTTAACCAGTGTGAGTTCAATAATATCTAGGTAAACAAACATTTCTTTCATAGTCCAATTTAATTTATCTAAAATTAAGTCAAAACATTTTGTTAGAAGTCTCCATAAATCAGTGGAAATCTTTTAAATTTCTCCTATTGAATATAATTTTATATCTTTAATTGTAGATAAATCTCATCTTGTATTACTCTCATTAGTGATAAGTAAAATCCTTCATTGTCCTAGGCCTAGGAAGGGATATGACCTGTTCCTTTTATTTTTTAGGATGTGGTAAGCCTATTGTTGAACATGACTTCTGCTTCTCTTATAGCTAAGGAGACTAAAACTTTAATGGGAGGCTTTTATACAGAGCACATTGCTCATGGTATAACAGAGCATCCAGTTAGCTGCTTTTACTATAGACAACTTTACATCACAATATAAATAATAGTAACCTCTGTTGGAAATGTTTTATTACTAAGCTGTTCTCAAGGACATGGTGACTTTATTCCTGGGCTGTTTTATTGTCTTCTACCCTGTCACAGTGTCAGGGACTAGTGTGATTCAGGAAAAGGGATATGAAATATAGTTTGAGATATTCATTCTTGAACCTGAAGTGGGAGGGCAAATTCCTATCTTCAGAGTCAGTTTTTCTGTAAGCTCAAATAGCATATGACAATTTACCAATGTGATTTTATGAAAGGCATATGTTTCTCTGTAAAATTGAACCCGGTGGTTTATACTGGACAGGAGACTGACTGTTGGGTCCAGGGACAACTGGCTGGATCCAAAAAACCTCCTCTTTTCATAACCTGTAGAGACTGGTCATCTGCTGCCTAGTTCCTGCATCAGGAATAAGATTAACAAGAGTCAGAACACTTGATTTTGAAAGGTTACCTTTTGATGTCTCTAAACTTTATAAGATCATGATTATGTGGCAGTTGTCACTCATAATCAAGAAGAATCAAACCTATAGAACTATCTACCTTTATCAGTGTCTAACTTGTGATTCATCCTATCTATATAGTTGGGGTGGCCTGATGCTTGAAAGCTTATAACCACATTGGGCATCACCAGTTTAGGGGTCTTAGTTGGTTACCATCTAGGGGTCAAGTTCATTTTTTTCAGCTAATTAAATAATTAAATTAGATGTTAGAGAATCACACAGAAAAATTAAGCTCTCTAAAGTGAAGAGGGGAATTTTTAAAAAAATCAAAACTCTCAGGAGGGCTTTCACTTTTTAAACATTCTTGCTTCTATGGGGCAGGTTTCCCTCTCTTAATTTTGGATTGGTTAGCATAAAAAAAGAAAAGATGGTTGATAAGCTTATTGTTTCAAATAATGAGATGTCCAGGTCTGGCCTCATTCTCATCTGAAAAGAGAACTCTGTGGGCTGCGGCTGTGGGAGTGTTTGTCTCAGGCCCAAAAAGGCAGAAGTGAGCCATCTTTATTATTCCTCAGGGTCCCTGTTTATTATAAGTTTAGCCCCTCACGTATTCAGCTAGCATTTGTATGTAAATGGAGGCAGACAATCTGGAAAACATAATAAACACTCTCCATTCTAACAAGAGATCAAGTTATAGAATAACACTAAGATTGGCATTTTACATGAGAGATCACATTATATCCTCCAAATTAACTTTAGATCATGCTTGAGTGAAAAAACCATCAGGCATTTTTTTTTTCTTTGAGGTCTGGGTCAAAGAACAGAGGATGGGATGTTTTGTTAGCCCCCTGTAAGAACAAGGAACACACAGTGAAACCTGTGCCAAGCTTTCCTTGTCTGGTGGGTCAGGGTGTACTCATCTTCTCCTGAGCAACCAGAAGGAAAGAAGCCTTGTCAGACTCTGTTTTTCTCATTGATGAGACCCAAGTTTCCTGGATCTTATGCTTCTTTATTAGAGCCATAAAATGGAACCTATTCTGATTTATTTACTCTTATCAATGTGATTCTTAAATGCCCTGTAACCTTTATGAATTTTTGATATTTTCCTTGGATGATTTTAACCTGTTTTGGATTCATCATATAAAAAACCTCTGGAGTAAAGATTTGCTCTTATGAATCAGGGTAATCGGCCAATTTCTAACGATGATATAAATTATATTGTATCTTGACTCCCCTGTGGGTTGTGTCTTCAGTACTCCCTTAAATGTTTTCTTTTACTCTTTCTGAAAACAACTTGTTTCCCCTTGTTGTTGCTGCTTCTTGCCATGGGTGAGGTAGCCAGATGGAAGGCAAGAACATTAGGAAGAAGAGGTGCATGAGAATCAGTAACAGGAGGTTTTTTTTATTTAAGTTCTCCTTCTTTCTCTATATCTAGTATAATTTGGATATAAAGAATTAAACGGTTCAACTAGACTATTTCTAAGCATTCACTTAATCAGTCACCAATTTTTTCCCCAAAGATTCTCCATCAAGTTTCCCATGGTTTTGATACCAATGGAAAATATTTCTCAATAATATTTAAAAGTTCATCAATTTATTTCAATTATGCATTATCTAAAATCCACTTAGCTAAAATCATTTATTGATGTACAAGATTCAGGAGACAAAAAATTTTCCACAGCTAAATGAAAAAGATGAGGGTGAAAGTGAAAAAAAAAAAAAGGGCAGCTGGGGATTAGTAGAGAAGACGCTGACAGCAGCAAGTGAATGAAGAACTAGTAAACGGACTTGCACTATCGAGAAAAGCTTTGTGCTCCTGTCACATGACATGACTTATGTGTGACTTGGGACATCCTATAGTTCCCTTCATCCTCGGGTTTCTCCAGATATCACTATGTGATTTTAACATAAAGAGTCTCTTGCTCAAATGGGGCAGGACAATGTGTTGGGTGCTACACTGAGGCAGGACCAGCAAATACAGCCTGACTCTTGGAGTCAATTAAAGCAATAGTAAGCTTGATATGTTCTCAGACATTGTCTGCAATTTCTCTTGAACCTGTTCTTCCAACTAAATGGGTGTACACTCTGTCTTTGTTTAAATAATAGATCCAGATTGATAAGGGAAGAATGGGCTTTTTCTGGCTGTGACTGACCCAGAGCAGCATACAAAACCACTAACAGACATTATCAGTCTAATTCCACCTGTTGTATGCAACATGATCTGGGGATAATTCATTGCATTCAATGTCACTTCTTTCAGAGCTTGTATTTTCAACACATGCACACACACACACACACACACACACACACACACACACACCACATTATTCTGTGTCAAGGGCAAGGCAGGATCATGAAGGGGTAAATAGAGAACTAGTTTAGCTGGTTAAGAGTTGATCACAAGAAGAACCCAAGGTCTAGTTAGATTGTTTACATTGTTTTCCTAAAGGTTACCTAGATTTATATAAGCTGGTTTCAAAATAGGAAGGTAGCTGAATAGCATTAAATGATCTAAAAACATAGGATTAACTTTGGCTATAGGGTCAGGTTAACATTCTTACTTGTAACAGAATGCATTCCCAGAAAGTCATTCTCACTGTTTCTTCTTATGCATTTTATTACAAAAGAGATATGCCTATCAGGGTTGTCACTGATGGTGGGCTGGTTAGGAAAGTATGCTGGAGGATTAGCATGAATCAGCATTATTTTATCTTGGGTAATTCTCCAAGAAAGATGATATAGGCAGGACAGGACTGTGAGAAAGCACATGAATAAGATAGCTATTCCTACAAACAAGATGGCTTTTCACACAGCTGAGTTTCAGAAAAGGGACACTCATTTTTTGCCTAATGCTTATCTTCTGGTGTCAGCTCATGGTACATCTTTACCAATTTTTTTGGTACCCAGAAAGGGTCATAGTAGAAATGACAAATTTGGAGCCTCAGCACCAATTAATGAGAGGAATTTTATATTAAGGGAGTTTATATAAACCCATGTGTTCTAATAAAATTTTTCTGTTTCTTACAATGATTTTCTATAGATCTTAAAAGGTGAAACTAAGTGGAACAATTTAAAGTTTGTTTCTTTAGCAAGTTGTCCCTGAGCAGCAACTCCCTTAAAACCCAGCTTTTTCCCATTTGCAGCAAGCGTCAGCTCTCACTTGTGGATTCGAGGCTTGAATACTCAGTACATTACAGAAGTCATCACACATCTTGGACATCATCACCCAGGTGCAGAGAGTGGACACAGTTCAAGATTCCTTTGAGAAGATACTTCAGTTTGCCTTAGTTTTTGAGTTTATCTACAGGTGAAAGATGTGTATATTTACACTTTCAGAAAAGACACAGACTTTAGCATACCTTGACATTTACTGTGGATTCATAAATTATGTTTCTTCTTATGACATGATAGCTACACTTTCTTCCTTCTAGAGATGTGCGTCTGTTAGTTGGGATAACTGGAAACACTTTGTTTCTCCCTTTCCCATAATCAAACTCCTTCATAGCTAGCTGCAGGTTACTATAAAAGAGTGATAGTTCCTATCTACCAAAGCCTGTGCATCAGACACACCCTCTATTACTGAGCCTTTGACACAAGGGTTTGCATACTCAGGAAATCATTAACAGGATTTATTGGTACCTCCCGGTTTTGTTTTGTTTGTTTGGTCTTTTTGAGACAGGTCTCCCTATAGCCCCATCAGGTCTGGAACTCAGCTGTGATGTAGATGAGCCTGACCTTGATCTCACAGAGATCTGCCTCTACCTCTCTAGTGCTGGGATTAAAGGAATTTTTATTTATCATTCTTTCATCAGATTACTTTCTTTGTACGTAGAAGGAATCTAGAAATCCAGGAGAGATTGTTTTTCCTCAAAAAGAACATGGATTATGTGTTTCATATGGTGTTTCCTATGTTTTTGCTATGCTTGATATTTTCAAATACTTTATTAAGAGCAAGGAACTTAAAAATAAAGACCCTGGCTTCTCTGTATCTCCACCTACTACATTATTTTCTGCTCACAATATCAGGAGGTGTATTCTTATACTAACTTAATGCTTTCGATCATTTTCTTTTTAATAAGAAATTAATAAGGTATGTGCCCTTTCTCTTACATGTGTCAAAGTATTTTCTCTAGCATCAGTATTGTAACAGGCACATAATTCTGAGATAATTCTTGTGAAGCAAGTGCCTTCATTCTAGACACCAGAATGTAGAAGCTTCATTTACCAACTATTCAGAAATCATGCTGAGTTGGCACTTGCTTGGCAGCACAGCTTCAGTTGCACTATTGTAGAACCACTTATCCAATTTAGACAGTGCTGTAGTCTAATCCAACATGATAGTTAAACAATATAGAAGCTTTTCAGAAAGGGAAAATATGAAGATCTCTATTTGTGTCTAACTAAATTAAACTAAATACCGATATAATGCTACATAAATAGGAATGGTTTCGCTGTTTCTCTAGTCAACCGGGATGAGACTCAGCATGATCTGTTGTTTCTTTCTTTGAACTATTCAACTCATGTTGCTGGCAATGAAGTTGTGACTAACAAGAACATTCTTGTCTTTTTAAGATTATTTTGTTTTGTTCCATCAAATATTGAAACATGTTCCTTCTACTTTTGATTACTTTCAGGAATATGTTCTAAATAAGGATTGTGTGAAGGCACTTTTAAATTTGGTAGTTCAAAATCAATACAGGACCAACTTCATAATTTTTAAGATAATAGACACATGTTCTGGGATTTCTTTCTCATACTACAATAAAACTTTAAATGGCTTTCTGTCAATTATAGTTTGCCTTAACTTCTTTGTGAACTTCAGGGTCAAAAAATTATATATACATATAATATATATATATATATATATATATATATGTCTTAGAATGTCCAAGATTCTGATGAGAAATGTATTTGATTATTAGCAAGGGGTGGAGAGGACAGTCAATATCCAAATGAATTATGTTTTAGATATTAAAGATAAACACTATTGAGATTTATAATATTTAAAGAATGATGACCACAAATATACTTATTCAATATACAAAAATATAAGTGCTTACTATGTGAAAGGCCCTCATATAAATTTGGGAGAAGTACAGTAAAGAAAACATTAAAATAATTCTTGCTCTGTGATATTAATGCTCTTACTAAGAAAAGACATAATAGAAGACTAAATAAGTAACATTCATTCCTAGTTTACAGAGAAAAAAATGAGAAAGAAATAATTTTTAAACAAATTTTTCAGAATACTATAGATGTCAGTTCTTCAAGCATTTTGGGGTTGTTGTTTTATTTTGTTTTGTTTGTTTTTCTCGTAACAGGGTCTTACAAGTAACCCTGGCTATCCTGGAACTCTTTATGAGTTCTAGGCTGGTCTAGAACTCACAGAGATCTGCCTTCTTGTGCCTCCATAGGTATTTACATAAGCTCTGACCACTCCCTTATGATTCCTAAAGAGATCATCCTTGTTTATCAGAGTTTACCTATTAACTAGCTTTGGGTCTTGCTGAGGTAATATACATCGGTGATCCTAGCACTTGAGAGGCAACAAGAGGATTCATGAAAGTTTAAGGCTAGCCTGGATTAGAGAGTAAAGCTTTGTCTCAAAAATACATAAACACTTTCTCCCACCTCACATCTTGTTCTCCTTCTAGTCTTGGGCACAAGTGCACTATTACTTTTAGCACGACAAATCACTGGACTTCTCTCTTAATTCAGACCCGCCCACTGTGTCCTTGTCCCCTGTACTAGGACAAGATCAATTTTTCAGTCTAGTTTGTTTGAACCTTCACAGGCTATCCCCACCTCCAAGTTCCTTGTGCATTCCTGAGATCAGCTTTCTACTTTGGCGGTCCCCACCCCCAACTTGCACTGGACTCCCTAGACCAGTCTTTTCCCGATAAATCTGATCCTGCACACTGTGTCTCCACTTCTGCACCACGTCAGCGTCTCCAGACTTCCCCATGCCACGTCCTGCTCTCCTTCTAGTCTCGGACAAGGCACACTTTTACTCTTAACGCCCACCCTGGCCCCTCTCCATCTACCTCCTTACCTCTCTCCTTGTATGTGAACTCTCCAAATCACCTGTGCCCTTCCCCTACATTGGTGCCATCTGCAGTCGCGCCCACTGCTGCAGGGCAAGGCTCCTCTGCCCTTTAGTAAGGATCAAGACCTTTGCAATCTGCCTGAGAAAATTTGAATTCAACATTTGCCCATGAATCTTCCCAAATTGTGCAGTGCCTGCTGGCTAGAGGGGCTCAGACGTTTAAGACGAAGCTGAGAGCATCTGACCTCCCCTGATCTGTGCCTCAGAGCAGCTGGACAAGGGACGCATGGTTCCTCCAATATAAAATCAAAAGAGAGAATGTGACCAATCAGTATTTCATACCCAATAAGAAAACAACCAAGTCACATCAAGCATACAAACAATATCAGACTTTAGTTCAACAAAAGAAGGCTTGAGTCTTACATCAGTATCACAAACAACAAAAGACATTTATGTGACAAGATCACAATGAAATAGATAATAATATAAAAATCCCCAATAATATGTCCTCACCAAACAACACCAGTCCTCTAGAAGAGTTCTACAATGAGAAACCCACAGAGAAAACCCAGGACACAGAGTTTAATGTGATTAAAGAATTCAATGAATTTAAAGAATACGCCAAAGAGATAGAAACAGTGAAGAAAACTCAGGCTAAAATGAGGAAGGAGGTGAAGACACAATAAGCTGATTTGAAATGACAGGAGAAAGCCTCGTAAATGGAATGAATGAAATGGAAAACAGAATACGAAGACTGTACAATAAACTTGAAGAACTGGACCACTCAAGCAAAGAGTATGAAAAAATTTTAAATCACAGGAATGGAATATCCAGGAAATGTGGGACACCATGAAAAGACCAAATTTACCCATCATAGACATAGTGAAAGGAGAAGAATCTCAGGATAATGGTATTGACCAGATCTTCAACAGGATTGTAGAAGAAAATTTCCCCAAGTTAAGGAAAGACTTGACCATACAAATATAAGAAGCACATAACATAGAACAGCAAATAGGACCAGAAAAGAAACTCCCCACAGCACACCATAGCAAAAACACTAAGCATACACAACAAAGAGAATACCGAAAACTGCAAAAGAAAAACATGTCACATATAAAGGAAAACCCATCAGAATTATAGCTGAATCTTCACTGTAGACTATGAAAGCTAGAAGAGCCTGGACCAGAGTATTGCCATTTCTAAATGACAATAGATGCCAACCCAGAATGCTTTACTCAACAAAATGTCTATTATAATTGAAGGGGCAAGGAAAATCTTCCATGAGATTAATAAGCTGAAAGAATTCATGTCCAGAAAACCAGCCCAACAAAGAATGCTTGAAGCAATACAAGGAGCTGAAGAAAGGAAAAACTATATCCAAGGGGAAACAGAAAGAGAGGAAATGAAGGTATAACTGTGGAACCACAAAGTTAGACTAAGAATGACAAAATCACATGATCATCTCAATAGATTCAGAAAAGGCATTTGATAAAATTTAACACGAATTCATGATAAAAGTCCTAGAGAGAACATACTGCAATAAAATTAAACTGTTTACAAAACCCCACAGCCAACATCATTCTAAATGGAGAAAACTGAAATCATTCCCATTAAAGTCAGGAACCACACAATTTCCACTCCTTTTTAATATAGTTCTTGAACTCTTGCTAGAGCAATAAGACAAGAGAAGGAAGTTAAAGGAGGACTCAATGGAAGAGGCCAAATCATCCCTTTTTGCAAATGAAATGATATTATACCTAAGAGATATCAAGAATTCCACCAGAAAACTCTAGAAATGATTAACACTTTCAGAAATGTGTCAGGTTGCAAAATTAATCTACAAAAATTAGCAGCCTTTATATATATATATATATATATATATATATATATATATATATATATAAAATGTGTGTGTATGTGTGTGTGTATAGAGAGATAGATATTTACATATATATATGAATAATGAGCAATTTGAGAAAAAAAATTAAAAATACAAAATCCCACAGTAACAAACAAGAATCAGAATAAAACCATAGAGAAAAGCAGAACAGAAAGAAAAAGAAAAAATCAAACTATTTAAAGTAAATAAGTAAACGAATAGTTTTAAGCAGGACTCGGGGCATTAAACAATGCATTTTTTTTAATCAGAAAAATGTTATTAAAATAATTGTGGGGATTTGGGGTAATTTATAAACAGTTTCATTCTGATATATGGTGGATATAATTTGCAAGTATTCAACTACCGCATTCCATCAAAACCAATAATTTTCTATGAACTGCAAGCTCAGTCGTGCAGATTTATTTTGTTGTCTTGTTACATTTGGAAGTAACAGCACTGAGGGTATAAAGAAAAACTGTTTTGAACTGGAAAGTTTAATGAAAGGAGAAATTTGTAAACTGAGGGGGTAATAAAAATGAGATTTAAAAAATGAGTCAGAAATATCAGGGTCATGGAAAAATATACCAGTTATAGAGTTTTGTAATTATGTCTTTTGAGAAAAAGAGAAAAAAAAACAGATTTAGAAAATAATGAATTTTTAATTTAATTTAATTTTCATCTTTAGAACAAAGAAAGTTTGGTTTAAGTATTTGTCTGATCTCTGTACTTTATGGCATTGTGTTATAGTGAAATTGATACATGGTCAAGTTTAAGTATAGACAGCAAGTAAATGACAGAGAAAAAACTCAAAGTGGATCTGGAGTTTAAATTTTTAAGCCACATAGCCTGAACTCTTATAACACTCTGGAATAAGAAGGAAGAAATAGTTTCAAGTCTAAAGAGTCAGAGAAAAAAATGTATAATTTCAAGATAGAACAATAAGAAATATATCACTTAGTTACAATGGAAAATAATTCAATTTTATGAAAACTTTAAGTACCATGCTTACAATTTTATTTATATATTCATATTGTTTTATTTAGCTTTCTAATTTTGTCATGTGACAAAAATGTACCAGTTCCTAGAACTGATGGTTAGAAATATTAATACATGAATCATAATCAGAGGAATGTATCCCAAACCCTTGAAAAGTTTAGAGAGATACCTGGTAGGTGATAGATGGATAGATGATGGTGATAGATAAATGATAGATAGATAGATAGATAGATAGATGATAGAATTCATTGATTACCCAAGACTGTTAGGTTTGTGTCATAGGTTCATTTCTATAGCCATAATAAATTATCCTTATCAAAAACAACTTAGGAAGAAAGCATTTATTTCAGCTAATAATACCAGGTTACAAGAGCTTGAGACAGCTGGTCACATCAAATCAACAGTAAAGAGCAGTGAAAAAATTAATTATTGCTCGCTTCCTTCATGTGCTCAGCTAGATTTCTGCACTTTACATAGTTTAGGAGCCCCTGCCTAGGGAATGGCTGTATCCACAGTGGGCTGGTCTTCTCTCATCAAGGAACTTAAGACAATCCCTCAAGGAATACTGAGTTAAATGAGAAATTTCCCCACAGACACATATTTGTATACGTGGTTTCAGTTGGTGACACTATCTGTAGAGGTTTAGGAGGTTTGATTCTGTTGGAGGAAGCCCATCTAGGAGGTGGACTGGGAATTCACAGCCTTGCCTCACTTCCCATTTACCTTCTCTACTTCCCGCATACACTTAAAAATGGGACTGTTCAGCTTTGTGCTCCAACCGAATTCTGCCCTGCCTCAATGCCATCGTAGGCTCTTAGCCCTCTGGGACAATAAGTCAGACAAACTCTTCTATAAGTTGCCTTGGTTAAGGTGTTCCATCTGTGAAGTATATGACCATATTGCTTTTTGGAGAAGTGTGGAAGACTCTGGAACTTTGGACTAGAAAAACAGTTGAATGGTATAAGCAACGCTTACTAGACTGTTCTAGTGGAGGCTAGGCTCAAAATGTTTCAGAAGGAAAGGGAAACAAGGACTTGAACACCAATGGGGAAGACATCTTGTTTGTGATGCTTTGAGGCCTTCTGCAGAGGCCTAATAATTTACCTGATGTTGAATTAAGAAGTAAAGGACTGATTTCTTTGTCGGAAGAAATTTCAAGACAACCTAAAACTGAATCTGGGATTTGAATATTATTGATAAAATTTATGTAGGTATACAATGTAAAAGAGTAAGTGGGAGCAGAATTAAAAGTGAATGCAGTTTGGAGAGAGAGAAGAGCACACCAAAAAGTTTCGTGTTACAACCAAGGTGTGTCCTAAAAGAGGGGCTGTAATTGGTGAGAACATTTGCACTGTGGAAAGAGTACCTTCAGGACAAGACCTCGCTGAGCTAAGCTTCCAGCTTATGAAAGAGAGCTAAAGGAGTTTTCTGTTCCTAGAAAACTACAACATACAAAATCCTTTGAAGAAGGCAGGGTCTATCTACACGCAAGGGTAAAGGGTTCATAAATTCTTCCCCTGTGGCTTCAGAGAGCTGCTGAGGCCAGCAAGCCTGTAGCAGGGATACGCCTGAAATCAAATGCCTTGAAAGACCAAGAAGCCTTGAGAGACCATTGAGTCAAGCTGGGAGATTGTAAGTGGGAACCCCAAGATGTTGGAGATGCCAAAGTCAGGTGTTATATATGTCAAAGAAAGCGGCATAGGGAGAGTGGAACCAGCCAATAGAGAAATGTATGTTGCAAAGCTGGAGAAGCTGAGCCATCGAGCCCTTTGAAGATAAAGTCTCAGACACTAGACTTGGAGCAATAGGATTTAGTGTTTTGCTTGCTTGGCTGTAGATTTGTTTTGTTTCTATATTTCTTTACTATACATTTTGAAATGTGAAAGTATATTCTATGTCGTTGCATATTGAAGTATGCAATTTTATTTTCTGTTTTGCAGGCTGTTACAGTTGAGAGTGCCTTGAATCTCCAAAGAGACATTGAATAGTGTTGAGACTATGAGGACTTTCAAAGTTGGACTAAACGCAGCATTTTGCATTATGATATGGTCCTTGGCACATGGAGGTCAGAGAGTGGAATGTGGTGATTTGAATGACAAATGTTCCCTCTAGGCTCACCCATTTGAATGCTTGGCCCCAGCTGGTGGCAGTTTGCAGAGGTTTAGGAAGTATGCTGTTGCTGGAGGAAGCACACCACTGGGGATGGGCTTTGAGATTTCATAGCCTTGTTCCACTCTCAGCCTGCTCTCTCTCTGCTTCCTGCATGTGCTCAGAGATATGAGCCCTCAGCAATCTGTCTAGCTATGTTCTACCACCATGCCTCTCTCCATGATGCACTTGTAGTCTTCCTGAACCATAACCCAGATAAACTCTTCCTCCTGTAATTTGCCTTGTTCATGGTGTTATATCACAGCAAAGAAAAGTAACTAATATATATGCTCACGGGCCAACCCCACATAAGCAATCCCTCACTGAAACTCTGTTCTCTGCTGTTTCAGTTTTATTTCTGTGCTTTGACTAATATCCTGATCAAAAAGCAACATAAGAGAAAGAATAAGTGGGTTTATTTCACTTAAAATTTCAAGTTATATTCCATAATTTTGGGGAAGTCAAGGCAGGAACTCAAGCAGCTAGATTATGTCTAGAATCAAGAACAGAGAGAAATGAATGAACCCATAATGCCTATTTGCTTATTTGATGCTTATGCTTAGCAGTCTAGCAATCTATACTTTATGAAATGGTACTGCTCACATTCAGGGTCTGTCTTCCTACCTTATTAAAAATCAAGGCAATCACCCACAGACATGTTCACAGGCCAATTTGAACTAGGCAATCCCTCATTCAGGCTCTCTTCCAGGTTTTCCTAAATTGTAGCAAGTTGGCAGTTAAAACTAAGCAGAACTCCAGGTGATTCAAGTTATGTCAGGTCGACAATAATGCAAAACATCACAGTCTAGGAAGGGAAAATGAACATGAATATAATATGTAGTCAGAGACCAATAATTAGGGCCCAAATGAGAGTCAGAAAAGTTTCACTGACACTTGGCCACTAAACAGTTATTAAAGAGTGACAAGTGCTTACCAGATAGGCAAGAAAGCAAGTTATTTCAGTGCAGAGGGAGGGGAATATACCAAGAGACATGCATTCATTTGTACAATAATTATCTATAAAGACACTGGAGTGTGTAAATCATTCTGGGGAAACTGAAAACACAACACTGGGCACACCATAAACATAATTCAGATATTTGAATTGATAAATGGACAATAATTTGTTCAGTGGTATAGAGAAAAACTGGGATGTATACACAACTCTCTCAGAAGACTTCTGTAGAAGATCTCAGAAATGCCTAGTACTTCTACTTTTGAGTTCAGAGAATCAAAGGAGCGGGTAATAATGCCAATGGGGCTTCCTTTGTAACCTGTGTAGAGTAAATCAATGTGGTTTCTTTGCCAGGGTTCAATAAACTAGTGACAAATAACTTCAGAGATGCTGAAATGAACCTTCATGGCACACTTGTGAACATGATGCTGTTTTTTGAAGGCTGTGTGGATTTCAAGTGGCCTTTGCTAGCGCCACACCTCATATATGAAAGGAACAAGCATGGTAGCGAGACAAGAGCAGTCTGCTAAAATAAACGAGCCTTGATGAGGCTGAACCCAGCAATTCAAAGAAATGATAATAGAGACACTGGTAGAGAAACAAGAGAAAAACATTTAGCAAAGTCATAGTTGTGATGAATGGACATATTTAGGACTCTGAAACATGAAGAAGACAGTAACCATGGTTTTCTCAGAAGCATTATTATACAGTGGGTCATTCTTTCCTCTTGGAATGTTCTAATTTAGGGCTTTATGTTAACTACACACTTGATTGGATTGATAAAATATGTTATAAAATGCATTATAGCATGCACTCCGATACCGATTTAAAATGAAATTTTCCTATAAATTCTTTACAATGCTTATAATGGCATAGAACTGTTAAGCTATGTAAAGAATCAAAAAGTACAGAACATTTATTCCTCAAACCTTTATTTAACATTAAAGGTATAACAAACACTCTGCTAATTTTATTATTATTGTTATAATAGTTATTATTGCATATATATTCGAGATATATGTATGTGCATTCACATGTGTGTGGGCACACATTTGTGGGTAGATAATTATAAGTGTGTCCATATGACTACAGAGGAATGAAATTAATTTCATGTGTTTTCCTCAATCGCTCTCCACTTTACTTATTGAGGCACAGTTCTTCACTTAACCTAGAGCTTGGGAATTCCAGCTGGTCTCGTTAGACAGCTTACTCAGGTATCCCTGAATCTGGCCCCTGAATACAGGAATAAAAGTAAACCCTATATCTGTCCAGCTTTTGGATGATTTCGGGTATCCAAATTCTTATCATAGTTTCTATCATAGAAACAGGAAAGCAAACTAGACCTACACAAAAGAAGACTGGTAACTGCTTGTAACTCTAGTGCTGGGAGGTGGAGACAGATGGAGCTTTAGTGCTCACTTAACATCCAGCCTGTCCTACGTGTCCAATTAGAGACCTTGCCTCCAAAACAAGGTAGAAGCTGAGGAGATTGATTAGCAATAAAATATTTCTGCTCAAACATGAGTGTCTGGATTTTAATTCCAGAACCCACATATGTACCTGTAACCCCAGTACCAGAGGGTGGGAGTGCGAAGAGAGACAGGAGGACTTCTAGGACTTACTGCCCCCCCACAGCCTAAGTCAGGGTTCAGTAAAAGACCCTGTCTCATGAGAATAAGGCAGAGATTGAAAGGGCAGAATGTGTGAGTACTCCACATTCACACATATACACATATACACATACATTCTCGGGGGGGAGGGGGGAGGAAGGAGGAGGAGGAAGAGGAGGAAAAATATGGAAGAAGAAGAAAAAGAAGAAGAACAGGAGGAGGAGGAGAAGGAGGAGAAGGAGGAGAAGGAGGAGGGGGAGGAGGGGGAGGAGGGGGGAGGAGGAGGAAGAGGAGGAGGAGGAGGAAGCTGCAAGTACATAAGATGTAGTCAAATGTAAAAGGAAGGAAAACAGGAAGAATAGGACATGATGTCAACCAATAGTTTATGGAATTACAGACTTGTCCACATTTTCAGATGAAGCTGATCATTAAATAAAATTAAATCTAAAGAGGATTTAGCAATATGAATATTACTAAGTGCATTTGTGTTTGGTTTCCCATGATGTAACGGATATGAAGTTTAAAGATGAGGAAATGAGACTACAGGTAAAACCGAAATAGAGACTGTGTTGATCGAAGGACAGAAAAAAATGTGTGAGAGCCAGAGGGAGAGCAAGGAAAAGAGAGAAGGAGGAGACTGATAGAAAACCGTGCTCAAGAGACATAAGTTATAAAGAAAAGAATGAATTTAGTTGTGGTGTCCCTCAGTGTCCAGCAGAACTACACTGGACAGAGGCAAAAGCAAACTGTGCACGCTAATGCTTTATCAGAACACTTTTATCATAATTTAATAATATGCTAGACCTACTAATTTAATAATAATTTAATAATAAAATATTCCTAATTATGCAGATCTCCATGTGCCTAGCCACATCCCATCTGCAAATGTTCTAAATCCCTTCTACATAGAAATTTGTGAACCACAGTTTGGTTAGAAGACTATTGTTACACAATAAGGTAAAGTTGTGAAGCAACCAAGTTTATCTTTATTCAGAATTTTAGCGTTTTGTATATCATGCATTGTTTTGTACACTTAGGGATATTTCACAAAGTACTAAAGAGACTACACAGCTGTTCAGAGCACTTGTTTCTATTTCAGAGGACCTCAGTTCAAGTTCCTAGCATCCGAGTCAGAAGGCTCACAACTGTCTTGAATTCCAACTCCAGGCATCTGATAGCCTCTTTTGGTCTTAGGGGGGCACCCACACACATGGAACATACACACACACATGCACACAAATTCACATAATTAAAAAAAAAAATTTTGAAAGTGTATTCCAAGGGCTGGTGAGATGGTTCTATAGACAGAGGTGCTTATTCCAGAATCCTTTAAGGTAAGAGCCAACTCTAGAGAATTTCTCTCTCACGTGACACATATACACGTGAATTGCACACATATACACACAGACAAATAAATTAATTAAATAAAAATTTAAAATGTTTCACTAAAATGGGACTTACAGTGCTCATTACTCTGAGCACCATGTCATACTTAGTGCAGTTCAATGACATTCCTTACTAGAAACCAAGGACAGCTGGTTGATAGTTGTGATGAATAGAATGTATAATAATATGAGAATTATTTGTGATAATTTAGGAAATATTCAGAGAGTTCTGATGAAAGAGCTGTAAACTGTGCAGCTAATAAGACAGTGTATATTAAGGGAATATTCACTCGTTAATCCTAGCAGAAAGCATATTCACTAAACACCAACTTGAATTTGAAACTCTTGATGCTGCTTATGCAACACAACTCTTTTCTAAGCAGTCCTGTGGTCTAATTGGATATATTTTGTTTCAATAGTTGTTAGATAAGAACTCATGCTTCCGTTTGTTGAGATGTAGCACAGTCTTAAGTGAGAAAGAAGGCTGACTTTTCCTATAAATTAATTAACACTTTAAGTTTGAAAAGGAAGCTATAATTCAATGTTATTTTATTATTCATTTTGAATTGTTTGAACAGAATACCATTTAATGACAGAACTAAATCCTTTGTGTTTGTTCAGGACACAAAATCACAGGCCTTGTACACAGATATTTTTTCTCAGCACTGTAGTTTGCATGTTATAAAATCTCAAACCACAAATATCTTTGCTGGGTGTCGTTCAACAGCTTTGGTTCTGAATTGCTTTTATTTGGCTGATCTACAGTCTGTATTTCACTGAAATAATGGTTGGTGGTTAGAAAGTATACTGTAAGTCAAAGTTGATTCAGTGAACTTGCTTTTATGTATATGTGTGTTTCTCATTCTGAATTCGTCCTATGTCTGGGTATATACCTGAATGAAGAAAATTATTTACCTAGAAAACAGATGCTTTTCTCACAAGTTATTTCATTAATTTATGAATCTAAGTTATTCAAAGTTAATGATATGGTTATATGTTTATTTTCCAGTTTGTTTTCTTTTTGTTTATAAATATAGAAGACTAGTGTACAGCTTTGTGCATATTCCTTAAATTAAAATGTTATTTAACATCTACATGTAACATGTATTGTCCTCCAGATCTAGCATTTCATTTTTAAGGCAATATGGCTTTGGATAGCCTGACATATGGCTTTCCATTTGGTGACATTTAAGGAGGTCAATAAATAACATGACTATCTTCTCTCACATTCAAAACCAGTTGAGAGATAAACACAGAAGAGGGACAGATGGAGCTAAATGTTTTATTTTTTTTCTTTTCCTAATAAATTGTCATCAGAAAAAAGTCTTTAATTCTTTGAAAAAAATGAATGATGGTACAGAAAAATTAGACATTCAGACCTAGCCAGGTTGTACTGGCTACCCCAGGTGATCATGCCATTTACTTCTCCCAGAAACCTGCTAGAAAACTTATGATTCTCCTGCAAAAGGAACTGGTGAAGATTGACAGAGTAGAGGAGTTACTTTAAAAGAGCAGTCAGAGGAAGGGCTCAGTGGTAGAACACCTGTACCAAGATTCTATTCTCAGTACTGCCAAAGCGAAAGAAAGAAGGAAAGGAGGAAGGAAGGAGAAAGAAAGGAAAAGGAGGAAATATTGCTAATATGGTGTTGGAGCTGGCTTAGTGCTCAGTCTATTGCTGAACTTGGTGGCGGGGGATCACAGCTATGCTGCAACAAGCTAAATTTGTTCATTCATCCTCAATAAGCCAAATAAAAGAGCCAAATTAATAGGAAAAAGCTGAAAAGGAATTTTATTCAATGTGGCTACATTGGGAAGACTCACAGAGAGATGCACTGACATGTCTCACAGTCCATTTTCAGAGTCCTAGCATGAGGGTCAGATTTAAATAGAAAGCAATAAATAGGCATGACCAAGGAGTCCAGTTAAGCTTTGATCCCTTGCCTACCACTTTCTCAGCTCCAAGCATCTCCTTCAAGGTCTGTCTCTCTTGAATATCTCCTGAGAAGTAAATCTTCCTCCAGGAGCCAAGTTCCTCCTCCATCACGTTCCTTCTATGGTTATCTTCAGGGCTAAAGCCCTTTCTTCTCCCAGCAAGAGAATCCTGAGGAGATTCTAATTTCTTTGGGTCTATTATTTCAATGTTCTGATAGCCAAAGAGAGGACCAAGTGTCTCTTTAGAATATATTTGCTCATGCCAGGCAGATTGATTATAAATGCCTAATGTGCTTTTTGTGCAAAATGGAAACCTGAGTTCAGGTTCCTCAGTACCTACAAAATAACGGGATGTGGTGGTGTTATAGAAAATCAATCAGCTAAGAAATGAAGCACTCGCCCAGAGAGTTGAAGAACTCACTTTTTATTAGGCTAGCAGACTCAGACAAACTAATGTTCAAGGTTCTGGACCCTGATTGCAGATCCACAGGTTTTACAAAAATTTTTATATTTCTTTTAAAAATATTTTATTTTTATTTTATGTATATGAGTGAATTGCCTGATTGTATGTAAGTGCACCCATGTTGTGCAATGTCCACAGGAGTTAGAAGAAGGCATTGTATCCCCTGGAACTGTAGTTATGGATGTTTGTTAGCTGAACTGGGTCCTCTGCAAAAGCAGTCGGTGCTCTTAACTGCTGAGTCATCTTTCCATCCTCTCACATTTCTTAACAGTTATGGCATTAATGGGTTTAAAACTATAGTTTGTGTGATTTTTTAACACAAATGTCTACATGTATGTAAGTCATCACCTGAAATTCCTTCTGTGGTCAAGTAGTCAGTGTGTTTACAAAAGCAGATATTGCAGGCAAGGGTTAAGCCACCCTTATCTCCATAATTTACTGCTTGCACCAAAACATGTTGAATAGACATTTCACCAGATATCTGTGGTATTTGTTTCTGTCCCTTTTTTGTGTTCTCAATTTTAGCTTTACATTCTCTACCTCTACAATGAACTATTCATTAGGAAGGCATTAGAGAGTGACTACTAGTTGTCTTGAATTATGGTACAGTATAGGAATCAACTATAAGAAGATGGACACACAAAGAACAACATTAAATGCACAGGGGTATTTCTTTTCCTCTTCAGTGGTCCCTGTCTGCCATCCTCTCACTGGAGAGGCCAAGACAGGGGGATTCTATGAGCTCACTGACCAGACAGTCTAGGCAATCCCTGAGCTGTATTTCTTAAGAGTTTGTGTCTCAAAATAATAAAGCCAAGGAGAGAAATAGAGCCAGAGTCACAGAGTCAACCTGTAGCTTTCACGCTTGCACAGTGGGCATAAACATTCACACACATGTGCAGACACATAAAACATATGCTTATACAAGCTGTTCACACAGGCATGTACCACAAGCATACATCTTACAGACACACACCAAAACAAGCAAAAAAGGAAGGGAGGAAAAAAGCAAAGAGGGAAGGAAGGAAGGAAGGAAGGAAGGAAGGAAGGAAGGAAGGAAGGAAGGAAGGAAGGAAGGAAGGAAGTGAGAGAGGGAGGGAGGGAGGGAGGGAGGGAGGGAGGAAGGGAGGGAGGGAGGACAAGGAAAAGGGAAAAAAATGGTCAGAGTATACAAAGACTTCAAGAAGAGAATTTTAAGCAGACTGTAAGGACCACCTTTCCCAGCCACATGTCTATAGCTATTTGGAGCTTGAGCCTATCATTTTACTTCAAGCAAAACAATGCACCTTGTCTTTTGAACACTCGTGTTAAGTAATGGGGACATGGAAGACATCTTGTGCCAGGAAGTAGGTAGGGTTTATTTTATGCTGGCAGACTCAGTGAGTACATCCCAAAGGGTAAGCCTCCTACTCAGTGGGAAGTTCTACCATATACCTTTGTTACATTTTAGTTTCTTGTTTTTCCTATATGGGAATTTTATATTTCATTTGCTCTGATTAAGGGGCTACTGAGTCACAGTCACAGGGGGTTTGTAGATCAGCAGATGACATGCGTGGAGCCTGCGGGCACATGCAGACATTGATTCATGTCCTGCCCCCTCCTTCTCCCTGGGCAGTGGTAGTTGAGTTCAACAGCCCTCTGTTTCCCACACTGGATTGCAGTTTTAGTGCTATTCTCAGCCTGTCTCCATGTTTCCTAGAGCACTCATGAGGGCAGCTCCCCTTTCTACCACAATCTAAGTATATGAAAAACAGAAGATTCTGCTGAGGTCTATAAGCCAGACATGAAAGGGATTTGAAAACTGTTCTGATAATGCCTCTCGTGTCATCAGTTCTTTATTTGGAATATGTAATCATCTTTCTTAAAACTTCGTTGTTGATGCTACCAGGTGTGATGACTAATCTTGGTTGTCATCTTGACAGACCTTGAAATTAGGAATATAAAAGCACAACTCTCAAATCAAAGGGAATAAAAGAGATTTTTCTGGAGTCAAATATGAGTGACCATGTTCGAGGCACACTAATTCAGGTAATCCCAAATTCTATGTTTCAATGTGGCAACAGTTTCATGAAGTTTTTTTTGTTTGTTTGTTTGTTTTTTTTTTTTTTTTTAGTAAAGAATAAAGAAAGTCATAAATCAAGACATTTTCAAGCACATTGGTGAAGACATCAGAGAGGAGGGTTATAGCCAAGCAGGGAGAATTCTACTCTATGCCTCACATACTTCTTAGCCCTTAAGCAGATAGAAACTTGTGTTCTGCTAAGTTAATACATTCCAAAACATTTTTATTTGTTAATCACAGGATGTTAAGTCAGAAACAAGAAGAGGCAAGGAGTGGTGATTTAAGCTGCTAAAGACGGCCCAAGAAAAATAAATGATAATTAGGCTGTGGACCTATAACATTCCAACCTCTCCACAATCATTAAATTCTAATTGGTCATCCCTGCGTAAGTTTTACTCGAAGCCCCAGTGTCTTCTGGGAACTTTGTTTATAGAACCTCATTTTAGGAATTTCTTCCTTCAGATTGACCTGTGGGCGTGTCTGTTGTGGGCAAATTTCTGATTGCTAAGTGATGTCAGAGGGCCCAGCCCACTGAGGTCAGTGTCATCACTGGATGTGTCAAAACTAGCTAAGTACGAGCATGGAGGCAAACCAGGAAGCAGCCTGAGTCCATCGTTTTCTGCTTCAAGTTCTGGCCTTGAGTTCCTGTCTAGGCTTCCCTAGATAACAGACTACAATCTAT
The DNA here is from genome assembly GCA_035773235.1 of Eospalax fontanierii. Classification (NCBI taxonomy): domain Eukaryota; kingdom Metazoa; phylum Chordata; class Mammalia; order Rodentia; family Spalacidae; genus Eospalax; species Eospalax fontanierii. Next base: position 37,501,907 of record CM069545.1, on the reverse strand, counting down.
ATGCTAAAATAAATCTGTTCTTCCCCAAGTTGCTTTTTGTGTTTGACGTATTAAGCAAAATACTTGCTTCATTGTTAGCTAGCTACTTAACTCTACTAATTTCAACCACAAACATTCTTTCCAAGGTATTTTTTGTGGTTGTTTTTTTGTTTGTTTTAGCTAATAGACTTCATTATATACATTATATACTAGGTATATGTTTTTAAAATTTCATCTTGTGACTCGCTTTTTAGAATTGTGTCACTGCCTTAAACTGAAGGACATTATGGGAAGATACATATCTTCAAAAATTATCAAAAATGCAGCTGGACCAATAAGATGGCTTAGCAGTTGGAGACATTTTTCATGGAATCTCATAATCTGTCTTCAGTTCTTGGTTCTTGGGACCAAGGTTCTTCTTCCCTCATGGTGGAAGGAAAAACTTACTAACACATGAGTGCCCTGATATATGAGGACACACACACACCGAGGTGTAAGGGTGTGCATGTACAAGTAAATAAATTAACAGAAGATATTAAAAATACTATTGAAAGTTTTTGTCTTTGTTTATTTAACTATATCATGTATCTTTGGGAGAACTTAGAAGAAACATCTTTCAAGTTTCAGCCATCAGAATCATACTTATTTCAATTTGCAGTATTCTTCCTACATGGTAGAGAAATATCACACAAAGACCTATCATCATTTAATTCTCTTTTGCTGGTGGGTAGTAAATTTAGAGACAATCTGCAGTCCTCTGTTAAATATATTAATGTCTTATTGCATGCAAATCTAACTACAGGAGTCAGCTTGATTTCTTAATTCTTATTTTGATTTTGTTCTTTAATTGACTATATTTATTCTTATTCATTTTTTAGTGTATTATTTACAAATCATATAAATTTTTCTTTAGAAATTAGCAGAATTTGGGGGCTCAAAGGACGACTTAGCAGTTAGGCATAGTGGCTGATTTCTCAGCACCAACATGGCAGTTAACAAATGCCTATGACTCCAGTTCTCTGTGATCTGACACTTCTAATCTCCATGAGCATTGCCTGCACATGGTGAAATTTCTTATATGCAGCACAAACATTTATTCACATTAAATAAAAATAAATAAATAATTGAAAGTCCATTAATAAAAAAGAGGCTTGCAGAAACTCATCCTGTATGTATACTTTGTTAGTTATTATTTTTCCTTATGACCCATGTAGAAAAAGAAGGAAAATAAGATGAAGAAATGAAACTACGTGAATTTGCAAGGCAAATGCTTTTATAGTAATTAAACATGACGACCTCAGGGTTTTTTGGATTATTTCTCTGTAATTATTCTAGTATGCCTTCTCACAAAGTGCTGCCATTTTTTCATTTGAAAATTTTACGGATCAATGATATAAATGGAAATAGAAATGAAAAGACTTAAAACATCCAAATCCCTATCTTGACTCAGTGGGTAAAATATTCTCTGATACTGGCATTATTTTCCCTCTCTCTACACAGAAAGTATTTACTTCTTTATTGAAAAGCTCATTACATATGCTCCTGCAATGTCAATTAGCAATGGTGTAACAAGAATTTTATGTTTGAGCTACATTGAATTTCTGAGGAAATCTGTTGTTTCCAGGCTGAGGCTGCAGTTGGAGAAGATCCAAACCATTGCCTGAATTTAGAGTCTATTGTTATGCATGAATCCTTTTACAACTTCCTATAGGGTATTTAGAAATAAAACAAAAGTTTGTTTTGTTTGCTTGCTTTTTCTCTTGTGTTAATACCTTTTTATACAGCCAACATTTCCGGGGTAAAACTGATTAGAAAATGAAACAAAAAAGTGATGTCTCCCAAGGAACTGTTATATGAAGAAAGAAAATTAGTGGCTAGAATGCCGGGCTCAGAACAGAAATCTTTATTTTGCTCTCAGAGTTTGATAATATAGCTTTATGAATTAATTTGGTCAATTGTGTTTCTGTACTTTTATTTGAAATCTACTTCTTAAAAAATATAGCTAACTTGTTTTCCACTGAAAAATCATGTCATTGGAAGATGTCTCACAGTGTGCCCCTCCAGGAAACAGACTCTGAAATTGAGATAACTATGAAGGAGGTTGATCAGAGGTAGCATATGACAAAAACAGCTGTAAAGGAGTGAGGAAAGTTAAAGAATTTATACAGGTGAGGGTAAATGACTGTCAGTTTCAATGGAGAGTCCCAGATTTAGAGAATACCTCCAGATCAGTAGCAAATGAAGCTGTGGGTCAGTCAGAAGGTAATGATCCTTTTAGTTAAGATAGCAGTTAGGTCCCGAAGAGGGACTCTGAACATCACATAAAACATCTTTAAAAAAATTATTATTTTTATCTTATTTCATGGATTCCAGTGTATTGCAGGCATGTATGTAAGTGCTTCCATGTAGTGCAACGCCTGCAAATGTCATAAGAGGGCATTAGATCCCCTAGAAGTGGAGTTACAGACAATTGTTAGCCTCCATCTGGGTGCTGGGAACTGAACCTGGGTCCTCTGCAAGAGGAGTCAGTGTTTTATACACTGAGCCATCTCTACAGCCCCATATAAGTCGTCTGTAAAAATAATAGAATTTTTGAGATGTTTATAATATATAATTCGAAGGTATTTAGATCCTTCCCCATACCCAACATCCCTATGCTATGCACCATCCAATGTACTCTATTGAGAGAGAGAGAGAGAGAGAGAGAGAGAGAGAGAGAGAGAGATTATGAGATTATGGAGTCTAGTTTGGGTCCCAAAATGTCTTTCAGTTTGAGTCCAAACACTTGAGCTCAGTTGACCTACGAAGCATCCCATCCTTGAAAGACACGGTCTCTCTCCTTCTCAGCAGCCATCAGCTGCCAAAAGTTCCTTATGTTTGGTTAGTATTTCTTACCCATTTCCCCCTGTGTATGTTGGAAAGTTTATCTGGTTTAAGGTTGCATGAGTCACTTGTCCATGCTGTCACCACTGCTGTTAGTTCATATGAATAACCAGCTGTCTAGAAAACTTAAAAACCTTGTGGCCATCGATGAACTCTGGCTAGTACGATTTTTCCGCCCTCCTGTGGTGGTTTGAATGAGAATGTCCCAATAGGCTCCAAGTATTTGGACATTTCTGTCCCCAGTTCGTAGCACTGTTTGGGGAGGTTATGGAAGGTGTGGCCAGGCTGGAGGACGTACATCACTGGAGATGGGCTCAGAGAGATCTAAAGCTTTGTTGGATCTCCAGTTGCTCTCTGATTCCTGTGACTGCTTTAAGATGTGAGCATTTAGGTTCTGCTTCTGCTCCAGCCACATCTGCCACCATGGCTTCCTGCCATGACTGACTCTGAATGCCCTGGAACCTTAAGCTCAAATAAACTCTTCCTTTTATAAGTTCCCTTGGTCATGATGTTCTATCACAGCGACACAAAAGTAACTAATACACCCCTTTTCCTTAGTGATCTCTGAGCTTTGGGAGGCAAAAGTTTGATAGAGGGGTCATATTCAGGGATAAGTACTCTGCAGTCTCTTGTTTTCTGCACACTGGCTACTTGAGGGTTTCTGTATTAATTGCCATCTACAGTGTAAGGATAATTCTGTGGTGAGAGTTGACAGATGCATTAATCTATCGGTATAATACTGTCATTAGGATTCAGTTTAATACCATAACTATACAGTAGAAAACTACTATTATACTCTTCCCTATACCCTGTGACCTGTCTAGCCTTAGACTCTTAAGACTGACATCAGTGTCGTGTATGGATTGTGATGCCTTAGATAAATAGGACGAAAGCTTACATTTTTGCTGATTGAATAGACTTGAAGTTTGCCTGTGCATTCTTGCTCAACGCCTCCCAGGGACAAATCTGGATAGAAGTTAACTCATAAATTCCCGGAACTGGCCTGACCACTAATCCTGAGACACCCTAATCTGGGAGGGAAAGCTGTAACTACCTAACGGCTTAATCTGCTTTTGTGTGATAGTAACTGTCATGTGATGGGGAAATTTTTAACTACTGTAAAACACCTGGTTCTTTAAAGAATAATTAAATTGTAACTGGTTGCTATAAAAGCTTCTTTCTGAGCTCCGTAGGCGCGCGTGCTCCCGAGTCACGTGACCTGGTTGAAATACAATACCTTGCTACTTCCATCCACGTGCTGTTGGATATTTTATCTCCACCCATAACATGGCTTCCATCCTATGAAGATGATCCCAAGTTAGAGAGTGGTTAATTACCCATATTTATGCCACTATTGTCCTGGTGGGCATATCTTACCAGAGCAATTGTAGTTCACAGGACTCACAGCTGGGTAAGGGTGATGATTATTTTTTCCTTTAGGTAGAGTGCAGAGTAACTGCAAGGAGTGAGAACTAGCCAGTAGACACGAGGCTCTGAAGTCAGCACCTGATTGATTTTTTTTTCTTGCTTGTTTTATAGCTCATGTATATAATGTCTTCAGCAATAGGGACTTACTGTGAAGTTCTGATCAGTAGCTCAGAGCAGGGGAATCGACTGTGATGTTTTGAGGGTCCATGGGACTTCTGTTCTACAGCACCAAGAGAGGAAATCTACTCCTGGCATTGTTTTGTTAGCCTCTGGTGTTTAAAGGGGGCGATAGTCCCCTGTTATAAGGTAAATTCTTCTAATATTCTTTTATAATATCTCTATCTATCTATCTATCTATCTATCTATCTATCATCTATCTATCTAATAAAGAAGCCTCTATAATGGCAGGTCTCCATACGACTTTTTCTAAAAGCCTTCAGTGTTGCTTATCTCTCCCATGCTCCTTCTTCAGCCCCACTCTCCCATGCCCCACCCTATTTAACCCTACGTACTTTATTATTCTCCATTCCCTCCACCATATCGTTGCATTTTACCTTCCCTTAAAGGAAGCCTCTCCCACTTATTATCTTCCTGACTTCTCTGGATCTTCAAAATGAAATATGCATAATCTAGTGTTTGACATGAGAAAAAATGTGGCTTTCTGGGTCTGGGTCTGTCCTTATTCAGGATCATTGTTTCTGGTTCCATCAATGTATCTGTGAATTGACTACTTTCATTTTTTGAAGAGCTGAATCATATTCCATTGTATATATGTACTACATCGTCATCATCCACTCGTCAGTTGGTGAATATCTAGGTTGTTTCAAATTATTGCTTTTATTGAAAGGCAATAATGAACATTGATGAACAGGTATTTGTGTAACAGGGTGTAGAGGTTTAGGGGTGTCTGACCAAGAATGGTATGACTGGATCATATGGCAGATAAATTTCAAGGTTTCTGATGACTCTCCACATGGCTTCCATAGTGGCTTTGCCAGTTTTTACTCCCACCAGCAGTGAATAAAAGCTCCCCCTCTTCCACATTCTTACCAGCATTTGTCTCTATTTTTTGGTTCGTAGCCATTTTGAATGGGGTAAAATGAAATCTCAAAGTGGTTTTAATCTTCATTTCCCAGGAGACTAAAGATGCTGAATATTGTTTTAAGTATTTTATAGGCACTTGGTTTTTCCCTCCTTAGAAAACTCCTTGTTCAGCTCCTTGCCCCACTTTTTAATAAGGTTGTTTGTTTTATGGATGTTCAGATTTTTCTAGTTCTTGGTTTATTCTAGATGCTAACCCACTGTCAGAGGTATAGACGGTAAAGAATTTTTCTCATTCTGTAGTTTGCCTCTTCACTTGAATGACAATGTTCTTAGATGCACAGAAGCATTTTAGTTTCATGTGGTTCCATTTGTCAGTTGTTGGACCTCATGTTTGCACCATAGGATTCCTGTTAAGAACTTCCTACCCTGTTGCTATAAGTTCCAATGAATTTCCTACTTTCTCCTTACCTGATTCAGAGTATCAGGTCTTACGTTGAGGTTCTTGGTCTATTTGGATTTGAATTTTGTGCATGGTGAGAGGTAAGAATCTAATTTCATTTTTCTACAAGCTGCTGTCTAGTTTGTCCAGCATCATTTGTTTAAGATGCTGTCTTTTCTCCAGTGTTGATTTTTGCCCCTTTTGCCAAAAAAATCATGTGGCTATAAATGTGTGAATTTAAATCTGGTTCCTCAATTCTATTACAAAGATCAGTGTATCTCTTTTTATGACATTACCATTCTGTTTTTATTATTTTGAGATCACAATGGTAATGCCTCTAGCAGTTCTTTTATTGTTCATGGTATCTTGGTTATCCTGCATTTTTAGTGTTTCCATATGAAATTTGAAATTACTTTTTCAATTTCTGTGATGGATTGCATTGCATTTGTAGGTTGTGTTTAGTAAATGCCATTTTCATAATACTAATCCTACCAATCCTTGAACATGGAAAGCCTTTCCCTCTTCTGGTATCTTCAATTTAGTTCTTTAGTATCTTAAAGTTTTTATTGTGCAAGTCCTTTATTTCCTCTGTTAGACTTATTCTGAGATACATTACAAATTTTGAGGCTACCATGGGTGGAATCATTTCCCAGTTTTCTCACTCGGTTTGTGTGTTGTTGCTATATGGGTAGGCTGCTGACTTGGAGGTACTATTCTTTATCTTGCTACTTCATAGAATGTGTCTATTAACTCTAAGAGTTTTCTGGTGGAGTCATTAGTCTTTTATGTGTAGAATCATATCATGTGCAAATAAAGATATATTTTCCTTTCCAGTCTGTATCCCATGGATATCCTTTTTGGCGCCTTACTGCTCTAAGACTTCAAGTACTATACTGAACAGGAATGGAGAGAGTGAACCTCCATTTCTCATCCTCAATAATTTGATGTTTGAGTCCTCTCTTTCTTTTGGTTAATTTGGCTAAAGGTTTGTCAATGTTGTGATTCTTTTCAAAGAACTAATTCTTTGGTTCATTAATTCCATTTGGGTGGGATATAATAAAAGATAATTATTCAATTTTTGTAAATTTGTGGAGACTTGCTTTGTATCCTAATATGTGGTCAATTTTGCATAAAGTTCATGGGCTGCTGAGAAGATAGTGTATTCTTTGTTGTTTGAGTGGGATGCTCTATAAATGTCTGTCAAGTCCATTTGATTCATGGTATTATTTAACTTCAGCCCTCCTTTATTAGGTTTTATCTGGTTGACATGTCTACTGGTGAGAGTGAGGTAATATAGTTACCCACTATCACTGTGCTGGAGTTGATGTGAGATTTTAAAGTTACAAAAAGTTCTTTATGAAATTATTTGCTCATATGTGAGGTGCACATATGTTTAGGACAATAATGTCTCCTTGGTAGATTTTTCCTTTAATGAGTATCCAATGGCCTTCCCAGTTTCTTTTGAATAGTTTTAGTGTAAGTTGGTCTTGTCTAAGGTGCATTTCTTGTAGGCAACAAATCCATGGATCTTATTTTCTAGTCCACCCAGTTTGTGTCTTTTTACAGACTGGAGAGTTGAGGTGATTCGCATTGAGAGTTATAGACAAATGTTTATTAATTCCTTTTATGTTAGTGGTGTAGAGCTGTTTTCTTAGATTTCTTTTGGTTGACTGCTCCGGGATGATATATTCTCTGTGTGCTCTTGAGAGTGTTTAATCTTCTCTTGTGACCAAAGTACTTCACTGAATATTCTCTGTAGAGCTTGTTTTCCAGACATCAATTTCTCAAGTCTGTTTTCATCATGAAAAGTTTTTCTTTCTCTTTCAATTACAACTGATAGTTTTGGTGGGTATAGTAGTCTGGGATGGGATCTGTGTTCTTTAATGATTTCCATTTTTTATTTTATATGATGTGAGGGGTCCTTTTCTGGTCTTGTCTACTTGATGTTCTGCATGCTTTTTATGACTTGATAGATATTACTCTACCTAGATTTGAGAAATTTTCTTCCATGATTTATTAAAAATATTTTCTCTGCCTTTGACCTGGGTTTCTTCTGATTCTTCTGTGTTTATCTTGTGATTCATAGGTTTGGTCTTTTTATGGGTCTGAGATGTCTTTCATATTCCATTCATGGGTTATTTTGGATTTGGTATGTTCTTTCATTGAATGGTCCATTTCCTTACGCTTGTCTTCAAAATCTGATTGTCTCTGTTCCTTTTTGCTTCTTCCCTCTAAGATTTGTGCTTTACTTCCCGAGTTTTTGTTTCAAGTTTTATTTCAGAATGACTTTTCTTCAGAAATTCTATCACTTTATTCAATTCTAATTTCATATTGTTTTAGCTATTTTATTCAACTCTTTGATTTTTTGAGATCTTCATTCAATATTTTTGTTCACATTGTCTTTGGATTCTTTGAAATATATTTATAATTCTATTTTGAAGTCATTGTCTTGTGCATCCAATTGTTATTCTCAAGAAATTTTAAGATAAAGCTATTAATTTCTTTAGTAGAAATATTATCTTGGTTATTCATGTTGTTTGTGTTTTTTCGATGAGACCTAGGTTTTTGGAATTGTATGGTGATGTTACTTGGTGTGGGAAAGTGTTCTAATTTTGTTGCATGTCTGTTGTATCATTGTTTGCTATTTTCTCAGGTAACTTTTCAGGTGTCCGAGTAATAGATCAATTGGAGCTGAGAGAATGGTGACTCTGTTCCTTGATTTATGGCACTAAGTTTGTACAAGAAGACAAATATGTTCATTCTACAGCCATGGTTGTGCATTTAGTGGGACATGGGTTATTTTCTTTGGTGAAACTAGAATATTTATGCCTGCGAAGGTGCGAGGAAGAGAAGCATACATTCACCACATGCAGCATTAGGACTGGTGGTAAGCACGATTATGCTACTTCAACTCCTGGATTCCCAGACCCACCACATGCAGAGTCAAAATCATATAATAATGATGCCTGTTTAGATATATACACTGCATTCTGAAGATGATGCCCATTTCTTCCAGAGAATAATCCTCAAGCCAGCACCTCAGCTATCCTGGTAAGGCTTCCTGTCACTGTGTGAAGCTGTTGATTTATTTGGTAGGGCCAGTGGGTTTCATGATCACATATCCACAACCTCATTTCTTTCACAAAAAATGTGTCTTAAATATAAAACAATGGCATTCAGAATTAAATATGAGAAGTTTAAAAAGTCTAAAGCTATGCTGACAGAACTGTTCACTCCTGGGCCTGGACCTCCTAAAGAGAATTTCCTTGTCTACGCCACTCAAAACTATCAGCCTTCAAGTCACCTAGCAGTGAAGCTAAAGATGATCAAAGAGAAAAATGGTACCTTCAGCATTTGCAGAGTAAGGATTCTGTTCCCTTTGTATTGGTGGGAGCTGCAAGATACCTTTGTCCATTATTACAATTCCAGAATCTCCCGGACCACTTCACTCCCCAAAATTCTGTGCTGTGAAATATCTCTGACTCTTCATAGATCTCATCTTCTAAGACTATGTTCTCTACTAATGGAATCCTTTCATGTCAATCTCTTGTCTAACACTCTTATCAATGAGCATCTGGAAACTTGTGACTCTGTGAACTCTGTATTTCCGATCTATTAGCCACCTCCTGGCATTCATTTTCTGCCACCTGTCAGCCTCCACCAAAGGTTCAAGGACCATTGTGGAAGAGGAAGTGGGAATATTATAAAAGCCAAGGCTGGTGCATGACCATAAGGAAAGAATGTATTTTAGGCATCTGGGAACTTAGCCACAATGCTGACAGCATGCACAAGACCCATGCAAACCCAAACCAGACAAAATCTCTTCACAGGACTTAGAAAATGGACAAAAGATTTCATTCGTAGCCAAGGAACTATAGGAAGCTGATCTCTGTTGGGAATTAAGGGAGTGATGTTAAATAAACTGAATAGGCTTCAGTGAATGAGCTCACACTGAGGAACTTCTGAGGACACAAACTTGACTCAACAGGCCTCAACATATATGACAGAATGCATGAAATCCAGTGAGTAGGCTATGGGGTGGAGTGCTGTTAGGAGAGGAGTTTTAAATATTATTAAGATGAATTGTATTAAATGCCCCAAAATTCAATAAAATTTTAAAAATACATATTTAATTAAAAATAGTGTGGAACATTAAAAAGTTTCTATGTGTCACAATCCTGAAATGGTGTACATATATTTTATATTTGTTTATTTTTAAATATTTTATTTCCTGTGTGTGAATGTATTGCCTGCATGTATGTAAGTGCACTTGTATCATGTGTGCATTGCCCACATAGGTCAGCAGAAGTTGCTATTGGATCATGTGGAACTGGAATTACAGATGGTTGTTAGTCACCATGTGGGGGCTAGGAATTAAACGTGGGTCCTCTGACGAGCAGCCAGTGCTCTTAACCACAAAGCCATCTCTATAGTCTCTTATTTATTTATTTATTTATTTATTTATTTATTTATTTATTTGAGACCTTGCCTCACCTTTGTGGCTCTCCTGCCCCAAGATGTACATAGATTCTCTAACTTAATCCTCAGGACCATGAATTCTATAAGAGATAATATTCTGCTCCCCCATTTCAAAGTTGAATATTCTATGTTTGAAGGAAATCACAGGTAGATGAAGCCCTAAAGTACACTAGAGTCAGGATCAATTACCAGAAAACTCCAGAATCATGGTCTTTAGTTTTATTCTAGGAGATTTAGTACATAATTCTCAGTAAGGTGTTTGAAATATCAGTCTGCTGAATATCAAGTTCAGAAATCTAAGGTAATATAAGGGTCCCCAGTTGGTCATTATCTAGCCAAGATCAATGAATGTCACCGGTTACTAACTTTTCATCTAACTATAGTAGCACTTTTGAAATTAATTATAAAGGAATAGCAACTAGAATCATTCTATTTTCAATGCTGGGTAGTATATTAGAAACTACTGCAGTTCTAATTAATAAATGAGGAAAATAGTTTTTAACAAATGTTTGCCTAAATGACATGAATATTGCAGTTGAGGATGGTTAAGAGACCTATTTTGATGGAAGAAAATATAAGCCATTTCCTTCAAATTAGAAATAGATGGATACTGTAGTTATAGTGGAATTTATTTCTTAAATTCCATAAGCATTTTAATATCAAAATACCCCCAAAAGGAAGATGAAATAAAACTTAATAAACATTTATGGAGCTTGTGTAACATGCAGAGAGCAGTACTGAGTGCTCTGGGTAACATAAAGAAGTATGATCTGATCCCTGGCCCTCAACACACACACCTTATTCCATACTGTTAGTCCTTGAACAACCTAATCTTGTATACATACACAGACTGAATCCATCCTCATTGGAACTTGGAAGACATTGCTTTGCTTTGTGATCTGAGGTCTTCAAAAAAGAATTCTGTTGTGTAGCATGGGCAGCTGTCACCGTCCACTCTGATATAATCTTGATGCTTCGCACGAACTTTATTGTTCTTGCACTAATCATTTCAGGCATAAAGTAGTAACCACATGAGGTCACTGTTGTACATACATGAATTATAACTAGTATATAAATTTTCCTTCTCTGGGTTGAATAGTATTAGGATGTATGCCCTGAGTAATCAATGCATATTTTAGGATGGAGACAAGCTATTCCATACCATTTAGTTTAGGAATTTGATTACAGATATTTCTTTAAAGTTTTAGGATTTATTTTATGGCAAACCAGGATTTATTGCTAACAAGTACAGTATTTCAATGTTCACGATTTTCTGATTAAGGAGACATAAAGGAGATTTAAAACAATGTATAAGAAAGCTAACTTTGTGCTTAAAGTAACTCTGAAGTTATTTGCATATATAAGTTTATTCTGCATAAGGGGTTTTAAAGAGCATCATAACTTTTCTAATATGATATCCTCTCAATTTTTGTAGAACATTTTGATCAAATAGACTATAACTATTTTTATTTAATATTTTTATTTTTATATATATGAGTGTCTACATGTAAGTGTTCCAGTGTTGTGCAATGCCTGCAGAGGTCAGAAGAAGGCATCAGATCCCCTGGAACTGAAGTTATGGATGTTTGTTAGCTGCCATGTGAGTGCTAAGAATTGAACTCAGGTCTTCTGCAAGAGAAGCCAGTGCTCTTAATAACTAAGCCATCTCTCCAGCCCTGAATAAGGATTATTTCTCATTTAGATCACTTATTTTAAATCTATAGGGTCAAACATTCATTGTAGATTTATTAGTTTATATTAAAAATATTGCATCAGTTATATTTCTGTTGCTATGATAAAATACCATAACCAAAGGCAACTTAGGAAAGAAAGCATTAATTGTGGCTTTCAGTTCCAGAGGGATGAATCCATCCTGGCGGTGAGGCATCAAAACGCAGGTGCCGAAAACAGATCACATCTTTATCCATAAGCAGGAAGCAGAGAGATCTCTCAAAGTCTGTACCTGTGCAAGGCAAGCTTCCTTCAGCAAAGCCACACCTCTTAAAAATTCCATGATTTCCCCCAAAGAATGCTACCAACTGGAGACCAAGGGTTTAAATACTAGAGCTTATGAGGAACATTTCTCATTTAAACCACACAAATACCATCTGCATGATCTGTCTACCTAATTTACATGTGTAGTGTAGTGCTTGCTTTCAGTATACTACTAGCAAATAGTGCAAGCAGAATGGGCACTTTTAAAAATGAAATAGTATACGATTAATTTATCATATACAAGTTATTTGTGCTTGGGCACATTAACTCATGTACACATTAAGAATAGAAGAGGAGGGGCTGGAGAGACGGCTCAGTGGTTAAGAGCACTAGTTGCTCTTGTAGAAGATTCAGGTTCAGATCCCAGCACCCACATGGCGACTAACAACCATCCAATACCCTTTTCTGACCACTATGAGCATTCCACTACATGGGTGTACTTACATGCATGCAGGCAATATAGTCATATGCATAAAATAAAAATAATAATTAATAGAATAGAAGAGGAGGCATGTGAAATAAAATCCTAGCATATATGGAAGAAGCACCCTTATTGGTTTCTATGTCAATATTTTTTGAAAAACCTTGATAAATTGCATAAATATGCCATCTAGTCTCATAAAATATTTAAATGCATAGGAAATGGTTATTGGCTTTCTCCCCAACTTGATCACTATTTTACATTCCAAGACAAATATTCTAAATATTCTAGCATCTTCTGCCAAATGTCTTTCCTTCACTACTCTCTCAAAATCTTCTAAGAGAAAGTGCCTTTTATTCAATACTCACACACATTAATCAGAAGTGGATAAATGTTGTGATGACCAGCTAATTTCTTTATTTTTATCATAAACATTTTGGTTGAATATTTGATTTTAGGTTACTTTTCAGATGTATATTTCAAAGACAAACTTATCAACATGATTTAGGGGAGACATGGAAGTGGGATCTTTATGAATGTTAGATTTTTCAAGAGAAATTGTTTTTATACAGCATCATCCAGTATTTTAACAGCAGTATCATGATACTAATGGGCATTTTATTTATTTATTGTTTGAGGCAAGGTCTCACTATGTAGCCCTGGCTGCCATAGAAGTCTCTACGTAGACTAGGCTGTATATGAACCCATAGAGATCTGCTTGCTACTCTCAAGTGCTGAGACCAAAGATGTGCACCACCATAGCTGGCCTGTTAACAGACACTTTAAGTAGAAGGAAGTGGATTTAATCGTTGTTCAGATATTCGTAATGTTAGGAGAATCTTCTCACCTATTCATTTATATTTTTATGATGAGTGGACTAATTAATGTTAAAGCATTATATTTGGAAAGTCCTTATTAAACTGGGATTTTCTTCATGATTGCCTCTTTTGTGGGACCAGAGATGACTAATGAGAAAAATATTCTGTAGGTTTTTACAAGTTGTTAACGTAATGAATGTATTCAGGCTGTTTAATTCCCATGCTTTTTTCAAGCAAGAGCTTTTCTACTTTGTTTTATTATGAGTTACAGAACCTTAAGTTCACATGCTATGCTTCCTTTTCAAGTCTTTTTAAATTTCATCAGTTTCAGCTGATGTAAAATATGTTGAAATCATACATCCTATCATTTGACTTTTTGTATAAATATTTGGAAGGTCGATTGGCAGGCCTTAGAGTTAAAAATTATAAGCATGCTATAATTGGGTAATATTTAGCATTCTTTGTAATATAAGAATATTCTTGGATATAAAGTGGATAAACAAACATAATAAATCTTTATTTTTCTATTTATAGAATAGGTTAGTCTTTTCTAGTTTGGTAATGAATATACTCCCTTACAAAGAGGAACAATTTTCACCTTTCAAACCAGTGTCATAAATTAGAGAGATAACATAGAACCTGACAACACAGATAACAGTTGTTCTTCACGGCATCTTTTCTTCATTAATGCTAAACTACTTGGTACTCAGTTAGACATTGGAAAACAGCAAGACTTAGAATATTTAGAGATTGTTGATTATTAACAGCACTGTGGGGGTGTGTGTCTGGATCTTCCAGTGTGTTTCAACACATTTGCCTGTCTGTTAATTGGAAGTAAAAGAAAGAGACAAGTGCTGTTCCAATAGAGCTATTTTCTTTCCTATGATTTCTAGATCAGAGTGGCCTGATTTCTATTTTTATGCATGTGCTCTGATTGCTACAAGATGCGTCATATGCTCTCTTGTATATTCTATTATTATTCATAGCTGTATGTTGCCTTTTCCTGTTGCAGTTATACCATGCCCACTGACATTGTTTGTTCATGTGGCTTATGCTAACAACTCAGACCCATTTTGGAAAAAATCTGACTCATATGAGTCTGTCAATGAGAATCATTTTTTCCAACCATTGCCAAAAAGTTAAAGAAAAGAAAATGGAGCATTTGGTACATGTGTTCTCCATTTCACTTGCTCTATCAGTAGAACAGCTATAATATTCCCAAACAGGGCCTGAACCTTCAGTCTGAATGCCAGGTAGAAAAGGGGGTTCAGTCAGGCTCTAGTTAACCTGGCAATGACATATAACTGAATAAGAATTCTTTTTACATGCAAGCAATGGGAAATTTCAGGTCGTTTTCTAACAAGTAAAAGCTTGTTCAAGTTAACCAATGCATTCATTGCGGTAGGCCACAAGCCAAATACAGTGCTGTTCTTCTACCTATACTTTATTCTCACAAGGATCAACATATTATTTATATATTTCATGATTTCAACTCTTACACCATATAGTCATACTTGCAAGTAAGCAGGGACATTTTATAATTCTTTGACTTAAATTTCTATATATTTATGAGAGAGACAGAGCAAGAGAAGAGATAGAGCAATAGATATAGATATATTAACTTAACTGTTGAAATATTTACTTGTATGCTTTCTTTTTGTTTCTTATTTAGCCTTGCTTGCCAAATAACAGTTCATAAAGATCATTGCTAAATAGAACTACTATAAGAGCAAAATATAGAAAATATATTATTTTTTGTGAGTGATTTAGAATCTAACTTACAAGTCTCTTATAGTCTCACTTATTGTTAGTGTTGTAATCTACAACTAATACTGCATATGGCATCAGTAATTCTGTATGAGTTTATGGAAAATATTAAAAAGTGAATTTTCAGAAATAGATTTAACTTCTCAAAAATATTAAAGTTCATAAAACATAGCACTATATTCCATAGCATGACATTGTAGTAGGCTATGATTTTATCAAATCATCATTAAAAATTATAATCTGTCTCCTGGCATTTGGGCAGATTTTTCTGTTTTCTTTTGCCAATTTAATTAATATGACACAAGTTCAATGTACCTTGAGATTATTGTAAAAGTTTATGTGTATGTAAAGATATACTTACTTGTTATTTAGAAGACAAATAGATATCACACTTCATTCCTAATTCTTAAAATAAAAAACCACCAAATACATCTCTCATCAAATCTGTTTAGTACTTCAGTATTGTCAGCATTGATTCAACAACCATTTCTTGAATACTAAGATGATAATCTTTAGTGAGATATTTAAAGACAAATAGGGCTTACATTTAAATAAAAGATAAAATTATTTTATTCTTGAATAAAAAGAGAGTAATATCATACATGTGACAGCAACCGACAAATAGGAGAACATGGAGTGAACAAATTATTGATCGAACTCAAAACAGACTCTTGCACTGTGATTGGTGGAAATTTAAAGTATAAAAAGGCTACAGAATGATAGTTGTGCTTGGCCACATCAGTGACCATTGTTTTTCCTCTTTAAAAGGAAGAGTGTGGGATTTGTTGGTGAAATTTTTACTTTGTTATTTATATTCTTTGGGGTAAAGTCTTAAATATTGAGTGACCATATAATTTGTCAAAGTGGGCTATTTTTGAAAATTAAAGATAAGTATTATTACTAATAACCCCGTAAACTAGGTTTGCTTTTGACAGACCTCCTAAAATAATCTGATTAAAAACTTTGGGTCCTAGGTTAGGAATCCTGCATCATTATCTTCTGAAAAGATTTTCTCTCTCCAAAGTAGAATTTTCGAGTTACTTCTTTTTCTGTGGATTTGAAATCATACACACATGTCCTTTGAATTCCAAGCTTTTCTCATTAATTAATTAGGGCAAGTTATGCACCTAATTAAGGTACCACATGAAACCCAGGCAAAGAAACTAGGTATTCAAAGCGCTTGCTGTATTCTTGGAGTCTAACATTTGCTTCAGACATGCATTGAGGCTGTGATCTATTAACTTCCATCTTCGTGTCTTTGGGCATATTACTTAATCATTAATTTCTGAACGAACAACATGATGGCATTGTGAGGACTAAATTAGACATATGATATATAGTACATAGCATAATGTTGCTCAAATAATGTATATTGGTGTACCATCGGGATTTTATAACATTAATTTATTAGCTTTCAACCATTCTGTAATTCATGGTAGCTAAGACTACATACTCCAACACTGACATTTCCTCCAGAGCTCAATCAATTATCTATCTATCTACCTATCTATCTATCTATCTATCATCTAACTATTCATTTACCTATCTCTATATATGTATCTCTTTATGTATATGTATATATCAAACTGATTATTCTCTCTCTCTCTCTCTATGTGTGTGTGTGTGTATATATATATTATATATATATATATATATATATATATATATATATAAATCAAGTTGCTTACTTCAATCCAAAGATGGTTATCTAAAAGACACTGAAACACTAATAACGTAAAAGAGCCATTTGTGCAAAATAGGGTATAATTTGACCAAAAGTCATCCTTATTTCTGAAAATTATAACTCTACCTACTTGGTGCTCAGGATGAAAACATAATTTAAGGTAATTTTTAATCCATTGGGTTGTGGTTCTAGTTATATACTCATATATTAAATGATATTTGTTTGTAAGTACTAAGGATTCTAGCTCTCTAAATTACTCAAATCTGACCAAGCCTACTTAACTGTTAAGGACAACTCTACATGGTTTTCATGACCAAACCACTGTAGTCAAGTCCCTTCTATGATCCTTTCAATCAATATCACCAAAGTAACACATCAGAAACTCAGTTAATGTGACAGTGATTTCCAGGGAAAATATTCTAATGCATCCACGTGCTCTTAGTTCTTTTTGAATATTTTTGAACTTGTACTTTGCAATATATGTATATTCATATTTTTAGGCCTTGGGTTAACTTTTTGTCTTTATTTAGAGGCATTCTGTAAGTATTTTTCTTTCTCTACAAATGAATAGATAATTAACTGTGATAGATCAACACAATGGAGTTTTATTCAGCAATAAAGAAGAATGGAATTACGTTACTTTCAAGAAAATGGATGGAACTGGAAATCATCCTGTTGTGTGAAATAAACCAGACACAGAAAAAGAAATATCATGTTTTCTCTCCTATGTGGTGTGGGAATGACATTTTCTGGGAAAGGCTCATGTAACAAACCTTTACAAATTGAAATTTTACGTAACCTTGTAAACCAAATTAATCACACGTTTTGAGAACATTTTGAACTATGCATTCCTTCTGAGTAAAAAAAAATGTAATCAGTCCTATAATGATTTAGAATCCAGATATAACTAACTTTTACAAGTTAAGCTGAATGTGTAGCTCTAATTTTATACCAAGCTTCCTATTTGTGACTCACATATACCCGATTCAGAACAAAGTATGTATGCATGAGATGAGACAGTAATGATGTAGAAAGCATCTTCTCCCCAACAAATGTTATAAGCAACGTGGAATGAAGGTTGATGACATATATCTGTGGTTGTGTCTACTGTTCTGAGACAGTGGGGTTAGAAGGGCAACTTCCTTTTGTATTGAACTGTTTATCTAATGTGATTCCATGTCTTAGCTGCAATGAAATGTTTAGCAAAAAACATTGGTGTAATCAATGCCTCCTTAATGTGCTACATTGTTTCATTTAGAATTATACCCAGAAATGGCATAGCTTGATCATGTAGTAGACTTAGTTTTAGTTTCTTGGAGAACCTTGATATTGTTCTACACAGTGGCTATATAATTAACTTTCCCATCAGAGGTCATAAAAATTTGAAAATCCTTATCCCTGTGATGCCAGAAAGAATGTGTTACACTAGCATTGTGGGTTATCTATGGTCTTAGAAGACAAGCATGAGCAATTTTAGCCCAGCAAGTCCTCCTTCCAGATGCTTACTCAGATGAAGTCTCTTTTGCTTCCTTGTAGAGAAATGAATTAGAAAGCAGAAAAAGGCAAGAACACCTCAGAGTAATTAAAACAAGAAGAAACATTTGGGGTGGGGAAATTGTATCACCCAGCCTATGATCAACATTATAATTTTGTATGAAGACATATTTTTATATAAAACCTATAAACCTTTTTTCATTTAAAAGATAAAACCTTTTTTTTTCATTTAAAACTTTAGTTATGGAAGGCAAGAAAGTAGAACATAGTCTTTACTATTAAAGACCAATACACAAAGGCCACAACTTTACAATTTTAGGGATCTTGGCTTAGGGAGATGGCTCAGCAGGTAAGAGTCCTTATGAAGACAAGAGGACATCGGTTGAAACCTCCAGCATCCATGTAAAACCTATTCATGGCCACGTTCCTATAACCCCAATGCTAGAGTCTGAGACATGGATCTTGGGGTCCCGGTAGCTGTCAAGTTTAGCTGAAACAGTGAACTTCAGGTTTGGTGGGGGATCTTTTCTCAAAAATAAGGTGGGCAGTGACAGAGAAAGATACTTATATTCACTTTTGGCCTCTGTGTGGTCTTGCATGTGTGCATATACCCCCACACATATGCGTAAATGTACTACACCTCTCCAACCCCCAACACTGCTTTCGAAGATGTGACCACTAGTAATTATCATAAGATTAATATTTGAAATGTATATTAAGTCAACATAGGCACTTAGAAGCAAAAGTGAAAAAATTACCCATTTTATTGAAAAATGGCTGCTTATTATTGCTGAACTGGGAACTGCCTTTTATTTACTTAATTTGATAAACAGACATTAAAATAATCATTACTAAAAGGTCTTAGCCTCAATTTAATCTCTTCTAATCATAGCAAAATATACTGATCTCTAGAAGTATAATGAGCTCAGGGGAAATAAAGTTAATAGTACTATATTTTTAGTTGAAAACAAAATGCTTCTATATGACCTTGAAATTTTGTTAATTTTCAAAATTTTTTAGCATTTTTAATTGAGGTTATCACTTATGCAAAACTCCATAATGGATGATTAGTGAAGTCAGCATAGTGAAAGATCTAGGAAGTAGTTGAGAGGTTGTTTAGAAGCTAAGGCACATTTAAGTTCATTGCTAGAGAAGATTTGGCACCCTCCAGCTGACTTTGTACTTGGTGACTACTGGAGTTCTACAACTCATCAACAACACCATTTTGACTTTATATTCTCTATGAGATGATTTTTATGAAGTAAATCTTCTCATGACATAATATCTTTCTGTTTTTTGACCTTCTGTTCAAGTTCAGGTGTGAGAATAACCATGACTTTTATAATCCCCATTAGGTGTAACAGGAACAAATAATCTTCTTTGAGCTTCCCTTTTGCGACTGGCCTGGATTATTATCGGATGATGAATTATCTCACCCAGGGCATGCATGACACTAATGCCTATCCTAATGTGATATCTAATGAGAATGAGTGTGAGACAACAGGTCTTCCTGCCAACCACGGCCAATTAAATACCGGATTAAAGACTCTAGCAGTTTATATTAAACTCCACAGATGCACTGGTCATTCTGTTATTGAATTAGAAGATTGCCATTAGATCATGAAAGATTCTTGATAAAGAATATGATAAATCTATTTCTCACCATATTCACCACTCAGGATAAAAATCGAGTTTAAAGTGGATTAATATGACTCTTAATGAAGAAAAATGTTAATTGTCAATTTTCTCAGGGGAAAAAGTCTAGGAGCAGGCACAAAAAAGTAATGATGTTTATGGTGGCCTCTCTAGTGTCTGTTGTATGTTTTCCTGAATCTGAGTCTGGGCATTGGATCAACAGAAGCATAAAGGATGCAAGACCCTCAGAGAGGTGAAGTACCATGGGCTGATCAGGACCTCCTTGCAAAACAAATTGTACAATGGGTCCTGGGTGAGCTTGTTCATTCAGATGATTATTTCGGTCACTTTAATCCATGGTCTGTGTTGAGGGCTAGTTTGAATTTGACCTCCTTAAACTGTTGAGTGCTGTTGGGACAATTCATTTAATAAATGTGATTACAGTTATTACTCAACAGTGTGGAGTGGCATGGTCAGCATGCTTACAAATAAAGGGTAAACATCAACTCAAGGCTTCATAGTATAAAAGTACAGTTCTCTGGTTTCTGACATCTTAGATATAAACCTATATATGAAGTCAAGTGAACTGAGACCACTTTCAACTACTAGTAACAGTTTATAGTAGAATTGAGATTGGATGGCAAGGGATAAGAAGATAATAAAACAGAGATAAATTATTCTATGATTTTATATTGTATAATAGCATAATTAAATTATCTTGTAACTTTTAATATTGCTACAGTTAACTCTTTTCTAGAAACCATATTCTGTGTATACCATGTAATTGTCACCATTATAGATGAGTTTTACAGGGTTAGAAAATATGTGTCTAAAACTGTATAGGTTTCAATTAACAAAGGGTCCTATTGAATGTTAGGTTAACTGAGCCTAGCTTGGCTTTACATTGTGTTCTACTAGCCCTGTGTTGGAATGATTGAATTGGATTTGGGCCCTGCTGTGACTCTCTTAACCTCTGGATCGTCTACAAACTGGTAAATCTAAGCTGCAGGTTGATTAGCTATAGAATGGGAAGATTGTTATGGATTTCATATGCCATTGTGAGAAATGTATGAAACACACATAAATTGATCAGTTCAGGATACACTGATTAAAATTTGATAAAGATTGTAAATATTAGGGAGAGAGAGAGACAGAGAGAGAGAGAGAGAAAGAGAGATGAGCTTATTATTTATAGGAAATCTTTAGCAATATTTTTTCGAAAGTAAATATTAATATCAAAATAAACCTCAGAAATCTGTATTTTCATGTTTTTTTGTTGAGTGTTACAGTGATTTTCATTAGTGTATATTACTTAAAGTGGAATTATATGATTTGGTCACAGCCCCTGGGAAAACTAGTTCCAATGATGTTGCATCTTTGATTTTGTTGCCTTAGTTTTCACATTGGACACAAAGGATAGAGTGAGGCAGGATGAAAGCATAAGATATTTTTTGTGCTTCATATTGTCAGAGAAAATAAGACAATAGTGCTCATAGTTATAAAATAGCTTTAGATCAAGAAAATATTTATGTTTCTTAGTATTTTAATTTTGAGCTTAAGCTAACATAGGAAACATTTCAAAATGAATATTTTTTGTTTAGATGACCTTAAAAGATACTTTGTAACCTGACAAGAATTCATAATTGTTCATCGCTATTGCTACCCAATTTTACCTACTATTTTGTTTCATTCATACAATGAACATTGTATGGCATTTTTCATTATACCTCCACCCTTAAGGCATTGTATAGATTTTGGATTCCCTGGATCTGGAGTTAAAGATGGTTGTGAGCTTCCATGTGAGTGCTGGAAAGTGAAGCCAGGTCCTCTGCAAATGCAACAAATGCTCTTAAACAATAAGCCATTTTCTAGCACTACATTATAATATCTATAAAAATGGCTTTCTCTGATAAATATATATTACCATTTGGCCAGACACATTTTACTATCCTTATTTCCTTCTAAGTAGACATTTAATAGGCATGATAATCAAAGAAATTTTGTATATATATATATATATACACATATATATATACATATGCACATCCACTTGGATTAATACATTCAAAACGACAAAATTTATTGAGAGTGTGTACCATGTATTATTACAAGTCAAGTTCATGATATATATGGATCTGGCTATAGTGATATATGTCACTGCAATAGCTCATACCAAAGTATATCTTTTCTACTTAACAAAGTGTATAGCTCATACCATAGTGTATCTTTTCTACTTAACAAAGTGTATTCTTGTAATCGTTTAAAAATACACTTTTCCCCAACTTCCGTCACACCTCCACTTCTCCCTGACACCCCCTACACCCAGCTTAAGGTCTGAGTCTGTTATTTTTTTAACAATTAGTGCTGTCAGATTGTTAAAATGTTTGCTAAGGGATACCTATACCATCAAACCCATTGTATTCATTCATAGCAACAAAAGGACATTAAAATGAATCCATCTGGATTGACAATATCCCTCTAGGTGTTTTGGCCTTAGTATATAAACTTGGGTCAGGGATTTGTACCTTTGCCTTTGGGTGGGTTGCTGTATTTCTAGACCCCTCTGTGCAGTGCATTTTACACATAGCTGCCAGTGGAATCCTTCTAGTACATAACTGCTGTATCTACTCCATTCAAGAACTGCAAAGGACTGTAGTCTGAGCCTTCAGAGTCCAAGCTGCTCAGATTTGCACTCAGTTCTGCCCTTTCATAGAAGTGCCCTCTATTCTCCTTCAAGCTTCTGTCGGGTAGCTAATCTAGCCTCCTTGCCGAGTCAGGGATAGCGGCTTTTTCTGTCTTCCAGAGCAGAGCCCACTGAAATCCACTGTTCTGAATTCTTTCTAATGGCAGTAACTCAGCCTCTTCAGAGTTGCTCATACACTCAGCTCTCACATTTATTGTCCTAAGTGTTTTTCTTTGTGTGGTGATGATTTTGAGAATTTCTCCCACTCTGAAAGTGGTAGCTGTTCTATTCAACTCGTAGCTGTGAACAGGTAGAACATTTCTGTTTGCTTTCTACTGGCATTCTCTCCCTCCACTCCCCCTTCTATTACCATTTCCTCTTGAAAGAATTTATTGTTCAGAGGAGAGTCCTGGTGAGACAGGGAGAAGAGAAGGAAACATGTTCAGCATTTGAGAAGACAGTGAAAGATGTGTATTTGCCAGAAGCAGGAGTAGTGGATGCTGGAGGAGGTGTTTCATTATCTCCAAGTTACCAGATCTGGTTAAGCCCCAGTCCTATCATGGAATGGCATGACTACAGTAAAACTGGAATGGTGCTATGTGATTGGGTAGGTGAAGGGCTGGGTGGAATCCTCCAACATCCCCTGGACTACTAGATCATATGTGGAAAGTATCTAGAAACTCTCTGTGGCCACATGGAAGAATCCTCATTGAAGCCAAAAGGGTTAGCTGTGTTGTGTAACAGTTTCTTTCAATATAAATCAATTCATCTTGGCAAGAAACTTGATAAGAATAGAATGTTCTAAAGGGAGGTAAAAAACAGACAGATGCACTAAAAGGAAGTGAAATATTCCTTCTGCAGGGAAGCTGGCTTAAGCTCATGAAGTAAACAACTCAATAGCTAAAGGAGGCCTCTGAAAGAGATCTGGTTCACAAGGTCCCTTGTTCCCCAAGCATAAATAAGCCCCAAGGACTACTGAGAGACACTTTGACACACCAAGCTGCCTAGAAGACTCTCAGAGAAGCTGATCTGATTCGGAGAGGCACAGACACCTGGGAAAAGTAGAGATCAGCAGAGCTGCCTATGAGTGAGGCAAGCATGGACAAGGCAGAGGCTAGCCCAGGCGCCTGGAAGAGGCTAGGATCACCTGAGCCGCCCAGGGGAGATACTGACCCACCAATGGAGCTGACTGCAAGCTGTGCAGTGAGCTCCAGGTTTCCAACATCTGTGAGCTGTCACTCATGCTGGGGTGGATTTTAGAGTTGCAGCTGTCTTTGAGTCATTTCTGAATGACCCTCACACATTTTCCTGTAAGTAACTCAATAAAATCACTGGTTCACAAGCTGGACTTTGATGGTGTCCTTATTTGGTCTGCCACCGATTCCCTATCTGCAGTAAGTAGACGTTTGTTCATATCTCCCCAGGAATAGTATCATACAAAAGCTGGAGAGTCAGAAACATAACATGCTAATGCCCTGGGGCATGAGCAATGAGAATGTTATTGAAACTTAAAGTTACTGCTTATGTGGTTTTGGCAAAATGGCATAGAGAAGCCAAGAATACTTTGGGGAAGGCATGACTTCTTGTTCAATATCACTATAAGGAAGTATTAAAACACCATGCATAAAACATAAAATGGCTAAGCAAGGCCGTTACAAATATTTAAAAGTCATTTTCTTTACTGGTCAGTCTGAAGAGCTTAAACTGACTAAAAAGAAAGTCACGCTCCTACATAGCACAAAGCAAAGAAAAGTTAACTCAAAATGCCTGCCACCCTCATCTACTTCCGGATTTAAAAGGAACAGGTTAAATTCATCATATTACCTAAAAAAAGCACACTGTTGAGGCTCAGGAGATGCCTCAGTGGATAAAAACACTTTCTGCACAAGCTTGAGAACAGAGTTCAGATCCTCAGCATTGTCTTGAAAAACAAGGTGGCATGGCAGCTCACCCATAATCCCAACATTTGGGAGTTAAGAGACGGGGAATCCCGGAGGTGACTTGGGATTCAGTGACTGATTTTACCTCAGTAAACAGAGAGTGACTGAGGCAGACCTACCCTAGGTCAACCTCTGGCTACACGCGTGTGCGTGCGCACACATACACATACACACATGCATGCATACGTATCACATAGACATACACGTGAAAAAAATGCATCTTCATCCTTCAGAAAAGGAAAACAAATATGTGATTGGAATATTGTATGTATATTGCTGAACATCTCACCTATAAAGAAGGCACAATTGGTTTGTGATTTATTTTCTATCTTCCAGAAGCTCAAAACATATCCCTATGTGGGATTTGGAATGAATCCTTTTACAAGCAAATATACTACATCTACCTTCCTAACATTTCTCATTGTCATTTTCTAATATTCTGTTAAATTGGTGTTTATTAGAGTTGTAGAAGGATAAAGTGTGGAAAGCACAACAAATAAAGAGATTTTTACAGTAAATGTGTTATCTGAACATATACTCCTGAGATGTGTAATAAATCTTAATTACACAAGAAAACATTGAATACATATTCCTATTGCTTCACTAAAAGCTAATCATTTGTTTAGTCTCATTCTATTGAGTGTTTTAAATACTCCATTCCTCATCTCATACTTGTAGGAAATGAATCCCAATTTTAAGCTTTCTCCTGGTTTGTTCAGTAATTTGAATGAATAGACTATGTTCTATCTACTTTCTTTGTTAAATGTGAAATCCAAATCCAAATGATTAATTGTAGCATTAATATTTATTCTGGTTAATTCAGAACAACGCTTTCCTTCACGTTCAGTTAACTGCCTTCTCTGAAATAGCATAAAGATAATATCTGTATTTTTAGCTTTGTTACCTAAGTTTGAATTTTACATATTCTGATTTTTAAGACAGTACATTGACTCAAATAGTTTTAAAACATGGCTTTAAGTTCTTTAATTTGTCTCTCATCCTTAGGTGAGGCTCCAAGTTTTACTCTTCCTGTGGGGTAGATTTATGATTTCTTTGTTATTAGTGCATGTATGGTAAGTTAGAGCTGGGTGATTTTCCAGGCTGGATGATGAAGGCATTGGGACTTCCCTTCTGTCTTTCAGCAGCTTGTGCTGTGCATGAAGCCATCAACTGTTTAAAAGAAAGGGCACTAGCCTGAAGCTGCCACCCTGTGAGGAAGCCAGGTTGAAAGGTAAAGTCATATGTAGGTGCTCTGCTTAACTGCTTTTCTGGTGTTTATGTCCTTTCACCTATGCTCTGGATGTGTGAGTAAATTAATCTTCTGAGAATCCCTGCTTGGAGCCACAGACAAAACTCCAGACATCTCAGAGCAAAGACAGACATTCCCTCTGTATTGTCTCCGTACTTCTTAACCCATGACCACCACAAACACAGTACAAGTGTTTAGTGCCATTGTTTGGAATGGGTTCTTGTACACCAGCATCAGAACACAGGCTGATCACACTTATTTATCACTTATTCATGTTTAAAAATCTGACACAAAAATACAAGGAAACTAACTACTAAGTGATTAATTCTTATGTTTCTGTCAAATGTTTTTCTTACTAGAAATGATGCAATGTTATTCCGAGGTGACTTTCTAATATTGTACCTAAGACTCGTACATTTGTAAAATAAGTCCATTGGCATGCTTAGATTAGAATAACCCATATTACATATGGGTTTTGCCAGGTGTGGTGGCACATGCCTTTAATCCCAGCACTCAGAAGGCAGAGGACGGTGGAGTTCTGTGAGATGGAAGTCAGCCTGGTCTACAGAGCAAATTCCAGGCCAGCTGGAGCTACAGGGAGATCCTGTCCCAAAAAGACAAAAAAGAAGAAAAAAACTGAACTTAACGTATGAAAATAATCACTTACAAATCAGGACTGAAATCTGAATATAGGTTGAATATCCTTTATCTAAAATGCTTGTGACCAGAAGTGTTTCTTTTGAAAGATTTGCAAATACATAATATGATATCACTCAGTTCATTTGTTTCATATATACCTTAGTTCATTTGTTTCATATATACCTTAGAAGCAGATCCAAGGTAATTTTATACAACATTTTAAGCAGTTGCGTGCATGGAATATTGTCATGTATAGATTTTTCCATTTGTGGAATTATGTCAGTATTCAAATATTTGAGATTTGTGAGGATTTCAGATTTGAAATGTGGTTTGATCAATATGATGCTGATGAAAATAAGTAGCATTTTTGCATAACTTACAAAATAATGTCATTTTAGTTAGACGGTTAATATCTGAATGGTATTTAATAAACGCATCTGGTCAGGCTTGACCTATGGCTCTGGTTCTCTTCATGGTGCCCTCTGTCATCTTAGCTTAATGTCTTTCAAAGTGTTACTGAAGACCAGCAGTTTGATCAAATGGATAAATAGATTTTTATTACTATAGTTCTATGCCATAGAATCTATCACAAGATAATTTTATTAAGGAGTAGTGTTGAACTTTACAAAGAAATCATGACAAAAATATGAGAGTCATATATTTTCAGGACACAGGGTATCTAATAAATAATTATTGTATGTCAGAATGTGAATTAGAAAAGATTTTTAAAGCATAACATCCATTGCTGGCAGAGCCATAGGCGATACAGCAAGCACATAAATTGATAGAACCCACTCGGAGGAAGCTTAATAATACTTTTCCATAATTCATAAGTCCAATTCTAGAAACTTATAGGAAAATAATCTTAACAAGGTAAAAGCAACCTGCAAATTCACTTTTAGTAAAATTTATAATATTAAACATTTGAAGAAAACTGTAATGATTTTCTATTGATGTTATAACGAATTATATATTTAGTAGTTTAAAATAATTATATAAGATATAAGATATATAAATATCTTTATGTCAAAACTCTGACATAGTTCTACATGAACTGAACCAACCTGTCAGCCTGAATGAATTCTTTCTGGTCCTTATAGTGACTGCTCTCTCACCTTTCTGACTTCTACAGGATACCTGAATTGCTCGCTCACTCATTAGTATCCTAGAGACCTCTCCTTCTACCAGCTTAGAAAGTTTCTTCACTTTGAAGAATCCCCAATTGGTCTTGGGTCCACCTGGATAATTTAAGATATTCACCTACATAATTAAATAAATTCAGCAAAATTAATTGTGTCATAGGTAGTGGCACTGGAAATTCACAAGTGCCAAGAATTATAAAGTGGATATATTTTGGGAACAATTATTTTGTCTACCACAAAAACTTTAGGTTGGTAAACTTGGCATTGTATATAATGATAAAGCTAGTCACACTATCAATATAAAAACCCTGTGGCTACGTACTGTTTTGAAAGTTTTACATATGTCTGTATGAAATACACAAAGATTCAATAAAAAAGAAAATTATCTATGTGCAGAATGGCTGTGTGATTACTTTCATTTTATTTACTGTCAACATTTTAATAATGCTACCACTTTAATAGCTATTATTATCCAAAGAAGAAAAACATTCAAGTTTGTTTAAAATATCCAATGAATTTAAAATGCTGTTTTATAATTGTAAGGATAATTGTTGCTGATCTGTTTTTAAAATACAATAAAGACTGAGTAAACTCAGAGTGAAACTGCTCAGTGGAGCCATACAGCCAGCAGTGGGATTTTGCTGGAGTGGAATGTGGAGGTTTCTGATTGGCTTAGAAGCTGTGGACTTACTGCAGACCATGAGTTGTCCTGAAAGATAAATGAAGTAGGTGTGAATCAACCTTGAAAAGTATTTTGTAGCAGGACGCCAAGGTGAACCCAGATGGAGTTGTGCAATGTGTAGCACATTTCCCCCACAGAAACAAGGTAATTAACAATAGTTATGTCACCAGACTAGCTGAGGAAAGTCCTTAGCACCTCATAGCTAAATAGTTTATGACTTTCTTTCTAAATGAAAATGCAATCGACATTCCAATTTGAGATATCTCTCCCCTCTGTGCACTTCTATGGTTTAGTCATGATTCTCTCCACTGTGATTAATGTTTCTTCCACTAAGGCACTTAGTTCCAGGGACAGGAGGAAATGGAACAAGAAGGGCACAGCCACCTTAAAGAATGGAACTACATCTCTAACTAGGGCACCTTTTCATAATCCAGGCATTATCTGTGCTGTGCCTAGATGTGATGGGAATTAGCTCTCATGATATGAAATATTTGAACATCCTTTAAATATTTTTGTCATCACTTCTGGGTAGAATTGATTTAGGAAATACATTAAAATACCAACAAGTACACGAAGCACAGTGGTTTGCAAAGCCGATTTTCATTTTCCAAAGGCAAGCACTCAAGTTTGACAGTTCTGTCATTGAGAACACATGCAACTTTGATCAAGACATTTGAGTTCACGAGTATATTTGTGCCTCACATGAGTCCATGCATTGTACCAGCTGGTAGGTTTTCTGTAATGAATGAGAGAGCGTGATGCAGATTTAGAAGGTAAGGTAGTGTTGCACACAGTACATACTCACCATTGATAACATCTGTTGTTCACTCTTCTGGCAATACTGCATCAATAAAAGACCAGGAATTAGAACCCCTGAAAATTGCCCAAGATTTTTATTTTCCAGAGACAGGTTCTTAACTCAAGGATTTCAGAGCAGTGGTTTATTTGGAAGCTAGCCCAGGAAGCCCTGGGAAGCAAGCGAGGCATGGTCAGAAGGGAACCAATTTACCTCATAATCAATTACCACTGTAGGGAACCAGGACTCAATAAATGATGTGGATAAGACCATGTCTTCAGGTTTCCTGTATGTGGGTTGAAAAATCTGAGGTCATCATTCCCCAAATCTCATCTGTTACTGGGTAAAGCTGGGTCTCCGGGAAGTAACTTTGCTTTCCAGCAAAGCATCCCCTGTTCTAGGTGCTTACAAAAAGATGGATGCAATGTACTGAAACAACATAGTTCAGTGACCATGGATGAGGCAGGATAGTCAGCTACAGACAGCTTCATGTCCTCCTTTCACCTTCACAATGGAGGCATTACAAAGGCAGATGCTGGTTGCAGGGCAACTACTGAAGGTTATGAATGATTGCCTTGTTATTCTGGGAAACTTAAAGAGAAAATAAAACACATTGGATCACGTGGCAACAGTTTCCTCAATATACAGCATTAGCTTAATCCTCCTCTTATTCTGGCCATGCAAATTACCTGCATCCCAGCAAGACTGGGTGGCTAGAGCGGGTAATAGCACAGTAACAGAAGCTAAAAGAAACATTTGCTCTAGATGTTCTGCCTTCACTTTCACCCAAAGGTTGTCTGGAGGATCTATAAGCACACATTAGGCTCTAGGAATTTCATTAACCACTGAAAGCACTTTTCAGAAGAAAAGTACATTGACAAATGGGGCAATTTAAAAAGACACTCATAACAGAAATAACATATGAACATTTATAAATTTCAGAGATCAAATCTCTTTGCCTCTCTAGGACTGACAAATCAATTTTGGTTATGAAGTATGACTTCTGGAGAATACACCCATCATTCAAACTCTTTCTATGTAGTTATTCTTAAGTGTCATGACATTTCATGATTGGGGGAATCTTAGTGTGGTAAAGTTGTTTTACACAAGAGCCATTTCCTAAGCAGGGCCAAGTTCCACTTGCCACAGGAAGCTCGTGGCTTTAAGCTTTTATTAGTCGTAATCTTTCAAGAGCGGCCTGGGGAGATACTTGCTATTTCAGCTCCCTAAATTGTTCTCATTACTCTAGGCAATTCTTTCCAATGACTCATTCTCCAAGGGATCTTCACAACATACCTGTACTTCCTAGCAAAATTAGGAATGCTTTCATCAGCTTCCCAGGGCTGTAAAACAAACTTCCTTGTATCCTCCACATCCAGACCCCAGGAACCTTCACCAGGTCCAGAATTTTGGCCCACCCGCAGATGGCAGCAGCGGGCTCTGGAGCGCAGGTCCACAGGTAACTGCAGCCACCGCACTGCTAGCCCACTCGCTGCAGCCAGGGTTGGAGTGTCACACCACCCGACACCGCACAACTATGGGATGGTCCGTGACGCTCGTGTGGCTGAGAGCTAAAATTGTGTCTGATCCTTCTATTGTCTGAGTGAAAGCAGTCTGAAGCAGCCAGAGCAAACTCATTGAGCTTATATTCTTTCCGTTTCCCTAAATTTGTCAACTTCAAGCAGTAACTCGGTCCCTTTTCTTGAGCAAGGTCTGCTTTGAAACTCTCCACGCTCGGACGGACCTCTTCCTTTCTTGAAATTCGGGTGCCGGGTACTGGGCAGTGGGTTGGCAGCCGCTGTGTCCTTGCGTCCTGCGGGCTCTCATGAAAACGTGCGCTCCCGCAGGGGAGGATGCCTGGGTTGCACCCCAATTTCATCACATTATCCTCTTCCCTAATCCTGCTGGTTCCCTCTCCCCGAAGCGCACAGACACACAGACACAGAGGACACGCATACACACACACACACACGCACACTCACGCAGCTCGCTGGCCCGGAGTGCCTCGGACTCGGTTGCGGGAGCCAGACCGTCAGCGACCAAGCCAGCCACGGTCACGCCGCCCGAAGTCCTCGGCCCGAGGCCGCGCACTGCCGGCCGCCACCTCCGCCGCTCCCGCGCGCCGCGACACCACGCCCGCAGCGGCCCGGGCTGCGGCCCGCAAGCACCTCGCACAAGTTGACGCCTGGGAGGGGGCGGCGGGCTTCGGAGGAGCCGCGCATCCGGGCGAGGGGCGGAGGACCCGCTCGGCCCGGCTACGAGGGGAGGGCGGCGCGCGGACAGCCTGGGAGCCCGCAGCAGCCCCGCCGCGCAGCCGCCGCCGCCCGGGATCCGCGAGCCCGGCCGCCCCCACTCCCGCCCCGCGCGCCCCGCCTCCTCCGGGCCCGCCACGCGGGGCGCCGAGCAGCCACGGGCGGCGCAGGGAGGCGGGCAGCGCCCCGCGCGCGCTTCTGCCGCCCCCGGAGCCCGCGCGCCCGGAGTGCGGGGCGAGCGCGCGTCGGGCGGGCGGCGGCCGCAACTTGGCGGGCCAGATGCCCGAGGGCGCGGCGGCGTTGCCAGCCTGCCGCTGCCGCCCCCGCGGGCCCCGGGCGCATCCCTGCGGGCGGCGCTGCCCGCGGCGTGGCGTGTGCACCGAGCTAGTGAAGGTATGTGTGGCGGGCGCGGCTGGAGCTGCCGCCGCCGCCGCACCAGCAGGTCCTAATGCCTGTCACTTCCCAGGACGTTGGCAGCGGCAGCCCGGAGCCCCGGAGCCCTTGGCAGGTCTGCCTGTCCTTCCCCGCAATCTGATTGGATAAAGTGGGGGCTCGACGGTGGCCGACGTGGGACAGTCTGGCTGTGGCAGGGGTCTCGGAAACCATGGGTTATTGCAGTGGCAGGTGCACGCTTATCTTCATCTGTGGCATGCAACTGGTAAGTGACACTTGGGTCCTCTTATTCTCTAATGTGCCTTTGAGAGAGTGGGCAGGGGTGTGTAGGAAGGGGTCTGCCATTGATCAGGATGGAAGAAAAAAGAAGAGAGAAAAGGTGACATATGTTACCTGTATTTAAAAGGATTTTAGGAGGGAGCACTGTGGGGTGCAGAAGTGAGCCTTTCTGCCCTCACCCATTTCTGTCCCTCTAAAGACAGTTTGACAGGTGCAGGTTAAACTTGTTGTCTTCAGTTTCTTTAAGCAGAGCGAGATGTAGCTCTTCTCCTTTTATGCTTGGCGTTTCTGTTAATGTAACAACGTGATTGTCAAATACGTTTTACTATACAGGTGTTAAGCAGAAATACAGAATTTATGACTACTCTTCTAGATACTTATTTTGCAGTGTCTTTGTTTAGTCCCTTTTATTTGATATTTTTTCTAGGAATATGCTGTATTATATCTCCTTAAAACCACTTCTTAGGGCAGATGGTATTCTTTCAGCGTTCTGGTCTAGAAGCCACATTGAGTTTTAAAAGTATGTAAATTGAAGAGAAATACTCAGATGAATTAAACAACACCATTGCCAGAGACTGAACCAGTAACCTATGAATCACAATTTTTAATAACAGTTTCAAGAAAAAATAAATCCTGTCTTCCATTATGTATGGTATTGCTCCTGAAATAGATACATACTATTGTCTGATCCCACAGGATGGGGCATTGTATGTACGTTTTGAGGAATGTCGTACAGTTGCAAAATGGCAAGAAGCCACTAATGGAAAACGCTCATGTAGCTGAATTTCAATTCCCTAAGAGCAATGGAAGGAGGGGCTAAAAAGGGAGTGTAGAGGTAAAAAATTATGCCACTGTTAAATGGTTAATTTGCCAAAGGAGGTACTTACTCACTCCTCACCAAGCATCTTTCCTTAGAAAGTATAAATGAATCTAAATAGTTGCCCTAGTTCCCAACAATTCCTTTGTAAAGGTTGAGGATTATAGGATTCAAGGAGAGTATTAAAAGCACAGTCCTTAAAAAGTGCTTAAATGAACAAGAACTTGCTATTGAAACTGACAGAAGATTTCCTTAAGTTTACTTCACTGTTTATGAGTTCACTGTTTATCAGTTCTGAAGTCCACGAGCATTGATATTTTCTTTGATATTGAGCTAAAGAAATGTTTTTGAGGTATATTGTCTTGGAATTTTTTTTCCTTTCAGGAAAGTTATCTGAGCTGTGTTCTTTGATCTTCGAATTGTGTAGTATGGTCGTAAGAAAGTAAAGAAGATTGCAATATAAACATAATTTCAAGGATATTGTATTTTCTAAGTGATATGCAAACCTGCTTTTATTTCTCCTCCATAGATTCTTTCACTTCTGACTTTAATGAGAAAGCTAATCAGAAGTTTACTGTGTTAAACTACTCACACAGCCCAAATATTTCAAGTTGTCTAAAATTTTCAAAAACATTCCTATTTTTGTATGATTCAAAACAGATTACATTTGCTGATTCACAATGTAAATGTATAAAACTGAGAATGGATGGGTGAGTAGAACATTGTTATGCCCTTTTCAGCTTAAAGAAAATGATTTAACTTTTAATCATTTAATGTCATAGGGCTTCCTTAATGTAGCACTGTTTTGTATGCATTAAAGCAAATGACATTTTGTGTGATCATATACATTCTTCAGTAACCTATAATAATTGAAAAATATAAGTATCTCAGTGGGGAGGTTAAGTACATAAGTATGATACAGCTATGATCTTCTTTGTGTTTGTGTATATATGCATGCTTTTGTGTGCATATACATCCACACAATGGTGTGTTGGGTTATTACTTATGAAGAAGAAATCTGAATAATGGCTGAGTTCTCTAACCAAACAGACCTAGTTGTGACAGAAACACTCGACCTAAGCAAGTGCACATTTGAATCCTGAGGAGTATTTTATGCTTTATAAGAATCATATTACTTTCTTCTCATTCATACTTCTCGTGTCACCAGGCTAATATAATTAGCAGCCATGTTAATGCAGATGTAGAACAAGAAACAAAGGACAAAGAAAATTCAGTTGTATTGATAGGGTGAAATAATAATACATTTTGGACCTCAGAGACCTTTGCTACTTGTATCTTAGAGATGTTACTATAACTTTAAATAAAATGTCTTTGCAAATAGGTGCAGAACATCTGTAAGTGAAAGTAAAGGTTTTCCTTCTGTGTTCATAGATTTAAAAAAATGTTGTGTATTTTTGAGCTCTTTTGAGTTTAAAGAAATGCTTTTTTACATGTAAACCAGCTTTCCTGGGTAAATTTCAACTTGTGTGCAGACAAAGAACTTTATTCAAAGACTTCTGAAGTGTTCAGTTGGTGTTAGGACAGTTGAACACCATTTGCTTTTGTAAATGCACAGAAACTCCTTAGATTCATTTAAACTACTTGATGCTAAAGATCCTCTAAAGATTAAAACTTTCTTTTGTTTTTGATTAACTTTCTAAAGTTTCTGCAGACATTAATCTCCAGTGTTATAGTCAGTATAGTATTTCAGTTAACAGAATATTTACATTTATGTACAGCTAATATCAGAAAAAGACATGGTAGCTTTAAGTACCATCGACTCAGAGCACTCGTTCATTAGGTTATTGTCAAAGCAGGTGTGGTAATGTGATGATTTGATAGGTGAAGAACAGAGAAAGATGCTGCAGGAGACTTTACTGACCAGGAGTCTACCTCTTTACTATTAAGTATGTTAAATGGTTATTTATCTTAATGTTCAATAGACTATAAGCATAAGTAAACATTTTATTTAAAAATGAGGAAATAAATTTGTAAGACAAATTACAACTCTATTCTATGAGAATTCAATATAAAATTCATATTTTATGAAAAAGTATTAGTTTTCAAATCATTGGGTTGTATGGTTTTGGTCCTGTGATTTTTAGGGTGATTCCTGTAAGAGGGAGTATAATTTCTCAAAAGAGATTTACTCCATGGGCAGAAACCTGAATTTAAGCACATAATCTCGAGAAAGTGATTTCCTTGCTACCATTGCTGCTCTTAATGTTCAGAAACTGAAGATTTCAGATTGTAACAGAAATCATTACTATATTTGCAGTGATGGGTTTAGTAGTGCAGGAAAAGAACAATTTAACTTATATATTTACAACTTTCAGGCAGCTTGGAAAAGTGTTTGCCTTTCTTTCAGTGTTTATTTGAATCAAAGACTACTTTATATATAAATGTTGAAAAATGTGCTCTGATATTTCTGAGTGAAAAAAATCATGCAGAAATGATATGGAAGAACATAAATTATTTTAGAGTGAAAAGACAGCTTTGTTTTCAAGTCAGGCATCTCCATACCGCCCACATCTTTTTGTATATCAGACTCTTGTGTGGCGTAAAGTCTATGTGTCATAAACTATTGAAAGAAAGTCTAGGTTTTCATTTAACAGATTGCCACTTGAAAACGTCATTCTTGCCATGTGCTCTATGAAAAATTGCTAACTCAGAGCAGGTGCAACTAACAATTAAGTTAGTAACATGTGTGTGCAGCTGTGTGAAGCAGCACATTTGAAAATTAAGAATGATTAGCTGCTTTCTCCTGCATAGTTACTAAGCATATTCAAAGGTGTACATTTATTTTAAAAGAGGCCACCAATATAAAGGTAGATTAAAAAGCTTTATCTTAATTATATACTATAGATATTGTGATTTTTTTTTCAAATTTTACATAATGTGCTGTTTGGTTATGCTTTAGAAAGCAAAGCACTAACTTGAAATGGCTTGGAAAGTGTAGATGGAATATCATGGTGTTCCTGGGACACTACATTTGATATGTTGTCTACAGATCTAATTCAGGAAGGAGACTGAAAATTCCCATATGGTACTTTAGACAGCTGTGAAATAGAAATGTGCCAGGGGATTTCTAAGTTGTGAAGTTGCTTTACTTACTTATAACATTCTTTACTTTTGTTAAAAAAACTTTTGGAGAATTTAACAAATTTTAATGTACTTTCATTATAATTCCACATAATTGCTTTTTGCTTATTGTTTACCAAGAAAGGTGTAGAAAATTCTTCTGGTCTCCAGCCTTGAACCTTGTTTCAAGTGGCAAATTGTAATGCTCTTTGTATGCCTCATTTCAATAAGTCAAAGTGCAGAGCTGTTTCTCTCCTTTCTCCAACCAGCATTGTCTGTGTAGGCCAGAGCCTTCTGTGGCACGAGGCCTATAATTGGGTAATGGCCCAGAAAGGTAAATGGCCAGCACTACCAGCACTACCATCTTTTCCCCTGGATGCTTCTTTACTTTGGGGTCAAAGCTTCTACTTGCTTAATCAAGAATTTCAGAACAAAAATCAGGGAGCCTTGAAATAGAAAGTTCTTTGTATCAAAGTATGTTTCATTTCTTTGTGTGTGTGTGTGTGTGTGTGTGTGTGTGTGTGTGAAACAAATTTCCACACCTCTGTGTTTGTAGCAGAAATAAAAATGTTATAATTACAGCATCAATTGCATTAAATATTTGTATATCCTACTAGTGCCTAAAATTTTAGAGAATGCATTTACTTCCACTTTTCGCTGGATTTTCAAACAGTGCAGTATCATCTTTCCTTAAGTAACTTTGAGGCTACTATTGCTAAAAGTAGAAATTGCCTTTGTAACATGCAAGTATCAGAAATCAAACAGACCCATAGGAAAGGTATTTTCTGTTTTTTCCTCTCCTGTTATAATGATGTCATTAGACCACCCCTCAATGACATTTGATAGTTGTATGTCTTCGATATCGTAAAATGAGTTACGTTATGGTGACGTTTTCTGAGAAAGGCGTCTTAGACCATTACCTTGTGTGAATATCCTAGAATATATATATATATATATGATATATATATATATCATAATATATATATATCATAATATATATATATATATATATCATAGAGTATATTGTGTAACAGTCCTTCATGATGTCACCTGCTATGCACTAGGCTATGTGAGGTAGTCATGGTTCTGTGTATGTGCTGCTGACTGAAATATTACAGAGTATGTGGCTGCTCACAGACCATTCTGTTTGTAGGGTCCTGTGTTTTACCCTCATATCATAGTAGAGATAGACAGAAGTAGTTGTAGCCTGAGTTCTCAAAATGGGCATTAAGTCACAGTGTTTGTTCTTACCATTCCCAAGAAATTTAGAAATGATGAAGGAATGAGATAAAAGTACAGAATTTTCTATTATCTGATTAGTGAGGAAAATGAAATTCATGTACTGTTTTCCTCTTCTTTAACGTTTCAGATATGTTCAGGTAGAAAAAGCTGTTAATTTTTAAAGAAATTACTTACTTTAACTTGCTGAAAGCCCCAATTTTTCATCTTTTTTATGAGCTCCACAAGGCATTGGATCTAATTGATATCAGCATTCTAATGCTTAATATTAGATGGACTTTTGAGTATTTTTAACCTGAAATAGAAATAGGATGTGTTTTAATTCTAATAATGTAATCTTTTTAACTATTTTTAGGTCACATGTTCACTTTGATAGCTATAAAATACTTGAAAGTTACAACGAAGCTCATTTTATGTGTATTTTCTAACAAACTAGTTCTTAAATTTATTTTTATAAATTGGTATCCTTAAAAATTCTAACTTTGTTAAATATTAAATAATGAAAACTTGTAGTTTTATTAGAAACTTTCTTGAAACTAAATACTAAAGCGTTCTTTCTTTCACACTAAATTTCCTCCAATAAGCTTTTGAAGGAAGAAACAGATATTAATGTCCTCATTTTATAGAGGAGGAAATGGAGACCCAGGAAGACGAAGCAGATTGTGAAATCACCCTTTAGTGTGGGGAAGAGCTTGGATGCAAAGATTGACCCATAGGACTCTGAGCTTGTGCCTTTGTGCCTCATTGATGTAACAGAAAACGTCATCAGCTGACTAGGTTAACTTCACTAACAACAACACTGGCTTATCAATTAAGTCTTGGTGCCATGGTAGTCCACACAGCACTGCACTATGTAGACTCAGAGAGCAGCTTTGATTTCAGGCCACTAGCTCAACCTGTCTGTGCAAGGAGCCAGAGTTTCCCTGCTGGTGTGCCCACCATGGAATGCACTAAAGAAAAACTTGCCAGGGTAGAGTAAGCATCCTGCATTGTTTCAGCTGGAGTGCAGGTTGTCCAAACATTGTGAGACACACTTGTATTAAGTGATACCTCCAAGAAATATGATTTGCCATCATTTCATGGTGGGGAAAGAAGTTAGAGCTGCTAGAATTTCTGACCAACAATTGACAAATAACCAGTCAACAAGGTTTTGGAGTATTGATATGTATACTTAAAACTGATTCTTGGGGAAGATGAAATATACTGACTTTTTCTTAAATTTCAGTTATATCTGAAACCAATCCTTGAGGGAGAGATAATACAGGATAATGTTCATTGATCGTATTGGTAGCAACTACTCCACAAATCTTAAAATTATCTAGATCACAACTTCATGAGAATATTTAACGGAGTTACTGTTGCTAGAGAAAACCTAAGAGCCAGTAGGTTAATTCAATTTTGTATTAGAATGGGTAGGGAACACTTCGTGGACTTAAATTTGCATGACAGTCACTTGTAGGGCCTTGCAGCACAGATCTTCAAACCTCACCACAGAATTTCTGACTGCTTAGGAGTAAGCCAGAGAATTTGAATTTCTCAGGAATCCTCATGTATTCATATTTCTGGTCTTTAACCAGACTTTGAGAACCGTTGATCAGTTATTGGTGTTCTTGACTACATGAATCTGGTTTTGAAATTTTCCAATCCAAGTAGATAATGAGCTCATTTCTCACTTTGGCTTGTTATTAATTATGAAAGGATGCTTTTTTTTTTTTTTTTCCTGGACCATGCATGCCTGTTTCTGACTTCTCGCGTAGTCCTGTTTAGAGGTTTAAGTAAGAGCCATGGAAAGTCTTTTCACGGTTTTCATGGCTTTCAGTAAATAGGGCTTCTGAAAGCAGGGTTTGCTCAGGCAATGCTGAAATGCAATTAGATCCTTTCTTTACTGCATAGTCCCCTGTCCAATGAACTAAGCCCATCTTTGAGAGAAAGGAGAGAATGCGCTGAAAAAGCACAAGACTGTTAGAGGCGGGATTGTTTCCTGCCCAGCGCAGAGCTTCTGTGCTGTTTCTGCCATTGATGGTTTTGGTTCTCATTTGAAAAATGGAGAAATAATTCCTGGTCTGTTTATCTTAAAGGATGCTTAAGAGAGCCAATGGGATGCTTAAGAGAACCAATGAGATGCTTAAAATAAAAAAAAAAATCATTGTAATTATTAATGATTTCGTCTTTCACAACTTTTCACCTAGTCATCACAGGAGCAGTTATTGTTGTGTTTACATTCTGTTGTCATTTGTACTATTTGAACTGTGGCCCTAGTTACAACAGCTATTTTTTTTTTGAAATGTGCCCCTTCCACCATTAATTTTGAAGGTTCTATAAAGGATTATAACACAGGTGCAAGTAATTTAAAACAGATAAAACATCTGTGTCTGAGGTGCATATATATTTTAAGACGTTTCTATTCCCTGAAGATTTGATACAACATATTTTGTTCACCTACACTCCCCACTGCCCCCCTTAACTCCTCTCGGATCCACTCCTCAACTCCCCACTCCTTCCCAACTTTGTATCCTCTTTATTAATAACCCACCATGTTCAATTTATGTTGCCCGTATACTCATTGATATGTAGCCATCCATTGGTGGTAGGTCGACCTACCAGGGGTCACACCCTTAAAGAGAATTGACTCTCCCCCCCAGAAACCTTTGACTTGACTTCCAATTGATAAGTGTATATTTAAAGTGTTCAATTAAACTTGATTTCAGAAAGCATTCAGCATTTCAGTCCAACATTTCTAAAATTATTTTGTGGACACTGGTCTTGATGGACCCACATCCCTTTTATCTTCCTATCCCTGTATCACAAAATACAGCCATATATTAAGAGATTCAAAATATCCTGTATTGAAGAAGCTCTGCTTGAGTGTGGGTCCTTGGACAGACTCCCATATTAAGTTTCCCTCACCCGGGACTCAGGGACCATTATGGAAAGGGGGCAGAAAGATTGTAAGAGCCAGGGAGGTAGTGCATGGCCATAGAGACATAGAATACTGCAAGCTCCTGGGACTGTGCTCATATGAACCTACAGCAATGGTGTTGGCATGCTCAAGACCCATGCAGACTTAAGCAGACAAAACTCAGCATGGAACTGGGGAAATGGGCAGTGGACCCCAGAAATATTGATGGCTGAGTACTGTTGGGTGAGGAAGAGTTAATCATCTTAAAGCAAGGGTCTCTGGATAGGCTGACTAGACCTCAGTGGATAAACTTGCAATGAGGATTGTCTAGGAACCCTAACGTGACACAATAGCATTAATGCAAATGATAGTGTTTGTATGCACAGGGGAGGGCTGTGGGAAGGTGTCAGTGAGGAAGGGGGTATAAAAATGACTAAGATGGGCCGACGTGTTCGGTATGAAATACACAAAAATTCAGTAAAAGGTTCAATAAAAATAAACTCTGCTTAATCCCACTTAATGCAATTAATGTTTATGAAGTACTTGCAGTAATTTAAGAAACTGAGTTTTGTTCTACTTGCTATTCATCATCTATGGAACTAGTATTTTCAGGAATGATCTTCAGTAAGTGTTACTCTAGGCTAATGATGCAGCTTATAGCTATTATTAAATAAATTATCTAAATAATATTTAAAGGGAGCTGGAATGATGGCTCAGTGGTTAAGAGAATTGGCTACTCTAGAAAAGGACGCAGGATTGGTTCCTATTACCCATGCTGGCTAACAGCTCTCCAGTTCCTCAGG
Source organism: Eospalax fontanierii (assembly GCA_035773235.1). Classification (NCBI taxonomy): domain Eukaryota; kingdom Metazoa; phylum Chordata; class Mammalia; order Rodentia; family Spalacidae; genus Eospalax; species Eospalax fontanierii. The sequence continues at coordinate 37,460,947 of CM069545.1, read as the reverse complement.
ATCTGATTCTCTCTTCTCATGCACACAAATGGTGGGCATGCATACATGCGGGAAAAATGTTCATACACAAAACTAAAAATAAATAAATGAATACATTTTTAAAAGACCGTTTACAAGAAATAATATTTAAAGGTTAAAATTTGGTATGGAAACAACATATTATAAAGATTTCTCTCAAATAATTATACATAAAGGTATTTACCAACTATCACTTACTAAAAGAAATAGAGCCTTTTATTTTCAAATACTTGGTTGTTATTTTCAAAGTTTACTTGAGTTTCTGGAAATTATACTTCAGCTGCTTCACAATTTCACTTAAAGTTTAGTCACGTTCCATTACTGATGCTGTAAACTGAGTGACATGCCACAGTAGCAACAGAAGGATGTTTTGAACTTTAGAGCCCTTGGAGAGGGTGTCTCCAGAAGCACTTTCCTTTGAAAGTGGTGGATGTGGAGCAGTGTCTCCATTCTCCATCTGGAACTGATGCTGGAAACTCCAGCATTGTTCCTCTCTTGGCATTTACAGGGAAGATGATGAAGACTTCTCATACTGACCTTTGTTTTCTAATCAATGCATGCAAGCCAAAACAGTAACACATTTAAAATCCCAGACAATGCTTCATTCTTGAAAACAAATAGGTTTGGTTTAGAGTGTAGGAATCAATTCATTGCCCCTTATTCTTGCTCACAGTAGTCTTTGTGTACATTTATGCAATTCTCCTTGCACAATAGAATAAGGAATTATTTTGATGCTTTTAGCTTGCAGCTAGTTGTGTGTCAATAAGAAGGGGGTTAATGTTAAATTTTAATTGTTTGATGGTGTGGAATTAGGATGACCCCAACCTACAACTTTTTCATCCAGAGGGATATGCAAGGTTGGTCTCATAGAACATTATTTTCTTATACCACTGAGAAACATATGTGCAAAAGATTTCTACAGGTGCCCATGGGAAGAGAAAGGTATTTGCTGGTGATGTACTGATTTGTGTATTCTTGGTTCCTGCAGATGGGCTGTCCTGAGTTGCTCTTTAGTTATAGCTTCTGCAGCTGGGGCAGCTTGCTCTTGATGCTCCCTCATCACCCCTATAGACAGAATGATTTTCTCCCCTCTCTTTCTAATCCATAAGACAGGGGTAATGCACCCAACATGAGAAGGCCTATTCAACTTACAAGTTTGCTCCATTCCAGTGCTCTTAGGTATTTTGGGTGAGATTGGGGTCCATGGATGCATTTGTTAGGAACAGTGAGGGAGCTACATATTTGAAGGCTTTAGAAGCTATTGCAGATTTGATAACACACAGGTTGTATATAAAGAGCTTTCTTTTTCATTTTCAAAATAAAATTGGAGCATGAATTTGCCGATAGTATAACTTTAACTAGTGTTTTTTCTAAAATATTAACCCTATATATAGAATTTTTTATTCTTATCAATAGGAATGAATATAATTTCATTTTGGTATATCTTTTATAAAACATGGCTGCATTTTATTCAATCAAAAGTCATTAAAGACATTCCATTAAAGACATTCAATAGCCTCTATGTGCTGGCCTTCCTTCTGGCCTACTGTTAAAGGCTTTATTCTTATACAGGGTGAGGGTTGGCCTAAGCGTGGAGGGGCTCCCAAATGTCTCCCAGTTCAAAAGCAAATAAGTACCAGTTCAAAAGCAAATAAGTACCACTCCCCTTAAAACAATAAACTTTAAGTTACTTGTGTATTCACTAATGAGATTTCTTAGAGGTTTATTTTGGAAAACTTCCAGGTAAATCCCACAAGTTCCTTGATATATTCTCATTTTACCATTTTATAGACTGCCTTGAAGTGGATTTCTTTTCATTCAGAAGTTTACCTAAAATCAAGAACATGGCTTAATTCAGTTTACATTTAATAAGTGTAAATCTTATAACAACAGGGATTGCTAACATTTAATTATATGCCTTTTATACCTTAATCCTTAATGGAGACCTGTTGAATTTCACTTTTTTTTTTATACTAAGAACAAGGTGGTTATTACCACTCTGCTACTTTTGACTCAGGCTTTGTTAAATGTCACAGTAAAAATTTTACATTGAAAGAACAGAGAGGCAGGTGTGTTTAAGCTCCTCCCGTAGGTGTTGGGAGATGGAGAAAACCTGCAAAACCTTCACCTAGGAGTTGCTGTATTATACTCGTGATCATTCTAAAGTGGATGAATTAATGAATGAAAAGTAGGAAGAAATTCAATAATTATATGAGTATATCTTCATCAAGTAGAATTTATGAGATATCCACACATGTATGGAATAATAAATATATGCTGAATAAATTGTTTCTGCCCCTTTGATAACTGTCATATGAGCTAACTGAAGAAAAAAAAATGCCAAGCCATGTTTTATCATAAATCTAATATCTAATGATTGTAATAATGTCAGATTACTTTAAAATGCAAGTTGATCCTTTTTTAAAATTTATTTGCTGAGTCTTTCTACGTACTTAATGTTGTAGCTTAAGCAATTTTATTGACTTCTATTCATTGTGCCATATAAAGTTACATTTAAAGTCACTATAAATAAGATCATTATTGGTGAGACATAGTTACTGATGGCCACTGAGCCATCGTGGGCAGTGTCTGGTTTCTGGTTCATTTTAAAATAGTTAATTTATAATAGTTCAATTTGATAGTTTCTGGTGCTGTTTACTTCAAGTGAATAAATGTTATTCAGATATCCCAAAGCTGTGTTAGATCAGAAATAAAAATAATGAAGCAAATTCTGTCTTTATATTTCATATCTCTACAGGAATAGTTTTTAATTCTGTGTATCATAGGCTTTTCTGAGAATCTGTAAAAGCTACTTACTCTCTCACCAGAAAAGTGCTCTTACTGATTGATGGCTCCATAAGCATCCTACCTCACTACATTAATTCATTAAACTTGGGTGAAAAATCATAACATAATTCGTTGTTAGTTTCTGGTTCATGAAAAAGTTTTGTTTATCAACAGTTTTAATTTTAATTATTTTGAATACATTTAAGATATATGTATATTTGACATATATTTTTGCATTTTAATGATACATACGCACACATTTACGTATAATGTGTATATGTGTGTATGAGGCAAACTATGAGAAACCATCTGAAGGCTTTAGTAGAAGAAACAAACAAGACCTTTAACAAGGAGACTCAATACCTACGCTATACTATTGAATGCTAACATTTTTCAGAATACAATTCTAAGGAGATTTGTGGGAAGGATTAACTAGAGCCTTGTAAGTTGATCACCCACTATGTGAAAGACTGGTATATGGCAGGTAAGATCACTATAGCGAGGGAGCAGAGAAACAGGCAGGTGAAGGAGATGGGAAATACGAAGGTAAGGGTTTCTGCAGGATAAAGCAGACGAAGGCAGGCAGGATAGAAATGGGAAAAGCAGAAGATGGAAAGGTAGGGAAGTGGCCCAGGGGCAGACTTGAGCCCCTCTGAAGGAAGTTATGACCTTGTAGGATAGGGTATGTGCCCCAATAGATTTTAACGATTGGATTGGTTAATGATCCAGTACAACACAGTAAGAAAAGAAATGTGACATGGGAGTTCCTGACGTTTGAAGCAAACCTTGGGGGACTGTAAGCGTGAACAGCAGTGAAAAGATTACCAAATTCTTTCAGAGGCCTTTGTGAAATTTGATGATATGCATTTCTAGAAGAACCAGTTTCTTTTCTAAGAATTGAAATGAGAAAGCAACAAAGTTTTTCTGTCTGTGGACTGAACAAAATGATTACTTCTGAGTGTTCAGTGATGTCTGTTGAGAGTAAGGTAAGTGTGAGCTGGAAATGATTTCAGAATGGGGAGCTAGATGTTTGGAGTATTGCAGATAGCTGAAAGTAAGGTGCAGCACAGAGGGAGATGGAGGAATGCAGGACGTGGGCAGGGGAGCTGCTCCGAGCCATCATACATCCTTTAGAATAAAATTTTGTATAAAAAGAATATACAAGAATACAATCTAGACATCCATCAAGGCATTTAGAAAACTCTCAGTGATTCCGGTGCATTTCTAAGCTAGTAGTACACAAAGAAAACAAGCAAGTGAATTGGCGGTTATGAAGGTCTGTAGATAAAACTGAGTATGTAGGAGTCTGGGATGTAGGAGAGGGGCGCCGAGGAAGCGTTTGGGAGAGTAATGTCTAGAAGGCAAAGTTGAATCTAGATTTATAAGAAGGCCACTTTTCATGGCAATTATATGCTCAACCAAGCCTTTAGCATTCTGGGTTGTTTCGCTCAGTTTAGTAGAGCCAGGTGTATTTTATCGAAAACCCAGTCAATTCCACCTTTATTTTAATGCCAACAAAGACTCCTGACAGATACTAGTCAGTTTTAATTTACCTTCCTTCCAGTGTGATAGCATGCTAAAACAGTAACAAGGTGTTTGTTTCTTCATAATTGGTCTTAATTTAGAATTTTTTAAAGGTAAACAATACATGTTAATCATAAAGCATGTATATAATTGTTTCCAAAAGGGAAACACTTATGTTCTGAATATGAGTTTTATGGAAAATTGTGAGTTTTTAATTTCATAGCATTCATTAATTCTGTAAAGCAGGAGTTAAAATATGACTTTCAATAAAAAGAATCATTTTCTAGGCTGTAAAGAACTTAGAAACTTTTACTTGCACTTAAGGAACACAGATGCACACGGAGACACAGGCACATAGACATGTGGACACACACATGCACATGTACACACGCACATACACAAACAGACACACATACCACTTTCCTTTAGGAACTTATACTTGAAAAAATGCTTAGGCATATATTATTCCTTAGGTGATCTCCAAACCAGGAATATTCAACAAGCATTTTAATATTTGATATCCCAATTCACCAGAATGCCCTGTTATTGTCAGAGAACTGCAGTAAAACAGCAGAGATTTATCTTTTAAATGATCTTATCAGCTGCATAATTTCTCATGATTCAACTTGATTTCTTTGGGTAACAGTCTTTTTGTGGACTCTAATTTGCATGCCTGGAGGAAAGGGAGTAAATTACATGACTTCTTGAAGGTCCTTTTAGCTTGATGGTTTTATGATTAAATCTTGAATTTTAAAATTACCTTTCTCTAGAAGGACCAGGCTAGAAGGTTCTTTTCCAGCTCATAGTGATGTAAAGAGCAATTCATATATCATCTTTTGCATTTGTCTCTAAGACAAATCAGAGGTGTATAAAATAGAACCACAGAGAAAACAAAAGAAGAACCAACAAATCCTTAATGTTATTACTAGATGGAGTAGAGCTGTCTTCTGAGAAGTTACAAACAACACTCCAAAGGTATACCTGAGTGCTCTGGGTGCCCAATTGAGTAGAATGGTATATGAAGACATGTGTATGTATGCATATATATCTATTTATGTAAGTATGTGGTAAGTAGGGGGTTGGGTGGAAGACAGTGGTTTATAAAGGGAGTAAGAGAATAAAAGTAATGGTCTTTATGCGAGGTAATGTAGATGTTCAGAGTGTATGTAAATTGAAGGAATTAGTCCTGAATGCAGTACTCTTCATTTCTTAGGGAGCTGTTCTTCTGAATGTGGTAGGTTTTCAGTGGGTCTTGTTAACAGGTAATCTTTAGTGTTCAGAGTGAAAAGCAAGCATCTTCCATCTGCTGCCTTCCATAAAACATCAATGCAGAATGAAATCGAGACAGAGAATGGAGAAGCCTACTGTATTCACTTAAAACAAGTGGAAGTTTAGGTAGGCCAGATTGCAATTATCCCCTGCTGGAATGTAGCCAGGATACACATTAGTGCATGCTTCTCTCTGACTAGCCTAATTAAAGAATTGTTGAGAACTAACAAAGTTGGCTGACTTGCAAAAGTCAGTGCTTGCTAAAATTTGTAAGTTATGAGTACTTAACAATATGACCTGATTTTTATCCTGGGGTCATCTTATTAATTAAAGTTTTCCCATCATCTAATTATAAAGTAGAGTCTGAACTGAGTCTAGAGGATTCCCAGTCTTACTTGCTAATTTAAAGAATGTGGGAAGAAGAAAAACAGCACCCAATTAAAGCAACCGAATGGAAAGCTAGGTCCTGGAAGAGCCTTCAGAGCTACCCCGTACCAGCGGGTAATTATTTAGGATGCGCTTCCAGTAAAGAGACATTAAAGGGACACCAGTGTGTTAGCTTAAAAAAAGTAAAAATCTGTGCCAGTCCCCAAATTGCCTCTTGGGCCAGAATGGAACTCTGGGAAACATGAGCGGTGGGGCTGATTTAAAATACACAGTTTGCTCATTGTCTCGGTGGTAAGCCTTGTTTTCCGGCTCAGATAGTACTTTGTCAAAATAACAGCAAGAGAAGGAACAAGTCAAGTAGATTTTAAATACCTGACATTTCTTTTGGACAAAAAGGAGGCAGACTATTCTGAGAATTTCCTCGAGACAAAGTACTGGATTTGAGACGTCATAGTAAAGTCCTAAATAGCTTGGAATGTAGTTGCAATCTGCCTCTTTACAATCATTACTGCCTAAAAGTGCTGTATCCAGAGTTCATTTATTTATTATTTTTATTTATGTATATAAGCATATTGCCTGCATGTGTGTAAGAGCACCTGTGTGAAACGCCTTTGGTGGTCAGAAGAAGACATCAAATCCCCAAGAACTGGAGTTATAGATAGTTGTTAGCTGCCATGTGGGTGCTTGGAATCAGACCTAGGTCCTCTGCAAGAGCAGTCAGTGCTCTTAACTGCTGAGCCATCTCTCTAGCCCACATCCCGAAGTTTTCAAAAAGCATTCTATTAACAGCCTGCCATGCGCTTCTTGGTGCACTAAAGAGAAAGCATAAAAATAAGATGAAAAGTATTCATCAATGCAAAGGGTATATGAGAGTGTATCTGGTATTAATGAATCCTCACTATTTCTATTCTTTTGCTTATAGAGAGATACGCAGAAGTTAGTTTTTGTATACAGGCACTAGAAAATGTAATATTCATTCAAGGAAGAAAACTGAAACCAGTAGGACAAAGCATACTTCAAATTTTTACCAGAAATTTAAAATCTATCATAAATGGCCCTTATTATTTTTGAGGACACCCTTTGGTGCAGCAGCAGCAGCAGCATGCTTCTTGGTAGAGCAGGCTGCTTCCTTTCTTTCCCTGATGACTTCCCAGAACTTTCTCAGCTTCATCAAAAATAACAGAGTACCAGTGTCTGTGCCAATCCCAAGTATCTCCATGATGGCTGTTTTGTATATCATTAATTGAGATCACAGCCTGGCCAAAGTGTATTGACTTAGGTGACTTACAACTGAATTGGTTTTCTTAAAAATTGGTCCTTACTTTGAAATAGACTGGGATATCATTGCCAACCATTTCTTTTTCAGTAAAACCCCTGAAACAATTTCGTTCTCTTTAAAGCCGATAGGATGACGCTACCCAATATTGTTTGAAAGGTAAACTACTTCTTCCACTCATTCTTCTGTGAGAGATTCAAATGTAAATTGGGTCAAGTAACCTTTGCAGTTTAATTAAGCCTTACTCATAAACCCACTAGAATGACTATATCACAAACCACAGCTGAGAAAATATTCTGTTATCTGATGATTGGCCTTAAAAACAAAGCAGGAGATGGTTTACACCAGTAACATTGCTTAAGATTCACATGGGTGATTGCTACTGTGTTTGATGAGTAGTATTATATGTGAGCCAATCACATTTCCCTAGCTCACTATACAAATTGATAGTAAAAGGAATATAAAGAATACTGACCTGATGGAATGTGGTAGACATAAGCATTCGTACGACTAATGGAAGTTGCACTTCTGTATCATCCAGTTTTTCTGTCACTTAAGAAATAACTCCGTAATGAAACATGGCTCATTCATGTTGGCCCTTACTGTTTTTGATCAGACATCCTGTTTTCAGTTTGGTTTGTAGGCTACGAGCAGCTGTGTCAGTCCAGGTGCGGACAAGACTAATGCCCATGTAGGCTGCTGCTCAAATAGACAGTGCAGAGGGAATCACTGTCACCTCATTTGATCGTGCTGGCTAAGATTTATTTTGTTTTTGATCTGGCACTTGACTTTATTTTACACTCACAGAGTTGGGAATCATAAAGCTTTGCAACTGAGGACAGTGGACCCAGGTGTCAACCTTGTAATGTTATCATTTAAACCAACCTTCTTAGCTGTGTTTGTAAATGGAAACATTGTGTTATGTAATAAAAGTTGTATTTTTGGTATTTTTCTTTACACTATGAGAGAGGCCCATTCTTTGAATCTACTGTGGGTATATGGATGTGTCAGACAGAGGATAGATGGTGGAGCCAGTGGCAGGACTGCAGGAGGATGAGGGAGCCATCAAGTTCAGAAACACTGTTTTCCTTTAAGGTCTCCTCCTTTTTGAATGTGAGGATAAAGTGAATTGTGTTGATATAACACGTGATTCCCATGCTTAAACTAAAGTCTCTGTGGAGTTGTAGTGGGTTTTATGAATGGAGAGTTAGACATCTGTAAGCTTATGGATTTTAGAATACAGCATAATTTAAATATTTTATTAGTAGAATCAGATTCTCAAGTCCTGACTTGACATTTTCTGTCTTCTGATACAAATTTCTTGACTTTTCTGTGCCTTGTTTAAACCAGGCTGATAATAGAATTTACCCGATAGACCTATTTGAGGAAATAAAATGGTTAATATATCTACTTTGTTTATAACAGTCATTGGTACCTGTTTAACACTCAATGAATGCTGTGGTTGTCATGTGAAGAGTTTTGAAGTCTGCAAAGGATTAGCATTTTACAATAAGTGACATACAGTTAGAATAATTTCTTTATTATAAAGTGATTGACAAGTTCAAAGCAACATTTAAGAAAGAGTCGGTAGGAAACATAGGACCAAATTCAAATGGAGGAGGAACGAAGTCAGGGAGATCGCCCAGTAAACTATTGTAGGGACACCTGGTTGTAAGCTAATGAGAGCCTAGGATATTTGCTACAACTAAAATGATGATTAATAAAATGAAAACATGTCATTTTCATTATAAACATTTTTGAAATAATAGTATCTCCGTGGACACCCCAATTCAAGTATGAGGAAAAGAATCACTTGGTACTGGCTTCCATCAGTCCTAAGTGAGAAAACACAGGAATAATTACTGAGATGTGATGACAGGCAGGGTAGTTTGATGGAGACTCAGAGGATGTCAGGTTATGGTTCTCCAGGAGAGAAGAGAATAGTGACATTGTTGCTGGGTGCACTTATCTGGTAGACCTTATTTATAGTCTGAAAGTAACTATTTCCTGACCTACTCACCAGAGAAAAGCTTTGATGATACTAGCTGCTTTTTAATTTTTCTATCTGGAAGAAAGACTGTGTTCAATACTCGAAAGTAGGAAGGAGTACACTGACTGGGTGCTTTTTTGAAAGATTGGTCCAAATCCATTCTGACTGCTCTATCTAACTGGGTGGCTTTACAGTTGTGACTTAATGTGTTATGGAGTCAAGTTGATGGTTTGGGACATTTTTGTGGTTAATCTTGATTGTCAACTTCAGGGAATTTCGAATCATCATGGAAACAAATCTTGAAGTATTTCTGTGTAGGACTGAGGTGAGGAGACCTACATTCAACGTATTTTCTTCATTCTATGGACTGAGGTTGAGCACTAACTTTGACCTTTTGCTGCTTCCTGGCTGTGAATGCAGTGTGTCTAGCCACCTCAAGCTCTTGTTGCTCTGACTTCTCTACCACGATAGACTGCACATCAAACTCTGAGCAAACATCAGCTCTTTCTTCCTTAAATTGCTTTTGTCGTGTATTTTGTTGCAGCAACAAGTCAGGTAACTAAGATACTTATAAATCCCAGCAATGCATTTCTTACACTTGGAAAGAAGTTGAGGTTAAAGTGCCAAGAGAATGGGTGCCTGGCAAGAATGTAGTTTTTGGTTCACAGATGACTACTTCTAGGTGCATCCATAGTACAGGGGTGAATGAACTGTCTTGAGTATTTCTTATAAGAGACTTAGGTCATTGATGAAGATTCTGGGCTCTTGACCTAATCACCTCCCAAAGGCTCAGTCTACTCATAACTTGAAGTTATATTTATAACACATAATTTGGGGGGAGGATGATGGACTTCCAGATCAAACACTATCATTATGATTGAACAGAAGTTATTTCAAAAGAAATAATCTTACATCATGGAGACAGTGATTGTGTCTAAGAGGTATGTCTAGCTTAGAATAGATTGTTGATACTGGTTAATTGAGGCGATTAATCTTGAATACACTTAAACTGTCACCTGTTTTAAATTAAAATATCACAATTACACAGTTTAATTCAGATATTTTCACCAAGATCACATCCATTAACTGTTCTCTTGGTGTTCAGAATGGTTAGTTTAGTTTTTCTGAGATATCCTAAGAGGAATCATTAGAGTACACACAGCATGGACTAAAATAAGAATGTGTACCTGTCCCAAAGCACTGTTTCCATTAAGCTTTTTGTTGAGAATCACTGCAACTGACTCATTTGTATGAATCAGCAACTGTGCCACATCAGAACACCCCATCTTGTGATCTAGTAAGACCCCGCACTGTGTTTAAAGAGTTGCTGTGCTTTAAAAACAATGATGAAAGCCCTTATGTAGCATTGGGGAGGATATGTGTTTTCAAACAGTAGACCATCTCAATTGGAGAAATGCAATAAGTATCATTAAAATGGTAACTCAAATCAGTCAGAGCACTTTTCTGGAAGACTTAGATGAAAAGTGATTAAGAATTAAGAGCTGCTGTGGTTTGCCAATAGATACTGTTTTGAATTACATTAATTTCTGAATTTAAAAATACATGACTGCTTTTAGTACTTTAGGAACACATTTGGTATCCACAGAAAGACAAGAATTTCGTGGGCTGATTCCATTACAGAGTACTTTTTTTGGCCTGAAAAGAACGTGCATGGTGCTGATAGATGTCACAACAAGGCCACTCACTCAGCCGGCACCATTAGCGGACGCAGGGTTGCAACTGTAGAGAAAGGTATCGTTCTCACCTTAGAATGCCCAGGAGGAGTGTGGGGAAATCAAAATGGTCGAAAAGTCCTCCAGTTCTCCTTTAATTTTACATTAGTAGCATGAATTCTAATCATTCATTATTTCTTTTAAATTATTATACAATATACCTAAAGAGATTTTCTGTTATAACCATTTAAAGACATATAGCCCAGTGGTATTTGGTATACTCATACTGTTATAACATCATTACAGCCTTTTGTAATACATTTTTTCCCTCAGCCAAACAGAATTTTTTTTTAATCTATCAAATCTAATTCTCCACCCCCTTGAATCATTCTAAATATCTCATAGAATGGAATTGTACATTTCTATTATTTTGTGTTAGGGATATTTAATTTAGCATAATGTCTTTATGGTTCATGCACACTTTCTCCTGTGGTAGAATTACTTCCTCTTTGACATTAAGTCATTATGTTGTGTGTATATACCATTTTGTTCATAGATGTAGCTGTCAATCAACCCATGGATTGTGTCCCTATTTGGGCTTTTATACACAGAGCTGCTGTGGCCATGGGTATGCATGTCCAGGTCTAAGTTTTACATTTGGGGAGGTTATATATCTAGAGGTGGAATTGTTAGATAATTTGTGAATTATATTTGGTAAAAGGAGAACTATCTTATCATTTTATATAGTGTCTGTATCATTTTACTTGTCAGTAGTGTACAAGGTTCCAATTTCAGTGTATCCTGGCCAGCACTTTTTTCTGTTTTGTCCCACTTTGCTTATCTCCTCCCTCCCACCCTCTCTCCCTCCCTAGCTCCCTTCCTTCCTTCCTTGCTTCTTCCCTCTCTTTCTTCCTCTCTTCTGCATAGGCCTGAAGTTAGTGGAGTGTCATCTCATGGCAGATCTGATTCATATTGCCCTATTGATTATGGATGAGTGATGTTAAGCTTCTCATGTGTGCACTTGCTCCTCTATCTAGATTGGAGAAATGGATGCTTAAGCTCTTTGTCCATTTTTAAAATTTATTGTTTTTGTTATTGCTGTTGCTCACCCAAACATTGTTTGAGACAGACATGATTAGATGTGTGGCGTCAAATAGTTAATATTCTTGGCAATAAACCAAGCGTATTCTATAGGTGGATTTCATTTGTCTTTCCCAGTGTCTTAATATTCAGAGACCTACTGATTTGCCTGTGGAGAAACTGAACGAATTTTGTAGTTTTATTTATGTTAGCTTCTTGTGAAACTCAAAGATGTATAGATCATATTTTTATTAACCAGCACCAGGCATTAAGAAGTATCTGCTCAGCCAGTAGGTATATGCTATGCTCAGGGTCAGGTTTCTTTTATTCTTGTGATTTAGAAGAAAAAGGAGATGTGTTAAAATGCTAAATCTGCGCATTTTAGTGAGTGTTTCATTTGGAACCAAGCACATTGTTTTTAAATGAGACACTGACATACTTATCATATAGGGAAACAGAAATACTTAAGATTACTTTCCAGTGTCTTTCAAATTTTGAATTGTTAAAGGTTCAATTTACAGTATATCAATAACAGACATTCTGAGAAAGAAATCAGGACAACCATCCCATTCGACCATAGTCCCACATCCCCAAATAGAATACCTGGGTGGGTGGGGGGGACGACTCACCAAGGAGTTGAAAGACCTCAACAATGAAAACCTTAACACACTGAAAGAAGAAAATTGACAAAAACACTAGAAAATTGAAAAGTCCATGCATGCTCATGGATTGAAATTGGCAAAATTAATGTTCTGAAAATGACTGTATTAACTTACTAATGGCCCTATAGATTCAGTGTAATAGTCTTCAAAATTTCAGTGATATTCTTCACAGAAATAGAAAAAAATATAATTTGTGTGGAAGCACAAAAACTTTCCATGATAAGTCAGGTAATCCTGAGCAAAAAGAGCATTGCTGGAAGTATCACAGTACCTGATTTAAAATTAAACCCCAGAGCCCCAGGAATAAAGGCAGCATGGTACTGGTACAGAGACACACATGTACATTGGCATAATAGAAAAGAGTACCCCCAAATAAACTCATACAGAAATAACCACCTGATTTTTACACAAGTGCCATAACATAAATGGGAGAAAAGACTACCCCAACAAATGCACTATTCCTAGGGAGACATGAACAAAACTATCTCCCCCTCAATAGGCTACCAACAGCAAATCAAAATAAGAATACCACCAAAGTCCAACTTGGTGAACCAGCGTTTCATTGGGGTTACTTATAGGAGTATGGGTGAGAGCAGAAATGACCCAAAGACACCAAAAATCTATCCAAGCCTGGTGCAGGTTTGCAAAATCTGGAACGCTGGAGCTTACTGCACAATTTGCAGTGCTCAGCAGTTTGGAGACTGTCTCTTTCAGACAGGACAATTGGTCTGAGCCTCTTCCCCATAGCTTGGCTAGCCTTTGGATCTTCCAGGCAGCGTGTCTGGTCTCAGAGAGTCTCAGCAGTCCTTACTGCTGATATAAGCTTGGAAAAGGAGGAGCCTAGTTGTATCTGGACAATTTAAGGAACTTCCTGAAGCTATTCAGAGGCTTACTTCCTGGTCTTACAGAGTAAAATGATACTAGGAAAACTGGTAGCCACAAACTGGATAAAAGGAATGAAAGGCGATCCCCGTCTCTGACTCTGTACAAAAATCAATTCTATTTAGTTCAAAAATCTTAATGTAAGACTTGAATCAATGAAATGACCAGAAGAAAGTAAATCAAGTATATCATATGAAATTGAATTGAAAGATGGTGATTTCTAAAAAGATTTTTAAAAAGAAAAAAAAATCTGAAAAGAAATATTTTGCTCTAGCAGTGTATGAGGCATTTTGCTCTAGCCATTTTGAATTATAAGATAATGTTCAGAATGGAGTCCTAATGCTCCCAGGTAAGGAAACAGACAGGAAGAGAGACATCGCTCCTCGTGCCATGTTTGCTGGTCAGGCTTCTTATTCCTAAGGCTGAGGTTGGACTTCAGATGCAATTAAGAATTAATCTCCATTTAAAGCTATGAATGTCATTTAATTTCTTACTCTTGAGGTTGTTTTCTTTGAATATTTTTGTAGAAATCTTTCAATGTGTCCTTATAATAATGAGTGTTTGCTTTAATAGGTTATAGTTTTTTTTTGTTTTTAACATTTTTATTGTGCATTTCATATAATATATCTTAATCAAATTTAGTCCACTCTCCTCCCACCTTCCATACGCCCCCCCCCCCAAGATCTCAGGTATTCTGTCATATATGTTAAGTCCTATCTGGTCATGCATTTCCATCCAGACGTCCCTTGGTGCAAGTTCATCCACTGGAGTCTAGTCAGCCTTTCTAAAATCTCTCCTTTAAAGAAAATCTACTCTGCCTCATCCCACAGTAATCAGTTGCTAATAGTTCCTTGGCTAGGGTTGGGGCCTGCTGCTCTCTCCACTTCCCGGTTCATGATGTGTTTTTGTCTGATTAAGTAGTCATGGGTCTTGTGAATGTTGTCAGCATTGCTGAAAGTTCATATGAAGTCTGTGCTTCATTTTTTTGTTGTTGTTTTTGCTTCAACCCTGGCTCTTACAATCTTTCTGCCCCTTCTTTCACAATTGTCTCTAAACCATGGGTAAGTGAGGATTAATATAAGAGTTCTATCCAGGGACATGCACTCTGCAGTCTCTCATTGTCTAAAATTTAATCAATTGTAGCCTTCTATGTGCATCACACTCTGTTGTATAAGGAGACTTCACTGGTGAGTTGAGGGATGCACTAGTATCTCCTCTACCCCTGTTCTAATATATTCAGTGAGCCTAAGGTATAGATGTTCCAATGTAGATGTCTTAGTTAGCCCTGAGCATTTCTCAGACATATATTCTTTGTGTGTGTCCAGTTTTGAAACTGTGCAACAGCCTCCTTTTGTGAAAAAAGAAGCTTCTTTGGTTACTGTTTTATGGTACATTTTTCTGTAAATATGAGGATCCATATTTAGTCTACATTAAGAAATTTTATTTCTCTAGAGATATGACAGAGATAAAGTTTTCTTTTAGGATCTATTGCTTCACACATGGCTATGTGTATTATGCTACATTTACAGGGCCACCCATGAGTTCCTGCCCATTGAGAGGGCTCCAGTTCCAATTAGGTAGCTATTGGTTGTCCCCTAGACAGTAGTATCACCACTGCACCAATAGAGGTAGTTTTCGGTGCAAGTTGTTGTGGTTATTAGACTTTGTACTTTACAGGGACTTCCCTTAATAATCTTCGTTGAAATAAAGTTTTATATAAAATTAGTTGCACTCATAACTGTTAAGTAATAATGTTATAGCAGAAAGTGTTCTAGGCAACAGGTGGCTGGTATGTGCTCTGTTTGGTCATAGAGGTTATGGGTATGTTTGCCAAAAATGTATGAAAACTGTGTGTGAAATCAACCAGTAAAACCTATTAGACTAAAATTTTCGCCTTGTGAACTAGAGACTAAGTAGTTGCACAAAAGTTATTTTTACTGTGTGTGTATGTGTGGTGTGTGTATGGTGTGTATGTATATATATGCATGCATACACATGTCACAGTGCATGTGTGGAAGTCAGAGGATATCTTTGTCAAGTCAGTTCTCTCCTTTCATCTTCAAGTGGGTTCTGGGGACTGAACTCAGGTCATTGGGACTGCACAGAAAGCTTGCAGACCCATCTCACCAATTCTACTCTTACTGGTTTTTAACCTACTTATTGGAGTTCAACATTTTTTTGAAAATAAATCTTTTGTATTTCTTGTTGCATAAAAAAGAGCCTTTTAAATACCTTTTATAAAGTTTATTGATTTGGATGTTCTGGGGTTGATAGGCATTAGAACATGGAGAGGTACTTGAGTTCAGCTGTGAAGATGCATAATTATAGGAAATAACACTCTTTAGCCTCACTTTTCCTTATTCTTTATTTAGGAATACCATCCTTCAAGGAAAAATAAATCCTGCTTGGGTGAACTCCACAGAGCTGCCTCCTCCTATCTTAAACATCCATTGGAAGGTCTTTCTTGCACTTACATTACTGAAGGGAATCTAACAGCCAGTATAATAACTAAAAGCCCATAAATATCAAGTTTTCAACAGCATCTGAAGTTTAGATGAAGAATTAGAAATCCCCTAAGGCATTGAAAACAATTGCATTCAAGAGATTTGAATGTGGGAAACAAATATCCTTTGTTTTCTAAAATGTTTCATCCTCAGAACTTTGCCATGAAAAGCTGAACTGAGAATTTAACTCTTCTTTCTGTGACTTTACTAATACATGTTTGCAGCCATCCTGGTCCACAAAAAAATTGTATCATGTTTTTATTTGTGTGTGTGTGTGTGTGTGTGTGAGAGAGAGAGAGAGAGAGAGAGAGAGAGAGAAAGAGAGAGAGAGAGAGAGAGAGAGAGAGAGAGAGAGAGAGAGAGAGAGAGAGCGCACCGTGGTTTGGCTGTGAAGGTCAAAGTTTCTTTTCTTTGGCTCTGTGGGTTCTGAAGATGGAAATCAAGTCATCAGACTTGGTAGCAGGTGCTTTTACCAGATGAGACATCTGGTATACCATGTGATGGTTAATCTTTATTGTTAACTTGATGGGGTTTATAATTATCTTGGAGACAAATCTCTGGGCATGTCTGTGTGTTTCCAGAGAGATTTTCTTGGCATGAAAAGATCCATCTCACATGTTGGAAGCATCATTCCTTGTGCTTGGGTTCAGGGTTGAAAAACAGTGAGAAGGCCAGTGGAGCACAGGCACTCATCTCTGGTGTTTTCTGACTGCATGGACTGGGTGCTATACAATGTGATCAGGTGCTTCATGTTGCTACGGCTAGGCTTTTCCTCAGATCAGAAGCTGTAATGAACTCACAGGGTACATGGGTTTGGGACCGGTGTTTTGACACGCAATGAGAAAAGAAATTTGCACACCTTGTATTAGTGAAATATTTTCTGTTGCATTTCTCTCTCCTTCTAAACTGTGTTTCCTCCCCGTGACATCTCATCTCCTACAACTTTTAATATCACCATTATCCAGATGACTCTCAAAATTGTATACAGAGTTCTTTCATGGATTCTAGATCTATTTTCTGTTGTTTACCTGAAATTTCTTATAGCAAACTTCATAGTATTCATTAGGACATGGCTAGCTATTATACCAAGCATTGTCCCCAATTCTCGTGTCATACCGCAATAAAACTTGATTTTCGCTCCTGTAATAATCCAGTTCAGGCTTTCTGGTCTGCATGAGCTTTCTTGAAGGTGTGTGGAGAAGCTGACTCCCTCTGTCTTACAACTTTACTCTTATAAAAGGCACTTAGACCTTTGCATCCTAGAGCACAGAGAATGAGAGGGTGGAGGAACACTCCCACCTCTTAAGCTTTATGGTCCAGAGATGGCACATGATCTTGCCACATCCTATTAATGAGAAATGACCACATGGTCTCAGATAAACTAAAGGGTATAGAGGCTTGGTGAATAAAATGCTCACTGATGCTAACTTAGGAGCACAGTATGTGACTGACTAGGAGGTGTGGTGCTCCCCTGCTGCCCAGCTTTACAAGAGTGTCACACTGCCAGCACAAAAACATCCGAATTTTCACGTCGCTTCTAATGAATCAGTATCACTTTTATGCCAGATTACCAAGGAAAAGTCATCAGTGAAACAACTGCAAGATGAGGATAATATATAGCTCTTGATAGTGAAGCTAACCCTCCCACTGCCTCTAAGGAAGACCTCTATTTGGAAGACCAAATGGAAATATATGGCTGACAGTCATTCTGACACATTTGACATAAGGAACTCCAATTAGATGTGTTACTCAAATCTTGCCTGGTCTCCCCAAGTCCCCTGAGTCCTTTCTGTTGGAGGACTTCAGAAGTGACACATAGAACATACTGTAGAAGACAGGCAGAGTTTATTACAGAACAAGGTGAGAGTAAGCAATGTCCAGAGACCCCACAGTGGAACACAACACTCTTGACATCTGAGAGTGCACAGTATTCAAAGGCACCAAGCTTTATTTCAAGTAGGCTTTACATCATTAATGTTTCTGGAACAGCTTGCTGTGGAGTATTTTCTTGTCTAGATGACTGACAGGCCCTTTTAGATTAACGCAGGGGAGGGTCAATAGTATGAATGTCTTGTTCGTTACCGGGAAGCCTCTAGATAGATAGATCATCACCTTATGATCTTTTTGGGCAGTTTAGAAAATCAAGTCTTCAACCAGGGCTACACATCTCTCTCTCTCTCTCTCTCTCTCTCTCTCTCTCTCTCTCTCTCTCTCTCTCTCTCTCTCATCTCCCCTCTCCTTTTGAGCTGTAATCAACATTTTTAAGTTTGGGTTTCTGGTTTTACAAGCTGCTGATTATGAAGGACGGGTGCACCCTCAATAACCCTCAAGCCTGCTACTATCTCACTAGCTACCTAGTAGTTGCTCAGAATTTCTTCAATTATTAACCAGTTAAAAAAATTAGCGTAAATCCCTGAATCTCTTTAAGTGTTCCTTATTTCAGATAAGGCCACATTTCTGCCTAAGCTGGAGATATTGATATTGTGCATAACATACCCTTAATCCTGGGAATCTTTTATCAAAAAGGCTATAATTTGTCTGATGCTTCAATTACTGAATAAAATCATGAAAAATTAAGAACTTCAAAGGTTAGTGCAGTGAAATCAAAAGCCTGTGAACCATTGTTGACTCTTTCAGTACTCAGTCATTACTTGATCCTGCCTAATTTTGTTTCCTAAATATATATTGACTAGGATTCATCTCTCTCGTGTGCTAGGAACATCATCACATTCCTGACCTGGACTGGATACTGTCTTAACTTCTCTTCCTCCTGCCCTCTCGCTTCCTTCTTGTCTTCTTTATAGAGCAACAGAAATGAACATTAAAATGCAGATCAAATCACATTACTCCCCAGCTGTTAACACTTCAAAGCTGCCCTCTTGCTCTTGGCATGAAGGCAAAACAACCTCATTTACAAGGACATGAGCAGCCTGGCTCCTACCTTTACTTACTCCAGGGCTTAATATTTTCCACATGTGCCAGCCTCAAAGTCTTCTGGGGTGCTCCAGGTTACTGTCTGCAATAGGACCTCAACTAAAAACTCTTTCGCACCTTTTGTCAGCTAGTTTACATTTGCACTCTCCAGTTATCAAAGTATACAAAATGTCACTTCCTCAAGAAGCTTTTGCTGTCCTCCCTAATCGGGTTAGTTTCACCCATTTAAATAGTTCATAGAAACATGCATTTCTTCTTTTAGAATTGGTGACAATTGCATTTTCATGTTCTTTTTTTTATATGAATGTTGGCTAAATATTTGTGTCTACTACTGGATTTTATTTTCTCAACAGGCAAGAACTGTGTTTTCTCCGAGGTGGTTATGTAACAGCACCTGTCAGATGATTGGTGTTTACATGTATATTTTAAATGGAAGAATCAGAAAATAACAAATAAAATATTTCACCCTTTGGGAGTGAATAGCTCACATCTCTACCAGCATGTAGAGCTACTCTGTTAAAGAGCAAACTATTCCTGATATATTTGTAGATACAGGGTCCTATAAATTGCATATTTAAGGTTACTTTATGGAACAATGCGTGTTTTGCAAAGGTCAGAGAGTATAAAGACAAAAAAAATGAATTTGTTCTACTTAGAGGTATATATTGCGTCTTTACATCTTTGAAATTTTGATTTTTTCTTCTTACTAGGTTTCTTAGCAATGTGTATTACCATTATCATAAGATACTATACACATAGTATCTTAATTGAAATATTTAATTTTATCTATTTTGAAAGAATATACTTGCAACTACATTTTTGCATATATAATATATGTGCATATTCAGATTTGCTGCAAATAGTCTTATGAATTCATGTTGTACAATGTTTAAATTGTATATAGCAATGATTCCAAAAATTCAATTAATTTTGGAGACAACATATTTGTATTTGTTTCTAAATTCTGTAAAAAGTTTCCAAAGTACCTAAATATTTAATTTTAATTCTTTTTTGTAAGGGTGACAAACTGTGTAAAGTTAAGACTTAAAATTGTTTTTTATTGAATTTTTGAAAATGTCATGCACTATATTCTGATCATATTTAGAACCCCTTAACTATTTGCACCCATCTTACAGCACCCCAATCAGATTTCATGTACTCTGCCATATATATTAGAGCCTATCAAGTCAAGTTTGTGTTCCAAAATGTTCTTTGGTGTAGGTCTACCTACTGATTAACTTCTCTAACATCACACCGTTG
Organism: Eospalax fontanierii; assembly: GCA_035773235.1. NCBI lineage: Eukaryota > Metazoa > Chordata > Mammalia > Rodentia > Spalacidae > Eospalax > Eospalax fontanierii. The sequence goes on along the minus strand of CM069545.1, from coordinate 37,440,701 downwards.
AAGAAAACCAACTCTCTCTGTCCCAGTAGTTATCTGTTGCAAATAGTTGCTCAGCTAAAGTTGAGGCTTCTCCTCTACTTTCCAATGTCTGTGTTGAGATTTTGTGTGACTTGAGCTTCCATATGTCTTGTGCATGCTGTTAGCACTGCTGGATGTTCATATGAGTAACTTCTGAGCTGTTGCCGTGTGCTCATTCAACACCTCTAGCCCTTATATTCTTTTTGCTCCCTCTCCCACAACAATCCCTGAGCCTTGAGTGGCAAAGGTTTTGATATAGGTGACCTGCAGTCTGTTCTCTGTACCTTGGCCAGTTGTGACTTTCTGGGTTAATCACCAACTGTCGTATGAGTAACTTTCAGAGGTGAGAACTGAGAGATGCATTAATTTTCTTTTTGACTGCTGTTCTGCTAACTTCACTGAGCATTAGGTATAGAATTTACATTGTAGATATATCAGTTAGGGCTGGGCACATCACAGTAAATTATTCTCTGTATTGACTAGTTGTGGAGATTTGTAATAGTCTCTTTTTGCTGCAGAAAGAAGCTTCTTTGATTAATGGTACACTTGTCTGTAAATAAAAGGATGTGTATTTAGAATATAGTAAGAAATTGCAGTGGTCTAGGGATTTGAGAAAAGTAAGTTTTTCTCTCATGTAAATGACTTCTTTTTCATGTGTGTTTGGTTATGTTTACAGTACCACAAATGAGTTGCTATTCCCATTGAGCAGAGGTTATGTCCTGTTAGACATGTGTTGATTACCCCCAAGATAAAAGGGCCACTACTGTACCAGTAGAAATTATTTGCTGGTCTGCTCATTGTTGTGGTTCATAGACTTTATAGCTGGATGGGATCATTGATTGATTTTTTTTTTAGTTGTCAGTTTGCATAGTATCTCTGGTAATACTGAAGCTACTTAAAGACTATTTTTTTTTTCAGAGAAGTTTTAAAACAAAATTTAAAGGAAAGTTCAATTTTCCCTTATCTTCTACTCATACACATGGTATCTTCTCCCCATGGTCTTTATCCAGTGGTACATCGGTTGTAATGGAAGGACTTGCACAGACACATCATAGTCACCCAAAGTTCATAGTTTGTGTAGAGTTCACCATCACAGCGCAGGGTGTGGGAAAACGAGCAATGCATCTCTCCACCACTGAAATGCGACACAAGTGTTGAAACTGCCGTGAACATCCTCTGTGCTCTGTTTCTCTCCCTGTTTTTATTACTTGCCAGATCATTTCTTTTAGTGTTAAATAATATTCCATTGTCTGGTTACCAAAGTTTATCCTTCATACAGGAGAATATCTAGGTTTCTCTCACATTTGGCAATTATTTAATTTTAAAGATTTATTACTTTATTTTTATTTATTTGTGTGTGTGTAAATTTATGTACATATATATGCCATATATATGCAGGTTCTATTGGAGACCTGAAGAAGGCATCAGATCCCTTGGAGTTATAGGTAGTTCTAAGTCACATAGCATGGATCCTGGGACCATTCTGGTTCTGTGCAAGAGCAAAAAGTACTCTTAACTGCTTAGGCCCCTAACTAGTCCAGCATTTTTGTAACTGAATAAATGAAGCTTCTGAACTACACATTTCTAAGCACTTTTTGCCTGCATATTCTTTCAACTTCATTAGGAAAATGCCAAGAGGGCGATTGCTGATTGTATAATATTAATGTGCTCACTTTGCTCAGGAAGTGCCAAATGTTCTTCCAAACTGGCTGTATTGTGTAGTAGATTAACCTCAATGAAAGATTTTCTTGTGCTTCACATTCTTATAAGCATTTGGCATTTCTCTGTGGTCTGGATGGTGGGCATTCTAGTGAGTAAGATCTAGTATTTTATTGTTTTAGTTTTCATTTTTTAGTGACATAAAACGTGGAACATTTTTTCATATGCTTAGTAACCCATTTCCATGCAAGCATTGGTAACATGTTTATTAATGTCTTTGACCCACTCGAAGGCACAAGGTGTCCGTTTTCTTCTGGTTGAGTAGCAAATGTTCTTTGTACATTTACATAGTAGTTTTTAATCTTAAATATTTGAGAATTCATGTGTGATTGTGTTTTTGCATTTTTCCATCCCACTGAGTTCCCCACCAACCTCTCCTGTATCACCCTAGTCCTTCTCAGTTTCTTGTCCTCTCCTTTGATTATTATTGTTACACACACACATCTATCTATCTATCTATCTATCTATCTATCTATCTATCTATATCATTTATTTATATCTATATCTACCTATCTATATCTATCTATCTATCTATCTATCTATCTATATATCTTCACTGACCCCATTTAGTGATGCTCGTATGTACCTGTATTTAGGGCTTTCCATTTGAGATTAGATAACGTCACAGGAAGCTGGTCCATGAAGAAAACTAACTCTCCCTCCCTTAGCATCCATTGATTGCATATAGCTCTTCATCTTGAGGTGGGACCCTTTGACATTCTCCCTGTCCTCCTTGGCTTGTCAACTGGTTCTGTCATTATGTAGTTCTCATTAGAGTAGTATACTTTAATATTTCATTGGTGCACTTTCCCTATCATATCTAGAATACATTAACTAGCAGCAGGTATCATGTCCCTCTGGCTCTTAAATTCTTTCTGTCTCCTCTTCTTCAATGTCCCCTGAGCCCTGGCTGTAGAGGCTGCCTTATAGATGTGTCACTTAGGGTTGGACACCTCACAGTTGCTTGTTTTCTACATTTGACCAGTTGTGAAACTTTATAATAGTCCCCACCTGTCTATTCTAGCTTGATTTCTTCAAGTGCTGTGTCCAAAATATGTCATGTCTTCAGTAATAGGGTCTTCAAGTGCTGGAAGGTAATGAAGGGGTGTGGTAATATCCTCTATTATTTTTGGAGTGTCTTGGACTAACCTGACCAACAAATCAAAAGGAGGTTTCGCATGTCTGACACTGTGATTTTTGTTATATAGACATCAGTTATATTTATGCACAAATGATTATATTATATGTGTGTTTCCATAGTAGTTTTTATTGTGATATATCTTTTGAAAATGTTTGTTTCCTGTCTGTAGTGAATTTTACATTCTCTTGACATTGTTATAAGACAGAGATTTAAAAAAAATTTGCTTAAGTGCAGATTATCAAATATTTATTGCATTAGACATTATGCTCTACATAAAGTGCAGATGTTCTATCAAAAGTCATCTAGGTTTCTTTCTGTGATGTCTGCTAGGATTTTATACATTGGTATATTATATTTTACTTTTCTATTCTCTTTCAATATTGTGTTGACTATTCTATATATTTTTTCTCCTCATAAAATCTTTAGAGCATATTTGATGATATTACTTATTGGAATATTAATTAAGATTTCATTCGATATGTAGATCAAGATGACAAGAAATGACATCCTGAAAATATCAAGGTTTCCTTTGCAGGAACATGGAATTTCTCTCAGTTTATGTTCTTCTTTAGTGTTTCATACATTGTAAATTTTTTTTTCATATATAAAGATCATACCAGACCTATTTGATAGATTTCTATAGCATCAGAAATAGTTTATCAGTTTTAGGTAAGCAATGCTGGAATAACTTTAACAGATTTGTGTTCTTTGTATATGAGACAGCAATACAAAGTATGTTGCACTGTAGCAATGGACTTGCTTTGATATGAGTCCAAATGTAGTTTTAATAATTTTATTCATCTTTCTTCAACTGGTCTGTTCTTGAATTTTATTTAAAATTTGATTACATGTTCTCAGACACGATATTGACTGAGTCAGCTGCTCAGTTTGATATTAAGCAGCTAACCAAGTTAATTTTGTGAAGTTATGATGTTAATTTAAAAGAACATTTGAATTTAGGCGTCAAAATACTTTAATCACTAGAGAGTAGCCCTAGCATTTACAAGTTATCTAGTGCTTCCTAGATGTTAATAACTATTATTTAAACAAAAGGCTAACTCTTGAAGTTATTCAACTACATCTACTTGAAAATCACCGTCAACTAAAAGAGAGAACAAATAGACTTGCAGGAAGCAGTACATAGAAGCAGATATAGAAGTTACCCAAGTTTTAAATTTCTTGAGGTGTTTATACAAATGAAACTGCACTGTTTACTTCAGATTCTGCTTGTTCATTGTTCACTGTTGTAAGGCAGTGATCAACTCTGTCTACCATGGTGTTGATCCAGGGCCTCTTAAATACCATGCCAATGTTCTACTACTAAACTGAAGTCTCAGTGTATACCTTTGTATATTATCTTTGTATCCAGCAACCATAATAATATCTCTTCTTTGTCACAGGATATTTCTTTTTGTTGATAAATTCATAATTTTGTCATTCAAACAAAGATGGTGTTATTCCTTTTTTTAAATTGATTTTTATGTTTCCTCTGAGTTGAATATTTCCTTTAAAACTCATAAGGAGATTTATTTGTTATTGGTCCATTATTGGAATTTTTGGAGGGATTAATGCCTTGATTAATCTAGATGGTAAGACTGATGCCACTATAAAACATCTAGCTCAGTACCACTTTATCCTTTGCACTTCTGTCTTTGGCCGTGTGATGATGGCATAGGAAGAAATTCCTTACTATGTACCAGAATTTTAATCTTGGACCTTGTTACCTATAGCACTATGAAGAAATGAATTCTGTCTTTTAATATAATCTGTGAAGTTTCACACATTATAACTGTACACAATGGACTAAGAATTATTTTTTTATTGTATATGAGGTTTATAAAGAATAGCAAGAGGAGACATCTTTATCTTGTTCCTGTCTCGGGGGAAATCATTGATTTTCTTATCATTAAGATTCATATTAGATACAGTGTTTTATCCCTTTTTTTTTAGTCTTTAATTTTAGTTGAATAATTTAGACTCTATTCTTAATTAACTTTTTTGGATGAATAAATATTGGATTTTCTATAAAATATTTATTGTTATTGATAAGATCATACAATTTTCGTTATTACCCTGTTGATATGATGATTAAAATCATTGATATTTGAATACTGAATCAGAATTTTATATTTTTGCTAAATCCCACTTAGTCCTGGTGTATACCTATGTTTATATGATGCTGGATTCAGTTTAATATATTGTTCAGGATTTTTTTATTGCTTATGTCAGTTATTAGCTTTCAATTTTATTCCCTTTTAATCTTTCTGGTTCTGGTATTAGAGTAGTGCTGGCCTTATAGAAAGAATACATTAGTACATAGTGCTCTGTTTCCATGTCCGAGATTGTAGAGACTGGTGTATTGCATTTCATTAAATGTTTGGTAATATTCACTAGTAAGCATATCTGGATCAGAGCTTTCTGTTTTGGAAGATTATTGATGCCATTTAATTAGTAGATACATACCTTTTCAGACTGGTTGAGTGCTGTATGTTTGGTGAAGTGCGTCTTTGAAAGAACTGTTGAACTTCATCTTTCTTATCATATTTGTTGACTTAGACATATTCCTAGTCATTGATTAGTATCTCTAGGCTGTTGCCTTTTACATTTTTGAAATTAGCAACTTGTGTTCTTTCATTTTCTTATGTAACCTGGCCACTGATTGCAAATTATTTTTTTTAAGTAAACAGTTTTTTACTTAATTTTCTCTAATGATCTCTACTATAATTCTTGGCTTTTTTTTTTTGATTCTGCTTCATTAGGATTCCATTTTCTCCTCTTAAGGTGGAAAATTAGATAAGTGGTTTTAAATTCTTTTCTTTTTTTTCTATTCATGGCATTTTAAGTGAGGTTGTATGTTGTCTAATTGTCTTGTACAATTCTATTATTAAACATTTGACTCTAAATTCTTTATAAAGCATATTTCTGATGATCTGGTGGTCCATAATGTACATTTTTATGTTGCTCTGTAGACTCTGAAGTAAACAAAAAATCAAATACTTTCATTGATTTATTGATTTGAGGTTGGTTCAGAAAACATGGGTTTGGCAAATTGCAACTATTTTATAAGTTCCATTCATTTTCTTCTTGACATACAAAATCAAGCCATATGGAAAACAGTATTGTACCTTTCACTTGATTCCAGAATTAACTTCCCACTTTTCTCATTTGACTCTGGCAAGAAGCATTACTGTACAAGTAAAAACACACACACACACACACACACACACACACACATGAACATAACCTTCTTCATTTTTAAAAATAAACCTTTAAAAGTTTTCTTGTTGATTCGGAAGGAACTAGAGAACTCGCAAATTGTATCAGTTGTTTTCTTGATATTAGATCTTACTTTAAAAAAAGTTCTATGCTATGTGGAAATATAATCAGGGTGCTTGTGCATCTGATTCTCTCTGTTCTGAACTGAGAGCTTGGGGTAATGTTGCTTGCGGTTCTCGGTGACCTGATGTTCAGTATCTCCGTAAGGGCAGGAAGTACTCTTATTAACTGTACTCAGAGTAACCTGAGCCCAAACCTGTCTCTTTTATCTAAGATCTCAATTATATGTAGCCTCATTTCAACTGAAGAAATGAAAAAAAAATCCTAATTTAAATGTAGTTGCACTTTGTATTGATATCTCCATGTATCTAGTCTCATTTTTAAAAAGTTGCCATTATAATTAAGTCATAAAGTAAAAAGTTAAAGATATTTGAAACTCCACTTTTGAATGGTTTTGTCACTCAAATTGGGTAGTATACCCTCCACATATTTGAACATAGTTCTGAAGACATTATGTTAACAAAGTTGCTATTTATTAATAAGAAGAAAGTGTCATTATTTAGCTGTGATGTGCCTACTCACATACGTTTCCATCCTTAAGAAAACTTGGCACTTTCATCAGTTAATATGATTTCCTTCACGAGAAATACTTGTATTGTTTTTTCATAGATATTTTCTCTGACGTATGAGGGAAGGTAAATGTGGTGTTTACTTTTAGGTTTTGCAGAAGGCTTTTGTATGTGATATATAGATATCATCCTGTAAAATTGATCTGCTTTGTTTAGTTGTGTTTTGTTTGAGACGGTGTCTCCCTGTAGCTCCAGTTGGTCTAGTACTCAATATGTAGACCAGGCTGGCCTTGATCTCATTGAGATATTCCTTTCTCTGCCTCCAGAATTCTGGGATTAAAGACATATACTACACTGTACCTGGCAAATTGATAATCATTTTTATTTTGTGGATATAATATTATAGTCATTTTTCAGGCTTATTTGAAAAGGAATGAACTCATTCAGCTCCCATCAGACAATTAGGTTGTTTGCTAACCAATAATAATTGGCTAGAATGCTGCAGAAATCCTTCCTTGAAGAATGATTTCATTAGAATTTTCTCTCCTACTTACATTACTTAAGTCTCCTTTATCTGGTACCCCATGGGGTTTATGATTGGGTATTCACTGGTTACCTTCTTTCCTGAATCTGCTGTCTTAAATTATAACCATGTAATCTTATATTCAGCTGCAAAAATTGATGTGTCTTTTCTATCTTACAGTACTTCTAGAAAAATAAAATAGCATACTATAACACAAAGAACAAAATGAATATTCATGAGTACACATTAATATTAGTGATATTAGTGATAAATAATAAATAAACATTATGTAGGGGAGAAATCACAATAATTACTTATAGAAAACCTGCCTGCCCAAGATTTGCACAAGATCAAGCCAACCAAAATCCCAGCATGGCTGAAGAGTAGCTCCTTGAGGTCCACCTCTATCCAAGAAGTTTTTGAAAATTGATGGCAGAGGAAAAGTCAATTTTCTCCAAGGACGTGATCCCTGAGAGGCTACTGAAGCTTCAGTAGATGTTCCCACACTTGTACACATACAGAAAACACCAGGTAGACCTACTGGTCATTTTAAAAAGATGAAAAAGAGAAAGCACATGAATTTGGGTGGAAAAGTGGTGGGGGGGCAGTAGAAGAGGAATTAGAACAGAGCTGGGAAGGTTTGATCTGAACACATTATATACAGATATGGGTATTAAATTAAATATCTAACTATTTAAAATAATTACATATATAGTTTGACAGGAAGATGATAGATAGACTTCTTGCTGTGGAAAGTGATTTGTAGTTTCATATCTTTGAGTGCAGGTAGGTTATGGTGACTTATTTAAAAGAATAAAGTATGAAAAGGAGAAAACAGTAAATTTTGGGAAGAGAAATATAACAGTACAAGACTGTGACAATGATCATTATGCAGTCATGTTGACACCGTGTCATTCCAGTATACTGTGGATAGAAGGGCCTGCACCTCTGTGATTATTCTGTCCCCAAACATATAACCTTTATCTGATACAAAAGAAAGTATCAGACAAATATAAATATAGGAAGTATGAATACCCAACCAATAGATTTCAAACATGCAGGACCATGGATGGTAAGATCAGCTGAGAACCTTCATAATTTACACTAAGGAAATATGCTGACTCAGCATGGTGTGTACGCTCTTCTACAACCCTGGATCAGAAAAGTCATGAGTGGAAAATCTGGTGATATCAAAATCAAATATATACTTATAATATATATTTAGCTACTATCATTATGTGAGCATTAGTTTATTGGTTTAACAAATGTCCCATTATGAGATATTAACATAAAATGCTCCATTAGAGTTATTTTTTATTTTTGAAAAGTATTACTTTTATTTTATGTATATGAGTGTATTGCCTGCACGTATGGAAGTGTACCCATGTCCTGCAGTTGCCGTGGAAGTCAGAACAGGGTGTCAGATCCCCTGGAACTGGGTTTACAAATGGTTATTGACCACTATGAGAGTGTTGGGAACTGAACCTGCGTCACATCACCTGCAAAAGGGGCTAGTTTTCTTAACTGCTGAGACATCTCTACAGACCCTATTTTAATTATTTATTTTAGACTTTCATACCCTTCTCAGTTCTGCTCCATCTCCTCTCGTATCCCACTCTTCCTCATAATTTATTGTCCTATGATTTTTATTGATAAATCTATACATACATTTATGCATCTATGCATTTATATACACACACATATTCCGTTGAGTGGTGATCATGTTTACAGATGTTTAGGGCTGCTCACTTGAGATTAGAGAACCCCTCATGGAGCTAGTCTCTGGATAAAACTGATCCATTGGTTTCCTGTAGCTCTTCTTCTTCTGGGGGAACCCTGTGAAATTTCTCCCATCCAAATTGTCATATCAGCTGATTTTGTCATTATGCAGCTTTTCTTAGAGTACCATACTGTGGCAGTTTCATGAGTGTAGCTTCCTTATCTTATCTAGAATGCATTAACTAGCAGCAGGTATCTTGGTCCTGTGGCTCTTATAATCATTCTGCCCCTATTCTGTGATGGGTGTTCTCCATGCCCTAGGTGTGAAGTAATATTGTAGATGTATCATAGGGCAAGGCATCTAACAGTCACTTATTCCTTGTGTTTGACCAGTTGTGGTACTTTGTAATAGTCTCTATCTGTTACTACAAGAAGCTTCTTTGATGAATGGTGAAGGCTTCCCTTATCTGTAAATAGAAGGATATGCTTACATGTGTATATAAAGGCTATATGACAAAAACCAAAATGTCAGGTAAAGGAATCCTCCCATCAAGTTGTTAGTCAGGGTAGTCCAAGAGACTCCCCATTAATACAGGTTATTGCCACAGTCTTTGATGCCTTCCAGAACTTGATGGTAAAATCTTATTACAGAAGGCATACCATGCTTTGGACACAGGTCTTGAAGCAGTTGAGCTGGAACATACCTAGAAGTCTCCTCCCCAAAGACTAACTTTCATCATATAACAAAGTACTATGCAAACTGCTAAGGGAGAAAAGCAGTCAGCAGTCCTACCAGCTGTAAAGCTTATGAACCATAACAAGGACTGCCCCCAACAAATTATCTCTGTTGGTCCAATGGTGGCACCTTTATCTTGGGAATAACCACCAACTGTCTAATTGAACTTAAGGCCTGCTCAACCAGGGGAAATCCGTGCATGGTGCTGTAAACATAGCCAAGTAGAAATGACTGGAGAGGTCATAGTCCCTAGAGAAGAATCCACTACTGTCAGTTTTCTAGACCAATGTAATTTCATTGGCGTTTTTTATTAAAACCAAATTTCTTACTGTGCTCTAACATTCTTTCTCAAAAATTTCTCATTTCATTTGTTCACCCAAAGGTGCACATATACGTATATAAAACTAACTGAATAAACACAGAAAAAAATTATTAAAAATAAAAACTGCTGGAGGAAGGGAAGTCACTTTTCCTGAGGAATGTGGCCACTGGTAGGTTCCCCACGCTGCAGTAGGTGACCACCCCCCCAACGCCTGTGCACACATGAGTAGTACTGATTAGGTCCAGTGGGTTAAAATCAGTCAGTCAGCTATTATAAAAGGCAGCAAAAATAGGGAGATGTTATGTGAGGGTCTTTGGAGGAGTTGGAATTGAGGGAGTGATGGGTGAATATGATCAAGACACATCATATACAGATATGTAATGTCCAAGAAATATTAAAATTATTCAATTTGTTTTTTTAATTTAGTTTTGAAACTTATTGAGTGTAAATCTGACATAATTTTCTTTGTTGGTTCATTGTGAAACATTGGATCCTGTGAAAAGGAATGGGAGATTTGCCTTTCAATATATTTCAAAATGTCTTTGTGCATAGAATTTGTCAGACTGATTCCAGGAAGCTTTGTAGATAAGCTTGGATGGTTTTAAAGAAGGAGAAAAGTTCACAGAAAGGAAGTTTTGTAACTGTGACTTGTCAGTAGAAAAACAGCAAAAGCTCTGAAGCTGTGGGTCATAACAGGAAGAGTTTACCCTAAGCAGGAGTTTTCAGACAAAAAAAAATGGAAGAGTACCTAATGTAATACTTTTAGAAATAAAATCCCAGCCATTTTTCATAAATACCATACTTATTAAATGTTCTCCTTATCTTTTAGACAAAGCAAATAAAGTAAGTATGATCTTTTAATAAATAATGAAGAACAAGCCATTTCCTGAATTTAAGCATGTGGGTTCCTAATTATATGATAAATTAACTGAAATGGTTTTGAATGCAACTTTACAGACTCACTTATAGATTTACATTTTCCACACTTATCTCATAAACTCTGAGGCATGGCTTATGTACTATAAAGTTTCATTATCTCATTGTTGATGAAGTCTACAATAAGCCAATCATTGACATAAAAGTTATAATCCATTCATCCTGTTGCTGTCAGAATGAAAGAAGTAGTTTTTATTTGAGTTATGTCAAATGTCTACTCTTCGGCAGTTTTTGATTTTATATTTGGAAAAAATGAGGCTGTGAAATGCCATTTGATAAGAAATAGCTAATATATTTATTTCATTTCCCATACAGAGTCAAAATAAATGTGCCTCAGGCAAAACAGTCTATCAAATGACATTCAGAAAGCAAACACAGTGCATAGAAGGACCATTATTTTAAAGCAGTGGTTTTTCATTATAGTTCTACTCAAGAGGTTGAGAAATCTGGGAATTTTTCGTAAATGAGTAATTGCTTTCTGAATATACATTCGAAATCAAGTGTCTTTCAAAGATAGTGTGAGATTTCATTCTATATCCTTGAAAAAGACAATTTGCCTCCCAATATTAGGCAGAGAAGGCATTCTTTCTTCCCTTGCCTGCATAAGGATACTGCTGGCAGCTTGCTTTTTCTAGGTCTGGATGGACACCTAGAAATGGAATCGCTAGTCATACTTGGATTCCCAGATCTCTCTGCATTGTCACTGGACCTGTGTTGGTCCAGCATTGGAGTTGTGGACAGGAGCAATCCCATCCTACTCAAAGAGACCAACTGTACATGTTCTTTTTGTTCTGCATAGCAAGATAGACCCATGTTTGCATCTTTACTTTGTCAAAGGTAGTGATGCTACTTTAGGGTCTGAGTATCGAAAAGAGAAAAAATATTAAATACTCTGTTACAAAATAATTTTACATTGTATAAAATATAAAATCAATATCATTTTAAATTATTAAAATATTACCGATTGCGTTAAAATGACTTACAGATGTCTTACATAGAAGTTCCCTTAACTTGATTATGAATCACCAATCCTACACTTTCTGTTTCTTAAACTTAAAGAGTACAAAATGGTTTGTTCTCATCTTTTAAAATGTGCTTCTTGGGCTGAGTAGATAGATGGCTCAGTAAAAGCATGAGAACCTGAGTTCAGATTCCCAACAGGAAACATTGTAAAAATTCAGTTGTAGCAGCTTGCATCTGAAATCCCAGAACCAGATGGCACAGAGGGGAGGATCCTGAAGTATAACTGGCCTGCTCCTCTAGACAATGGCTACAGGTTCAGCGAGAGACCCTGTCTCAATAAAGTGGAGAGCGATAGAAGAAGACACCTGGAGGTGTTTCTGACCTCCACATGCACATGCATATACACACATACACACGCACTTGTACACACTCATAATACACATGCACACACACGGGTGTTTTTTAGTGATTTCATATTTTTCATAAATAGTGTAATCATGTCATCACATTAAAAATGTGTGATATATTTTCCTTTTGGTTGTTAACTAACCTCTGCCATATACTTTTAAGCAAATACTTCAGTTAAACTGAGATTATATGAGTAGTACATTGTTAATAATTGTACTTTCAAATTTCATATTATGTTTTGAGACAGGGTCTCCCTATAGCCCTAGCTGGCCTAGAACTTTGCCAGGCTAGGCTTGACCTCACAAAGATCCACTCCTTCCTGAATACTGGCATTAAAGGCATGCACCATAATTGTACCTTTAAAACCTAAATTATTAAAAGTATTTCCTGTATCTTTTCTTGATTCACAAAGGATTTAGTGACAGAAAAAAATGCAGAAAATTTTACAACTGAGTATACCAATATGTTCAAAATATCACGGATTAAAATCAGATACATCTTAAAAGATATAAGAAAATGTTATGGAAAAAATGTTTCATATGTGGGGTTGGAGAGATGGCTCAACAATTAAGAGCACTGGCTGCTGTAGCAGAGGACCCAGGTTTGGTTTCCAGCACCCACATGGTGGCTAATAACCATCTATAGCTCCAGCTCCAGGGACTCTGATTCCCTCTTCTGACCTCCACAGCATTGTGTGACACGGGTACACTTTCATACGCGCAGACAATGCATTCACACTCAGAAAATAATAATAAATAAAATATTGAAAGAATTTCATATGTTAAAAACTACTAAGTATTAACCACTTAAACATAAATGAATAGGGGACTGGTGAGATAGTTCAGCAGTTAAGAGCACTGGCTGCTCTTGCAGAGGACCCACGTTCGGTTCCCAGCACCCACCTAATGGCTAGCAACCATTTCTAACTCCAGTTCCAGGGATCTGACCTCAGATGGCATTGCACAGCATAGGTGCACTTGCATGCATGTAGGCAATGCACTTGTACACATAAAATAAAAATAATAAATAAAATATTAACAAATAAAATTATCAAAAGCCCTTTCTATATGTGGACATGAATTAAAATAAATTGCTTTGTAGCAGTTTTTATTTTTCAATTGAGTAGTTGTGGATGCTTTTGGAGAAGCATTTTCGATAAAATAATAATTACCTGTTAAGGTTTTTTTCTTCAGTAGTTTCTTTGTGACCTGAACATGTAGTTCAAAAACTCTGACATGAAGCCAGGTATGGTGGCACACAGCATTAATTCCAGCATTTGGGAGGTAGAGGCAGGTGGATCTTTGTGAGTTTGAGGCCAGCCTTTTCTACATATCAAGTTTCAGATTAGCAGGTGTTACAGGGAGTCCTGTTTCAAAAAGACAGAAAAAGAACTATGATAGGACAATCATTGCATGTATACCTGAATGCCTAAATATGTATGTTTGTGTATGTTTAATTTTGACTACTGTGGAAAGGATGCTTAGCAAATGTTGTATTCTTTGTATAATTATACGATATTCTAAAAATGTTTACATTTGAACCATGAAAGTCTTACCCATAAGATTTACACATTAATTATATATCTTGTGCTTCAAAATTATACAACACAGGAAAAAAAAGCACATCTTTTTCTTTCAGTCAGTGATGTATTTTTTTTAACTTACCAACCTGTAGCTAGAAACTCACCAATTTTAACAAAAATGGGTAATAGATTGAAATAAAGTTATGATTTTAAGATTTATTTATTTATTGTTTTTTGAGACAGGGTCTCCCTGTGTATACCTGACTGGCCTGGTACTATTATGTGGACTCACAGAGATCTGCCTGTCTCTACCTCCTGAGTTCTGGGAGTAAGGCCATGCTGTGCTCAAGTTGTTGTCATTTTTACAACATTCATCAATTGCTCATAAAGGTGTTATCATTGTTAAAAAATAAAGTAATTATGGGTATCAAGCAAGTACAGTCTGTTTGAGTATTGTCCCATTTCAAAATACACAATATTATACCTTACTGTAAAGGAATTGAATATGCAGAATTTTTAATTGAATATCCAAAGTACACTCTGGATTTTGAGAATCAAAAGAGAAAAATTTTGTGCAATGAATTTCCTATGAATTCTGTGTTTCTTGCATTAATTACATTTGGTACTTTATGTGCCTTTAATTTAGGAACTCTTTAGTATTTCTTGTAGTAGATTAGAAAAATAGGTAAAGTGTAATTCAGATAGGTTCTTGAAACTTTATGTAGTAGGAACATATGTTATTTTTTTTGAGACCGCTAGGATTATTATTGTGATTTCCATTTCACAATTGCTTTGGGTTGCAAATCACATGAATTTCTTTTCTTTGTAGATTTGAGGTGTAATCGTAAATCAGATTAAATCTCCAAACTCAGGCACCAGAATCATAGTGCAACTGCCCTTTAGCACTAAGAAGATAGAATAACCTGAGAAGTATGAGTAAAGTACTTGTACATAGAGAGGAGGGGGTAAAGGAAATAAGGGTTACTTTCTTTGGGGGTATGGGGATAAAAAAATGTCTGGGAACTTTACCATAGTACTCTCATTAAGACCAATTCATGACTAAGAGCACTTTGTAAGAAGATTCTCCAGTTAGTTTTATTTAAATTTTCCTGGATGTGGTCCAATATAAAATGGAACGGAACCAAATTAAATCCTATAATCATTGTGGACATAGTGAGATATTAGAGTGTTGTATAAAATTATGTTTATTTAAGGCATAATATTTAGATATGGCCAGATAAAGCTCAAGGGGTAACATTTTCACAACTGTATTTCATGTAGGCTTTAAAAAAAAAAAAACTAAGCAGGTTTCTGCTCTTAGAACTGTAGGGAAGAATTCAGTTGTGCTGGTAATGCACACCTCAGGAACTTTCTTTCATGATATCTATGTATTGTCGGTAGGAGCACTGTGTGCATTCAGAGGTTTTGCCATTCTAACACCTTTGTTAAGGCTCCTCATTTTCTGAAAACCATAATATAAAGACCATGTCACCTTAACAGGTGGTAAGACAGACCAAGTATTCAGGCTGCTGGGATTGTTAGAACACTTCATTTTTTTCAGCAGGCATAGGTAAAGTAGCAAAGCTCACAGTGGGAGAACGAAGGGATTCTTCATCATTGTTAAGACTTTGGCTTGAGTTTTCTTGGATCAGTTTTTGTATGGCCTTGTCAGTCATACACCTCTGAACATAGCTACAGTAGAGTTACAGAATGACAGATTCCGGATGAATTCAGGAAGCAGCACTAAGAGCTCCAGTTTTGTATCTCCTAATGGTTAGGTTGTGTTAATAAGCAATGGGAAAATTCCACAATGGATGAAGAAGACATGTTAATTAGTCTATTATAATTGTTACAGAATCTGTCCACCAACATTAGTAGTTGCTAAATTGTTTTGCTTTTCCCTAGCTTCAAGGGAGCAAAATATGTTAAAGCAAATTTCTTTATTAAATTACTATGAGGAATTAGATAGAGAGAGGACATTGTTTCATATGTTAGTCTGCATAGGCTATGCTTTTCAGTATCTGGGAATCTTTGGTAATGATGTCATTTGATTCTCTTAGTATTTGCTTTAGAAGGGTAACCTCTATCCCTTTATAATATTGACTCTACCCCATGCTAGGAGATCATTCTTAGGGAACAGATATTTGAGTCCTAAAGATAAAGAAGAGCTAGCTAATGGGTTGAGAAGAGTGATTCTGGCTGAGGAAGCACCACGTACAGGACAAAGAAAAGCAGGCTTTGTCTGGCTGATGCATGGATTATAGGTGAGGAATCAGTTCTACCTTGGTTTTATTACCATTTTAAGTATTGGAATTCTGATTTTCAATGCCCGTTTTTGTAGTTTATTTCTCTTTACCGACCCCCCCCACCCAATTATGATCCAGATCGCCTTTAACTGCTGATTGCTACCAGACCTGGTACTAAATCTCTTGTCATTCTCTAGAGAATTCTAGGTTGCTAACATGTATGCATGTTTTCTGACCAGACATCATAACTTCTAGGACATTCTGTGCTTATTATTATTAATATTTGGTCATAGCTTTGAAGAAGAGAGGCAGAGGTCTCATACTCACGGAGATATATGTGCTCATTAATGGATGACAATGTCTGAAGGAAGCAGTGGATTGAGATTTGGTGGTAAAGCTCACCATACTCTTAATACATATCACGGCTAAGAGACCATGACCTGAAATTTGCCATGCAAGTCTGATGTGTGCCAAGCCCGAGTTATAATTTTGTAGGTTTTGTATACATCTTTATGGCTGTCACATGATCTGTCAATTTAAACGAGAAATATACGAATCAAGAATTATTTGCCATTTAGAGGAGTTTGAGGAAGTATGTGCTGGTGATGCAGTGTTCTAGTCAGTTCTCCTCAAGCTTCACTAGATTACTTAGCTTTAGTGACAGAATGTCAAGTAATAGTTTGGCAATAATCAAGAAAAAAATTGCTATGAAATATTAATTGGAAAATTAAAAACCAAAGAGAATAGAAATCTTTTGTGGTTTTTGAGAGACTATTTTAGGTTTTGGAGACAGATATTGAAGGGGTATGTTCTAATTATAGGTTTATACACCTGGGATAAATCAACATATGTGCTTTTATCCTGCTGAAAACTTGTTGATATAAATACTGTCAAATATGATCTCTTCTGTGACATGGAACCAAAAAAGAATCTAGTAGTTATCTGTAATAGTTTAAAAAAGCACAGAATTCAAATGAAAGTCTTTAGACGGGAATAAAATGTAGTGACTTTCAAACGCTTCATAAATGGATGCGCAGTCATCAGAAACAATAGCAGTGATGCCAGAAGTGAAGATGAACTTTTGCTTTACATAACATATTTTCCTTTTATACCTCTATCAGGTGTGTATTATTTATCACATTGTAGAAACTGTACTTCACTTTATTTTCCTGATATACTTTATACTACTGATAGTTATAAAGGTCAGTATTAATAAAGATAAAAGTTTCCAAGTGAAAAGGCCAAATATATGAAATTTGTGTTTCTGTTATTCAACTTACATATAAATCAGTTTCCATCTCATAAAGCACCCTGCCCTAGCCTATTCAAATATAATACATATTTATTCTGTGGAAGACTTACCAGGCCTGGTTCACGCTCATAGCTTTCTCTGGGTTCTGCCTCCTCTCAATTTTTGTATGAATATTTTATATGTGTCTATTTTTCCTAACATTGGAAGAACTATCATTTTCTATCATTTTAACCTATTAAGGTATTGTATACATGAACCAACACTCATATATATATATATATATATATATATATATATGCTGAGTTGGAATTAGACTTCCAACATTGTCATTTTAGAGTGTCCAGCTTGGTGTGAAAGAAACACTAGAACGCCTGTGTTTAGCTAATTCTTCAGTAGTTAAGGATGTTGTCCCTCTCCTGCTACCCTAAGGAGTAGTGCCCTTGCCTCATTACTTTAAAAATAAGCAAAATATTTTTCTTTATTCTTATCATAATATATAGCCAGGTAAGCAATATCTATCTGGCTATCTATCTTTCTATCTATCATCTGTCTATCTATCTATCTATCTATCTATCTATCTATGTCTCTATCTACCTGTCAAATAACTATCCTTATCATCTATTACATACTCATCTATATTTATCTGTTTCTATACCTATCTTTATTTCTGTCTATCTGTCATTAAGCATTGTGGAATATTTTTATTTAAAAATCTCTAATACATGAACTTTGGTTGAAACTGACAAATTTGTAGACATTTGTTGTATAGACTCTGATGCTTTGTGATTTTTGTTTTGCATGTTAGATGTGATATTATCTCAAGCGTTATGAACTAAGTGGGATGCTAATAGAAATAAAAATGATTCATAAAGCATCATTAAATGAAAGAAAATTAGATAATTAGGTTGATACAGGTTATAAAAGCAGTAAGATGTTTTAGAGGGAAAGGTAGCAAACTGTATTTATAGATGGACTCCTTATTATTTCATGTTCTTCATTCTGAACTCCTAATGAGAGTGTAGGTGAAGAATATTACTAGAAATACCTTCCAGCAGCATTTTAGAAAACACACAGACACACAGAGACATAGATACAGACATGCACACACACAGAAACAGGCATACACACAAATGCACACACAGACACATACACGCACATGCCTCAGTTATTTATTCTTTTGTTCATAGATACAGAAAGTAAACGGTTCTGTTCTAGGTGCTTAACTGAAGATAGAGATACAACAATGACAGTGACCTATCGTACATTGGAGTCCAATCTGTGCATGCTGGTTAAGTTTAAGAACAGAGATAAATTTTGGGGGATGAAGAGATGGCTCAGTGGTTAAGAGCACTGGCTGTTCATGCTGAAGCCCCAGGTTAGGGTCCCAGAACCCACATGGTGCCTAACAACCATCTGTAGCTACAGTTCCAGAAGATCCATCATCCTCTTCTGACCTCTGCAAACACTGCATGACACAGATGCACATACATAGATGCAGGCAATACAATCAAATAAAAATAATAATTAAAAAATTTTGTTCATAAGGGACATAGTTTTAGTTAAGGACTTTACCTCTTGGTTAAAATATTAATGAACACCAGTGTGTTTACCTTTCTTTCTACATGAGTCTGGTTCACTATCAATGTATATGTATCAATTACAGTGAACAAGGACAAACTCCTAATAAATATATGCAAATGATAAATTTGGGGCTGCAGAAATGGCTCAGCGGTTGAGAGTACTGGCTTCTCTTGCAGAGGACCCAGGCTCTATTCCCAACATCGCAGTGGCTAACAACCATTCCTAAATCTAGTTCTAGTATATCTGACACCCTCTTCTGACTTTTGCGGGTATTGAACAACATGGATGCATTTAGATACAGGCAGGCAATATACGAATACACATAAAAGAAAAATGAATGAGTCATATATGTACATACACACACATGTATATATATATATATATATATATATACACACACACACACACCTTGAGGGGATCATATTACAAGCTTATTTGAGGGAACTCTCAATATATAGAATACAATTTTGACTAAAATTTGTGAAAAGCCATGGGTCTTACAGCAATAATGGCCTTTTTATTACCTCATAATAAAACCTTTAATTCAAACAAGAAAAAATAGCATGCAATATTGTTGCATTGCTCAGCAAAGTGATCTGAAAGATGTGTTTTAATGTATCATACCAAATGGAATGTATCATGATGGAAGGAATTTTGTGCTTGAAATTAGATCAGTGTCCCGATTTTGTTCCTTATTATTTTATGACCATGTGTTAGTCTTTTTCCATCACTGTAAGAAACTACTTCAAAAACAGACTTTTAGGAAGAAAGCTTTATTTTTGTTCATTATTCAAAGGTTTCAGTTCATGGTCACTTGGTTCTATTGTTGCTGGTCTGTGGTGTACAGAACATTAAATCTGGGGAGAACAGGGGAGTGAAGGGGCACATCTCATGGGCAGTAGGAAGCAGAGACAAAGATCAGAAGAGAGATAAAAGGGATCAGCAAAAAGATATTACATCCAAGGTCCCATTGTTTTCAGCTGCTTTCAATAACACCAAATTATGAACCCGTCGACAGACTGCTCCATTGATAAAAACAGGACCCTCATGAGCCAGTCACTTCCCCAAATCCCCACCTGAACATTGCTATATTGAGTACCAGGTCTTTATGGCATGACAATTGGGGAACATTTCAAATCTAAATAACAAACCTTGTATATAGCCTTTCTGTGTTTTTTTTTGTGTGTTTAGCATCATTAAAATAAATGTGAACTTTCTTATTTAAGGATCACGGTGCTAGAATAATTCATAAATTGACAAAATTACACAACTACATATTTTTGAAATTGTTGAGCCAACAGTTAATGTAGACTCACTATTCTAATATTAAAATTGGTATGTTTCAGACCCAGACTTATCAACCTAAAATCTGTTTATTATACTTAATAATTATATAAAGGGCCATAAAATGCCATTGCCTAGGTAATTAGGATGGTACAGAACATGAGCGTCTTACTGCTTTCAAGCTTCCTTTGTGAACCACTGTACAGTCAGTGTGAGAATTGCTAGTCTGAATGTCAAGTCCTCCAAACGTAAGGACCTTTATAAGTAGTTAGAGAGCAACATTTTATCTCTTAGTGCAATCAACACCAGCTAGAACCAAGAAATAGCAAATATTCTTTATTAGAAAGCCATCCTAATATTGAACGTTGAACACTGAACATATTGAACATTGCTAGGTGAAGTTGGTAACACTGCCTCAGGGACTGTGCCATGTGACTATGAAGCCATAGCTATCAACATTCAAAACCTATTTCTGATATTCTATGGTTAAAGATGAAAATGATATAGAAATATGCAGTGGGGTATGCATCTCTGATTGATGATGGACTACACCACACCCTGGAATGGTAAGGAAGATCGGATGAGGAAACTGCAGAAGAATGAACAGTACTGTATGCCACTATGGTGAATGCTTGCCCACAGCAACAATCCATTTGAAGGCCAGGAATGATGGGATTGGGACCAGTGATAATGTGAACTCCCTTTCAGAATCAGAATCATCTATAATTCAGTTTTCTTTCTTTCCTTTTTTTTCTTAATTTTTATTGAGCTTTTGTATATTTCATACATCTGTTCTTAATCAAACTGAGACACCCTCCTCCATCCACTGCCCCATTCTCTGTCAGACCTCATGAATTCTATCATACATGTTAAGTCCTATCCAGTCAAGCATTTGTACCCAGCTGTTCTTCAGTGCAAATTCATCCACTGGTGGCTAGTCAACCTATCTAGAGATTGTAAGTAAGGTCTATTCTCCCTCACCCAGCAGGAATCAGTGTTCAACAGTGCCCAGACGAGGTCCGGCCTACCACCCATTTCTTTAGCTCCAGTCTGGGCCCTTGTCTGATTGAGTTAGCACGTGCTTGATGTCACTGTTACTGCAAGCTCACATGTGTAAGCTTCCAGTGGCCTGAAAGCGTCTGTTCGCCTATGTTCACGGACCACCCCTGGTTCTTACAATCTCTCCACCCCCTCTTACGCAATGGTCCCTGAGCCATGGGAGGGAGAGGTTTAATATAGGAGTCCTGTTCAGGGACACACAGTCTGTGGTCATTTATTCTCTAAAACTTGGCCAGTTGTGTTCTTTGTACATCACACTCTGTTGTATAAGGAAGCTTTGCTGGTGAGAGTTGAGGGATGCATAATTTTTCTCTCCACCCCCTGTTCCTCTGTGTTCCATGAGCCTTAGGTGGAGAGGTTCCACTGTAGATGTGTCATCTAGGACTAAGAATCTCTCAGACATATATTCTCTGTCTGTGACCAGTTGAGTAACCCTGAAATAGCCTCCATCTATTGCAAAACAAAGCTTCTTCGATGAATTATGTAAGGTATACTTGTCTCCTAGGTAACAGTGCCAAATACTACAACCAGTACAGTTTGCCTTGTCAGTCATTATGGCTGTTAGATGTTAGGGCTGGGTTAGACCATTGATTGCTTTTTTTTTTTTCCTATAGGCCTGAACAGTTTTCAAGTGAAGAAATAAAAATGGGTAAGAAACACCTAGAAAAGTGCTCACTATCCTTAGTAATTGGAGAAATGCAGATTAAAAACCACTTTAAGATTTCATCTTACCCCAGTAAGACTAGCTATGATCAAGAGAACAAAAGACAGCAAATACTGGTGAGAATATGAAGAAAGGGGAACGCTCATTCACTGCTGGTGGAATGCAAACTCATGTAACCACCATGGAAATCAGTGTGGGGAACTCTCAAAAGGCTAAAAATGAATCTACCATGGATTTGATTACACCACTCCTTGGCATATACACAAAGGCCTCATCCTACTATAGGGATAACCTGTTCATCCCTGTTTCTTGCTTCTCTCTTCATAATAGCTGAGAAATGAAAGCAACCTAAATGTCCCTCAGCTGATAATGGATAATGAAAATGTGGTACATTTGCACAATGGAGTTCTACGCAACAGTAAGAAAAAATGAAATTATGAAATTTGCAGGTGACTCGATGGAACTAAAGAGTGCTATGCAAAGTGAAGTAATACAAATGTAGAAAAGGAAGCAATATGTTCTTCATTTGTGGATCAGAGCATCAACCCTTTATACATGAGTATATGTCGCAATATAACAACAGGAACCAGGAAACTGCAAAGGAAACACAGAGGCAAAGGGAAAGTAAGAGCCTGAAAGAGGGAGATAATAAAGAACAACTGTTACCAGGAGGGAGGTATGGAGAGTGGGAGTTTGGGGCTAGGAGAGCGTGGTGATGGAGGGACATGCAGGGGTCCATGGTGATGCAGAGAAGGGAACTCATGAAAGGGGTCATGTTGGGAAGTGAGCGCGTTTTGGGAGGAAGGTTGGAGATAATGGGGACACTTTGAATGAGGAGGGAGGAGGGAGGCTGGATGGGGATAGAGCTGAATGGAGTTTGTGGGTCTAGGTAAGTCAGAGGGAAACATGTGGACTTGGGAACCCCTTGAGAAATGCCATGACAGTGTGTAAACATTAGTGCATATGCATACCTGGGTCTGTACAGTCCTGTGCCAGACAGGAGAGACCTCCCTTTGGGTGACTGGTCAGAGCTGTTCAAGAGACTCCTAAAATAACACCGACTTTTGCGAGATCTCTTGGTTATCTCCCAGAACTCGAAGATAAGATCCTACTACTGAAGACAGGATACACTTTGGACATAGGACTTAGAGCAATGGAACAGGAATTGATCTGGAAGCCTTCTATCTGAAGTTTAGCTCTCATAGTGCTAGAGGATACTGTGAAAACGTCTAAGGAAAAAATCAACCAATCTACCTATTGTTTTTCTTTATTTTTTGGAGACAGGGTCTGCTTGTAACACTAGCTGGCTTGGAACTCGCTATGTAGATCAGGCTGGCTTTGCTCTCACAGATATTTGCCTGCTTCTGCCTCTTAAGTGTAGAGATTAAAGGCATGTTCCCCTACGCATCTCATCCACATTTTAAAACCGACATACTTATTAGGTGTTCACTTTTCGTGGTACATTTCACTCTAGCTCCCACAGTTGGATAGAAAGAGCTAAACAGCCATGTGTGTGTGTGTGTGTGTGTGTGTGTGTGTGTAAAGTTTAATGATGTCTTATTCCTACATCCATAAAGAGCAAAAATATTTTTGGATATTGTTATATTTTTTCTTGTTATTAAAGATTACATTTTTAAAAAATTACATCATTTATTATTGATACCTATGTCTATGTGTACTTGAATGTGTTATGGTACATGTGCGGATAGATATTGGATAAAATTGAAGGTTGAAAAGTGACGTAAAATGCCTGGGACTATCTGCCCTGCATGTTGAGTGATCTTTGGTCTACACTGGAATGAGGAATTGTTGAAGCTGCTGTAGGGACTGAGGGTATTCAGAAGTTGAGATACAGGAAGCTGGAAGAATAGAAGGGGATGTGGACAGAGAGGCCAATTTTTAACTTCTTTTTAAAATTAATTCTTGAGTTGAAAACTTTTTGGAAGCAAGTATGCGATTAATTTTCTATGACATTTTTTTATGACACTGTATCCATTGTAGTAAAAATAGAGCTTCCATAAAAAATTGTAATGATTAGACAGATGAATCAGAGTTTTTTTTTTACATTCTATGTTTTCCTTTTGGTTCAAAAATTCTCTCTATATTGCCTACAGTTATACACATACACTCATATACATATATAGTATGTGAATTTTTCAGTAGGCTTTTAAACTATATATTTCCCTCTGATTTTTCATACCACCTAAGCATTATTTATCAGGGTAGTTCAAAAGACTTCCAAAAATAACATAAACTATTGAAACAGCACTTGCTTTCCTCCCAGAAACTGAGTATTGCTGAAGACAGAACATACTTCAGAAACAGAACTTGGAGAAATGGAGCTGAAACTAATTTCAAAGCCTCCTCCCTGAGCATTATCTCATATTATCAGAGAATAATATACAAACTTCCAAGGGAGAAAACCAATCAATGGTCCAAACCCAGCTGTAAAGCCTAATAACCACAACTGTCTTCATTGTTGCAGTAGTGGCACCTTTATATTGGGTTAATCAACAGCTACCTAATTGGACTTAAAACCAACTCAGTGGGAGGCAACTCATGTGTGGTACTATAAGCAAAGCCAATTACACATGGCTGGAGGGGTCAAAGATCCTAGAGAAAATCCTACATCTGTGTCTGTCACAGCCCTAGACAAATGTAATTTATTACTGTACACTAAATATGTATCCTTATATTTATAGACAGTATGCCTCTTACCACACATCAAAGAAGCTTCTTTATTCAACAGATAAAGACTATTACAGAGTTCCACAGCTGGTCAAGCATGGAGAATAAGTGTCTATGTGATGCTTAGCCCTAAGTGACATATTTACAGTAGAGCCTCTACAACTAAGGCTCACAGAACATAGCAGAACAGTGGAGTAGAGAGAATATTAATGCATCTCGCCACTCTTGCCCATGAATCTTCCTCATGCAACATAGGATAATTAGTACAGAATGCCACAAATGACCAAAATATAGAGAATATGAGAGTGCAGAGTGAGTATTCCTGAATACCACTATATTAAACTTCAGCAACCCAGGGCTCAGGGACCATTGAAGAAAAGGGTGCAGAAAGACTCTAAGAATCAGGGGTAGTGGATGACGACAAGGAAACAGAGTTTTCCAGGCAACTAGGAACTTGCTCATATGAACTTACAACAATGGTGACAGCATGCATAAGACCCATGCAAACTCAAATCAGACAAAAACCCAGCTTAGAACTGGGGAGATGTGAAAGAAGCTCCAGCACTAGCTAAGGAACTATTGTCAGATAATCACAGCAGATAGCTGGGTGAGGGAGAGTTGATTTTCTTTAAGGAAGTGAGAAGCAAGATAGACTGACCAGGCTCCAGTGGATCTACCCACATTGAAGGACATCAAGAATACAAACTTGACTTGACAGTCTTTAGTATCTATGAAAGAATGCATGGTTGGTATTCATGTATAGTATAGGTGCAGATATGGGAGGGAGTCTAAATATGATGAAAATATATTGTATAAAATGCACAAAATTTCAATAAACACATATATTGTAAAAACACTCACCATGCTTGTGATGAGGATGAACACCAGACTGCAGAATATGTGCATGGGAAATGCTGTGCATGCGAGATGCTGTGCATGCAAGATGCTGTGGGCGTGATCTCATCCCCATGATGTATATCAGTGCAGGATGTCTTCCTGGACTCATAAAGGAGAAGTTGTGGGGGAACATAAATTAATTGTTATATGGTCTCTGATGTATAGTAACTAAGCATATACTTAAGTCTCATTCGAGCAGGACCATTGGACAGCTGCTTATAAGAGCACTTGAAGGTTACCAAAATGATCATTTGTTTTTATGACTTATGGCCAGTGCTGTGGTCTACACATTATTGTATCAGTAAAGACAAACAGTTTTAATCAGGATGATGAGTTACCAAAAAACACTGTACCCATGATCATGGTAGGAACAATTTTTTCATGATTGGTTGCTCCAGTTCCTCTTGCATGAGATACTCCCATTTTATTTCAATAGAAAGGCCCCTTTCCGAGAGCTCACTTCAAACTCCTAATAATTTGAAATATTATTTATTTTTTTAGAAAAAAATCCAGCATGATGCTTTTGTTTGTTTTTCTTTTGACCATTTATTTTAAATTGACACATGAAAAACACACATATATCTGTTATTTACAGGATGGCATTTTGACATCTGTTCATAAAGGGAACTAGCTTTGTTGAGCCAGTTAGTGTTTTTGTTACTTCACATATTTGTTTTTTTATGATGAGAATGTTTAAAATCTCTCTGAACCGTTTTGCAGAACTACATTGAATTGTATTAGCTGTGTTTTTTTGTTGTACGAGAGATCTCTTGACTTCATTCCTCTTGCCAAAGTGAAACTTTTAAATCTTCAACCAACATCCTTCCTTGACCTCAACTCTTAGAAGCAAAGTACCTGCACTCTTATTGAGATTCACCCTCTAAAACTGTAAAGCAAGATTGTGTATTATTTGTGATTTCTAAGAAAGTTGACTTTAACTTTTTTCAATACAAAAAAATTATCTTACATTGTACCTATGTTGATTAACTTAATTTAGACATTCCATATGCATTCACTTGTCATAACACAGTACTGTCTCTTTAATAAATGGTAATGAGACAACTTTAAAACCCATATGTAGGAACTGAAATTTGACTTTTATAACGTTAAGAAAATCAATTCAAAGTGAATTAAAAATTCAAATGTACATTTGGAAATTCTAAAGCTATTAGGGGGACTGGAGAGGTGGCTCAGTCGTTAAGCACTGTGATTACTTTTAAAGAGTTCACAGATTTGAGTCCCAGTACCCATATTGTGGCTAACCATGACATTAGATTAGGTAATGACTTTTGAATATGATCCCAAAGTCCAAGCAGTAAAAATAGACAGATTTTCACAAAGTGAAAAAGAAGCATCTACAGAAGAAAGGTACCAATAAGAAGAGAGAAGAGACACCCTACACTTGGGGAAAAACATTTGCCAAGCACATATCTTATGTGTTAATACCTAAAATAGAGAGCTCTAACAGGTCAATAACACAAAAAATAACCTGATTAAGAAATGGTTAAGGGATCTGAATAGATATTTCTTAAAGGAAAGCATGCAAGTAGCCAACAATGACATAAAATACGCTCAGCCTTTCTAGTCACAGAAATGTAAACCCAGATGGCAAAGAGAGGTCAGTTTATCTCCTTAGAATGCCTATCATCAGAAAGGGTAATAAAATGCGCATTAGAGAGAGTATAGGAAAAAGGAAAATGTATGCACTGCCTTTGGGAATACACATTCAAAGAGACATTATGAAAAACATGGGGAGGTTCCTCAAAAAATGTAAAATAGAAACACCATAGGATCCAATAGTTCTTTGGGAATATACCCAGAGGAAATAGAATCACTATGTCAAAGAAATCTCTGTATTTCAAGGTCACTGCAGCAAGATTCACAAAAAGCCAAGATATGGAATCAAGCTACATGTTCATCTCTAATGAGTGGATAAACTGTCTCTTAAAATATGGATTGAAATACTATTTCACCTTGCAACAACATGAATAAACCTAGATGATATATGTGTGATGTGACACACAGCAAACACAGAAAGATGTATACTACACAGATTCACACATACATGGAATTCCAGCTCTTCTTTTTCCTTTCAGGAGAATGATGTCCCTGCACATTAACACTGAAATCCCCTGAAACATTTGTGGTGTGCAGAGAAACCGGGCTGCTCCATGCAAGTATTTGGAATCAAGCGAGGAAAGACCAAATATAGCACTTATGCAGCATTAGTTAAACTTTTAAATAAGTCATATCCTCACTTAGATTTGTAATCATATCTCTAGGTATTATGGAGACTGATAGGGTTATCATTTTGAGTTTCATTACCAATATATCCTAAATAAGCACCATAATTAATTCACAGCCTACATATTTTCACAGTTACCACAGTGAAGAACTTACGTGCTTCCTTGTGAAGGGCAAATGTTTTCTTTTGATCAGTTTCCTATAACTTGTTAGTTTTACCTTGGGGGAAAAATGTCTTCTGTGGCAATGGGAATTTAGTAATTAGCCTTGTGAAAAACTTATTTCTTCCTCTTAAGCTTACTAAATATAATGGATAAGCATCAAAGTTAATGAAATTCAGAGCTGTTTTTATTTTTAGTTCTCATATCTACTATGGAAACAATCGATGGTATCTTTGGCTTGCAAAGTAAGGTACAATGTAGAGATTATCTGACCAAAAATTGTTCACTATTTCTCAAGCAAAGTCACAAAAATGAGAAAAACTAATGGGAAATTTAATATTAATAAAAAGAAAAGCAGAGCATTAGAACCTAACATTCCATTTATTTATTCCACTATCATTTATTAGGCTATAATGAAACCTTGGCTAGTGCATTATAAGATAAGCAGAAACAAAACACCTTGTTAGAAACACTAGCCTTTTCGTTGTATTCTCTAAAATGTAGGAGGAAAAAGAAATTCGAGAGACACTCAAGATACTTGGACAAAAAGAATATTCAGTAGAGAAAAATCAGACTCATAAAATGATTTATCCGTGTGATTTTTACTCTTTATCTGCTGTTTATGTTTGGATAGAAGTGTAAAGGAGAAATTTTCCTTTCTCTGTCACCTTTTGGATTAAGGTAAGAGATTTAAAGGTGAACCATGAGAGAAATTTAATTTCAAAGATGTATGGGAATCAACACTTTCAAAACAAAATTTAAAATATACTTTGCATGCTGTTTTATGCTGTACAGAATCCATCATTTATAAAAATACTGAGGCTGACAGTGCCTGCCTGCAACACAGGACATAACGTAGAGCAATCAAAAGGCATTTTAATTTTTAAAATGCTCTCATCTGCTTTTCCATTGCCTTTGGAAGCTTGTACAATTTTAGAACATATGCTGCATGCCAAGTTGTCTGGCTTCATATTCTCAGTAGAGGGAAATGTGACTATAGCGATGTTTGGCTCTTCATTGGAAACAGTTTTTTTTTTTTTCCTCGTGAACCAAACTTACCATGGAAATAAAAATACTAACAAATTTATCACTAGTTAATAAAACCCGGTTGGTCTGAGCACTTTTTATATGCCCATCGCTGTGCCATATGCTTCATGCTTGATCACAATTTATCTTTAAAACAGCTTTAGAAAGCCATCTGCAGTCAGTCTACACATGAGGAAGATGAGGTTGGGCTTCCTGAGCTTAACTGAAAACCGCTGAGAGTCAGGTTTGCTGGGTGAAACTCCAAGGATGTATGACTTTCTTAAAAGCCTGTGGGTGGGTGTCCATCTCCAGCACAGCTGTTGTGCTCCAGCCATGCCAGAGAATGGAGGATGACTGAACAGGGTCTCAGGTGGCTCAGAGTGCGAAGGGAGGAGTTCCCAGGATATTACGTTGGTGGGCAGTTCAGTTATAAAAACCAAGGCAGGGGTTTATATAGGAAAGCATTTCTGAACGTTACAGAGTCGGGAAAGTTAAAGGTGAGGTCTTTAGGTAAAGGTGGGAAGGTTGTAGGGCAGACGTAGAAATTACGAACAAGGAAATGAAACCCAAAATCCTGGTTCTGGTCTGGGGTGATCTTCGTGGGGGAAAAGAAGATTCGTATCTACAGTGGCTTCCTGGGGCCAGGTTACCGCATCAGGCAGAGCAGGCTTGACTCCTACCGTCCCTTCAGCGTATCTGGGGTTGCTTGGCTTTGCTCAATACCTTTTATGATAGACCCAATCCCCACAGAAGCCTTTCTGGGACATAATCATAAGGTCATTAATTGAATGTCTTTTGGATCTTTCTTGGGCTGGGGAAGTACCCCAGTGCATATTGCTTTTTTAATCATGGTCCAAACCTGTCTCCAACAAGGAAACGTTCTCTCTACTGTAGCATCCGGACCACTATTTGGTTCAGACCATTCATAGGGTACTTGATATGAATTTAAGAAGTCATAAAATATATAAAAAGATAGCATAAGTAGGATTTTTGTAATAAACCTTAATATCTTATGAAAATTTTGTATCTAAGTTCCTTATTACTCACTTCAGAGCCGTGGGTTTTCAACTTACTGTATTTATAAATCTTCCCAATTGGATTGCATATTTAATCTGTATAAATTAAAATACTGTGAACAAATATTATTGCCCTTCTATCACAATACATATGGCTGTGGCAAACTGTGAAATATTCTTGGATGATTTAAGTCTGACATTTAGAGACAAGGTGGCACATAGAAAATGCTGCCAAGGTGACATCACATTTCCTACTGATTCTGGAAACTAATTTAAATAGAAAACACACTTGTGTTTTTATATGAATGCCAGTTTTAAAGGACTTTTATTATTGCAGATTGATCCAGAATTGATGTTTGAAAAATGGGACTATCTTGCCCTGATTCTTTGTGGTTGGGTATCTCCATACTTACCAGAATACCGTATTTGCTACCAGTCCCTGTTGCCAGGCTGTTATGGAGCAGCTACCATTACTGAAATCTCCTGTCAGCCTCCCTTATGTGCAGCACGTGCCATGTCTGAGGATAATGTAAATGAGACAGATATGCTGGTGTTTTTGCATCAAGGAGGCAGTTTCTGAGTGACAAGACTATTTGTGTACCCAGCACATAAATATTGCCTGATGATGTCTGAGTTCACACGGATTCACCGTAGAAAACCTGCATAAATGCCAGAGAATTAATTGCATTGCTTAGACTTATGGTAGAGCTATGAAAATGATGGCTGTGTTTTGAGGAATTATAGTTTGGCCTTATTACTTCTACGCTGCAGGGTGTAAATGCATTTTTTAACAATTATCAGGGTTATGTCATTTTGAAGTTTTACAGTGAAGGGCATTGTACTCTCCCATAATGTATTTCATGGTTTTAAAATCTCTTATAACCTTTTACTGAAAGTTACTGGATTAATAATAATTGCTACAGTGATCCTTATATCCTTGATTTTTTTAACTTATCAGTATGAGTTGTAAATTTATATGGTTTGTTTATTTTAAGCATCTCAGTAAAAACCTACTTCGATTTATTCCCAGACTTCAAGGAGGGATATGAATTAAAGTCATCTTTCCTGCAAACTTTGTGATCATATAATCCTCATAATACACATAAGTTAAAAATGTTATGACTAAGTGATTCACAGTCTTAGACTATTAGAAAGCTCATTTATGAATAATACACAATCTTGTGTGTACCTGTGAGAAACTTTTATTTATAAATTTTTTATTTATTCCAATAAATGGTATTAATAAGATGATCTTTGAAGTTTCATTTTGACATAAAACCTGAAAATGATCAAAACTGGCCATTGGTAGGTGAGTTTTTTTTTCTTAAATTGACTCTACATTATAGAGTCAATAAGAACTTTAGCTTATTGGGGAGGGGGGTGAAGAGTGGAATCTTGGTTCAGGGTGCATGAC
This sequence comes from Eospalax fontanierii, assembly GCA_035773235.1. Lineage (NCBI taxonomy): Eukaryota > Metazoa > Chordata > Mammalia > Rodentia > Spalacidae > Eospalax > Eospalax fontanierii. Next base: position 37,409,317 of record CM069545.1, on the reverse strand, counting down.
TTACAAATTATAGCATTGTGCAAATCATTTTAGTAGGAATTGTGAAAGGATTGGAAAGATCTCAGTGTTTGTTAGCTAAGTATATTCACCTGACTCCATGCTTTAACAACATCTGCTTGTCAAGCACAAGACTCCTGTCTTCATGACAGTTTTGTGGAAGTTCAGGGAATTATGGCAAACCTCTCTGTTGTGCTTCCTCTTTTATTGAACTTCCTTGCTTACATTTTCAGGATGGCTCATGTCTTCTAGGACATCCTCCTCTATTCTAATAAGTTTTGCCGCATAGGCAATAGAAAAGCTTTGTGATTTCTGGGACCTAAAAGAATCAAGCAAGGAAATAAATCACCACTACTCAGTGAAGCTCCCGATTTTCCATTGCTAATTTTAATGATCAGATCTAGATTTAATATCGTCTCTCTAATATTTTTTTAAAATTTTCTGTTGAAATATAATATTTTGAATCTTTATTTTTGTTGTAACAGTATCATGTATTATATTAACAGTTTTGAAAATTATGGCTAGAACCTTAGTCTAGGACAATCTCCAGTACAGTTGTGCATATACTGTTGGGAATTTGTGGAATAACTGGAGTTTAATAGGGCCTTCCAAAGGAGAAAAATATGCCAGTCAGATTTGATTACATAAAATAAGTCTGTGATTTAGAAATGTACATTTTTGTCCAAGTGACACATGTTGGATGGTACAGCCAGGGACTTTTTGATGTGTGCTTTGTTTACTTATCAGTTTATATTATTTCCAAAGAAACTACAAGCATGTAAATTGTAATTACAGAATTAAAAAATGAATAAAATCTTCTCCATAGTTCATAATAGGACAAATGTGAAAGCATGCATTATTTTTTAAAAATTTCCTTTACTTAATAGACCATGATAATGTCAGTCTTTTCAGTTTGCAGAAGATTAAACAGATAAAACTTTATATTAAACTGAACCACATTGTCTTATCTCATGAGACCTTACAATACATTTTCATATGCGAATTTGTTTTGAATGTTAAGACATCAGTGCAACTGGGACAAAACACAAAGCCCTAACAATAGGGCTTTGACTGGGGGATTCAACCTACTGCGTAGAGTTCTATGTAAATAACTGATACCTTGGGGAGAAAGACCACAGGTACCAAAGCACAGAACTATTGTTTGTAGTCCTCCGGAACCACAGCAGATGCCGAGATCAAAGCTTCTGTTTTTATAATTTCATTTAGCCTCTCTAAACTGTAGTCACCTGCCTAGGCCTCAGAATGATTGTATTGGAAGAGGGACAGTGACACAGATTGTGGCCCTGACAAAGCTAACTTAGTAAACAAAGACATATCAGATATAGCTGATGATTTAGACAGTGTGAATGTGTTGTTTCTACTGCAGTTTAGAGAAGATGTCAGTAGATATGAAACCTAGAAAGAAAAGTATTCTCTCCTGGGAAGAAGGGAATTTCAGTGTATTCCTACATTCTATAGACTCAACTGTCTTTTCTAACAATATCATTTTAAAATTCTTTCTAAACCTGTATTACAGAATGAGTAAATTTATTTAGGCCAAAAATATAAGGGGAAATCATTTTTATATTTTAGGGGCAGGAAAACAGAATTATAGAGTCATTCGGGCTAGTTATTATCAAAGCAAAAACTACTGCATTTGAAACTCTCCATGGTGTTCTCTTCTTGTTGGCAGAACTTGGTCTAGAATCTGGGCCATTGGACTCCAGATAGACTGCGTACATTAAAAATTAAAGCCACAGCCAGGTGTGGTGGTCCACACCTTTAATTCCCATGTTCGGGAGCAGAGGCAGGCAGACTGAGTTTGTGAGTTCGAGATGAGCTTTGTCTACTTAGAGTGTAGAACACAAACAAATGGTTTAGCAAGAATTAATCCCTTATTATATCACCTAGAAATTGAATCAAAGCAGAAATTACTCTTTTGAACAGCCATTAGAAATCACTGATGCTAGAAAAAGAAATATAGTGTACATGTGGTTTTGTCCACTTCATGTTTTCCATGTGGATAGAATTACATGGAAACCAAAATCATTTTCAGAGACTATGTTGACTTAGATGAGTCCAAGGAGCTGGTTATGGCAGGGATAAACCATGTATTCTAAGATCTCCCTGGAGTGTTTCTGTTTCCTCCGTAGATTTTGTTTGTCATCTGTTATAGACACACCAGGCATAAATTTTCTGTAGCCTTGTAAGTTGAAGCACTTCATTTTTAAAAGATAAACGATTCAAGACTTGGCAGATTTCCCCTACTGTTGTTTTAGCAGCATGAGAAGAAATATTTTAGCAAGCATATCATCCATTGGTTCTCTGTTCCACATCTGTTTCATCTAAAATACTCTCACATTCGTCTTTCTAGAACAGTCTTCATCTACGTATTTGTTTGTTTGCTTCTGAGAAGCAAACTTATTTGTCAGAACCACGCTTCTACTTAGTTAATATGTATGGTCATCCTTTGTGCTGTACTAAGGCTGGCTGGCTACATTATTTTTTTAATTAATGTCATATCTATTAATATCTAGAAAACTTCCTGAGTTTTCAATACAGGAAAAGTTATCTCTCCTGTCTGTCTTTCACTCATTCTCCTCTTCTTACAATTTTCTTTCCATGTAATGTTTCTAATTCAGTCCAACTGTGATTGACCCCTTGGGCAAACCTGTTATAGATCATAAATGCCACTCTCCAGGTGCCTACAGTGAGCCAGTGTTTGTCTCAAGCATGTTTAGGTAGATAGCATTAGAGATGTCTGGTGCAGGGAAAGAAGGCTTAGAGCTATTGTGGATCCATGCCAATAGGCTCTCAGATCTGTGTTCTTCGCACATTCTGTCATTTAGGCCTATTAAATTAGTTGGGACAGATGACGATTTTCATATATATGCTCAGTTCACAATTACCATCAAAGCCTATAAGTCTTCTGTCTACCTTTAATAAATACTTTGAATAAATCATAACTGAAAGAAGCAAAGCAAATGTAAACTGAATCCAGAAACAAATAAGAGTGAGTCTCTTTAATTTCAATAGCATTTCTTAGAGGTCAGGAGCACAGCAATATAAACATCTCTTCAGGGTCTGATATTATATTGTATGTGTGTCCAAAATTAATTCAACCTATAAAGGTCAATAATGTCAAATGTATTATTCATGTATCCAGGTAAAAATGTATGAAGCACCATGATATGAGGATGTTTCACTCATTTACAACTCTGGTGAGGTGCTGTTAGAAAAGATTAGGAAGTTTTAAAGGCAGAGTCATGATTTCCTCATAGAAACAATAATGTGAAATTCATGCTGGGTTTTCAGACTCTGTCCCTAGGTAATTTAGAATCAGTAATTTTTTTCTCTAATTCTGGGCCAAAAACTCTAGTAAATATTGTCAAATAGACATGTGATTGTGTAATTAATTTCGTTGTCCTTCTGTGAAGCAACCTGTCTAGAATATGAAGCGAAACACTTTTCCTCCCCTTAAATTTTCCTGGACTTAATAAGTTAGGAATGGTACTGATATTTCACATTTGTGGTTGCATTTTTACCTTTGATGTAATTTCCCTCTAATGTTTAGATACCTCGTTGGCATAGACTGTAACCTCATCAGTTGTGTGTTATAGAAGAGAGGGGAGTATGTAAGGATAGGAGATTTAAATTGAATGAATATGATAATTTGATGTCAATTGTAAGTCAGTTTACATAGTTACAGCTTTGGGATGAAAATAGTTTTTCTCCAAATTATTATTACAGTTAACAGCATCATTACCTTCTTCTTAGAGAATATAGTATAATCTGAGAATTTCAGTGTTGACTCCAGCCTGTCTTTTCTAAACCTCAGTTCCCTCATATGTAAAATGGAAAAGCTGTTTGTTCATTATAAAGAAAGGAAAGTATGAAATCAAATAGAAAAACTGTCTGGGAAGGAATCTAACACATTGAAATGGTCTTCTCTGACCTCCCACAGCCGATTCTTTATGAATTCGCTGTTCCACTCTAAAATTGTTTTGGCATTACACATTTTGGTAATCAGTATCTTATTCCAGACACATATGAATGTTTACCTGGACTCTATGTTTCATCACTCCCTGCATTCCAAATGGTTGCATACAGTAATACCTTGATCTTCATATATTTTTTTCTAATGCTTTCTTTTGCCTCTGTCTCAAGTAGTATATCTTTCATATTCATGGTTCATAGCACTATAAACTCCCAATCATTTTCCTCTTATTCTGGTGCATACACTCTGTTATTTGCTGAACTGAACCTTTTCTATTCCTACATACTTTCCCTTCCTCTGCTTTCACTAATGTGACTCTTTTTGTGTACAGTGTCCACTCCTATAGTCTTTGTGTTTCTTTTCCTCCTTGTTGCATCACAGTATTTTCTTCTGAAATCTCAAACCTTCAGATTGCCTTCTCATTTAACATCATGTGTCTTCTCTTAAGATTTACCATAGTCAGTTTTTTATCTGGACTATCTCCCTCATAACATACTGCAAATTCTTTCAGGTACAGATAATGATATTTGACGTTGAGTCTCTGGTAGCATTCATGATAGTATACATGGCAGGTAGTCAATCTATAATTGTTTTATTAAATAAGCTCTGTCACAGATTGCTCCATTTCCTGTTATTAGTTCTATAGGATTATGGAGGTGTGAGGTCATAATATTCAGATCAGAAACCTTGAAAGTGAGTGACCACTCACTATAGCTAGCTGGCAGGTATCTAGATAAAACCTCCATCATACAGATAAGGTTAGAATTCTGAGGGGCAGAGGAGGCAAGTTGTATTCGATAAGGTTCCTGAGGTTGAAATTTGTGTTAACATTGGAAAACATGAGCTGCGTGAAGTGGTCCATACTTGTCATCCCAGCATTGGAGAGGTGAAAACAGGAGCATTCAAGGCCAGCCTCAGCTATATAGTTATTACCAGGCCAGACTGTGATATATAGGAAGACTTGTTTCAAACAAACGATAAAAGAAGAAACAAAACCACGGATTTTGGTTTTCTAACTGAATTGCAGCATGTTGAATGTGAAGTGTTTTGGAACTGACCCAGATCACTGCAACAATTAATGGCCTGCTTTGGACTCCAGTACTACTTATTTATCCCTGCAACTCTTTACTTTTTGACCTTCAAATAAACTGACAATTGTACCAATTAATTTTTATATAAATATCTATGACATTTTCACCTGTTTTAGAAGATTAGATAATTGGATAATTATGGTGCAATGGGACAAAAGCTGATGTTCCCTTCATCTTAGAACCCTAGGGGTCTGTGACCAAAAACCATATTAAGAACAGTGATAAAATGTTCTGATGGAGACAATTTTCTGCTCATCTTCAGGGTTTGGCCTCCTTTCTCTGCTGACCACCCTGACCCTTTCAGTCCCAGCTGGGATAACAAGGTTTCTTTACTGGGACTCACTTTTCTGGTTCTATTGTTTTTCCTAACAACAAAGATAAGTTGGAATGTCCAAACATAATGTAGTCATAAAGGTATGACTTGTTGAAGATAGGACTTCAACTACTTGTTGAAGAAACTAGAGTTGTTTGCATCTTCATTTTATGAACTTTTGTGGTTTTTCACTTTTGGAGATGGGGTCTCCCTGTTGCCCGAGCTGGCCTGGAACTTATTGTCCATGAGTCTGGCCTCAAACTCACACAGATCTGCCTGCCTCTGCCTCCCAGGTGCTGGAATTAAAGGCATATACCACCACAACCAGTGAAACTTCAATGTTTTTAGCTCTAAAGAATAAATTACCAGGAGCTGAAGACATGTCTCAGCAGTTAAGAGCAGTGGCTGTTCTTGCAGAAGACCTAGGTTCAAATCCCAAGACCCATGTGACAGCTAACAACCCTCTGTAACTCCAGTTCCAAGGGCTCTGATGACATCTTCTTATCGTCTTGGGCATTGCATGACACCCGTGCGCTTACATACACGCTGGCAATAGCCTCATACACATGCAACAAAAATAGGTAAATAAATAAATTTTTAAACAAAGAATAACACATTACCAGAGAACATGTGATTTTCTTTTTTAAAAAATTGCTGTGACCATCATGCTCTTGTAGGGTTTTTCAGTCCCTCCCGTCCCTGTGCAAGTCCTGCCTTGCCCTACTAACTCCCTCACAGTTTCCTGCCCCTTCTTTGGTTACTGTTACATATAAATGCATAATTTATAGATACACACATTTACATATTTAAGACGGAGTCCATTCAGTGGTCCTCCTGTGTACCTGTGTTTAGGGCTGCCCTCTTGGTGTTACTTAATCTCTCAGGGAGCCAGCCCCTGGAGAAAACTGATTCTCTCTCTCAGTAACCATTGATTGCCTGTAGCTCTTCACCTTGAGATCTGGACCCTTGAAATTTCCCCCATTCACCTTGATATGTGACCTGATTTTATTATTCATGTGATGATCTTTTAAAGACAGAACATTCCTCAGGGTGGGCCTGTGTTTTGTTTTGTTTATGATTTTTTTTCTTTTGTTCCTGTTGTTTGAAGCTTGATAAAGCAATAAAACAAAGGTTTTGGCCATATTCGTGGATTTTCTATCATGCAATTTAAATCTTACGAGGGAGGCAAGGATACCCAATGTTGGGAGCATTACACTGTAAATAAATAATCACTGAAATGTGGATAAATCATAAAGTTAAACACAGGGTACTTGACGTCTTAGTTTATACATTAAACAAATCATGTTTCAGTCTATGGATTATTAAATACTAGATTAACATATTCCACAGATTATTTTGACTGTCTAACTTCTGCTAAGTAATATTTTCGGACCTGGGGCTAGTGTCCAACACTGAGCCGGTGCTTATGGAAATATAGAAGAAAATTCTAGGCAGACAGAATAGTAAATGCAAAAGTCCTGAGGTGAAACAAGTTTGAATAAGGCATTTTTATTAATGCAACACAAATAAAAAATAGGATATATTCACCATGTAAATGATCTCTATTTGTCCCTGAAGCTAAAAGGTGGGCTAACTGAATCTCAGCCTCCCAGAAGTTAATTGGTTATATAGAACAATTAGCATAACCATTATATCAACCTTTAATCATTAAACCTTTACATGGCAATGTCCTGCTTAATTATCTTTGCTTTGGTTGAATCTTTATTACGTTTTTATAGTCATATGGTCTCCAAAAATACTTGCACATTTTTCTCTGTTCTTTCTAATTATGTTAAATGAACTGTACTCTGGGATAAGGCATGCATTCTTTAGACATTTTTAGCCAAAAAAGGAAAAGTATTCTTGAAAAATCTTTTAAAATTGCCAATAGGTTTAGTAGTGTTTCTTGGTATGAGCGATGTGAATCATTAAGAAATTAATGTAGACAGTGTCTACTTTATCATTTCTGAAATCAGTCACTTGGAAATTTTGGTAATTTTTTCCTGATGCTTCATTTTTTTCAATAGCAATAAATATTGCAGAAGTTTGTAGAAAGTCATTAAATGTTAATAAAAAGCTTCATCTCAAACTTTCTCTGCATACGATACATTTAATTCCAGTTCATTCTTGAGAAGTCTTGATAAAAATACAACTCTAGAATACTTTATAGTGCACCAAAAATATTATTCCATTCTTAAACTAGATGGCATTTTCTGCCTTTGCTCACTATTTCTTATAATCTTTTTTTTTTAATTTAATATGTGTTCCTACACATAAGAATGTGTACACATGCCATCGTATTGTGTGTGTCAAGGTCAGAGAACAGTTTTCAGAAGTTAGCTCTCTACTTCCACTGTGTGAGTTCAGGGAATTGAACTCAGGTAGTCAGGATTAGCAGCGAGTGGCTTGCTCATTGAGCCATCTTTCTTGTGCAAATTCTCTTTTATTTTTTAACTGACTCAAAATAAGAATTTTGAGCTATATGGTACTTATTTTGTCATATATTCTATCTAAGAATAAAATATCTATAAACTTTAACACTATAATTTCTCAATTTGCTTTAAAATTACCTACACCAATATTCTTGGAATTACACTCCAGAATTTCAGGTGGCTTAATATATTATTGTTAAGTTATCTTCCAGGAATCATGTGATCCCTCACATTGGTAGTGGCTAGGACGAAAGGGAAGACTTCTTGAGTATCTAGTAAACAAAGTTTCATGAATAACTTTCAGGGAAGAAAATGATTTAATTCTTGTAAATCATTTTAAAACCATTATCCAAAGGACTATTCCTAAAATTTTTAATTGTTCAATGGATCAAAATATATTTTTTTAATTTTGTTTTAATAAGGAATTTTATTAATCTGTGAAATGGCAGAAAATGAGCAACCTCTGTGGGCTATAGGTTGTTTTGAAGTCTGTAGAGTAAACCAGTAATATGGAATTACTTGATTAAAGCTAAATTTTTCCATAGGAAATGTGGGTAGGAGAGACCATCACTCAGTAATTTTACTTCAGGCCTTTGCTCATATAGTATCTTCTCTCTCGGTCTGACTCCTTCAGACTGAATTTTACCCTCTCCCCGTTACCCTCATGTGCTTTTTACTCTGGTTCTCTCTTACACTTAGATTTAAAAGAATTGTAGGCATTTTTACTGGATCCTGTCTCGTTCTATATGAGGCTAATGTCATCTTCTCCTAGATATTCCAGAGGTTCTAATGAAACAGAATGGAATCCGAAGTAGCAAATATATGTACATGGTTGCACATTTGTTCCTCTTACTGAGAAGAATTTGACTGCAGACTCCTTTTATTAAAATAAGTCGCCCACCCTGCTGCATACAATACCTCACCCATGTTCCTGTGAGTAACCCTAATTAAACTATTGGTTCACAAAGCAGAAAAAAAAGAAAAGGCATGAAACTTGAAAGTGAAAGGAGGCCACTATTTGAGAAGAAAGTCATGATGAGACAGAGACACAGAAATGGAGGTTAAAATGATCCAAACACAGTGTGCACACATATGATGTCCCAGAGAAGTCGTTATTAGATACAATCAATAGGTACTAATAAAGCACATTCAAAAACACCAAATCTGAAACTGGAAACTTCCCTGAAATGAAAGAGCTTTGAAATCAAACAGAATCTCTCCTCATCCTGAGTTATGCCAACATGATATTGTCTCATTTGCTCTACCCTTTCTGAGTTCTTTCATTTTACCTCATTTTGTTTTGAGATGGGGTCTCCTTGTATCCACAGTTGGCCTGGAGCTCACTATGTAGACCACCAGACTGGCCTTGATCTCACACAGAGATCCACCTACTGCTATTTCCCAAGGGTTGGGATTAAAAGTGTGTACCACCTTCCCTGAGCTACTCTTTTCATTTTCTTTTTAGACAGAGTTATTACTATGAAGCCTTCCTTGGCCTGGAACTTACTTTCTATATAGGCCAGCCTGGTCTAGAACTCAGAGATCCAGCTGCCTCTGCATCCAGAGTTCTGGGATTAAATGTGTGTACCACCATAGCTGGCTTCATTTTGCCTTTTAAAAATTCCTTTATGGATTTAGAATATCACTTTTTCCATTCCTTTTCCTGATTTCTAGAATTTTCATACTTCTATGGTAATTTTATATCTATCAGACTTTGTGATACATTTTGAATGCCCAAAGGAAAGTTAACCTAGTTCTCCTATTTATAAACAAGTTACAGTCTAGCAGAAAATTTTGTCAGTTATGTATCCTTAGTTCTGTGGTAAGTACATTGATTTGATTAATGGAAGTAGACAAGTAGAATGTGTTAGAGTAATCAAATTTCAATAGTATCAGCTAATCTGTCTTTACCTAGATGTAACTGAGAAGAGAAGAACTAATTACCAACTTACCCTCTTGTTTTCCTCATTTAAGATCATTAAGGTTTTCAGTAGAAATAACTACTTCAACATGTGACCATGTGACTTCTAGTCTACATATCCAAAACTCTGATTAAACTAAAAAATAGATGATAAAATAATGACAGAAAACATCTTATTGTTTCTTGTTTATCCTTTTATACAGTAAACATTTTTTAAAGAAAGGAACAAAAAATAAGTTTTAAAGAAAGAAAGCAACCTGATCAAGTATAATGATTTGTCAAGAGTAAAATTCATTCTGCACATAAACTGCATTTTTCCTTTTCCTTTTCAGTCCTGAACATTGAAATAAGTTCTGAAGAGTTAGATTACTTAATTTTAAATATAACATTTTTTTTAATAATAATTGGAAAACAAGGATATAGCCTTCTAACAAAGGAAGAAGAACCCTGGGAAAAGAAATTTCCTTTCAGTGTCTTTGTTGTCAGACCCAGTGACTGTATCCATTTAAGTAGGGCACACTTGTTCTAGCCTCATCCTTAACTGACCTCTTAACAGCATGTGTTCAGTATGTGCGAGGCAGAAGAGTGATCTACTTGTGCTGAGGTTATTGCATGGTCTATTAGCTCCTTACAGTTGTAAAACCTGGAAGGGATTATAAACTGACAGTTATATTATTATTTGGCTATGTTTATTATCTTTTCTTTTTCAGTTCACTTTTTAATTTTGTTAAACAACAGAACAAGTGAGTTCTCTTTTGCAGCCTTTAAACGCCCCTTACAGAACTCTCTTTATGCTGCTGTGAATGGTAAATCATTATCTCATTAATTTTGCTTCCATCTTGCATTAAAATTTGTATACAGAAGGAATTGCAAGAGCATTATGACCCTCCGCCATTAATTGAGAGCTCTATAAATTGCTTGGCTCTGCATCTACGGGGACATATTTTAAGAAATTTAATTGAATTCATATCCATTTCCTGACAGAGAGTGAACTATTATTGCTTTCTACCTTTAGAACGTGGAGGGAATATATACCTTTTTGTCTAATTTACTAACATAAAAACTCTCTTCCCAATAGGACCTGCTCTCTCCTCATGGCATCCTCCTACTTATGGTTGCTTTTGAAGAAAGGTCAATGCTTGTGAATAGCCATACTGAAAGTCAAAGGTTCAACTTTGAAGAGACAGCCCTAGAAGCCATTCTTATCTGTAGCAAAAGGGGACTGTCTTTATGGACATGTAGCAGTTTCTGACTTTCCATAAAAGTATTTGCTTTCATGGTTTCTTTTTATGGTGCTGAAAGTATTTTGTCAAAACATTCTTATTTCCACAACATCTTCTAATGAGTAACTAGAGTTGGCACTAGCAAGGTGAAAAAGAGCCCAGATTCCGGATCAAGAATTTTCACCAAATTCAACATTTATTTTTTTTTTACTTTATTAATACTAAATGATGTTCATCTGAGCCCAGAACAGATAAGAAAAAGAGATCCAGTTCTTAAAGTCCTTGTGGTGCTTACTTTAAGCGATGAGTCAGACAATAAAACCTGGCTACGTATTATAAATAAACATAATGGCAAATATAAATAAATGAATCATGTTGTAAAGTGCTGTGGAGAAAGTACCCAGTCAGGGGCTTAGGAAAAACTGGTATTCAGGGTTATGTGGTACTCCTTGAGCCGAGTTGGGGAATAAGCGTTTAGTTTCCATTTCAACAGAGAGTAATTACAGAAATTCTCACAAGATAGATAAAGGACACAGAACAGCAAGGCATTTGGAATTTTGTGAAGTCATCATTCCCACCAAAGAAAGCCAATATTGTGGTGAGAATCTGAGCTTTTATAAACTCGTGTTTCCTGCTTTGTACTGTGGGATATAGTGTATTACTTACCTCCCTGGACTGTTGTGAGAATTAAGTAACATGTATAATAGATGCAAAATAAGAACTGGCTAAAAGTCAGCTCCTGTATTGTTTTTTGAAGTTTTTCTTTCAGAAGACTGTATTCAAACACCTTCCCCTGTTGGCTGGTGCCCTGTAAGAGTTCTTTTAGAATTAGGCAGTTGTAATGAAAAGTACTCTTTCCAGTGATGTAAAACCATGTTAAGAGCTTTAGTATTTGATCAGAGAAGGATGACTACAATGTTTGCTCTCCCATTTTTATCATGCCATTTTACCAAAGTTATACCTGTACATGAACACAGTCACTTGTCACTTCATCTTGACTCCTGTTTCCCAACTTTCAGCAGTTGCACTTAACTCCGTCAGCTCTTTCTCTTCATCTTTCCTTTATATATTTAGGTAGCAGGCTTATATTGCTGCTGCTTAGACTTTCAATTTTTAACAGTATCTCTAAACTTCCAAGCATGCGACATGAGACACTGGCTCCCTTTAGCCATCGTATGTATATTTTTGATCCTTCTCTCTTTACCAATACAATTATTTCATATATATGGTTAACTCAGCACCATTGTCAGAACCACTACTCACAGATATACCTCATTTCTTTTTATTCGCTTAACTCTTGTTCCTCTTCATTAGTACTTGTCTTTGTGATTACTTTAAAAAAATTTTTAGTAACTTTGTGTGTGTGTGTGTGTGTGTGTGTGTGTGTGTATGAATGAGTGTTTTGCCTGCATGTATGTAAGTACACCCATGTTGTGCAATGCCTACAAAGGTAAGAAGAGGGCATCAGACTTCCTGGAATTGGAGTCAGGGATGATTATTGCTACCACGTGTGTGCTGGAACCTGAACCTGGGCCCTCTACAAGAGAAGCTAAGGCTCTTAACTGCTCAGCCATCTTTCTAGCCCTTTCTTTGTGACTATTAATGCAGTTTATTGGTTCACCGCTGTATCTTCAAGTTCTTTTCAAATATAAATTTTCACAGGTATAATTCAATGGTGCAGTGCTTGCCTAGCATGTTCAAGAACCTGGATTCAATCCTCACTAAGAAAAAGAGAGGAAGGGAGGGAGGACGGAGGGAGAGTGAGAGGGAGAAAATAATTTATTTATCCTGTTTTTAGTGTATGAGTGTTGCATGTAAGTCTACCCGTGATGTGAAATTCCCACAGAGGACATAGGAAGGTGTCAGGTCCCCTGGAACTGGAGTTATTGATGGGTGTTATCTGCCATATGGATGCTGGGTCTCTTGAAAGAGCAGCCAGTGCTCTTAAAGTCTGAGCCATCTATTCATCCCCCTCCTGATATTTTTAAAAGAACAATTTCTTAATTCTTTCACAAAGCATTCAAAATTTCACTGGTGTTATAGTGGCGTTAAAATTAATGCTTTGAATGTGATAGACAGGAGTTGTAATGCTATTTAAAACATATTAAGCATGGAAATACCAGATAGTAAGCATTATGGAAAAAAAATCAGAGTCTCGTGATATTTGACTCTAGAGAGCTACTTCTGCTTCACCGCTCAAGGAAGACCTTCCTGAAAGTTCATATTTAATCTAAGGCACAAGTGTTAGAAAAGAACGACACTAGGGAAAACTGACACCAAGAAGTGAGAACTTGGTGCAAAGGGGAGTGAGAGGTTGTGTGTGTGTGTAAAAACCTTCAAAAGAGGGAATGTTTGAAGTGTTGGAGCGTATAGAAAGATGAGGTACAGTGTTCTGCTAGACCAAATGCTGAAGGGACTTGCAGGACATGTAAAAGCCTTTTGTTATTTTATTTTACTTGATTTTCATTCTAAGAGACCTGAGAAGCCACGTGAGAATTTATGCAGGGCAATGAAATGATTTACTCTGTATTCAGAAAATACTTTTAAACATTTAATGAAATATATGAGTATTAAAAAGGGAGGGGAAACTGAGTGTTCCATTTTTAAATTTTATTATTGTCATTATTATTATTATTAGTGTATTCCTTACATTTGTATAAGTGCATTTGTGCTGTGCAATGCATGTGGAGGACAGAAGATGACAGCGAATCCTCTGGAACTGGAGTTAGGGCTGGTTGTTAGCTGCCATGTGGATGCTGGGATTCGAACTCAGGTCTTCTGCAAGCACGGCCAGTGCTATTAACCACTGAGCCATATCTCTAGCCTGAGTATGTCATTTCTTTACTGGACCATGAAATAATACTGAGTTTGGAAAGAAGTAGGTAGACTGAGAAAAGTTTAGAGGGTGGCATTTGCAGGTCATATTGATGGCTAATAGATTTGGGGTTGGGGGAAGATGAGGCAAACAAGCACTTCTAGGTCCTAGTGCACGAGTCTCTCTGGATTGTAGAGCTACTTCCTGATCTCTTCTCTGTCTATATTTATCATGAACCAGGTGTTTGCAGTGTTACTTCCTCTTGGTCTGGAATTTGAATATAGGTATGTATGTACCATTCATTGGGTTTCTCTTTGTTTCTTGACTGAAAAATTTTGCCTTTCTTCTACTTTTAAATTTTGCATGTTTACAATAATGCAAAATTTGCTCATACTATGTTGTCTGCTATTCTTTAATTTCTTTCTTGAAAATTCTCCAAGGAAATGCCTTGTCTCCTGAATTCTAATTCTATTGTCAGAGAGACTGTTAACAGCCCACAGATTTTTTTTTCTCAATGTATAATTTTTATTTATTTTTTGTGAATTTTATACAAAGCATCTCAATTATTTTTATATCCCCTTCTCCATCTACATCTCCCCTAGCAAACCCTACATGGGTTTTCATGCATTATGTCAAATATGTTAAAGCCTGTTAAGTCAGTTTTGTGTATTCATATGTCCCTCTATGCAAGCTCATCTACTGGAGTCTAGTCAGCCTATCTAGAATTTCTCCCTTAAAGAAGAACAACTCTCCCTCCCTCAGCAGCAATCAGCTACCAATCATTCTTCAGCTAGGGTTTAAACTTGTTGGCCATTTTCCAAGTTCTATGCTGGGTTTTTGTATAAATTGAGTTTGCATCAATCTTGTGCATGCTATCATCAAGTTCATGTGAGCAAGTTCCCAGAGGAAAGGCTCTCCTTCCTTATGATCATGCATTAACACTGGCTCTAACACTCTATCTGTCCCCTCTTTTACAATCGTCCCTGAGCCCTGGGTGGGTTAAATTTAATATAGTGTAGATTTCATAGATCTAGAGAATATCCTTTCTTTGCCATATCCCTAGACAACCTTATAATTACAGACAAGTATACCAGACACCACTCATTAAAGAAGCTTCTTTCTGCAACAGCTGGAGACTATTACAGAGTTCTGGTAACACTCAGAGAATAAGTGTCTGTGACACATGTACAATGGAGCCTCTATACCTAAGGTTCACACAGCCCACTTTTAACACAGACCTGCTATGTGGCCAACAGACTAGCGTACTGGATACCGCCCTTTTCACCATGTAGAGTATTTAGGAATCCAACTGTTGGGCTTAGAGAAAAAGTCTCCCCTTCCCACTTCTGATGAGTTCAGCCTGAATTCCTGAAGTATATTGTGTGATGTTCTTGTGTTCAATTATGCTTACACCTCAGACTTATAAACTTATTTTTCTCTTAAAATCACATGGACAATATTCCTGATTGTCTTGTTGTCTTCTTTGAATGTTTCCCTGAAGTCCTCGCAGATCATAGAAGCATGTCAACCTGCTTATAACAAGGAAAAGGCATGGAGAGAGGAAATGGAAACCACGTGCCACTTTAGTTCTATGAATTATGTGATTCTTAATGCAGAGTTCGAAGGGACTTATTTTGTCACTAGGTGATAGAACTATTAATGCAATTAAAAATATAACTCATTCTCTAGAAATGTTTCAGTTTTTCAGAATTACTGATTCTTATTACGAGACACACTATTATGCTGAAAATGGGTCATAAAATGAATCATTTTATAAAATATTTTTATCATTTTTCCCCAGATAAAATTTATCTACTGTAGAAAATTGGAAAAACGTATAATAAAATTGTAAAGATGAAAATAAAAACAAGTCATAAAACACCTGAAGAAGGAAAATTATTGTTGCTATTATTGAACAATCTTTGATCTTTTCTCTACATACAGTGTATTTATACATATATCAATATGAAATGCATATTGTATGTTGATTATATAGATCAATAATTTGATATCATGGTATTCATGCTGTTTTAACCCAATTTTCAATGTATTTACATGTGAAGGGGAGGAATTTAATGAAAATTTGGCATATTTTATATAACACCGTGTTTCTGTTCTATTTGAGTCGTTTTAGATTTTTCTGTTTTTTTCAGAAACTAAAATGAGTCTATCCTAATAAATAATTCAGAAATCATCACTTTTATAAACACATCTTTAATAACATTTCTTGCCATTTCTTTGGTTAAATTTCTACCATGAAAATGGACAAGGCTTAAGAACTCTTAAAGACTACTTCCAGTGACGCACTTCCTCTGGCAAGGCCACTCGCTTAAAACCTCCCAAACCAGTGCCAGCACTTGCTGACAAAGAGTCCAGATACTTGAAGCTTATGGGGGGCGGTATTCTCATTCACACTACCAACCTTCACAAGGGCTATCTGTGACACATTTGGAAGTGAGAATCTGTGGTTTCTGGTTGCCTAGGGCTAAAGAATCAGCTGTGATTACCAAAAGACCAGCACTACTTAAGTGAAAACTTTGCTTTACTGGGACAATTGTTGGTTAGCCGGAGCTGAAAAGTCATCTGTGATTAATAAGAGACCATCATCATTTCAGTGAAATCTGCTGGGAAATATTTCCTCAACATCAGCATACAGAAGCCCTTGGCTTGTCTGAGGAGGCCTGAGCCTCCATCTCCACTTCATAGTGTCTAAGAGCAACACGTGGTGTTGGGTTTGAAAGCGTGAAGGGGCCATGGAGAGGTTTTGAAGCTTGGCACAGTGTGAAATATGGAGAAAACAGCAGGCTTCTGTTGCAATGGAGACCCCAGCGTACTGGTGATGCCAAGACCATGGCACAACCATCAAGCACAGCAGCAGGTATGGAGTGGAGCCAGCCTGAATGCCTAGACAAGCTATGTACCATGAAAGGCAGAGCCAGAAAAGTGGAACTTCCCAGGCCCTTTGAGGCTCAGGAGATTTGGAGTGAATCCCAGATATGAGATACTGAAATTCAGATGGTTGAGCGATGTGGGAAGATGCAGCCACTGTGTGTGGTGTTACCCCTGGGCATGTGGTCCCGGGTAGCAGACTGAACACAGGCTAGGGGGTTAAGCCAATAAGCTGCTTTCCTCCGTGGTCTGAGCTTTAGCTCATGCCTCTAAGTTTCTGCCCTGAGTTCTTGCATTGACTTCCATAAGTGATGAAATATGACCTGGGAGATGTAAAATAAAATAGACTCTTTCTTTCACAATTTGGTTTTGTTGAGTGTTTTTTATAGAAAGCTACGTAGACCACCCATGCCAGTTGCCATATACAAACGTCACAGTAGAATAAACATGTTTATAATAATGTTATATCCCATTTCCTTACTGATTTAAATACATGCATAAACATTACCTGACACGTCCCATGCTGCTGTCTTCTCATTCCCAGCCTTATTTCTATTTTATGTCTTCTCATTCCCAGCCTTATTTCTGTTTCATGTCTTCTCATTCCCAGTCTTATTTCTATTTCATGTTTAATGCCATTGGCTAAAAGTTCTAGAAACTTTTGAAATAGTGCAGTTATTTTATTCTGATTTTGTTACAAATGTATTTATTTTAACTTTTGATATCTAAATTTTAAATTCATCTATTTCTCTGCATTTAAGAATCACATTTAAAATCAGGAATATACAATAAATAATATTAAATGCCATTTTTATTTATATGTGGTATGACATTTTTTCTTTGGCTGTTTACATTGTGATAATAGATTAGTAGATTTCTGAGTGTTAAACTTTATTGCTTGTGTATTCCTTTCCTGATATTGTTTCCTGAAATATTGTTGTGGTTTTTTACTGTATCACAGTACATTGTTTATAATATATTATGACCTAGAATCATAACTGAGAATGTTTTAAAAATATATGAGGAATGGGTTTCATGCTAATAAAAGTCCACTTGAGCAATAGGGTGGGGTTATAGGATTATAGATTTACTCCCATTGCTCTGTCATGTAGGATGGAGACTATTGGGAGGTGATTAGGTACTCTGCCTTCTGTCTTTGCCTGTTCTAGCCTTCATGTCTACCTCCCCTCATCTCTTTAATGATTTCGTTTCTCTCCCCTCTTCTTTTTAATATGCTTTTAGCAAATTTTAGGTTTGGCAATGGAGCAATGCTTCATCAGACCAATTAGATAATATTTGTAAGTTTAATCAAACTTACTTAGAGTCATCCTTAAACTTTTAGATATTTTTAGTGAACTTTATTTAACTGGAAAATATTTGGTCAATTTGGGGAATTTTATTATGATTTTACCTCTTTATATTCAGTTTTGTTGCCTAGCTTTGTATTACATAATACTTGGTAATTGGGTGATAGCACACTGTGTTTCCTGAAGCAGTTTCTCCTGTTTCACTTTAAAGAACTTTCATACAGACGTTTTTCCATTTCTCCTTGAATTCCTCATATCCCATGTTCACTAGCTTTGACTATTCTATTATTATTTTTTAAAAGACATCAGACCCTTTCTTCAGTCAGTTGTCGAAGCCTGTCATTGAAACATCAGGCCTTTCTGTTCTTTCTCAATCTCTCTTTTTATTGCAATTGATTTTGTTCATGTTTGCATTCTTTTTTTGCAAATGGAGGGCTGTCCTGCATTTCTAAAACTTCCAAAATAATTCTCCTTTAGGCTAGACTCCATATGTTAACTTCCCAAACTCCAAACATGCTATTATATTTATTCAAATTTGAGTTTTTTTTATTATTATTATTTGCCAGGCATACTCCAGTTCTGTAGTCTGATACACACCACCCTTCGTTCTCTGAATGCTGCTTGTCTGTTACTATATTCTCCTTCCTGTGCTTCTCACGTGAAGATTGCTTAAATCTTACTGCCAGTGTTTACATGGCCTCCTGTGCTCCATTTTTCTTCCATCACACACACACACACACACACACACACACACACACACACACTTCCCTTTGCCTATCAGCCAAACTATTACTCAAAATTTTACTTCAGAAGCCAGTGAGAAGTCTCAGCTGGTAAAGGTACTTGCCTGCAGACCATACCTAATTCTCTGTCCAGGACCCACATGATGAAGGAGAGAACCATCTCCTGCAACTTGTTTTATGACCTTCATAGGCAATATCTGGAATTCAGGTGTATGTATACACACACACACCCACACACCACATAAGAATGACTGGCAATTCAGAAATAAATAAAAACAAGTTTGTGAATATCAACCTTGGCTTAATTTCATCTGACCACCAGATGAGAATTCAAAGGAACAGGACAAGGGATATCATATGCTCAATGAAATGAGGCAGTTTACAGTGAAAACTGATGTAGTGTACATAGCGTTGTAATTTGGATTGCTCACAAGGGAACTTGCGTGTCTTTACCTCTGTGAAGAGGTATTAGTGAACACATTATGTAAAAAAATAAATATTATCTTTCATAAGAATTTCTTCCAGAGTCTTTTGAAATGTTTCCTGTTTGTTCATTTCAAACAAAATAAGGCTTCACTGTAATAATAAAAAGAATTGGAATTTAAAGCATTAGATCATATTGGAATCATCCTCTAGACTGGTGGTTGATTCTGTCAATCACAATCATGATATTTTTCTAAAATAAGCACTTAAGCACGTGATTATACATATGTCTATATACATATACACACACACATTTCTGTAATACATGATGCATGTGAAATAAGCCAAACAATTTAAATATAGCCAGTAGGTCTTTAATAAGAGGCTGTGCATTAATTCTGTATTAATATTATTCACAATTTTATTTTAAAGATTCAGTATTCCATAATAACAAATTCAAGGCTGCTGTATCACCAAATTTGTAGCATTTTGTATTTGATAAAGAAATTGTGTACAATTTTTTCATTAAGAATTTCATAATAATTTTCATGTGGATATTATTCATAACCAGGAATTTCCACCGTTTTTTTTATTTAAAATTTTGCATAATAAGATATTCATTATGTTTTTCTTTAACGATTATATGTAATGTCCTTGAATAAAGGGGAAAGTTCAACTCTAAGGCATTCTGGGACCGGTCACTATAGAAGAAAGCATTGCTTAAACAGTGTGGGTAAGGTAATAATGATACAAGGCCCCCTTCAGCATATAAAACTTTATGAGATTTAAGTTATTGTTAATGTAATTTTGAATTTAAAGAAATGAAAATAATTTAATTTTTTAAAGAACTGTATAAATCTGGGCCTGGAGAGATGGATCAGCAGATAAAAGGACTATCTGCTCTTGCAGAAGACCCGGCACCCACATAGTGGCTAAGACCCATCTGTTACACAGGTTCCACCAGATCAACACATTCTCTTCTGACATCGCAGGCATTGCACAACACAGGTGCACTTACGTACACACAGACAACACACTCATTCCCACAAAATAGAAGTAATAAAATCTTTTAAAAATACTTATATAACCCTTCATGTAAAATTAGCAAAAGTAATTAACACATGTTGTTAGTGAATTTTAATTCAAAATATTTTGTGTACAATTGTGAAATGACTTTAATAATAAAATATTGCATTATATAAATGAAATCTATATTTTTATTTAATATTCAAAACAGGTTTACATGCATATAAGTATGTTTGGGGTCATCTTTAATAACTTGTTGTTTGTGAACAAAAATGCAAAAGCTTTTAAATCCAAAGTTGAATAAAGATTTTATAACTGGAATTTAAATCACACATTTCTAGTTTCTTAATCATAATGGTTTTAAAAATATATTTAGTGAGTACTCCAAAACCCTGTAAAGGGGAAACAAAAAGGCCAATTGTTTAATGAAATAAAACAAAACCTATATATATATAGGGTTCTTAACACCTGTGCCTTGTTATTGAGTTTCAACTAATACTTTAAAATTTGGTGAACCACAAGTAAGGCTCAGTGTGAGGACTTCAGTTCAAACCCTAATACTTCAAAAATCAAAACACTGGTTTGAGTTAAAGAAATTTAGCAATTAATAGAGACTAAAAATATTTACTCTTTATATATCTCTGGTAATCTGATACTCAGTTCAGACAGTTCTTTCATTGATAGTTATTAGACACTAAACTAATTCCTTGCAAGCAGTCTGTGTCCCCTAGATGTAATGTTAGATGAGACATCCATTCAACAGAGTGCAGAGTAGAGACTAAACCAGTTACAAAATGAAAATGCTGCTATGCTGTTTCTTAGATTATATTGCAACTGAGCAAGTCTCTATTTCTTTATTTTTCTCATTTTAGCCCAAACTATTTTTATAGATAATTGATTGTGAATATAATCTATCCATGTTCAATATGTCTGTTGGATTTCTCATTATCCTAGGTTCAAATAGGAAGCGATTTTAACAACTGAATTTGCAAGGGTTGATTCAGTTTTAAGTGACAGAAAAAGGTGATATTGTACTCATAAATGAGATTTTTAAAGCACCTCAGTGGATTTTGTGCATTTTTATAGATTTACTTACCTATCCATCTGTTAGCATTTTTCCTGTGCTTGTTTATTCACATCCTATTCTGGATTTTTTTTTTTTTTTCTGAGCAATGTCGAAAGGTTTGGGAATGATTTCATTTCTTAATCAGACTGAATGTATCGGCAGTTGGCCTCTGGTAAGATAACAGGGTAGCTTTGGGTAAAATTTGCTACTAATTAGCATCTACCCAACTTTAGCTTCCAACAGCCTCATCTTGATCTCGTTATTCTGATTCTCCTTTTTCAACAACTGTTTTAATAATTTCCCGTGTGTAGATATTGAAAAGATAAAGAAGATGATTAGCAGAAAATTTTATTATTGTTCATATTTTATGTTTTACTTTTCTTAGAAAGCTTGAGGTTATAAATAGTTAAATTTAGCTTGGAAATGTTCAGATAGAAACAATTAATTGGATAAGAAAAGGATCTTGGATCTTGAGTTTAAATAGCAGTTAGAAATGAATCTATAAAGTTGATAATCTGAGACAAATGGGCATGTGTGAAGCAGGAACAGCCTTCACTCTAAGGAACCACAACAGACTTCTCCAGGATCGAGCACTGAAGTATTGTCTTCAGTTACCTTTATAAAGTATCTGATAATGAGAGGTTATTTTAAGCTCAAAACATCACTGCTCATTTAATGTGATTTCTGCATTTTGCACATAAAGAGAAGAAATGTTACCTTTGAAACCTTGGCTTCTCTTTTATAGTGCCATAGCCATATCAGTCAATGAAAAGTGAAAAATTCAGTTAAGGTTAAGCAACGGTGAGGGAAATAAGGAAAAATCAAAGGAATGGAGCAAGAGAGGAAAAGGAGGTGGAGAGGACAGGGTTCTCAGTAGAAAAACGGCACCTTAGAGAGGCAATACGAATGGTTAATGAGCAGACTACAAAGTTTAAATTTCCTTATCATTCTCCAGATTAAATAATTTGCTTTAAATATTTCATTTTAAATATTTAATTATGCACATATGTGTGTTTGTGTGTGTGTGTGTATATATATATGTTTCTGTAAATGCAGTGCCTGAGTTGGCCAGAAGAGGCAGAAGAGGGCGACATATCCCCTGATTCTGGTTGTGAACTGTTTGATGTGAATACTGGGAACCAAACCTGAGTACTCTGCAGAGAACAGTAGATGTGGTTAACCACTGGGACATCTCTCGAGTCCCCATAGATTAAATACTTTTTAGTTCCTTGGGTAGTTGAGACAAAAGCATGGACCTTAGTAGAGATGAGAGGCATACAGATCAGCCAGCGATCACCAGCCTTTGGAGTTGATAGCTTGGAAAATTTAACATAAAGTTTCAAAATACCCTTGCTTTTCAGTAAAGGTATTTATTTTTAAGACATTTTGAATTGTAAAACTTTTGAAAGATACTTAATAACTCATTTATTAATGTATATTAACAGTCTTTTATTACTCCCCACATGATGGCATAATTTACTGCTATTAAAATTATATTTTGGAAAAATAGTAAATATTTGACATATGCTTGGTGCATACTGTTAGAGGATAAAGAATATATATATTTGCTGGAACTATTCACAAATATAGCCAATCAATTTAGGAAAAAGGAAAATCAATCAGTCAACTTTTTCAGAGAGTAAAAGTTTTGTCAGTTGCCCCAACTAAAATGATTCCTCGTTCTCTGTATTGATGGGCTGCATTGCAGTTAGAGAGACATGTTTTTGAAGAAAAAAATTACTTGGTTGAAAAATACTTAGGAAAATTTAATAACAGGACACAGTGGGAGACCATTAAAATGAATCCTTCTTCTTCATTGAGACAATAGACTGTGAAGTAGATTGTACTGATTCACTGCAAATATCTATGCAATTGGTGTTGCTCTGAGTGAACCCTTATATTAAAATCTGTGCACCATAAAAGTCAGAATGCATGATTGTTTGATGTGGTTTTAACGAACAGCTAAGCTGGTTAGACTGTTTTGTAGTAGTTCTGTCATCTTTATGTTGCTTTCTAGCATTACAAAGAAATTCATTAACTAATTGTATTAACTGCTTTCTAACCCTGTGGAGCACTTAAAGGGAAAAATGGGCAGTTCTGTAAGCTGCTTGTAGTGAGCATGTTTATTTATTGTATCTGGTGGCAACAGTTTATTCAAGTTCTACACTTGGATATGTCATACTGCTGTTTCCCATGGTATGGGTAAGATAACTATTATTTGTTCTCATTTTACTTTGTGGTTTCTTGTAATTTCTGTGCAATAACTCTGACTCAGGACAGTTATCTTTATGTTGAGCCACCCTTTTTAGCTTTTAAACTAAATAGAAAAATCAGGAGTAACTGATAAAAAACTGTAGTAGTGAAAGCAATAATTCCAAAACAGGATCTGCTCTTCCCTTTATGAACCTTCATATTTGAGGAACGTTGGGACTGATGGCCAAGTCTTCTGTACTTTGCTGCTCATTCTCTTAAATCCTGTAAATATACTGAAGCTCAAGTCAGAAGTATGGAATTACAGATGTTTAGAGGAAGATCCAATCTTAATGAAGGCCTTCTATTCTTCTAATGAGTAATCAGACATCCAGAGAAGTTATGGAAACTGCCTAAAGACTTATGTAGTTAGTGACCAAATTAGATTTAACTCTCTTTCTGAAGTACTTTCATCCTTCTCATTACCTTCTCCTCCAGAAGCTTTGAATTAAGTCACTTAATATCAAGGTGGTGAAAACTCCAGGCTCTGGAGCAAGACTTTTTGGATTCAGGTTCTGACTACATTTCTTAGTAGCTCTTGGACTTTGGGAAAATGACTTCACCTTGCTGTCCATGATGAGACTGACAATACTATTCCTTTCCTGGGAGTAACTAAGAAGAGTCAACAAGCTCAGATTCTTAGTGTCATAACATAGTGCTGGCATATATGAAAGAAAATAGATATGGGAAGTATTATATCAAATGAAGTAACACAGACTAAGAGGGACAGACACTGCATATATCCTCTCATATGTGGATCCCAGTTTGTATATACATATTTATGGACATATGTATGCATTTGTACATATATATGTTTGTAAGTATGGTTATAGGTTATGAAACTAGAAAAGAGACCAAGAGAAGGGGAAAGAACGTTGAAGAAAGGGGAGGACACTAGAACCCTTGTAACGTGACCATGCAAAGGTCACTGAAGGTGAAAGGGTACAAGGCAGGATCAGAGAATTGGGGCGACGAGGAGGGGCAAAAGAATTGATAAAAACATATTTTGTTTGAAAATGCCATGGTGAAACCTAAAAATGAAATAAATAAATAAATGAATAAATGTCTGGCATTAATTAAATGTTACAGAAATTTTCTTGATATTCATGCCATGATCTAAGCTAAGAAGACATGTGTTCCCCTAAGTATGTATGTCATTATTTATATAATAATGAATGTTTGCCTTGATCATGTTTAATGAATATACAGAAAATACAAGCACCATATTACATTGGTTCTAAAGATTAATTGGGGTCCTAAGTGATATCATTAATATTTTTAGCTGACACATTTAAAACATATATTGCTTCTTTATGGCTTGCATACTTTTAAATTAGGCCTTTTTGAATCAATACTTCTTAAAATGCACTCTTAAGCATAGAGATAACCTTTTTAAGTCTTAGAAAATGTCCAGCATGAACATTTCAAGACAAATGCTGAGATATGTCTCAAAGTTAATAATGATTACATTTTGTTCTTTATAGTGCAGCGTTTGAAATTTTTTTATTTTTTATTTTGTCTTTCCCCACAGCAATCCCTTAACGGTATTATTGGCATACTCCATAAACAGTATCAAAGCAATATTAAAGTTCTTATAGAATCTGTTACCAACAAATATTTTCTTCAAATTAAAGTAACAACAAACTGTTTTTGTTTCATTTAGCATAAAGATAATATTCCTATCTAATTGAAGATTGCATGACCCCTGCATATTTTCTTTTTTTAGTGACCTCTATTTTAACAGTGTATTTAAAGGAGTGGTTTCAGCCATTTCACCTACAGATTGTCCATACTTGAGGAAAATGGCTTCCGACTTAACATTTTCTGTACATATTTGAAATGGCAACTGCCCTGTCATGTGGGCTTCACATTCCTGAGCTATTTTCAGATCTGGCTTCTTTAAAACCAAGGGAAGAGTCTCACAGCAGCTACAGAAAGGTGAGCTGGAGCATGTACTTTCAAGTGTAGACCTGGCCTTAAAGAACAATCTGGTGAATGGCATTGAAAGGATAAGACCCAGAAGAGATATTATGTTCTCTATTCTAATGCTTTCTGAGTGCATTGAAAGTGATGCTTGACCTCTGCATCATAAATTCAAACCAGAGCATTTTAGAGGAGCCATTTATATCTCAGCTTTTCATGCTTCCCTTGCACCCCATGAGAGTGCATTTCCTCATATTATTACTTAGACTAAGTGCTTCCCAGGGGCACTGTGAGTTGACATATGTAGAGAGTTGATCTAAATGGCATATTCTGAATGAGGGATCCTGCCTAAGTCACTAAGTAGGATTTCAGGGACACCATTATATTTTAGCCTTTTCCACCCCAGAGTGACCCTAAATGGAAGATAAGTTGGTTACTTCTGCTGAGAGTGAAACTCTTGCTTTGCCCAAATTTAGATTTCTTGGCATTTATTCCAAGTGTTAGAGGAGAAATAAGAAGAGTGGACTGTACAATGCATCTGTCGTCTGTGACAGGAGCTGGCTGTCTCTGTGTGAATGAAACATAACTGAATGCAAGACAAAAGAGGAAGAAAAGATGAGAAGGGTGGGCAATACCAGCACCCTGCATGTTAAGTGAGTGTACAGTCTGCCTCATGTAAGAAATGACTCAAAGGAGAGGTTTAATACAGCTTTTTATTTTTTGGGGGGGGGAGCAGGTTGGATAGAGGAAAACACGGTTTTAAATAAAGGATAAATAAACACATAAACTCATCGATTTTCAGCTAGTGTAGAGGTGAGGCAGAATAGGGCTCCTGGCTGCTCAGTTCTGCTTTTCATATTTAAAGTGCGTTCTGTTTCACATTTGAATTTTAAATAAACGCAGAATTTAAATGCCTTAGGTATATGGGTTTGTTCAGATTTTTTTTTTTTTTTTTTTTTTTTGACAGTCTCCTGCTTGTGGTGGTTTGAATGAGAATGTCTCCCATAGGCTCTAAGTACCAGAACGTTTTGTCTCCAGTTGGTGGAGCTGTTTTGGGGAGTCTTAGAACCTGTGGCCATGCTAAAGGAAGCAAGTCACTTAGAGAGTTCTGAAGCCTTGCTGGATCTCCAGCAGCTCTCTGCTTGAAGATGTGAGAGCTTAGCTTCCGGTCTTCTCTAGGCACCTCTGCCTCCATGCGCCCCGCCATGATGACTCCTCCTTTTATAAGTTCCCTCGGTCAGCGTTTCTATCACAGCAACAGAAAATTAACTAATAGAGGCTGGGAGGAAGAACATGTTATCTGGATATGCTATCAGACTACTTGTAAGTTTCCCAGTATTGTAGAAGCAGTGTACACCCTGAAACTACCTGCTTGAGATGTCTCTGGCTGACTGCAGTGGGAATGGCTGGGTAAAATCACAGGGTAAAGCACAAGCCAGGTAGCACAAAATGGAGTTAGTTTTGCCTTTTCATTCTCCCCTGGTCTTAAGGCAGAGTCAGAGTGTTGACTCAATACCCTCAAGTGACAGGGGTTGGTACTGGGCTCTCAGGTGCATTAATCTGACAGAAACTATCTGTTGTTTGATAAAGTTTAACAACATGAGACTACCCACTAATGATTTCAATAATACTTGAAAATAATAGAATAATAGAATGTTGAAAATAATAAATTACTTTCTTTACTCTTTCTCCTTATCCCTCCTATCCTAGTTACTTTTACATTGCTGCGGTAAAACCGCATGACCAAGTCATCTTACAGAAGGGAGACTTTATTTGGTTTACAATATCAGAGGGATTAGATTCCATAATGAAGGGGAGGCATGGTGGCAGAGGCGGCCAGAGCAGAAAGCAAATGATCACATCATCAAGCAGGCATAGGAAGTAGAGACTAAACATCTGATAAGACCTAAGAACTCTCAAAGCTTGCCTCCAAAACAGCACTACATACTGGGGATAAAATGTCCAAATATTTGGAACCTATGAGGGATATTCTCATTAAAACCACTACATTTACATTCCAAACTAAAGAACTAAATTTGGAGCATTGGTAGTATGCTGCCCTGCAGTCTGCTAAGCTACCTCCCAAAGACAAATGCACAAAACTTAGTGCTTATTCTCTACGGAACATCTGTTCTCTTCAGGCATTTAAGTTCTAAAATCCTGGCATAGATCTTTTGAAATGAGTGTAGCCACAATCGTGTGTTAAGTCACAGCAGTAAATAGAAGGCAAAATGAGATACATATTTCCATGTGTGTCTATAATTTTTCCCAATTTCACAGTCAACATTCCAGGTAGGTAGAAGTTGACATGTACATAAAGATATCAAGTCTATTGCTTTGTATTTTATTAATGAAATAAAGGTGGATAAAAATAAAGTTACAAAAATAAAATATAGCTGAAGATTAAAGACTTAATACTGAATATCAAACATTTACCGCCATGAAGCAGAACTCTGGTAGACTGCATGGAAGTGTGAGATTTCCTCCTCAAACCTATTTGGCGTTCATGCTCCTTTGGGGCAGATCTTATGGGCAAGGCCAGTTTTTCTAAACTGCTAAGGTCAAACTTACCATCTGGACTCAGAGAAAATGAGAACAATATCCCTTCCTTCCTTCCTTCCTTCCTTCCTTCCTTCCTTCCTTCCTTCCTTCCTTCCTTTCTTTCTTTGTTTCTTTCTTTCTTTCTTTCTTTGTTTCTTTCTTTCTTTCTTTCTTTCTTTCTTTGTTTCTTTCTTTCTTTCTTCTTTCTCTTTCTTTCTTTCATCATCACAATAGATTGGCCTTTCCAAGGGTATTCCTGAAACAAGCTGGATGTGTTTTAAAGCTTTCTCCAGTCCACAGTAACTGCTGGTTCATGCTTCTTTCAACCAACTTCATGGAATTGGAAGGAAAAAATGTCTACATTTTCTTGTAGTATTTGAAGTTGTAATTTGGAAGAAGAGGGATCACACAAACTTTCCATGAATTGGAGTCTAAAACTACGTGAAAATAAATCTAAAGTTGGTCTTCTGAGGTGTTTTGTCACAATGGCAAACACTGAGCAGCCCACTTTGTGTTGTGTGGTTGCCTAGTGGTGGACAGAACCTAATAATGGGGTCATTTGTCCCTGTTAAGTTGTAGTCTATTCAAATAAATTGTAGCCACAGGACCTTAGAAATTGAGTTCCTCTGTGGAAAGATCATAGGGAACACATGGTTTTCATAACATTTCCCTGCAAATGTTTTACAGTTACTATCACAGGAAAAGAGACCTATTGGATCATCATCTCAGTTCACAAAATTTACATTTAGATATGTGACCTTTCTGCTGTTTGAGGTTCCTTAGCTCCAATGATGGACTCATATGATGGAGAGAAGATAGTCACATACTTCAAAAAGTTTGAAGTCATGTTTCTTGCAAATTTTGCATTTTTTTTCTGGCAGTACAAGTATATTGCCTCATGTCTCCAGAAGTGCTAATGTGATAAATATAAACATAAATTTCACCATATTGTTAAAGTTCTTGTTTTAGTCCTTAATTTTCTTTTAAGTTTTCAAGTTCTAAGTTTCTCAGAATGGACAGTGCTGTGGTCTCTTAGGACCTATGCACAATGTGTTCCCTTCATGGTTGTGCATGTTGCCCCTGAAGCCAAGAGTAGGTGGCACACTGCGGACAGTTAGATGCCATGTTTCTGAAATCACGTTGGGTGAGTTTCCCGTACTCCACAACCTAGCCATGAGAATCTTAAGAGGCTTTCAGAACCACCCAAACTTCTGAATAAATAAGCAAATTTTAGAAAGCATCACTTTTCAGAAAATCGAAGGAAAAAAACCGTAGAGCAGAGAAGGCTGTCAGATAGAGCTTCCCTGGATAGTGAAGACACAGGCGATCAGTGTTTCCAAAGGACAGTGAAGCCTGAAAACTGTAGAAAGAAGGGAATGAGGCAGAGGCCAAGAGAGAAAGAGAAGCAGAGAAGAAGGAGATGGTGGGACAGGGGCAATGGCCAGGGAGAATTATGATCAACAAGAGTAAATGGAGCTTGCTGAGGAGGGAGAGGTCAGAACCCTAGCATAACAGTGATTCAGATCTTATGATTCAGTAAAGGAAAAGTGTCTGTACAAGTTGTTCGATGCATAGAAGGAAGGGACAGAGCATAGAGCAGTGATGCATCTCTGCATAATCTGTAAGGTCATCAGGAGTCTTGACACCCGTCACAGCTCACATAGTACACAGGATGAATTCTACTGGATAGTCTAGACAGATGGGGTTGGATTCCCTTATATTGTATCTTTCAATCGACAGGCTAAATCGATTGAAAGAGAAGATCCAGTCACCTCAGGGGAAAACAGAACGGTAGTATAGTACAAAGTAAGCGTAGGAAGCAGATCTATGAAGACCTGGTGATTAGGCATCCTTAGGGATTGATCTTTTACTTTCTATCAGTTATCTCTTCTTTCACAACCCCTAGTCCTACTAACTATTCTGCCTCCTACTTTAGCTCTTCTGGTTTCCTTCTGCCTTTCCTCAAATCTTTTCCTCGCTACCTCCATTCTTCTGTCTTTTACCAGCCGCAGGTGTACACACATGCTTGCAGGTACACTCAGCAGCAACACTGTCTACTCCTCTTCACACACCTCACTAGTCTCTTCCTTAGCATCTATCTTCATTTTCCTCTATACACCATTTGCAAGCTCTTCAAGGTTCATTTTTCACCATAAGTTCTATACTAATCAGCACATTTTCTCATTGTTTCTCTTTATATATTTTGAAAACAATGGGTCCAACTGACTTAGCTCAAGTCCTCACCTTCAGATCTTCCCACAGCCTAGGCAATAAGTTATATGAATCAGTTGTCTATCCATATAATCCATTCTTGGACTCCTTACCTAGGAGCATGATCAGGGTGGGTCCTAGAGTCATAGAATACAGTTTCTTAGGTAAAAGAGACTTAGCCAGAAGAGAAACTTTGAACTCTCCTAGAAGGCTGAACTTCAAAACCATTGCATTACAGTGGATACAGACTTAGTAGAAAAGAGCTGTGTTGTAGACTGCAATGTGGTGAAACCCAGATGCAGGCTTCATTTACAAAAGACAAGACCAGACACAGAAAAGATTTTATTAGCTGTAGGAGAACAAACAAGCATGGGATTTGCAAGGTTGATGAATCACTGTAACATTTGTTTATCTCACTTATATGGTATCAAATCTTGGAAGACAGCTGTTCACATTTTTGTGCCTGTTAAATCATTGCAAGCTGCTGTGGATTGAGTGTCAGGCATATTACAAAATTAGGCAAGTCAACTGTGTGTCGCACGAGTGGCTCATTTCACCTGATGTTCTAT
The DNA here is from genome assembly GCA_035773235.1 of Eospalax fontanierii. NCBI lineage: Eukaryota > Metazoa > Chordata > Mammalia > Rodentia > Spalacidae > Eospalax > Eospalax fontanierii. Next base: position 37,378,580 of record CM069545.1, on the reverse strand, counting down.
TACATTCGCAGCTGTCTTGGCATCTCAGACACGTAACATTAACTGACGCTCATAATGATAACCCTGAGTCATTAAGGAAATGTTGTATTATGTCTGGTACAGCACACTGCAGAAGTAAAGGCACGTGATGGAGAAAGAGCTAAGTCGTCCTGGACACCTGCTGCTTGGCAGATGAGCTACTGTGCAATTGCTCCCAGGCAGCAAAATCATGGATGGCAGCTTCACTTAAACCCAGTGGAGATGTGGTAGGTTCGGTAAATTGTCCCTGTTAGGTGAGGACTTTCTTCACTCCTACCTCACACATTTATTCAGTGTTTGTATTTTAATGAGAAAATTATAGTTTTGGAATAAAATTGATAAAATCAAATTCAGTGATTCAGACCGGAAATAGTCACATGACTACGTACTGTGATTTCGATTTCCTCTCCTGTGAACTACATGTGAACACCCTCCAGTTATGCTTTGAGAAAATTTGAACCCATTGAGCCTAAATGACTTGCCCAAGGCTACATTCTTAGAACCTTGACTTTAGTTCTTCTGGAAGCATTTATTTCTCAATCTACTACTTAAAGTTTAGTAAAGTCCTCTTTCTTTCTCTGCAGTATACTTCTTTAGGCTTCCTTCAGATGTATCAAATCTGAAAAATGCTTTCTCCCTTTCTCTGTTACTTTCTTCTTCATGTCTCAAAGAACACTGAAAGCTACATTATTTAATTTGCAGTTTTCAACAGTCCCCAGGTTTGCCTCTCATCCTGCAGTACTCGTTTATGTGCGTGACTGCCGCTTACCAAGAAAGAAATCTTTGTCCTCCTAATTAATTTGATAAACGTGGCCTAACCAGCTCCTGCTATCCTCTGCCTTCCTCTTCCCATTGCATTTCTTTTTTATCAAGTTTAGGTCAATCCCAGGAAGCTGAAACTGCTTATAAATCTGTCTTTCTCAATATTGTCAGGGCGCTAGTTTCTACTGTATGCTTTTGAGCATGTTACTGCCTTATACAGTAAATTCTTCAGAAGATGTTCTACACTCTGAAATAGCTTGCTTCCTCAGTGAGCCCAACTTACGGTCAGTTTATTCCATCTGTCTACATCTTGCCCTTATTCGGAATATTAGGATTGTCTACCTTCCATAAATCAAAATCACTTTTCCTACTTAGAGTTCAGTTTTAGGTGTCAGCTTTGCCAAAGTCCTATATGACAAATTGACTTGTAAGTTGATTAGCCTCCAGTTCCAGGACCTGGATAATCCAGTTCTCTGCATCTTCCTTCCTGAGTCCTAGAAGGAGCACACCTGAAAGCTTCTATCACCTTTGTCCTCACAGCTGTTTCCTAACTCAGATACAAGGTAAGAAGACCTCTTCCTGATTTCATCTGAAACCCTTAGAGGAACGCTTCTGACACATTTTCAGGTCCTCAGATGATTTTTGTGTGTGTGCAGAGGTCAGGTTGCTTGTGCAGCTTTCTGCCTCCTCTTGGTTCTTTCAGGGACGTTTAGACATTTTTTTGTTTCTTTCCTGCTTTCACATACTCAGTGTTGAATTCTTGTATCCTGCTTACTTATTCTGGTGTCTGGTTACCATGCATAATGTTTAGACCAGATTTGCCAAAGGCCATCTCTCCTGCGGAAAGCCCTATAATTTTCACTTTCCGTAGGGGAGAGTTTAGCACTAAAAGCAAGAACATCAGAGCAGGGTATGAACCCTCAAACCTGCCACCTCAGTACCCCAGAGACAGAGGCAGGAGGATCACCCTAAGTTTGAGGACAATCTGAGCTACATATAAAGTTTCATGCTAGCCAATACTATTATCAGAGACTTTGTTACAAACAAACAAGCACAAAATCTCTTCTATGGCGTGTACATTAATTCACAGACTTTGAAAAGCTTCTACAAGAATGATATTGGCCTCATTTTGCAAAATACTGAGAAGTTTAGGTAAACAAGTTAACTTCTCCCAAAGTCACACTAAACATTTTTGGAAAAGTTTCATAAATTCTAAAATAGCTCACATAGAATACTAAGCATTTCTTTCATTTTTATCCCTTCATCTGAATTTCAACAGAAAATATAAAATTTCACTGTCTCAAAATGAGGTGCTGTTGCATTATGGGACAGAATTAAGTTTATAATAGATATTCATCTTCCTGCTGTCTTGTGTTTCAGCCAACTTTTCTGCAAACGTTTATTGAATGGGAAAATTTGAAAGCTCACACCATTTTCTCTCTATGTTATAGTTATATTTATTGACTTTGAATAGATACTTTTATGTACAAATCATACCTTGCTACGGTATTGCAATAGACCTAGAACAGAAATTACAAAGTAAAGTTCCATTCGTAATTTGAGAAAATGATAAATTTATTTTTAAGTTGCAATATTTTAAAAATACTGAAATTTAAAGATTTAAAAAAACTATTTTATTTATAATTGTTACTTTATGTGTATGAGTTTATTGCCTGCACATATATGTAAACACACCCATGTCTTGCAATGCCCACATGGTCAGAAGAGGACATCAGATCCCCTAGGAACTGGAGTCAGAGATGGTTGTTAGCTGCCATGTGGGTGCTGGGATGCAAACCTGGGTCCTCTGCAAGAGCAATCAGTACTCTTGACTGCAAAACCATCTCTTCAGCTCCATAAAGAATATTGAAATTTAAAGATTTTAAGTTAGGGGGGCAATATTTTCTTTGTATTGTCTTGGTTATGTTATACACATTTTAGAAAAATAAAGGTATTCAGACTTAAGTGAGGCATCTACAAGGCAAAATGTATACATAAGGACCAGGGGACATCATGGCAGAAGAGAAGAAGGACTGTAAGAGACAGCAAGGTAAGACCCCTGCTGTTAGTTAATGCATTCTAGACATGACAGGAAAGCAGCACTCACGAAATCTCCAGAGTATGTTAATCCTAACAGGATCTGCATATTGACAAAACCGACTGACATGCCAGTGTGACTGGGGGAAATTTCCCCGGATTCCACAAGAGGAAGAACTATAGTCAACAGTGACCTAGAGGGAGGAAGAAGAAAAATTTTCCAGGGACTAGCGTCCCAAGAGATTATCTTATTCCAAGTGGGCAACACCGAACATATCCAAACATAAGCACCCCTAAATTGACTTTATATATATATATATATATATATATATATATATATATATATATATATATATAAATGTATGTACATATATTAATAATAGTGAAGGAAGAAGAAAAGCAATTATGAAGTGGTGGGGGATTCATTAGTGAACTTAGAGGAGGATTAGGTGGGATGGAAATACAGTACTCATATATGATATTCTCAGAAATTATATTAAAAAGAAAGGTGAATAATCTGTGTGCTTGCAGAATCATAGCCTCACATTTATGTTGTGTTAACATAGAAATAATTTAAATATTAAATAATGCAGTTTATCCAATAAAGTCAGGTACAGAAATGGCCTTACAAATTTGAGAGTATAAAAAAAAGAAAATAAGCCACTTAACTCATTACACAACACACACTTGGGGACAGATAGGACTAAATGACAATACTAACAAAGCACAACAAAACAACAAACTTACTTAGGACCAGATGGATTTCTAAAAAAGAAGTCAATGTACAAATGATTACTGTAAATGTTTCTCTTTTTTGTAATTTTAATTGAAGACATATTGCACAGAAAAGGAAAAAGGCAGTTCAGTTACCTTCATGTACATTGGTGATGACAGTGGGCTTCATGGCTATTTTCTTGTTCAGTGCCATCATGAAAAGTATGACTTCCTTATAATATATTTGTATTGATACACTATTTCCATTCATGTAGTTACTCCTGATTAAATATTAGTACAAAATCTGGAGGTTCAGAAAATTTAGTACCATCTTGATTCTTAAGATTGCAGAATTAATATAACAATCCTGTTTGCAGATAATACATTCCAAAAAGAGATTTAAGGAGCATCAAGTTTTTCGAAGGGTTTAGATCTGCTTCATATGCATTCTTCAGTAGTACTTGGGAAACAGCTGTCAGATAATTTATAAAAGTACATGATAAACAAAACCAACCCATCTTTTTAAGTGATTTTAATCTCGCACTATCTACGCAGCATAACACTTTTTCCTGACAGTATCATGAATAATATGATTGCAATTACTTAGCAATTCACCATGGCTTTAAAATGTACAGAGCCTCCATTTATTACTAATATAGCTTAATGTCCAAAGTGGCAAATTATTGGTGGGAAATACTGAAGACCAAATGGTAATTAGTCATATTGCTTTGTTCAAGTTTAATTTCAAGAAACAAAGGAGGCAACTTGATTACTGGTAGTGATAGCAATGAATTATGGGAAATTACAAATGAATAATTTATTGATTGATAGTGACTGAAAGTCATTATTCTCTGATGTCTGTTCGAACAGCTAATGTGAAACCATGCAACTGATGTTTATCACAGAACTCCTGCCATCGAAGCTGTTCCTAATTATTGCTGTTATTCCTTGCAGCAGAAAATAGAACATAGACAAAAGAGCCATGAATTTCATTTTTTTGTTGATTTAAAAAATATTTTCAGTTTTAAATCTTTCCAAAAAAAGAATGGATACATTTTAGTTAGTAACCTGCAAATATAAATAATAAATATTATATTATGAATAGTAAAACATCAGGTTACTGGGTTGTAGTGTGTGTTACGATACTCAACTTCATAATTTTGTGTGGACTTTCTATAAAAAGTAATTAAGAATGGGTCTTTTATTTGATAAATGACAGAAACTTGAAAAGTATTATTTATTTTTCTCCCAAACAGTACCCTCCTTCTCTTCTCAGAAGAATTGGCTAGATTCATCTTGAGTTTTATTTTGCTTAGTACCAACCATCAGCAAAAGAGTTAGATTTCAAGATAGGATTCACAAGGTATCACTGATATGTACTTGGATATACTGAATATTGAAAAATACAGAGGATATAATCAAAGTTTAGTAATACCTTTTAAATAGTTAAGTTCAAATTTTGTTATAAACCCTAGTTGGGTTACGTTAATCAATGTAATGAAGATATTTGCATTGAAAATTGTCAATGGATGAATTTTTACCTTTAACCTCTATAAAGCTATTTCAGTTTATTATGTGAAATTGACAAGAAATAAAAGAAGAAACAGAGGTGTTATACAGGAACAGAACATTGGCAGCTTTTGCTTTTTGATAGATTTGGTCCTCAATGGAACTTTATAAATATAATGTTAAGGGGGCTGGAGAGATGGCTCGGAGCACTGCCTGCTCTTACAGAGGACCCAGGTTCAGTTTCCAGCACCAACATGGTGGCTAGCAACTGTCTGCCACTGCAGTTCCAGGGGACCTGATACCCCATTCTGACCTCCATGTGCATTGTATAACACGGGTACACTTACATACATGCAGTTAATACACTCAGTCATATACAAAAAAAATAATAAAATAAAAAATATTACCAAGGTACAGAGTTACGTTATCTTTGTGTTTCTGTCACACTTAACCTAATCAAGTGTTTGTTATGCTCCTGTTTTGAGTTCAGATCTACATCACTGTCTTATGTATAAACAGTAGACTTTCTTAACAGCTTGTGATATTTCAGGTTACATGTTCACATTGTTGCATTGTTCAATCCTGCCCTAATTATTTCTCACAAAGTTAAATGTATTGTTAATGTGGCACTGGATATTTCTGTCCAGAAGACATGTGTGTGTGTGTGTGTGTGTGTGTGTGTGTGTGTGTGTGTGTGTGTCTGGGGAGTAGTTTGTAATTAAGCAGAGAGCCTCTTCACTCTGTGAACACATCCACAAACCTGATATACATTTGTTTTGACAGATCAGAAATGACATGCTTGTTGATTAGCAATATTCCATCTGAAATTTTCACTGCAAAATATCTCCTCCAGCTCTGTCTAAGTCTGAGTAGTTTAACAAGAAATGAGGAGGAAAAACTGGTTTGGTTCAGGCAACCAGGTTTGACAGTCTTTTTTGAATTGTCGTCTAAAACTTAATCCCTCTTATCCAAAATGACTGTCAAATGACATATTTTAGGACTTAATAGTCATTGAAATTAATCATTTTATGCTACTATCTATGAGTAATTATATAATATAAAGAAGGATTACTCTTTTGTTATCTTGGAAAACACTTAGAAAATGGAAGCTTAGCTACAAAAATTTCTTCATTCCTCTGGTGAGAAAAATTTGGATTGTGTTGATAATGTGGAGTCTGAGATTTTGCTCTACTTCCCCGCTTGACAGTTGAGCATGCCATGGTTAGCATAGCACAGTTATAAACCATAGTGCTTTGGAGTTGGCATGGTGGAGCCCAGGTAGACTTTATGTAAACAGGGATTTGTGTCACAGCTGGGAAAACCCTAGTCGAGGCAGCCCGAATGTTTCAGAGTGGGCAAATAAAAAGATGCCTAAACCTAGTTCTATAGAGTCATTATCTTTATTATAATGGACAGTAACCAAACCTGCCTTCCGGTAATGTAGGTGATACTAATTGTCTTCCAGAGCTGTTGTGTAGAGTACCTAAATATCCTTGAAAAGGTAATTCAGGACAAAAGGGAAGTTAATGCCTCTGCTTACTATCTCTGTGTAGACTTGTAAACATCTAGTCTTGATATCTCTACTTCTCACTAGGGCCTGTGACAGTTTATGGGTCTCAGGGTGCTCAGGACACACGGGCCCCTATAAAAATTGTATGTATTAGTTTTATGTGATTGTGTGTGCCTCTGTGAGTTTATGTGTACCTCAAGCGTGAAGGACTCCGTGGAGGCCTATTTTTGTGTAGACCCAGTGCAGTCATCCATAGTTGTTGGGCGTTCATCATTACTCTGCTTGTGAACTGATGAGAAGATAGCATTTTGAAGCCCCTCTCCATATCTTCTGACTCTTGTGTTCTTTTCCAATGTTCTCTGAGCATTGGAAGGGGTGGTATAACTGTATTGCTTAGAGCTGAGCATCGAACTGAACTGTCATTTATTCTTTGCACTGTGTACAGCTGCAGGGTTCTACCTTGATCACAATTCACTGGACAGGGAGACTGATCTTATTAAGGCTGAGAGTGGTGATTGTCTGTGGGAATAAACACATATTTAGAAGGAGGTTTGATAATGTGCCAAGATTTAGTCACTTGTGTAATAGTGGCTTCACTGTTTGGGGGTAGCCAACCTCATTCCGATTACATTTGAATCCTGCTCCATTGGAGGGAATCCATACTTGATACTCAAAAATCATGGAAGGGCAATTCATAGAACCTGGTGAGGGGGATTCATAATTAACTAGACTTTTATTGTCTTCCATATTATCTGTGTAATAAATAAGCTTTATAGTCAAATTTGATTTGTGCCTTTTGGCTAGCCTGTCAGATTTTTTAAAAATTAATGATAAGGTTTTACATTAAACTACTTTCAGAGTAATTTTGCAACCATTCAAAATTATTGAGTGGCATTGTGTTCATATTAAGTAAAGATTCTACCAAATGCGTTATGTCAGATACATGTATCTAACATAATGCATTTTTAAGAAAATTTCACAGCAAAGAAAAACAGTTCTGGAAAAAAATGTTCCAATCAAGAAAAAATTGATCTTTTACTCATGCCAGTGACATCAATGGTAATCTGCTGCTTCTAGTCTTTTATTTGACAACAGTGATTTCTAAATATTTGATTGTAAGCTTTTTGACCAAATCTACCATTATCCACTGTCTCACTTGGTATGTGTCCCTTTATGTTCTGGTTACTTTTTCATCTACAAAACAAACTAGAGTCACTTGGGAAGAGGTGACAGCAGTTGAGGAATTCCCTCCATCACACTTGCCTGTGGCCATATCTGGAAGATATTTTCTTAATTGCAAAGTTATTTAAGAGGGTCTAGATCACTGTTGCTGGTGCCATCCCTAGAAAGTTGGGCCTGGGCTGTCTAAGAAAAAGTATCTGAGCAAGTCAGAGAAGCAAGCCAATAGCAGCATTCTTCCATGGTCTCTGCTTCAGCTCCTGCCGCTGTCTTCTAGTCTTGAGTTCCTGCCTTAACTTCCCTCAGTGATAGATTCTGACCTTTTGAGTTGTCATATTGAATAAACCTTATGAAGTTGGTTTTGGTCAGATTGAATAAAGCTTGTCAAGTTGGTTTTGGTCAGTGTTTTATGACAGCAGTAGAAAACAAATTAGAACAATTAAAACCTTAATGGTAAATTTTTAGGAAAGTAGCAATTTTATGTTTATTTCGGGTTTCAAATGAATAGGAATTTTAGTGAACCAAGTTTTCATGCATATGTGCATATAAAAGATAAATGTATTGCAAGCATTTAAAACTAGTAAGAGTATATAATACATCGATTTAAAAAGTGCAGCTCTGTAACACCTAATAACTGATAGCTGTAGCAATCTATCATGTCTTAGACCTAAAGGAGACCTTTGTAATAATCTGGCCCCTACCTTCATTTCATAAATGAAAAATCTGAAATTGGTATTAGTTAACTGACTGACTACTGGTCTTCCATATTATTATTTTTTTGATTTCAAGCTATACTCTCATTTCACAGGTCACTAAGAAAATAAATCTTTCAAAAATTAAAATAACTTCTTTCCCTAATGATAATCCCAACCAGCAGCTGAGTCCATCACATGCCCTTTTTTGCTTTGAAGTATTTTCTCATCTTTTCTTAGAGATTTTGTAGTTTTTTCTGTCCTTCACCTACACTGAATTGCATGGCAGGAAATCCTTTAATGTGATTTTCAGGAATAGCATTAGGCACAGCTTCATATAATTGTGTATGTCTTTCCCATGTTTCACAGATCTTCCATGAAGATCACTAAGTAGTTATGATTATTCTGCCAATGGAAAGTCTTTTGCAGAAACCAAATTTGTGTGGTTTCTTCTTCAAAAATATATTTTTATGTAATTAATGTCATAAATAACTAGCCATGAATTTTAAAATTTCAAATTGTTTATTGATTCATTTTCAAAATTGAAAAACACTGAAAATGAACATGATCTCAAAATTATTCAACTACTCAGAAAGTTGTTAAATGCTATATTTATCTAAATCGTATTGAATATTGTGTAATAAAAAGTTGGATTAAATCTTTCTTCCTTCCTTTCATTCTTTCTTTCCTTTTTGAAAAAAAAACCTTACTGTGGAATGTAATGAATCTATAAAGGGGAAACGATTTTAATTTCACATAAGTTTCTAAAATGGCTAATAGCTCACCAAGTTGTAATTGCTATTTTGACAGTTACATCTCATAGACATTTATTTTAATTGCATATGTTAGCAATTCATTTTGGTCTGACAGACTCTGTCGTTATGTTATTGTGTTGCTGAATTATGCTTACAGAAACCATGTTAGAAAGTCAACATGTAATTCAGTAATTAACCTGATTCATCGATTAGTTTCTGTGAATATAGATGTCCTGTGGATACATGCAAGTTTGTTTTCTCCTTACTAAGTAAGTAAAATTGTACTGTCCTGACTGTGTCTATTCATTCTGAGTTGCAATTATCACAAACTTTTCTTTTCATCCTGCGTCTATTTTGAATCTGTTCTCTTTCTTTCTCCACTATTGTGTTGTTGTATGTGTTAACACTGTCTTTCACTTGGGCTTTGCTTGCAAAGCTGTCTCTACTGTACTTATTCTTGCTATCTTTGTTTCCCTCACCATATTGAAAACAAAAATGATTAGGAAATGCAAACCACACCTTGTCATACTAATCTGACAGAAATGATTATGAGACTATTCCATAGGGATGGGCCACTCCTTAAGAAGGGCTTCAAGGTTAAGCACCACACATCAGTCCTTTCCCTCTGAGTGTTACCGTGTTCTGATTCTCTGTACCACTATCCACTGTAATAACAACTATGAGGCAGAGGATCACCATATAATGATGGTAGAATTATGAGTCCTTTAATTAATAATAGACAGTGGTACAGGAGCTATTGCTAGAAAGAACTCACAATTCTGAGAAGAAGCTGGGCAGGGTTTTTAAAGCTTAAAACCACAATTACATCATGCCAGGACAAAATCAGTAACCATAGTTGCATCAGATTACCATAGTTACACCAGAACAATGGCAAGTCAATTCAAGAAGTTTTCAATTAACAGAAAGTTCAGGTTAGGAAAAACAAGTTTCTCAGAATTGCAGAAACATTGGGCTACATTCTATATAACTGGGATAGGATGTGCTACTTGGCTAGCTGTAAGTTTCTCAGTATTGTAGAAACAATGTATTCATTGAAATGAAGGTGTAGCTCTTCTGGCTGTTCTGACTAGCTGGTTGACTGTGTGGAAGTGGTTGGACAGAAACAGGGTAAAGCAAAATCAGCTAGAATAAAATGGAGTTGGTTTTGCCATTTCAGCCACATTCACCTCCGCCAAGGCAGCTCTTACGTTTCCTCGTCAACAGAGCTTTTGTACATGCAAACGTTATTCCTTCTTAGAGTTTTTTCCTACCTTAAGTACCTTCTCTTGATCACATCATTTTGCACATCAATAGCCACCCAATCTAATCACCTTATGTGTTCTGGTAGAAATTTGATTTCCATAGAAATTTCATCTCTGTAGAAATTTGATCGCCTTAGAAATTTTATTTCCTTTATTGCTCATATCACAGAAGACAAGCACTTATCTGTGGGTTCATTTTAATTGAGCATGTGTGTTATATTATAATGATTTTCACAAAGGTGTGTTTTATTCTCTGTATTTTTAAGTGTCTCCAACAACTGGCAGTTAAATGCTTATGGGTTATTTGTTTGTAAACAAATGACTACTACAAAAGAATGAGTTAGGTTAAATTTAAACTATACTGAGATTGGCTTTTAAAAGAAAAATTTGCAATGAAAACTAAACATGGCTTAGAAATTCTCTTAATTAAAAATGTATCCTATCATTGACAAGTCAAATATATTATGGATTTGCTTGGGCACTGCCACTTCTTATTGTGAAAAGTCGAACAATTAATCATCTTTCTGAATCTGTTTCCTTCTCTGCCTACTCTAAATTTTTTTCCTGACTTGTTGCAAAGACCAGGTGGGAGTGAGCATGAACTTCACAGCATCAGTTATAAGGTCTCACAGTTTCAATAGACCAAGCAAGGTCTATCAGCCACTGATGCAGTTTTTATAATATCCTTGAGAATATATTCTAAAATTGAAAAACATATATGGATCAGATTTTTCACTAATTAAAACTGATATTACCTGTTGCCATTCTCTAGGTCTCTTGTGATATTAATGTTGGTTATAATGTGCTGTAGAATATTTAAAATAATCAGATCCTTCTGAACACAAAATGAAAGTGCGAGCAAGCAAAGAAACCAACAACAGCAACAAAAAAGTTCTCTTCATCACTTAGAAGAATTAGGTAAGCAAATTTGCTCTCTTCTGCGTTTTAAAGTTCTAGAATATATTAAAGTATTTCACTAGCATTAAATAGGATGTCTAAAAGTTTCTTCTGCCTTCATTATACAAACATTTGTAGTCTAACATTTACCTAAAAGTTTTGTCTAACTGGAGTTCATCATTTTTATTGGCCATATTGAAAATAACTCAAGGAAGACTTTGCTCTTAGTTTGTCAAAGTTACTGAAAGAAAAGCGATAGTTAAGTTTTTCTCCTATAATTGATTTTTTTACATGATTATTGATTGATGTTTAGAACACAATTAGTATAATGATTCTTCTACTCTTTGAAAGAAATATTCTGTAAGACCAGAATAGTCAGTACTTAATATTTACTCAGGTGCTTCGGCCTTTAAAATGATGTTCACATATTACCTTATCTTGTTCCTATAATGACCTTCTCTATAAGGGTCAGCCCACCATAATAAAATGCCACATAGTAGATAGGTCAAACAACTGAAATATTTTCTTTTCCTCAAAAATTAGGAGGCTGAAAAGGCAAGATTTGAACTCTGGCTTAGTAACTCTTTCTGCCTTGTAGGAAACCACCTTCTCAGGATGAACTCACCGGCCAGTGTGTGAGCTTTGTGATAGCTCTTCCTGAAAGGATTCTAAACCTAAGAAGTCAGGGCCTACCTTCTTGACCTAATTTGAACTTTTTTTATAGCTTTAGAAGCCCTGTCTCTAAAAACAGCCACATTAGATGTGACTTCAACATGTGAATTTGATGAATACGTAAATAAACCTCCAACGTAAATTTTGTTGTTATCATAACCAGTATAGAAGAAGAAACAATAGACAGTCTGGTGATTTGTCAGGTTATTACGCAGCAGAAATTGGAGAATCAGGATTGGAACCTAGGAAGTCCTAGACAACCCTTCATGTGCTTAATTTTAGCTCTATTCTGTGCTAGCCTGATACCTCAGGACAAAGGTAAAATAGGAAAGATTGGCTATGGATGAGAGAGGAGGAAGGGCTCTGAGAATATTTAGATTTTATACTTATAATCTCAGTTACAGAGTTTTGGAAATTGCCTTAATCTGAATGAAACTGATCATAGTTTTTCTGAGTTCTGATTCTGTTTATTAGTTTCACATCAGTTCTCCTTGAACACATTGGTGCCTGTACATGCCTCCCAGTCCCTCGTCTTACTTATTGGATCAAAATCCCTAGGAAAGTGAGAGTCTGAAACTCTGCATTTTTTAATCATTCTCCAATGACTCATATGTATCCTAAGGCATGTGTATCTTTGCCTCTCAAAACAGCATCTATCTAGTTCAGGCTAGGGGGCATGCATTAGAAGGTGACTCAGGTTTGAAGGAAACACTGGATTCTGGTTAAATTCTTGCTCAGTGTGCAAAGTTGACATACACCAAGTCCTTTAAAAACAACTCTTTAAGAAAATACATTCCACTTTTAGGTTATATGTTCAGAGCAACTTTTCCTCCTGCCCCTTATCCTCCTGTCTTTCGATGTTTTTCTCAGTCCCATTTTTTGGCTAATTTTTGTGTGTCTTATTAAAATGCCTTTTGTTTGACTACTGTTCCGAATACCTGCTCCATCTCTTTACAGACTCTCTCACTTTATCACACCAGGTCCTCTCGCATGTTCCTGAATGCACGAGTTCCCAAACTGCTTCTTACCTGATAAACTCCCATGCGCTCTTTCTAACTCTGCCATTCCTCAATTCATAGGAAGTGAGAAGTTATTCACATGGCTTGAGAGATGGAATGGGCCCAGTACTGTCTGAAAGACTAATTCCTACAGTATGGTACCCAGGAACTCATATAGTTCACAAAGCATTTATTACAGGTACACTCCAAACCAAGTTCTACATTAAGTTTCGATTGGGTCTCACTTTGAATTGTTCTCTCAATGAGACAGCTATTTACTGAAGATCTGGAAAGAAAAACAAATTTGATATCATTTTAAACACTGCATTCTTAATCACAATCCAGCATCCTTAAATTAATCACAACCCACGTTTTTTCACAGTTGTGTTGACAGTCTGATGACCTTATGCCCCAAGTTCATACTTTAGGATTACAATACTACATAAGTATGGATTTGTTCATTAGTTTATGTTTAACTTCCCAAAGTATTTCTTAAAATATAAAGTTCTTTCCTGGATTTCTGATGTGAATAATCTCTACATACCTCTGGAAAAATTTTCCCACAAAGAACTGGAAAGATAAGCATAGGTCAAGGAGAACTTACAGTGCATATGCTTTTGAAATGAAGTGGAATAATGAATAGACTTGAGATTTTGGGGTATAATTGAGGTGATGGTGAATATTTTGAGTTAACTTCTGGAAGGGAACATGAAATACAGGAAATGATATGAGGAAAGATGAGGAGTTTGAAAGGAAGATTTCATGTCCTTCAGAAGATTTTTAGATGTGTATCCTGCCAGGATATTGACAATTGAGTTGAAGAATTGTGTGTGTTTGCGTGTGTGTGTGTAGAGCTAGAGAGAGAGAGGTGGGTATTGATGTGTATCTAATCTTCCACATCTGTTTTTCTGTAAAGATATCTTTGAATTACTAAAACTAAACAAACCATCTCAAGGCTCTAAACTTGAGATCTGAAACCAGTAACATAAGGCAATCCTCTAAAAATCCCTTTAAATTTGTGAAGTTGCTGTGCAGGAGATACGATGCCCTGCTGTGTAAAGCCTGGACACAGCCATACATTAGAACATGTGCCGCTTTGATTTTTACTTTTACTTTCAAGTCCATCATTTTTATTAGTGTTCTTAAAACCACTTTCTGTGAAGACAGACTTTGCACCTTCCTGTCAAGGTTTTTTTTTTTTTTTTTTTTTTAAAGAGAAACTCTTTTTAATAAATTGAGTGAACGCAAGTGCAGAGAGATTGGGTTTCGTTGCCTTTTCTATATTTCATTTGTGTAAATATACTAGAGAATTCCTATCTGCTTTGTGTTTCTTGCATCCTCTGAAAGCAAAGGCACTTTTTTGAAGTGGATATAAAAGTTTGTACTGTGGGAGAATTTTCTTGAATTTTAGTTTGTAATCACAAACATTCACAGAATGGGTTCTTGAGGTAGTAATGCTAATTAAAATAACATGCAGTCTGTCAAAGATTTATAGGAAGAATGAGCAGATGAAATCTTTCAATATTTACAATGGTGTCATGGCAGTGGATAGCTACATGATCTTGACTGCAAATGTGACTAGGTGAAAAAAGAAATCTAAAAGAATAATGATGCACAGCTCTGGTGATGTATATGATGACATTTCTCGAGAAAATTCATGAAAGATCTGATACTATATTAATTTATTCATGAATTTTTGACGTGGAAAATATTAGGAGGTGGTAGAACCTAAGTCCTAGTTAGAGGGTAAGGATTAGGGTTAGGATTAGTGTAGGGTTAGACTTAGGGTTGGGTTAGGTTTAGACTTAGTGAACTTCCTCTAACTAGTTGCATGTCCTTGGATAGGATTAAGGTTAGGATTAGGGTTATGGTTACAGTTAGACTAGTTTGTTAATCTGATTCCAGTGGATGAACACATACTCAAGGACATTTGGAGATGAAAATTTAACTCTGTAGACCTTAATATATAAGACATAGTACATGAAATCTGTCACGAGGCTATAAGAGACATAGATATGGGAGAGGGACCATGTATTTGATAAAAATACATTGTATGAAATTTGTAAAAATTCTATTATATTTTTTTCTTTTAAAAAACACACATTGGTGCCAGTGAGAAAGCAGGTATAAAAGTGTTTAAGGTTAGTCGAGATGTTCTGTATGAAATACACAAAAATTCAATTAAAAAACTCACATACATTACAAACAAAATTAAACTGGAAGTTACCATGCCCTAATTACTTGACTACCTCCTGGTTCTATTTTTCCATTTGTTGTTCTTTTCACCAGCTATTTTGGTACCATAGTTGTCTTAGTTAATTTCTATTGGGATTGAAAACATTGACCAAAGCCAACTTGGAGAAGAAAGGGTTTATTTTATTTCACATCTCCCAGGTCACAGTTCATCACTGAGGGAGGCAAGGGAAGAACTCAGAGAAGAAACCTGGAGCACAGACCCTGGAGGACAGCTGCTTATTGCCTTGCCCCACTGGCCTACCCTCAACATGCGTTCTTATACGACACAAGGCCACCTGCACAGAGGTAGAACCACCCACAGTGGACTGGGCCCTCACTCATTCAGCAGTCAAGAAAATGCTCCAGTATTTGTGTGATTCTTACCCATCAGGTTAAGAATTTAACAACAAAAATACTGATCTTCGCAGAAGAAGGACATCCATGAACACATAAATCCTGGATCTCTCCCCTACAGCCTGAGTGCCCATCCTGTTTGTACTTTTACTTTGAAGAACCTTACAACAGCTACTGAAACAAGAGTTTGGTGAAAAATCAACATAATCTTTGTGTACACATCAATCGACAGAATGGATGTATGAGAAATAACATTATAGATTTATAATTGTTTTGTGTTGAATGCATTCTTTATATCAGTATTAGCTATCATAATTGTGTATATACATATATATGTATGTACATATTTTTCTTTTTTCTGGGGGAAGATGAAATTAGCATTTTTATGAATTCTTTTGAGATTTTGTCTCTGTGTGAGATTTGTCAAATATTGAAAGCTGCCTAACTTTCACATTTCCTCAAATGTTTATCAAATATATTTAACACAGTGAGAAAATGCCTACCCATTATTGTTCATTAATTAAAAGTCAGATAATGTTTACATTCTAAATGTGTAACAAAAAATATCAACTTCAGTGTATCTTTTAGTGCAGTACTCCAAAATTAATTAACTATGGTTTAATAAATGTAATATTTTCACAGACAGTGCTATTGGAATATTTCTACTGCAAATGCAAAGTTCATGTGTAAAAAACTGCAGGTGTTTGATTTTCAAAGCCTCTGGAGCCACTTGAACATTGAAACCTACATGGTATTTTATCTCCTAAAGGAAGATATAGTTTGAGTGGATTGCACAGTTGTTTGAAGTATGTGGTTTCATAATGCTCTAGCATTTCAAATTCAAGATTTAATAATCTCTCACCTGTCAAATCATCAAATGCCCTTTCATAACAGGATGCTGTAGCCCCATTCACTTCAATGGCAGCCATGGATAATGTGGTCTGAAGCCATTGATATTGATAAAGAACCTGGCAAACATCAGGAAAAGGGAAAAAAAAAAGAAAGATCCTGCCTGGACTTAATATGTTTTTTGCTTTTTGAAAAGGCTGGAGAATGTTAACTTTAATTTATTCAGTTATGCATTTTTCAGCTTGCAGCAATACAGAATGTGGAAAATAAAAAGAGTAGATATGCAAAATAGTAGTGAGCCTTTGTATGAACAGTGCTTCCTTGATGTTGAGTTATTGATTTTCTTTGCATGTCTTGACTTTGAGATGAATATGATGGAAAGGCAAAATCAATATGAGTTAAATTTGCATAAGGGCTGCTCTACGTGATGCAGTTTTTATGCTGTTCCAGAGTATATAGGCTTGTCTTTGCAAAGCAGCTTAAAGACAAGTACAAGAAGTCAATGGCAGAAACAATGTTGACAGAATAAGTGCTTGATTTCTGCAATGGTCATTATAGAGTCTTGGTTTCTAATTGGTGCTCTATAGCATTGATAGGCTTAACTCCAGCTTTCACTCAGAGCACAACTTTGTGTGTATATTAAACCTATGCTCAGCTCCATTCACTGAATGTTTAAATGTGCGTTCATAAATATATATGAATATTCAGTTTTAATATGTATTTTATATGTATATAATATATAATATGAATATACTCTGAAAAATATTTCCATTTTCAGTTTCAGAATAATCTAGCATGCATGAGAGGATAAATAGCAGACATCATTTCTTATTTTGCACATGAGAAATTTTCATAGAGTAATGAAATACTTCAGAAGAAATAAGGCTTCTTGGTTCTCTACCTCTCAGGTTTCCTCATTGATTCTTTCAATTATATCTCAATCAAGAATTGATATAATGAGAGCAGACATGGTATCACATAGCTTTAGTACAAGCAATCAGGAAGCAGAGGCAGGAGGATCGCTGTTCAAGGACAGCCTGATCTATATAGCAAGTTCCAGGTCAGCCAGGGCTTCATAGTGAGAGTATGTTAAAAAAATTAGTAGAATGATTTGTTTGTTCAGTTTTCCTGTAATACTTGTATACACCATGGGTTATATCTCTTTAGTTGTATCTATAGCTGCCCCTATGTCTCTCAAGATGACTATAATGAACGCACGTAATAATGTAGTTACATCAGTGTCATTAGAAATTATAGAAATGTATTTTATGATAGTAATGTATATCATAAATGAACACATATCTATATACGTATAGATATAAGCACACACATACCCAGCAATTAGTAGTAGGAACTGAAGAATGCTTAGGTTCCTTTTCATTAGTTTGGCTCATCAGGAACTAGATTGTGATATGAGGTGAAATAAGGAGATTGAAACAATGAGGAAATGGTCATTGGTTTTCTGTAGTAGTATTTGCTTACAGATGAGGACAAACAGAATGAAATTTTAGAATAGGGAAAATACAACTGTCCTCAAGGGAGAATTGAGATCAATAAAAGAGCTTCAAAGAAAAGACCAAAGGCCAATCATTCAGTCCACATGTTCATCAGAAGGGCAGTCTTTTCTCAGACATGGAAAGGAACTAGGCCTCATTTTCAGGAACATTCTGTCTTAGGAGATGTCTATTTCCACTGTCAGAGCTGTAATTTATGAATGTGTGTTTTTGTTTTTTTACTTCAGAGCAAAACTCTACGTTCCTATGACTCACACCTAATACTGTGACTCTAGAATAATTTTCTGGCTTTGGAGAATCAGCTAATGATTTGTGTATTTTGAGTATTGCCCTTATTCACAGAGTAAATATGAATAGTAATGTGTTGAGAATTATTCCAGCTGTGGAATGGATATGGCTCTTCTTTCTTATCAAAGTCTTTCAAACAGTTGAATTCTTTTAGCCATAAAGTTAGTGGTTTTGCACTCATTTCTCAACTGACATAATTCCATAGATTTTGTGGTCCTGGTGTTATTTCACTCATGTTTGTATTAGAAGGAAAACAAAAGATGATCATTGGATGAATCTTAACAAAGAACATAAGTTTGCATTTCATTTTCTATGGCATGTCTTCTTAATACAGGAGCATGCATAGATGTTTCATGTCACTAAAATCCCAATTCTGGTAATATCACTTTGTTACTGTTATTCCATTGTGTTGTAATTTTTAAAAATTTGCTGAATATTGATGAATTTTAGTGCAATCATCTCTTTATTGGTAGATTTTATACTTAGTGATTCAACCACCTATATATGAGAAACCCTAAAACAAAAGTGCCAGTATCACATATACAGAATTATTTTTCTTCACATCATTCCAGTATAGCTATTTCCATATTATTTGTGTTGCATTAAGTTTTATGAGTACTCTAGAGATGATTTGGAGTATTTGTAAAGATATATAGATTATGCAAATAGCACATTTCATATATCTTGGTATCTTCAAATAGGGAGTTTCCTGGGACTTAACCACTATGGTTACCAGGAAACATCAATAGTTGATGTTCTTTTGTGCCTTTGTCTGTTATGTGACTATCATACTGTACATATTGATCTATCCTCGGCTTTCCGATGTTGTATACATCAGTAGAACAAATCCATCTAAATGTCTCTTTGTAATAATCAGAACAAAATTATGTGACTACTTGTCTCATTACTCAAAAGAATACCTACTTAAAAATCTAAATATGCTTATTAATAGAAAACCATTTAAATAGTTAGTATGTTTCTAAGATCATATATTAAACAATATTTTAGTTCACACTATATGGATTATAAAAACAAAATATTCTTTGCAAGTAGCATTGAGAGCATTATAATAGAGGCTGCTAAATACACTGCATGTGTATTTTGGAGAGTCACTTAACTGTTCTGTAATCTTCAGTGACTTTGGTCACGAAGAACAATCCATATTCATAACTCATGGATTCTAGATAAAAGATTCTAGATAAAAGCTTTTTAATCTTTGTGTGCTTATAAAATAATGCTATTCTGTGTGGATTGTGCTATTCTGTGGAATTTATTTATTCGCTTCAGGATTCAACTTTGCAAAAACAGAGGTTTAGTGTTACAGTAAAAAGAGAATGGGTCTGGAATTAGGAATCCTCAGATCATTCACTTATTTCTGTATCTCTATTTTTTCATGTGTAGAATGAATGGGTTGGACCTAATGATGCCTGTAGTTCATTTTTACCTATATTTTTTAACTACAGTATAATTCATTTTGATTTTGTTTAAGAATTATTTATCTTATAAACCTAGAAAAGCAACAGTTATTCTTGCTCTTTCTACAAATTTCAAAGAAGGTATCATGTTGTTCTTGAATGATATTCTATGAAGGTGCTTATAAATGTATATAGGCCAAAGTCTATATGTCTAGATATATGTATATGCTTGAGTCAATAAAAATTATTATAATTATTAATTAGTTTGTACTTTAAAATGCATCCAAAAGAGCATGAGTTTATTAAATAGAAGAATATTTCAACTGATTTTTATCTAGAATGAAAATTTGGATTTCGGTTTAGTAGTCATGGTATGTAGTCCCAGACATCATTTCTATTACACGTGTTTATGTGGTGGGTGAACTAATTTAAAGTACTAATTGAATTCATAAATACATCTTTGATGAATGAATGAATGATTTGACTTTCAAAAACAGGAGTCTATAAGGTCTTGTTCTTTTTACCAATGGAAAATTTGAATATAAAACATTGTGTTCATATAATTTGTATTCGAGAACAGAACTCTAGGATCAAAACTCAAATAAAAAGGCATTGGATTTAGAAGCACTAGCAGTATTTCAGAAGTGTCCAAGAGCTATGAAACAAAGTGGATCTGACTTGAGCTGTTTCCAATTTACACTTGGCTCTTGGGCATCTGTTCAAACCTGCTTATGAATAGACTCTGACTGCTTTGTAAAAAGGGTTGTTTTTTGTTTCCTAGCTGCATGAAGCATTCTTGTATAAGCCCCACCACTTCTGTTTATATATCTAAATACTATAAGTTGTCCTCACAAATTAAAATATAGTCATAAAATTGAAATACAGAGTAGGGTTTTTGCCGTGCTTTGGTTTGCTTATGAAATATTTCTTAAATATTTACTCCGACTGCACTATTGACGTTATAGAAGACATTTGTGTATCCGTGTACATTCGTATATGTGTTTAATAAGTCCTTTCTGCTTATAACATTCCTGCATTTCTTTCTAAAGTTTCCAATTGATACCTCAATTCTTTTATTTCCATGAATTACTCTTTTCCTCTCTCCTACAAGCACTGATATTTCACATCTGATTCATCTGACTTGGTCTTTCCTGGCTCCTATAGAACAATGCCATAAGATGGGTAGCTTACATAAAAACAGAAATGAAGAAACAATAGAGACACTTTTCTCACTGTTTTCTGGAGGCTGACAAGCCCAGGTTCATTGTCTGGACTATTTTGTGTTTGGTGAGATCACCTGGTGTTTATGCATTATAGATTCAGTCCTGTAGCTGTGTTCACATGAAGTAAAGGTACATCACCTCTCTGTAGCCTCTTTGATAAGCTTGCTTCAAATCCCATTTTAGATCAGGACTATACCACTGTGACCTAGTCTTCTCCCGTGGGCTCTGCACCCTAACGCCATCACACTGTCTGGTTCCAGTATACAAACGGAGGGGCACAAGGAACTGAGATTATAGTCTCTTCATTTTCTATGCATCCTGTTCTGTTCTTTAGGTGTTTTCATCATTGTACCCACACTGCATGAATCGTTATCTTCCCATGTTTATAAATAATTGGGAAAAGGTTTGCAACTGTTCTTTGGACATTTCTATATAAATATCTAACTTTCTCTTCAAAAATTGTCTTAAATCTAACTTTTCATGTCCCTAGATTCCCACTACAATGTTTGTTATTTCTGTTTCTTTAGAAAAATTGAATATTTAAATTTTTACTGAATTGTATATTTCATACAGAATATCTCAATCAATTTTAATCATCTTTATGCCATCTTTCCCATGGGCACCTCCCATAGTCCTCCAACTGGAATCCATACATTCTTTCATCTGTCTGTTGTGTCAAGTTATTGCCCATAAATGTTTCTCATTGAAAGTTCATTCACTAGATTTAGTCAGCCTATCCAGAGTCCCTCATTTTAAGAAGATTAGTTCATCCTCACCCAACAGTAATCAGTTGCTGATATTTCTTTAGTAAAGATTTGGGCATGGTGCTCATTTCTCCAGTTCCATGCTGCGTTTTTGTTTGCTTGAGTTCGCATGGGTCTTGAGCATACCGAAACCATTACTGTATGTACATGCAAGCAGGGTCCCAGGAACTTGTAGAAGTCTATTTTTGTATGGTTAGACACCTCACCACTGGCTCTTAAAATCTTTTAGCCCCTCCAATAATAGAAGATACATTTTTATATACACAATCTGATATGAGATAGTGTCATTGTTCTGTATCTGGGAATTTCTAACTTTATCACTAGGTCAAAGGATATGTCAGACATCTCCATGTCTGTCTTCCTGCATTAGAATTTAAAAAAGTGGAGCACAAGGAAGACATAGACTTACTTATCTAGTAATACTAATTTCTATACAAGAGTGGATAGATAGTCAGCAAAGTGCACACATAAGAGGACCTGAGTTTGATGCCTAGAACCCATTTTTTAAGCCAGATTTAGTGGTGAATGTTTATAATCCAAGTGATGGGGAAGAAGAGACAGCTCTAGAGATGAATTGCCTCGCCTAATGCAGGTGCCAGGCCAGTTAGAGACCTTATTTAAAAACTCAAAGTGGAAATAACCAGAGGCATGACATTCAAGGGTGTCTTCTAATCTTTGCAGACACATACATCAATGTGTGCATGCCTTTTACCTGCACTCACATTTGCACATGCATTCACATACATAAACACTGCATATACAGAGGTAATACATCTCTTCTCCAAGATGTCTTCTCAGTCTCCGGATTCTGCCATTCGCAGAATCTGTTGCCTTTGTTCTCAAGTAGAAAATATGTCATCAGCGTTGCACTCATTTTTGGGTTAATGAGAAGCAGGGCAGAACCAAAACCATAGGCACTCACATTAGGACAGTGAACTGTAAATTCCATGGCATTAACTCTTCATAAATCCCGTTGTTCAGAACTCGTACACAAGACCACATCTACCTACAAGGTATGTGGGACAATAGTCTCTAACTGGGTAACTTTGACTATGGTTAAACTCTGATTTATTCCTTAATATAGAAGCAAAGGGATAGTGGGAGAACAAATGATATCTGGCATGATTTGTAGCTTCGTAAAGTTTAGATCTTTTCAAGATGGAAATCATTTTCTTCTACATGTTCTTCTATGGTATACCTTCTATGGTATACATTGCTTTCATCATCCTCACCGTATTTACTCTGTCTTTTCCGCCACACTCCAAATGATGGAGTGGTAGCTGTCACCACATCAGCTTTCTCAACTGTTTCGCATATCTGTGAGAAAAAGTTCAAATTCTTGAGCAAAGTCATCATAGTTTCACTCTGTTTATTATTTTTATTTTTGTGCATGAATGTATTGCTTGCATGTGTGTAAGTGCTCCGGTGCTGTGAACTGCCTATGAAGGTCAGAAGAGGGCATCATATCTGCTGGTACTGGAGTTGTGGACAGTTGTAAGCCGGCATGTGGGTTCTGGGAATCAAATCCAGGTCCTCTGCAAGAGCAGTCAGTTCTCTTAACTGCTGAGCCATTTCTCTAGCTCCAGGTTTCACTCTTTATTCTGGAATATGCTCATCCTGTCAGCAGCGATTTTCATCTGAATCCTGCAGCTCTAGTTTTCATTCACATTTTGTTTTTGTTCGTGGGTATCATGGGGTATGGCTTGTAAAGAACTTAATAAAAATGATGAAAGTATCCAGAGTCAGCAGCTGTGTATCTCTGGACCTTGTGGAACTGGAAACTGTAGACAGCTGTAAGCCTCACTGATCTTCCATCATCTGCCAAGCCTGTGTTCCTGTCCCACCCCTGCAACTGGGAAGTCTCCAGCATTAGAGAACCTGAGTTATGAATAAAACCCCTGGGTAATCACAGAGAAGGTCACTCTCATCAGAAGCTTTTTCCCACACAGGCCACGCAGTGCACAGAAAGTGTGGGAAGCTTGTGGCTATGAGGTCTGTGTTGAATAGTGCTTCCACTAAGGAGACCCAGAAGGGATGCTCTAGGCCCTCTCTGTTGCTCATAAAGTTCACACTGAAGAACAAGTTATGTCTTGGAGATGTCCAACAAGACCACAGACTCATTGTCTGTGTCAGATGCTTTGTACTCCGTGTTGCTGTTGTAGATGTAATCAGTTAGCTCCTATTGGGAGAAGACAAGCTGGGACTCCTCGGTGGTTTTCTACACATCCCAACCCCTTGATAACTCTTAGCATTTCTGGCTCAAGGAATACAGTACAGTTCCATCATCCTGTGCTTCTTAAGTATTAAAAATGAATACTGTAAAATATAGTGTGCCAATTAAGAATTTCAAAATCCGAATACATATTTTGAACATTTGTCTAAAAAATTCCTCATTAGTTCTGCAAAGCTTACTCTTTTTCTTCCACTAGAATTCACTGCTAGCAGCATATGTCTTAAAATAAGCAGTACACTGTAGCTATCCTTTAGTTTTGTCCCATTTACTCTTTAAACTCTCTCCAGTTTGACATTTTTTGACAAGCTTCTTTCCTGATATTCTTTACTCCATGTTTGCTTATGAATGATTACTGCCAAATCCTTCTGTCATTTTTCACATTTTGTCTGTGACATACCATAGTATTCTCCTTAAACATTCTCAAATACATAATTTTGAAGCTTTCATTTCCGGTATGCTTCTGTTGCAGCTCTCGTTGTGCGTCAGACTACTCGGTTTCTAGTGTCTGCCGGAGTACTGTGTTCTAGTTAGATTTCTATTGCTGTGATAAAACAATGACCAAAATGAACTCGGGAAGGAAAGAGTTTATTATTTTCTTCCTCTTCCAAGTGATAAACCATCTTTCAGGGACGCAAAGACGGGAACTCAAGCCAGTAACATGGTAGCAAGAACCGAAGCAGAGATGATGGAGGAATGCTGTTTACTGGCTTACTTCCTCTCGCCTATGTTCAGCCTGCTCTCTTATGTAACCCTGGACCACCTGATCAGAGGTGGTATCACCTACAGTGACCTGGGCCCTCCTATTTCAATTAGCAATCTAGAAAATGTTTCACAGACATGCCCTCAGACCAGTCTGATGGGGACGGTTCCTCAGCTGCAGTTTCCATTTCTCAGGTGACTGTAGTTTGTTTCAAGTTGTCAAAAACTAACAGCACATACTGGTTTCTTACTTTCTGTTTGTCTCCTTAGTTTTAATAAATAGCTAAAACTTGAGCTTTGGTAACTCTCTTGCTTCTAACTACTACCATCTTTCTTTTATCATTTTATATAGTTCTGCAGAGACCCTCCATATCCAGGA
Organism: Eospalax fontanierii; assembly: GCA_035773235.1. NCBI lineage: Eukaryota > Metazoa > Chordata > Mammalia > Rodentia > Spalacidae > Eospalax > Eospalax fontanierii. Next base: position 37,353,622 of record CM069545.1, on the reverse strand, counting down.
CAGTAGCCAGGCGTGCCTTCACTTGTATTGCACTGTCCAACAGGCTGGAAAGCAGTTACACTTGTCTCTTACATTTAAAAATCAACGTGTGTTGATTTTTCCCATTTAGTTGGAATGGTAGCCGTTCATTGAAGTTTCAATATCTGAAGTCATTTTTAAATGTTTCTTTCTGTTCCCTCCATTTTGTCTCCAGAACTGCCATTAGATTTCCTTTTCCATATTTAGGGTCAAGCAGGGATCGGTCTTGCTGTTCCCAGAAGTGTTGTGGGAGCAGGGTGTTTGTTATGCAAATAATTTATTCACCTGAGGGAAAGGTTGTCTTAGGCCCAAGGCTGAAGATCTTGAAGATCCTTGTAGGAAGATCTGATTGGCTTAAGTTGTTTTGCCTGTGTCAACATTGGGTTTGTTTTAAACTTTCAACCTGTTGTTTTGATCCTCAATTCACAGAGTATAAATAGGTGACACTAAATAAAGTTGAGGCTGCTTCAGTATTGACTGACAGCCCTCCCGATTCTATTCTCTCTCTTTATTTCTCAATCCTCACTCCCCCTTCAGGTACGGTTTAATTTCAGCAGGCTGGCTCCGGCAATTTCTTTTCTTTTCTCTTAGGATTACACTATTTTACTAAATAACTTGATTCTTTCCAATCTGTAATAAACATCCCTCATGGGTCTTTTGTCTTTCTTACTTACTTCAATCAATCCTCTATGAAGCACATGTTACAAAGGCATGTCCTCCTCAGATACTGTCTGTCAGATACACGAGCATTCTTCCAGCTTGATCAACCCAGTTATCTATGCAGGGCTCTCTACATACAATTTTCAGGAACCAGTGCAAAATAGAAATACAGGGCCCCTTATGCAACTACAGAAATGATAACATTACCAGGAACTAGAATATTAGAACTTTCCTTGATCTTTTATGTTCTTTCTCAACTTGTTATTTTTTTTTTCTATTTATTTGCTTTGTTGTTAAGAAAAATTTAAGCTGTAAGTTGTTATCAGGGACTTATTATTTTTACAATTAGCATTCTATATGCAAATATAAAACCACTTAATTTATACAGAAGTATTAATGTTATACAATATATATCTTTAGCATATATTTGAGTATATTTATTTCTGATCAGAACAATAGAATGTTGTACAGACCATCTCACCTGCATTTACAATTTGATGCATTAGTATTTTATCAACTCTTTCCTTAAGCTCTTATTGAATAAGGAAGAGTGAATGCCAAAGGTGGGGCAGTTTCCATTCTATTTCTCTGTCATTTTCAGTGTATCTGGGTGGTCTACACAGAGAAGCAACATGAGTCAGAAAGGATATGACAGAAACGCCATAATTTCTGGAACTTAGAATGGCATTGCTTTCTTTCTGACTTCAAATCATATTCTGGTTTGAATAAGACCCATTTCTCAGTCATAAGAGTAGCTGTTACCTCACCTGTTAACTCCCTTTCATTCCTGCTAACACCCATAGATCTTGTGTTCGCTGAAATTCAATGATATGCAAGTGAAGTGATCAGAATGGCAGCAGATGCACTTATATATAATTATCACAAATTACTTGATGTTATCAACTGAATACTAAAGTAAAGCATGGGGCTTTTGTGGGGTTGCCCAGTCCACTTGGCCATGAAACCTATAATCAACTTGTGACTGCACCGTTTCAAGACAGTCTCCCACCCATGGCTTTGAATCTTAATCTCAGTGATGACACCTAGACACGTAATATCTGAAAACAACCACCACCATCACTTCAAGTAGTTCTGTGAACTTATATCAATGTCTATAATCCTTTACACTGGTGATGGGAGATCTATAAAAGCAATTTGTTAACTACATGATTGCTTAATTTTAGCACACTACTCCTACTTTGAACCCTTGCCTATAACTAAGAAAGATTGTGTGATATCTCTGATTACATTCATGTTTGGTTTTTGCTATAATGCTTTCAAGTTAGTCCTTAATTTTGATGTTCATTTTTCCAACTACTTATGGAAATTGAGCATTCTTTCTCCAAAACACCTGTCAAAGCCTAAGTCCTCCATAAAAATTTTTCCTACTACCGCAGCCTCATCTTTTGTTGTTTTATTGGACTTGTGTTCTGGACCATTTATTTTATGTGTAGTATTCTACAAAGTGCCATTATTTACTCACTTATGAGATGTTCTTTCTTCCTTGCTACATTTAGTGTTTCTTGAGCTGACTTTCTACTGAGGTTGAACCTGGTCCTGCTGAGATTTAACGATAATAATTGATACTTGAAAATTTAAAGGTAAAACCCTACTAATAAAGGTGGCTTCTGTTTCTTGACTTGTTCGGACAAACCTTACCTTATAGACAGGAATTTCCATTCCAACTTTACTTTTGTCATTCCCCATCACAATTCTTTTTATATTAATTTCTGAAATTTAAATAAAATCATTAAAGCTCATCTCAAGTGTAATGCCTCAACTGTGCTTTCAGAATCTCTACAGAATTAAGTTAATTTTCTACAATGTTTCCTTCTTCCTTCTGCATGGCATTTGGGTCGTTTTTCTAAAAAGACAGGACTTTTTTCAACAAATTAAAAAGGTTCATTTCAATGAACTGAAGAGGTAACTATCAGACTCATGTATGCAAACTTGATTTGAAGCCAGGAAGAAACAAATGTAATAGAAGTAATGTTACTTTTCTTGCTTTTTTGGTGACAAGAAGTCGCACAACACAGGAGCCTTAGGTAGTAATGCCTTCTCTGTAGAAGTGTGCAATTAGGAGACTGTGTCGTGGTAGTTGGCTGACAATTTTTGTAATTACTGTCCAGCCATTATTTTATAAAGTGACATTGAACAGTACCTGTGCTCTACCACCAACACACATGCATGTGAGATATTCTTATAGTAAACTAGTATTACACTACTTTTATAATTTGTTAGAAAATTTGAAACTGTTCTTTCAGCTTTAAGTGCAACTTTATGTATGTATAAGTATATTAAATACAGGAGAAGATTTTGCTTAAAGCTTACTGTTAATAAAAACCTTGCTATGTGTTGTTATTGTATACTATATATCGACCACTGTCTCAAACAGAAAACAAGGTATATTTTTTTAAGTTATTTGTTATACAACCTTATACATATGATCTCTGAGTTTGAATCCTTTTCTAATTCAAAAATTAAAGTTTAATTTGGCAGCTATGCAAATTGTACCACATTTATAATCACTAAAAACATTCTGCAGATTCTTTTGTGCTTTTCTTTCTAAGGCCATCCTCTCAAGGGAGAGGGATGACTGACCGTGGCTATTTTGTTAAATCGTGCTTTCATTAAGGAGGAAAATAGATCATGAGGGCAGTAAAAGAGTCTGAGCTAAAATTTAATATATCCTTGCCACTGCATCTTAGGCCATTTCTTCATTCAAACATCTGGAAAGCCTAGTATGACATTGACAAGCAGACTGACAAACGCTGACTGCATTCACTGTCTCAGGAAATGTGCATGCTAAAAGCACCACTTTCATTGTGAATCACTCAATACAGGGTCGCTTCATTTGGTCTGGAAGACAGAGAAACCGCATTTATTTTGAAGATTCATTCTGAGCATGGCACATCACACATACTGGAAAACAACAGCTCCAAAGAAAGGAGCACACATTATCGAAGAAGAGGAGAGCAGCTGCAGAACCGAGGCTAATTGCAGATCCTGGATGGACTAGATAATCAAATGACAATTCTGCATAAACTAAAAGTAAAATAGCAAAACATTAATTACCCCTATTATTGCTTTTATATATTGAGATGAGGGAGAAAATTAATGCATAAAATATTTTAAGAACAAAAAGATAAAGGAAAGTAAAATTTCTGCATTGAAATATCTGCAGTGGTCATGAAAATATGGTACTAGAAGAAAGAAGTCCTAAAATAATAGTGCTGACAGAGATAAAATCAGTGTTACATCTACAATGTGTCACTGCATAAAGAAGATACAAAGGAACGGGAATAAATAATATAAAGATAGCACAGTCAGTGCTTAAATATGACTGTATTTTACAGTGGAATGTATTGATTAATTGGCAGCTCTTAAATAAGTCCTTTGATGTTAGGCCTTATTATACTTAAATATTGTTATTTTTGTGCCATTAAACCTTAGTATTTTCCTCCATGTCTTGTAGCTACAATTCAGGGAGTTGTGAGGCTGTCAGCAGAAGGCAAAGGAATATTAATTACAGAACATCTTGAACTAAGTGATTCTAGTAGAATTAACTCCATTATCTTGCAGCTTTTCTGAAATATATACTTCTTCAATAAAAAAAAATGGGTATTCTTCCATTATTGTTTAAATATATAGATAGATAAGAACTGAAACCTCATTGTTTTCAGTTACATTCTACAGAGATCGTAATTACGCCAGGTGTGGAGGCGCATGTCTGTAATCCAAGAATTTGGGGATATTGAGGCAGAAGAATTGCAAATGAGTTTGAGGTCAACCCGGGCTATATATGGCAAACTAGACTAGCCCAGTAGCAAAACCATGTCCTCTCCGAAAAGAGAAGTAAGGAAGCCAGAAGGAAGGAAGGAGGGAGGGAGGAAGGGAGAAAAGAAGAGAGGGAGGAAGGGAAGAGAGGGAAGAGCGATAAGAAACAAGACAGGTAGGAAGGTGTGTAAATACTACACATTGCTGCTACCTCTCCTATTGCAGCTGCGTCAAATGTAAAGCAGCAGCAAACCTCCAATGCCACTTCTACCACAAATGCTATCTTGTCCTGATACTAAGTTTTAATGTAGGAGCTTGAGAAGCCCCAAGGGCAGTCCCTGCCTCATATCCCAGGATCACCTCTTAATTTGCTTTGTTAGAGTTGAAACCATACATTGTTCTAGAACAGATTTTCTAAAGCCACATTAACTCTTATTGGAACTGCCAGGATTCTAAAAATAGTTTGACTTTTCCAGGAATTTTTTTTTTTTTTATGAGACAACATTGGAAGTGAAATCCAGGCATTCCAATGCCAACTGCAGTATGAGTTCCTTCAGTCTTCATATTGAATTTTGATATGTTCTTTTTGAATTTATTTTGTGTTATATCTGTGCTTTTACCTACATGTATATAAGTGCACCTATGTCATGCAATGTTCTCAGAGGTCAGAAGAGCGTGTTGGATCCCCTGAAACTGTAATAAAGGACAGGTGTTAGGTGCCATGTGGGTGCTGGAGACTAAACCTGGGACAACTGAAAGCAGAATAAGTCTCCTTACGCACTGAGCCATTTCTGCAACCCTTGGATGTTTTATTTTAAAACTTGAGAATCACAGCTCTCATGGGAAATGGTTGGTGGTATCTTAAATCTCACACTTAAAAACTGAGGTGGTTATGGAAAGAGACCGTAAATCCTGCCATTCCTTTGACTCACGGGCATTCTAACTGCACGTGGTATGCACTAGCAGTATCTTCATCTCTTTGCTTAATGCTCATTTGTCCACCCTAATTCCTAATAGATCCTAGTTTGTCCTGGGGGCTCAATGTGCCTTGTCCAAGAAATGAATAATTTGTCTCAGCAACTTTTGACTATCTTTCTCATTACCCTTACAGCTTTCTTAGTAGCTACAAATGGCCATATGGTCCAGCCTGTCTGCTGCATGGATTTCTCAAGTGTTTGTTTTCCTGTGCATAGGGGTAGACGTAGCTAAATGTGTGCTGAAGCATCCCTGTTTTCCTTATTCCTTCAGCTGAAATCTTATGCTCACAGAACTAGGAGAATAGAGCACAAGGAAGGGCAAAAAGAACCCTAGAAATGTCAGCCCTAGGGTGCTCAAGTTACTGACCTGGTAACAGCAGCTTATCTGATTTATCCAAACTGATTTGGTAAGAAAAATAAAGTTTAAGCCATGTGTTCTGAGGCTTGTACCCTAAAGTAGCCCTTACTAAAGTCCTGTAGCTTTGATTTTCATAAGCTCATTTCTAACACAGAGAGACAAAAATAACAGGGCAACATAGTATTCCATAAATATGAACTTTTTTTTTCATGTAGTACACTTTTTAAAAGAGGAGAAAGAAGAATATGTTAAGAAAATGAACTCTAACAGTTGTTTTATTGTATTAGATTATTTAATTCATTTGTTCCCTATGATTGCCTTAGAATTTATTCCCCAGCCAAATGTCCAGAGATGGAAAAATTTGTAGTTGCCACAAAAACAGAATTCATTCACAGAAAGTGCTTAAAGATATACTTCATTTGTCAACCAGAGAATGGCCAGCACTTAATGATAATAGAGCCCATCTAAAGACTCACAGAAAGGCAGGACTTGTCTTAATATTAGCCCTGCTTTGTTCTGTAGTTAAGATACACACAGTGTTAAGTTTATAAAGAGCAATGGGCGTTACTATGCCACACTGAGCAATACTGAGGGATAGGCCTTAGAAGTGCATATATTAATCTTGCTTATAATATTCAAAAACAGTAAAATACAACCATATCAGCAAAGAAATAAAATGTTAATGTCTAGGCCAAAGGGATATTCTAAGAAATAGACAATGGCTCAAGGATGTCACGTCGGTATTTCAGTTACAGTTGCTTTTCAGAGTAGTTCACCAGTCAAGACTTCAGAAGTATAAGTGAATGAATCTCAAGAATGCAATTGAGTGTCTGGAAGAATCTAGGCAGAATGTTGAGATTATGAGCAAGAGACTTTGGGTTCTGTATAAGCCTCCTGAAGTTGTAGATTGTCAACCAGGATACTGAATCAAACACCAAAGACAAAGACGGCTGAGAGTGGTGTTAGCATCAGCACAATTGCTAGTTATTAATGTACAGAGGCAAAGGAATTTTTCACTTTGCGTAAGCATCAAGGTGAAGTTTTTAATACCAAAGGACCCATTTCCATATTTCCAAAACCCATTTACACTGGGGAATATATCTTTTCTCTCTCTCTCTCACAAATATAAGTACTAACAGCACTAGGCCAGTGGCTTTCATCCATTTTAAAATATCTTCCATGGATAGACATTATCTGAGATACCAAGGCATATATTATCAATAAAGCCAAACCTTACATGGCCAATAACTTATTACAAATGATGTGCAGTAATATTTTGTTTTATTCAATGTCATTCTATCCTTTCCTGAAAGAAAGGTCTTTAGGCATGAAATTGCTTTTCCCACACACCAATAGGTCAAAGCCTGCAACTTGAACACTGATACAGTCCTATGAAGATGCATGTTATCTTCGTTTTTATTCCAATTCATCAGGTCAATTGTTTTCTGAAGCCAAAATTTCTTCCACATCTCATTCATACAGACATTGTTCCAGCCCAGCTTTTTCCACCCATTGAAGTCAGTGGTCTTTCCATGGTGCAGAGAGATTCTTCTGCTGAACTTCTTGAAAAACTTTACCTACTAGGAATTCAACCTTTCTCCTCAAATGTACCGAGACCTAGCATTTAAAAATTATTACGTTGACTGCTTTAATTATTTATTCATTTATTTTCTGTGTGTATGAGTGCATAGGGCACATGCCATTGGGTGCATGGTAAGGTGCAGTTGTGGCAATCATAGGACAACTTTCCAAACTTGGTTCAGTTTTTATCTTCTTCTGTGTGAGCCCCAGGAGTCAAATCAGATTGTCAGACTTGGCAAGTACTTTTACCTGTTGAGTCATCTTGCTGGCCCTCTGGCACTATCCTAACACAAACATTTTGTCACTCACTGCAGTACACTGTTTTCTGGTTGCAGGTTGTGCCCATGTCTGTCAGTTATTATGTGTCTAAACTGCTTATCAGAACACAGAACAGTTGGCATACCAGGACACAGCCATAAAACAAACATGGAGAATAAATCTATGGATGACTGGCCAGCCATAGTACCAGTCTGCAGTTCATGAAAGAGAAGTTCCAGTTTAGGTTGCTGGGATAAGCACCTCTGTCTAATATCATACAGATAACTTTCACATAAGCTATACACTGCACAGACATGCATATGAATAGTTTTCTGAGAAGACTATCCTCATAGTACTATAGCATCAAACATCGTGCTTGTCTGGCTTAGTTTGATATGCGTGTTGAGTTCTGATGCACAACAGCATCAAGCCCACGGCCCTTCTGTCAGAAGCACAGTTTTTGGAAGTATCTTCAAGTCTTTCTTACTCTGTCTCAGAATAATGTCTAGATAGAGCAAGAACATTGAGAAAACCCCTCGTAATGGTCTTTTGTGTTGGTGGCACTAATTATTTCTTCCACTGTTGTATTTCAGGCATGCACCCGTGAAAATCGGCTGTGTGCTGCTGCTATCCCCAAGCTCTTCTCCACAGCTTCTGACCTTGGGCTGCAGCTTCAATTTGTCTTCACTTTATTCTGTGTTTCCCACACCAGCACCAAATCATGAGAACAAGATGTCGTACTTTAGGATAGCTAGCTGACTTTTGTTAACATCATCATTTTATGCACAGGCATAAACTCACATCCTCTTGCTTTGTGCACATTGTTGCTGAATCTTTAGAACAGTTGTCTCAATTATCTAAGAGGAAATTTGTTACTGATGAGCACATGAGAAATTATTCTCTGCTTTTAAAATGGAATGAAAATTGAGCATATTGAAACAGAATGCTCATTTCTACTCTACATTAGAGAACCAAGAATAACCAAAATAATGACTAATATTAATAGGAAAAGACACAATGTTAGTAAGACTTTAATACTAAATAACAACCTGTGATATATCTAGACAATAAAGAATCTAAGAGCATGAACAAATTAAAATACAACTGTTTTTTAAAAGATTGTTCCTGTAGTAAAGTCCAGAATTACAAAAATGAGATACTGTTAGGATTTATATTCTAAGTTATAATCATTGATTTTTTTTTACTTTGACACAAGACTGAATTTTATCCAGGAGCTCAGTATTATTTTCTGCCATGTGTTAATTTCTTGCATGAATGCCTTATTTACCTTCATTTAGACTATGCTGCAGGTGGAGTGCGATCCGTGCTTATTTCTGGTGTTTTTGTTGGCTGCCACTGAAGGACAGCTCAGGGTCTTGCTTAGCTCTAGGGTGGTGTGACTAGGAAGGCAATTTTGAGTCATGATTTGTCATCATGAAGCAGCACTGTCTTTTTAAATGGAATTCTCCAAGCTGTGATTTCAATGAACAAACTTTCTCAGTAGCTTCAGAATAGTTGGCATCTGTTCTGAAGGACTCTTATTAGTTAAGACTCCACTGTAACCACAACTCAGTTCATTCTTGCAGGAGTGCTTATTTACGTCATAATTGAGTCGAGTGCTCTTATTAAACCATTGTTAGATTTTAATTGCTATGCTCTCAGCTATTTTTTCTCTCCTAAAGCAGCCAATTTATAACATATTATTCAATCCTATATGTATTACAAAACTTATGGCCATCAAATTTACAGTGTGGTTTGCTTTAATTCAAATGCATTTACTTTGATAGTTTTTAATAAGTACAGGTTTCCATCAAAGAGTTGTAAAAGAATACAGTTGACAATTTATTATAATATGTTAAGAGCCACTGGGTTCATAAAAGAACCTATGGTTACTTCTGAGCTATAATTGGTAAGCTTGGATAATACAACTAGAACATTTGTAGATGCTTATTACCTATTAAATATGACCATTATTTATACCTCAAATCATTTTGTTTTTATCCTAAATAGTAAATCAATGCTGTGAAAGTTTTCTTTTCTTGTGACTTAAAAATAGTATTTGAGTCGTTCAGGAAAAGTGTCCATGCAAAGGCATAGCACAATCATGTTTGCAATGACAGTCTTCCCCTGAAAGTGAATATGACTTTATCATCTCCCTAGGGAAAGGGGATGTGTGTTAGGCTAGGCAGTCTTGATTATGATCTTGCCTTTATTCTTTAAACACACCTCTGTTGATTTCCCATGTTTTCAACTATAAGTTATTCCCGTAACTTATGGTTTGGGGAAAATTTTTAGGAGATAATGCATGAGGTTATCAGACTTGTAGTGTATAGACTCTGTTAGTTTTTTCCCAAGCAGGAGAAGGAGGTTGTCTCCACATCAGTGAAAATTAGAATGTAATGTATGCTGAACCTATTTGATTGTTCCATAGTTATAGTTATGCAGCTGAACTGATGGAGAAATAGTTTGGAGATGCTTTATGGGGATCAAAACATTTTCACTTAATGGAACCATTTTCATTTACTTATCTAATACTGAGTGATGCTGTAATAGCTTTAAAAAGCCCAAAACAAGCACAAACCAGCATTCTGTTCATGAGGTTATGTTATTGGTGCTCACTGAATTTAAGTATTTAATTATCAAATATCTTTGAATAACTTCTTTGGTAAATATTTGCAAGCACTAATTGATTCCAAAGGGATTTTTGGTGTTTGCTTTATAGTTCTATGGGATAACTCTAGTTTCTTTAAGCATTTGTTTGAACAACCCCGCCCCCAAAAGACCAGCTCTTGGCCTTCTTTCTTATCCTTTGTTTGTCCCAATCCTAACTTTGGGGGTATCTGTTCTAGGTTTTGATGCAAGCAATGCATCACTAAGATTTTTACTGGACCCTTGGAAAAATTTAGATTTAAACCACCCCTCCAGATCACAGATCCCACTTACACTGTGTTAGTGTATGAATTTTCACGATAATCCCTAGTCAGACTTCAGAACTTGCTCCCCTTTAAAAGATCATCTCTATTTCAGCATTACTTGGGATTCACCTCAGTTTTTCAGTACTCTCGCCACTGCTACCAAACAAAAAAAAACAAACAAACTGAACTACCTGCCTCACACAGTTGCAAGTTCTTTGACAAAACACACACAAATAAAATATTGATATTCAGAAGATCAGTTTTAATTTAAGAAAAATAGTTGCTTTTTTTTTGAAAAGAGGGCTTATTATTAGGTTAAAAGTTAACTCAGGACTTTCTGATTAAACTTCACTTAGTATAAAAGAGAGAAGAAATGATATTTGCTGGTAAATGGATGGAACTAGAACACACAATGTGAACTGACTGTCTTAAGCTATACATATCACAGGGCTTTATGGCAACTTTGCAGGAATACCAGGTGGATATCATCCAGTTGTTAAGTGGTTTTAAAATATAGGAAAAAGCTTAGACACTTGACATAGATTTTTTTTTCCTTTCTTTTCTTTGTTTTGTGTGTGTGTGTGTGTGTGTGTGTGTGTGTATGTGTGTGTGTAGTCTCTTGTTGACAGAAGCTTTATTTATTTATTTATTTATTTATTTATTTATTTATTTATTTTATTCCTCAGCAAGGAATGTTGCTTATTTGTGGGCCTTTAGTAACTGAAAGTTATATGGCTAAAATTATTTATCCTGTTAGACTAGGGTGTGTCATTTTACTAACTCATTAAATCAAAACATAAAAAACAAGAGCAGAATATTGTCATATGTCATGAACATGCATATTTAAGAATATTTTCTATTGAAATTTCATTAGTTCTGGTCTATAATTTAAATATTTTCACAAAGTTTATAACAGCAGGGTAAAATAGTGCTAGTTAATTTGAATTATTGTTAATGTTTTAGAGGATAGAGAGGATATTAAAGTGTAATATTTCTCACCTCCTTATTAATGATGTTTAGGACACCATTTAAAACATAATCCACTGGATTGATTTATCCGATATATTTATGATTCTCTACTTCTGGGTTTCATAGGGCCTCTCAAAGGTATTTTCATTGCTGAGGCTTCCAGTGTATTAGAGCACAAAGAAATGAAAAGAAACCTCCAATTCTTATACAAATTGTCATATTGAGTGTTTTAATGTGAACACCTTTCTTCAACCTGTGGTTGGACTCAAATAGAGGTATCTTAAAGTCTTAAAAAGTCTTGCAGATAGGGAGAACATTCAGAGTAATAATTTCTCTGCCATCCCGTTCAGTTGTACGTTTGGTATCCCACTTCATCCATGGTGGTCTTCTGTCCCTGAACATGTGTACTTTGATCCCTGCAATGATTCCCACATGTGGCTGTGTCTCTACAGTCACTCTGACAGCTGAGCTGTGACCACTGTGACAGCACACCTTGGTTCACTGTGCATGTCTGACACTTTTCCTTCTCCCTGTCTTTGTGCTACAGGTAACTTCATGACCAGCCTAGTCTTGCCTTGTGTTATCTATGCAAGCACAGTACTTTTACCTAACAATTACATTTCTGAGATAATTCATCAGTTGTGTCAAAGTGAAAGTTATAATCAAATATAATTCAAGTGAGATGAAGCCAAATTTAAAGTGTTTAGCCCTGATTCCTGTTGGGTTAAGTCATGAAGAAATCCTCTGTGGATGAGTGAGCCTTCAGCACAATTTCATCCTTAAGTTATTAGACTGTAATTTATGGTAACATCTGTTTCTGATACCATATCATTTCCTGAAACTGCATGTTTTCCTTATGTCAGTGTCAAGTTCATCCAATTTTTATAGTGGCATTGGAGAATAATGTATAATTAGTAACAGTTATTTCAAAATCAGTTACCACCTGTATAGACTTATTTGCATAATAAAAGGGAGAGTTATCTGCTGCACAATGACACTGTTATTTTTACAGGTTAATGAAGAATTTAGTTGGTGAGCAAAGGAAAGTATTTCTCTTGCAATTAAAAATAGCTATGTTTAATTAATATTTTTTGGAATGAGCACCTTTCCTGTGGCATGAATCAATAATTGGTCTGAAACTATATTTATTTTCTCTATTTTTCTTTAAATGATAACTGTATAAAATGTCATTAAATATGTCTATATAAGTGTTGTGCTTCAATATGCATTATGGGGTAAATGGGCTTTAAGGGAAATTCATATCTTAATTTTTAAATATAATTTTACAGGGCTCTTCAAATTTTTCACTGTGTTAATAAAATTAACACTGTGAAACATTTTACATTTTCCTTTAGGAAATGTAAAATCATCTGTATCTTCAGATGATTTATGAAAGGAAAAGTGAACTGTCAGATTATGTCTATGATGACACTTGACAAATGAATCTTGGATTGGAGGCAAGCCTGCTGAATTGCTACTAGCTCTAAGGAACAAGATGTAAAGAAGTAATACTTTGATAGAATACACTTATAAAGCAAAACGTCGAATTCTGTACTCTGAATCATTTCTCCCAAGAAATCTCTGGGTTGATTTCCATTTCCTTGCCTTTTGTCTTTTATCAAGTGCTAAAGTGTAAGACAGTGGCTCCACACTCCAAAAGTGGGGGTCATCTGCTATGCAGGGTCATTTGAAACGGGAGCATCATCACATGACCAGACATCAGGGAGTAGCATCAATTAAATTCAGGGTTTGGCACCTGTCCCGGTGGGAGCTGAACATTCAGGACTTGACTTTGTTTGTGCCCCCTGTGGCTCTATCTTTTTATCAAGGAAACTATTCCTGGTGGAGTCTTTCTCCAGGTTTTGTATATCTCATTCCTCCAAACTTAACATCCTATACTCAAGAACAAGATGGGATTCCATGTACGTGAACTTCACCTGAACCCTCAGTGCTTTCAGGGGTCTGTAGTTAATGGTTGTTAAAAAAGAGAAAAGACTGTAATTCTTTTTCTTTGTGATTCTTATCATTCATCTTCGAGGTCAGAGATGGGATCTAAGAGCCAGATTATAAGAAACATATGTCAAAATTTTCAAAATATTTGGACATGTGTGTGTCATATTTTCATATGAACAGTCAAGCATTCAGAAGAGAAATTAAAGAGACAGTTACTTATTAGCTGTTTCATTCTAGTATGATTCATCTTTAAATTATTTATTATGATTGTGAGAAATTCATAGTGTCTTGAGTAATAACATCCCAATATTTTGGGAGAGTTGTCCTATATTTCACAGATTAAATCTCTTAAATCCAAATGTGATATATTTGGAGATAGAACCTTACAGGAAGTAACTAACTTTAATTTTGGTTATAAGCATGGGGCTTCTTATCTGATAGGACTGGAACCTGTATAGATAAAGGAAGAGCTTTGGCTGGTGTGATGAGACTGTAGTTTCAGCTATATAAAAATAAAAATACTTGAGGATTACTTGAGTCCAGCAATTGGAGAATTTGATTGGAAAAACTAAGAATGAAACAAATAGAAAAACAAATAAAAACAGAGACCACGGAACATACTCTGTCTGCATAAATTAAGCTCTGTTAAGGACACAGCAAGAAAGTACCGTCTGCCACCCAAGGGGAAAGACCTCACCAGAAGCTGACCTGCTGGCACTATGGCCTTGGGCCTCCAACACCAGGATTGTGAGACTATAAATTCTGTGTTTCGACCACCCAATCTGTTGTGTCTGATGGCAGCCTGAGTTCAGACATGGAGCTGTGTCCTTTTTGCTATCTCTTCATTCCAGTTTTGACCCATCAGATTCTCAGAATACTCTGAGTCTGGATTCCATCCATTAATAATAATTCGCATCAGACAAAGTGAAGGAAGGAATTGCGCATCTGAGCTGATAAGAATGTATTGATTCTCCTCTTGTGGAATCCAGCTACACACTGTGTAAGTCAGTGAGAAAGAATGAAATAAATGTAGGAAAATATTTTTATGAGGCTGGATGTGGTAATGAATGACAATGATTCCATTCCAACTTGGGATGCTATAACAGGTAGATGGAGATTTCCATCCCTGTCTTGATATTATAACAACAGAATAAACAAAATATTAAAAAAAAAAAGGAACAGCTCTAAACTCTTTTACTACTGTCTACTTAGAGTCAAGTAACTTTAAAAACAAACAAACAAACATGTAATACTAGTTAGTATTTGTCAACTTGATACAAACTTAGACAAACATTCCTGGGGGGAAGGCTTCTCAGTTGAGGCATTTCCTCCATCAGACTGTGCTCTGTCCATGTCTATGGGGCATTTTCGTAACTTCTAATTGATACAGGAGGGCCTAGTCATCCCTAGGAAGGAGGGTTGTCATCCCTAGGTAGGTAAGCCTTGGCTGTATAAGAAATGTTACTTAGAAAGGTAGAGTGATGAAGCCATTACCCAGCATTCCTCCTCAGTGGTCTCTGCTTTGAGTTTCTGTCTTGGTTTCCTTTGATGATGAACTTTAACCTAAAAGTTGAAATAAATCCTTTCCTTACCTAATTTGGTTTTGGTTAGTGTTTTATTCTAACAATGGATAAATAAGCTAAGCACATATTTGAGATTAATTAGGCTGTGAGATTATAGCATACTGAACAAAAGTATTTTCAGATATAGAAGAATAATGATATTTGGAACATTTCACTAATTTTCAGCTAAAAACTAGGAAATCAGCCAGTCAGATAATTTTCATGCCTTCAATCATAATATGTTAGAGGCCATGGATGGGGGATTGAGGGTTCCAGGGGTTACTCTGGGCTATGTAGCAAAAACTTGTCTCAAATCAGTCAGTCAATCAATTAATCAATTAATCAATCAGTCATTGCTATAATGAATTCACAATTATTATTTTTATAAGAAAGCCTCAAATGAAAGTTTCTTCTTTAGTGGGAGTTTAAACCTTACTTTTATATTTTCAGCACCTGGCACAGTACTGTTTCCATCTTTTTTTCTTCTTTATTAGCATTTTATGTATTATTTGTACTTTATGTGAATGAGTGTATTGCCTGCATGTGTGTAAGTGCGTCCATGCTGTGCAATGCCGTGAGGTCAAAAGGTGCCATATTCCCTGGAACTGAAGTTATGAACAGTTGTTAGCCTGTATGTGGGAGCTGGGACTTGAACCCAGGTCCTCTGCAAGAGCAGTCAGTGCTTTTCACTGCTGAGCCATTCTAGCCCCAACTATGTTAAGAATTCAATAAAAGTACATTTACTATAGATATATGCTTTTGAGTGAATAGTTTACTTTTATTTCCTGTTATATGCAAAAGATCCTAGAACAAACAAATGATCTTTGAATAAATATCTTTCATTGTAAGTGTTGCTTATATATCTTCTCATTTAAAATATTTTATTAAGATTTTCATAAAATGTGCTTTGTTCATATTCAGACTGCCTCTCTTATCTCCTTTCAAATTGACCTCTCCCTCCCCACCCACTTCCTGTCAGCTAATATTTTAAAGGTATATGGTGCCTAGTTCGTGTCTCCTGAATACTCTTGGGTGTGAGTCCATTCCCTGCAGTTCAGTGAGCTTAAACAACACCATACCATTAATGAAAACTGACTGTCCCTCTCCCAATAGCTCTCAATTGCCAATAGTTCCTCTGCTAGAGATGCAAATTTGTGCCTACCTCCTCTTTCCATGCTGGGATTTTGTTTGGCATGAACTTGCACACATATTGTGCAAGCTGTTACAAGTGGCATGCAGATTCATGTGTGCATCTGCCCTACTTTATTTAGAAAACATGATTTCCCTGTATTCATCCACCACCTCTAACTTACAAGATTTCTGCCCCCTCTTCCAAAATGATCCCTGTGGGAGGAGAGGGTATGATATAGCTGTCCCATTCATGGCACTGGGCTTTTTACTTGCTGACATTTTATGTCTGGTAAGACTATTACCCCATTCAGGGTTACTCCATTTAAACTCTTACGTGTATTCAGGGCTGACCACTTGGGACTGGATAACTTATCAAGGAGCTTGTCCCTGCAGGAAACTGGTATCTTCTCCTTCAGCAGCCTTGATTGCCTGTAGCTCTTCATCTTGGAGTGGGAGTTGTGAAAATTCCCCAACCTTACTGGGTGTTAATTGATGTTGTCATTTAGCAGATCATGCTTAAATAACTATATTTTTGAAGTTTCATGGGTGTGATTTCCCTCTCATTCTATAATACACTGTCTAGCACCTGGTGTCCTGATCTTTTGGCTCTATAATCTTTCTACCCTGTTTTTGATGATGTTCCCTGAGCCTTTGGAAGAGGGGTTGCATTACAAAGGTATTAGTTGTGGCTGGGAACCCCAAGGTCATAAATTAAATTTTTTTCACATTAAACTTTGGGGCTTTTTAAAAATGTAATTCTTTTCACTGAAAACACTCCAATTCAAAATTTTAATATGAATGTGTCATTCTTGGGGTTATTAATTAGTTATATTTTAGAGAAGGAAACTATGAGGTATATTGCCAACTACACTGGATCATGACAATGGAAATAAGTCCAAGAGTGGAAGTGATATTTGCTGCTCATATGTCTTTTGTTAGTCATAGCAACTGTCCATTCAAACTCTGGCTCCCAAAAGGCAGACTGAAGAAGTGGTTGGAGCTGCTTGCCTGTCAATAACTAGAACACAAAGTGCTATAGGAAAGCACCTCTTTTCTTTTGAGTTCAGATGTAACTATGACCTGGGAAGTTGGAAGAAAACTTTCTTAAGTTTTTAAAAAAGAAAAACAAAACAAATCTTACATATCATCAGAATGCATTAGAAAATGAACCAAGTTTGTGACATGTGAAACTATGTACTGCCTTATCTATCCATTATATTTGTTTCCATGAACCAACCAGTACCCTGTGGAATGATGTTGTACTGACCCTGAATTTTAGATTCATCTTCACATGTCAAAAAGACAGTGGAGCAAACAAGTACCCACAGGCCAGTTTTGTAAGGACTCTACCCACATGACCTCTTTCCCTCCTGAAGGAAACACATATTCATAGCAACACTTTGAGAATTAGGGAGCCAGAGAAGAGCTCTTTGCTCTGTAGCACACAGTGTATGGAGAAGTCAGTGGGCCAGTGGCTCATGGCTTCCTGAATTCAGGCAGCCTGCTCTTCTGGGAGCTCTGCTGACAAGCAAGAGATATAAAGTACACACTGGCAGCCACTGAACTCATTTTATAGCACTTATTTTGGATACTGGTGGTTGTAAAACATAATTTTAATATGCCCTTGAAAGTGATAGTTCTTCAGTTTCTCTTATGATTTCTAAAGACGATATTCATAGCCCTTTCAAAATGAAGAATGCGTTCTCCAGTTCAAATTGCGTTTTGTTTCCTTAAAACCTGTTTGCATCATGCATAGAGCAAAAATACATTAATTGAACTATGAAAATCTTCATAACTCATTGTCTAAGTGAGGTTTAAAAGGACTACAGTGGCTACAGAATTGAGAATTATTTAATTTCCCCTAATATATACCTTTCTTATAATGCTTTTTTCTTATTCCTTTTATATCGTAGGTGTAAGACATAATTGTTATTCTAGAATGTGAGACTCCCAGGACTGAGAACATGATCTTCTCTTAGGAAACAAGAATATTGTCATCTATTTCCATTTGTTGTTTCTTTTTTGAGACCAACTCTCTCTGTGACCCTAGTGCCTCAAATTTTCTGTGTAGACCAGGCTTGCTTCAATCTCACAGAGCTCCACCTATCTCTCTCTCCTGAGTGCTGGGATTAAAGGCACGAGCCACCACGCCTAGCAAGTTAATTCTATTTTTAAGAGACAATATTTAATTTTCATTGCCAAGAAGAATACTGATCAAATTAAAGGCATCTATAAGCTGTGATTGGCTGATGGCCATCATTTTGTAAGTTCTTATTAATCAGATTCAGGACCTCAGCCTGTCAGATGAATGTTATTCAATACAAGGGAATCACAGTGGATAACAAACCCTCTCTATCAAAACCCTAAAGATTAGCCATTTTGATGTGTGATGAGACAGTATCATATTTATATAATTATTGACAAACCTGAGGATTACTAACCTAGGTAGTAATACCAAGGTCTGGTGGAGTCAACATAGAGAGAAGCCTACATTAACTGGAAGTCCTGTTTTGAAACAAAGTTGTGGTAAGTTATGAATCCTATCAAGTCTATTTTTCCTAATGCTCCTTGGTATAAGTGAGGGCAGCAGTGGAGGTGGGGCAGGGGATGTAGACATGTCGAGGTGGGCAGGGGATGTAGACACGTTGTAGAGGTGGGGTGGGGAATGTAGTATGCCTTTGCCTATACAGTTCTGTAGCATACAGTTGTTACAGTTGCTCTCGGTGACCAGAATTGCAATTTGGCAACTGTAAATTTGAGAATGTCATTCCAGTAAAGAGGACAAATCCAGAAAAAGAGAAAGCAGCACAGTACCATAAATGTACTGAGTTCTCTCCCGTGTGCCATTTTCTATGACAACAATAATAATGTCTCAAAACTGTACATAAAGTTTTGCTTCCTACAACTGCTATTATCCCCAATTCATTAAATACTTTTGTGGCTATAATCAAACTTGTTTAAAGCTCACGTGTTTAAGGGCTAGAAAAACACTTTAGAAGAAATGTGAACAATTGAAGTTCAATTGCCAGTGTGTTATTATTGGTATTTTTCAGCATAATGCAGTCCCTGCTCTAGTAGGCTCCCCTTTCAGGACATTTTATGTCTGGAGGCATATGCAAATACACATTCTTAATAGAGTTCTGATTATGTAAGCACTTGGGCTGTATTTGCTTGTAAGAATATTCATATTAGGTACCTTGTGAAACTATTTATTTTGAGGGTCAAGGTTACATTTGGAAAGACAATGGGTTGAATCAGGCATGACTACTGTTGCTTAGCTTGTATGGAGAGAGCATCTGTCTTCTCTTTTTGTTATTAGAGGAAGCACATTTTCAGTATCTAAGACTTTTCAACTTTCTCTAATTTCTTATTTTGTTAATTTTGGTTTGTGTTGGTGTTGAAAAATTAAGTAATAAAATAAGGTTTCAAGATTGGAGCTTCAACTAAAATATCAAAGTTAGTGGAAATGCCCACCAGGCACTTGCTAGGTACACGGAGTCTTATTTTATCCTGTCACCACCATTCAGTTGCATTGCATGTTCTCCGTGTACACACACACACACACACACACACACACACACACACACTCACACATACACACATGCGTAGAGAGAAAGACAGAGACAGACACACACAGATACACACATACACAGACATACACACAGATACACATACACACACATGCATAGAGAGAGACAGACAGACAGACACACACACACAGACATACACAGATACACAAAAACATAGACACACAGATATACAAACACACAGGCACACACACATTCATACACATATACACACACACTCATGTACCCATACCTAATCCATACAGAAATAAATTGTTGAAACACCATTATAAATAATCCTGAAGTGAAATGTCTAGAAAATAATTTGTCCATGATTACAGTCATTCTTGATATGGCCAATAAAATAGAGCTTCCACTTTAGTGCATTTAAAAACTCTTCAAGTCTATTTACTGGAAATATATATTCTATAAAAAATATACAACAATAAATGATGCAATAGAATGTGATATAATTTTGAGCATTATTCTACTCCATAATTACCTAGGGTTAGATCACAGATGTATGAACCATAATAAGATTGTGGTTGAACATGATATGTATCTGAAATGTACATGTGTGATTTAAAGACATCCTTCTTTGAATGCCATTACTTACAATTCTTGGTGAGAAGAGACAGTGCTATTTTATGAATCTATAACTGTAGATTAAAGTGTTTTTTTATAGTAGAGTTGTGGTATGTTAGTAGGTGCCTTAATGAAATTGCTCTTTCCTGAGACAGAAGACCAATCAAGAAAGACAAGCATTTCAGCCTCTTCTACAGAGAGCTTAAGTATTCATATTGTTGCTTTGACTTTCTGTGCTAATTTTAATAATAAATATAAGATTATTTTAGACAAGGCTGAAACATTTTCAAACTAATTTTGAGTAATCAATATATAAATATTTAGTTTCACTCAATGGCAATGTTTTACCGTCTCACACTCACACAAAATCCATTTATTATGGAAGGTGATTGTTAATTTTATTTGGGCATTATAGAACACATATTGGTGTGATAGTATGTTTCATATGGAATTCCAAAAGTCATAATACCAGTCTAGAAGCCCTTTCTGAGACAGAGTCTTAGCTGGAGCATTAGTGAGTTTGGGATGGGCACATCTGACCATCATCATTTCAAAGCCAAGATACGTTTCCATTTCCTTATCTCTGCTTACAGAGCTTCTTAAAGATCAATAGTGTTTTCTGAATCCTTTATAATCCTATTTCTATTTTCAATCACCAGTGCCCATTAGCCTTGCTACTTCTCTAAAATACTTTTTGCATAAAGTTGAGAAGTTTCTCCTTTCGTTATCTCTCATGTCTTTACTCCCCTACACTTCTGGCTGACACTGAAGTTTCACTTTTCTTCCCATTCATCAACTCTGTTCGAGTAATCTCAGTGGTTGATGCTTGCAGTGTTGGGTGGCATTTGCCTCCTTCATGAAGACATGTTTTGTGAAGAGGAAAGCTGATTATTTGATGTAGAGGCGTTTAGGCTTATGTGCTAATTACAGGGCCCGTCATGCCCATCAGGGCTGAGGTCCAGCTCAAGCTGCTGGACCCGTTCTTTAGTCTGCGATTTTGTGACTCATTGCGATCTTCCAGGTGTGTTTAGAGTGAGGAACTCAAAGAGGGAAAGGTGAAGCAGAGAAGCAAAGGTAAAGTTCCTGCCTTCAAAGCTTCACAAGAAAAAATGAAATGACTTTTTGAGATAAATGAGTTCACCTTTGAAAACAGCTTGAATGTTATTGGAGTGCTCTTCCTCCTCACAGGCAAGTTTTGAGAAAAAAAACAGTAATTGTCCAGAGAGGCAGCACTGTACAGTAGCTCAGAGTCTGCTTTTGCCACAGTCTATCCTTTCGCCAGTTTTGGGACGTAAGGCAAGTCCTCTCATTTTTCACAGTTATAAGATAAAAATAATATTTACCAGGACTTCTGTGCTGTTATGTGTATTGTGTTAGCTAGCTTTTTATTCGTGTGACACAACACTGAAAAAAACAAGGGACTTCTCTTGACTCATGGTCACTTGGCCATAGTGACCTCTAAGATATCAAGGGAGAAACATCAGGGTGGAAAGCCATAGCAGAGGAAATCTGTAGACCTCACGGCAACCAAGAAGCAAAGACAAAAAGATGCCAGAGACCTTTGAAAAAGGCATACCCTTAAAGACCCACATCACCCAATCAGTCTCCACTGTTCTTACTCTTTAGTACCTCCCCATAGTCCATTTTAATCCATCAAGGCTTCAAATCCCCAAAACTCCTTCTTCTCTGAGCATTGTATTGTGTACTAAGTCTTCTATATATTATTCTCCAAGCCACATTTCATATTAAAATTTACATGTATGAAACAATCCTTATGAAATGGTTCGTGGAGAACATGCATCACAGTTAACCTTAGACTGTTTGCATCAATATTAAAGATGAACAAATAAGTAAAAAATAATTATTCAAGGAAACTTCTAGTATGTTAGTTTTTCAAGCTCAAGTGTTATCTTTCTGGAACAGTGTATCTGAATTATGGAAAGGCAATCAACTACTGATGATAATCCGTTTAAATAATGTTTATTGTTAGCAGTATATTTATTTTATGTAGGGCAAATTTCTGTAGCAACAAAGATAAAGCATTAAGTGCTGTATATGGAATCTACTGCGTTTGGGCCCCTGCATAATTACCACATACCATTGTGCTATTCATTTCTTCACAATTTATAGGACCAGACATATAAAGGTGATGTTTTAAATTATTACAGAGACTGAACTTTATGCTGCCTTAGTCTTTATAGCATTTTGTTGATCATATCTATGATTTATTTTAAAAGGAATCATTGTTCAGGAACACAACATCAAATTACAAAGTTACTCCTAGGGGAAAATACAAGTGGTTTTACGATGTGATTATCAGGGATGCATTATGGTATGAAGCAGAAATTACCTACATCAATTTTATATTTTTTATTTATTTCAAAAGCTCTAACTGACTTTCATCAGCTTTGTTCTAGCAGTTTAGAAGCTAGTTAAAAAATACAATCAGTGTACTGCTGAAGACAGGACACAGAACATGGAGCTGGAACTGACCTGTAAGTTTTGTGCCCAAAGGCTAGGTCTCATAATTCCAGAGGAAACTATGCAAACTAAGGAAGAAAATCAATCAATGGACCAAACCAGCTCTAAAGCCAAATAACCACAACAACTGACCCAGGAAACGACCTCTATTGGTGCAGGAGTGGTCCTGTAATCTAGGGTAATATCAACAAAGATCTAATTGGACAGAAAGCCCTCTCAGTGGGAGGGAACTCACTGCAAGCATTGCCAAATACACGTGGTTGGAGAGGTCATAGATCCTAGAGAAAATCCTGTCTCAGGCATAGCTCGAGACACATGAAGTTTCTTACTGAATACTAAATATAAATCCTTACAGTTACAGACAAGTATACCGTTCACCACTCATCCAAGAATCTTCTTTCTGCAACAGATGGAGGCTATTGCAAAGTTCACCACTGGTCACACACAGAGAATATATGTCTGAGAGATGCCCAGCCCTAAGTGACACATCTATAGTGGAACCTCTACACCTAAGGCTCATGGAAAATAGAGGAACAGGGGGTGGAGAGAACACTAATCACTCAACTCTCACCACTGAAGTTTCCTTATAAAACACAGTGTGATGTACATAGAAGGCCACAACTAGCTAAATTTTAGAGAATAAGAGACTATAGAGTGTGTGTCCCTGGATAGGACCCTGTAGTAAACCTCACCCACCCATAACTCTGAGACCACTGAATAAGAGGAGATAGAAAGATTGTAAGAACCAGAGTTACTGCAAGAGCATAAGAAAACAGAGGGGCTTTCAAGTCATTGGTCATTGCTAATATGAGCTTACAGCCATGGTGACAGTATCCACAAGACCCATGCTGACTCAGTCAGACAAAAACCCAGCACAGAATGAAGGAAATAGGCAACAGGCCCTAACCCTGGTCTAGGAACAATTGGCAAGTAATTACTCTTAGGGAGGGAGAGTAGATCTTCTTTAAGATCTCTTGCTAGACTTACTGGACTCCAGTGAATGAACTTGCACAGAAGGATACTGGGTTACAAAAGCTTGACCACATAGGCCCTAACACATATGACAGAATTAATGAAATACAATGGGGCGTAGATGGAGGAGGGGATCTAAATCTGATTGAGAATTATGTTGTGAAATGGACAAAATCTCATAAATAAATAAACACTAGAAGATCATTAATCCCTTTGTTTTCTTACTGCTGCCCATTCATCCTCAGATTTTCTTGTTTTTCACTTTGCCTGTAGTTGCTCAAGGATCATTACATTTAATTAGTGTCAATTGCTATGTTTAGCATTGTGATAGCACTTCACATGGGTGTGAGAATGGCCTCTGGTGGCTTGTTATTTAAGCCCTAGTCTTCCAACTCTGAGGTATAAGTGATCTCTGTTATGCAGACCGGAGTTCTCTCTCATCTCTGTATCATATCTCAGTTTCCTCATTTCATTACATAAAGGACACAGGATATAGAAAGGGCATATGTAAGAGTTCCAAAATTGATTAAGGTTTAAAAAAGTGATTCTTAAGAGAAAATGTCAAATGGATTTGGAGTGTTGCCCAGCCATTACACTGCACCCACATTCACACAATATCCATCCTGCTCTCCTTGCCCCATCTGGAAACTCAGCTGTACTCCTGTTTCTGGAACGGGGCCAGCCCATAGTGAAATCTAAGTGAGCCCTACATCCAAATCTAAGCTAACAGATCTGAACAAATATATTTCCCAGTTCCATTAACCAGTCCTTTGTTTCGTTTCTTCTGCTCATTTTTTTTCTCACCTTGTACCTATAAATAATTTCCTATTTTTGCCTAAATTTGAGTCCTGGCTTTAATTCCTTACCTCAGAAAGTTTTATTCTTACTGAATTGGATAGAATATCTGCTTTATACTATCAGTCTTCTTTAATGAAGAATATCTCTTCATCTTTGGCTTCCACCTTCAGAATGTCTTCCACAGCACATGCAGTCTTCTGGAGTTCATTCACTCTCTACTGTTGTACACTTGATGAGAGCTGTGCTTTGGTCCCATCACAGTTAGCTGTGCATTTATAAAATACAGGGGAATGTTCATTCAGATAAGGAGATATACCAAAAGAAAAACAAAACAAACAAACAAACACAGCTGTGCTCTTCTGTTTTGGATGCTTTTATTAAGAAGTATAGCCAATGAAATGAGATGTAATGAACAACGTTTAGTTTATGGTGCAGCTAAAAGGTCTTCTGGGAGACGCAAATGATGAACTGCTGCCTCCTCACTTGGTCCCTATGACAAACCGAGGTCTGGTTTCACCAAACTACAGTGTGGGAAACTGAGTTTATTGGGCTTCAGAGCAAAGAATGAGGGTTTACTTACAGGACTTTGGGTGTTCCCTTCACAAGAACAAACTAGAAAATCTCTATCTAGGTGTTGTGACTTCCCCATAGCCAAAAAATTGGCACAAGACCTTCCCCAGGCTTCCTCCATTAAACAAACCTTTAGCTCCTCCTCCTCATGCAACCGATTGGTTAGGAGGTTTGGCCTGCTCTCCCTGCCCCTCCTTTCTTATTGAGAGTAGCAGTCAGCATGCTTAGCTATGATGTTCCTAGGCAAGTGGCTGTAACCAAGCTTGAGAAAATGTCTGCCCATGTCTGCCTGTGGGAGGATAGTCCTGTGCAACATATGGTGACATGCACTAACAGAATTGGTCCCATTCAATTTAAAGATTAAAGTTTATGAAATTTTAACTAGGGGTGTATGCTTTACTATCATCAGTGTTTCTATGATATTACTCTTCCTCCCCTCATGGTCAAAAAGAGAAAAAAAGCTCTTTAGTCCTAAGCTGCCAAACATACATTCCCAGGCCTTTATTTGAATAGGCAAGTATCTGTGTGATGCATATTCATGCCTTTCAATCCTCACATATTTTATTCCTCTACTCATATCCTGTGATCTCACCAAACAAGACTACTGCATTATATCCAAAATTACCCAAAATACCTTGATGCTATTATTCATTTTGTTGCCTGTGGCTAAAATTATCCCCTCATCCCTATCAGAGTACGATCTCAATGCAGACTTCAAACCTCACTTTCTCCATGATTCATTTCCTCTTTCTTTCCTCCAAGTAGATGTGATCTCATTCTTCACTGAATTGACAAAGTAATTTGTTTCGGTACCTTTTAGTAAGTCTGTTCTTGAACTCTTTCTTGGATTATTGGCATATACTACAATCAGCTGAATCAGTTTAGGGGGTCAAAACACTCTTAAATACTTAAAATGTTAGCACATAGTTTGGTAAGCCAAAGAAATAAGTTTAGGCAACTGTGTTTGCTAGTTTGTCTGTAATTCCTAGGAAGAGTTGCTAAAATCTTCTCATTCAGATTTTGATGATAATTTCGTGATGCTTGCTGGTCAAGGTCCTTAAAAGTTTAGTTCTCAGTGGAGATGCATCTGGGTTTGTGGTTGGCTGAATTAGAGAAGAATGGTAGCAATCTCAGGAACCTTGCCTTTGTTGAATACCCCTTTGTCAACTAATTCAGGAAATTTGGTCTAGCCAGAGCCTGGGAATGTTGGATGTTTCTCCTTTTTACTTATTCTCTGAAACCTAGTTTCTTCCAATCTTCTCCGCATCCACTCAGCTGCCCACAGAGAAGCAGACCTTTAATTCTAACCATGATCTTGTCCTGATACCTCAAAACAGGACATTAGGGCAGCATGTAGAGATCAATTGCCAATTAAGTAGCATCCTAATTTGTTCAACTGCCTAGGTTGTTCTCTGTTGTCGGCTTCGTTACTGTTGGTGACTGTCCTAGTTGCCCAATGGCAGGTGACTGACTATATGGATACTCTTCATGTTTAGCTGTTTCCTCTGTTAAAACTGGCTTGCAGCTGTACCCGAAGTGGTACTCTGAGCAAGAGAGGTTCTACTGGGTAGATTTTCTTAGGAAAAGCTTCATGGTAAATAAGGAAGACACCGCAGTTGGCTTGCTGGCATAGCAAAATTGCTGAGTAGAGTTCATCAAACCACAGAACTCAGGATCATCTTTAAATGTCTGGTGTTGTCACATGTGACGAAAACCTGTGTTTTGCTCAACAGATATTTGGGTATCACATATCATGTGACATGCATTGAGCATTTTGGTGAAAAGTTCAGACATAGCACCAGCTGTCTTGGCATTTTCATCCTAAACAGGGTGGTTAGATTCTGTTTCAACTTTGAAAAATTAAAGTTATGGTTCACATAACCATGATAAAACCCACATCAATTTCTTAAAAGTAAAACTAAAGGTAAAAGAAGAACCTCTGACCTTTCAGAAATGATCCATAGAGGAACACCTGTCTTGTTTGGAATTAGCCATGTGTTTTCCATGCTTGTGAAATATTGAACACCTCCCTCATAATTTATATTTCCTATCTTATATACCTGAAGCCGGGTGGGCTCTGAATTCCAGGGAAGGCCTCCAGCTAGCAGGGCTGGTCAGACAGGTTCTGCAGCTAAGCGGGTGACCCTATGGTAGACTCCCAGGTACCATTCTCGAACTTACTCCGCAATAGGCTACAAGGCATGGCCCTTTCCATGGCGACCCGTCCTAGGCTAGACTGATGGGACTTTAGACAAGGGGAACGCAGTCTCAGGATGCTTGTGAAGTAGCGTCCGCCATCTAGCCTTTTTGGCCTGAGGCTTTATAGGGAATTTTGGCAGTGTGGCCCTTCTAGCCAGTCAGCTGCTGGAAGACTTCCCTCACTGGCCTGCTCTTATCACAACTTTACAGTGTGTGTGACTGAGGGGTCTGATATGAAAGGGAGCCCCTGTGCTCTAGGAAGGGAATCCAGACAATGGGCATTCTGTCCACCAGGACCTTGACCAGAGCTTTGCCAAGAAGTCTCTATCTGCAGGGAGCCTGGCTTTTCTACTGGCCCTATTGGCCTAGAGCTTGACTTGAGGCCTTCCCAAGAATCAGAGACACTTCTGGGACTTTATCAGCCCAGCACTCACTGGAGGCTATTCTGGGAAACTGAGCAAATGCCTTGGCTTATGTCTTTCCTAGAAAGAAAGTACTTTAAGGCTGTGGGGCCTTCTTCTAACAGGCTTCTCTAACTTATGAAACTAGGCTCTAACTTCTAACTTATAGAATCCTAACTTATGAGATTATATTATGGGTTTCACAGTGTCATTACTTATATGCTATATCATCTGTTATGTACTTTAGAATTATAAAACTATGGACTTACATTGTTACAACTTACAAACTAGTAAACTTTCAAGGCTATGGGTTTACAACTTATAGAGTTAATTACTTAGCACGTGCTTATACTTATGAATTTAAACTAATTATCTAATACATGAAATTGTACCTATAAACTTATGGGGTTTACATCATTACAGCTTACAAACTAATTATTTAATACATGCTCTTTACAATACCTGCTCTATTAGCTCAAATTCTACCTTCATAAACATGCATGAGACAGAGAGAGAGAGAGAGAGAGAGAGAGAGAGAGAGAGAGAGAGAGAGAGATTGAGATTCAAGATTCAAGCCATGACAACTCAGATTTTCTTTGAAATTGTATGTAGTCTTTAGGGAATATACATATTCAATTATTATTTATTAGTTCAATTGCTTTCTACTGGGCTTTTATTCATGACATCTAGCTGAGATCACTGGGCAGTTGAGGGGCATGTACAGCTAAATACTGTAAATGTTTTAAATGAACCTTCTTTTATTATTCGCCATTATCTATCTTCTGTTAACCTTGACCATTTAGTAATTTTAACCACTCATTTCCTTGCTGGTAACTGATGGGACAAAAAGATGGTTCAGGGAAAGTCCTTCCTACTACTTGCCAACCCCACCTAAGGGAGCACATAAGTTCAAGGTCCTGATGTATCAAAATCTCATGTTAAATAGGATATCTTTAAAATGTTTGTTGGCTTTTTTATATACTTACATACATATCTGTGCGTATGTATGCCCCTGCATTTATATGATCACTGAAAGGGTATTGTTTCTTGTACTTTCTACTTGCACATCAAGTGTCAGCAGGGGTTGGATTCTTTTCTCTGCAGTTACACTATCGTGCCGAAAATGAATAATCTACCTTGAGCTATTGAAAGTGAATAGGAAAGCTGTATGCTCGCTCCCCATGGCATCACAACACTTAACTAATTATGCCCATAAAGAGATGCTCTGAGGGCTCACTTAAGAAGAGGAGAGAGTTCAGGTGCCTCTCAGGATGCAAAATGATGAATTCTGAATGTTCATTTCCAGCAGATGGACATGGCTGAAGAAGGCAGCCACGAAGGCAGCAGGTGGAGAAGGCAGCAGGAGCTCCAAGCCACTTGCAGGAGCACTTGACATTAATTACACCTGTTGGAATTCTTGCCCAGCCTTTTGTTTTCGAATGTGTTCTCAGTATAATCATCATGTGGGGAGAAGGGAAAGAACTGCAGCTGAGGATTATAAACAGGAAATGGCGCACTCATTGTAACAGCAAGTTGGGGGCGGGGGCTCCTCTGACTAGTTCTTTCATTAAGCACATGTCCAAAATTAGAAGCCAAGAGTACCATTGCTTACAGTCGTTCACATGATAGCATTGTACAATTTATCAAGGTGGTTTTAAAACTGAATGCCTTTAGAAATCATGCGTGTTGTCCTGGATTTGAAGAGATTGAATGTATATGTATCTGTGTTTATATCATTACAGCACATTTTTAAAACACTTTCATGTTTCATTTGATATTTTTTATTGCTTTAGTTTCTTCACATATTTGTTCTGTTAGCATTAAGCCCTTACTTCCTATGCCCTGTGTGCTTGGCAGCAAGTGACACATTGTGGCTTACCATAAGGATCTGTCTATATGAAACTTTGACCACTGCTGAAATTGCCTTGCTGTTCTTGTCTGTTCTCCTATTCTTCTTGCCTGTAATGACCTTTCTGAACTTAGAGAGTTCTGCCCATCAGTCAGTGTCAGCTCAAGGTTAAATGTGGAGGATAGCCTTCAGTGCTTGCCCCAGTCTCCAACCCAAGTGTTCATTTTCCCTCAATCAGAGGAACAGTCACATTGATCTGTTAATGTGTTTACACCTTGCCTACTGAGGCTGCCTCCCTGTTCCCCTGGGTCCTTGAACTCCTAAGTAGAGTTCCATTTCTACTCTTCTGTAAAACATTCTGTTGTCCTTCTAGTTCACTTTCTGTCAGTAAATATGCTCTGAATAGAGATTAGGTTGCCTTCATGAGGAGGTATAGGCTTCACCAACATAAAACAATCATGATATTCTCTTTCTATATATGTTCTGAGCAAAATAAGACAGTTTTCAAAACTGTCCATTGTTTTCAGTTTCATACTCACTACTTAGTGAGAGTTCTAATGATCACAACTATGTTAAAGATGACGGCATCCTCTGCTTCTCCCTCATCTTAGATATTTATGCATATTGAGAAATTTGCACATTATGATATAAACTAATGTAAAGTAAAGCATACACTTTCACAAAGGGGAAGGGAAGACTTGAAAAGTTTCACTGAAAGGAAGGAAAAGGAAATAGAATCAAATGGAGTTGTAAAAGAATGAATATAGGTTAACAAAGAATCCAGCTGCAAATAAATAGAAATCTAACTCATGGCAGGGGATGGCTTTTCTCAACAGCAGGAAATCATGAGATGGGTATGCATTCATGCACATATAAATGATGACATTGTTGCACAAGCTCAATCATGTAAAAGCCAACATCTGCATAGTCATTTTGATTTTTCCCTCATGACTTTGATTTTAAGATGTCTGTCCCAGCTCCAAATATCAAGTGCCTCTTTGATAGGAAAAAGGGAGAGTTACAATGAAATCTTTAGCTTGTTCATCAGGAAAGCAAAGCTTTGCCAATGCCCAGCATGTAGTCGTAGTATCTATATGGGTGAGTTAATAACACAACACATATTCTATAGGAGAGAAAGATTAAGAAAGGGAAGGCATGTCACTGTCATATAGGAAAAAAGAGGAGACATTATCAAAACAGACTCTGGGTTACTTAACCAGTGAACGACAGGTAGATAATATAAACTGACCGAGATAATTTCTATGGATGAATAGCTGTGAAAAGGAATTCTTTCATAGAATGGAAATATGTATTAGTATAAATACATAAAGGGTGTGTATCAGACATAATGCCATGAACAAAATGTAAAGTGGTTGTATTAGCCATTTTTCTGTGGCTGCAATAAAACACCAAGAACAAGGCAACTTAGAGAAGACTGTATTTTGCTTACAGTTACAGGTTGATAATTCAACATGGAAGGGAGGCATGGGTGGCAGAGGCTGCTGGAGCAGAGAGTTGAGGGCTCGCATCTTAAACACAAATGGGGAGCAGAGAGAATGAAACAGGAAATGGGACATGGCTATGAACTCTCAAAGCCAACCCACAGTGGCATGCTTCCTCAACTAGGCCACACCCCCTAGGAATTCAATGACCCTCTTCAAACAATGCCACCAAATAACCAAGTGTTCAAGTACTTGAGCCTATGGGAGACACTTCTCCAACCACCACATTGGTTAAAAAGCAAATATGCACAATATCCTAATACTCTTTTCATCAAAACGAGGAAATATTGACTTGTAAATGTCTGTAAATGTATAAAAACATAGGCAGATGATAATCCACCAAACTCAGTTGTCTGCAGAATCAATTGGATAGAGGAACTCAGACGAGATATAAGAGGCTTGAATTTTATTTGAGGCATTCCTTTCATAAAAATATATGGTTGGTCTGGGCTTGGAGTTTGTTGTATTCTGTGTCTTCTGGTATATTCCTAAGACAAAAGAAAAGAGAGAATTTAAAATTATACCATTGAAAATAAATGCAGAGGAACAAGAAATGAAGGCACAGATGGGATATGAATCGCCACAGAGAAGCCTGTAAGAGGAAGACATTCAATTAGCCTTTGGCCTGCTTTCTGAACTTACGTACTGTAAGCTAAAGTTCCCAGAAAAAGCAACACGTGTTTCAAGATTCTGCAAGGCTAAATGTTTGATTAGAATTTAGTGACCGGAGATGTAGAATATTGTGTATCCAGAGCCAAATTATCTTGAGCTATTTAACATCCTTCTGTCAGGCAACATGAACATGTTTTTTGGTTTTGGTTTTGATTTTTGATTTTCCGTATGTGTGTGTGTATGTGTGTGTGTGTGTATGTGTGTGTGTGTGTGTGTGTGTGTGTGACTTTTTGTCTGTTTGTTTTTGAGACAGTGTCTCTCTATGGTCCCAGCTGCCTGGAACTTGCTATGAAGACCTGGCTGGCCTCAGTGTCACCGAGATTTGCCTGCCTCTCCCTCCAAAGTGTTGGGATTAAATTTGTGTGCCACCACATGGCTAAAACGTGTAACTTAAAAGTATTCTTAGCAGATGACCAGCTTCAATCAATCCAAAAATGAAAAATGTCATCAGATAAAATCTATAATCTGCAGCAGAGATTTTGCCACTTTGCAAAATCACTACTTACCTTTGGTCTTGCTATGCATTTGTTAAATACCTAGATTCATGACTTTCTGAGTTTTATAAATAGTAAAATCTTATATAACTGCTTCCAGGATAGACAGTATCTTTTTCAGCAACCTGAATACTTGTAACTGATCCATGGTCACTAACATTTTGTTAAAAAAAACTATCTATTTTCTTTTGTGGGAAAAATTTACATTTTCAAAGACATTGTTTTGATCCTCAGCTTTATGTGAAAAATGAGAATTTTATGTATGAGTCTTTTTTTATGTTTAGCAATATTGAAATTTTAAGAATTTAATTATTTTTTAATAAGGTATAGTTTTTCAAACCCTTGATCTTTGAGTATCAAGCAGCACTGATCCTATGTTCTTTAATATATCAAGTTCAATCATTCAGTTGATTTCTCTATATTGAAAAGCAGTTGTGTTCTAGAGACTGTTTTAGCATTAAGAATGAATATAAACAAAGGTAAAGTGTTTGTGTCCATGAAGGTAATGTCCTAATTGCAAAGTTAGGTGATCTGCATGTAGGAAGTAGGGGATTTTAAACTGAAGTAGCACAATGTACCAGGCTTGATGATGCTCAGGAAGGGAAGTATTAGTGTTAGTTAAATGTGGTTTATCTGAAAAGGCACACCAGACTAGAAACATATCAAAGTAAAATGTGTTTCATAAACAACATTTTTAGAATAATTTCAGTTATATATTTATCTTGTGGTATGTCTTTGTGTAGTCATTATAGCATTCCTCTGTTGTTTGATATGAGTTACATTGGCTTTATTGAGTTTTTTTTCCTCTGAATACACATAAACAATTATTTTCTTTTAATTACTTTTTCTGAACAAAATGAACATATTTCTCTGCTTTTTAGTCAATCTCTTTCTGTCTTTTGGGATGGAAATTTTTGGTTTGATTCCTACACAATTAAAGTTCTTCATGGAATAACTATGATAAAAATCACCTCCTTTAGAGAATCCTGTTATTCTGCAGCCTCTGTATTGTGTAGGAATTGGACACAGAGCCTTGGTTGGTGTCCAGAAGTTTTGAGGATTTTCTTCTTAATGGTTTTCTATCTCCTGATGAATGAAATCCCATGAGTACTGAGTCACATTACATATCCACTTCCCATTTGAAAATTTAGCTGTGGCATAGAATTCAATTTGATTGAACCTTGATGTATTACTTAAAAGCTTTAAAATATTTTCCAAAAGCTGTAAAAGTTAATGTTATTTTGGAAGAGTCTGAACAAGTAAGATATGTTATTAACATATTTTTCCCAACATGAATATTTAGTATGTCTTTGATTTTAGGTCATCAGAGAACTCAATGAGTTCTTTGACACATAACATAGCAGAAGGTTAATTATGAAATGAAGTCTTAATTTACTGTGAAAATTGGTGATGGACTCAGGTTTAGCCTTTAAGTAACCAAGAATACTTCCATTTAGCTCAGTGTCTAGAATTTGGATATACTGAATGTTTGTAAGAAAACTATGTTAAGTGAAATGTGTCCTTTAGGGATGTTATAGAAAGAACTCAGTGAGATGTGAGAGAATGGTATTAGTTCTCAGTACGTCCCTCTTGCTTAATGATGTTGGTAGAACATTTTCCCTACCCAGAAATATCTTTTAATCTTAAAACCACAAGTATCTTCAAAATGTTTGTACTATTTTTCTCTGTTACTTAACTTCCCTTATTTATTCTCTGTCTTCTAGGAATAGATTTCCTTCTCTGTGGTAGAGATCAAAGGTTTCTAGAGTTGAGCTTTCTGAAGTCAATACACAGTTGTTGTGAAATTAATGAGACGATTAAATATAAACTTTCTGAGGACAGAGCCTGATGCGTGTTAAATCCATGGTGTATGTTAAACTAAAGCATCATATAAACTAAACACTTAATGCTATCAAAATTAGAAAAAGCATATTATGTAACTCTTTTTATTATTGTTTGCTGTTAGATTTTATATGCCTCATAAAACAAAGAAAAACTGTCATTTTGAAAAAGTTAACATTACAAAAAGCTCCAGGAAAGTCCTGGGTTTGTTTTCATCTTTCTTCATCACTACTGCAGATATAGCCATTCTCTTCCAAACATCTCAAACATTATGCCTGCTGGAATCTGGCGGCATCTAGATTAAACACCAGAACCTGTATGTTTCCCGTCTTTGCATAGAGATAATTAAGCCATCATATTCCAGAAAGTAACAACTTGTTACTGAAAGTTTGAAGTTACAAGGGAAAGAAAATATCATTGATTGAAAGGCTTCAAATTTGAGAGATGAAACAAATTTGAGAAGGGAGAGAAAAGGAGAAGGTCACCAAAAAAAGGAAAGATGCCAAAAATATAGAGGGAAGGAGGGCATAGAACAAACATTGTATTACCTACATCATCTTTGGTGTAGTCAAACCCTGGCAAGCCTGGGTAGATGAGAAAAATATTACCAAGGCATAATTTCGTTGATGATTAATATATCTTACATCTGAGGGAAAAAGTTGCAGATCATCACCACAGGGGATTCATAATTGGCTTTCTGAATTCCTGTCTAAGGTTCCCATTCTTGAACTGCTTATTTATTTGTCATACTTATGAGTCCAGTAAATCTATTACCTTTTTTGTCAGAAAAAGATTTGAAGAACTGTGAGGCTGGAGAGATGGCTCAGTGATTAAGAACACTGACTTATCTTGCAGAGGACCTGGGTTCAATCCCCACCATCCATGTCATGGCTAACGACCATCTGTAACTCTAGTTCCAGGGGAATCCTAAGCCGTCTTCTGGCCTCCATGGACATTGCAGGTCATGGGTACATTTACATATATGCAGATAATACACTTATACACATAAAATACAAAGGATAAGTAAAATAATGATTGGAAAAACTATTAAAAGGAAAATAGTTCCTAATATAATTCAGTTATGTTAGAAGCCCATGACCTTAGACATAGGAAAATAATGACAAATGACTATAAATCAAAAATAACCTAACAAGCAAATAAACAAATTAAATAGATTTATTTTGGGGAGAGAATATTATAATCGTCAAGTCATAAAATAAGAAATTCCTTGAAGTTCTTTTTGTTTAGTCTGATGGTTAGAACACACAGAAGTTTCATATTTTAAGAATGAAGGGTAAAATAGAAATGACTTCATATAAATGATGAAAATGAATGTGCAGTACCATTCCTTCACCTACAGAGAAACATCAGAGTGAGGCCGTCCTCATCACGAAGGTTGAGCAGGTATGATAGGCAGTGTTACAGGTGCACTTGGAGATGCCCGAGGGGAGCACCAGTGGACCTTCTAAAATCAGTGTTCTACAGCGCCTTCAGAAAGGATATTTGCCCTGAAAGATGAAAAATAAATCAAGAACTAAGGCCTTTTTAAAAATGAAACTTTGAAGTGAGCATAACAGCAGGTTTTATTGGTTCCTGCTGTGTTTTTTTTTTCTTTTGGATTAAAACTGTATGTGTTCAAGGAGAAAGAACTGAGTCAGTTAAAATAAAATAAAAAAAATTTGCATGGCTCTTCTGAGTGGTTTTGATAGAGACCACAAAGAAGTTTCTAACCAGAGCTCTGTATGTATCTGACTTTATGTATATATCTGTATCTATATAGATGGCTGTCTGTCAGATTCTGTGACTAAGCGAAGAGAGAAACCTAGTATAAATCTGTAAGCTCACTGTGATGCTGTATCAGTTTGAAAGGTACACGCTTATGCAGACAGAAGACTTGCCAGTGAATAGCATGGTGCTAAGGTTGTGGAATTGAGATGGAGAATGTCATTGGGGGTCTGCAGGGGGAACTGATACTATAGTATGCTTTCTCTTCTGCTTTTTTTTCTTTCTTTCTTTTTTTTTTTTTTTTTGTCTTTTTGAGATAGGCTCTCCCTGTGTCTCCACTGGATTGGCCTGGAACTCAATCTCACAGAGATCTGCCTGCATTCCTCCTGAGTGATGGTATTAAAGGCATGTGCCAAACCTGGCTGTCTCTTCTTCTTTCTAAGTTCTTACAAAAATAACAGAACTTGGGGAATTTTGCATGTCCCATTAGCATTTTCCCTTGCTCCAGAGAGAATGTTCATTGCAGAACGTAAGAGATGATAAAGCACTTGTAATGTTCCAGATAATGAAATGTTAGCTTCCTTGACCTCTGTAGCTACTCATCATTAAAGAATTAATTTTCTGAACCTGAATCCATTTATTTCCTCATTTTAATGTAGGTTTGGTTATCAAGAGAAAGGGAGAGAGAAATTTTTAAAAAGGAAGGAGAGAAGAAAGTTATTAACCTCACTTGCCACCAACTCATTCCAAGCGTTAGGAGAAACAACTCTTCCTCAGTCCTTCCTCCTTCTGCGTTGCAACAGCTGAAACAATCTAGTACTAAGTGACGAATAAAATATCATAACACACTTTAAAGGGAACAGAAATGCACAGGGAAATCCTTACTCAATTTATGTTCTCCTTTTCTAAATATAAAGAAAATACAGTATTTTTCAGATGGCCAAAGAATACATAAATGAATTCTACCAAATGAATAACCTAATGGCTATTCCATGCACAAGAACAGCTATCTAAAGCACTATTTACAGGTTTATAAAGGAACTTTAGGAAGCTGAGAGGTGTTTCTAAATATATGTGAATGGAGGTCTCCAAAAGGAGAAAAATATCCTTGCTTGTTTTGACTATTTATGGTAACAAAAAACAGATTTATTATTTCTCAGAGTTTTGAAGTCTAGGAGTCCAAGCTCATGGTGATGGGAGACTGGGTTCTGGTGAGGTGCTACTTCCTCTCTTCTAGAATCTTGAACTCTGCCTTCATATGGTAGAAGAAAACTCTAGTGTCTGATCGTTCATTAATGAGGGCACTGATCTCATTTACCAGGGCTCCACTCTCATGCCTTAATCATCTCTCAAGGATTATCCTCCTTCCTTCCAGTTTTGCTTTCTTTTTGGCTTTGTTTTTTTGCATCTTTACTAAATAGGATCTTGAGTTTCTTGAACATTTGCAAGAACTTGGGTTTTTCATGTTACATTTAGACCAATAAAATGAAAAGCAGAATGTCTGATGGACCTCAAAGAATTTGTCTTTCAAAGAGTTAAAGTACAGCTTAGACATGTTATTAATATGTGCACCACTTCCCCTGTTGAATCATGAGTCAGAAAAATCATTGGAATTTGAATTATTAAATAACCATTTACCTGCCAATTAAACACCATATATTGGGGTCCAGTCTTGAGTATAGACTGTTACCATTAATATGTTATCACTGCAAATGCATAGTCAAGGCAATCAGTATTCTACCTAATCACCTGTACACTATATAGTGTCAAATATGCAACTTTCTTTTATCAGAGTTTCCCAGAAAGTGAATGCCTTAGTGAACAAATTAATTAAAAAGGAAATACTCTGTAACAATTGAGTTGTTTTTTGTTTTGTTTTTAAAATTCGAAGGTTCATAAGTAGATGCGTTTGTTTGTATATGGGTGAGTAGACAACAAAAACAGTTGATGTACTCACATATGCATTATTAAAGCTTGTTTTCAACTGATTGACTTGTTTCAACATGTCAGGATATATTGTCAATAAATTCAAGCATTAATTATTTATTGGGTCAGTTGATTTCATGGTTAAATATTTAGGGACTGCCTGTTGAATTAAAGGAGATACTGGTATTTTAAGGATTATTAACAAAATATATGCATACCCCCAATCAGCACGTTATCCTGTAGCCTTGGAGAGTGATTGCATTTAAGAAAATGTTTGGATATGATCATAAGTCTTACCTTTCCTAAGAAAAATTTTTTAAAAAAGAAAAAAAGGTAATTACTATGTCCAAGTATAAATTCTGAGCAGATTTGCTTGTTAATGTTGGATAATATTGCAACACAAGTATCATACATCAATTTCAGTGTCATCTAGGCCATACCT
Source organism: Eospalax fontanierii (assembly GCA_035773235.1). Lineage (NCBI taxonomy): Eukaryota > Metazoa > Chordata > Mammalia > Rodentia > Spalacidae > Eospalax > Eospalax fontanierii. Next base: position 37,315,439 of record CM069545.1, on the reverse strand, counting down.
AACTTTCAAGTAAGTTATGTAAGTAAAAATATTTGAATGCCAAGTCAACATCTTATTATTAGAAGAAAAAAATGTATACTTCTGTTTCATAAGTGCCTACATACATTGATTATTAAATGAATGACCATGTTCCAGTCTTATTAGGCAGTTGGTAGGCAAGGGGTTAATATAGATGTACAAACATCATGTATTTCTGGCTTGTTTACCTTCCATATTACTGGACAGTTCCAAGGCACCTTGGATGTGTTCAATATTAGGAAGAGTAATGTGATGACCTTTACTTTAATAAAACTATAAATTATATCAGGTCAGGAACCCTCTGTTTATATGCTCTAAGATTCAAAAGCATTGTCCCTTGAATCATTTCTTTAGTTTCCATTTAAGAAAGATCAGCCAACCAGGCCTGAATACCAAGATAATTAACAAGTAAAATCCCATTGCCCAGCATTGCTTTCCTCATCTTCTTGTGGTGGTTCTACTTTCATCCCTGCCACCCCGTACTTTTGTAGAAAGTTCAGTAAGATGCCTTACAGAGTATGATTTGGGCTCTCTGTAAAAGTCTCCTGGAAGTGACATAGTTCTGATCTCAGTTCTGGTTTGAATAGCAAATGAGAGCATAAGAACAGAATCGGCACACAGAAAATAGCTCTTGTTTGTGAATGCCATAGTTCCTTTTTCTCCTTTTCTTTGTCTCTGTGGACTTAAATGTCATCCAATATCTCTCACAGATATCTACAGAATTGTAAGTTAGTCAACATTATGACATGGATATTAGAAAGTGATAAGTCTATTTACTTTACGAACATTTACATATCTGGTGCACTTAAAAATTAGAAATATATTTGAGTTTGATCTTCATATAGACTTTGGATAACCTTAGGTCTGCATTTCTAATTGCTGTTAAGCTTTCAGTGTATTTCATTATACAAACTGGAGTTCTTCTCACTAATAATGACATTTAGATAAGTACTTTACTATTCTAGTAACACCTCCAAGAGTAAGGCGAACGTTCCAGTCATCTCCTGAAATAAATGTCTCTTTTGAAGACTGGAGTCTCTGAAGCTGCTAATGAGATATGGAAAGGACATTTTGTAAATGTGACAAGTTATTTTAATCAGAAAGGTCATGCATGTCAGATAGCATTACTGTTTCCTGAAATGGCTTAACTCTGCCTAAGTCAGTGAGAATTAAGATTTCAATTTATATATCACTAATGGCTAGGACACAGGGTTATCGAGGTAGAGGGTTAAAATCTAAGCATGACTGGAACGTCATCTTGATTTACTGGTATCACTGCTAAGTACTCTGCAAATGCCAGCAGTTTAGACCATGTCATGATTGCCTAGGAGTAATGCCATGTGGGAATTACAAAACACAAGGTAATTTGGGAGAGCCGAGAAAACTTCCAAATGAGATTTGAATACTAAAATGAATGTCTTGATGGTAAAGCCTGATATACTTGATTTTTAAAAATGGTACCTCATTCTTACTTTATTCCAACATTCTGACTCATCAACGGACTTTCACAGTGCTCAACTGGGAACCAAGAAGAAATCACAGAGAGAAAGACCGCTGGGATTAAGTGGGCATTTTATGCTTCCTTTTAGAAATCTTTTTTGTCTGTTTATACTTGTCTTTCTATGTCTTGTCTTTTCACACCATGTCCATGCTATGTAAAGAGGGTCCACAACATTTAACTGTTAAGTGTCCTGTATCCTGGATCTGAAAACAAGCAAATATTTAAATTTAACCAATACTAAAGGAATGGTGTTATTGACTCATGCTGTTCCATCTAGATCAGAATAGTTTTGATCATTTAGAATACATGTCTAAGCAGACAAACGAAATATTATCTAGGGGTGTCTTGAATATATGTTCATCTACTAAGGCTGAATTTTGGCTTAACACAGGTCCTAGTGAATGCAGATTTTCTTAATGGCTCATTTCTGGTTACATTCATTTGACTCCATCATTAATAGAAATAAAATTTATTGTCCCAAGCAGGGGGAAGAACGAAAAAAGGGATGAAAGAAGAGAGGGAGATAGCAGAAGAAAGGAAGAGGGGGGGGGAGAGAAAGGGGTGGGGGGAGAGGGAGAAAGACTGTGTTCTAGAGACTGTAGAGTTTCAGTGCATTACAAAATTCTCTTAGAGGATTTGGCCCACACATTTTGCAATGACAAAGTGAGGAAAGTAAGAAACAGGTGAAATATTGTTCAGCTTCGATCTATTCTTCTGATATCACTGGATTGAGAGAATACTAAAAACTAAATGAACAGAGTTAAAATATAATTTTCTTGATATATGACATAGAAGAAGAAAGACATTTTTATTATTTAGGGAAAGTACTTCCAGGTTACTGTCTACCAATTCCTGGGCATTAGTAGAATTCTTGGCTTCTGATCTGATTGCAAGGGTACGCTGAGGTGCATGAGTGGCTGGCTCCCATTTGCCTTTGGGAAAGCTGACACTTTAGGTATTTTTTTTTTTGTCAAATGATGTGCTTGTGTTAATATTGTATTTATCATTTTCACACTAAAATCAATACTATAATAGACTTAATAAAATTTTCTAGACACACAAATAAGATGGGATTTCTTAAATCTGAAAGTGTGAAAGAAGGATTATTGGAGAAGATGAGTTTTGGGTTGAAAATTAGATTTAACTGCATAGGGTTTGGATGAGAAATAATCAGGTTATGATACTTTAGTTTGTGATTGCATCATTCAGAACCCATGTAAGGGACCCATGACATTGTACTTGTGCCTCTGTGTAGCTTTGGTGTATATGAAAGTAAGGAAAGTTCTTAGTTTGGGATGCACCTGCACAGCAGCTAACAACCATCCATAACCCCAGTTCCAGGGAGTCTGATACCCAATTCCAACTTCCTTGGACACTGCACCACGATGTACTTAATAGATACAGACAATGCACTCATACACATAAAATAAAATAAAAATTGTACAAAAGAAAAAGAAAAACAAAGTTGAGAATAGAATAGACAGTTTTAAGACAAGAGCATGGTGACCTAGTAGCAGAAGACATTAAGAGGCTAGAGCAGAGATTCAGTTAAATATTAGAAAAGTCCGAATAAAAGGACTATATAGAAATGCAAAGGGAACCATGAATTTGGGCTTCAATTTGACCACACATTTGAAATAACTAACTCTGTCCTTTCTTCCTATCCTGCTCTTTCCCACACCATTCCTTCTCCCCTTCTTTTCTTCTGTCCTTTACTCTTTTTCCTCCTTTCATATTTCTATCCTGTGCTTACTGTGTGCCAGGCTGTGAATGCAGGAGAGAGGAACACATAAATGAAGAGCTTGTCTGAGTCAGAGGTCTATTAACAATGACAGGAAGCATTTCAGGAAAAGGAGCAGTTTTGTAGCAGGAATAGAATGACTTTGAATATGAAAAGGTTGATTTGGAAATGCTGGTAGGGCTTTCTTATTGAGATGTCCAGCAAAGAGCTTGTGTTGAAGGAAGGGGGTCACTGGGGATTTCTGAACTCCTTGACAGGGACATAGCTTGGTAAGATGGCTTCAGGTCAGCTGTGCTAGATGGAACTCTGATGAGAGGTTATTAGTGATCTTCATCCAAAAAGGATGCAAGGATCTTTTACTTCTGTCTGCAAGTGTATGTTTGTGAGAGAACGGGAGGGAGGGAGTCCAGAGGGAGAGAAAGGTGGAGGGAAAGGAAAAGCGAGAGAGAGAAAGGGATATTTTCCATATCTGTGACTGCATATAATGTTAATATCATAAAAAGTATTGTAAAAGGCTATGTTTTTTATATCACAAGTCTTAAGTTCTTCAATTCTAAGGTGAACGTTACCTAGATTGCCAACGATTTTTGCAATGCCTCTGTTTCCTTGATGCTCACCCACTGATTGTATTATTGCCAAATACTTAATGCTGTTTGATGCAACTTAAATGTCATTTGGTGATATTCATTCTAAATCAAGTTAAGATAAATACTTAAGGACATGTTTTCTAGTCAGGATATTGAGTTATGGTGTTCTTTGATTTAAATCTGGAAATGTGCAGCATTTTTTCTTGGTTTTAAAATTATTTAAAATGTTTGTTTCTTGACTTTTTAATGATTTCTTGTGAATTCCATAAATAAAGTGGGATCATATTTAGATCCCCCTACTTGCACCCTCTCTTTTTACCCCCCCACCCAATTTCCTGTAAGCAACAAAGGTGAGCCATTATATTATCAGAGACTCTCCATTCTTTCATGTGAAGGCTCATGTTGTATTTGATTATTATTGATGTTGTGGTTACACCTATTGATTCTTCAGTTCCTGCTTTCTCTAGTAGTAATTATTCTCAGATTCTCACATATAGTTTAATGGACAGTCAAAGCTTTGGAGACTGTGGAATAGAATACAATTTATAACCTCATGCCTGTTAAAACAACTTACATGTTATTCTAAAATATAACCTTAATCTACACTGTGATGTCTCTCTCTCTCTCTCTCTCTATATATATATATATATATATATTATATATATATTATATTATATATATATATTATATATATATATATATTATATATATATAATATATATATATAATCTCTCTGTGTGTGTGTATTGGGCCTATCTTCTCATACTTAATTTGTGCTTGTATTTTGAAAAATGCTTACCTCATACATAAAACTGCTTAGAATATACGAGGCTTTGAACTGTATTTGGTTAAGGGTAAACAATGTTATTGCTATAATTATTTCTGTTGAGACTCTTTCATCATTTCAGTAAAGAAGATGAGACTTGACATTTTGACCTAGGGAACGATTTGTAATGATTGAATTCTTGAAATTTTGTGTTGTATAGCAGTGAGATTTTTCAGTATTTGAGTGCATATATTTTTAAATTGAATTAAAGCACGTGTGCTTTGCATACCAGTAGTGTGGGTATTCCACACTCTTGGACTTTATAAAATTCCGTTTTTTGGTAAACCCTAAGAAAGTAGAGTCATTTCAGATTTTAGCAAAAGATGCAGAGCAGTTAACAAATATATTGATTAGGATGACTAAGATTCACATTCTATAGTTCTAAATAAAAATAGAAGAATTAACAGTCAATGAGCAAGATAATAAATAAAATATTAAAATAACATACTACTAGTGGGGGTATAAATTGGAAAACAAATCAGGATAGTAATCTGATAAAAAGTGTCAAAATTAAAATAATAAATCTTTATATCAGTGACCATCCCTGAACACTCTGAAAAATTCTAAGCAAATAAATACATAAATAACCAGATATGTGTGGGCAAGAATTTTCACTGCCTCCTAAGTTCTTCTGGTAAGTAATAGTAGTGATACCATTGCTTACAACAGGAGTGTACAACTTTTAAAAATATTTTTAAAATATTATTATTTTTATTTTATGTGTATGAGTGTATTGTCTGTATTTGTGTAAGTGCACCCATATCGTGCAATGCCTGAGGAGGTCAGAAGAGGATGCCAGCTCCCTTGGAACTGGAGTTATGGACATTTGTTAGCCACCCTGTGGGTGCTAGGAATTGAACCCTCAGTCCTCTGCAAGAGTAGGCATTGCTCTTAACTACTGAGGCATCTCTCTAGCATGGAGATTACAGTTTTACAAAAATGAAAGTTTATAATGTTCAAGAGTGAAAACTATCTACACTACTGAAGTGCCATGTACATGTACTGTAATCCTAGATAACAATACTCATATGTATTAAAATGGTGGAAATTTCATAGCTACACAACACACTATTGGCACCCTTTCTTACAATAAATGTGTATGTATTATAATGAATCTAGGGATTCATTATGCAGTTAGCAAACTTGTAATCTGATGGATTAGGGTATGTTTGGTTCTAATTGATCTTGCAAGAGTGCATTTCAGTAGAAAAATGAAATAAAAAAGATAAAGAAGAAATGACCAGGTTCAAAAGAAATGTTGCATGCTACAAGAACAAGCTGTAATAAGTTCTCTATGCTAGAAAGAGACTGAATCCATTCAATAGTATAAAAAATAAGCATGAGTGGATTAGGATTTGGAGTGTAAGATTTGAGCAGATCCCTTTGGCGTTGAGGTTACACATGCAGATTATCCTTATTAATATGATACCATTATGCAAGCTTGAAATAATAAGGAAACATTTGAAAATGAAGGAGATAAAGAAAGATTATAATAATCAAGTAGCAGCCTAAAACATAAGAATGTCATACATAAAGCTAATTTACAAGAGAAGGATGCAAACAATGGTTTTAGACAATGAGGTGACTTGTCTAAAATAAGTGATGCAAGAAATGGTAAATCAAGCAGTGCTGTGGCTGCTGTTATATTAGACTCCTCCACAGAAAAGCCCACAGGTATGATTGGAGGTCCAGAGCTGGCAAGCATTTAGCCACTTTTCAGCTCCTCTCTGTGCTTTTCCTCTTTTGGTGACCAAGGTATAAAGATCTTCCTATCTACTCTTATTATTATTTCCCTCTCTTAAAGATTCTAGTCCCATCCTTAATCTCCCTAATCTCTTCCAAAAATATGAGCCAACTTTGGGTCAATGACTGTCAATCTTGGCTTCAAGTAAGAATCACCTGGAGAGATGTAAAAGTAAAACCAAATAGATGTTCAGGCCCCACTTTAGGCCATTCAGATAATTATCTCTGACATTAGGATTCAGGCATTTAAAGTTTTAATGCTCCCAGGTGATTTCATGAGCAACTGAGATGGAAAACATCACTGCTCTAGTAAGCTTTAGCCTGTTTGTATTTGCAATGTGTAAAGTAAGTTGTCTATTAGAAAAAAAAAATCAGAGGCAGCATCACTCAAATGAATAACTCCAAAGAACACAGTCAGGTACTAAGAATGAGAGGTCCCATCCATTGACTTGCTTGGTGAGGTTGTTTGGGGATGGCTATTTAAAGAATAGTGTATCCTAAGTGAAGATAGATTGTAGAGTGCAGCTGTAGGTGGTATATAAACTTAAGTTACTAAGTATATCAAAGATAATCTTAGCTTCATAATACACTCAATTTTCTCATTTTTGAAATGAGGATAAAACTACCACATCTTGATTTGGTACTTAAATTAGATATTTTAATATAAGCAAAGCACTCACATAATATGTAGTTCGCTTATGAATCAAAGGTTCAATAAATAGTAAATGGAAGAAGAAATCAGTCTTTTGTTGTCAACTGTAGTAAAACTCCAGTTCTTGGTTGCTACAAAATTAGTTTATTTTTCTTTTGGTGAGTCTTTTTGAATAGTACAGATTTCAGAGAAGTAGACAGACAAGATAGACTGTCTTTGACACTGTGATAGGTATTCTAGTTGCAGTGTGAATGGATAAAGAGATACCTATATAATTGGTAAAGTGTGTGTATGTTAGTGATGGTGTTCCCAGAGATGGTTGGCATCATTGAATGGAGACAGGGATACCCACCATTAATGCAGGTAGCCCGGAAAGGCTTTAGTTGGAACAAAGTGCAGAAGGGAGATTGCATCCATGTGCACCAAATTCAAATCTTCCTGCACAGCACCATTTTACTGTCATTCCAGACTCTAGCCTTTTCAGCTTTTAAAACAAACTCAGATCAGTAACTCTCCATGGAATTTTCAGATCTTTGACCTCAGATTGAAAAGATACTGGATTCTTGGATTTTTAGCTTACCAACTGCTATTGCAAACTATCCAACCTTTTATCATGTAAGACACCAAAGAAATCATCTTCTCTAATTACACATGCATTCTTTTGGTTCTGTTCCTCTATATAACCATGAATAATATAGGCAGATAGAAGGATAATACATTTCAGATGCTTTAATGAGTCTGGAATTTTCCCAGTGATTTATTTATAGATGACATGTAATATGTCTTCTGTTGCTGTTTACCTTTAGGACAAACTTAGTGTGGTATTACAGCATCTGTTGGTTCATAATTACGTGAATAAGAAGTCCACAATGACATTAGTAGTTTCTCTGCTTAGGGTGTCAGAGACTAAATCCAAGGTATCTGCTTTACAGTGTTTTTTTCTGTCATCTGGAGTTCAGGGTCTTCTTCCAAATTCCTGGAACTCTGGCATGTTCACTTCTTTACAGTTGTACGACTAATGTTCTCATTTCCTGTCTGGCTGTTGAGGATGATTCAGCTTTTAAAAACAACCTTCATTCCTTGCCATGTAGTCCCACTCACCTTCATAGCCAGCGAGAGAACAGAGGATTCCTCTCACCTGGAGTTTGTCTTCTTCCTTTCTCCGATGACACCGTAAGGGTCAATGAAGATAATTATACTAAAAGCCATCTGAACCATACCAATTAATTCCAACACTGGGTTAAAGTGACTTTAAAGCAGGGAATGAAAAGACTCTCACTCTACTATGTGTATGTAGCCATCAGTTTCTTTTCTTATGACGGGTAAAGTGATCAAAGTTCAACCTTGATTTACTTTCTATAGGAAAAATAGTAGCAAAGCACAAAAGATATCACACTTGCACACACACACACATGTGCATATACATGTATAACAACAATAAAGAAGAAGGGGTCACGAAATTGAGACGGAATAAGGGCTGTCAAGTGAAGATCTGGATTGGGAGAGGAAGGAGTGGAAACAATGACTAATATAAATATAGCATTGATGTATAAAATTCTCAAAAATTAAAAAACTAAATTATAAAAGATCGTGCTAAAATACAAACCAAAAATAAACTTCAATAAAAGACTTATATTTAATAAATTAAAATTGGCATTTAATTTTAGTTAGGGTGTTAGGGGGAGGTTGTATTCTTGAATATAAGATGGTAACAGAGCCTTTTGATATCCTTATCTATTGTAAGGCATGAACATCTTTGTTTCTGTCAGTTCAGCATATTTACTGTACAAGGAAAACCTAATCTTGCAGGTTCCTAAAGCTAGAGAGTTATTCAGCATTAATGCCTGATTACTGTTTTGGTAATTCCTTGAAACTCTTTGAGACATAATGAGATTTAAAGAGCATATTATGACTGGGTCAATTCTGTATTTTTTTGGAGCCTGAACCTCACTAAGGAAATAATCTAATGATATCCACATTTTAGAAATGACCTAATAGATTTTAGTAATAACACATTGCATTGTTCGAATACTACAGTCTTGCTAAAAACATAAGGCATGGTATTCTCTTCAAAGATTCCTCAGTAGTTTGCATTAAAATTGAACAAATTACTAAAGACCTGTGAAGTGTTTGGGTGTGTGTCTCTGTGTGTGTGTGTGTGTGTGTGTCTGTCTGTCTGTTTGTCTGCTGGAATAAAAAGATCCTTGTGACTAGATCTTTCAGATAATTGAGTCCAGATATATTCTTATGTTTTTACTTAGACTTTTAGAATAAATGAATACAGATGTAATTTATAATTACTATTATGCTATTAAATATAAAATTTCTATTATGCTATTATGTAGTTTATTCTAAACTAAAGTGTGCAAATGTCTAGATGCTTATGAGGATTTATCATTGTAAACTTTGAAAGACTGTGAGGAAGAGGGAGAGGAAGAGGAACAGGGACAGAGAGGGGCAAGCTATTGTTTTGTTGTAATATTGACAAATAGACTCTGGTGACTGGGTAACAAATCCATTTTCAAATCAGGTGGTTTACAATTCTCTAAGCAAAATTTCAGAAAAATGTAATTGAGTTGTCAGCCAATATATGATTAAAATAATTCTGATGAAGGATCACTGACTTTTGGCACATCATTGAAAAGGTGTTCAAAGGCTTGAATGATGCCTCTGTAATGAGAAGTGTTTGTCCCATTTCCATCTGTTTATTTATGTGAGCAAAGAATCTTCATAGTTATAACAATGCAAACAACACAGAACTGATGCTGGGCCTGCCTCCTTATCTCAATAAGTGATAATAGTCACACAGAGAATACATGAAGCAGACGGGGGGGGAGTTCCATTAATCTTATTAAGAGATTATTTTCTAGTAATCGTGGATAATGTTTAAAAATGGCATAACTTTAAATGTCTACTGAATTATTCTCTTCTAAAAACCTAGAAGAAACTTTTCTCAAACACTTAGAATTGTGTTATCACAGGGAATTAAGATCAAATCACATTGATTCAACTTTGTTGCTGAGAAATCTGGTCATTGAAAATATTTATAAAGAAAATATATACACTAGCTTAGAATTCAGTGAAGATAAATAAATATGACTTCAAAAGGAACTAATAAGACTAATTTAAAGTTTCCACCTTGCAACATCTTGTTCAAACAACTTTCTCTACTATCAAGGCTTCTCTGTATTCATTAAAATTATATATTTTATTCCAAAATATCAAGATTTTTACTAAATTATAATTTACACTCTTTGCCATTTATATTTACCATGAAATAATTCTGCAAAATTTTGGAGGATTTTATACACACACATACACATATACTCTAATTACTTATATTATATATAATTGTTAATTATATATAATAAAATTAGAAGATGAGTATGTTTTAGTGATGCAGGACTGTGGAAAGTGTGGCTTCATAGGCTTTCTCAATTTTGCCTTTGAGGTTTGCCACAGGACTAATGTCCTGATTCTGATGTGACAGTAAGTTCTCCTTCTTCAAACTCCTGTGAACCTTGGTATCTACCCCAAACATTCTATACTTTTTGTATATCTAGTGTTGTTGATTCAGAAGCTGATTTACAACCATTTCTAATTTTAGGCATTCCGTGCAGATATTACAGGTTTGATTCCAGAGCAGAACATTAAAAAGTAAAGCAAATATCACATGAACTTCTTAGCTTCTCAGCACATATTAATTGTATGTTCCCAGTATTCTGAAATCAGGCTTTAGTGTGTAATAGCAGTATGGCTAAACCAATGTGCATTCCTTAATTAAAAATATTGTATTGGTAAATAAGGTTAATGATCATCTAACTATCTGTAAGTCATAAACATTTTACTAGTGAAGTGTATTGCCTGTCTATGACCAGGAATGCCATTGCTGAAGGTTAGGTGGCTGTTGAAATATTTGAAAATTAAGTGCCAATAAAATTTGAATCATTTGACTCTTTCTTTAACAAAAGATTTCTCTAAAACATTTAGTGCTGTTTGATACCCTTTTACCCACACAATTGCTTTAAAATTGAAGTCAGTCTTTTGTAGTTTTTCCATGGCTTTATCAACCATTTCTGTGGTTGTTTATACCCTATATAGTCATAACTTCATCTGCAGCATCTTATCCAGGAGTGGAATCCAGCTCCAGAAAACTTCTCCCTTTCACTTCTTAGAAACAATTCTGTATCTGTGGCGCTTCATTTTTTTTTTAACTCTTTTTAAAATTTTAACTTTTGCAAGTTTCATAAAACATATTTTGATTGTATTCAGATACTCTCCTCTGTATGCATCACCTTACTACCTTCATCTGATTTCATGGACATATATAGATAGGCTGCTGATAAATAATACATAGATACAGATATAGAGGCATGGCTGTGGAGTCAAATTAGTATCAGGCTCCACCTCTAACTGAAGTTCTCTTCTCTGATGTTTTCATCTACTCTGGGACCTTTCCTGGATTCTTGAATCTGAGTCATCCATGAATTAAAAGCCACATTTTTCAATGTCCTGTTAACACTGACATAGACCTTGCCTTCCACGTATCATAGTTGTACTTAAAGGTATCCAGAATAATGAATCCTTTCCAGGCTTCCAATTTACTTTTCCCAAATCTATGAGAGGGAATCATAATCTATTGCAGCTCTTGCCTTACAAAAATGTGTTTCTTAGATGATAAAACTTGAGACATTAAGTTACTCCTTCTAGGGGATATAAAATGGATATTGTGTTGTGGGGATGGACATAGCGTTAATATCATTGTGACATCAGTACTCAGGCTCTTAGGTAATCCGGTACATGGCCAAGAGCAGTAGTATTTTGAACAGTATTTGTCTCCTGACTGAGCAGTAGTTCTCCAGTGAAAAAACATATTTCAGTTGACTGCTTGCTTCCACATGCATACACTCACATGTAAATCCTCACCTACAAACACCCATGCATATCCACACACAAACACACTCATACATGCTCACCCCCCACCCCCCCAAAAAAAAAGTCTGGCAAGATGCTTTATCGTCACTTTTCAGCCTTGTCAATTTCATGTCGTTTTTCTAGTGAGAAAGCAGCACACCAGAAGGCATCCTCATGGATGTTCTCTGGTATCATCAGCCTTCCGCTGGGCTGAATGTGTGAAGTGGAGTTAAGTGGAAGTCCATGAAGAAGAGATCCCAGGGAGGAGGCTGAGCTCTTCCTCTATGACCTCACTTTCACAACCTTTGATTCTTTTTTTACATATCAAGAGAGGATGGCATACATGACTGAAGAAGAAAAACATGCGCTCTGTGGGAAAAACCTAACACTTACCTCTTACAGGTCTGGGCAGAAGGAAGGAACAAAGAAAGGTGCAGGCAGTATTGTGGAGCTGGAAATCGGCTGTATTTTCCACTCAAGAATGAAACAACTTCTATTAAAGTAAAGGAAGCAAGGAAAAGAAATGCAAAATCAGAGATGGATTTCAGGGAGCATATCAAAATTCTTCGACTGAATAAATGAAAGTATAAAGTATTAAACCAAATGGAGTCCTCATGGAGGATAAATCAATGAACACAAAGGTGTGCCTGTTAGCAGACATTCGAATGAAAAGTTATTAATTTTAGTCATTGTTGAACTTAATAATTTTGAAGAGACAGGATAGAAATATACAAACGTGACAGAGTTTGCGAATAGAAATCACTGAACATTGTTTGACTATGCAAAATTTAATGTCTGGCAGAGCTGGATTAGAAAATCCAAAGCCAGAGTGATGCAATTAGATTAATCTGAGTGGTCAAAGAGGAGGACTGTTACTGGTGGGAATTGTTCCCAGGAGCCTTCACTGTCCTTTTTTATTCTGTTTTGTCCCCTATAAAAGATCCATTTTTGCTTCTCTCTATAATAAATTATAAAGCAAAACTATTAAGGGACCATAATAGTTAGTTATACTAAAGAACCCTCTTTAGTCGCTGCCTACCACATATCCAGCTTTGAATACCATCGTGATAAATTGTATATGCTCTCTAAATCTTTCTTTTCCTAGATGGTAAAACAAGCATAGTGCATCAGCTTCATAGGCATCGTGACAAAGAAATGGAATAAGCTATGGACAAGTTCAGTGTATTAAAATGACACCTGTCAGTTGTACTCGTACTGCTGTTAAATTGCTTAGTGGAATTCTTAAGGCACAAAGTTGTTCACTCCCCTCCATGTATATATTTTTTCTATTAGACTTCTACTGCGATAATTAATCTAATAAGTGATAACATAATAATAGATATGTGAAAACTAATTTGATACTTATAAGGCCATCAGAATTGAAGAAACTATTCAGTTCACCAGTGGCTGATCATTAATGGTCTAGAAAGTTTGAATGTAATACAATACATTAAAATAGTTGATTTTATCTTTAATATGTGAAAAGGACTCTTTTGTGTCTATATTAGAAACAGAATCTTCCTATTTCTCCCAGACTGGTTTCACACTCTTACTTCAGCCTCTTGAATAGCTGGGGTGATAGGCACATGCAATGAGCTTCGGCATAGAACACGTTTTTTAAAGACTGGATGATAGACATGCGCACAAGCCAGTAGTTTAACTGGAATCCCGTTTTTTTACCTCCTATCCTTGAAATAAAGCAATTAAATGCTTATTCTTGTCTGTGGACAGTACCAGGCCCAAAGATTAAATAGGAAGCTACTAGTTCATTATTTTGACAGTCAGTTTTTTCCTAAGATTACCTACATCTAGGTTATATTTTTCCCAAAGATACAGGGCTTATAAATTTTATTTATGAGTCATATAAAGTTTTATATTCCAGTATTTTGCAGAGGACATCTTTTATGTCCATGTGCTGTCCTTTTTTTGTACTGATAACTGTCCATTTTGTATGAAGAATGGGATTGCAAGTAGTTTTTATGATATTTCAGAATTATGAAAGAGTTTCATTCCTTTTCCAATATGACTGTGCTACATTTGAAACATATTATGGTTGTTCAATAAGCTAATTGTAGTGAAGAGCTTAAATCAGTGACCTCTCATGACACTGAAATGGCTGATAAAATTCACTGTGTTTTGACCAAGCAGAAATTTCAGATCACCTCCAGTCATCCCTGCTTCCTCCCTACAGAGCACAGAGATTCTGGAACTTTCCTATTGAAACTGGAATATGCTTGTCCTTGGGCAATGCTGGCTCTGAGTTTGGTTCTTCTGCCCACAGTGCTTCCTGAAATGAATTTCAGTTTGGAGAGAGACAGAAAATCTAAAACTAAGAATCAATCTTTCTTTCTTTCTTTCTTTCTTTCTTTCTTTCTTTCTTTCTTTCTTTCTTTCTTTCTCTTTCATTTTTTCTTTTTCTTTTCATATGTTGAGCTAGAATCCACCAGCCAGCCCTTGTATGTACCTCATGGGAACTGAGCAGTGCATAGAAAGGCTGTTTGTTTTTGTTTGTTTTAAAAAAATCAATTTGCTGCTAAACATCCTCAAATACATACTACCTTGGGTAAAAGGAAAGATTTTTTTCCTTCTCCGTTCTGCCTTTACGAAGAAATATTTCTGTGCTCTTGCCCAATCCAGAGGCAGAATAAGATTTCAATGTCTAATCTAGATGTAACTTGCCACTATATTGTAGGTCATGTACAGCTGCTCTGTTGGCAAACAGTAAGGCCAGGTTGTTTTCCCCAGAACTCTGCAGCCTGTGCTCCTTTAGCAGGAAGAGAAGCGTGCTCAGTTGCACTCCTGTTCTTTCCAGGTGTATCAGACTCTAACAGCTGTCACTTAAATCATTTGTGTCCCTTCCTCATGTTATGTGTTGCTTAAGTTAAAATCAGTGGTGGTCATGTACTTATTTACTTAGCAGGAACAATTAAAGGTTGATTTGCTGTTTTATATGACCACCCACATGCACAGTGTTAGGGATCTATGCCTTTTATATGCATGCCTGCCTGTCAGTGGCACTGAAAAACGTTATATGTAAATAAATTAATAGCTGTAAACTACATTAATCCTCTTTTACATCATAATAGATTTCCAGAATTTTACATTATTTTATTACTTTTTATTTTATTGTATTTTATGAGACTAAAATATTCATCTCATTCTTGAGATGAAATCTGAACATAACAAAGGACCACCTTGGTAAACTGAGCTAAAATTTCTGATTCTTAGTTTTCCAGAAGAAAGGTAGTAGATGGAGGATCATGCTGTGTTTAATTTATTGATATTTGGTGAATGTTTTACATCTACCATGTGCAGTTGGCAATGGGGAGAGAGACTAGACCCCATCCAAAGGTCTTCTGAATGCTCTCAGGGAAATGAAGTTGAATGCTTTTGATAAACAAGGTTGACATCAAGGATTGGTGGTGGCCATTCACATGATGAGATTATTCCAGGAAAATGTCTAAATATGAAAAATAAAAATCAGACATCCTAGCTTCTGGAGACCAAAAGGAACCCTTTTTCATGACAATTGTGTAAGCTAAACTTATGAAACGTTAAAATAGAGGTAATAATTCTTGCCTATCCAAGGGATCCTGGAGGGATCAAGAGAATAATCCAGGTAATGGACCAACCCTGGTGACATAAATTAATGCAAAGAATAGAAATCCCTTTCGTTCTTCACACTAGCCCCATAATAGCATTATTTTAAAGATAATAGAATTTAAATGTGATCAGAAATGCAGGAATAATTTGATGAATTAGCCCTTTGTAGACTCCATTTCTCTCAAAGACTCAAATAACTTTTCTTGCTATGAAAGCATTGAAACATATTAACTCTTCTAAATTGCAGAAGATCTTATTTGCAAATCTCCTTTGCATTGTCCATGGCTGGACGCTTTAATAGTTACTAACACTGTGTGTGTGGGGGGGGTGAGTCATATAAGACAGCAAATTTAGCTTTAATTGTTCCTGCTAAGTAAATAAATAAATGACCACTACTGATTTTAATTTAGGCAATAGGCAGCATGAGGAAGGGACACAAGTAATTTGATTGACACCTGTTAGCATCTGATACACCGTGAAAGGACAGGAGTGTGTGTGACCAAGCATGCTTCTCTTCCTGCTAAAGGAGCACAGGCTGAGGATTCATTATGAAAGAGAAAACTAATCCCTCCAGTACAATTGGCTGAGGGCAAAACTCTTGCTCTGTCATCATTATTATTATTGGTGTTGCTGTTATTATTGTTATTTTAACAAAACATTAATAAAAAATATTGTGGATTCAAGCGCCAAACATTTGCAAAAAGAATTTAGTTTGACTTTTCAATAAATTAGTTTGCAATCTTGATAGATTGGGGGGTTTCACATTGGATTATAAACTCCGTTGTACCACAGTGAAAGCTAGGTATATACTAAAAACTTATGTACTGAGAAAATCTGAAGCAAATATAAGGAGTTTCAGAAAGTAATACACTAACACTGACAGATGCATTTATTGTTTGGTCATTTTAAGTCTTTTTTACATTTCCATTTCTTTCTTCCTTTTCAATATTGACTTATTGTCTTGTTTTCATTTCTACCTCAGGTCTATTAATAAAGGTAATTAGCAAACAAATAATTTTTAATATACTAAGACTCTAAGGATTTGATCATTTTTGTTGACTGGACCCTATCATGCCCCTCCCCAAATCTGAGTGGGTATTATCTATGGTATTTCTTTTTTCTATTTTTATTGAATTTTTGTGTATTTCATACAGCATATCTTAATCAACTTTACACCCTTCCCTATTGGCAACTGACCTTAGTCCCCACACCCCTCTACTGGATTGGATACATTCTGTCATTTGTGTTAAGGCCTCTCATGTCCAGTTAGTGTCACCAGATGTTCCTCCATGTTTATTCATCCACTGAGGTCTAATCTGCCTGTCTAGAATCCTTCCCTTTAAGAAGATCAGCTCTTCCTCACTCAGCAGTAATCAGCTGCCAATAATTCTTCAACTAAGATTGGGAACTGCTGCCCATTTCCAGAGTTCTGTGCTTGATTTTGTCTGCTTAAGTTTGCATGGGTGGGTCTTATATATGCTGACACCATTATTATGTGTTTGTATGAGCAGAATACCCAGAACCTGTAGGACTCCGTGCCCATATGGTCATGCACCTCCTTCCTGGCTGTTAAAAATCTTTCTTTCCCCTCTTCCACAATGGTCCCTGACCCACAGACCCACAGTCTGAGGACTCTTATGCTTTGGCCATCTGTGTCCTTTTGTGTCCATGGACCTCTGTTGTGTGAAGGAGCTTCATTGATGAGAGTTGAGAGATGAATTAGTATTCTTTCTATGTCTTATTCTACTATGTTCTGTTAGCCTTAGGTGTAGAGGTTCCATTGTAGATATGTTACCTAGGATTGGGCATCTTACAGACTGTCTCCGTGTGTGACCAGTTGTGGAACTCAGGTTGCCATCTGCTACAAGAGAAGTTTCTTTGGTAAGAGTGACTAGGATACTTGTCTGTGAATTTTAGTTTCCATATTTTGCACCTATTAAGAAATTACATTTATCTAGGGATGTGATAGCCATTGTGTTTTCTCTAAGTTCTGTGACCTCTCCAGCTATGTGTATTTAGCTATTCTTACAGTACTACACATGAATTTTCTCCCATTGAGTGGACTTTAAGTCCAATTATGTAGGTAACTGTTGACTGCCCCGAGTTAAAAGTATCATTATTGCACCAATGTCATTTTCTGTGCTAGTCACTGATGTGATTATAAGGCCTTGAAGCTGGTGCTGGACCATCTATTGATGGTCTCCCTTACCAGCTTATATAGTGCTCTCCAATGCTAAGAGAGCTAACCTTCAGAGGAGTTGCCTTCCAGATCAGTTCCATCTCCATTGCTCTAAATATTGTGTCTGAAATATGCCTTGTCTTCAGCAATAGGGTCTTACTTTCAAGTTCTATGAGGCAATCAAGGACTAGCTTGCATAATTTGGGGAGTCTCTTGGGCTACCCTGGCCAGCAACTCAAAAGAAGGTTTCTCCTGTCTGGCACTGTTTCTTATTATGTAGCTTTCAACTATGCACATGGACTCATGTAAAGATATTGTATGTGTAATTTTTTCAGTAGGTTTTGGAGTATTATGATTCCCTCTGGTTTTTGTTTTGTTTTGTTTTTTACTAGCTAGGCATAATTTAACTCTCTTCTCTCACTGTCTCACAATATCTCCACACCCTCCCCCTTTAAAATATCCCCATTTTTCCTTTGATAATCCCTGTCTGCTATGGTCCCACATCCCTTATGCTCTTTCTTCTCCTATACCCCATAGTTCCTTGTATAACCCTCCCTTCCCCCTTCCTTTTAAGTATCCCTATTTTATACATTTCTCCCTGAGTTCTGATATTTCAGGTTCCTTATTTCCCTTTAACTCCCTGGTTTCTTTCCATTCCCTTGGTCCCTGCAGTTATATTAGAATATATACTCACATGTAAGGGTTTAGTGCTAGGATCCACAAATGAGGGAGAACATATGTCATCTGTTTTTCTGATTCTGTGTGACTTCACTTAGTATAACAATTTCTAGTTCCATCCATTTACCTGAAAATTTCATCTTTCTTATCACTGAGTGGGAGTCCATTGTGTGAATGTACCACATTTTCATTATCCACTACTCAGCTGAGGGACACTAGGTTGCTTCGATCTCTTAGCACCACGCAGCACCTGGAGTCAGGTACTCTCAGGTAGTCTGAAAAAGTCTCGGTCTCTGCTATGGTATTTCTAAATAATCAGGTTGCCTTTTAATTAAAAAAAAAGCTTTATTTGATAGTTGAATATTACACATTAACTAGTCAGCTTATAACATTTAATATCACTATTAAAATTGTGAAACATAGCTACATGACAAACTTTATATTCCAATTTTAGTGTTAAAAGTTTTTAAAGAATTCCAGATTACATCACATAATTAATAAGTTCTTGAAATATAATCTCTATCATATTTTAATGTCTAATGCCTTTGACTCATCTATATTTGGGATATCTGGACATCTTTCTTTTTATATTGTATCATATAATTAGCTTCTGTTTAGTTCTAATTTTTCTCATTATTTATTGAAATGGGCATGGGATAAATGATTCCTAGAATATACAACTTACCAAATCTTTGGGAACCTTTTTTTGTTATAAAAATAATTTTAAGTGAGCATATAAAGTGATGAGTGTCATGATGACATTTTCATTGTCACGTCATCAAAAGCTTTTTCTGCTCATCCTCCTTCCCCACCCAGCCTTGCTCCAGTCCCTCTTTCTGGTTCCTTTCCTCCTCACAAATAGTCCCTCTTCCTGCTTTTAGGCGGAATATGTAGTATGTACTGGAAACAATCTGTTGTATTTCTTATGCACTATTCTGGTGGCAGTTCTCTATAAACATTGCCAAATGGATCTAGCCTATAAAACCCATTTTATCTAATTTATTGCTACCCATTTATGGCTGTGCCATGTGTTACAAAGACAGAAACATCGGGTGAGACGATCTTATGATACTCAAGCAGTCTCCAGGTGATAGGCAATGCCAAATGTCCTGTTCCAGTGCCAGATCACAATGGTCCTGTCAACTACAATATCACCTGAATGACAGACCTTAAATAACCTCTAACCTTGTGTATTTAAAAATAATTTAACTGAATTTTTGTGAATTCCATACATCTTGAGCATATTTACATCCTTTTCTCTATCTGTCTTCTCCCCATCGGATTTAGTTAATTCTGTTTTGTGTGTTAAGGCCTAAAGAGCCAAGTTTGTATCTCCAAATGTCCCTCAGTGTCTATCCATTCACTGGAGCCTGGTCAAACTATCTAGTGTCATTTCCTTAAAGAAAAGCAGCTCTCCTTCTCCCAGTTGTCATCAGTTGCCAATAATTGCTTAGCTAAGTTTGGGTTTTCTTACCACTTTCCTCATTTCTGTGTTAGGATTTTGCCTGGTTTTCACGGATCTTGTGCGTGCTGTCACCATTGCTCTAAATTCATATAAGTAACTTTTCAGCCACCTGGACAACTGTTTCCTTGTGGTTGTCCACCATCCCTGGCTCTTACAGTCTTTCTGCCCCCTTTTCTGCGATGGTCCTAAAGCCCTGGGTAGCAGACATGCACTCTGTGATCTCTTATTAAGTTTTGACCAGTTGTGAATTTCTAGGTTAATCACTGTCTGTTGCAGAAGAAGCTTAAGATTCTCTGTATATGAGATTAGATGTGTCACTGTTGTCATTTTTTCATTGTTGTTGAAAAATGTTTGCTTTTTGCATCTAAGAATACTTTCATATCTCTTTTTTTCGGACTTTTGTCTTTCATTCTTCAAGTGCATTTTATGTTCATCATTGTGGATTTTATTCCTTTAATTAACTCAGATTGACTTGGTTTTAGTATCTGAAATAGCAAAAATGAGAAAAGCAACATTTTTTTTGAGACAGGTACTTCTTACACCCACACCTGGTCTCAAAATTGCTATGTAGACCAGGCTGGTCTTGATCTCACAGAGATCCACTTTTGCCTCTACTTCCTGAGTACTTGGACTAAAGTCTTGCACTACCATGCTTGGCTAAATACAAGAAACTTTTGATAATACATTTTAGATAGATCATTGGTATAAATGGAGATATTTAATACTGAATTTTTCAGTTTTATATTATCCTTTTAATTAAAAGAAACCACAAAAGGAAAAAGAATATGTAGTTATATGTGATTCATTCCAAATTATATTTTCTTACTAAGAACTTCTAAGCACCATATTAATGATTAATAAGTTTATGCAGGAAATGTTGAGCAACAAATAATATATCCTATTTTTGTGGTAGAAAATTTAGCTCTTGCCCATTATTTTTCCTTATATGATTACAGCTGAAGAAATGTTTTAAAATGAGAAACCTGAATGATGACACCTTCATAAACCTCAGAATTATGGAGAAATCTGGGCCATGAAATAAATATATTTGGTATTCAATAAGATAACATTAAACTGTAATAAAAACTGTAATATGAGAACTATGTGGGAAGTTCAAAGAATCATCAAGGATAACAGTGTTATGTCCAGGGCCAGTTCTTACTGAAGTTCCAAGTATTTGAGAGAGATTTGTATTTGGATAACTTATACTTAACAAATGTAAGACATGGGAAATATTTATACTGCAAGTTTGTTTGTAAGCAGAGTTTATAAATGGTGTGTCATTAATAAAGACAGTTTTCACATTTGATCACCCTAGATCTAAATAAAGTCTATATCCTTTGGCCTAGTAGTATTGATGTTTTGTTAAAGATGACAATAGGTTGCTTCCTGAAATGCATGATGGTCCAAGATGTTTTAGTAGAGCATATGCTGATATACTTAGTCGCTAGTCTCATGAAGAACAAATAGATGGTCTCTAATTATTTCTTCTTACCTCATGTTTTCATTTTATTCATTTTTTCCATACATATGGGTGTAGGTTTGCTTGTGGATGCATATATGTGTTTTGCATCTAGGTGATCTACATACATGTATGTGTGCATGTAGAAGTCTGAATTTGATGCCAGGTGTCTTTCTCAGTAACTCTCTGCTTTATTTTTTAAGTACTGTCTCTCACTGAAACTAGTGCATGTTAGTCTAGCTAGCCAGCTTGTCCCAGGAATCCCTTGCCAATGCCTCTCAAATTCTGGGATTATAGGCAACCTCCATCCCTGTCAGACTTTTTACTTGGATTCTGTGGATCTAATCTCTGGCCCTCATGCTTGTGTGACTAACACTTTATCTATTGAGCCATCTCCCCAACCCTTAATTTACATTTTAAAGTGTAAACATTACTTATTGTTTCACACTGTAAATAGTGTTTCATGTTTTAGACCTTATAGGCTTAATTTTATATATCAATTATCTTATTTTTTATAAACAATTTCTTGCTTTGAGGAATGAGGAATAGGCTACTGAAGTAAATAGTCCATTAATTTTTATGTCAGTCTTGGTCCTATTACACGCATACAAATGAAATTAAACTATCCCTCAGGGAACATGTACAGGGTCCATTTCAAATCCACAAATTAATGCAAATGGTTAATTTACCTCATTTGAGGGTAAGCTATATGCTTTGGAGAACAGAGAATAAGCAGTCAAGGTAGAATATCCCTGGGCTTTGCATTATTCATGAAAGTTGATCTTGTAATTTATATTCCAAGGCAATGCTGTAGTGTGTAGAACTACCTGTTCATTCAGGTGCACTAGAAAGATCTGCCTATGCCTGGGGTCAGTGCACCAGGTGGGCAGAAAAATGATTCTTCTGCATCTTTGTTTAGATGACTGCCACGGTGCTTTCTCAGTGCCTGCTATATTTCTATTTTTTTACCATTCTAACTGAAACTCTTCCAAGTTTAAAGGGCTATTTCATCTTCTAGCCTGTCATCAGTCGAAAATCCATTATATTCATCATATCGTTAAGAAAGGGAAAGTGCATCCAATTAAAGTAAGATTTTTATAAACTAAATTATTATTCTTATTGCAATGATGTTCAAATGTGAAAAACAGAGAGACACCTTGGACTAGTTGAAATGCACTACTGCTTTTGTTGTACCAAAATTGCTTCTCTCCAGGAGAGGAAAATCTCGAACACAGTTTCCAGAAAAGCCATTTCAGGCAGACACAGACATCTCTGCAGGCAGTCATAGGTCAGAGGTTATATATCTCCTGTGCACATCAGAGAATTCCTGAAAACTGGATTAATTCAGTAGGGTTCTTGAGCACTGGGCCTCTATAGCACTACTTTTCTGTGCTTAATTGCTGAGTGACTTTTAGTGTGATGGAAAGAAATGGAAGGACACTTCAATAGTGTTCCATATACTTGCCATTTTGTTAATATACTTTTTCTTTAATTAAGAGTACAGTTAATTAACAGACAAAAAAACAAAACCCTTGATCTCTTTAACATCTCATCATCTTCTAAAACGTCACTTTTTAGCGCTATAAAAATGGCAATTCAAGATTATGTAAGGTTATAGCAAGGAATAACTTCAATATCTGCCAGTGACTTAGAATTTCAGTTCTTGGCACATACACACATATGTTTCATTAATTAAAGCAGAAAGTCCACAGACAAAGTGAAGATCCCAGAACTTGAATTTTAATAAATGCAGATGAGACAAAAGTGAGAATAATCAGATGAAGTTCCAGGATGGAATATTTTGTCTTGTGTTTACCTTGGAATTCATTAGATTTTACTCAGCTGCAAAAGAAGCCTCAGGAGTGAAGAGAGAAAAGAAAATACCTTATTGCTTTTGAAATAAGATGAAAAGAAAAAAAAATGTCTAGGACTATAAACTACCAAATATACTTCATACCCTCCCCGCCCCCATGAATTTGGGTGTGGAGAGAAAAATTCTTCCATAAAGGTGGATGGAAAAAAAAAAAAGCCAGCCTGTTTAGCACGCCTCTCTTTCCTTTCACTTCTGTGGATATGGTTCTTGGTCATGTTGAAGATTCTTAATTCTAAGGCTAGGGTGTGATGATCCTCACCTTTAGTCCCAACCTTCTGGAGGCAGAGACCAGCAGATCTCTGTGAGATCGAGGTCAATCTGGACTACATAGTGAGTTCCAGGATAGTTGTGGCAATGGGGAGACCCTGTCTCAAAAAACCAAAAACCTTAATTTTTAATTATCTTCTGCAAACCTACAGCTTAAAATGCATATCCTTTAAATATGAAGATAGTTCATGTACATGCCTTTATTCTCACTGTGTGAGAGAATGAGAAAATATTAAACCCATATATCTCTAAATAATTAACAGATATCTTTGACACCAATGAACTAAACTCTGTTATTAGATGTGTTGTTCATTAGGAAAGGTGTTAAAAATCATACCAAAAATATAATGTGCCTCTTGTTAGTTACCACCGGCAACAGCTATATCCTGTTTTATTGTAGCACAGTTCATGATTCTCTGTCTCTCCAGTATATAAAATTGGTGAAGGTAGCTGTTTGTTCAAAATCAGGATAAATAATAAACCATCAGCACATAGCACATAGCACAGAATATATCATTAACATATTAAAAGATCACTACTTGATTTCAATAAATGTAATAAAACATTCCTTTAAAATGATCTCAACCCAGCAAAATATATCATGCTAATAATGTTGAGTACATGACATTAAATTTGAGGTTTTTGCTTAAGGCATAAATTGTTTTGTAAACTTTGTATGTTTCACATAAAGGCAAATTGAGTTTTAAAATATCACTTGTTAACTGAACATCTCCATGGTCTCCGTCTACACATATGGGTACACCATGCATTGATACCGCATATCCATTCAATTTCTCCCACCCCTGACCCAGCCCTGTCATCCTTCACATTCCTCAGTGGTAGCTATGCTATTTTCATTAGCTGGTTTCCACATATGAGAGTTCATGTGGTCCTAGTCTTTATGAGTTTTGGTTCATTTTGCTCAGTTAACTCTATTTCCTCCAGTTGCATCAATTTTGTAAAAAATGACAGAATTTACTTTTAATGAATAATGCTCCATATATATATTTTTAAATCTACACATGTATAATTCTGTATTAGGCCAGCATGCATGTCTCCTTGTTGTATGCTGACTTCCCTTCTGGTGGTATATACAAGAATGGGCAGCTGAATCATCTTGTTCTACTTTAAGTTCTGGAAAAACCTCCATACTGATTTCCATAGTGGTTACACTAATTTACATTCCCAACAACATTCTATAGGAATTTGTGGGATTAGAAATTGGGCTAAAGTGCTTGAAAACTGTTATGACTGATGAAAGCTCTGTTTACATACACAAAGTGTATGAGCAATTTTGTCGCACATGTGGGCTGGGAAGATCAATTTTATGAAATGTTGGCTGTCCAGAATTTTAAAGATAACTGATGTAACTTCTCATGTTTGTATAAATACTCTCAAGACTAGGAAAGAGGAAAATTTGACAATATTGTTTAAAAATTGATATCTGATACTGTTTTTTGTATATATAACCATCTTGCACTAAAAAATAATGAATCAATATGTTTTCTAAGATAGTTAATGAATATTATATATCCCATATATATACATACATATATATATATATATATATATATATATATATAGAGAGAGAGAGAGAGAGAGAGAGAGAGAGAGATGCATATAGATGGGAACGACTAACTTTGGGAACAGAAAGAGAATTTATTTGTATACCATATTAAAAGCAATTTTAAAGTAAAATTTTGCTTAAAAATGTGCAAAATATGTAATTCATATGAAAATTGACTAGATTACATAGTGAATGAGTTATTCTCCAATGTTCATACCATCTACTAAATATTAGGTCAAAGATATTTCCTTAGTCCTTCTTTTACTGTACAACAAATTTCACCTTTAAAGTGGGGTTAGTAGCACAAAATAAAAGTATCAATTGTCATATGCTAACATGAGAATATTGATAATTTTTTTAGTTAGTTTTTTTTTTGTATTTATGAGAAAGAGCCTCACTCTCTTGCCCAATCTGACGCTGAATTCCTGCCATTCTTAATGCCACCACCTCTTAAAGTCTAGAATTTTAGTCATGAGCCCCTTGCCCAACTTATGCTGGGTTTCCTTTATTCAGTCATAATCATTTTTAATTTCCTTTAACTTATATGTAACATACATTCGGTGACACATTTTTTGGATGTCAGAAGTGCATAGGAATGTGTATCAATAACAATTAGAGGACAAGAAATTGAAAGGATTCAGGGGCATCATGGGAGGTGTTGAGGAGAGAGGGAGGGTAGAAATGATGCAAACTCAGCAACTGCTCATGAAATTCTCACAAATGACACTGTAAAAAGAATGTTGTATAAAACAGACAAATTCTATTCTAGAAGATATTCTAGTTAAATGAGAGAATGTGTTCAGATTTGTTGTTTAATAAAAACATTGATATAACCAGTTCAGTTTGTAGTTTTACTGTGTTCCATCTCCAGTGATAAAGAAAATAATGCATTTTTGGACTCTCTCTAAGTAAAATACATGCTAGAGGTTATACCTAGTAACTGTGTCCATTAGGTATCCCAAGACTTGCATACATGGTTGAAAATAGAGGACACTAGACAGCAGCAATAACAATGAGAAATTATTCATTAAGAGTCACATGAATAACTACAGAGGAGAGAGTAGGCGTTTTTTGGTTCTGGACCACAAAAGAAATTACCAAGAGTCAAGTACTTTTTCTTTCTTTCTTTCTTTCTTTCTTTCTTTCTTTCTTTCGTTTCTTTCTGTTTGCTTTCTTGCTTTTTTCTTCTTTCTTAATATTCCTTTATGTACCCTTTCTTTTTCTTGTCCCTTATCAATTTCTGAATTAAATTTAATTCCATTTGCTTCTTGAATTGTTTTTAAAAATCCTCTTGACCATTATTTTGATCAGTAATATACCTGCATGTTATTACCACACACATTGTTAAGACTTTAGTTTGATCATAGAAAATAAGACCCACCTTTTCTTTGGCATTTAGTTTAGCTCCAAATGTTATGTGGCTAGATACCCATTCACATTTAGCATTGCTCCATCCAAGAGAAAGTGCTAAATCTCTTTTCTGCTTATTGCAAAAGGAGAGTAATCTTGGGAAAAATAATTTAGTGAGAAATAGTTGACAACCCTTGAAATATTATGCTGTACTTGAATTCACACTCTCTGAAGATGAGAACTTGCTTCGTGTGTGTTATAAATAGACTATGGCAGGCTTTGAACTGCCCACACTGTTCTGAGCTTTGAGCAGATTCTTCTGGGTTGCTGATCCAACTTAAGCTCTAATGTGAGTCATAAAAACACAAGGCTGAATGGCTCTATCTGGGGCATTTTGTTTGCCAAGCAGGTAAAATAAATTCTCAGTGAAACGCCCTCACACCCAACACTTCCTTTTCAATTACATGGGTGCTAGTTTAGATACCTCTATTTCTTGACCCAAAGCAGATAAATGCAACAGTTTTCTCAAGGGAAATTACATTTTATTATTTCAAAAACTATACTGAAGCAACAAGGATTCTTTTACATGCTAGTCGTCTGTCAGAAACTGAGAACATCAGGCTGCAGCTAGAAATACAGCATCAGAATTTCACAGCCTTAGAAAGTGATATCATAATTTTGGACTCTTAAACAGTATAGTGATTCTGTAAAAAAAAAAACTTTCATGGTGATAGAGAATTAGAAATCATATTCTTACTCAGCTACTT
The DNA here is from genome assembly GCA_035773235.1 of Eospalax fontanierii. Taxonomy (NCBI): domain Eukaryota; kingdom Metazoa; phylum Chordata; class Mammalia; order Rodentia; family Spalacidae; genus Eospalax; species Eospalax fontanierii. Next base: position 37,288,246 of record CM069545.1, on the reverse strand, counting down.
GTGCATATGGCCTTATAGGCAGTCAACACCACAGAACCTCCATTTTGCCTTTGATATGATCAGCATTCCTACATACTCAATTCTCTGACTTTTGATAATGATCTTAAAACTTAAGATCTTCTGATGGAATTCAAATCTTCAACAATTTTTAAAAATTTTTATAGTTCACAGAGATCTGGTATTTTTTTTTACTACCTAGACATAGCATTAATGAAACATGTAATTTGCATATAAATACAGGGTAAGTGTGATAAAGTGAATGGAGATGGCCCAAAATATACCATGTTCAGCAAAGCTGCTAGGTACTTTGGGAACATTCTGCTGACATAACAGCTAGGCAGTGGAATTAAGATCATGGACAATGGTCAAAGCAATCCCAGAGCATCAGCACAGCTGAGGAGGCTGATGTGGGGTAGTGGGGAGCACGGCAGGTCAATGGAGCTCAGTTTGGGGAAGCACAGAGAAAATGCTTAGATAATGGTGAGGTGGGTGACCATCAGGTTCAAGACAGATCTCCAGACTTCAGAGACAATGCTGAGACTAGTAGAAATGAAGTCAAGGCATGTTTCCCCTGCTGAAATAGCTAAGGGTCTACTCTCAGAATTTCAGTGGACATATCCATGTTTAGGAATAAAAGACAAAGGTAATGGTAAAGCAAGGACATCTATTTATTATGTTCTTCATCATAATTTTACTAAATAAATGATTTCCCAATCAAAGGATATGACTTTCCTTCAGTATCCTTGAATTTTGTTAACTAAGTTTTTGCAAATTGTAGATAATATATTTTAAGCACATGTAGATCCCCTCACCTATGCTCACCACTCATCCAATTCCATGTACTCTGTGATATATACTATGGCCTATAAAGTCAAATTTTGTCCCCAAATACCCTTTTGTGTGGGTAGATCCAGTGGAGCCTGGTTAACCTACCAAGAGTCTCAACCTTAAATGAAACTAACTCTTGCCCTCCCAGCAGGCTTCATTTGCTAATAGTTCTTCAGCTGAAACACTATTCGTGTTTCTTACCTACTTCCCCACATCTGTGCTGCAATTTTAACTTGGTTGAGCTTATGTAGGACTTGTGCATGCTGGTTGTCACTGTTGCTATGAGTTCATCTGATTAACTGTCCAGCTGTCTGTAAAGCTGTATTTCGTACTGGTCACCCAGCACCTCTGGCTCTTTCAATCTTTCTATCCCCTGCTTCTTAGCCTTGGGAGGCAGAAATGTGATAAAGGTGTCCTAGTCAGGGATAAGCACTCTGTATCTTCTTATTTTCTGGACATTGTCCAGTTGTGGTTCTCTGTGTTAATCACCATATGCTGCATAAAGCTTCTTTGCTGTGAGTTGAGAGATGCATTAATCTGCACGTATAATAATAAGTCATGTGTCAGTTTAATATTATAGCTATTTAGAAGAATAATAAAACATTAGGCTCTCCCCTGTGGTCTGTGACCTGTCTAAACACAAGTTCCTAGGCCTGATATAAATTTCAGGTATGGGTTTCATCGTATGAAATGAAATTTCATTGAACTTTCAGTTCCATTAGAATGTGCTTGGTTACTTCCAAAATATTCATGCCACAATTGTACCAGTAAGCATATCTTGCAAGGTCATTTGTGGTAACTCATAGGATTCATAGCTGATAACACTGATGATCAATTTTCTCTTCAGGTAGCCTGCCTAACAACTTTCAGGACTATAAATGCTAATCAGTAGAGATGAAATGTTGAAGTCAGAACCAGCTTGATTTGCCCTTGTTTGTTGTGCAGTTCATTGTATGTAGTGTCTTCAGCAATAGGGTCTTCAACAAGGCAAAAGCCGGTACTATTTGAGGATCTATGGGTTCCATGCTGAACATCTTCAGAAGGGAAAGTTCATTCATGGTTCTGGGCTTTTATTTTGTTAACCTGCAGTGTCTGATAGCGGCAATGTCCTCCTATTATAAGGTTACTCCTTTAATAAGGTGTACGTATATACGTTGAGAAGCTTCTATACTAGTAGTTTTCCTTGTGGGTTTTCAAGGACTTTGAATGTTAATTATCCCTCCTGGCTTCATCCTCCGCCCTCCCATTCCCCACGCCCATTTAACCCTTCCTGTAGTGTAGGAATAGAATAATATGATTATTCTCCTTTGAGATCTTAGATTCCAATCTTTCAATTGGAAAATCCAAAGGGGTCAGGAAACTAATAAATCATCTATGGTGGGGTCCTTTATGGGAAGGGGGAAATAATGCAGGAAAAGGGCCAGGAAATCCTATTGATTAATAGGCCCAATCTCTGGTGTCTGGGCTGGTGGACTTATGCAGATAAATTAGCTATGATACATTTCAGTTGAATGAATAATCAATTAGGATCAGAACATTTAAAAAATCTGATTGTAGGATTTATCTTCAGTTAAAACTGTAGCATCACATTACTTAGATACATTTGTGGAAGAAAGAATAGAACTGCCCTGAGTAATCTTTTCTTAGTAATAATAATATACTGGAAAAGAATGAAATTTAGGGGAAAATTAAGAGGAGGAGAGGAAAAGAGAAAGCAAACCAAAAGGGACGAGAGGACTGAGGAGGTGTCTCAGTTAGTAAAGGGCTTGCTGCAGCAGCGTGAGGATCTGAGTTCAATCCCCAGCAATCCCACTGTCCTTTAGAAGCCAGTATGGTGGTACAGTCTGGTGATTGCAGTGCTGAGACAGAGAGACCTCTATCGCCTCTTCTGCCCCATGCCGTACATCCTTGTGTCCTGCTCACCTCTCAGAACTTCTTTCCCATTTTCATATCCTATTGTTCTCCTCTCTTAGTCTCCTTTCTAGTTCTGTAGCCTATACCTAAACTCATCTCCATTTGTACAGACTCACACAAATATTTTAAGCAAGGATCCTCATATGAGAGAGAACATGATGTTTTATCTTTCTGAGTCTGGATTTCTTAATATAATACTTTCTAGTTCTATACATTTTTTTTTCAAATTTTGTGATTTGTTTGTTTAAACAAGATCCCAGTGTATGTACGTATATTTTCATTCATCTTTTCGTGACTGTCAAGGAGAGTTATTTCTATTACTAATTCTAACCATTGATTTCCTTATTTATTGGCTAGCTTGTGATGTCTGGTGGAGCAGTGGAACACCCCTGTAAGATAATCACATTTAAACTCACCTTATATTGTATTTGTGTGGATATATTAAAAACTTCAAAAAAAAGTAAAATAAAGGCAGACTAAAAAAGTCATATATCACGTGTTTCCTCTTAAATGCAGAACTTAGATTTATAAGTTTGCATGTGTTATCTGTGGGGATAAATGTATGCATGTATTTGTCTGTATATGTGTGTATAGATGATGAAACTAGAAAGAGGGCCAGTGAGAATGGTGAAAGAGATCTTAAGAAGTAAAGAAGGTAAAAGAGGCAGAAGAGGAAATTATCACAAGGAAGGCAGAGAGCCCATTAGAAGTGTGGACAGCCTAAGGGAAGGACATATTAAAACGGTTTATAAAGACACATATCTATGACGCTGTCATAATGAGAATCAATCTCTTGTATACTACCTTTAAAAGTTAATTATAGCCCCTTAAAAAGAGTGAAAAAGAAATCCAAGATTTAGTGTCCATGGGCATGTTAAAGAGTGCAAATTCTGACATACTTTAATGTGACTAATACCAGGGTGACTGCAGAACCAAATTCAAGAGACCTGTGATTTGGTAGTCTGCCTTTTATCAGCCATTTCATCTTGGATTGTTTGTCACCAACTCTATAAGTCTCTCTTGTCTTTTATTTCTTTTCACACATTCTGCAACTCTTAGGACAGACCCTTGCCATCTCACCATGGGATCCCTGTGACAGAGTCCTAACAAAGTTCTCTGGCAAGTTTTCTTTTTCTGCTCATCTGTCCTCACACAACGGGTCAATCTCCATGTTATTTGGGTAAAACTCACTTTAACTAGTATTTCTCTCTATGTATCATAATAATAGCTTTGTGGGACTGGAGGAGGAAACTGAATTGTTAGCAAAGGATGATGTATAAGGCATATTAATAGATTGCATTTCTTTAGTACGAGTAGAATTTACACAGGTCTGTGCTCCAGGGAAACACAATATTGTAAGTAAGCTTTTAAAATCCATGACTTATGCAAGAAATGATTAGCAAACTAAGATTGAAGTCCCAGCATTTGTAGATGATAAGGTTGTTGAGATACTCCAATTGATATTGAACAGGGACAGAGCTGTGATGCTACGTTCGAATTTTATTCTTTAAGTGCTAGAGGTCAGAATAAGGGAAGGGATATGCATGAGCACTTTCAGTTTCTGCTGATGGAAACACACATCTTGCTTGACTGTCTCATATGAATGAAATGCTTAAAGCACAAGAATCTGCTTGTGCTCAGTGGAGACATGAGACCATTAGAAATCAAAATCCCCTGTTTTTTTCTTTTTTCCTTGACACCTCTTGACTCTATGACCCAGAATAGCTAGACTCTTAGTGCCAGATATGGTATTACTCTTTTCTAAATGTTCCATTCTAAATCCTCTTGCTTTGGTGGGATCCTGTAGGATGTGCACTCTGTTGCTTTTATGACACACCACTATAGTTCTGTGTTGGAATTAGGGTCATTTCAGTTGATGGAGTAAGAGGAGACTGGGACTGAGCTATACAAATGGGGGAAAAAAAGCTCTAATCTAAGATCAGAAGATCTGTGTGCACTTTTGAAGTCAGTAGAAATCATTTTAAGTTTCTTGGATAAATGCTAAGACTTAGCAGTTGTTGATAGCTGACTTCAGCTAATGTAACTATTTAGTAGTCTTTTGATGATGTTTGTATAGTTTTCACACATGGATTGTGTGTGGCCCATAGCATTGAAATCACTAAACCCTTATTAAACTCTGCTAAACCTCTAAGGTATGTTGTCAAGCCAGTACAATGATTCCCTCCAGGTTTTCTTCATAGCTCAAGGACAGATACACTCTGCCCTCAGGCTGCTGTCTTGTATTGGAAGTCTCCTCTGAGCCCTATACAGTGATAATTTTAATGAACCTTGTTGTTGGGTGGGAGAGAAAGTCATCATCTAAGTATCAGAATATAGGAATGTTGGGATTCCAGACCTCAGTCCTGGAGTAATATTTTTTAAGTGGAAAAGTTCCTGATGATTCTGACAAGCTGTTTAAATTTCTTAGTCTCTGGTAAAAACTGACTGTGGTGTTTCAGGTTCTCAGCTTTCTGCAGCAGGGTTTAATCCTGTTCAACTATCTTCCTTCCACTGAACTGCACTGTCTTGCCTGGTCCATGTTCTACTGCGTCTCTGGGATTTTGAGTTTTGAGATTATAGGTAAAAAGTTGAAGAATTGAGTGGGGAATGAAAGATCAAAAGCGTGTTGCATAGCCAATGATTTTGCCAGCAGCAAACAGTCAATGGCAGAGGGTTTGTCTCTTTAAAGTCCCTGCCCACCATCCCCTGCAGGGCAGACTGACCCAGTGGTGAACTATATAGTTCAGTCCAGGGCAGAGTACAAGCCAGAATGGAGAATACTGGGTCTTGTTCTTTGTTGAAACTTGAGTTCTCCAATAGCTCTGCTTTGGTTTTCTGCTTTCAGGGGTGTCAGAGAGGCAGTGTGATCTTTCATCTTTTGTGTTCTTGTCTTTCATTCACTCTGCGTCCCCCTGCCTGCCAGGCCAGAGCATGTTTACCAGTTACTATCTGATTCCTCTTTCCCTAAGAACTAGAACGGGAACTGTTTTACAAACCAAACATGTAGACATTTTTTCAAAAAGGCAGCCAGTTAATACTAAGTCCTGACTTCGTGAACACAGAACTTTGTATTTTATGAAATTCCATGCAAACTATTGGAGATTGTTGGCTCAATAGACAGTGAATGTGAAAGGCGTCTCTTATCCCCTAAAGAACTCAGTGTTACCCAGGGAGGCAGCAGAGGAAATGCTTTGTGTGAAGCAGTTCCAAAGAATCAGAACAAATCCTATTAAGAGTGCTCTGAGAACACCACCCTTAGGTCAGTAATTTAGAACTAGCAGGGACTGTGGTAATGTGCTTGCTTGCTTGCATGTTTATGGAAACTCATGCTGATCTCTTTGCTGCTAAAGGAGACTTTGGATAACTAGGAAATGGGTCAAGCTTTAAATCTCATGTTTGCTATCCTGAGAAGTGACCCTGATAAATGGCTGTCTGGGCAACAGACATCACATTAAACTGATACTTGACCCATCGTATCAGGTAAATGTGTTAATGCAGCTGAGTGGACAGTAGTATAATTCTTCCTCAAATGGACCCTGTGAGGGCAAAAGCCAATTTGTGTAACTGCTGATAAATGGGTAAAATTGTCTGTTGCCAATAGCTGTGGCTATTTCAGGGGAAGGTAATGAACCTTGCAGGAATTCTCTAGAAGCTGAGGCAGGAGAACTGAGAGTTCAAAGACAGTTTGGGCTAAACTGAGAGATCAAGACCCACCTTAGCAACTTGCTGAGACGTTCTCTCACAGTAAGTCGGTGTTAAGGTGCTTACCTGGCCTGTGTGAAGTGCAAAGCTACAGGTTGAAGCCAGGAATGCACAAAAGCACAAACAGGCCAAACACTGGATTTGAACCTATGCTTTAAAATGATTTTCTAGATTTTGTATATGATAATCTTATGTTGTAATTAAAAATGAAATACACAACTGGGTTTTATTTAATATAAATAAAAACATAAATGATATAAATATAAACTTTGATATGCTTGGTTTCTTTCCTTGGTTGAATCTGTGCTACCTTTTCCCTCATCCTGGGTCTTTATTAGCTCTATCTATGTCTTTCCCTCTGGGTTTCTGTTTCTCTTTCTTCTGTCTGTTCTCTCTGTGTGCCTTCCTATTTGTATGCCTCTTTCTCCAGCTCTTTTCCCCCCATGCGCATTTTGTCTCTTTTCCTTCGCTTTGGAGAGGAAGGTTGTCCATGCAGCTATGTAGCTTTTAGTGTTCTCATATTTCCAGTTGATTTGGGGGACTTGTGTGTTGCAAACACGAAAGGTAAACACCGATCATAGCAAATTATAGTATTCCAAGTAAGATTCTTTCTTGAGTTGTCTGCTTCATTGCTTGTCGTATACAGTACTTGGCATCTCCCGACAGATGCAGGGAATAATGTTAAGTGACAGCTTAAGAGGACCATCTGCTCCTCCCTCTGTACAGCCTGCAGTGTCCTATCTTTCTTGCTCAGCTTTGGGACCTGCGGATTGTTCATGGCCAAATGAGTACTTCTGACTTTTAGTGTATATACTTACCCACTTGTCTTAATGCTCTGAGGACAGAAATTAGCTTCTTATAACCTGAAGTCACTGCATGTAAGCATTTTGTAATTCTTAAGTTAATAGTTTTGTACTTTATAAAACAATCAATGGGAGCATTGTAAACAAATCAAGGCAATGAACAGAGCTGAGCAGACTTCAGCTACTTTCTCAATATTTTTCAGAAAGTGTGTATTTGTCACACTGACACACAGATACACAAACATGCACACACACACACACACACACACAAACACACACATTTCTCCCACAAATATATAATGGGAGCTTTTGTAACTAAGCTTCTCTTTTTTTGTTGTTAACAAGAATTATTGGAGTTTTGTTTTAGCACATATATGTGATTTATCAAAAAGGGGATTTATCAAGGTTATTTATTTTATATCTTCTGAGTATTGAATGTTTGGGGATGAGAATTATAACAACATGTAACTCATCAGACATAATTGTCTAATAACTTCTCAAAATGCTTTTTGTGAACCTTTCGTGCAGTCTGGAAGATCAAAACCATGTTGCTAATGATTTTGAGACATCATTTAACTTTTTTTACCTCGTTAATATTTACATTGAGGTGCCAACTCTCCTTAATAAGTCATCGGCCACAAACAATATTATTTTGTTTTTTTTACCACCTTGGAGTCAATGGAGAAACAGAAAAAATAAAATGTTTTATTGTTGCTTAGCATGTACGAAGCCCTGGATTTCATCCTTGGCACTACAAAAATAAAATGAAGTTGAAATTAATTTTCTTAAATCCTAACTGATCATCAAAAACTCTTTACTATTCTTTTTTTATTTTTCATTTTTAAATATTTTGATTCAACAATTTTACATAATGTAATTTGACCCTGTTCAGATCCCATCCCTCCTCCTTATCTCCATATCACTACCTTCTCCCACTACTTCATGTTCTCTATTATTATTGGTCTTTTTTAAGGCTGTGGTTCCTAATCTGTGTTTCCCAAGTACTCTTGGATTTGGGTCTGTCCCTTGGAGACTGATCAACCTGTCAGGTGTCATGCCAATAAGGAAAATTAACTTTTCATCCTCTTTCATCTACAGTTACTAATAGCTCCTCAGCTAGGACTGGAGATTCCTGCCCACCTCCCCCATCCATGCCAGGGTCTGAGTTTACGTGGATTCATATATGCAAATACCCTGTGGTGGTCAGACAACAGCTTTCTTGTATTTATCTACCCCCTTGAGCTCTTAATAATATTTTCTCCTACTCTTCCTCCATGATCCCTAAGGCTTAAGAAGAGCAATTGTGATCATTTGTGGTTTTCTGTGTTAATTGCCATTTGCTGTAAGAACAGCTGTCTCTGGTAAGTGCTGAAAGTCACATTAATCTATGGATATAGCAATAAGTCATTAAAGTCAGTTTAAAATTATGTCTGTTTAGTGGAATGATAGTAGGAAGTTCTTACCTATGATCTGTTACCTATCTAGCCACAGGTTTCTTGGCTCTGATTACTATGTCAGGTGTGAACCCACTATTGTGACTCGATCTTAGATCCAATTAGAAGGTGGTTGGTTACTCCCATAATAATCACTCCACTATTGGTCATATTTTGCCAAGCCAGTTGTTATTGTTGATCACAGGGTTTCTGGGTAAAACTGATGATGTCTCTGCCAGTAACATGCAAAGTACTTCTAGTATTATGAAATCTAGCCAAATCAGATATAACTTTAAGGTCATTACAAGCTAGATCTCTCCTTTTCGTAAAGCAGCTCGGATATGTAATATCTTCAATAGTAAGGTCTGACCATCATGTTCTGGTGGTAACCAAGTACAATGACCACAGCCAGGCTTGTTTGAAGATCTATGGGATCTCTGGTCAACAATTCCAAAACTTTGAGTTCATTCCTGACATTGGGCATTTTCATTTGCTATCCTGGGGTGATTATTAGGGCCACTGAGTGGGTGTTATAGGGTAACTACATTGAATTTTTATATTATATGTGTATATATTTCGAGAAATTTCTATAGTATGTTCCCATATGATTCTTTCAAAAGTCTATTAGTACATTATGCGTCCTCTTAGTCTTCTGCCCCACCATCTCAGTCCACATTCCGTTAAGCCTAAGCTACCTATTATCCTCCATTTCCAATTATATCACTGAATTTTATCCCCCCTTTCAAGGACCTCTCCCAGTGGTTCTTATTAATTTCCTGACCTCTAAGAATTTTCCAATTGAAAGACATCTATCTAAGATTGAGAACTAGTATCAATTTATGAGAGAGAACATGTGATATTTACCTTTATAGGTGTGGGTTGCCACACCCAGGATGAATATTTGAAGTTCCATCCATCTTCTTGTGAATTTCACAATTTTTCTTTATAGCTAAATAATATTCCATTGTTTAAACATACTATGCATTTACCAGTTGATGGGCATCTAAGTTGTTTCCATTTCCTGGATATTATGAATAGGGCAACAACGAACATGCATGAAAAACTATCTCTGTATTATGCCACAGACTCCTTTGAATACTTGCCCAAGCCTGATTGGCTGAATAATGTGGGTGATTTATTTTGAGCTTTCTGAGGAACTGAACACTGATTTTTAGAGTGGCCGTACCAGTCTGCACTCCCAACAGCAGTGAATAATTATGTCTCTTCTCACTCATCCTTATTGTCATTGCTTTTGAATCAGAGCCATTCTGACTGGGGTAGGATGAACTCTCAAAGTAGTTTTAATTGGCATTTCATTGAGGGCTAAGCGTGTTGAGCATTTTAAAGAATATGTCTCAGTTACTTGCATGTCGTCTTTTGGAAGCTTTCTGTTTAGCTTCTTGTCCCAATTTTAATGGTTTGTTTGGATTGTTGATGTTCAGTTTTATAATCTCTTTGTATATTCCAGATACTAACCCTCTCTAAGTTTTATACCTGGGAAATATTCTCCCATTCTCTATGTTGTCTCTTCACTCAAGTGATGGTATCTTTTGTGTACCAGAGATTTTTCGTTTCATGAGGTCTAATTTCTCAAGCTATTCTATTGTGGTTCCATTTCTATCGTCCTTTGTTTGCCTAAGGTTCTAGTGTAATCACTACTTTAACTTCTATGAGATCAGTGTATAAGGTCTTGTGTTTGGATCCTTGATCCATTTAGATTTAGGATTTGTGCAGGGTGAGAGAGGAATATAGTATCAATCCTCTCCATGTAGCTCTCCAATTTGACAAGAGTCATTTGTTGAACACGTTCTCATTTGTCTGATGTGTGCTTTTGCCCTCTTTGTCCAGTCAGGGTGACTGTGTGTGGACTTACAACTCCATTCTCAGTTCTAATCCAATGATAAATGTGTCTATTTACATGCTCTTGCTATGCTGTTTTTATGACTAGAGCTCCATAGTATAATTTAAAATCAAGGATGGTGATACCTCCAACATTTCTTTTATTGTTCAAGATTGTTTAGCTAGCTTGAGTTTTTTTGTTTAATATATCCATATGAAATTTGAGGTTATTTTTTTTCAAATTTTGTGAATAATTGCATTGGAATTTTAATGGCGATAGAATTGAAGCTGTAAATTGGTTTTGATAGAATGGCCATTTTCACAATATTTATCCTACCAATCCTTGATTGTTAGAGGTCTTTCCATCTCTTGGTATCTTCTTCAATTACCTTCTTCAATGTTTAATTTTTTAAAAATTTTACAAGTTCTTCACTTCTTTTATTGCATTTCGTCTAAGATATATTTATGAGGCTCTCATGAATGGGATCATTTCCTTTTTTTCAGTCTCAACGTGTTCATTGTTGGAAGAAAGGATGGGTGCTGATTTGTGGGTATTAATTTTATACCCCGCTTCCTATGCTGAATGTGTCTATTAGCTCTAAGAGTTTTCTGGTAAAGTTATTAGTGTCTTTTATGTACAGAAACATACCATCTTCAAATAAGGACACTTTGGAGTTTTCTTTACAATGTGTATCCTCTTTATCACTGTCACTTGTCTTATTGCTGTAGATAAGACTTCCAGTACTATATTGTACAGGAATTCAGAAAGTGGACATTCAATGCGTTATTTCTGATTTTAATGGTAATGCTTTAAGGATTTCTCCATTTATTTCCTCTATCTTATTTGTGGTTATGGGTCCATTTACATTAATTATGTCTTATGTTGCATTATTATAATTTTAGTAAAATTCACATATCTAGAAATTTATTCATTTCTTAAAGATTTTCCAGTTTAGTGGAATGTAGCTTTTTAAAGAATTTCCTTATTTTTTTTTGAATTTCTACAGGGTCTATTATAATGTTTCCCTTCTAATGTCTGAGTTTATTGATTTTAGTCCCCTCTCTCTAAAGGTTTGTCTTGCTGTCCCATCTAGTCTGTGTGTATATATATATATATATATATATATGTATGTATATATTATATTAGTTTTCTAATATATATATATATATATATATATATATATATATATATATATATATACCTTTTCTATGGCCTGAATTAGATGCTGCTGCCTGAGAATTTTAAGACTCTTGGCAGAACACAGATCTAAGCAGGCCCTGGGCTTTGGTTAACTTACAAGGGTCTACCCTGCTCTTGGCCCTGGTGGTCTGTTCAAATGAGGGAAACAAAATCATCATTTCAATAGTTTAACACTTTGGCCTTAGTGAGTTTTAGCATTTCTTTTCCTCCATAATTTAAAAATCCATGCTATGCAGGTATTATGATGATATTTTTGTGCTGTCTTTATTATTTTACGAGTTTCCCAGAGGACAAATCACTGAGAATTCTATGTCTGATGCTGGATTCACTTCTGGTCATTATTTAGTATGGAGTTATATTTAATCCTGTAAATGGTTTGCACACACTGTCTGTATCTCTTATTAACCTTGAGTGAGTGCTTAATATTCACTCCCACCGCTCTCACACTTCTGTTACAGGGATAATAGTAGTGGGTAGACAATGGAGATTTTGAAGACAAGATTGTGTATGAATGCCTAGGATAGTGACTTGTTCATATAGTACTTAATTAAGTTACTAACTATTGCCATGATTATAGAGGTGACGTTTGTTATCTTTGTTACCAACTTTTCTTAGAATTTGTGTTATATTTTCTAACTATTTTTCTAAATTTTTTCCTCATTTTCTGAGACTTTATTTTTCAGGAATACACACACACACACACACACACACACACACACACACACACATAGTATATATGTATATATAGTTTTTCAGTATATGTTCTTATCTTTGTTATTCTTTCAATGACAGATTCACTTTGAAGTAGTCCATCACCACTGCTTCCTCTTTTCCTCTTTAAGTTATAGATTATATATTTTGACTACATTGTACTTACAAATGTTTCGTTTCTGTTTTATACACTCTAAGTGACAGCATCTATCCTTTGCTTTTGAAATATTTTGAAGTATTTTGTTCTCCATCTGCATTGCCTGTTCAGATTTCTTTTGTTTTGTTTTTTAACTCTAGTCTCACATTTCCATCTGAGAGCCTGCATTTGAATAGTAACTGTATATGCCAAAGTCAGCATGCTCCAAACCTAAATCACTATTTTTCTTTCTGAACATTTAAATGTATTGTCTTCCTTTTACCTTCAGTCTTATTGACATGGCCACATAACTAGCCTCCCATGCTTAGTGTACCTTTTAACCAATACTCTCCAAATGCTTTCACATTTAATAGGCTTCACAATTAATAGTCAATTTTTATTGAGTGACTTTTTACACTTGATGGATATCTTTCAAATTGGTCTCCTCTTCTCCATGTTTAATTAGCCTTGCTTAGCTCAAGACTTAATTAAATTTTGAAGAACTGCAGCCTCCTTCTGACTACAGTATTTCTGCTACCAGACTCTTGTTGTTAAAGTCCATGAACCATCATGCTTGCTACAGGTGTGTTCCTCACTGCTCTAATCAAACCACTTTCCTGATCAACTGTTCCAGGCAGCTTTCCATGACTCAGGACAGTTTCAAAGTTCCGGCAGTCTGAGATCACACCACCTGCCCAGCTTCATCACTGTTCTTTATTTCTAGTCATATAAGCAGGCTATTTTACTATTAGTTTAAGTTAAAATTGATTTGGAATACAATACACTTAATTCAAGTATAGCGTTTGTCAGACTTAGGCATACGTATTCAACATGAAGCCTTATGGTAAAAGCAAGACACATACACATCACTGTAGAAAGTTTGTTTCCCTTTCTTTCTACTTAGTCCTCTCTCTAATCCCTGTGTGGTGAGGCCTGATAGACTTGCTGCCACATAGATTAGGTTCTAAAGTTCTACAAAAAATCGAGTCATAATATGTACTATTTTTCTATCTTCTTTTGTTCAGCATTATTTTGAGAACCATTTCTATTATTTATAGTAGTAGGACCTTTCAATTATGAAGGTAATAATCAATTTTATGAATATGTCATAATTTGGCTATCCTTTTAACAACTAATAGAAATTTCAGCAGTTTTCAATTTTATAATTAAAAATATGAATCTATGAAAAAACTTAATGGAATTATTCTTTTTATAGATGTTTAATTCCTTTCTCTTAAGGAAACACAGAAGCATGGGAGGCTGGGATATGTGGTAGATGTATATTTAAGTTTAAAGAAACTGTTACACTTTTCAGAAAATAACTGTAACACTTTACTTTCCCAGGACAAAAAAAGAGTTTTTTAAATTACATACTGTACCACATATCCACCCATTGATATGCTCAGGCTTCTAGAATCTTAGCCAATGAAACAGTCATATAAATTGTGATTTAGTTCTTTATTTCCTAATATAATGATTTTGTATTAACATTGTATTAATAATATTTACAAAGAACAGAGGTATGTAATTTGATTAAACTATTATAGTTTAACAATATTTTTCTTTACAGATCATATTTTTATTTTACTATTCAGATCTTCTTTCATTAACTCTGGGACAGACTTACTTTACCTTTTCAATTAGGAGTTTATGATTTTAAGATATACTTAGTGTAAGAACATCACTGTTTATATCATTATGATATGAGATATCTTATATGGGACAATGTAAACAGTTACTAAATGTATTGTTTGGTCTGTCTTTTTTCATTCAGCATAATTTTGAAAGTGACTCTTGTTATAAATAATAATGTTTCTTATGGATAGTTGTATGTTTTATAAATTTGTTTCATCCTGAAAGTAGGCATACATTTATGATAATTTGTATGGTACACAAAATGATGGTTCCCAGTACTGTTAATTCTCTAATCCTTGGATCATGTTCCTGTGTCCATGACAAGAAGAGATTTTGAAGATATGATTACATTCTAGAATGGGAATATTATCAGAGTGGACCCACTGTAATCATATGAATGTGTAAGATCAGTTAGCATTTCTTAAGTATGGTCAGAGAGAGATGCAATCATTAAGAAGATTAGAGGGATATGACCTAGTCTATTTTAAAGATGCGGGAAGGTCACAAACAATGACAGCTAGCTCTTGGGAACTGGAAGAGGAAAGGGCACAGTTCGTTTCCTATGACCTCCAGGAAGGAATATCCTGTGACATATTTTAGTTGAAGGAATTCAATCTGTTGATCCAGAAGATCTAAATACTGAAAGTTTTGATGCTTAGACATTATTTTATCAAGCATAAACATAATGGATTACTCTATGATATGATATTTTCATTAATGAAGAACATGAGTCTTTGCTCATATTTCTCCCCCAGTATCAACCTGTCTTGTCCCTCACCACTCCTGCTCTTCTCCTTTCTCCCTGAAAAAGGTATTCCTTATGCTTTAATGTCATTCATCTATACATCTATCTATCTATCTATCTATCTATCTATCTATCTATCTATGGCTCTATCTATCTCTATCATCTGTCTAGAATTTTCATATGAGAGGAAACATACAATATTTTTAGCCAAATTTATTTAACTTAAATGATGACCTGTAGTTTCATCCATCTTTTTATAAATAACATAAGATCTGCCTTGTTTATACTAAATAAAATTCCAATGTATATATGTACCAAACTTCATATGAATGAAGTCTCTTCATTCATCCATTTGTTAATAGGCACTATATTTGTTTAATTACAAGGCCGAAGAGGTTCAGACTTTAGAGAAATCGTTCTTCTGTAACTTTCCTAATCAATGAATTTTCTTACTATAGTCTTCATAAGTAACCTTCTAGTTATAGAAAAGTGCACATCGCACCACTCATCAAAATATTTTTTGCAACAGATGGAGACTATTACAAAATTCCACAACTGGTCAAATGAAGAGAATAAGTGTCTGTGATGTGCCTAAGTCTAAGCAATGCATCAGGAAATATCATGGAAGCAGGCATGAAGAATGTAAGAGCCAAAAGGACAAGACACCTGCTGCTAGTTAATGCATTCCAGACATAATAGGGAAGTTACAGCAAAGAAATCTTATCTATATGGTAGTCTAACAATATCTGCAGAGTAACAGAACCAGCTGACACGGTAGGTGGATAAGGGAAATATCATGGCGCACCACCTCAAGATGAAGTGCTGCAGGTAATCAGCGGATGATTAAGGAGTTTTCTCTAGGGACTAAATTCCTGACATTTGATCCCAAATGGGCAGCCCTAAAGACAGGTGCACAGGAGCATCACTAGATGGAGTATATATTATATATGTATATATATTATATACAGTGCAGTATATATTATATATGTATATTTATGAATGTATATATGTAACCATAATAAGAAGAGAACAAGAAATTGAAAGGGAGTGGGGAACATTAGAGGGGTTAGTGGGGTCCTTGGAGGATAGAAACAATGCAAGGACAATACTTGTGTATAAAATAATTTAAAAAATAAATTAATTAAAAAGTCAGTTATTTTTATCAAATTTTTACTTTGATTACTGTGTATGTTTGTAAAGAAGTTTTCCTCTGAAGACATTCATTTTGGGCACTGACATTCTGTCCCACATAGCTATGAATCTAATACATTCTGATACTGTAAAATATATAAATATAATACCTATATTCTCATGAACTTTTTCCCTTCTAATACTTTGTCACTACAATATTAATACTTACATATATTAAAATATACAAAATCAGAAGCTTTAATTATTCCTATTTTGATTTCAAAGATTTTGGAGTTTTGGTTTGGTCTAGATATTTACCTGAAAAGATGTTTTCATGGGTTATTTTTTAATAAACTCTCATCAATATTTTAATCATCTTGAAAGTCTTCTTATTAAGCTATATAAAGAGTCATTTATCTGCTCAACATATCTCCTACCAAAAGCAGTTTTCTCCACCTTTTATATTGTGAACATTTCATAAATCAGGAGTCTTACATATGTGGTACTTTTTTTTTCCTTTTTGCTCTTTTTTGAGACAAAGTCTCCCTGTAGCCCCAGCTAGCCTGGAACTCACTATATAGACGGGGCTGACCTTGAACTCACAGAGATCCATCTGCCTCTGCTTCTGGAGTACCAAGATTAAAAGGGTGCACCACCACACCATATATGGTACTCTAATGTAATTCCTTTTTCAGAATTTTTAAATTTTTATTTCAATTCCTTTACTTCTTTTTGAGACAGGCTTTACTATATATCCAAATTGGCTTTAAATTCACTATATTAAAGTCTAACAGGTCTTGAACTCTTGAGGAGTCCTCTGCCTCATCCTCCTGAATGTTGGGATTACGTTTGTGTACCTGGCTTATGACAAGTCCAGAAATCAGCATCCTAGTTCAAAATTATTTGTAAATTAAAACCATAGACCCATAAAATGAAATCATTTTCAAGCACACTTTAAATCTTATTATTTTTATTTCATGTGTTTGTTTTTATTTATGTGCATAGGACAGAAGAGGGTGTCAGACTCCGGGAACTAGAGTTAAAAATGGTTGTTAGTGTCATGTGGATGGTGAGGATTGAACCAAGGTCTTCTAGAAGAGCAGCTAGTGTTCTTAACCACTGAGCCACCCCTCCAGGCTCTCAAAAACATTTTAATTCAACTCATAGCATGCAGAGTATTGAGGGAAGACACTGCTTGTCTCTCCAAATACTGGTTCTTCCTTTTTCTTTACCTATAGAAAGAATAACAATTCTTGATTTCTACATTTGGAGGGAAATATGTTTTCCTTTTCTTGGAGTTAATTTTGATTAATACATGCCTGATAATGTCAGTTACATTCTTTTGTCAGCAAATTATTTGGAGATTGGATCATAAACATTTCTGCCATAAGTCTTCTAAAGAATGAGTTTCTTTGCTCTTAAAAATTTTATACAGTAAACTCTTCTTTCCATCTGTCAAGTTATATCTATCAATAATTCTTATGATTTATGTAGGGTTTTTGACTTTCAAATTTTCATTCTTCTAAGTTTTCAGATTGGGCCCTGTCTTCTTAAATCCCATCACCATGGAGTCATGCCCCATGCCTCATGCTTGAATGTATTTTATTGGATCATTTCATAGTTCATTAAAAGAACCACATTTTAAACAGTTCAGCTGAGAATAAAAACACCATGAGGTATTTCAAAGCTGTTCTGTACATTTAGCATAACTGTTCAGGCCTCTGGTTAGCTATAAAACCATTAGCTATGACGGGGTCATTAGTAATGATAATATCTCCTATGAAACATCAGGCCACAGAAGTTCAGTTAGTTTTACCCTGTGTATTTCATGCAAGAGTCAGTATATCTGTGAATACTATTTCCAGTTTTGATTTGTTAATTCAGCGGCCACTGTATAGAATAAGATGCAATTACAAAATTAATCAGATAAAAAGTATGTATATCATGCCCAATGTTTTTAGTATTTCTGTTTCAGGTTTGTAGGATTTGAACTTCATAAAAATATTCAGAGAACTGACCATGGAATAAAGTGGAGGAAAGAACACTGTTCTCAGACCTTCTTAGGAAAAGTAGATATGTGTGTAGATATCCAAATGCTTATACACTTCCCGTTACTGTTGCAGATACTTAAGATGATTCATTATAGGAAAAGTTTTATTATGGCTCATACTTGTGGAAGTTTCAGGTCATTTCCTTGAAGCCTCTGGTAGTAAAACCAGTGGTAGTGAGGAATATATGATGGAACATAAATAGTCAAGGAGCTGAGAATGGTGATGAGGAAGCCCAGACCAGCAGTCTCCTTTGATGGGAGAGTCCATCTCATAACATTCCAACAGGTTCCTGTTCTCAAAGTTTCCACCCCTCCCACCAGCACCAAACTGGAGACTTAGCCTTGAACCCAATAGCTTTTAGGGGCAGCAACCTCTAAACTGGAGCATCAATTACATCTTTATAATTATGAGTAAAATTCCAAGGAGCCACAGGAGGATTTGAAGATAAAAAGTTTTAAATTAATTCCTGAAATTCCCAGGTAATTATATTGTCAAAAAGTAATTGATCATAAATGCAAACGGCTGTGCTTTCTTTTTTTTTTTCTTTCCTCTTTTTTTGGTAAATTGCATTCATATACAATGCTGATGTACCTTGATTATCTTGGCAGTTTAGTACCTGCTATCCCCAAAGCCGTAATCATCTTTTGCTTTGCTCAGAATAGACTGAGGTACTGTATGAATTCCTTTCACAGAGCACATTGCTAATCAGTTTTTGAAAAAGCTGAATTTGTATTTTTAACTTGGCTTTTAAATAAAATGTCTTTGTTCAGCTTTCTTCCATCAATTAATTCCACGTTCTCTGAACCTATTCCCTGGACCACAGGACTCTTCAATATACATAAATTAACAATGAAGATAATAATAGCAACACACATTATTCAGCTCTAAGACGGTTTGTTGATCATTTACTTTGTGCGAGGCCAGGAATTAAGTCTTTCACATGGATTTTATTAATATGGTTCCTATAGTGATTTTATCGTTGTTCTTTTATTGTTTCTACTTAATAAAAAAATCCACAGCCCAATTATTTTGTCTAGTTTGAATATGTAAATTAAATGTTCCACCCAGTGTCTGAATCCGGCTTCATCTTGCTGCCCATGTCACCACATGTGTTTAGAAGATACCACCAGACTGTCAGCAGCTCTTTGTTTCATGATCTTTCCGAGGTTGGGTAGATTGCCCAGTGATCAAAGCATTTGCTGCATTAATGTGAGGAATCTCCAGAACCCACACAAAGCTCAATGCATAGTCCACATCTGTAATCTCACTGCTCCTACAGAGAAATGAGAGTTAGAGACAGGAGAATACCTGGAAGCTAGATAGCCTTGGCTACACCGCAGTGAACAACAAAGAAGAAATCCTTTCTCAAACAAGGGCTGATACCCAAGGTTTTCCTCTGACTCACACATGCATGGCATGGCATGTGTTCACACACACATGTACACACAATCAGCACACATGAACAAGACATAACTACTTTATACCTGTCCTGGTCAGTTTCCCACCTTGATATGTAACTAAATAGCAAATGGGTATTTTTCTTAATGTTCATAGTTCCATATCTACCTCTTAAAATATACCAATTTAGGGGGCTGGAGAGATGAGTTAGATGAGTTAGCAGTTAAGAGCACTGGCTGCTCTTGCAGAAGACTAGTTTGATCCCATACCCACCTGGTGACTAACTACCATGCAGAGCTCCAGTTCAAGGGACCTCATGTCCTCTTCTCACCTCTAAAGGCATTGAATGACACAGGTGCACTTACATAACACCCATACGTCTTAAATAAAGTTTTAAAAAAGTTAATATCTATATACTAATTTAAATTACAGTTTCCTTGAGTTTTTTAAAGCACAAGTTTTTGCCTCTTTCATAATGAAGATAAAAAGTGTTAAAGTAAAATTTTAAAATCTTCAAATTAGAATCATACATTCCTGAACTTTTCTTACTTTGAAGATCTTTGACTTTTATTTAATATAAATAAAATCACATAAAAATCCATTAACTTATTTTTCAAGTTATCATCTTGATTAACAAATTTCTTGGTCACCTATTTTATTTTTTGAGACAAGATCCCAGCTGGCCTAGAACTTCTCTCTACACCAGGCTAGCTTTGATCTCACAGGGATCTGCCTGTTTCTGCCTCCTGAGTGCTGGGATTAAAGGCTTGGGCCATCGCATCCAGCTTTTTGGTCACCTATTTTTAATGTCATTTTTTGCATAAAGATGTATCTTAATAAAAACAATAATTATCATATATAACTTAGAAATGACAAATATGAATTTATGTCGGTGCAGTAAGATATATACGTGACATTTTTATATGTCAATTATGGAAAATTTAGTTTCCTTGTCATCCACACTATGAAAAGTTAATGCATTAATCCTGTCAGAAAAGAAGGAATTCTTGGCTTGAAAGTTCATTTTCCTCCTGTAGGGAATAACCACTCTGTGATTATACTACAGATACTATGTATTTGATATGAATGCATCCTATCTAGAAGCCCATTTTGATGGTAAACAGTGTTCAGTCGAAGCCACCAAATATCACCACCACACAGTGGTTGTTGGACAAACCTGAGCCATAGAGGTGCAGTCGGAAAAGGTGTCCCACGGGTGCTTCTCTCGTTCGTTTTACCACCTCTGTTCACTTCAGTCTCAAATAATGTCGTCACTTCAAGCACTATCTCTTTCCCTCTGGATAATATTTGAACAGCAGGAAGCAGAGACATCGTTTTTGCCCCGAGGCCCTCTGAAGTGAACATCTGCACGTGTACGGTCTCTGCTTGTTCCTAAAGTCAGTGTGAAAAATGGGTCATTATCTTTCAGGGAAAGGAGAAATATGCTTCCAGCAAAAATTAACGAATAGTGAATCATTCAAATCACCAATGAGTATCCATTTCATATTAATATTGGAGGAGAAATTTGCGAATTTTTTATTGGACCTTTTCTCTTGGCACCTTTCCTCATTTGCAGGTCACTCCGAAGTGGAGGGCAGAGGCTGAACTGTTTTGCATTCTAACTTGTGTCCTTATACTCTCAGAATATCTTGATGTTACAAAAGAAATAACATAAAATCTTAGTTTCCTTCTATAGCTTCTGTATATTTCAAGCTAGAGCTTGCTATACTAGCCAAACATATAAATCAATTTTAAAATGAGATATACATTAAAAGTAGTGAATTGCATAAAGCAAAATGCACACATAGTTAGGAAATTTTTCCATGAAATTCTATTTTCTAACATCTAATCTATCTGGATTTATGTTATACAGATCTCAGAATGCTCAGAGTCCAAACATAGTGAAACTGACTGTGAATTAAGATTTGAAATTACATTTATTAATTAAATTATTTGCATCACTTAAACACATACATTGAATAAAAGATAAATATCTCCATTATGTGTATGCATATGTCTGTGTATTATGTTTGTGTGATACTAGGGATCACACTGAAGACCTCATGAATTCTAGGATGCACTCTACTACTGAACTATATCATTAGTCCCAAGACATCTAGCTTTATTCATTATAGATAAAGAACTTGAAATATTTTGTTTGAGTTATTATGTTTCTCTTGTTTGGATGGATATGGCTTTTTAAGGGAAAAAGGGCCATGGAATATATAACCATCACTTTCTATTCACTCTTACTACTGTGTATGGAAGAGTGTATACTAGAAACAAATTTGAGTAAAAGACCAAGCATTTCCTTTTAAACTGTAGTGAATCATCAAATTGGTGTTCTGTAGAACTTTGCAGTAGGAGAAGCATTACACCATGTCTAAACATGAATGCATTAACATTTTCAGTAGTAAGTATGCATGTGCATATTTATATCTTATATTTGTATCTGTATAAACCAGTTTCACATATATTTTAATTTTTCACGTAAGGAAAACCTTTACTCTTTGGAAAGTGGATAAAATCAGCATAAGTACATTTTTCATACATTCACTTATGAAATCATGATTTAAGATTATTCATTGAGTATAATGGGGAGTTGGCTCAGAGGGTAAAGTACTTGCTGGGCAAGCCTGAAACCAGAGTTTAGAATTCCAACATCCAATTCCAACATCATAAATCAGTGCTGAGGTACGCATTCATAATCCCAGTGTAGTGGCAGGCAGAGACAAGTGGATCCTGGGGGCCTGCTTGCCAGCTGTGGAGCCCAATGGTGAGCTCCAGATTCAGTCAGAGTTTCTGTTTAAAAAAGACACAGAACAATATAAGATAACCAATACTGAACCTTGGCCTCTACACTAGCATGTGCATCTGCATACACAAGTACACACAAATACAGAAGTATGCACATGCATACATACCTACACGCACACGTGAGTATTCATTTAGGAAACACTTATGAAGTCCACACTGTATTTCAGATAAAACTTTAAGTTATGAAGTAGAACAATAGGTGTTAAAAATGAAAACAGCAGGGACAATAACTTCCTTCTCATAGGCTTAATATCAAGTAATAATTATGACTTACATTGTCATTATATTTGTGTAGTCCATTTCACATTGCTCTTAATACATAAATATTACTGTGAATAGCACTAATAATCAGAATTTCCCCATATAAACATCACTTAGAAAATAGGAACATTTTGTATTGTTTGACCCTACATTTTTATAGATGCTTTAATTATACTAAAGCTTATTTAGCTTACTTTTCAAAAATTATTTTGTTTTATGTATGTAAGCATACCTGTATCCTGCATTGCCTGGGGAAGTCAGAAAAGGATATCAGATCCCTTGAACCTGGAGTTATGGATGGATGTTAGCTGCATTGTGGCTGCTGGGAACCAAACATGGGTCCTCTGCAAGAACAGCCAGTGCTCATAACTGCTGAGTCATCTCTCCAACTCAACTTCGCTTACTTTTAAAAAGAAAATACATTATTTTTTACCTGAAAGTCTATGAATTATTTTTTCATTCTCATACGTGTACATTTTATGCTTTGGGAAATTTATTCTTGATCTCTATTTACTACTTTTCATTATATTAAATGGGGTTGTGTTTTATTTGAAAGTTAATTGAACTGATGTAAAATAGAGTCATTTGTCATCTGTTGGTCACAGTCCTTGACTAGCTGGATATGAATTTGATTTCTATTTCTAGTGTGTTCACGCATTTTAATCATTTACTTCTTTTTAAAATGAAATAAAAGGAAAATAAATAATAACTTGTTCATGTCTCCTCTAATTATAAGTAAGGTTTGGAAAAGCCAAAACCAGTGAGCTAAAGATGAGTTATCTACAAATAAGCCGACTTGGAAACAGATAAGCAATTTAAATGACTAAGTTAATAAGATCCAATTATAGCTAATTTGCCCATCCCTTCTTTTACTCACCCTCCTACAGGCCTCAGGGTGTGAGTGCCTTGCATGAATTCTGGGAGCTGAGTGGTGGTCTGTACAGTAGGCAAGTTGGCAGAGAAAACAGACAGACACCCTTCGGTATGTGACAGCTGGTGCAGCTGTACTGGGCTCTAACCCATCTAAGCATTTTTGAACACCAGCACCTCTGAGGTTTCTTGAAATTCTAAATCTTTGTGTGTGTGTGTGTTTGTGTGTGTGTGGTGTGCCTCTGTGTGTGCATATATATGTATATGTGTGTGTCTGTATGTGTATGTGTGTGTACCTGTCTCTATATGTATTGTATATAGATACATATTCGTGGGTATTCCAAATTACACTCTGATTTTTTTGCTTTTCTTTTTCCCTTGTGTGGCTCCCCTTTACATATCCTTTTAATCACACATTCCCCCATGTTTTGCACTGCCAGTTCTCCTTTCTTTTACATTTTTTGTCCTATCTTTTGTTAAAATGAATTCTTGCAAATTTTATACAACAAATACACCCATATTTAAATTTCCTCGCCTGTCTGCACCGCTTTTAACTATCCCCACCCAGTATATCAATATATATATATAATATATTTCATATATATGTGTGTGTGTGTGTGTGTGTGTGTGTGTGTGTGTGCATGTGTGCCTATAGAGTCAAAGTTTTCCCTAGATTACCTTCTATGTGTGTCCATCCACTGAAGCCTGGCCAACCTCCTAAGAGTCTCACCTTTAAAAGAAACTGACTCTCCCTGTCCCATCAGTCACCGATTGCCAATAATTCTTCCGGTAGGACTGGAGTTTCTTACCCACATACTCACGCCTACTATGAGATTTTTGTCTGTCTTGAGCTTGCATGGGACTTGTGCATGCTGTTTGCATTGCTGATAGTTCTTATGAATACCTGCCCAGATATCTGGAAGGCTCTGTTTCTTTGTAGTTATTTCTACCTCTGGTTCTTACAATCTTTTCACCTCCTCTTCTACAATGATCTCTGAACTTTTGAAGGCATAATTCTGATACAGATATCCTATTCAGGAATAAGCACTCTGCAGCCTCCTATTGTCTGCACATTGATAAGTACTGAGTTTGTGTTAATCACCATCTGCTGCTTAAGGAAGCTTCTCTGGTGAGAGTTGAGAGAAGCATTAATTTATGGGTATAAGACTAAGTCATGAAGTGTTACTTTAATATTATATGTATTTAGCAGAATCATAGTATTAGGCTCTCTCCTATGGCCATGGTTCCTGGGCCTGATATCAATATCGGGTATGGGCTCCATCTTATGAAGTTAAATTCAGTTATAATTAGAACTTGATTGGTTAATTTCATATTATTTGTGTCACTGTTTCATCAGTGGGCATATTATGCCAGGCTAAGTGTTGCTGTAGTTCACAGGATTCACAACTGGTTAAGGTGAATGGTTAATTTTCTCTTCAGTTATGCATAGCACCATCCAGCACTATAAAAGCTGGCTAGTAGAAATGAGGCTTTATGGTACATATACACAATGGAATATTATTCGGCCCTTTAAAAATGAAATTATGAAATTCAGATAAATTGATGGAAATGGAAATAATCATCATGAATGTTGTAATCCAGACGCAGAAAGACAAATATTTTGTCTTTTCTCTCATCGCTGGATGGCAGCTTTGAAATCCTAAATATGCAAGTTCCCACTGGAAAATGTAAAGCGGCCAGGGTAATAAAAAATGAACATTGTTGCAGAGGCTTTATCAGAGGGGAGATAGAATGTGGTGATGTATAGGGAAAAGAAGAATGTAAAGTAGGAAAGCTTAAATCGGGTGGAGAATGGGAGGACAACACAGGAGAGAGAGCATGGGGAGGGATAACCTAGACTAAAGGTTTAGAAAAATCCATGTGCAAATCTACAACCATAGAAGCTTTTGAAAGTATATGCATATACATCATAAAAAGATATTAAAAGGGGTTAGCCTGTAGTAAGGGGGCACTGCCCCCTCTAGATAACATAGGCTAGCAGAGTAAAATCCTAATGGAAATGGAGTGGATGCTGTTTTTGAAATTGTGCACCAGGTAGACTCTCAAACAATACTGGCCATTGCACCTTTTCTTGTTTACTCACCAGAATTTGATGCTAAGACCCCATTGCTGAAAACACTACATATATGAACTGTAGAACAAGCCAGGAGACACCAATCTGGTACTGGCTTCAGAGCCTTGGGTTTGTGGCTCACTGTTCCTAGCTTTTAATTTACCAATCCCCTTCCATGTAGATTTCAACTATTTACGCTTTCTCCTATGTGCCTTAACATATCTGTTTCTACATTACTTTTTTATTGTTTTGAGTTATTTGGAAATTTGTTTTTGTTGAATTTTATTAACTCCATACAATACATTTTTATCATATTTAGGCCCCCTTTCCTATCTGCAGCCCTCTTAGGAACCCTATCCCCTGTATTTCATGTATATAGTATGGTCTATCAAGTCAAGTTTGTTTCCCCAGATGCCCTTCATTATGTTTCCATTCATCGGAGCATGGTTAACATCATACCAGTAAAGAAAACCAGCTCTCCCTCCCTCAGGTGTAAATAGCTGCCAGTAGTTTCTTAGCTAAGATTGGGGCTTATTCCCCCACACACACCCCACTACTGTGCTGGGATTTTATTTTTCTTGGCTTGAATTTGCGTGGATCTTGTGCATGGTCCAGCCATCTGGAAAACTCTGTTTCTTGTAGTCATCTACTTCCTCCGATGCTTACACTCTTTCCGCCAGCTCTTCTGCAGTGCTCCCTGAAACTTCGTTGGGAAAACCTCTGGTGGCAGAAGTTGATATACGAACCCTATTCAAGTCTCCTCCCTGCCTCCCCCCGCGCCCTCTCCTCTATGTATGTGTGTACATGCATGCACTCTGTGTGCAAGTGCAGGCCCATGTGCCCAGCATTGCATATCTGGAGGAATGAAGACAACTGTGTATATCAACCCTTCCCTTTCACCTTGTTTAAGACAGGATCTTTCGCTGTGTACTTTAGCTTAGCTCAACTGCAAGCTTCTGTGGATTCTGTTGTGTCTACCTTCTATCTCTCCATAGGAGCTTTGAGATTACAGATTCAAAATACTACCACCAGATTTATGTGGGTTCTAGGGACCTGAACTCAGGTCTTCATAAACTGCAGTATCCAACTGAATTATCTTCCC
This sequence comes from Eospalax fontanierii, assembly GCA_035773235.1. Lineage (NCBI taxonomy): Eukaryota > Metazoa > Chordata > Mammalia > Rodentia > Spalacidae > Eospalax > Eospalax fontanierii. The sequence continues at coordinate 37,261,595 of CM069545.1, read as the reverse complement.
AGCCCTGTGCCTTAATTTTTAAAATGCACTTGTCTTCATTTTTTATGCCAAAATGCCTCTGAATTATTAACTCAATAATGTTAATTTACACCTTTCTGGTATTATTTTAGAATGCCAATGCTAGTAATTTTATATTTAAAGTAATTTATGCTGTCTTGCCTACTTTCCAGTTACAAATGAATAGAGGAAATGGTTGTCTTATTGCTTATGCTAAAATGCAGATAGATGTTTTGCCAGTAACTGTGTTATTCAAAAAGATATTTATGTCCAAGTGACATTTTTGAAAGTGTATAGTCAAACAGTTGATGGACTTGGGAATAGGCATTATCAAGAAACTGATAGAATGCAGCCTCCAGAGATTAGATGCAGCTTCTGCAATTAGACACCAGATGGAGAAAGGAAAGGAAAGGGTTGTTACAGAGGAACCTGTAAGATTGATGTTTGAGATACATTAGAGCAAATGACACAATCCTTAAGAACTGTGAAACAAAATAACCTTCAGATTATTAAATCTAAAAAAATGAGAATAGAGCTGCAAATGGTTGGGGAAAATATTGACTGATGATTTCTTCATTGAGAAACTACATCCTATACTTACACAGTATCCAAATGATCTTTGGTACCTATGTGATGAATGAGATAGATTTAAAAATTTGCTCATATGCATGACAAAATAGTTTCTGATTTCCTCACTTTTATCACTGGTTACTTTTTTTTCAATCAGTAGGAATTGTCCCTGAATCTGTAAAGTACAAAATTAATGACATGTTTTCTATCAAACCTAACAAGCTTATGCTTTGAAAGCTTACTTCATGTACTTTATACATCATGATCATATTTTAAAATTTTTGATCAATTATAGAAAAGGAATTGTAAAAATTAGTTTTGTAACTGTTGTCAGAAAATAATGTATATTGCATAAAATATCGATAATCTCCAAATCAGCTTATTTAACCTTGATAATTTAGGTACAAAATGGTAAATGAGACTAAATGAACACAACTTAGGTATGTATGTTTTTTCCTACATACATACTTGATATGTAAAAAGAAAAAGGAAATGCAGTTCACAACTCTGTTATTTCCAGAGTACTCTCCTTAATTGTTCAAGCAATCTTAGTCTAACTGATGTCTAGACTAGGCTCTCCCATAGCAGTTTATGGATCAGATCTATGTACAGAAAAATTACTTTAATTCATCAAGACCACTTTGATGGTACAGTCATCTTGCCCAATTCAGTGATATATACTCTCACTCTCTTTTCTTTGTAGATGAAGTTAAAATTCTGACATTGCTATTATTTCCTATTATAGACAACTTATCCCACAATGTATTGATAGTCGGGGATATGACAGACGAAGCGTAAGTTCACTGTATATCAAAATTTATTGTTGTCCTTAACCATTATAACTCCAGTTCTAGAAAAAACTGATATATTACAGCACTAAAAGAAATAAAAAATATCTTCCAAATTTCCTGGCAATCAGGTCTATATGCAAACCAATAAATGAACAGAAATAAGAAAAGTCTTCCAGAAATATTTGCTCTAAGGAGCTGTAGCATTATTTCTAGCCTGGTCAGTCCTTTAGACACAAGGTCATTTGGTCACAATGTATAATGTTCCAGTGATGCAGGATAAATTAAGTTCTAGAGATCCATTGTTCATCATAGTTGCCATTCTTAATAACATGTATAAGCAAAAGTTTCTAAGGCATTGAACTATATATGTTCTCAACACACACAAATATGTGATGTGATGAGTATATTAATTAGCTTGATTCAATTATTTCATATATATATGTATGTATATGTATTATTTACATATATGTAAATAATCATGAACACTACAAATGTGAAAAGTTTGGAAATAATACCCTTGTAGTTATATTTGTGTTTCATTGATGTTCTCATAATCAATTTAGTGGCTACTGAGAAATCTGTTTCAAAAGAACCTCAGGTAATTGTTCACAGTAGCTTTGTACCAGTGAATTATACGGGCAATACAGATGTTCTTACCATTGAGTTATAATAGTCTATACCAATCAATCAACATTACCACAAAAAATGAAACACAGTGAGCTGGATGTGGTTGGTAGTGCAAGACTTTTATCCCAGTACTTGATAGGCAGAGGCAGGAGGATCTCTATGAGACTGAGGCCAGAATGGTCTCCATCATGAGTTCCCAGCCAGCTGTGGCTACAAGGAGACTTTGCCTCAAACACCAAAATAAATAAATAAATAAATAATCCCAACTCCCCCACTAATAAGTCACTATTTTGAAAGAGTGAACTTTTCTCTTCTTAATGTATATGGTGAGTCCAGGTTGCCCTTTGGTACTGAACTTTAATCCCTCCTTTCCCCAGCTCAGCTTCTCAAGAGTGTAAATACTAACTGCCCTATTCTAGCTTTTCACATCCAGTGCTCATCTCACTGTTAAAGCCTATCTCCTACCTCTGCTATTCCTCTGAAACCCTGCTGGGCAGTCTCAGGTAATCCTTACCTGCACAACCTTGGTTCCTTGCTGATACTGTATTTTACATCTCAATTTTGCCTTCCAGAGTATCCCCATCAGTATCTATTTCTCTTCCTGCTGTCTTCAGATAACTCATGAGCTGTCTATTCCTTAAAAAAAAAACTAAACCATTTCTTTTCCCAGGGATTTCTTTTATCAATGTCAGGAACTCTATGAAATTTTATTATTCACAGTTTAAAGACTCATGAGTATATTTCCTTTGTGTAAGCCTTTTCTCCAGTGTTTATTCTTGGCACATTCCTGGTGGCCATACCTGCTCAGTAGCCCACAGGACTCTGTAGTTAGATCATCTCAGGAATGATTTCATCACCCAGCAAGCCTGGTTGTCTGCATGATGGAACTATCACTCATTTGTCTCTTTCATTGACCTCAACTGAATCAACTGCTACTCTCCAAATTAGCTCCAAATAGATCTTGGTTCTGTGCCTCCTCACCACTTCTTGTCATCACTGCTCTAGGTCAAAGCTTATAACCTCCTAGTTAGTCTCTTAATGTCTCTCTCTATTGCCTATTCATTCTTAATATCAAGGATAAAGAAAAGTAAACATATCTTAAGTGAAAATCTGTCTATGCCATTCACCTTGTCAAAAAAATGTAAATGCTTAAAACATATAAAACAAAGTTGAGAATTCTTAGCATGGTTTACACAAACTTTCATAATCTAAATCTTATATAGTTATCTTTATGCTATTATGATACTGAAGGATGTGTTGTTCTGCATAATCCATGGTATTTTATAAAGACTTTGCATCTTTATGCTTAGAAATATCTCATTTCGTTGGTTCGTTCAGCTTTTGCACTTCCTTGAGTTCACTATATACTCACCATCTATTTTATTTAATCATTACTGTGCTTCCAGTCTCTCTCAAACTCCTCTTTATCTTTCTAATTATAAAATGCTAGAATTTCGTATAATAAAAGCAGAGGTTTTACATGTACCTTTCAGTTTGTTCTTATTTGTCACTTTCAACATCGTTTGACAGATATAAGTAGGTAGATAAGTAATTCTTATAGAAGATTCATTAAATGCCTAAGTGGAAAGACTTAATTCAGGCACAAGAATTAGTACGCAATATAAAAATGATCAGCATTACCATTTTGGTATAATAGAAGAATACATTTTTAACTCAATTGAAGTTTTGTTCATTAAAAAATTGATATTTAAAATAGAACTCAAAAAGGTAGGCTTTTCATCCGGAATATCTCTCTAGCTGTTCTTTTATTACATTATCATTGTGCAAACCACTGAAAATTACAGGGCATCAGTAAAAGGCGAGCTCTTTTCAGATGGTATATGTGGGACTAGTGCTGACTTTTTGTATATAATCCTGTGCTTTTGAGTTTGTTCTCCAGAGGAAAAAAAAAATCAATGAGTTGCCTTTGATTAGTAATACCAGGCCCCGGTGTTTTTAGTGGAATAACCATTTTGCCTATTGCTGTTATGTTAGGTATAATTTCACCGAAAATGCTGAGCCAGAAGAAAGCAAGCTGATCTTTTTTGTTAGGAACAAAATATGTAGAGAATGAAAAGACAAATGATGCACAAGCAAAGAAGCTAAAATACATTAAAAATCAGCAAAGCAATCATTCATTTGTAACTGTACAGGAAAAGCACATTGTCTATTTATGGGATCTGAGAAAGGGCAAGTTTATGCTCTCTATGTAAAACTCAATGTGTTTCAGCAATACCTTAAAATAATTTGAATCATTATACAAAAAAGTTTAAAAACATCTTCTATAAAGTATTCCTGTAAGGATAATTTTGCTCACCCATTACCAGTATTTAGAGATAGTATGTAAAATAAACTGCTTGTGAGTTGAGGATGCAACCCTTGCCATTTTGTTCAAAGTGTCTGCTTACTTAGAGCCCTAGGTCCTAAATTGTATTTCACAATTATATAGGTACTGTTTAAATAGCATCCAGTGCAAAATAATATGAAAAGTATTTAATAAAGATGAAATCGCAGTTGGTTATATTGTGGAAAATTGATGAACAGATTACTGATGGGCGATTCTCACTAAGAAAACATCATCTCACCAAAAGAAAGAAAGGCCTCTGCATTATTAAAAGCCTGTTCTGCAACACTGTTGGGAATTTGGTGGGTCATGAATGCTAGCAGGTTGTCAGGGAAACAGGAATAATGCAACTGAATGCATAGTCCTCTTGCAGAATGAGTCTAACTGCTACTTTTGATTTTCTAATGGTTGATCCAGAATTTCTAATAGCAACATTAATGGAGTGGAACATATTTTCTAGCTTAATTACATATACCTCTCTCTTGGCATAGTGGTAATGATGTATTTTCTCTGTGTATTGTATAATATGATTATGATCCAAAAAAGAAAATACCTTTCCACATCTAATATTTGAAACATGTGTTTTGATAACTAAAGGAATGTGTATTTATTAATAGTTTACAATGGTATTGCTGACCCAGTATTATATGGTGATTAGCTTTTCTAGTGGCATTGTTCAGGGTTTATGTTAATCTGAGCCTCCTTCATATGACTTTAATCACTGTTGTTGAGAACAATGCCAGAGACAATCTATTCTGAGTGTATTTTCACTGTAAAGCTTACTTTCTCAGAGCCTGACTGGGCCCACAGTAGTAACCAAAAATAGAAGACCACATCTAATAATGTTTTGAACATAAATATTCATAATTTTTGTAATGTATAGTTATTTATAGTACTTACTATGATATTGGACCTTCTCTGAGCAATATGCTGAGGAAAATCTAAGGTGTGGGAAGGCTATGAAATGGGTGTTCAAAAATTAGGGTTGTCCCTTCCAAAAGAAAACTAAATATTTTGACTATAAATAGTTAAATCTTTAAATTATGGCATTCACTGTGCTGCACATGTGATAAGATTGCCTTGACATTAAATTGTAGAATGTTTCATGGGTATGACATAGTTTTCTTAGGGAACAAGTTTTTTCCAGCTTGCTTAACCAAACCCATCATGTCTATTTAACGCTTACAGAGTAAAAGCATTATGCTGGCATTCTGACTTCTGTCTGTATTCCTTTTTGAGAAGTCATTCTTAGTGACTCTCTTCTGGTTTTCAGGGCTTTAATTTTTCTGATAAACTCTGTTTTTACAGTTACAACTTCTGAGGTGTGCTTATGGTGAAACTTAAGTGTCCTTATTACATCTATCACTTGCTATAAATATAACCATCTAATACACAAACATGCCTAATCACTACTAGCTGTAGTTTTCTGAAGTCATCACTCCCAAATATGATTGATTCATGCAGCTTCTGTCAAAGTGTCTATTTCCCTGTTGACTCCATTCAAACCCTGCCAGGTGTTTAGGCATTAGAAAATTTTTCTTTGACATTGTTTCTGTGTAGGAAATACAGAATGCTTTTCACTATTCTGTATGTTTTAGAACTGCTTGGGTGCTCAGAACAATATGTGTAGCTCCCTGGGAGAGAATAAATGGTGGCTAGGGGTCCTAGTGAAGGTTTTGAACCAGGAGCACTGGATGACTGGAAATTGCTTTGGAAAAACATGGCAGTATGATAGGATTAAAACCATTTAGAATCACTTGGCATTAAAAGAATACATAATGGATATTGTCTCTTCTTAAGATTGATATCAGGTACATACTGAACAATTAGCAATTCTCTTATACCTCAGGCCACATATTATAGCCATAATGTCATTGATTTGATAACCACAAAACCCACATTGTATTTGGCAAGCAGGACTTTTCTCAAGGCCAAACCTTGCAGTAGAAAATCTTTTAGAGAATAGACATTGGGGCTAAGAAGTTGTCTTTGTCTTTTACATTGTGTACTGATTTTCATGGTATTTAGTGCATGTTTTTGAGACACTCAAGCTTCCTTTTTTGGACACAAGTGGCAGTAGTCTTTTCATGGTTTCATCCTTTCCCCTCTGTGCACTGTACACTCTCCTAGTGACCGTTCCCATCGCAACTTTTCTAGTAGTCTAGTCCAAATATTTTTATACTGCATTTGTTTAAAAGCAAAAATAATGCCTATCCATTTAGCCTAAGGGGATAATTTCTTCATAAAGAACCTTTCTTCTCCCTTTTCACTCTTAATATACCAGATACTTATCTTTTATTGAGGAAACTAAATGAAGAGTTCATCCACTAATTGCTCACGCTCTCTCTCTCTCTCACACACACACATATATATATATACATGTATATATATATATATATATATATAACAATTTCACAAATGTGTATCAGCTGTAAAAGAAATCCTGACCTTACCAGTTGTTGAAAGACCAACCAGAAAGTTAAATGACACCCCATAGCAATCAGTCCTCAAAATCATTTCTTTTCTACTTCAAAAGTATGTGTGCGGTTTTTGCAAACTACTAATGAAAGCGTTCCAAAGACTAGCTTTTGAAGTGGTGAGCGGCTTTCATTTATTTTCCTTCTGGTATTCCCTCTGCCTCCAGCGAAAATTTAGATCCTTAAAAAATGTTGCTCCTCGCAGCAAAATTCAGTTGATGTTCTATCAAAGTGTATTTGAATTATCAAAGCTTCATTCTTATCTTGCAGCTCAGTATTCCTGAGAGAACACTAGTCAGGTTAGAACTGACAAGCTGGTGCCTGACACTTTCAAGCCATAGACAGGCTTCATTCCCTACTGCAGACTTTCCACCTGTGACTCAGCTCTCTCTCTCTCCTGCTAGTTTGTAGGGAGCACTCACACTGGCTGTGGGAAGAGGCAATGTGAGCTTCCAAAAAGTAAAGAAGCCCCTAAAACAGTGGGAGAGACTCATGCAGAAATTACTGTCGAGGAGATGCACAAAACTCATAGTGTTTGTAAAACTGGTGGCTTGCTTAATTTTTTTTTTGTCATGCTACATTATTACTTAAAAACAGGAGGCTTTAAGTTTGGCTGCTTTAAGCTTCCTTCTCTGGCAGTCTCAATACAATAACGCCTATAGTATCTTCATAGCTATAGTCTTCTGAATATGATAGCACCGATTGAAATGTACCTTCCTGTTCCTTTATCTATCTCTTTCTCTTGTTGTTGGCTCTTGCAAATACAGATACTATGGAAATCCCTTGAAGATTTTCCTACTTTGGAAAAGATCAAATTAAATTTAACATGGAATTAGTGCAGAGTAAACAAGCATTATCTCCCAAAGTCATCAAACAGCATCTTCAGGCATGTTTGGAAACCAAGTCATCTTTGGTTGATCTTTGGGTGTGATGAAGTTATTACAGCAACAAAAAGCAAAACTAGACAATTGGAATTTACAGTTCAGTAATTTTCAGGAATTATGATGAAATAGGTAAATTTTTTCAAAGTGCTGGGGGCAACAGTCAGCTTTAACAAACTAAACCAGAATGATAGGACAAGAAGCAGGAGCCTCAGGTATGAGTGTGGAATGTGTTCAATAAGCTCTTCATTGAATGTCCCTTAAAGGAAACTATGATCAAATGGAGGAAGTTTAGAGTGGAGTTACACTCTGAAAGTTGGGGTCATGTAATTCCTTTCCATTTTCCTGTGAGGCCTTAGCCTGAAGGAAACATGTGATTGTTTGAATTGAGATTGGAACACAAGGAGTTTTTAAGCATCTCTTGTCATGATCTTGAAATAAACTAAATTAAAAATAAATTTCAGAATAATTTAAATGAAGTGAAAATTCAGTGAGTACTGAAATGAGATAAGTCTGTGACTCAGTTTATGTCACTATTTATTTATTTATTTATTTTTGCTTGACATTTAGGTAATTCAGCCTTTGATTTCTATCTGGATCTTACGTGGATATTTGAGCTGCATTTACTTAAATAGAAACGTGAGACCTCAGAAAGACCTTACCTGTTGCTTTATCTTTGTATTTTATGTGACATTTAAGGCAAACTACATGAACATACTGGAGGGTTTCTAAGTTCTTACACAGTGTGTTCAGGATTTCTCTTTCTCTTCATGCTTCTCCACACACTGCTTTCCTGTCCTCTTTTCTTCTTAAACACATATGTACATATTCAATTCTTCACTTTCAGCTGGTAGTTTCTGTTCTGTAAGTGGGTAGGTGAGAATAGAGTCAAAGAGAATTCCTCATGTAAGGTTCTGGGTTCGAGAGACACAGCAGACAAGAGGGGACCAGAAACTCCACAGGGAGTTAACAGGACACGGTTTTATTAAGAGAAGACCAGATGGGACTAGCTTTTCCACACCCATGAGTGGAGAAATGCTGCCCCCCCCCGGGGGGGTTAGCCTCTGCAAAGAGATGTGGGAGGCTAGTCCCTTCATCTTGGGGCTGTGGCTGTGGCTCCAGGGAACTGGGCTGGCATGCCTGGCTCCAGACCAGGATCCACAGAGAGAGCGACATGCTCAGGGAAGGTGAGAACAGCTAACTCTCTGGAGGAGTATGTCATTAGCCCTGCATACCTGGTGGTCAGTAGGCAGGAATTCAAGAAGTTGTTTGGCTGGAGTTTCCAAGGTGTATGCTGGAAGAAGGGAGGGTCCTTTAGTCACATCTTACAGCCCAGCCTTTTGTGTCATAGAGGTAAGGGGCACTGTTCCCCACTAACTTCTTCAAGCTGACTGTTTGGGCGATGATGGGGGACAGGGGATGACTGGAATGGGTTCGAGTCCTCATCATGATTAGGCAGCCATGCATATTTCCTGGTGGGAAGGTTAGCAGAGACGACTCGGTGGCTTGTCACCCTCATGATGTATGGCTGCTGCTTGAGTGGTGTCGGGGTCCCAGTAATGCACAGTAGATGGGCAAAAGCTGGTGTCAGTCCTCCCATGTAGGCGAGCAGAGGGACTGGTGCTGAGACAGCTTCTCCTGCATAAGAGACTGAAAGGGTTAATGAAATGGGAGATTTGACACTTTGTAGGCTCTGGTCCAGGTAGAAATCAAAGACGATTGTACAAAAACTATAAGCAAGGTTAAGGTTGAAGGACCCTATAGGAGCTCATTAGGTTTCAAAAGAGTTTGGCCATTCAAATTCACTGAAACTGCAGAGCCAAGCAGCCTCAGATGAAAGCAGGAACTGCTTCCTAGTTTCCTGAAATTTAAGGAATTAGATAACATACATTCAAAGGGGTAGAGAAAGATTGGCCCATGACAGCGGTCAGACAAGTGAGGTGTGTAAAGGTTAGCTTTAAAAAATTATCCAACCTAAAATTCCCATCCATAGAAGCAGATGTTTACATTTTAGTCATTGTCGTTGTTCCCAATTGAGACACATTCTGGCATTATATCCAATTCTGAAGACCACAGAGAAACTATTAAACTCAGAGTCACAGACACAGATGTGATCATTAACAATGGTTATTTGTTTAAGATGTTCTCCATAAGATTAGATGCTCCTCTTTCAAGACTCAGACCTTCAATCACTTGCATAGACTCTCTTATTTTCTTTTCTGTTCTGGAAATATCCAGCCCTCATAACCTTACATAAATCCTTCTTTATAAAATATTTCCTTTCTGTTTACACTTTTATGTTCTTTCTTAATAACATGAGACTTAATAAAATTAAAGCTGAGAGGGGAGATTGGATATTCAGGTGAGGGTCCAATGAATCCACTTACCAAACCTCTAAGTGGACACAGCTGAAGTCATGAAGATGGTAGTTTGGCTCAGAAGAGTGCTGTGTAGTACCATCTTACTAAAAGAACACACATAATGTTATGAATTGATATTATCAGTGTGTACATTACAGTTTATAAATTTTCAGGTGAACTTGAATAAAATACAAAAATTGTAGTTGAGAGAGGAGAGAGAGAGAGAGAGAGAGAGAGAGAGAGAGAGAGAGAGAGAGAGGCACAGACAGAGGGATCTCCCAGTCTTTAGGCCTTGAGGGAATATATGAATAATAATCATAATAATTTGTATTTTTTCTGCATTAGGAAACCTATATAGGTTTGAAGGGCATGAAGGGATAAGGAAATGTTCCATTTCAGAGAAAACCGTTTAGATCATAAAGAGAGGCAGTAATTGAGACCAGTGAAGGATGCATTTTAAAGCCTGACCCAAGGGGTGAGAGCTGTCAAGGGTATCTCAGAGAACGTAGGGAAGAGGTAAAAGAGTCCTGGGAGTGTGGGGGAGCCCATTGACTCCCACCATGGAGAACTGCTAAGGGTGTGTCTTACCAGAGTAGGAAAAGGAGGACAGACCATGTGGTCCCCCACTACAGACAGGCCTTTTGTCTACTGTGGCAGCGTTTCTGGGTTCCTCCATTGCTAAGGTGCAGAAGGTCAATCCTCGGTGGCCAGGCGGATGAGTTTTGTCAGTGAAGAATATCTGGAGGAGGATTAGGGAGATTTGGGTTCCACATGACTGTCCTACCTCGATTCTGCAAAGAAGGGCATCGCCATTTTCCCATTGTGGGCATGGCCCTGGCAGTGGCTGCTGAGCTGGGGCAGGCTTGTGCCCAGTGTCCTTAGTTGTCACCGTGGGTCTGGCAGCTGTTGGGCATTGATGCTGAGTTGATTGGAGGTCTTCTTGGGAGGAACCCCGAGTGCCATCAGTAGTTGAGCCTTCTATATCTCGGGGGGCACACTCAGTTTGCCTTCTCCTGTTAGTCTGGGTTATGGGATACTTAAAGGCCGTTTGTCAACAGCTCTCCCTGTGGGGGGTTAAGGGGCCCTTGGGACCTTTGTTAGTGGACAGGTTGGGTTATGAGATGAGCGGTGGTTTTTATGGGTGTGCTGGTCCAGAGTGAGGCCCGTGGGCTAGGCATATGAGATAAAGAGACATTATAAGGACGCCATACCCGTGTATAAGTAGGAGAGAGGGCATTTGTGCCTGGGCAGTGGGAGAGTGACTATAAAGGAAGGCGAGATAAGTAAATAGAGGCAGGAGCAAAGAAGAGTCAGCTACAGGAGTTTGAGTGCTTGTGTAGGGATGGCATTTCCAATAAGAGTTTCCACCTGCATGATATCCCAGAGGAGATCTCTAGTCTGACACCTGCGAGAATCGAGGCAGGTTGGAATTTAGGACCCAGAAGGAGACGGCAGGAAACTCCCAGCCAGAGACAGAAAGAGTACAGGCGGAAGTCTGTGAGCACAGGCATGGGCCCCAAAGTCGGGTGGGGATGTGTACTGTCCTGAGAGAGAGACACAGCAATGGAGAGGCAGAGGGGCCAAGAAGAGGAGGGGAGGGCACGCGTGCCTGTGCTTGCAGTGGCCTGGCATGGATTAACACACAAAATCAGTGGTACCAGCATGGAGCTGGGAGGAAAGTGGGAGGTCAGCTGCAGGACCCCCTAGCTTCCGGCTATAGGGGTCTGGCTTGGAGCATGGCAGCTGACACCCAGAAATGGGTGGAAGACAAAGTGGGAATCAGCTGCAGGGGATATGTGGAAACCCTATGACAGGTAGGCGTCCTTGCCTGCGTGGGAACCCTGGTGTTCCGGAGACTAGACACCACGTGTGAACCCTGCAACGGGTAGGCGTCCCTACCTGTGGGGGAACTGAGATAAGATGCGAGAGTTTACATGGGTCCAAATGAGGAGCGTGGCATCTGACTGGGTGGGGAAGGGGGGGGGCTATGGGGGAAGGGGGTGTAGAGTTCCCCCTGACAGGTTTTAGGTGAGGTAGCAATCAGAGAAGGGAGGGTGGGAAAGAGTGAGAGAGAGAGAAAGTGAGAGACCAAATTCAAGCCAGTGAAGAGAGAGGCAGGAGAAGGAGGGAGTTTCAGGAGCATTGGGCGGGAGCTGGGAAAAGAAAGGAAGCAGCGAGGGAGAAAGGTGATGTGGAAGGAACCCAGCACCTCTACATCTGTGCTGGAATTAGGCTTCCCCTAAGTCTTTTAGGAATTAGATAAGAGCTCCCAAGTACTTTGGACATATCTGTCCTTTGATATAGAGTAGGCTGTTAGAAGGCACAAGGACAGCCTTTGGTTTTGGAGGTCTTTTTACTCTAAATTGCCTAGCCAAATTCTACCTCCTGTTCTCATCACATCACTCTCTGAAGAGGTCACCCCAATTGACAATAGGGAATTGGGGCAATGACCGCTCTTGGTTTCTCAAGCTGAAAAGTGATGTAGGTTGTGGCTATTGGGGTATCCCTTCAGTGAGACTATTTAAAAGACCTCTGAATTTCATAATTGTTACTTGTAGGGAGAAAAGAAAGTCTTTGAGTGGTTCCTGGAAGATGAAACAAAGTAGTCAGAAGAGGGAAGAATTCAAATGTCCAATTCAATGTCCATTAGAATCAGAAAAATCATATTATAATTTACAATACATAATTTTGAACTAAATACCCATAATCTAAAGAATAAGGAACGCAGAAAATAATGATACCTAAAGGAACCTGGAAAGAGTTGACAAGAAAATGTTTTTCTCTTTTAATCTGTTCAAGACATTGTAAATAGAAAGTGAAAGGCAGAGATGCTCAGGACATGAAGGGACAGGAACAAAAGGAAGCCTGGAGCAACTAAGCATCGGAGAGGGAAATACTCTATTTCAGAAACAAAACAAAACAAATCAAAACAAAACAGGCTTTGGATCACAATGCAAAAAGGCAGGAATTAAAACCAGTGAATGCTGCTCAGGGCGAGTGCAAACAGCTAACTCTGGGCGAGTGTGTCATTATCCCTGCCTACCTGGTCAGTAGGCAGGAATTCAAGGAGTTGTTCGGTTGGAGTTGCCAAGGTTTATGCTGAGAGGAGGAAGGGTCCTTCAGTCACATCTTGCACCTTGTATAGAATTTTATTGAAATGTGCCTAAGAACTTTTCTTACTGAGCAAGAGTATAAGAGAGTGGTGACTTTCTTGGATGCTATACTCCGACGCATTCCATTATCCTCAAAAGTATATTAGCAAAAGAATATTTTACACCTTTTTGTATTTAGAGTCAAAGCAATTTAACAGCAGTGTTTTTCCTCCTTCAAGAGATTCCAGAAAGCTTAGAATTTCACATGAAATTCTGTATTCAGACGGGTTTTCATGATTATAGACAATAAGTTGGGGGCGCCCTTGTGCTTCTTAATGTTCTGTATTTCTCTTATAAAAGTCAATTCTTTCATGAGAGCATTTACTTATTGATATATACTTATTTTCAAGATTGCTTGCTACCTACTGCCAATAAAATAATAATCTGAAATTTGACCAACTAGCAATATCTTTGGAAATGTGCTAAACATAAGTTATTGTATCAGTGGATGACAATGTTTTAGTTACTGTGGTTTCATAATTTAAGTGAATATGGGATAACAAGCCCTTGGTGATTTGGTTTAAACTATCATGCTGGTTTAAGTAAGTATTAGAATTACAAATGAAACAATTTCTGTGTAGTTATTATTAACGGGCAACTTAAATATGTGTATATATAATCTATTAATTTGTTCAATATATAAAATAAAAAACTTCATATACTAATGTCTTCTTATGTAATGTTTAGAAGCATGTATTTGGATGTTTAAATTAGGTCTAACATATTTCCTCAGACAGATATCAGAGAAACATTTTGGAAAAAAAAAAAACCAAATCCTTGCTTTAACTTTTTGAAGTATAAAGCACATGACAGTTGTTTGTAGTCCTCTGTGCCATGGCATTATTATCACAGTAGGTTAGAAACATTTGAGAGCACCTTTGTATTTAGCTATAACTTAGTATCCACTGATAACTTTCTTGCATCTCTTCTTCTATCTTATTATATATGTTCAGAACTGAATTTGGCCATTCAATTAGTTATTTTAGTTTCTTCTATAGACTAACTCTATTTTTCTGAAGTTAATGTTATTTATATTATACTTTGCTTTTCTATCATTAATTGGTAGTTTGGTTTGCACTCACCAACATATTTATTGAATCAATCTTAATTATCTTTCAGAAACTGAATATTTAGTTGCAAAACAAGAAACCATTCTTGCTTTAGGAAAGTGATGTTTACATATACACGTTGTAGCATGAAATTTGATGGAATTATATTATTTTAAGAATAGAGTATTGGCTATATCTAGAGGCATTGCAATTCTTACAGAAGATATACTTTTGCTTTCTATTAAATAGGGAAAATCTGGGGCTGGAGAGATGGCTCAGCAGTTAAGAGCACTGTTTGCTCTTGCAGAGGACCTGGTTTTGGTTTCCAGCACCTACTTGGCAGCTATTAACTGTTCCAGGAGATCTGACATCCTCTTCTGGCCCCTAAAATTAAAATAAATAACTTTTTAAAAAAGAAGATTCATCTTTACCTGGATTTTTTATTATTTTGTTTTTAGAGACGGGGTCTCCCTGTGGCCCCAGCAAGGCTTCAACTCACTATGTTGACCAGGCTAACCTGGAACTTGCAAAGATTTGTCTGCCTCTTCCTCCTAAGTACTGGGATTAAAGGCATGTATCACCATACCCAGTAAATGAAATGAATTTCATTTACTTATTCCAAAATAACTCTAGTGAACTGACTTTTCTTAATAGGAGAGTTCATTACTCACAAAGCATATTGCTTGGCCTGCCCATGTTTATGTGTGTGTTTCTCTATGTTCTTGTTTACCCCAATATACAGTGCACATATAGTACAGTTGTGTGGTTTTGCTTAACAACCTGGTGGGAACTGATCTATTCTTGCATGTTGTTAAGTATCTGATATTCTTTCTTTCTTTTCCTCTCTCTCTCTCTCTCCTTCTTCTTTTAGTGTTTCTTTCTTCTATTTCAACAGGCATCTAACTCTCCATTTAGACAAGGCTAGTCTGGGTCTCACGGAGATCCACTCGCCTCTGTCTCCTGAGTGCTGCTATTAGAGTGCACCCCCAGCCTGGGTAGTAACTGATTTTCTAATGGAAATTCATCAACTCTTTATAGTGAGCCCCATTTAATCACATTTTGCTTTTGTATTATATATATATACTGAAAATGTTTCATTTATGAATTTTTGGGACTGGAGCGATGGTTCAGTGGTTAAGAGCATTCATTGCTCTTACAGAGGAGTTGGGTTTGATTCCCAGCACCCATATGGAGGCTAACACCTTCTGTAACTCCAGTTCCAGGGGATCGAACACTTTCTTCTAAGCTCTGCAGGCAATGCGCAAGATGGGTGCACTTACACAGATGCAGGAAAATCACTCAGACACAAAATTAAAAAGCAATGAACTTCATTAATAGTCATAAATTATGATTTTATAGTTTTCTACTCATTTTTTCTTTTACTTTTACTGCATATGCCTTCCATCTGACCATCGTTCAATTATAATTCTTTTTATATTTTTCAAATACAGTAGAATTTTCCATATTTCTTGTTAAATAAACTTTAAATGAGATGATGAATTTTTCCTTCAATCTTATCTCAGGGATAGGAATATTCTGGTGTTTTCTTAACATTCTTGTTGCCAAAATGATTCTGGGGAAGTTTTTACTCTGTATACATTTAATTTTCGCTATTGTTTTTGTTAGTTCTTTTCTTTCTCTCACCACTTTCCTTCCTTCTTCCATTTGGTCGTTCCTTTATTTCTTCTAAAGAAAAATTATTTGTGTATATTTGTATCTGTGTGTGTGTGTGTGTGTGTGTGTGTGTGTATCTTTGTGTGTGTCCGTGTGTCTGTGTCTGTGTCCATGTGTCTCTAAGCTGGTCTTCTGTACATGAGAATGTGTATAGGATGAGGATGTCGGATCCACTGAAGTTTGAGTTACCCCGAATGCAGGTTCTGAGAACTGAACTGTGGTCCTCTGCAAGAGCAGTTAAATGCGCTTAGAAACTGAGCCATTTCTCCAGCCCTCCACCCTTCTTGCTTATTAGCAGCGTATCTTTACTAAATATTTGCTAGGCACCACATTCTGTACTCAGTCCTTGTATCACGCTCTCACTAGAAGCTAACCAGAAACTATTACTTAGGTGTTTTCAGACAAGAACTCTGGGACATTGTATATGGTATTTGCATTTAATTTGTGGCTTGATATAGAGTAAGATTTCCTGACTTCAGATCTTTAAATACCTTTTGACATCAGTAAATGACTAGAAACTTTGATCTTCATATTCTCTGTAGTGAGGAGATGACGATCAGTGGTGACATGAAAACAAAACAGTACACTGCAATTAATTACCACAGGAAGAGACCTTATCATTACTCTTTTTAGAAGTCAGTGTTTGTTCAAATTCATAGTGTCAAGCAGTGAGAGGAAAGAAATGACTCTGAATCCAGTGTGAAAAGTGTTTTTCTTCTGTGCTCTTATTGCTAGACATTTTTCCCAGTCTGCTAAATAGTAGACTTTTTGTTGTGTTTTATCTTTTTGAGTCTCACCTATCCTGGAACTCACTATATAGACCAGACTGGCCTCCATCTCACTGAGATTTCCCTCCTCTCTCTCCTGGGTGTTGGGAGATGCCAGCACCACTATGCCTGGCTTAATTTGTATATTTTTATTAATTGTGTGAGTTCACAAATTGAACCAGAGAATTGTGAATGTCTGGGTCATTTTAATTTACGTATTTATTTTAAGAAGCCACTTGAATGAAATTTTAATTAAACAGATATTATTTGGCACATAATGGCTAAGGTTTATATAACATTCATTATTTGCATGCCATACATATCATAGAAAGTATCATGCAGTCCTTATAACCTTTCTATCAGGTGCTTATTATTCCTCCAGTTTCTATAGTTCAGTAAGACTGTGGGACTTTTTCAAAGTTAAAGTTAGAAAATGCTAGGGTTTTATAATGAAAATATGGTTTCTCACTTGAAATTCTACAGTCTACAGCACAACTGATTTTTTTTTAAATGGGGACCGTAAGTTTGGGGCATAACAAAATAGAAGGCACGTGGATTCATGTTCTATTAAGTTTCAGAACATAAGAGATCATAAAGTACTCATGGGATGAAGTAGAAGGAGGCACAACAACCAAATGGAGAGAGGAAGGGGAGCAGGTATGGGAGAGCTATCACGGGGAGGAGGGGTGGATATGATCAATGTCTACATGTTTGGAATTGTCCCTGGGCATGATAACCCATGCCTTTAACCCCAACTCTCAGAGGCAGAGGCAGGGGGATCTCTGCCAAAGGGGGATCTCTGCCAAATAGAGAACAGTTTGGTCTGCATAGTGAGTTTCAGGTAAGCCAGGGTTATATAATGAGAGCCTTTCTTACGAAAAAAAAAAAATTAAACAAACAAAAACAAACAGAAATCTAAAAAGAAAAAGATCATCCTTTAAAAGTTTTTGATTAAAATATATGGATTACCATTGTTATAATCTAAATCGTTCATTTGAGAATTTAGATATTAAAGTTTTCCCTATCGGGCAAGATATACATACATACTCATTTTCAAAAACATCTCTGCCAACATTGCCTTGTTCTTTCTGATTCATCATTAAATTCCTAACTGATGCTTGTTGAGTCTGGCTTCAGAGTAATTTTGAATGCAAAGTTCAAATAATTAATATAATGTTTATATTTCTATTTTCAGACTGCAAAATGCAAACATGTTTGTATCTAGATTGTGGTACATGAAACCACTGCTGAGTCGGAATATTAGGGACTTCAACGTATACACTACATTTATTTCCAGAATATATTAGTATTGCCAATGTGGCAAGAAATTAAAACGAGTTTTTCAAATAAAAATATGATTTATCCTATACAATTGGCCATCAGAAGAGCCAACATGAAAAAAGCATTGTATTCTGCTAGAAGATATGCTTGTTTTCTTTACACAGAGTGAAGCAGTCTCAGAATCTCTTTGTGGTTCTTTAGAAACAACAGTGAATGAACTTTTGGTTAAGTTAAAAATCAATTTTTGTGTCATTTGTTGTTATGAATAATAGTCAGTTGACTTTCCTTCTGTGTAAGGCACACACAGACACTCCATTATGACTGAATTATCTGTTGAACATCTTTCGCTTTGATTCCTGAATGTACACATAGCTCCTTATTCATCTACTAAACGGATTATGCTTCAAATGAAAACTGCTTGGTTATCATCTCTCACTATAGATACTTTATGGCTATAGAACCTGAAACAATAACAGATTGGTTTGCATTTTAAAACTGTGTTAGAAAAGTTGAAATGCTGAAAGCTTAAGACCAAATTGAGTTTGGCTAAACTAAATGCAAATATTTATGTTTTGTTAATTCTATCCTACTGACCTCTAATAACTTGTTATCTAGTTTTGTAGTATGGCTTTAATGTTTGGAATTGCAAACATTTCAGAAAGATTAGTCATGTCTACTAAAATGAAATGTATTATTATAACCAAGAAGTTGAAATTTTATATATTCCTGTTTGAATGTATTCATTCTATTCATGTTTTGCTACAAAATATTTACACTGTACAATATAAAATAGCTTGGCTGTTACTAATAAGGTAGAAAGTTTTAGTTTCCTTGGTATAGGAAGAAGAAAAATGTAAAGAAAACAGCTGATGAATTTGTTCCTTCACTTTCATAGGTAAAATCTTTGAAGTGTTTTGATGCTTAAATTATTTGATGAGACAGTTAAAATTTTACATTATTAATAAATATTAGTTGATACTTAATAATTCTGATTATTTCTTTGTTTCTAAAATTCGGAATTTTTACTAACTCAAATCACTGGCAATAAAGCAAGTGGTGTGTCGTTTTATTGCATGAAAACACTGATTAAAAGTGTCCCTGCTCTTTCTCAATTGTAGATAAAATGGAACAGATGAAAGGCTTCCTATGGCTCACTATCTGAATAATATTTGTAGATGCCACACTGACATAAAAGGGATTGGTTTGATGACATTGACCATTGTGGAGAGGCTGACAGGATTATAATTGTGTCCTGATTAATAATAGGTCATGATTATTTGTAACGGAGACAGTTATCTCTCCATCAGTCATTTTTGTTCTATTGCTTATGTACTTTGTAGCAGAGAGACTTTTAAGTCACTGGATTGTTGCCAAGTATGTTGACATTAGAACATAAAGAGATGCAAGTGGAAAAGGTCAGTGTGGCCCTCAGCAATGGCCCTTGACACCTTGACTTGTGTGGTTTCTAAGGCCCTAGAGCACAGAACTACACTAATAGGTGGCCCAGCCTGTAGTTTACAAAGGCTACTAAACCTTACTGGTTAATTAGAAAATGCAAAGCCAGTTAACTGAGATTTGTCATCCTGCTGACACAATGTGAAATATGATTTATCTTTCATGTTATCTGCAATGAAGTGATGAATCCACCAAACAATTTCTGAGTAGAATATTGCTTTGTAGTACCTGAAAATCTATGGTACAACTATAGACTTCATAATGTTTCTAAGAACAGAAGCTCATAGGCAAAAGAGATTAGCATTATTCGTCAACAGAAATCTTCAAAGCCAATGAGTATATGGAATATAGCTAGTTAACAGAAATAAAAAGAGTGCTCTCTAAAACAAACTAAAAATTTTCAGATAACTGAAAATCAGAATACGTTCTTAAAACGAACTGCCACAAGTAGATGTCTAAATTAAGGCTTAAAAAACTATAATTTGTGAAAATGATTTATTTTCATGTCCACATGAATGAGTTTTTTTAGAAAGGTATTTTTCATATTGTTAGGATGAACAATAAAGCCTATGAATGAAGTTTATTACATGTCGAATGACTTGCATTGTTATATCTAATATACATAGTAACTTTCTTATTTGAATGAATAAACTGATTATATTAGAACACTTTGCATCTCTATTCCTGCTGGATAAGTATTATACAAATATCAAATGTTATATTTTTACTTGAAGGTGAGCTAAAAACAAAATCTTCCCATCTGTCTTCCAGTAAAATCACATAGTGTAGAACATTTTGCTAATTAAGTTTTGTCTTCTAGAGATACCAAAGCTCCCTAAAAATGAAATATCCAACATTGCTTATAAACTTACAATAAGCATCATGTTTCATAGCCTTTTGGCAGTCCAAATCCACTGAGAGAATTTAAAAACTAATGCCTCTTAAAACAGCTTACTTATTCCTCCTCAGAATCAAAAGAATAGATAATAGCTAAGATCATGTGGTTTTAGAATTACAGGATTTTTTAGATTATAGAGTATCAAGAAAGAATTTGACAGTTATGTTTTTATTTCTAGAATACTTAGCATTCAGACAATTTTAACTTTTCTACAGATTTAGCTTAATATTTTTAAACACATCTGGTGCTTTGTGACATGTGAACTCTACCACTGTAATCCCCATTTCTTTCCTCTCCATCTAACCTAAGTAGTCGCTGTTTGTTTTCTATCTTTGTGTACCTGAGAACTTTTTCAAACACTTTCTAGGCCTGGGTTATTTGACTTAGCATTCCGTCCTCTAGTTGTATTCATATTGTGCACATGACAGGATCTCTATCTTTTGATTTAAACCCAAGTAGTGTTTTTTTGTTGTTGTTGTTGTTTTTTTTTTTTTTTTTTTCCGTGTAACTATAGATCCAGGTTTTCTGGTACCCACCGGAGAGGAGAAGTTTCTGTCCTCATTCTATGCTCTTAATGCTGTTACTGATGATCAGTTGACCACACATGTTGAACATGTCTCTGTGTTCTTTGACCTGTTTCATTGGACTGTATTTGTGTTTTTATGACAGTACCATATATTCTAATTACTATACCTTGTTGTAATATAATTTCAAATCAGTATGTCTAATTCTTATGCTTTCTCAAGATTTCTTTGACTAGGCAAGGTTTTTTTTTCTTTATATTGTGCATCAGATTTTATATCAATGAGAAATACCTTTGACATTTCATAAGGATTTCATGAAGTCTGTATGTTTAGGACAGTTTACACTATAAGAATATTGATTTGTCTAGTCTATTCTTTTGGAGGATCAATGCATTTATTTCTGTTTCTTAAGTGTGTTTCATCAGTGCTTCATAGTTTTCAGTGTGAAGCTCTAGCATTGTGTGGTTGTATTCATTTTATTATTTTTGACATGATTAAATGATAGTCTTTTAATTTATTTTTTTAGGTAAGCCATTTTTTAAAAGTTGTTGACTTTATGTATTGATTTTCATATTGAAGTTTACTGAATTATTTAATATTTCTAATAGTTTTTTGTGACTGCAGGCAAACCTGTTTTAAATATTAGTTTGTACAGGACCATGTCAAATAATGAGACTAAGGAATGGGGTATTCTTTACCTGAAGACAGCACGTGTAAATTTGCACAGTATTAATCACTGACTTCCCTGTTGAATGGAAAAAAAAGACATACTATCCTTCATTACAAAGGTGGGAAGTTTTTGCTTGTTCTCTGTCATTATCTATATTAGCATTTACTTAGGTGAATTGTCAAGGCTTGGTGAAGAGAAAGGAATTATCAGTCAAGACCTGCCCTTAGTCATTAATTAGTAGGTACTTGTAACTTTTAGCAAATCACTTAACAGTTTCACACTTAGCATTTTATAAGGCAACGAAGATGATATGATTTTAGAGTTCCTTGTAAAACATGCAGATTCCAATCTCTGTTGTTTCTTCTCTACTACTTTATAATTTTATTAACTAGCAGAGTTGCAAATCCTCAAAATTATATAATAAGATTTTACAACATAGTTTGGGTATTTTACACGATTACCATTAATGATGAAATTACTTTTGCAACAAAAGCAAAAGTAATAGTTTTAAACTATGAGCAGAACCCTCTATTTTTCAAAAGAGATGATAAAATCACCAAAATAGAAAAACAGCAGGAATGAGTTCTCAATTTCTCAAAAATCAGGTTGCTAACATTTTAAACTACACTCTCATTGCTGTATTTTTTTTTGTCTTGGAAAACGTCTTGTTTTCTGTAATATCACGACCCACTCTGTGAAATGCTTGCCTCCCAGTAATATCTTTGTGTGCAGAACTGTAAGTAAGAAGTCTAGAACCCTGGAAGTTACTTCTGAAAACTGTTCATTCATCCCTGGGATTTCTCTGACAAACCATTGTGATTCAGCTCACAGTGTAGATAGAGCTCTGTAGGGCTCTTTCAATAGTCCCTGTGAATTAAACAAGGCCATTCACCTGGACAGAATTCTAATGGAATTTTTGAGCTTCTCCTTTGTAGGTCAATCGCTTTGGCAGAACACTCACCCTTCTTCTGAGTGGTGCTCAGTTATATGTATTTTCTGCATCATCTTCAAATTGTTGTTGAAAGATTTTAAGTGTAGTATTTTTTACTTGAGAAAGCAATGAAATCAGAAGATAACTTTCTTTCAGTTAGTAGAGTTGATATTAAATACTTGTGATCATGCAAAGAGAAGATGTCTTTTATTCTTTACCATACACTGTCTCTCAGGTACATTCAGCTGAGATTTCCGATTGGAAGAGTACAAATTCCAAGTTTTCCCCTGGAATCGTTCAGTTGACTTAATTTATGAGCTCAGTCAAAAAAAATCTGTCATCCTTAAAAAACCTTCCTTTCATGTCACCTTGCACCTTTCTATGTAGCTATTTTCTTATTTGTTATGCAATCGTATTACTATATATATATATATATATATAAACCTAAGATTATGCATATATTCTAAATTCTGATTCATTTCTTTGTTCTCTGGTCTTTATCCTCTTTAATATTATTAAATTTGAATGAACAGTGATTCAATGCCTGAAAGAATGAATTCATGCCACTTTGCCCATGGAAACTTGAGTTTTATGAAATGTATTCTATATCATACAAAGAGATAAGAACTGCTCTGTTTTAGATTTCGATTTAATACTCACAAATTCACAGAGAGAGGAAATATTTGTAGATATGGTTTTAAATACACAGTTTTATCCTCCTCTTTAGAAAACAGTTGTGTCTGTCCTCATAAAAGATATCAGTAAGACTCAGAATTAAGCATTTAATGCTTACCAGAAAGAAAAAGAAAGTCGGTAGCCTGTTAACCTTTGTCTATATTTGGAGGATAGAAAATTAGGCTAAGTAGTGATTCATGAAGCTAGTGATTATGTGTTTTGGCTTATTCTAATGTATAAATGTCATTTAAACCATGTTCCATAATTTGCAGTTGATACATTATGATTTTAAAAGATTACTAACAGTAACTCTTATCAATCACTGACCCATTCCATAAATGTTCAATGTTTAAATTAATAACATAATAATCTTTTGATATATTTCTAGAGGAACATGTATGAGTTTAAACTGAAATAATTAAGAAAATCACAAAAGGTGATTTAAGAATTACGTCTGTTGAGAAATTCTAACTTGTAATGTTCTTGTGAGCTTCTGGATTAGCTCAAGTACAGAATAGATTAATTAATTGGAAAGCATCCTAATATGAACTACTCAGACCAAAAGAGGGAACTGAGCAATATATTTCTTTTTCTTTGCAAATTTTTTATCAGTTTTGGTTGACAATGCAAATTTTCATCAATTATGTTTGACAATGATTTTAGTGAAAGCAAATTTTAACTGGGGACTTAAATATTTTGGAGTGATGTTATTGTCTTTAATATCCATCAACTTTTAATAATCCACACAATCTTACTATATATGATGACTTTTGGCAAAAGATATTTAAAAGAAATATTATTCTACTGCAGTTAAGTGAATCATTTATCTCAGCTCTTGGGGAATACTGATACTATGAGTTAAGTAATTGAGAATGATCTTAGATAATGGCTTACATTTGTGCCCTACGTATTGACCAAGAAAAAGGTTTCAAATAGAAGAAAGGGGAACTCAGCTATAAGTCTGAAGTTGTACAAGCTATTATGAGTAGAGGATCCAAGTAAAACATTTTTTATGACAAGGAAAGGAAGGAAAAAAGAAGGATAGGAGAAACAAATGTAAAGTGTAGGGTAAGTGGTTGGTTGGCATAATTTTAAAGCTCTATTTGTCGCAATGATTCTTAGGAACTGGCACCTGCTTCACTGAAGATCTTGTGAAAAATGCAGAAATCCAAGCCTTGTTAAATCAGAAATTCTAGAAATGGTAAAGCAGCAAGGTGTGTTATGTGTGCAGATTCTTCTCACAAACACAAAATTTTGGAATTGACTGATCTACAGGTGAAATGCTTGGAAAGGGGAGAGTCTGATCAAAGGGATTCAGACTATTAGCTATCAGTCTCTCCATGTGATGCGTGAGCTCTAAAACTTGATTTCTGAAGTCCTTGTTGAAAATCTGCCAAGGAGGAGAGGAGGAGTTCTGTACTGTCTATCATGATCAGAGTGGGCACATTAAGCTATCAAAAATGTCATCCTGATCTGTAAAGAACTGTTCTACATGTCAGACCATAGTCACCTGTCTGATATGTAGTTTGGTACAGAAGTCCTGTACTGAACTGCTTTTGTTTTCCCATCATGCGTTTTTTGTGATGGCCCTTTACAGTCCAGTTACTTTCCTGTACCAATGTCTCAGATATGGCCACTATTTGAGGCTACAGGAAGTTAGATTTACTATGTGATCTCTTTTTCCTTCTCAGAGGAATCAGTCTTGATAGACTAAGATTGTGTGCTCCTCAACCTGGAAATCTTTAGATCTTGTTCATTTCTGAAAATAAAGGATGTATTCTAAACAAAAACCTGTATAGTATTGGTTGTAATTTTTGCATATGTTTGCCTTTTAAACATCTATAATAAAAATATGGATCACATAAGATGTATAGTGCAGTAGTTATAAGGGGCAATTAATTCAGCAATTGCATAATGAAGACTTTGACAAGGTGAGAATGTTAGTCTTAGTAGCATGTCACAAAATGAAGCATGGGAGATCAACAGCTCATCTGTCTACTTGGCTGCACCTTTCCAGAGACTGTATATCTAGACAACCTATTTGTCAAGTGATGCATTGAATAACACCAGCTCTGGCACCCATGATATTTTGGATAGTGACTAATTCCTTCTTTAAGTCAAGTCAAGGAATGAATATATCACCCTAGACTAATTCTAACCAATGACTTTAACAGTGATGGAGTTAGAGCTTTGATCAGTCCTTTTTCCATCCAATGTTATTCATTTTCTTTAAGTATAAATAATTAAAAGAGTGGCATTGTCTAAAAAAGTGTGCTGGACTTTGGGCTTCAGGTATGTTGGAGCCCCCACAGAGTGATGTCATTGTCAGTACATGATCATGTTTTCTCAGCCTTTGACACCTTTAATTCCCTTTTGAGGCTGAAAACTGCACTTTCTTAGGCACGTGTCTCCACAGCTTCCAGTGCCCCTTCCAACCCTCCTACCTCCACTGTATTTCCTCCATGGACTCCTTCTATGGATATTCTTTTTGTTTTTAAATGGTAAGATCTCTAAAAGATACATAAAGGATATTAATCTTTTTGGAGTTGTAGGAACCAAGAATTTTTTATAGTCTATACAGATGTTTTTTGAATGTTTAAACAAAACTGATGCTTGGGTCTATTCATGTTTGAACTTGAACAGTTTTTTTTTTTTGTAGACTGTATTTTGCTTACCCAGAAATTTGTTGTTTTGTTAGTCAGCATCATGTTACTACAATGAAATACCTGAAATAATTAAACTATTATGACAAAAGGGTCTTTTTGGCTATAGTTTTGAAAGTTGTAGTCCACAATAGATAGATCTCAATTTGGGGAGACAAAATCGAACATATCACAGTGGGAGTTTGTTGTAAGAGAAAAACTGTTCACTTCATATTCAAGAAACAAAAAGAGAGAAAATAAGAGGCAGCTGTTCTTAGATTCATGATTGCAATGTCCTAACCTAAGTGGCATATCTTTGATAACAGTAGGTCCTCCCACCATGCTCCATCCTAGAGATTCAAGCATATCCTAATGGTACTGCCCTGATGACTAAGCCTTCCTCACATAGACTGCTAGAAGATAGTTTTCTAAAATATAACAACTCCTATGTGTATTTGTTTTTCCACTCCTGCCCCATAAATATATACATGTTTACACATTTGGATGTGATATTTAGATTGTTATCTTACTATTTATTTAATATTATTGTGTGTGTTACCATGTATATCATAATATATGATGTATATTTACCTGATATATTTCTCATATGTTATATATCACATATTTCTCATATATATATACATATATATATATATATATATATATATATATATAAATGGTAGGCTTGGGGTGATATTTAGTAGTAGAGTATGTTCTAAAAATATATGCTGTCCCAGATTTAAACATCAGCATCAAACATGCATATAAAGTCCTGGTGAGTAGAGTTTTGATGCTCCCATCATTTTTATCATGAGCATGCATATCATTGTTAATGTGTTCTTAATAATGGCACCCAGGTTCTGTGTACTTCTGGAAACCCAAGAATCATCAAAATCATTTAGATTATGCTTGATAATTTTTGTCTCTATAATTCCCATATCCCAGCTTGCCTCTTTCTTGCAGTGCTAGGAACCAAACTCAGGGTGCTTGCAAATACTAAGCATGTACTCTGCCAATGTTCCACCATGAGATCCCAATTTATTTTTGTTAAATTACCAATTTATATAAAACGCTACAAGTGAATTTTATAGAGCAATTATTTACACCGATTGATACAGATATGAAAAACTGGACAATGTAGAAATATTATAAGTCAAAAATTCACTGTTAGCTTGAAGAAAATAAAAAGACCAGTAAATGTGTACATATATATTTACATATATATATATATATATGTAACAACTTTTCATAAACAGTGATAAATCTTCATTAAGTTGTGAAGAACACAGTGTTACATGATAGTAGGTAGACAAAGACTATTGCACAAGTGAAGCATGATTGCATACAAAGAAGGTTCAGAACAGACATGAGACATTCAGACAGCTTACACTCACTTTTACTGCCCTACTTACGACAGCATGGAATTTGCAAATCTAGGAAGTGCATCAGAATGCTTATTCATAATACCATACAAAGAGAAACTCACGGGCTGTGTGGGTCTGGAGTGTGGAGTAAGAAATGGAATCATCCTCCCTTCACTCTTTACATGTAATTTGATTTCTAATCGATCCACTCTCATCACAACTTTAAGACCTTTTTGTTCATAGCACTTTAAAATTCATTGAGGGATGTAGAAAGAATGTGGAATGTACTTGGGAAGGAAGAGAGGGAAGGATGTAGTTGAAGATGCACCTTCTCAGAGGGAGAAAAGTAAAAGCTGAAGTGGGAGGGATAGGGAAAGAGCCTGAGGTAAGATTACTAATGAAAGAAAATGCCTCAGTCTCAGGGAAAGTCAGAAGTGCTGGCTATTCAACCACTGTTTCCATCATTATGAAATTATAGGAGGGAGTCCCTCTGTGAAAGAGGAAATGGTTGAGTCTGTGGTGACTAGTTAGACAGGAGGGGGCGCGGGGGAGAAAGTGCAAGCAGGGAAAAAAGCAGGCGAGTAGCAGGAAGACAAAAGCAGGCTGTGACTCTCAGCAAGTGAATAGTTCAAATACCTAGTTTGAGAACATAATGCAGGCACAGGAGTTACAGCAGAAAGAAGTCAGAAGGTAAAATTTAAACTTCTCTATGACAGAGAGTTTCTATATACAAAATATTCAATGAAAAATTTTGAATGACAAAAACATGATAGATTTATGTTTGGGAAAATTACTCCAATTATACAGGGACGAACACTGAAGGTAATTGTCTCATAGAGAAGATAGCACCCATTTGGGTGGCTGACATGGTCCTGTGAATGCACGAAATGAGAAGAAAGGCAAGGCATTGTTGGAGGTCAAATATTTGGTACCCACAGAAGTAGGCAGGCTTCTTTAGAGTATAAAAACAGAATGAGAAAAATATAACTGTCTCAAGAATTTTCTGCCATGACTACTATTAAGACAGAAGGAGTAACATTCTTTTCTGACTAATGGATTTTTTTCCCTCAACCTTGTTGTGCTAGTGTCTACACAAGACTGTCAGTCATTTTGAAAATGTGCAATAGGCTACAATATCTACTGGCCTCTCGATCTTGAGGATATTTTTGAATCTCACTGATGCTTATCAATTGATTGAAAGCAGTTTCCATCTTGAATCAATTGTCAACTGGAAAGCAAACAAAGGAAAAAGCAATATATTTTAAAGAGACACAGTAAACTACTTAATGCTGTTCAGTGATTTACCTAAGTGCAAGTCTCAATCATCTTAAGTCTTTTATTTTGGACTTTATCATTTAAATCTAGAATATTTAATAATAAATGTAACATGGTTCATAGTATGAATTTATCAAATGTTCTGGAGAGCTGATGCAGAAACATGTACCAAAACATGTATTTTCATTGTGCTTTTGGCCTAGTACTATTATTTATAAGATCAAACTGCATTTAAATTTGCTTTATCATAGTCAGTGTTGTTTCTAAGTTCTCTTAGCACTAGAAAATTTGGAGTTAGAACAAAGGTGATGGCTCAGTAGGTAAAGTGCTTCCTATATAAGCATGAAGTTCAGGGATCTACCACTCATAAAATAGCATATCTAGTGCTATATGTCTGTAATCTCAGTACTGGTGTTTGTAGACAGACGATCCCAGGGGCTTCCTGTCTATTCAGTCTATTTAAAACATGTTATATCAAGTTCAGTGAGAGACCCTAGCTCAGAATTACGGAGAGTGAGATAGAGGACAATTCTGATGTCAAACTCTGTCCTCCACACATGCTTTCTAGGGCAAGCATCACACACACACACACACACACACAGAGAGAGAGAGAGAGAGAGAGAGAGAGAGAGAGAGAGAGAGAGAGAGAGACAGAGAGAGAGAGACAGAGAGATAGAGAGAACTGGAGTAATTCTCTATATTTTTATAGTAGTAGAAATTCCAATATTATATTTCCAAATTGCATGGAAGGTTTTCTACATTGTTCTTCTGAATCCTGTGCTTGTTTGAATATGACTTAAGTTATAAACAGTGAAAACAAAATGATAAGGGAACTTTGTGCCTTCTCACCTGGATACATATATGAAACTGTTTATACACACACACACACACACACACACACACACGCACACGCACAGTGTAGAATGCATGGGTGTTCAGGAACCCCATCAGAAGGCAATGTTAACAAACGGACTTTTTACTCAGTCAGAATGAATTTGACAATGTGTAGGACACGTGCCTCTTGGGAACTGGACAGTGAAATATCATCTTTGATTACATGAAAATTTAGTTCTGTGGGGACTTCATACATGGAGGTAACATTCTAAAGGTGGTGATTTAGCCAAAGATAAAATGAGTGGGAGTGCTTTGCTAATGCAAACTACACCAAGGGGATTTCACTGACTAATCAGGGACCTGAGTGAGATGTGACCATTGAAGAAATGGGATATATAAAATTCCATTGAGTGACATTGACAAAAAGTGGATCATACCTCTAGTAGCATAAATTATAGGATCAGGATCATGATCTGCATTGCCCTCCCTAGGTCTTAAGGAACTTGCTACATTACCAAGAAATGTGGATAAACAGGTCCTTCACCCTAGCCAGCCAGGCCCATGAGTTTCTTTTTGAATTTCAGTTTGGATTCTATGTCCTGAATTTCCCCAGTCTATGTATTTAAGCTAAAAACATAGCAAATTTATACCGTGGTCCTCATACAAATAAGTAGAGTTCATGGGCCAGCAAAGTGTCACCATGGGTAAAGACACTGCCAAGCTTGGTGATCTGAGTTCCAACCCTTGGACCCATGTGATAGAATAAATCAACTAGTATAAGTTGTCCATTATCCTCCACTGGTGCATCATAGCCTGCAAGTGACCACAGCCCCCACCCCAACACATACAAGAAATAAATAAGTGGAATTTATTTTTAAAAAGAAATTAAATTCATTCACTATTTTTATAATTACATTATTTAAATTTTATGTCTTTTTTAAACAAGAACAAGATGTATATAGAGAAAAACTAGCTTAAATATGAAATGTACATCTCTGTAGGAGTCTGTTTTCATAGGTTAAGTGTATAGCATATGGTAGTTGTAAATAGAAATTCATTTTACTTTATAAGCTATTTAAATATTTAAGTGAATTTCTGTGGCTAGGGGATTCTGGTTTGTACATGCATTTGAACAGATAATATTTGAATGATTGTCATGGTGAACTTTATAGACACTTTTTTGTTCCTAAACACCCCCTCAGAGCTTCTATTCATACATTAGAACTCATTAGAAAATGTCTCCTAGGCGCTTAGCACTTTTTGGAGAAAAGGAATGAAACATCATGTCAAAATGATTATTGCTGACTGCAATATGAGAGTTTAAGGGGACATTTTTTTTTATTAATCATGACTCACAAATGCCACTAAGAAACAGAATTATATGTTATTAAAGGTTATTTATTTTTTTAACAAGAAAATCATCTTTTTTTCATCAGATGGGAAGAAACTAAGAATGTACTGATACCAAGATTTCAGAATCATAAGACATGAAAGGACCAAGATTAGCTGATTAAAGTGGTTAAGTTCACTTAAAGGGCACTGAAAAACTTACTTTGTCTTAGCTCTTCTTGAATTCATTGAGTAAGTGGTAATCAGTAAAAGGAAAAGTAGACAAAGGTTATGGATTATTTTTTTAATTTTACATGCCATCTTAGTTACTTTTCTGTTGCTGTGATAAAACACCGTGACCAAGGGAACTTATAAGCAGAAGAGTTTATTTGAGTTTACAGTTCCATATCAGAAGGGTGGGGGTAGAAATGATGATTAAAATAAGGAAAGCAAAACTGTCAAAAATGACATGGCAATGATTAACAGCCCCTTTTCCCTGCCAAGAAGGGGCAAGAAGAAAGCAGTTTATGAGGAAATAGGCCTTTTCATAACTTTCTAAGCTAGTCTGTGAATGTAGTAATAATAATGTTTATAATATTCTTTGTCTTCAATGTATAGGTTGCTTGAAATTTGTGCATTTTACACAAAACATATTTATCACCTTTATATCCCCTCCCCCATCTACAACCCCCATATCCACCCACCAGATTTCAAGTATTCTGTCATATATGTTAAAGCCTATCGTGTTCAGTTTATGTACCCAGATGTCCCACAGTGCAAGTTTATGTAGAGTCTCCCCCTCCTACAGATCAACTCTCGTTTATCTAGCAATAATCAGTTACCCATAGTTCTTCAGCTAAAGTTCTACCTACTGGCCTTTTCCCCAGTTCTATGCTGGAGTTTTGTCTGTCTGAGTTTGCATGGGTCTTGTGCATATGGACACCGTTGCTGTAGGCTCATCTGAGCTAGGTCCCAGAGACCTGGAAGACTATTTCCTCATGTTCATGCACCAACCCCAACACTGTCTTTCTTCCCTGTCTTCCACAATGGTACCCGAGTCCTGGTCAGTGAAAATTAACATAGGAGTCTTATCCTGGGACACATACTCTGCAGTCTCTTAGTTTTTATACCTTAACTAATTGTGGCCTTCTGCGTGCATTGCACTGTGTTGTATGAAGAAGCTTCACTGGTGAGAGTAGAGAGATATACTGTGATATATTGTTATTCTCTCTACCCCGTGTTCTGTTCTGTTCCATGATATTTAGATGTATAAATTCCACTGTAAATGTATCATTTAGGACTGAGCATCTCTTAGACAGCTATTTTGTATGTGTGAACTGTTGTGGAACTCTGTAATAGTTTCCAAAAAGTCTTCTAGCAAAATGGAAAGGAAGCAGAGAGTAAAGAGGAAGGAAAGAGCCCAAGAGAGTTGGATAGTAGAAAACACACGTTGCGGATCTTTTGCTTTGTATAATTCTGAATGTTATAAAATATTTTACATGTCATCTTAGTTACATTTTTGTTGTTGTGATAAAACACCGTGACCAAGGGAACTTATAAAGAGAAGAGTTTATTTGAGTTTACAGTTCCATAGAAATTAGAGTCCATCATGGCAGAGGACATTGCGGTAGGAGGTGGCCAGAGCAGGAGCACAAATCAGAGACTCGCCTCTTCAAGCAGGCACAAGAAACAAAGTGAGTGGAGATCAGTAAGGCCAACGAACTCCCTACGGCCAGCCCCAGTGATGTATGCCCACACCTTCTAAGACCTTCTAGCACATTGCCTCCAACTAGGGTCAAAAATGTCCAAATACTTGGTGCCTATTGGACATTCTCTTTCAAGCCACAACATTCCACTCCCTGTCTCCTATGGGCTTATGACCATATGAAATGCAAAATGCATTTAGTCCAACCTTAAAAGTCTCCCCGTAGTCTTTGCCAGTCTCAATACTGTTCAAAGGTCCAGAGCACAAAGCCTCATCTGAGATTCAAGGCAATCTCCTAACTGTAAGCCCCTGTAAAACAAAAGAGAAATTACATATTCCCAACACACAGTGGAACTGAATACACACAGTTCCATTCCACAAAGAAGGAATGGAGGCATAATGGGGAAATACCAGACCCAAACAAGATTGAAATCCAGCAGGGCAAACACCAAATCGAGTAGGTCCACATCTGGACTTTACTTCCGAAGAGTTTAGCTGGGTTAGCCTCTCCAGCTTTGCTGCATGCAACACAAATCTCTTTCTTAGGGTGGTATCACTCTCTGTATGCAGCTCTCCTTGGCAGATATCTCACAGCGCTGGCATCATGAATGCCTCCTTGGGGTCTCCACAACCAAACAGGCTTTACCTTCATAATTTCACACAATAGCCTATCAGGGCCTCTTGGCTTGTAAGGGCCTTCTTTATTCAGGGGCACCCCTGCTGCATGTTGCCTGGCCTCGGCAGCTCTCTGAAAACATAGAGGAAGAACGGATGACCCCTTCACTCTTGAGTCTTTCGTGCCTGTAAAGCCAGCACTAGGTGAATGGAAGTGCCAAGTTTAGATGCAAGTTTGGAATGTACCCCAGCCTGCTTCATCCATATTCATGGTTTTTCTCTGCTGTGGTTTCCTGATAGGCAGCCCAAGGTAGAAACTCAAGCTAGGAAGCTGGATACAGGAGCTGAAGCATAGGCCATAGAGGAACACTGCTTCCTGACTTGTTTCCCTGGTCCATGCTCAGACTGCCTTCCCCAGACAATACAGAACAACCTGCCCAAGGGTGACATCACCCAAGGCAGAATGCTGGGCCCTGCCACATCATCCATCAATCCAGAAAATAGCCCACAGACATGGTCACAGATGAGTCCAATGGAGGCAATTCCACAATTGAGGGTCCCTCAACCAGGTGTATAAAATTGGCATTAAAGCTATCCAGCACACATATGATTTTACATAATTAATCGTAGACAAACAGCTCTGTGAAGTAGATACCATGATGCTTATTCTAAAGATGAAGAGCCTCCTAAACTAGGCATGGAGGTACCTATCCATATGAATCTGAATTATGAGATCAAAATAATAATCTGATTTTTCTGTTAATACAGAACTGATTAGAGACATGTGAATGATTCTGATTCCAGTTGAGTATTAATCAGAATATAAGGTTGTAGGATGTAACTCTCCCTTGGATACATAAGAACAAACAATGATGTGATTCTGTGAATCTATGGAATTGATCTATATTTATTATCTCTTTGTTTCTAATAACCTCTTCTGATAGTATTGGCCAAACCTATTTTTTCCTAAGAAAGTCTTTCAATGTATTTCAATTAACTTTGAGACATTACTGATTAAAAATACTCTAATGGCACATTCCAAAATTCGTTCACCCATAGAAAAAGTTGTATTATGTTATTTAATTTTGAAGGTACTTAACATGAAACAAAAATAAATGTGTAACCAACATGTCAGGTTTATGCTTTTACTGGTAAAGCAATGAGTTTCAGTGAGGTACCTGTCAAGTTTACAGTCTATATTCAATGATGAAAACATTTTTTCTAATGTATTTTCAAATGTTGGCTTAGAAACAGGTATATTTTATATAAAAATAATGTATTTTATGTTCATAGTTTAATTTATAAGGATATTTTTCTGTTTAGACCATGAATTTAAGAAAATGAAGTTTATAAATACAATGATGTTAAAAACGATAAAATTCCGCAAAGGACAAAAGTACCTGAACTAACCTGTGCTTTGCTTGTTCTATTCAGTAATGTTCATTGCTACGTTCTACCCTTCAGACCCACCAGTTATTATGGCAAATCATAGTCAATGAGATGTAAGAGTTCAACAGTATCGATGCCATCCGTATTTCTATACAGGCAATTTTTACTAAACATGGCAACTTTTTAAAGAAATATTTTGCTAAACTCTGTAGTTTCCTGGTTATACATTAAGCATATATGCATACAAAGGCACATAAACAAGTCATGAATGTATTCACTTTTCGATATGCAAACACAAAAGCAAAAAAAGAGGTTTCAGGAGACATTAAATATGTACTAAGTAACTGACTTTGGACAATGAAATTGAAGAAAGAGAAATAGTCTATTTAGCAAATTAAAATAGAAATAGTCTATTTAACAAATTATAACTAAAGGCAACTTACATTTTATTGCATTCTTGCAGACTTGCACATATCAGAAAGCATTTAAATCAGAAGCACTAAGGTTGTTTATGTATCCACATGTTAGGACAATTATTTTCGTCATCAACTTTTAAAACAATTGTTATTAACCAGAACGACACAAGGTGAGGGCTTATAGATCAGTCAGAGCTAGAATTTTATGGTTATATTTGTACATATTCCCTCAAATGCTACTTTATTTGTGCTACCTGTCATGAAGAAATTAGTGCTGCTGTCATTAAAAAACACATAAAAGAAATCAGTCTTTCGTTTTTGATTAATTTTATTTGGCAGTTTCATAAATGTATATGATAGATCTGACCACTCTCTTCTGCTTACCCTTCCTTATCACCTTCTATCAATATCAAACCAATTCATCCCTTCCTGTCCCTCTCTCAGAATCATGACTTTTGGTTTAGTTTTACAACTCATTTAGTTTAATGAGGGCCATCTGTGTGACATTGGATTGGGTCTGTTCATTGGAGCCTGGTGGAGTCCACAACTGAAATGGTAACAAGGGAAGGCAGTAACTCTGACTCCCTCTCTCTCTCTCAGTCTTTCAGTAGCACATAGTACAGCAGTGGGGGCTATGACCTCCAGTGTTCCTACATCCCTACCTATCTGCTGATGGGCCCATTCTTGTATAGACCCAGTGTTTCTGACAGACCCTGTCTTCCTGACAGTCTTAGACTTCCTGGATTCCCAACCTAGAATGAAGACTAATTTCTTCTGAAATGGATTTGATTCACTGAATTATTACATTATTTTTCTTACCGGAAATGGTGTTTCTACGTGACAAATTCTGAAATACATGCGTAGATGAGAGTATTGGAGCATGTCTAAAGGGTTTAAAGAGGAAAAACATAATATTCTTCAGTTGTGGAAATTTTGCATGTGGATTAGTCTGACATTTACGAGGTTTCAGCAATGGCAAATGTGTGGTGCTAAAATTGCTACCCATCCGGTTTTCTTAACCTCTGAAAAATAATTGTAAGATTGATATTTAAAAGCTTAAGAATATCGGAAAATTAGACCATCTATGATTATAAGGAAGAGAAGATAATAACATAATAAATTAATGATCTTTAAAGAAAAACTACTCTTTATGTTTGGCACAGCATTGTGGGTGTTTTAGCCATGGGGTTTTCATGATAGTACTCCAAATAGAAGTCAGACTGAGAACATTTTATTTGAATGAAATCTCAGTATGTGCTGATGGTGAGAGAGACTCAAAACTTTGCTGTCCTTTCACTTCTGCAGTGACTCTCATGAAAGTCACTGAAGAAACAAAGGTGAGAGGAATGATGTTCTTCCAGGTCACAGAGCTGGCACACGCGTGGAGGATACACATAAGTGTTAAGTAGGACAAGGTAAGATGTGAATCAGGGGCTGGAAATAGTACAATTTGTGTTGAAAGGCATAATAGCAGACATCAAGACACAGAAGCAGAATTGGGATATGGAGATTCTGTGCTAGAATAAGCAACCCCAAGCAAGCCAATCTTATTTCCATAGGCTTTATTCAAATGGTACACATTCAAAAACTGGGGGATGTGTTGTGAAAGTATTCCAGGTCTCTTCCAGTTGAAGCATTTCAGTGGTGGTGATGGCAATGGCATATCTGAATTCATTTCGCTGTGCTAAAATTTGAAGAATGGGCCTTGTATATGCTAGACTATCCTTGTCATTGTGTTCCTTCCCCAACTGGCATTCATGTTCCTGGAAGAAATGACCAAGTCTGAAAAGGGGACTTTCATAATATGCCCCCTCTTCCCTGCTGCTCTAACCATAGGACTGTAATGAGAGATTTTATTTCAGCATGCTTCTGACTACCTGCTCACAAACATCAATATCCTCTGATAGACACTCTGGAATCACATAGGAGGATGTGTTTCCAGACTGCCAGGGGCAGGATGGGAAGACAAAGGAAGTAGTTTATTTTTTTATTTTTTTCCTTCATTCCCTTGACAGAATTGTGACTGCCTTTTTATCATGGGGGAGTTAGAAAAATAATTTGCATTCTAAATTATAAGATTTCAGTTGTCCTTTCATTTGAAAATAAATAAAAAATTTAAAAAATAAATGAAAATCACTTTCATATGAAATTCTGAAAGAAGCATAAAAAAGTGCATAATTCATAATATCAATATGACACTGTTAAAAGAGCAGTATTTTCTTTTCAGCTGCTAGTGCCTTCAGACTTTTAAATAAAGCATATTTTTATCATAGACTGAAATTTAATAGTTTTACATGATTATAATATTTTAAATGGTCAGGTCATTTAAGAATTGCATGAAGGATGTTCGTTGTTATTGATGCTGTTTTCTAATTCTACATTGTGGGTTTTTCTTTTATTTAGCTCAGCAAGTCAGTTCACCTTTAAATGAACTCCGCTCTTTTGTCCTCAGAGAGAAGACATTTAGGAAAACCGGGGACAAGGGACTCCTTAGTTAAGTCATCGCAGCTCTGGGTGGAATCCCTGCTTATTGGATAATTGTACAACTCTGAAATCTCATAGTACAGTTAATCACTGTGACGTTCAGGCTCAGGAGAACATTTCAGCAGAATGTGGAGCATATTCTCTCATTTAGACTGCTGCTCAAAAGATCATGTTTCCAGTCTGTCATTTGTTGAAATTAACAGAAATGAGTGTTATCTTCATTGATTTTACAAGATAAATGCCGGGGGATAGGATATTCCCAAAGAAAGACATGAGACTAGGCTCAGCTGTTTTAAACTACATGATCTTATCTGCCAAGAGGTGACTTTTCTGGTTGAGTTTGTCATTCAGTTTAGCACGCTTTTTCTGGTCAGCACCTTCGACATGTACAAAGCAGGACAGCTGCCCATAGCATTTGCTATGCTTTCCCCATTCTAGGTGAGCTGATTCATGGCCTATATTTCTACAAGTACTAGGACAAACTCTAAGCCTAAACAGAACCTTACAGTAGATTTGGCTGAGCGATGCAGAGTAATAAAAGTAATGAGGCCATTGAAATCCCTTTAGCTTTGTGCTGATGCCTGGAAACTGTCACTTATTTTGTAGCGCCTTTAATTGAGAGAGGTATTTTTTTTTAATGCTGCACAGTAATTGGTACTAGAATTTTTCCCTCATTTTAAAATTAAGAGCCATATATCTTTTTTCTTGATTCTCACCAAATTTTGCCAGCTTTGTTTTTGTAACTTTAAAAAAAATTTTCAATCATTCATTTTATTATTATCACTACAAAAATAACTTAAAGATCATTGGTACAAATCCAATAACTGCTGGGAGAAGGAGAGTCAGTTTTCTTTAAGGATTTGATGCTAGGTAGGATAGCCATGCTCCAGTGAATGGACCCACACTGAAGAGCATTTATGGACACACATTTGATCTTATAAGCCTTAACAGCAATGACAGAATACATGAACTGGGGAGGGGGGTTGGTTGGCTTCAGTTGAGGAGGGAGTTCCAATGTGATCAAAATATATTGTGTGAAATTTGAAAACATTCAATTAACAAGTTTTAAATGGTCCTTGATAAAGCTAAAAGTGAAAGGATGCAAAGGCCAATTACTATGCATGCAAAATTGAGAACATGCATCATCAACTCAGTTATACCTCCCTTCTTTGCAGTGTCTGATACAGACTGTGTAAATGAAATGCAGGTGAATAATATATGTACACCATTAATAATTGATAGGATTGTAACAAAACACATTATCAACATAATCCTCCAAGACACTGATAGGTGTATGTTGCCACTTTCAATAATGGCATGAAAGGCAATAGTGTTTTCTGATATAGATTTACCATAGTAAATGAGCTGGTGTTACTGTATGTATTTTGTTCTACATATTCAGTTATCAATAATCATCTTCATGCCTCTCAAATGACAGCACAAGCAGGAAAAGAATAATTGCCCGTCTTTGTGGAAGCAGCTTATTGATGAGGTGGACACAAGCAATATTTTTAGCCTGCTGGCTGTCCATCTGTAAGCAGTTTCCTAGAGCTGTCACTTCTCCTTTCTCTGGAAACTGTTATGGCTTTGTCTGCCTAAGGAAAATAATGAGATCCATCTATCAAGAAAAAATAAACAGTAAGCTCTATACCTTCCAATTAATTTGTTTTCACCTGTGTTTGCCTATGTGTGTTCTGTTAACTATCCATCATGTTAGATGCACGTAAAAAAGTACATTTTTCAAAAGGTTGAATCCATTAACCCTTTTGCTAACTAAATATATAGGCACCTCTTCTAGCTAAATCAGAGACTTGGAAAAATCAATTCTTTCAGAGAGCTCATAAACTCTTGCTCTGTCTTTCCCTGTTGTGCCCAATGTTGATAAATCTACAAGCTTAACAGCAGCCAAACAACGTATTCTCTTTCTTCCTGCCAAACTGGGCTTCTCAAATTTATCTTTTGATTTTAATGGCATTCTAACATTTCAGAAATTAGTACGGAATGAGTAACTTAAATCAAGCAGCTTGATTTTGTTTTTAATTTAGCCACAGTTAAATTGAAAACAGCAGTGTCTGTCAACAATCACATGCCATCTTGTCCTCTTCTCCAATAAAAATTATATATATTAATAAATAAAAGTACTTAATCTAATGACGTGGACAGTAATTTGTTCAAAGGATTTTGCTGGCCTTTATAAGCTGTTTGTACTTTACTGATGCCTTATTGCTAGCAAGGAGCTTCAACAATGGAGGTAATCCTGGAATTAAATATCCTTCTCTTTTATTCTTATTATCCATCTGTACTATCAAAATAGACAGGCACTGTTAAATAAACACTTGTCAAATGCTTTAGTACCATGAAGGATTGTGCTAGAATATACTGAAAACTCCCAGTTTAAAAACAACCTGTGTTCCAATACTTCATTTGTGAAGAGAGTTGTTTGAAATACAAAGCCTAAAACCCACATACTGTGTGAAAATTCCCTATTTAACACACTTTGATCACAAAGGAGCATCATATCTTTAGGAATATGAAGTTATTTGCCCAGTTTATAACTTGACATTATTTATTGTAAAAATACAGAATGTGAGAGAATTAAGAATTTGCTTAGAATCCCAATTGTAATGGAAAGAACTGTTACAGCAATGATTGTTAAAAAGAACTTAGCGAGTTGTTAATATTATTTCTATATAGAAAATAAACGATTAGTGAGAAAACAGATTTCATTCATGAATTTTGTAGAAAATAACCACCTTCAAGATATTTAAAGAAGACTTGTAAGAATTTTAAATTTAAATAGAAGTTGAGAACACTGCTTAACTGTTCTTAACTTTTATTTAGATTTTGGTTTCATTCTAACTCTAGGCATATAAATTTTACAGATATTTTGAAAAGAAGGTCATGAAAATAAAATTAAGAGGGAGAGGTGAAGAATGTAAGGGAAATCCAAAATATGCAAGGATTGGAAAAAATAAGCTGTGAGGAAAGGACAAGAATGAAATTGTGCTGTGAGATCTTTTAGCAGTAAGCTCAAGATTGTGAACATAAAGACCGACTTTCTGCCATTCAGTGGCTTGAGGTACTAGAAGACTTACAGAAATTCTTTATGCTTAGGTCTCTTCACTGAAAATACTCCACATACTAAGTGTACTGCATAAGCGTCCCATAACGATTGCATGGAACATTGTTAGTTATCGGTTAATGGTAGAATCACCATCTACTCTGTCATCTGAAAATCAGCATAAAGGAGCAAAGAGTTCAAATACAGCCACATGCTTTTTACAGTCTTTGAACTAAGAAGACTCTTTATATCTGAAATAAATGAGCAAAATAAGTATGTTGTGATATTTTAATGATATGAAACTCACTGTTAATATACATTAATAGGTTTTATTGGTATGAAAGTATTTTTATTCATTTGCATATTGTCCTTGGCCACTGTCTTGGAACAGTGATGGAGTTTAGTCTCTCTGCCTTGCAAAGCCTACCAAATACTTACTCTCTGAGCCTTTATAGAAAATGTTTGACCACCCCTTTTATGGGACACATTTGAAGGTCAATGAAGATTATATTTATAAGACAGGACAAGAAGAATAAGATGAGAATATATTGCACCAACCTGTAAACTAAATCATTCTCCATATATTGTGCACAAGAAGAAATAATATTTAAAATTTTGGATGATGGAAAAACTGATGAAATGAGGAAGCATTTATGTAAAATGGTTGCAACTAGAATAATTTACTGACTATAAAAACATCTTTTCTTCCCTTGTGTTAAGTCCATTGACTTCAAGGTCAGTGGAAGAAAACACAACCTGATTCAGATAATCCTCTGAGACCGGCACCTACCTGTCCTGGGCATCTCTGATAGTCTTCTTTTTCATTGTGCTGTAGTTCCATGCACTGCTTTGTTGCAATAACCTATCATATTGGTCATTACGGTAGGGCTTTGGCAAGGCCCTTTGCCTATGCTGCTTTTTGCCAGTGTTGTGGAGCACTGCACTCTAGATATTGCATGGGTACTGTTATCTTGAAATTAGAGCGGCTGTGAATACTCAAAATTGGGACTCCTAAAGTTCCCTGCTCTAGGAGAGGCAAGGAAAGGCCTCAAAATGGACAACAGGCAGTGCCTCACAGGAGGCAGCAGATAGGCCTGGCAGTGCACTAGACATAAGAGGCCCCAATCCTTTGAGGTGTCTGAGGGCAGAGGACTTTCTCTTCAGGGTATAGCTGCCTATAAGGTAGCCAGATTTCTGTACGCTCCTGTATGTAACCCAAACTTAACTCCTTGGCTCATCAAACTAGACTTCCAGGAAACCATTTCCTCTGTCTGTTCTTCTTATTCTACTCGGGGTGAATTAGCATTCATTCACATCTCCTCAGGAAAAGTTAATGTGACCCAAGACTTCCAGTCTGACCCTTCACCCCAACTAACCCATACACCCAGCATCATCCTTAATTCCATTTTTCTGTAATGTCCTCAGAGATGCCTCTGTATCAAAAACTTGGAGCCTGGGTACAACAGTAACATGTATTCTTTCTTGTTTCAGTAGCTCTGGGTCCTACCATGCCTCCTGGCACAACAGGAATGCCTAGTGTATGAAAAAGCAGCCTCCTGACCCTCCTGTGACTCCTGTGTGTTGAAGGTTTAAGTATCTCTACTACTATCTTTCTCATTCTCTGCTTCCAACAGGTCTTTATCTCTACATTAGCAAAAGCGTAATTTATTTTTATTGAATCATTGTGTATTTCATACAGAATATCTCAATAGATACTAATCATCTTTATACCCCATTATACCTCCTTCTCCTCCAGCCCCAGAGCTCCCCAACTAGATTACATACATTCTTTCATCTGTATTAAGGTCTGTTGTGTCAAGTAAGTGTTCCCAAATGTTCCTCAGTGCAGGTCCATCCACTGAGGATTAGTCAGCCTATCCCATGCCCTTCACTTTGCGAAGATTATATCATCCTTCCCCAACAGCAATCCGTTGCTAATATTTCTTCATCAGAGATTGGAGAGCGCTTCCCATTTCTCCAGTTCCAGGCTGTTTTTGTCTGCTTGAGTTTGCATGGGTCAGATTTTAGTCTTTGTCTATTTTCTGGTAAGTTTTTTAGGCAAAGAGTATCTCTTTGACAACTTTGTTCCTCTCAATTTTTTATTTTGACTTTTGCTTGTATGTTCATTTGCCTGTCTGGATAGCCAAGTCACCTTCTCCAATCATGGCTCTTATCATGGAGACTCCTCAGAGATTAGAAGGGAGCACAAATACTGACAATGTGTTCTGTTTTTCAAAATGTTTTCTTATTTCATTATTTTTATTTTCAAAATCTTTGTCTAAAGGCCTTTCTAAGATTAGTGTATGAACTGTTTGTGGGTGGAGGCTGTATCTCTTTTTTGGTATCTCACTGGATCTAGAATAACATTTTGTTAGAAAGGACATCTTTTCATTTTAATTTTTAAAATTTATTCTTATTTTATGTAAGGGTACTGTGCCTTTCTACCACATGAAAGACCCTAAATGGAATATGGTTAACTGTCCATTCCTCTGTGAGGGGACTCAGTAAGCACCAAAAAAGGCAATCACAATAGCAAATAGCATTAAGATTAAAATAATTTGGCTTTCAGTCACACCAGTTGATCATGCCATCCCATCATTTAGGATAAACCTGTTTGCTGCAGGTTTAACTTATTTGTATTCACATTAGGCTGTTGATTGACCTCAAGGCACATGAAAGTTCAACTGATCTTATGGACCTTTATACATCTGTTAGCAATGGGCTTCACAGTTTGAGTAGGAGAGGGAAGATAATGGACCCCAACAGTATTCAAACTAATTTCCAAAACATGATGGGAAAAACAGAGATGTGCAGATTGCAGCAGTAAAGCCTTATCCAGCCCAAGCAGAAGCGAGAAGGGAACCTGTGTTCTCTTTTGTGTGCATTTAGAAGTTCAACTTCAGGGCTTCCAAAAACAGAACTGAGACATCATCCACCAGCAGATGAGGTAAAAATGTTTACCTTTTTAGCATCATTTGCTATACCTGAAACATCTTTACCTTCTCGATTTTATTTTATTAATTAATTTTAGTTTTGCTTAGATGTTCATCCAGTAAGTTTAGTTTAGTAGACATGCAGGCAACAAAATCAATTTCATGTTTAATTGTAAAACAATTTCAAGACAGTGATTTTAAAACCTGAAATTTAATAACAGAAGAACTAGAAAATTCATAACATCAGGTTAGCTCTAAGGTGGTGTTGTCAACGCTTTGTCATCATAATATTCATCCACTAGAAGTAAAGTGCCACCCAGAAATGGAAAAATAGTACAATACTGAAAAAAAATGATGGAAAAAAAGCATTGCTATAAAGATTAATGAAAGTGTGGCTGTTATTGTAAGTACATGCATTTTAGGAAAAAGCTTTCAGCATGTATAACATGTTGAAAATAAGCTATTCATGTGATTTGATCAAAGAGCTCCAATGTTTGAGAGATAGTAAATAATACAGTACTCAGGAAATTGCTTTAAATATTTATTTCTCTGATTGGCTAAGATTGCATGAAAATTGCTACACATTTTAGGTATTGAAAAAACAAATCTGAATAAAACATGTGTCTTCAAGACAAGTAGGAAACCAACAACATATTTGAGCTAGAGACGGGGAAGAATAACCTTAATGGCAATGGCATTCTTATGGCTGTTTATGATGATTGGCTCCTAAATAGTTTGGATTGTTATTGCAGAGTCTCTTTCATTGACCTTCATAGCCATTTTATGAGAACTATATGTTTTCAAAACTTTCTAAAAAATTCTGCAATCTTTCCCTCTATTTTTGTTAGAAGTTTAGTGATGCAGGTTATACTCCAAAGAAGATTCCATTGAGATACATTGCAAAGGACAGAAACTTTCTTATTCTATTACTGACTATT
This sequence comes from Eospalax fontanierii, assembly GCA_035773235.1. NCBI lineage: Eukaryota > Metazoa > Chordata > Mammalia > Rodentia > Spalacidae > Eospalax > Eospalax fontanierii. The sequence continues at coordinate 37,217,487 of CM069545.1, read as the reverse complement.
ATGAAAAGGCAAGAAGGCTTCTGTTCCAAGTGAAGAACTAAAGGATTGTTTAATTATTTCTTCCCTATTCTTTTGATCCTTTCATGTTTCAGTAATATTCTGTTTTACTGTTTCCATGATAAAGAGTATACTATTCCTAAGCAATACCAACTATTTATCTTATTGACAGTACTTAGCAACCTTAGATGGCAAGTTATGAAAATCTCAGAAGCAAGTTCATACATTCACAATTAAAAAGAAATTTCTAAAATTTTAAAAGTAATACTTACTCAGTTAAGAAAATTTGAGAAATGAATGTGGGAAAGATAAAATGGTTTCTGTCAAATAATCAAAGCCCTTTGAGCAAATATTCTCTTTCTTCCATTTATTAAGTGTGGTTGGCTTTCCCTAAGGATGATGCACCCGGAGGGATGTCACCTAAGCAATTCTACAACTATTTAATTTGGTGATGAAAATTAATCGTCATAAGTCTCTTTCACCCTGTCAACCTGAAATGGAAAGACATTGCCTCAGCCCCTAATACCATATCATTTCATTTGTCCATATCTAAGTTTTCAAATTCTTAGTTTTTCTATCATTTTTCAAAAGTCTAAGTGCAGAGTCTGTATTGTGATTCAAACAATTTCTGTTCTGTGAACCTCTGAAAAACAAAAACAGAAAAGAATAATGACTTACATCCAATACACATTACTTACTTTGCTCAGTGCAGTACAAATTACCAGAGAAAAAGATTCTAAGAAAGGACGAGAGTTCATTTTGACTCACAGTTCAAGTGTAAGATCTACCCAGTGGGAAAAAACATGGCAGCAGGAGCTAGAGAGAACTTTCACTCTGATTGCACCCACAGTCAAGAAGCAGCAAGTGATGAACGAAGTACTCAGCACTTTCTCTTTTTCACTCAATTCAGGAACCCAGCACATAGGATGAGCCATCCATGGTTAAGATGGTCTTCCTGCTCCAGTTAACCAAATCTAGACAATCCTACACATGCATGCCCAATTATCTTCTAGGTGATTCTAGTTCCAGTTAAGTTAATGATATTATGCATCGTACAATATATAAGGACAGAGACTGAACACACTCATTCAAAAAGAAAGGAATGAGGGCCTAGCAAAGAAAAAGAAAAACTAAAACCTGCCACAGCAAACGCTGAATCTTAAACCTCTGTGTCCAGCATCTGTAACTCTTGGTGGCATAATCTAGGCTTCAGTAGCTTTCAGTTGCCACATGCTAACAGTTTTGTTGCCTGTGGTAAATGGTCTTTCTTTTGGATTGGCTGCACTTGGTATTACATAGTTCCTTTGTGAAAGTCCTATGTTTCTGGTATCTTCAATATCCTAAGGTCTCTAATGCAATACAGATTTGACCTTCACACAGTGGTGAAGCTTTGCACAATGACCTCTCAGGATCTCCTTATAGGGAACCTGATATTGGCACACATTGTCTAGAATCAGAATCTTTCTGAAACATTGGGACAGACATCCATGGCCTCGTATTTGTATCTTGCATGCCTAAAACCTCAGCACTATATTGATGACGTTGCCGTGATCAGCTAGTAGTGTGGTATGTAGCCTTTTCCCCTTGAAACACAACTGGTATCATGAGTGACTGAACTGGGTAAAATACTTCCTAGGTAGCCATTTTTCAGCAGAGAAACTCTGTGATAACCTGTGATAATATTCTCTGCTCAGGCTCTTTCGCTTTTTAACGTTTTTATTGAGCTCTTGTGCATTTCCTACAATGGTTCTTAATCAAATCTAGACCCCCGTCCTTATTCGTACGCTCCTCCCCACCTAATGCATTCCACGGTGGAGGCATAGAGCACAAGACCCTGCCGGCTCTTTCCTTTTAAATGAATTCGTGTTTTTATAAACTTGAGTCTTGGGATCTTGCCATAAGGACACATTTCCTATTGTTCCAGTGCACAGTACATGTTTACATGTTTGTTTGTTTTTAATAATGCGAATATCTTTAGGCATTGACCGCTGTTTTTTCTACACTGTTTTTATCCAGAATTTTTACCATGTTCATGTTCCTATCTTTGCCCAACGGTACAGTTTATATTTCATCTTGCTTTAAATTCTCAATAAACACAGTGAGCAATAACCATGCCACAGCCTGAATGCTATGCATATTGAAATTTCATTCTTAAAACATTACTTTTGAAGTGATCCTTATTCAAATGTTCAGGATTTGGGTAAAACACAACCAGATATTTTTCCAGAATACATCATGAATATCTCCTAAGCCTGTTCTCAATACAGTCCTTGATCTCCTCTGAATTGTCATAAGCATAATCTTTATTATCTACATTTCTACCAGTACTCTAGGACTTCCCAATTCCCTTAAGAATTTCACACACACAAAGTTTTTGATAGTACTCAGGGATCACTACCTCAGAGCACCAAACTCTTCAACATCCTTCTTTAGCACTGATTCCTAAGGCCTTTGAACCAACCAAATTGGTCATATTTCTCACAAAATTAACCTGGTTTATGGTGCCAGTGGGTTAGCGTATTAGTTCAATATTAAGTCTAGTCTGATACATTTCTGAGTGTTATGCCCAAATACATAGGGAAAAAACCTTCACGGAAGAAGGGTATATTTCAGAGAAATGCAGTCTATCATGTCAGAGAAGGCATGGTGATAGGAGTGGTTTGGTGGATGGTGCTGAGCAGGAAACAGAGGGGGGGGAAGCCAGAGCTTCTGTCAGTCACATTTGCTCCCCTTCTTTCAGGCTATGCCTTCAGATGAAACATTATAGTTACTTCAGAGTGGGATTTTCCTCTTCACTCATCCTCTCCGGAAATCTCCTCATAGATTAAATAAGTCTAGCATTGTGTCTCCTGTGTAATTTTAAATTCAATTTGATAATGAAGATTAGCCATCATGTGAGTGAAATGAGGCTAACTTCAAGAGGATGCAGAAAATCACACAGAGGAAGTATCATTGTGTGAATTTTCACTACCAACAGTATAAAAGCTGGGCTATTTGGTAGTAGAAATAGACATGCCTATACCAACCAAATAAAGTCACAATTAGAACTTCAGGACAGCTCTATGCTCTTCAAAGTAGCAATTCCTCTCAGTGATATTTAAAGAAATGAACACAAAACATAAACATGAAAAATGTTCTAAACATTTTTTTCAACTAAGACGACATTCTACATTTCTGTGTTCAAATGTCTGCTTGCTTTCCTTTTTGTAGATTAAACCTCAGTGCCTTGCACATGGGTATCAAATGCTCTGTCCTTTCAGCTTCATCCTCAGATATTGTTATAGTCTTTAAGGCAAGATTTTAAGTGTGAAATTGAGGCAACTGATAGTATTTACATATTATTCTGACAAGAAAAATAACATTTATTGCTATATATCCCACCAGTATGAAGCCTTTTTATTGATATAAAAACACTGAGAGACTGAGCATCTTTATGTCTCTGTGTAGTTCTCCAAAATTTCCTTGAGGTAGAGATCCAGTAGAGGATGAATGCTAATGACACTCTCTGGCTTTTGATATATGATTCCATTTTATGTTCCAAGACATAAATTATCACTATCACATGATAGTGAACACATGTTATATTCTTAATGTCAGGAAGTCCTGTTAACTTTTATAAGAATTAACACATTTGCTTTTAACAGTATTGTATCTAGTATCATTGAACTTTTTATAGAAAAAGAAATCAAAGAACTGAATTTGAAGAAATTGAACAGTAGCAACAAGAAATAACTTGTAAAAGGCACAAAATTAATTAACTGTAATTAGAGTTTCAATTTCTAACTTTTCTCTAATTCTAGACAAAATATTTTCCTTTGTAAATTCTAATGAAAAATTTAATTTAAATTGTAAACCTGTTCTTTATGATTTAAATATGATTTTTATCACTGATTGGAAGATAATTTTTTTTCTAAGTTTCTTATCTCATAGTGTTCTTGTAGGAGTACAATTAATATATGTGAAGATTTGTTCAGTGTCAATTATTGGCATAACTATTCAATGAATGCTAGATTTTACTATTCCTAGTTTAGCAAGTTACTGAGACCATTATAGGAGAAATTCAAATCATGTATTCAGTATTTTGTGACCCTATCACTCTTTTCCTCACTGTGCAGGAAATGAATCAAGTTCAGTGTTCCTTGTTTTTAAACATTTTCTCCTGAAGTACAATAAACTAATACATAGTTTAATGTACTTACTGGAATGAAATACAGAAGCACAATAAAGTTTAAAAACTATTATCCCTGACAATAGAAAATATATTTTAACACATGCATTTGATAACCATTCAGTTATTCATCTATAAAACAATAATTGTAATAATTTTAATTACACAGTGTTGTTATGAAGATAAAATTTAATTAGCTACAATATATGAGTGCTTAGAAGAGCAACACTTATATAGTAATCACCAATGTTTATTCTTAGTATTATTGTTTTAACTTTTATTAATTAGGTCTGGTGTCAATGGCCTGGGAATATGCAGTATTCCCCCACTCTTGGGAAGTAAGCTCCTGAATGTGACCACTTAATAACTTAATATTCCCCTAGGAATTAGTTATATTGTTATATTGTGCATCATACCATGTTACGAATATAACTGAGTGAATATATCCTGAGCCATATACTCATGCATGACACCTTTTTCTTCTATTTACCATTGTTAAGTCTTCCCTCTTTGTTGGTTGTCGCTCTTGATTTCACTGGTAAGTACATTCACAACTTTAGCTAATTAATTGCTTTGACAGATCAGTAAATTGTACTTACCTAGAGTACACTGCCAGCAGGCACTATAGAGTTATTAGGAAAGAATTATGGATCTTGATTCATAGCTTATATATGCATATACACATTAAAATTAGAATTGAGTCTTTATAAATAGTATGCTAATGACCTCTTAGCAATAAACAGGTCCTGAGACCATTTATAAATTTGCTAACTAGATACAACAGGGCTTAATTGTAAAAATAAATCTAGAACATATGATTTAGCCATATGTGTTTATGAGTAAAAAAAAATCGCTTGTTGTTGAGAACAGACTTCCTTTTTTTCTGTGACCACTTTAATAAGCATACAAGAACATCATCCTTTTAGTGTAAAGCATATTGTAAGGATGCCATCTGAGAACACATTAGTGCAACTTGAAAACATATTTCTACTGAATTGTACCTTTTCTACAAGCATTAAAAGCAGAAAGTTCCTGAAGGCCCCAGATTGGGGCTGTCTTAAATCTTCTATGCTTTTATTTGTCAATCTAAGCCAACTTTCTTAGGTCAGGATAGAATATTTTCTCTTTGGCTAAGTGTGAAATATGGCAAAGGCATCTTGTAATGGGCATTTTCCCTGAACATCATATGGCAGGTTTGCTCTCTATGTTTCTAATCTGCTTTCTTGTCAGCTACTCAACTCCTTTCAGTCTCTTCCAAATTCTGTGCTCTGGAGCCTGAAGCAGGCCTGCAGAACAGGTGGGACATTACTATGACAGCTGGGCATTCTTCCTAGAACAGACCCCAAAATGGATAGCATTATTTTCAAATCACATCTCTCTTACACTCAACCCTCTCTTAAGAAAATCATTGGTGTGGGTAGCTTGAAATCTCATTACTTGTGGACCGCACCCTCCTACATCTGTCTATTTAATTCTCCTTTGTTCCTGCTTTTCCTTTCTATCCCACAGGCTTTCTTCTCTTTTTTGAGCCACACTCCATTGTGAGAGACCATGATGCTCATTGCACTTCTCCAGGACATTCTCATTATGGCAGCAGAACAAGCACTTGAAATAGAAGACTGAGGATGAGATACTTAATTACTAAATTGCAATAAGAATCTCTCAAATGAAAGGACATAAATACACTTTGTACTGGACTGTCTTTGTTGAGATTCCCTGTAGTGAATCTTTCATGCGGGTGTCTTTTGAATAGCAAAGTCATATTATGCTTAATTTCTGAATGGAACAGTGGGGACATATCTGTGTGATTTTCAGTCTCTTTTGGTTTCAAATCTTTGTTCTTCTAACTAATTCACTAAAGCTCCTATTGTAATCCCAGATTAATTATACTTACCTTAAGTACCAGTGTTTATATTAAACCAAATTCATCCATTTAGCAAATATTTCAAAAAATTTTCAATTTTCAACTATTTAGCAAAAACTTCTGGGCACTTATTTTATGGCTGTCATTTATACGCTAAAGGAATATCATCTATAGTGGAACAATATAAAACCTATCAGAAGGACATATAGAGAATATGAATGTATCCTCCACACTGTTCTTGAAACTTTACATATAATTTCTTATGTAATTGATAATGTAGTCTTATTGATACAGGCACCGTTTTCCTCAATCTCTTTGTAGAAAAGAGGCAAAAAAGTTTTAGCAAGTTACATGGTAAATGGGAAGTCTAGGACTCAGACCTAAATTGTCATGATCAGTTCTAAAATTAATCATTATATTATAACAAAATGAATATGGAGGAAGAAAAATGAAGTTTGCTGTCACAGCACTCGAGTTAGGAAAAATGGCAGAGTATTCAAGAGAAGTAATAGGTGTTCAAAAAATATTCATTTCTGAATCGGAGATTATATGAAACATTTTCTGTTAGTGAAAAATGGAATGTTTAGGCAACTCTGAGTCAGTTATCTTCCATGATCCTTAGGTGAATTTGACTGTTCATTCTTTTTATCTCTTTTATGATTTTGTACATACGTACATTACTGTGTTCAGAGCATGTGCACACTCCATCTGTGCTTTCTTTGGCTCTACCCAAAGCTCAACCAATGAGCAATTCAATTAGTTGATGTACATGGACAGTATGACATAGTGCTCTACAGTCTCTCAGAGGTACTTTCGTGTCTTCTGTTTAATTTGATTTATGTGTACAAACCTTGATCTAGAAACTACCGTAATCAAACCATTGTTTTCTGAGGAGAAATATGCCTGGCATTTCAGGAGAAAATGAGGAGGTCAATCGCACTTTGTTCTTGTGATGATATCTCAAAATTACTTTATTCCTGACAAAAGAGACCACAACTTTTCTGTTTATTTCCGTTTACTTTTTTATCCTATTCTTGCAGTGTTCCATTTTGAAGCCAGCCTCTGCTACCTTTTTCTATCATTTTTGAAATCATGAATAATGTTCAGCAAACACATTTGACTCCACATCATGTGCCTGAACTTTACTGCTTACAGCATTTCATCTTTATGAAGTTCTAAGTTCAGTTCTAAGCCTTAACTGAAGAAATATTGGCAGCTGATTATTGCCTGGTGAAGAAGAGATGATCTTCTTTAAGAGAGAGACTTTAGTTAGATTTATTAGACTCTAGTGGATGAACTTGTGCCAAGAGACATCTGGGTACACAAACCTGACTCAATAGGCTTTAACATATGTGACAGAATGCATGAAATCTGGTGGTTGGGTATGTGAACTATGGATGGGGTCTAAATATGGTTAAGATGTACGGTGTGAAATACACAAAAATATAGTAAAAATTATATACTGAAAAATTATTGCTACCCTTTAAGATGTTCTTTTATAAATAGTTCATGGTCAGCTCAATTCCATGAAACAGTAGCCTAGCAAAGTACTCATCTGTGATTGCATCTTCATTAAAATTGTCAGTTAATTATCCACAGTACAAGAGAATTTTTGAGCAAGATTTTGACATACTGGCTGCTCCAGTTCTAAGAGCCATCTACTTGAAATGACCGGGCAATTCTTATGGCTATTTGCAGATATTCCAACCAAGGGCATACAAAATAAGCCTGGATTCAAGTCATTTAGCATAGCAACCCCATTCTGCTTCATAATTTGGGTATGAATTTTCAATTGTGGAGTCCAAAGAAGCACAGGAGGAAGACAAGCTGGAATTGAAAAGCAGATCCTGGTGTCTAATTAGACAGGTGACCTGTAGCACATTCCAGATTGAGTTTGTGGCTTGTTCTGTCCCAGCTTTCCTGCAGAGATATGGCTCAAGTGCAGGTGAATGAATGAGGGCCATGCATAGAGGTGGTATTGCTATTTTTACTCTGAGTGTCCTGCTAGCAGGTACCACCTGCCTCAACCCACGGTATCACTGATTGCTGCCTTAGCTCAGCAGCCAACCCCAGAATTGCCCATCCCCTTTTGGAGCTCATAGCAAATTCCAGATTGTCTGATAAACACTGACATGTTTATACATCAGAAGAAGCTGTGATTAGTCATGATTGTGCTTGTCGTTAATGACTTTTTACAATTTGGAGGTTGTCAATTGGTACAGGGTGACATTTAGGCTTAGTTAGGAAACAGGGGTGTTATCCTTGACTAAGTGTTTTAATACAACAGAGTGGTCGGTACCTATAGTCTACCTTAGACATGTTGTCAGTGTTGTGGATAAAAGTCTTCATGTTTCTATCCTCTCACCATTAACAACCACAATACATTTATTTTCTTCAGTTAGGCAACTTGTGAGATTGTATTCTACTGACCTCATACACATTTGAGAAAGCTAATGAAGTTATGTTTGTCCAGAGCATGATGTTCAGGCCCTCAGCTCTTTCAGTCTCTCTCACTTATTACTTCCACTCTGACCTTGTTTAGCCTCTGGCCACAAGTCACAGGCTGTGTGTTATCCGTTATATAATGATTGACTTACAGCCTATGTCTGAGTTTCTACTAACTTATAATCTTGCTTTCAGTTCCTTAAGTCTAGATCTACATGTAAACTAAGAGAAACACTGCCAACTTTTATGGGTAGGGTCTTTCTCCATGCCTTAGTCTATGCTGCCACTGGAAATACTAAAAAGTCTTGGCAAGTAGTTCTTGGCTATCCAACCTGAGAGATAGTCCTAGAATGGATTCAGAATGAATCAAGCTCAGGAGCTATTCTGTAAGGTTGACCTTCCTGCCTTGTTTAATTCTATAGAAAAATCGGAGTCTAACACATGTAAGTTCACACACCTATGATTGACTCATTCTTTCCATTACAAATGCCATTTTCTCATGGTATTCATAAACCTCCCTGTTTTCTCAGGCACATAGAACTCTTTATCCCTCCATCTGCTCCACATGTAAGACCTTTAGGCTACTTACTTTCATCCCACTGTTCCTCTTGCCCAATGGATGAACACTCACAAAAATGTCAATAATTTCTAGAATTAAAAATATATATTTTAAAATTCACTTCATGAAGCACCTTCTTTCTCAAACAGTTTGTTTCTCCCTCCTGTGTGTCTCTGTTGCTGCTGCTACCATGGTATACATTAGTTCTTGTTATTGGTTTTCCATTGATTCCTGATTTCACCGAACATAGGTTCTTGTTCTGCCTTGGTCCCCACCTGAACAATCCACAAAACTGAAAAAAAAAAATCTTTATCTTTTCCTTTCCACTATTACTATTGGGTCATTTTCCCTGGGAAATAGATCAGATTGGAGGTTTGCTTTCAAAGTTCACTTATTTTTGAAAAATTTACTTGGAAGCTTCAGTTCTGAGAGACTCTGGGGAGCAGATGAGGAAGAAGGAGGAATGATCTTGCAACAAAGATTTAGCTGATCTCACAAGGCTGTCTGGAACTTGAATCACATACGCTCCTCTCTTTGGAGTAAGTGGGTTTTTCTTCCTGTATCTGGACCAGTGAGTGAGGCAGGTGTTCAGGATGGAGGGTTAATTGTAAGGAAAACAGCTCCATTTTCCCAGGCAGGTCCTAAGAATTCAGCTCTTACATGTCAGTAACCAACATTCCTTACAGGCATGAGTGTGTTTGCCCTGAAAGAGGAAAGGGGGAAAACAGGCAGAGTGCACCACAGCCTCAATTAAATGAGCACAAACCCTAATTCTAGATCCAAACTCACCTAACAAATGCTAAGCTTTCTTTATTAATAAAGTGAATCATATATGACAAACCCTCTGATAAAGTATGCTGGATTTCTAAAATATTGAAGAATTTTTAATTCACCTAATTAGTACGAGGAACAATTTGCTGAGCCATGACTTTATTCCTTGGAGTGGCTCTAGGTAAGTGATCTACAAAGAGCTGTAGATTTCCCTCCCCAGCTGGGAGTCATACTAAGTAATCTCGTAGGGAATTTGGCTTTAACCTTTCCACAGTAGGTGTTTGAGTGCTTATATTTTGCAAATTAAAGTCGTTAATATTACATGGAGTACTTGCATTCTAAAGTCTCTGCCCTTACTACGTATTCTCAAGGTCACAAAAAAGATGAATTGCTCTGAACTTTATAGCCTCAGGTTCTATGTAACAGTTTTTGAAGCAAATTTTATGTACACAAGCTTGACCATTACCTGCTCAGCCCACAAAAAACCTTTATGTTGCTCTGTCTGACCAGACGGTTAAGGGTCCTTCTTTAAGGAAAGCAAGATATAATCATGGTGCTTCTGAACATTCTGTGATACATGTAGTGATAGAAGCATTTAAGGGTACTATATACTTGATAATAGATTAGGAATATATGAGTCAGTATTTAGTTCTAAACATCAAATTTATAATTTCCCTATGGTAAAAACATACCAGGCTATGACAGTATCCATTCAGAGCCAGGGACCAAATCCTGAGAGAATCATATAGGATATGGTCCCTTGGATTCTTCCAACAATATCATGTGGAAATGGTACCCATTAGAAAAGTTCATTAACATAGTTGGTGTCAGCGAGGGGAGATAGCTCAGTAGCTAAAACACTGTGCAAGCATGAGGACTTGAACTTCAGTCCCTAACACTCATGATCAAATACTGTGGTGGTGAATGCAGGTGGATCTCTTGAGTTTTGGGGTTAGTCTAATGGGTTCAATAAGAGACTTAATCTCAAGTGAATAAAGCAGAAATTTTATAGAAGAATATAAGTAATATTCTCTGGCTTCTGCATGTGTAGACATGGACAAAGGCATCCTATTCCCTACTCCTCAAAATTCCCAAAACTCTCTGTCCCCTCTTTTTTGCATAGGTATACACACACACACACACACACACGCACACACACACACGTACTTAGTGTCCTACATATTTTATTTGGAGCTTATCATCCAGGAAGTCTCTACCTAAGCAAATTTCTAAACTCTCAGGAGGAAATTTGGTATTCAGCAGAAACTAACTTTCTTTTTTAAAAAATAAATTATTGAATCATTGTGTGTTTTATACAGAGCATTCAATCAATCTTAATCATCTTTATATCCTTTCCTTAATGGCCACCCCTCATAACACCCAACAGAAATCCATACATTCTTTAATCTGTGTTAAGTAAGGTCTATTGTGTCAAGTTAGTGTCCTCAAATGACTTCAGTGCAGGTTCATCCACTGAGGTCTAATCACCCTACCCAAAGTCCCTTGCTTTAGGAAGACTAGCTCATCTTCACCCAATAGTAATCAGTTGTCAATATTTTTAAGCAAAAGTTGGGGACTGCTACCCATTTCCCCTGTTCCATACTGGGTTTTCATCTGCATGAATTTGCAAGGATCTTGAGCATGCCAAAATGATTACTATAGATTCATTTGAGCAAGGTCCCAAAAGTTTATAGGATTCCATTTACATATGGTCACACACCTCCTCATTGGCTCTTACAATCTTTTTGCCCTTCTTCCATAATAGTCCCTGAGTCCTACCCTACTTAGTCAGTCAGAACCTTCCTGCTATGTCTCCATTTTCATGTCTTGGGCCTATACCTATTTGCCTGGCTGGAGAAATTCTAAGTAGCCTGAAAATTAGTCAGTTCCTACCTGCTAAATTGCCATCACCCTGCATTGGGACCAGCCTATTTCAAGCTGTTTCATGGCTGACATCTACCTGTCTTAGCTAGTCATAACCCACCTGTTTGGTCCCCATAACCACCCTCTCCCAGGACCTAGGCCAATTCACTCTGTTGGAGAGCTCCCAACTAGCCTCCATAAAAACATTCGAGCCCACCAATAATCTGAAGCAAAGTCCAACTAGCTATTAATATCTAATGAGAAAGCAACCAAGCTACAGAGTAGAAAGCACAAAACAAAACTTCAGCTCAGCAAAGGCAGGCTAAAATTTCATGTCAAACACACAACCAACAAAAGAAACCCATCAGATATTCCCATTGAATCCCATCAGTCCTATGGAAGTGTTCTATAATGAGAACTACTCAGAAGAACGCAAGGACACAGAACTTAAAGGACAATCCTAAATATAATGAAATAATTCAAGGATTTAAAGAACACACAAACAACTCAAAGAACTCAAAGAAGATAGACATAAACTCCTGAAATAAACTGAAGCTCAAGAAAATTTAAAAAAAAATCTATGACTGAATGGAAGAATAAGGACAATTCAAGATATGAAAAGTTAATTAATGAAAGAAATAAAAATATTGACTAAAACGCAACATGAAATAAAAATGGAACTGAAAATGTCAATAAACACATTTCAAAGAACAGGAAAAAATCTCGCCAACAAAATGAATAAAATGGAAAAAGGAATAGCAAGACTATAAGATAAAATTGAAGAATTGGCCTACTCAAGCAAAGAATATAGAAGACTAAAAGAAAATAAATAGAATATGCTAAAAAAGTGGGAAACAATGAAAATAAGAAATCTATGCATTTTAGGCATAGAGGAAGGAGAAGAATCTCAGGTCAATAGCACTGACCAGATGCTGAACAAGATTATAGAAGAAAACTTCCTTAAATTAAGGAAAGACATACCCCTTACAATACAAGAAGCACACAAAACACCAAGTAAATAGGATCAAAACAAAAACTCCCCATGCTATAGAACAGTAAGACACTAAATACATAGAACAAAGAGAGGGTATTAAAAGCTGCAGGAAACAAACAGGTTACATATGAAGGAAAACCTATAAAAACTACACAGGACTTTATAATGAAAACTATAAATGCCAGAAGATCAAGGTATTCCAAGTTCTAACTGCTCATAGGTGCCAACCAAGAATAATTGACCCACAAAAGCTATCTATTATAATATTTGAAAAAATCAGTATCTTATGATATAAATAAATTGAAAGAATTCATAACTGTCAAACTAGCCTTACAGAGAATACACAAACTAATACAAAGGACTGGAAAAATGAATGACCACAGCCGAAATGTTACAGAAGTAAATAAATGAAGGTATAACTATGCAAATACAAAATAGGATTAAAAACACAACCAGGAAATAAGATGACAGTAACTAACACAGATCTTTAAATATAATACCTTTAAGCTTCAATGAACCTCATCTCCCCAATCAAAAGACTCAAGTTAGTTAAATAAAGAAACAAAATGCATCTTTCCGTGTGTATAATAAACTTTTCTTACCTTCAATGACAAGCACCACATTACAATGAAAGGATAGCTAAAAACATTAGAACTAAATGGGACTGAGAAACAAATAAGCATTACTGTCCTAATATGAGATAAACCAGACTTCAAACTAAAAGTAATCAGAAGATGGAAGTAAGGTTATTTTATTCTCATCAAAGGAACAATCAACCAAGAAGATATTACAGTTATAAACATATGTGCAACAAACTGGCACACCTAGTTACTTTTAAAGATTTTTATTTAGTTCTAGGAATATTTTTATTGCTTGATGACTTACTTCTTTGACATATTCATCATTCAGGGGTATATTGTTTAATATCTGTAAGTCCATATAGTTACTAGAGCTTCTTTTGCTGTTGATTTTAGGCTATATTACATTGTTGTCTAATATGATACCATGTAATTATTTGAATTTTTTTCATATTTATTGAGACCCTTAGCCCTTAGAAAGAAAGAGCAGAAGAAAGAAACATCAAATCCAAACAAAAAAATAAGAGATGAAAGAGGAACATCACCAGAGACACCAAAAATATCCAGAACATTATAGGGAAATACTTTAAAAACCCATACTCCATGAAATCAGAAAATCTAAAGGAAACTGATGAATTACTAAATTCAACTGAATGTACAAAGATAAACTAAGAAGAGATCAATAGACTCAGAACAAATAAGTTGAAGCCATAGTACAAAGCCTCCTGAAATAATAAATAAATAAATAAATAAATAAATAACAGGTTCAGGAGATTCATAGTTGCAGAATACAAAATCAATTCAAAGAAGTCACTGGCCTTTCTATATATCATCAGAGAATCATTTCCATTCATAGTACACTCAAATAAAATATCTAGGTATAGACCTAACCAAATATATTAGAGACTTCTATAATGAAAACATCAAATCTTTGAAGAAAAGATTGAGGAAGACACAAGGAGATAGAAAGACCTCTGGTGCTCATAGATTGGTAGAATCAATATTGTAAAAATGATGATCTGACCAAAATCAATTCCTAGATTCACTACAGTTCTAATCAAAATCCCCATGACGTTCTTCACAGAATTAGAAATACAATCCTAAAGTCCATACAGAATCCCATAGGACCCTGGATAAAAGCAATTGTGAAAACAACAATGCAGGTGGGGGGAATCACTATTCCAAATCTCAAACTATATTACAAAGATATAGTCATAAAAACAGAATGGCATTGGCGTAAAACAAACATGAAGATCAATGGAACAAACTATAAGACCCAGACATGAGTGCATGCAGTGTCAGCTACCTGCTATTTGACAATAGTGCCAGCAACACACACTGCAGAAAAGATAGCAGCTTCAACAAATGATGCTGGAAAAACTGGATCTCTATATGTAGAAAAGGGCAATTTAGTCCATATTTATCACCCTGCACAGAAGCCAACTCCAAATGGGTCAAAACCTCAATGTTAAAATCATGAAACTGTTAGAAGAAAACATACGCACTACCCTACCCTACAAGATATAGTTGTAGTTAAGGACTTTCTAAATTGGACTTCAGTCACTCAATTCACAAATGAGACATCATTAAACTAGAACTCTTCTGTGCAGTAAAGGTTCTAGTGTGCTAGATTGTTTATGAGCAGATTCGCAATCAAAAGGCAAGGGAACATAAAGAGGCTGTGAAGAAAGGTGGTCTAGTGGATCCTGCCACCTGCTTCATGTGGAGTGCCTGCAGTGAAAAGTGGGTCATAATGGAGTTGACGTGTGTACTAAAGGAACTGAAGGATTTTTTTGCTCTATAAAAGTTCCTTAAATGCATGAAGTTATTCCAATGGCATGTAATTGTCCTTATATCTAACACTTCCATGAGTTAGTGGTCAACAAAACTGAGCCTTACGTATTTATGGTGAACTCTGAAACACAAGAAACATCAACACAAGAAACATTAAAAGTGCAAATTGGTTTACAAAACTGGAAATGCCTTGTGTATGTTGAATTCTTAAATAATTATGTAGCATATTGCTTATAATGATGAAACTTCAGTGAGTTATGAACGATGTCTTCATCCTGAGGCTTGTCTTCCATTTTGCAGCCTTTTCATTTTTATTGAATTTTTGTGATTTTCATATAGCGTAGTTTGATGGTATTTGGATCCCCTCTCCCATCTACCCCTCCCTTCACTGCCCCTGCTCAGTTTAAGCTACACTTAAATTTATATATTTTAATTTTAATAAAAATATATATTTGGGGCTGGAGAGATAGCTCGGCAGTTAAGAACACTAGCTGTTCTTGTAAAAAACCTGGGTTCAGTTTGCAGCACCCACATGGTGGTTAGCTCCACTTAACCATAACTCCATAACTCCGTAACTCCAGTTCCAGGGGAATTCAACAGCCTCTTCTCACCTTTGAGGAGGTTGCATGACACAAGCCCAATTGCATATCTTCAGGCAATTGGACACTCACACATATAAAAATAATATTTTTAAAAATATATTTTATATATTTGTATATTTATATTATATATACATACACACACACACACACACATATATATATATATATATATATATATATATATATATATATATAATGTTACTTACACAGTCTGATTTGTGTCTCCACATGTTCTTCATTGTGGGTCCATCCACTGAGCCCACCAAGAGTCCCATCCCTGTAAGAAACTTTTTTTCCCTCTCAGCAGCCATCAATTTCCAAAAGTTCCTTAGGTTGGATTGAAATTTCATACCCAGTTCCGGGAGTCCAGTCTGGCATTTTTTTCTAGTTTGAGCTTGTATAGATTTTATACATCCTGTCGCCACTGCTGTGATTTCATTTGAGTTTCTGACCAGCTGTCTGAAAGACTATTTTCTTGTGGACATCGAACCATCGCAGTTCTTAGACTCTTTCCACCGTCTCTTCACAATGATTTCTGAGCCTTGGGAGACAGAAGTTTGAAATCGGTGTCCTATTCAGGAATAAGCACTCTGTGGCCTCTTGTTCTCTGAACATTGGCCAGCAGTGGGTTTCTGTGTTCATCATCGTCATCTGCAGTTGCAAAGGAAACTTCTTCCGTGAGAGCTGAGAGATGAGTTCATTCTTTGTGTAGAGTTTGTATTGAAGATGTGCCCCTTTGGGCTAAGCATCTCATAGAAACTTGTTCTCTGAGTTTTCCCAGTTCTGGAAATCTGTAATGATGCCCATACGTTGAAAAAAGAAGCTTCTTTGATGAGGGTGAAAGTGCACTTGTCTGTAAATATGACAAGGCATATTTAGGATAAAACAAGGAATTTCGTTGGTTTAGGGATTTGGCAGAAGTAGGTTTTTCTCTAGCACCGATGACTTCTCAGCCCTGTGCACTTGGCTATGTTTACAGTAACTCAAATGAGTTCTCTCACATTGGTCCAGTTGTTGTTTATTACACTTTACAGGTGAGTAGGACCATTGATTGGTTTTCTCTCTCAGCAGCTTTATATAGTATCCTTTGATACCATGAGAGATATTCCTTAGGGAAAGGATTCCACATCAATCTAAGCTCAATTGCTTCAAGTCCTATGTCAAAAGTATGGCCTGTCTTCAGCAATAGGGTTTACCTTCACATTCTAAGTCCTTCACAATTAAGGACTGTCACAATAGGCTGGGTTATTTCTGGCGTCTCTTGAACTACCCTGACAAATAGTTTAGAGGGAGGTTTCTTCTGCCTGGCACTGTGTTTTTGTTAAATAGGCTTTAGTTATGTAATTGCACTATATTTGTTCTATGTAAAATTTTCAGTAGGACTTTGAACTTACTTCCCTCTGGTGTTTCACACCATCTAATGCTGCAGCCCGCTGGCCTCAGTAGAGCACGAGTCCTCAGAAACCTGGGGTGAAAGAGACAAGAGGGAACAGGGAGGGAAAACAGAGGACCTACAAGACAAACTCCTGATCAAATCGGCAAATCTTTATTCTTTTAGGTGGTATATATAACTTGGAGGGGTCAGGCACCCATACAGGAATATGGTGATTAACAGAGACAAAGGCCCATCATAAGGTTATGAATAACAGGAAGAAGACATTAGGAAATGAGGCAGGGGCTAAGTGGGGCATGGACTAAGGTTGCTAGGATACAAATCACAGGAAGAACCAGGAGCTGAGGCCATGTGTAGCCCAAGGCAGCTACAGGTAGGGGGGCTTGTTTGCTAGACAATAAGAGGCACTTAAGAGACACCCAGCCTAGCATAATTGCTGTCAAGGGGTGTCAGGATGTTTTGCAATGAGTCACAAGATGTCACATGTTCAGAAGGGCAAGACAGAGGTCACTTGGTCTCCAACAATCTAGGCATTATGTATCTCTTCTTTCATACCCCCTGTATAACCGGCCATATTCATATGATAATGAATTTCATTATTTTCAACCCTCTTAGTCTCATTTTCATTTAGGATACATATTGGAGAAATAGGATATACGTAATCTGTCAGGTTTGTGGAATTGCATCAATGTAAATGGGGTACAGGAAACAGAACTTAGACTTGTGAATAATAAATATCCCCATAGAAAGTTGACCATTTGTAATATAATTTTGAGGATAAAAATACTTTCTGCAATTTTAGGCTTTTATACTTACTGACTTTGGAAAGATATGGACTACCTGAAAATAATCTCAAAATCCTCTGTGCAGTACTGGAAGTTAAAACTGTTGTGTTCTGTTTTTGTTCTGAGATATATTAGTAAATATTACATGTTAGAATGAAATTCTCAATCTTTCTCACTCACTTTCCTGAGTGCTGGGTTACAGGCGTGGCCCACTCTGTCTAGCTCATATTTTTATAACAACAAGTACTCATTAAGTTACCAACTGTGGACCTTTGTATGGTGGTAGACATATACAATCCCAATGCTGAGGAGTAGTATGAACTACATAGAGAGACTACATTTCAACACACACACACACACACACACACACACGATGATATGTTGGTGATACACAATATTTGTATGATGATAACAATATTAATATTTAAGCAGCTATGTATAGTTGTTTCCATTTCCGTCGTGTCTTACCACTCGGGGCCAGCCCGAGTGGACTTTGGGGGACCAGCCTGAGGGGTTGGAGGTGAGTAGATGCAGAGTCAAGCTGCAGACTCTGGGAGTTGGATGCGAAGCAGGCCAAGCCCATGGCCAACTCGCGTGGCTCTGTAAACTCATTTATTAAGTAGGTGCACAAGCTCTTTTAGGCCTAGATAGCCAATGACTTATGGGGTGGGGTCCCAAATACAGCCAATAGTAAGTTTGTCCCCAGGTAGACAGGTTCTTTCCAGATGCTGGTCTCACAACTAGCCAGAGTAGAATGCCACACTCACAGGAACCATTCCTCTATTCCTCCTAGCAGGTGGCCTTAGTCTAGGCCCACTTTACATTATTGCTATGTAGCAGATGTGCTGCTAATTCTTACTAACTTAAACCAACTGGCTCTAATAATAACCGTTTGAGATGAATGTTGTTACTTGCTTTACTTTGTTGATAAACAAATTCTAGCACAGAGCAGTTAAGTAATTTGACCATCGTTGCAGAGTTAATGAATGTTAATACTGGATTTTGATTCAGGTATGGTAGCACCACAATCCATGGTCTTAAGTACACTGATAAATTATCTTCATGGAGTTACAGGCTATGAGTTTCCATTATGCTCTCAATGTTAGAAATTCCTTAAATTATCTTTTGTAATCCCAAAGATATTAGATATTTTAACCAGTTTTGAAAATAGATACGTAATTTTGCTTAAGACACAATATGTAAATGAGAAAATATACACCATGTTCTTTGTGAATGCATTCGTCCAGTTTGCAAGTAAAGTAAATATTTATTTATTTTAAGGGAGTGTACAGATTTTCGTCTGATATTCCTATTACATACAGTTATTACGCTATTTCCTGAAGCAATGAAATGTTGAAATAATTTATATCAGTAATTTAAACAAAAATTATCCTGGATTATTTTGCTTTTCCTAGCTGTGTCATTATTTCTCACTATCTGTACATATCTTACACCAACATTATCACTCAGGTCTCAGTCAGGAAATGACCAGAGTCAACTTATATCTAGTGTTGTAGAGAGAGTGGAAAGAATCCTTCAGTATGCAGTCAAAATGATTGAAATCATTAGCAAAACAAAATGTTGGCTATTTGCTCTAATCTGACCTTTCTCTCCATAAGAAACTATAAATTACAGTATGTTTTGTTCCTCCTGTTTATCTGGATGTTTGTTTGTAAAATGAGAAAGTGAATGCATTCTAATTTTAAAAATGAGAATAGACTCAGACATTAATGTGATCATGCACAGAAATGGCTGGCATTCTAGGTTTCCACTGCTAACAGGATGGGTGGTTAACTACTGACTTGTAGCCATCCTCCTTTAAGCCTTCTCCTTAGAAATCTCACTTAGTTGGCATGTATACAGATAGCAGGTGGCGTCCATTTACCACTTTTGATCTGGACGTGCTATTTACTTTGGTCAGCCTGTAGCACTAGAAATCATTGCCCAAAGCAGAAATTAGCCCTGTCTCATAATATGCAGAAGGACTGCTTTTCTTGTGTCACTGTGAGAGGAAGGCAGTTCTCAAGGCACAACAAAGGTACTAGTCAAAAATAAAAGTATAAATTAATGTTTGGATAAGTCAAACCTTGTCCTCAAAAATAAATGAGAGGAGCTAAACAAGCGACTTAGAGGGGAAAAGAAGCATTGACTTCCAAGGGTTAAGGATGAGTGAAATTCAGACTGAAGGCAGGGCTCTGCTGATGATCAGGTTTTCACGGAGGCTTCCTACACTGGACTTACCTTAGTCAACTTTGGCTTATATTTTTTCCCACTTCTCTTTGGGAGGACTGGGCTTCTCCTTCTGCAAACTGAAGATATGTGAAATTTGTCAGAGGTGCTTACTAAATTCATCCAGATCTACATGAAAGGTTCCTTGTTCCTAGGTTGGAAATCCACTGACTTCTCATAGATCTATCAGTCTAGATACACTTGTGATTTCACTTTTCACTTTTCTTACATAAGTACTTCCGATGTCTTGTGGCACTTTTTAAAAGTAAGAAGGTGACACTATCTTTACATTTTCTTACATGTTCCATGTGTCTTAGTCAGTTCATTCATTTTCAGGTTATATGTACTGTGAAGATGGACTGTTGCAAGTGTGTGTCATGGTAATATCTAAACAGCTATTAAATTGCTTTCCTTGAGTTTAGATTAGACCAAAACATTATAACAACTAAATTCATTAATGATATGAAAACCAAATGGCAAAAAATTAGGAGAATAATTATCACTAAAATTGAATGCATTTACTGATTGAATTTAGCTCTAAATACAAATATAACTTCTAACACAAGTGTTTCCTTCTCTTTTCTGTTTTGATTCCAGAATCTCATAAATGCATTTTAATCATATTCAGACCTCCTTCCTTCTGCACACACACACCCAATTCATGTTCTGCATTATTATCTGTCCTTAATTCAAAATATTTTTATTTAATTTGAAATTTTAAAAAATGAATTTTTACATTATTCACACAATATAATTGATGGTACTTAGATCCTCTCCCCCACCTACAACCTTCTCACAACACAGCCCACCCAATTCAATGCATTCACAAATATATATATATATATATATATATACACACACACACACACACACACGTGTGTGTGTGTGTGTGTGTGTGTGTATAATATGACCTGTTTGTGCCCCCACATGTCCCTCAGCTTAGGTCCATCCACTGAAGCCTGATCAACTTACTGAGTCCCATCTCTGTAAGACACTCCCCTTAACCCTCCCATCTCTGTAAGACACTCCCCTTAACCCTCCCAGCATCTATCAGTTGCCAAAAGTTCCTTAAGTTGGGTTGGAATTTCTTACCCATTTTCCTATGTCTATGCTTGGATTTTGTCTGGTTTGAGTTTGTATGGGACTTGTACATGTGTTCTCCGTTACTGTGACTTCATATGTGTAACTGACCAGCTATCTGGAAAATTGTTTCCTTGTGGTCATCCACTCCTGGTGACTCTTACAGTCTTACCGATTCCTCTCCTTCAACTATCCCTGAGCCTTGGGAGACAGAAGATTGAAATGGATGTCCTATTTATGCATGGGCACTCTGCAGTTTCTTGTTCTCTGAACATTGGCCAGTTGTGCCTTTCTGTGTTCTTCATTATATGCTACATAAGGAAACCTCTATGGTGAGAGTTGAAAGATGCACTCATCTTATCTGTAGAGGTTCCACTGAAAATGTGTCACTTAGGGCTACATGTCCCACAAACTATTATTCTCTGCATTTGACCAGTTGTAAAACCCTGTTTAAGAAAGAAACTTCTTCAATGACTATTGAGAGGTACAATTGTTTGGAAATATGAGAGTGCATATTTATAATACAGGAAGAAAATATATTGGTTTAGAGATGTGGCAAAAGTTTTTCTGTAGGATCTATGACCTCTCCAGCCATGTGTGTTTGACTGTGTTTAAAACACCACACTTAATTTCCATCCCATTTAGTGGCCCTTAATCCAAGTTAGATAGCTGTTTATTACTCCAAGAAAGAAGTGTCACTACTGCACCAATTGTCACAGTTTGCTGGACCAGTCATTTTTGCTTATTAGGATTTAAAGTTTTGTAGGAATATTGATTGTTTTTATTCCTGGGCAGAGTGTGTAATATCCTCTGAGGGCTGAGTAGTCTTTAAGGAGAAGGCCTCCAAATACAAATATACAAATATAACTGGATACAAACATAATTTCTAACAAAAGTATTTCCTTTATTTCTGGATTCCAGAATTTCATACAATGTATTTTGAGCATATCCAGCCCCCTCCCCATTCCACACCTTTCCGCACGCCCATGTTCGTGTTCTGCATTGTTTTGATCATATGCTTCTTGATTCCTCCAAGTCCTATGTCTGATGTATGTCCTGGTTTTAGCAATAGGGCCTTACTTTCAAATTCTAGGAAGCAGTTAGGGCTGTAGCAATAGCCCATGTCATTTTGGTAGTCTCTTGGACACTGACCAACAACTCAAAGGGAAACTTCTCCTGCCTGTCTGTGTGTTTTCATTATACAGCCTTTAACAATGCATATATGTATATATATATATATATATATATATATATATATATATATATATTACATGCATTTTTTAGTAGGACTTTGCACTAATATATTTTCTCAGGGTTTTTCACATCTATAGGTTACTTATCTCACCTTTCACACTCCTTTTTACCCCCTGCCTAGTTAAGGTATGCTGATTTCTTTGTTTACCCTGTGGTAACACCTATCTCCTACCATCCTCTAGCAAGCTCTTCTTCTTCTTCTCCTTCACCCCTGTGCTTTTCCTTTCTCCCTGACTTCTGCAGTTATACCATGGTTTGTACTCACATGCCAGGATATGGAGCTAAGATCCACCAGTGAGAGAGAACATATATTCTTTGCTTTTCTGAGTTTCTGCTACTTCACTTAGTATAATATTTTCTAGTTCCTTCTATTTCCTATAAATTTCAGAATTTCCTTTTTCTTTACTGCTGAGTAGAACTCCATTGCATAAACATACCACATTTTCATTATCTTTTCATTCAATAAGAGACATTTATGTTGTTTCTATTTCTTAGCTACTGTGTGAAAAGAACACTCCAAAACATGGTTGCAGAAGTATCTCTGAGCACAAGTTCTTTGGGTATATGCCAACAAGTGGTATAATTGGATCATATGGTAGACTTACTTTTATTTTTTAAAAATTCTTCATACTGATTTCCACAGTGATTGTAACAGTTTGAAACTCACCAACAGTGAGATTTTCCTGCTTCTAAGCCAGCATTTCATGTTATTTGTTCTTAGTCTTTCTGACTGGGGTCAGAAAAATCTTAAAGTGATTTTGATTTTCATTTCCCTAATCATTAAAAATACTGAACACTTTTAGGCTGTTTCTTAGCCGTTGTTATTTCTACTTTTGAGAGTTCTCTGTTCAGATATATAGGCCATCTTTTAATTGAGTCATTTGTTTTCTTATTTCTTTATTATTTTAAGTTATTTGTATATTCTGGATATTAATCTGCTGTGTGATTTATAGCTGGTGAAGATTTTCTCTCACCCTCTGGGCTTTCTTTTCATTCAATTCATTCTTTCCTTTGCTTTACAGAAAATTTTTAGTTGAATGAGGTCCAGTTGTTGAGGTTTGACCTTAAATCCTGAGCGATTGGTATCTGAATTAGAAAGATTTTTCCTGCACTTATGTCTAGTAGGGACTATCTATATTTTCTTCTAACAGTTTTGGCATCATGGGTTTTACATTTAAGTTTTCATCAATATGAGGTTGATGTTTGTACAGGGTAATATGGGTCAAATTATATTCTTCTACACGTGGAGATCTAATTTTGTCACCATCCTTTGTTGAAGATGCTGACTTTCTTCCAGTGTGTGTTCTTGGCACCTTTGTCTAATATCAGGTGGTTGTGATTGTGCCCTCATGTTTGGGTCTTATACTTTGTTCCATCTGTCTTTTTTGTGACAATAGGCTCTTTAATGACTATATCTCTGTATATAGATTGAGTAACAGTATGATAATGCCTCAGCATTACACTATGTGCTCTGGATTGCTTTGGCTATATGAGATTTGTGAGTCCATATGATGTTTAGGTTTTTCTTTTTCTGTACAGAATGTCATGAGCATTTTTATTTAGACTACATAGACTCTGTAAATTGCTTTGGTAAACGATCATTTTCACTATATTGATTCTTCCAATCAATAAGCTTGAGTGGCGGGTGGCAAGGGTTTATCTCCTGGAGCCTTCCTCAATCTCTTTCCTCGAAGTTTTGAAGTTTTTGTTGGAGAAGTCTTTAATGTCTTTTGATGGATTTTTTTTGAGGTTATTGAGAATAGAAGTGTTTCCCTTAATTCTATCTTTGATTTCTTGATATTGGTATACACAGAGATTACTGATTTTGGAAACTGATTTTGTCACCTGCTACTTTGATGAAGATATTGATCATTTCTAGGATTTTTCTGGTGGAAATTTTGGAATCTCTTATGTATAATATCATATCATCTGAAAAATAATAAAAATAAATAAGAATTATTATTTTCCAATTAGTATACCTTTAATTTCTTTCTCCTATCTTACAGTTCTAGCTGGAATTTCAAGCACAATATTGAAAAGTAGTGGGCAGCCTTATTTGTTTCCTGATTTCTATGAAAATGTTTCAATATACTTTTTTCATTTAGAATGATGTTAAGCTGTGGATTTGTTGTGTCTAGCCTTAATTATGCTGAGGTATGTTCGCCCCAGACCAATCATGAATTCATGTTGGATTTTGTTCAGCCTTTTCTGTATCTATCAAAGTGATGGTGTGATCTTTGTCTTTAAGTTCATTTATATGATTTATTATGCCTATTTATTTATAAATATTGGACCATCCCTGCATAGCTGGGATATATCTCACTTGATCATGGTGAATGATTTTTTTTTTGATGTGTGTCTATATGTTATTTGTGAGTTGAGAATTTGTGTATCTATACTTCATTAATGATATAGGCCTCTAGCTTTCTTTTTTGGTGTCTTTTTCTGGTTTTGGTTTTAGAGTAATGATTACTTGGGACTTTTCCTTCTAATTCTATCTGTTTGAAAAAAATTAAGTAGTATTTGTTGTAGATCTTTTAAGTTCTGGAAACTATGCTGTGAATCCATCTGGGCCTGGGCTATTTTTCAGTCAAGAGGCTTTCTATTTCCATTTATTTATTCCTCATGGATCTGTTTAAGCTGGCTGTTAATCTCTTTTAGGTTTAACTTTGTTGGTTTCACTGAATTTAAAATTTAATAAAGTATAGGTTTTTATAGTATTCCTTTGTAATCTCCTGGATCTTTTGTTCTCTCTTGTTATCTTCTCCCTTCGTCCCCTGCACCCTGTGCTTTCTTTTCTGATTTTGTTGATTGTGATTTTCTCTTTCTTTCTTAACTGGGTAAGTGTCTCTCTGTCTTATATATCTTTCAAAGGACCAACAGAGGATAGTTCCGGCCTTCTGTAGGTTGTCTTTTTGCTCAAATGATGATGTCTTTCGAAGTACAGATGCTTAAAATATCTCAATTATGTAATGGTTTTTAAGACCTATTGATTCTATTTCTTGACTCCCAGGTGTTTCTGGATGTGGGTTCATGCCCTCGAGTCTGGTCAACCTATTACACATCATGCCACTAATCTCCCTCTGCCAATATTCATCAGTTATCAAATGATAATCAGGGCTGGGGCTTCCTGCTCATGTAACTCATCCAAGCTGAGGCCCTATATGGCTTAGGTTTCAAAGGCCTTGTGCATGCTATCATAAGTGCTGTGGGTTCATATGTGCAAGTACCAGGTGGTATCCAAACAACACAGTTTCCTTTATTCATTTACCACCTCTATCACTTAAAGGTTTACTGTCCCGTTTCTCAATTATCCATAAGCCTTGGGAAAAGTTATGCTATAGGTGTCCCATTTATGGATGAAGCTTTGCAGTCTCTGAACACTGACCTGCACATTTTTCTCTGCATAATGACCCTTGTGGGTCTCTATGTTAATTACTATCTGCTGCAAAAAGAACTCTGTCTCTTGAGACATAAGAGTTGAACTAATTTATGGGTATAAAATTAAGCAGATATGAATGAATTTAAGTTATGCATGCTTAATAAAATGATTGTAGAACCTTCTCTCCTATGGTCAGTGATTTGTTTAGCCAGAGGTTCTGCACCCGTTAATAATGTCAGATTTGTACTGCCAGTTGTGAAGCAGTCCTTAAATACAGGTTGTTGGTTACTTACTTCCATAATATTTGTGCAACTGTTACATAATTGGCATATTGTAAGCTTCTGTACTTCAAAAGACATCGTCATTTGAGCAAAGAGACAACCTAGAAAAAGGGGAAAATCTTTACCAGTTATACATCTGTCACAGGGTTATTTAGAATATGCAAAGGGCTAAACTATCTAAACATAAAATAAACAGTCCAGTTGAAAAATGGGCCAGGGAAATAAACAGAGAGATCTCAAATATTTAAACAACAATGATTGAGAAATTCTTTTAAAAATGTCCAACATCTTTAGCCATCAGAGAAATGTGAATTTAAAATAAATTTAAACTACTTTTAGATTTCATCTTACCTTAGTCACAATGGCTAAGTTCCAACAATGAAATATGATGACAAATGCTGGTGAGAATGTGGCGAAAGTGGAGCACTTACTTTTCAGGGCTGGTGAGAGTACAAAACAGTACAACCCTTGTGGAAATCAGCACAGACGGTCCTTTAAAACTCAAAAATTAGATCTCTCACATGATCCAGCCACATCAGTGTTGGGCATAGACTCAAAGGACTCAGTACCCTGCTACAGAGGTATCTGTTCATCATTATTCATTCCTGCCCACTTCAAAATAGCTAGGGAATGGAAACAACTGATGCATGAATAATGAAAGTATGACATATTTACACCTCTGAATATTATTCAGTTTTAGTGAAATTATGAAATTCACAGGTAAATTGATGGAATTGGAAACAGTAGCTCTGAGTAAGGTAACACAGATCCAGAAGGACAAAAATCTTATGTTCTTTCTCATAAGTTGATACCCCTTTGATAAGTGTGTTTCAAGTGCAAAATTCTTAGAGATCAGGAAACTAATAAGGTGCCATGGGGAGTGATTAAGGGAGAGGAGATTTAATGAAGAGATATAAATGGGACGGGGAATAATAGGATGGTTTTAATGGCATAGAGATTGGATGGGTGGGGCAAAAGAGGAAGAAAGAGAAGGGATAAATAATACTTATGGCCTTTGAAAGAGACATGTGTAAACCTACTATGGAAGCTTCTCTTTATAAATACATATGCAATATAAACACAGTTTGAATGTAGCTACTGTATAGTAGGGATTCAATGAGCCTAATAGATACCACAGGCTAGCAAAGGCAAAGCTCAATGCCAGTAATGAACTCCCTCTTTTGGAGTAGTTGACCTTAGATCCTTAAACGATATTGCCCCAGTACTTGGCTACCCACCAGAACTTAACATTAAGATAGCACTCCTGATGACACTATGCACCCGAGTCTTAGAACAAACAAGGAAAAATAAATGTGTTGAAGATACTTCTCTGCTTTCATCGTACTAGAAGGTGCTGTGCATGTTACCAACAGAGAAGGGCAGTTATCATCCTTACACAGCTCTGAACTCAGCTACAATAACAACCGACTTGGCAAACCCTTTTCTTTACATGCAATGTCTTCCCCACGTCTTCTCTACCTGCCCTTGTGTAATGGTTAATATGGAGTGTCAACTTGACAGAATCTAGATCCATCACTGTGACAAGCCTCCTGGCATGTCTCTGAGAGACTTTCTATAGTAGGAAAGCTGATGAGAGAGAACCCATTCTAGCTGTTGACAGCATCATTCCACGGTTGTACCTCCTGGACTGGGTCAAAGACAAAAATCTAGTTGATCACTGGTATTTTTTATTCCCTGGTTCTGACTGCCAATGCAGTGTGACTAACTGACTCACACCCCATTGCCATGACTTCCACGTCATAATGGACTGTCCCTCTGAATGTGAGTAAACACTTCCTTAAGTTGTTTTTGTCTGGTCTTCTGCCACAGTGATGAGTCGTGTTTATATGATTGTTCTTCGCCTTCCTGTCTCCATTCTCCACTGCACTCCACTTCATCTTCTTCCTTCCCGCCTTTCCGCTTCACCTTCCTTCCTTACGTTGGTATTGAATCCAGAGCCTCATACATGCTAACCATACATGCTACCACAGAACTATCCCTCAGCCCCACTTTATATTAAATAAGCAACATGGGGATCTGAATTCCTAACACCTTATTTAATACAATGTTATTTTATCTGTAAATTGAGAGAAATCAGCAGTTCTTGATTAATAAGATGCTAGTAATAAATGTATCTACATAGGTACAAGCATCACTATAATAATAAAGATGAATTTTATGGCAGTTATTTTCAAAGATTTATTTAGGCACAGACATATAATGATATTTATAAGATAATGAATCTGCAAGTCTTAATAAACAACCTGGTCAGGTATGTTAAGACCTGCATTACTTGATGATTCTTCAATGTGCTGTTTTTGTCATACTTCTGTTTCAAAGATTTGTATGTTTCCTAGAAGTCCTTGACAGTCAATCTCTTTTAGTTAGCGACATAATTACACAAAAATAAGGCATTGCCATTCTGTGTAACAATGAGATCATTTTTATCTGTCATTGTCAGAATCATTGAACATGACATTTAAAAGGTTTATATTACCAGCTTACTAAAATTTTCATATATCATTCTCTTAGGTTTTTAAATAAAAAGTTCATTTGTTTTATATAATATCTTGTTTATACATTTTTAGAACTGAATGGTGATATAGTTAGAGTGTCTAAGTATAGCCCTCCTATATTCAACTTGGCAATCACTCACAGATTCTGCACACTTATTCAGCTATTTTTTTCAAAAGGAACCCAACAGGAGTACAGACATAACTATTTCTATTTCACCTATTGTAAGATTTTTATTTGAGTAAAATATTAGCTTGCATTGAATCTTCTAGTGGATCATAATACAGAGTAAAAATTAAATATGATATGATGGTCATTGAAAATACTGAGAAAAAATTCTGACTTAAAAAAGATTATTATTTGAGGATTATATATGATACGGTTTGCTTGTATTCAGACCTCCTCCCTCCACCTCCATCTTCACCTCACAGTACTCTCCTTTGTTATTATTTTTCTTTGGTTTGCTTCTTTTATGGTCTATGGAGTCTAATCTGTGTTCACATGTACTTCTGAGTGAGCATCTATGTCTTGAAGATGGGGCAGAAAAATTATAAGAGCTAAGAGACAGAGGTGGTAGATTAATACCACACTGTGCTGTCTGGACACCAGAAAAGGGTTGCACATAAAGTTCTCATTTTTTAAGGCCAATCTGAAATTTAATTGAGCCTAGCATTTGTATTAGATAATCTAGATAAAGCATGGTCTTTTAACAAACTGAGAAAATAAAGTATAAAAAAGGTTAAATAACTTGCTAGTTGAAACAAATACAATCATTCATACTGTAACACTTTAAATCATCTTAGATTAAAACTCTTATCTTTTAGCATCTTGATATACTGCACTAGGATTGTTGCATGCATTAGAACACAGATGTACTTAATCCAGTGTCGTTTTCAGAGGAGGTAGAGAAATAAAAAACCGTAACGAAAAGAAAAACATCGATGAAAAGGCATGGGAAAGATAAATTAGAGAGACTTAGAAAACACTATTCCCCTTCAGACATCGAACAGTGCTTGTATGGCAGAATCATGGTTCTGAGGACGGAGAGCAAGGAAGTAAAACCTGAGCAGAAATATGGACTGATCTGAGTACTTACTATTTCCTTAACTCTGACTTTTCAGTGCCCATTTTACTTCCATGAAAATCAAAATGTTATAGTCAAATATACACACCATAGAATCTGCCTTCCCCATTGACTTAATATTAAATCTCTTGATGTGCTTACATAGTTTCATTAATCTAAGAAACATTTAAATGTGATTCCTATCACATGTGATAAATTTATATTCTAAATATATATGTATAAGTAATTTAAATGGGTGAATGCCTAGGACTGTATTTTTCCCTCTGAGTGGTTTCATAAAATAAAATATAAATAAATAAAAAATTGAAAAATATTTTAATTATAATTCTTTCCATGTTAATGTGCCAAAATGACAGGTTTTTAGAATCTAAATTTCAAGTGAATTTCCATATTAACCAGCCTCATTGTTAGATTCTCTATATTTGGATCTAAATAGAAATTCTCAAAACAGAAATAAGTCTGATTTGGAATGAGAACTAATTATCTTATACATACGTGCACACACCCTCAATATACACCTTTTATAAGATGTACATAAACACTAATAAGTACTTCAGTAGGTCTCTTTGTAAGCACTACTGCTTAGGATTATTGCTTAGTATGGATTATTTAAATAAATGGTCTGGGGGCTTCTGACCTAGAGGACCCAAATTAGGCACCCACATTAGGCAGTTTACAAAAGACCTTAACCTTAGCTCCATGGGAAATCTGAAGCCTCTGGTCTCTGAGGGCACCTATGTTCATGAGAACATGCACACTGACTCATACATATATACATAATTCAATATGATAAAAATTAGTAAGTTATGACTGTGTCTGTCATACATATGAACTGTTGTAGCTTAAAGAAAATAGTCTTCTAAATGTGAAAATAAAGATTTGGGAAGAATCAGACCAATTCTTACAATAATTCCTCAGCAACTCACAGTGAAATTGTTTTGACTATTTTAAAATAATATTTTATTTTTTGAAAATTTCATTTGTGAGTATTGTATTTCCATCATTTCTACCACTTCCACTCCCTGCTACACTCTGCTCATGTCTGCCACATTCTCTCGAGTTTTCTTTTCTTCTTCTCTGAAAAAAAATATTTGTAATATACATATATATATAATTCATATATAATATGTACATATATACAATTTATATATAATATATATAATTTATATGTATGGTATATATATACAATTTATATATGATATATGTGTAAAACATATATATATATATATATATATAAAATGCACTAAGCCTATTTAGCAATGCTGATGTACAAATGTTTTTAGAACTGACTCCTTGGGACTAGATAACTTATCAAGGTACTAGTCCCTGAGGAAAACCAATTTTCCCTCCCTCAGCATCCATTGATTGCCTGTAGCATTTCATGCAGAAGTGGGACTCCATAAAATTTCCCCCATCCACATTGTCATTGGCATGTCAGTTATTTTTCTTTATGAGTTACTGTGGAGATTTCCTGGGTGCAGCTTCCTTATTGTGTCTAGAATGCATTAACTAGCAGCAGATATCCCTCTGGTACTTACACTCTTTCTCACCCCCATTCCTAAAATGTAGTCTAAAATGTAGAGGTTGTGTTGTAGATGTGTCAGTTAGGGCTGGTGAACTTATAATCACTTATTTTCTGTCTTTGACCACATGTGGAACTTTGTAATAATCTCCATCTATTGCATATATTGATGAGTGGTGACAGCTATTCCTCTCCCTGAAACATAAGAATACATATATATTAAAATTTTACATTAATCTAGGAAGGTGGAAATAGTAAGTTGTTCTCTAGGTTCTATGCCCTCTCTAACCATGTATACTCAGTAATGTTTACCATACCATATATGGATTCTCTCCTGTGGAGCAGGCCTTAAATTCAGTTAGATAGCTCCTGGATATACCCAAGATAAAAATGTTGCTATTATATCAACGGAGATATGTTGCTTCATTGATCGTTGTTGTCATTCATAGGCTTTACAGCTGGGTAGGATCATTGATGTTTTCTCCCTTGATACCTCCCATAGTACTTTCTGATACTCTGAATACTATTCTTCCAGGAAGGTGCCTTCCATGTCAGTTCCAGCTTAATTGCTCCAAGTCCTGTGTTCAAAGTATAGCATGTCTTACAGTCAAGGATCTTACCTTCAAGGTCTGGGGAACAGCCAAGTGCTGTGGCAATAGTCTATTTTATTTGGGGAGTCTCTTAGTCTGACCAAAAACTTCAAAAGAAGTTTTCCTTGCCTGGCATTGTGATAATAGTTCAGACAGAACCCATACATTGTATTACACACTATACCACTTAAGGCAATACCTCTGAATATTAGTGTACTCATCTTTGAATTGGGATATGCAGGGATTTTATTTAAGAATTAAGAATTATCTATCTATCTATCTTATCTGTCTATCTCTATCTATCTATCTATACACACACACACACACACACACATATATATATACATATATATATATATATATGTATATATATGCTGGGCTTTTAAAAGATAAGCTACCTGCAAATCTTTTTCTAATGGTGGAGGTTGATAATGGCTTTCATTTTTAATTCTTTATCAAATTTTACTGTTTTATTACATTTAAATTGATATTTAGGAATCGTTCCTCATTATTATGTACCCATTCTCATATCCCTTTAAGTCCTCGATTTGATATTCATATGCATAGGTTTCAAACAAATCTGTTATTGATTATTAAAATTGTATCCTTCTCTTACATTCCAAATTATATCAGAATCAATTTCAGTTATATATAATGATTTGGTTAGGATTCTATATTTAGAGTACCTACAAAAAGATACACATTTTCTCATGCGTGTTAATAGCCCTCTATCTAAGAGAGACTGTGGCAGCACATAAGGACTTGGAATTAACATATTTGTCATGACATCTTAAAAGGCATCAAGGTTATAAGAAGCATAATACTCTCATGGAAGTATAAATTCTAAAATTCGTGTCTAGAATGTAAAGTGGGAACTCTGGAGGCTCCCATAGATTATAAACCTAACCCACAAAACAAGAATTTGATTTTGATCCTAAGAGCAATATGAGTCAATAAATAACACAGAGGAAAGTAGGAGCTTCTGATTGGGTTAGGATTCTTATATCTGAGCTGAAATGGAGTTAGTAATTTTTAAGTTATCTCATTCAGTTTTGAGCAGTTTTGGAGCTGTGAGTTTGTAAATGAAGAAAAATAAGAATAGTTTGGAATGGATAAGGAAATTAGTTTCCTCAGTTTTGGGCATCTGTCTCTCACATTTTCAACCACAAGGCCTATTCCCCTATAATACTGGTGAGTAGTATTAATCTTGTGTTTCCATAGTGCCTGAGAGCTTCTAAAGTACTTACTTATGTGCTATGCCATCCAAGGGATTCTGTAAGAAAAAAGGAGAGTGCACTGTTCACTTGTAGAAATCAAAGAACAGATGTCAAACTCATGAACTGGTAGATCTAGAACTGAAGTCAAGATAATTGTGCTGTAGTCATACAAGATGCTTTTGGTTGTTAAAGAAAGCTTGTCTGAAGAGAATGTAGCAGGATTCACAAAGACTGTTTCCATCATCATAGAACAATTCAACTTTGAAGAATCTTTATGCTTAAAATTTTGCTAATCTTCTGAGCATTCCCAACAAAAAGCAGTGCACAGCAGGAAAACACTATGATGATATTCACTAAAGGACTTTAAAATCTGTTAGAGGGTGGCTCACACCAGGCTCTTGTCAGTTTTCTGTGTGCATTTTGTAAGTGAATTACAAATGCTGTAAATAGTGTATTTTGTAAGAAGAAACTGACACAGTGTCATCCTCAGTGATGTAAAAGCAAACTCAGGGAAAGTTTTTGTCTTTTTAAAATAGATTATGATTGCATTTCAGCAAATAATTTTATGCTCATCAGTTGGGATTCATATTTATGTGGAAATGGGGATTTTTTTTTTCAGTATAAGTACGGAATTGAAAATCCATAAATTTCCCACTAGCTTATTTCTGAAAGAACTTTGAGACCTATAATTTATGCTAACATGAAATAAAATAACCCTGGATTTGGCATTTAACAAAAATACATTGAATGGCAAGTTAAGAAGCACTGTATCAAGTGCTGGAAGCATACTGTTTGCTTGCAGAGTATCTGTGTCTCTTTCTATTGCAGATCTGAGTGAAAGAGTAAGCAAGGTTGAAGTACAGTCAACGAGTAACATTCTCTACTAGCAAACACAGATCCAGACTCGCATCCCACATCTGAGGATGCCTGGCTTGATTTTCTTGCCATGTGGAACACTTTTATTTATTAGCTTCCAATTTTTCCATGGGTTCACTAAAGATTCTAATGTTTATGTACTTCTAGAAAAATAAATATAATAACATATTTATTTATTTATTTATTCATACAAAACCATAAATTAAAGAACAATTGGAGGTTGGCAGTATTTTAAATACTTGTGGAAATTAAGTGAATAATCAAAAGAGCCTTCCCTCCTTGAAATTTTTTATGTCAAGAACTCTACAAAATACTGTTATTTATACTTAATAAATGTTAATTTTGAATAAGAGTTTTAGAGAGCTTAACGAATATGCTTTTACTTATAAGGTGGGAAACTTATTTTTTAAAATCTCTTTTATTTCATGTATCTTCTAATTAAGATAATTTGGTCCTAGAAACACATATAAAACTAAAGCCATAATGGTCTCTCTCTTGGTAATCTGTATTTATACTCAACAGATCCAGTCTTTGCTCCTTAAATATATCAGAAAACTCAGCTATCACAATTTTCATATATGCAAAGTTTTGTTGTTTTTTTAACATTTTTATCTTTTATTGATACTTATTACAGAATTATGAAGCCAGTGTCAGGACTGTTAAATAAAGCTGAAACTGGCAGTGTGCAACTGTAATCCCAGCACCCGAGAAGCTGAGGAAGCAGGATTCCAATTTTCAGGCCAGCCTCAAAGCAAGTTAGGAAGCAACCTGGACTAATGGGCTATTAAATGAAAGATGGAATTACCACGGATTCTAATTTACTGTGTCCTTCTTACATTTTCTCTTTGTTTTTGTATTCCTTTCTCTCACCTCCTTTGATACCGCTTGTCACCTTTGTGGCCTCCATCTTTGTTGTCATCCTGAACCTCCTCCTTATCTTCCAACATGGTCTTTCTATTTTGCACAGGCTCTTCTTGAATTCATGGTCTCAAGTGATCCTCCAGCCTCAACCTCCCAATTAGCTGGTTCTACAGGACACGACTCTGTAGCAATTCTGGAGAATATCCTTTCGCTTCCTTAAGCCAAGTCATAAGGCTGTTGAAGAACTCTTCAAAGTGTTCCCTGACAGTAGCTGTTTCCTGTATTCCCCCTAGCAAACAGGGTCGAGGGGAATCCCACATTTTCTAGGGGTAACTTATTCATGATTATTTAGCACAATTCAAAATAAGTCAAGCTTACCAGTAAGTTAGTAATTGCTGGCATTAGCATTTTCTTAACTACATCTCAATATCTACTTGGACAATAATATTCTTATCCCTATTGTACAAACAGAAAATTGGGGAGGAGATACAAGGAGACTCTGTACCATGAAGAATCCTGTGTGAGAATATGAAATCTTAACTGTAAACAACAGGCGTCTTTCTGACTGCAATCATTTGGAAATATTTCAAAAATAGTTACAGGAAGCTGTAATAACTACTGTCCAGATCAGTAATGAAGATCTACCCGGTTTCAAGTGGTGAGAAAACTGCTAAATATTTAGCAGTGGTAGAATAAACTGATGATTATTGGAGTGGTAAAAAGCAAAGATTCAATTAAAGAGACTTGCTTTGAATTGGGAGGTAGGCTAAACATTCAGAAAATGACTTAACTTCTCTTAGTGAGGACTTGCTACCTATTAACTATGTAAATTAGTCAACTTCTTTCCAGCTCAGTAAAATCAGGTTAAAGGTACAACTTAACACAGGGATTTTGTGAAGTTAGGTCACAGGACACAATTACTCAGCATATTACCTGAACATACTTCATCCTAAAGAATTGTAATTGCTTGTTACATATTTATATTACATTTTGGAAAACACAATAATGATTCTATGGAATTATATATAAAGAATTAAATGAGACTACTAAAGACTATGCCTGAGACATAATAACCTCTTAGTAAATAATAGCTACAAATCATTATAACCTAAAGATCCTTACACTCTTTCAGTTTCATGCTTTTTATATTCTAAGTCATAACAGTCTATTACATTTGCATTTTTTAAATTTAAAAATGTTATGTATGTATATGCATGTCTGATTTGTATGGGTGTACATGTGGGGGTGTGCATGACTGTGCATATGATTATGCAGGCCATAGGACAAGTTGTGTGCCATCCTTCTCCTTTGAGACAAGCTTTCTTAAAAGCTCGGGTCTCACAAATTAGGTTAGATTGGCTGATCAGGGAGCTCTAGTGATCTTCTTGTCTCTGCCTTCCCAATGCTGGAATTACAAGAATGTGTCACCATTCTTGGCCTTTTTAAATTTATTTTTTGGTGTGAGTTCTAGGAATCAAACTGAAGTCCTCATGCTTGTAAAGAAATCACCTGAATGACAGGACTCTCGTCCTATTCCCAGTATATTATGTAGTAATAAATTTTGAATCATAAATTAGTACAACACATTACAGTGACGGCTGTGTGAGTCATGTGACAAAATATCAATGTATTAAGGTTCACAAGAATGGAAATTAAATGAGTTGATTTTAGGTGAAATCTACACAAAACATTGTGAGATGTGAGGGACTGATACACTCCACCAGTACTGAGATTATGTAATTCACCAGACCAAAACAACAACCCAATGCTAAAATTTAGGAATATTAATAAAATTAGCTTGTAAGCATATACTTGGTATGATAACTGGAATGTGTCAGGTATGATAGCATGAATATCCCTTTGGACAGAGTCTGGTCCATTCATTTATTTATTTTCTTATATCAAAAGTGTGAATATTTAAATAGAAGAATATTTTAAAATATTTTATTGAATTTTTGTGCAGTTCATATAATCAAATTTAGACCTTCTCCCCCATTTACGCCTCTATAACTCCCCCCACTGGATTTCATGCATTCTGTCTTATGTATTAGGTCCTATTAGGACAAGCTTTGTGCCCAAATGTCCCCCAGTATGAGTTCATCCACTAGAGTATATCCAACCTATCTAAAGTCACTCCTTTAAAGAACATCTACTCACCTTCACTCGGCAGTAAACAGTCGCAATAGTTCTTTTACTAGGATTGGAACTTGTTGCACCTTTCTCTTGTTCTATACTGGGTTTTTGTCTTATTGAGTTGGCATGGGTCTTGTGTATGCTGACACCTTTGTTGCAAGTTCATATGAGCAAGTTCCCAGTGGCCTGAAATCTTGTTTCCTTATGTTCATGCACCAACCATGGCTCTTACAGTCTTTCCAACCCCTCTTCCACAATGGTCCCTGAGCTGTGGATGACAGTGGAATCCCATCCAGGGACGCATATTCTGCAGGGTCTTATTTTCTAATGCTTAGGCAGTTGAAGCTTTCTGTGTGGATTACACTTTGTTGTCTGAGGAAACTTCATTATTAAGAGCTGGGGATGTATTAGCATTCTCCCTACTCCTGGTTCCGTTATGATCCATGAGACAGGTGCCTCACTGTAGATGTGTCACTTAAGGCTGGACATCTCTCAGACATCTATTCTGTGTGTACGTGTGGCCAGTTGCACAACCCTGTAATAGCCTCCACCTGTTTTAAAAAGAAGTTTCTTTGATCAGTGGTATATGATATACTTCTCTGCAAATATAAGGATCCATATTTAGCATATAGTAAGAAATTTAATTTGTCTACAGATATGCCAGAGATAGTGACTTCTCCAGGCATGTTTATTTGACTGCATTTACAGTGCCACCCATGAGTACTAGAAATGGTGCAAGACTGAGGACTATTTATGAAAAAAATACTTAGAGAATGGCTCATAGGTGAAGGAAAACAGGGTCAAGATTTGGAGGAAGTACAGTTATTTGAAGGAAAACTCAATCAGGTAGTGTATTTCATAAAAGATAGATAAAGCTTAGGTAGTGTAAAAAGGAAGAGGGAAATGTATTAACTCAAAAACCCACTGAAAAATTCACAAACAGTATCTGAACATGAGTGCATATCTACACTTGAAAGCTATGGACCAAGCAACATGGTGCCATACAGGAGAAATCTCCCTTTGAGTTGCTGGTCAGGGTAGTCTAAAAGACTCCCCAAATAACACAGGCTATTACCAGAACCCTTGATTACCTCCCTGAACTTGAAGGTAAGACCCTATTCCTGAAGATAGGAAATACTTTGGACACAGGACTTGGAGCAAGGGAGGTGGAGTAGAGCTGGAAGTTAAAGTAACCTTAGTAACTTACTATGCAAGTTGCTAAAGGAGAAGAAAATCAGTCAGTGGACCAATCCCCATGTGAAGCCTAATAACTGTAAGAACTGGCACAGAAAACTATCTCTATTGGTACATTAGTGACATTTTTATCTTGGAGGTAATCAACAGCTATTTAATTGAACTTAAAATCCTCTCAATGGGAGAAAATGATAGTATTGATGGAAATATAAAAGCAATTACTGGTAAAACTAGCTATGACAAATAGGAAAATTTTCTTTCAGAGTTAGTGTCTAAACATTGATTTTCATCAAACAAAGAAGAATCTGAAAATTGTATTTTTTCTACCAATTCGTTGATTATTAGGAATAGATCTTAAACAGTTTTTAAATGTCTTATTGCAAATTACAATACTGTCTTTTACTAAGGGAAAAAACATCAAAGTGTTGGCTTTCCCCTGACTATATCTCTTATGCTTCAACCTCATTTCAGTAATATATCTCCTATCAGAAACCTAACTGTCCTAAGTGTCTCGTACATCAGGTGGGTTGCCGTCAGTAAATCCCTTCGACAAGTGCATTGAAATCATCTTAGTGGCTGCTTGGTAAAGCCTTTTTGGATTTTCTTGGTCCTTCACTCTCTCCCACAGAAGCCAAACCTTCCATTCCTTCTCACCTTGAACTCTCTGCATCGGTCAGATCTCACCATTAAAACTCATGTGTGGTGTCTTATTCACTTTCACTTAGTACAGTTCAGATTTTAGCTTCTTTATATTTTCCCCCAGTCATACACTCTTCTAAGCTTCAATTTCATAATCTTTTATTTAATACTGTATAATATTCATCATGATTGTATGCCATGTGACTCTTTATCAGATGTAAGTAGTTTACTAAAGATTAAAAGCAATTGTTTTCTCTTTGATTTTCCCATGGACTATAAAATCAAATGCATCAAATTTACCTTCCAACAATGCCTGTGAAAACATCAATGTTCTTGTTAGATATCAAAATAGAATTAGCAAACTTAAAATTCTACTTAACAGTCCTTTATGTCTTTCCTGGAGTGTTATAAATGGAGAGATCATGTTTGTGGTTGAGTTATCTCCAAATCTAAAGAGGTTTAGGAAATGTAAGAAGAATAATTTTTTGTAAATGTATCTTAGTGATCAGCATATATTATCATCTTTTGTGATCTCTTTCCTGTTGAGCTTTCAAAAGGATTCGAGGGGCAAATGAAACTCTTTTGTTTTTTTCTGCAGTTCTTCCCTCTGTGGGACACTCCAAATTAGTCTGTGTATTTCATTGCAGCTTCTGCTACTACATAATTGTCTTAGTCAAGCTCGTGTTAATGACCTTTAGATGACATCAAGTAAGCTTAATTAACCTCTTTTGGCCCCACTTATTTTGTTGTTGTTGCTGTGGTTTGATTATTTTTAAATTCTTTTCTAGCTCTCCAGTTTTAATCATATTTAAACCCACTTTTTTCTGCATGGGGAGAACTTTTGACTTATACAATCCTACCTATATATTCTTAATTTACCAGATTAAGTTACCAAGAATTAGAAATTAGAAAAGGAAATCACCTGAATAGATCTGATCACAGTACACATGTAGCTATTAACCATTTCCACATCATCAACTTCTATTCTTTCAGCATTTGGCTTGATTGAAGTCACTCCACCCCCCACAGTGATTTTATCTTTATTTAATCCACTTAAATTTGCATCATTTTATTTTCTTTTATCACCACTGCTTGGGGCTTCCTGCCAGTATGAATTTTAAAGTCTTATACATCCTAATGCTCATCTGCTTAAATGTTATAAATGTACAGATCTTAGCTGCAGGATTCCTTCTGGGCAATTTTTAAAGTTTACTTAAAACCTTTTAGTCAAGTTTGATTTAGTATCTCTATCTGTCTATCTGTCAGTCTGTCTATCTATTTGTCATTAGCAGTCTGAAGAGTGTGAGTGTGTGTGTGTCAGCACGCAATCCAGGGTTCAGTAGGAATTCACTTCTCTATAGTGGTATCAGATAACCAGCTTATTGTATCATGCTGCTTAGATAACTGAATTAAGCACAACAGTGAAATAGTTAAGAATATTAACTCCAATTTTCTCTACGTACATTTATACCCTGGATCATATTTCCTATTTTATAACTTGGTCAACATGTTTAACTCCTACATCATAAGATTATTGAGTATTAAATAATGTGGTTTGCATAAAACAGCTAAAATTGTACCTAGATTATTGTCAACATCCAACAAGTGTTAATTATTGCATTATTGTTGTTAAAACATCCAGAGACAGTTTAGTAAACATTAGAAGAAAATGTTTAAGATGTTCTGGTCTGGATGTAAAGGGACCCAGGTTAGATCTTCACTGTGCCAAGTAAATAAATAATAGCTACTAATAGCTTCAGCTGTTGATTCCATATTCTTTTCAGATCTAATAGAAAGGAAGTGAAATATATAAGTGAATTGTCATATGCTTTTAAGGACTTGCTTTGAACAAAAAAAAAACAGCACATTGGTAATACAGAACTGGTTTTTGTCTCTTTCATCCCCTGGGCAGAGATAATTTACCATTTAGCACAGGAGCAAAGTGATACAACCCTGCCATGCAGTACCCAGTGCACTGAAGATTTAAGGAATATCTATACCTGTGAATATTTTCACTACTTTTAAATATTTACTAACACATGCCATCTAACACTTTATCACAGAACTTAGAGATGTGTTCTCTAGTTATTTCATGGTTTTATTCATCTATTTATACATACGGATTAAAATTATTTGAATACTATATACTTATCATCGAATTCCTTTAATGCTTTTGAAATTCTTATCCAAATTCTGAAATAAGTATTTTATGTAATATTTCTGTCTTTGGTTGTTTCTTGTCCCTCTAAAATTGTCTTTGCATTGATTTCTGTGCCAATTAAAGAATAGAAATCTACAGAAATCTGAATGTTTGATGTTTTATTTTGGTCTTTATGAAGAATAAGAATGGAAGGTAGAGGGTTAAGAAGTTGGAAATCAGGTTGTCATGCTTTGGTAGAGTTCCAGGGTTAATGAGCAGGACCACTGTAGCTGTTCAGTCCCAGTCAAACGTGCTCTGTCATCCATTGTTTTGTCTTTCTGTTTCCTCGACCACCACACCATGATAAAAAGAATGCCATATCCACCATGTCAGTACATCTCAAAATTATTTATATATTGAGGCAAGAACTTAAATTTCAAATTCTTAAGCCAGTGTGATGATGGCTCACTCCTATCAGCCTAACACTTGGGGAAATGAAACAGAGGGATCACCGCAGGTTTCAGAGGAGGCTAGGCTACAGAGTGAGTTCTAGGCCATCTGAAGCTGTAGAGCGTAACCCTATTTGAGATTTAGCTACCTAAGCAAATGGAAAAAAAATTCAGTTCTTACATCTTCTCAGACCTTTCTTTCCAGATCTTTTTATCACATGAGAATTGTTTGAAATACATGAACTACTGAACTATAGTCATTACAAAATATATATAATTAGAATTATCATGTTCTAAAACTCATCTCCACAAGCAATTTGACTATGGCATGGTATCTCCTCCAACTTTAGTTTGTTTCTGTATAAAATTAATATGTTCGAGAACCTAGTTTGTAGACATATTATAGTTCAGTGGTGGTAAAGAATTTCCAGATTCTTCTGTAAGCATCTTCTCTAGTAATAATTATGGTAGGTAGAAAATTCCTGAATTTTGAGCCCATGTCACCTCAGCAGTTGTATGAAAAGGTAGGTCACAAAAGCCTAAAAAAGAACTTTCCTACTATGTAAGTTTGAAGTTAGCTTGTTCAGATAAGCTTCACACAGATAATGGTAGTTTGACCTAATTCCATAACTATAAGATGGTTATATTTCAAACAGCTGCTTCCAAATAAGTTATGCTGGTCAGTGTTGTGCCCAAAACCCCAAGATAATCCTGTGATGCATTCTGAACCCACACCAGGATGATTGCTGTCACTTAAAATGCTTGTACACAACACTTATATATCTGAGTTTTTAGCTGTTAGAATCATATTACCATAAAATTAAGTACATAAAATATTTAAATTCTACATGCATCGTGGAATAAGTGAGATTTTATTCTTTTGTGCTGTCTAATTTTAATATGATATGTGTTGCAGTTATACTCAAATGTACATTTCATGTTTTACATAATGTTGATGGAAATAGCTGGGCACAATGTTTCTAACACTGTGTTGTACTTGTTTTAGTGTATGACTCCCCGTGTGATCAACTTAAGCAATATACATTAAATGTATCAACTAAGAAATCCTTTTAATATTTTATTGCTTTGTAATATAATAGGAAGTGATCATATTTTTCTCTCAAGCTATTTTGCCTTACACGTCATGCTTATCCATTCCCCCTGGAAACTGTTAAATATACTGTTGTAACAGCTGGACTATTGGTTGAATGTCAAAATCTAAAGTTACACTTCTTTTGTGTGTGGTACCATATAGGTATGCCTTTCTGGGCCTAGATATTTCTTTGCTATAAGTGAAGAGAATATTTTATTAACCTAGGGAGAGTGGGCAAATTACACTTCTGTGAACAGAAAGCAAAGACTGGAAAGCAGAACCATAGGAAAACCTTGGAACAGAAACAGCATTCATTTAATGAACTACATAATAGTTTTCACATGAATATCTATGTTTTGCTCTGCTTGATTGAAAGAACTGAGGTGAAATATTACTACTGTGGGATTTTCATTGTAATTCTTAAGTGTGATACTATATTAAGCAAGACAGCTTGGTTTGAATGTGAAATATCCACTGTAAGCTCATCTGTTTGAATACCTGGTCCCTAACTGGAGGCACCATTCGGCAGCATGTGGAGCTTTAGGGACGTGGATACTTACTGGAGTAAGTGGGTCACTAGGGGAGGGACTTGAGGAAGTTGCTTCCTGTCCACTCTCTACATACTCGTCCTGGAGGTAAATGAGTAACTGCCTCACACTCCTACAGCCACGCCTTACTTCCCTTAATAGACTGTATCCCTTCTTAAACTGCAAGCCTACATAAACATAAACATTTAGTTAGTTATGATTTGATATTTGATCACAGTAATGAGAAAAAGTAACTAATCCAAAGATATTCCAGCCTCCTTGACCAAATGGAATAGCCATTTGGGTCTCTGTGTTGCTAATATCTACCTGACTGTTCCATAGACTAATTAGAAAACTCATTGCATAGGGTCACGGTGCTATAGTTCTGTAAATCATAAAACCTTGAAGTTTTAATGATGACTTTTATGGGAAGACCTACAGACCTGTCAGTTCTGAGACTCGCCCCTTATCCTTAGGTTCTAAGTCTAAGTTGGTTTTAGTTGTAGTTTAACACTCTGCAACTCTGTACTTTGATCGTGGTATTTCTGAAAAACCTTATTAATATTTTTTCTGAAACTCCTTACTCATATTTTAAAGCTTTTTCGACAGTTATCATTTGATGGAGTGTCACTGAACTCAAGATTGAGCTGTAGACATCTTTTCCTATACATTGTAGTTATGTCATTGAAATTACTACTATGTGTTTGTTTTCTTAAAATCAACTCTTTAACCATAACCCTAACCATAGAAATTTCCCACTCATATTTATCCTCTGTAGAAATGCCTGTTGAAATGAAAATTACTTAGGAAACTAGTTCAAATCTTTTAAAAAACAATTAGATAGAAATGAACATGTTGATTTTTGTATGATTATTATTTTTAAGGATATAGAGTCATTTAAAGTGAAGAAAATCATGAAATTTCGGCAAAAGTACATCTTCTTATTCTTCCAGAAGTACTTATTAAATTTAAATACAAGAAGAAATAAATGTAAATTTAATTTTTAGATATCACAAAGAAGACATTTCAAACTTGGACAGGCCTGTTACATAAAGGTCAGCCTATCACTTTTGCTATTTCCTGTAATTTAGGTTTATTCATAAGTTACCTGAATTATCAGTTATTTGTTGACTCCTAATAATTGACATGTCTTCTGAGTTCATTATTGGTGGGTGAGGTTAAGCACCTAAATAAACTTCAGGATAAATAAGGAATTAAAAACCCTATATCTGGAATTGTTGACCCCCAAATTGGCCACAACTAGCTTTTTTAAACATTTAAGATGTATT
Organism: Eospalax fontanierii; assembly: GCA_035773235.1. Lineage (NCBI taxonomy): Eukaryota > Metazoa > Chordata > Mammalia > Rodentia > Spalacidae > Eospalax > Eospalax fontanierii. The sequence goes on along the minus strand of CM069545.1, from coordinate 37,173,320 downwards.
ATTGCTACTTGTAACAGGGTCTCACTTGGTAGCCCTGTCTGGCCTGAGACTTGTGACTACACTAATCTGGTCTTATGTAGATACCTATGATTTTGGATGTTATTTAACAGTAACCCCATCTGGCTGAAGGATGAATACATTATCATTCTCTTCCTCAATTCGTCATCTGGAAGTGATGGCAGTTTCATTGGAATTGTGATTCACTATTAAAGATGAGACTCGGGAGAATCTGATCAATATTAAGCAGACAACTCCCTTGTCTAGTTAATCTCCAGTAGTATGCCTTTCATTGATGTCACACAACTATTTAAGAGAAATAAGTTTGGGGATAATTTGTGAAAAATGATTGCCCAGAGACAGCTCAGATGATTCAGTGGGAATGCCTCAAATCCTGGGGACCCAAGTTCCATCTCAAAGTCTCACTGGGAAAGGAAAAACTCATACAAGTTGTTCTCCAACCTCTTTATGGATTTCACCTCACCCCAATCTAAAAAACTAAGTGTAAAACTTTTGTTATTCTAATTACGTTATTCTAATTAAATTATGAAAAACATGTTATTCTAATTAAATTTTTAGTAAGTTTTAAAAAATCCAACTACATTCTAATTATATTTAAGGAACCTCTGCTTCATAACATAGATTCTGTACTTGGCATTAATACAGGTCTCAAAACCTGAGGTCAAACAGGATATAGGCCAAAGAGGAGAACACAAAATTCTGATTCTGCTAATTATATATACTATTAAAGTGACTCCTGATGACTTCCTGTTATACCCATGGATTTATCCAAATCTCAGTTCTTAACAGAGAATATTTTTTAACATTTTATTTATTATTTTTATTTAACATGGTTAATGTATTGTTTGCATGTATGTAAGTGTACCTGTGTCGTATAATGCCCGAGAAGGTCAGAAGAGGGCATCTATTTCCTGAACATCGAGATATGGATGGTTGTTAGCTGCCATGTGCATGCTGGGAATCAAACCCAGGTTCTTTGCAAGAGCAGCCAATGGTCTTAACTGCTGAGTCATCTCTCCAGGACCAGCAGAGAAGCTTACTAATGTAACAGATGGTGATTAACACACCAACCCACAACTAGCCAACATACAGAGAAAAAAAAGATGTAGTATGCTTATCCCTGAATTGAACACCGGTATGAAACCTTTGCCTCTCAAGGCTCTGGGTCATTGGGAAGAGGAGTGGAAAGTTTGTAAGAGCCAGAGGTGGTGAATGACCACATGAAACGAGTTTTTCAGAATTCTGTGAGTTCATGTGAACTCACAGCAATGGTGACAGCATGCGCAAGTACCATGCAAGCTCAAACCAGACAAAGTCATGACATAAATGTGGGAAGTGGATAAGAAATCCTCATCTTTCCAGAGGATCTATTCATAAGTGATGACTGCTGGGAGGGGGAGAATCAGTGCCTTTTAAAGATGTAACTATGTAACTATTAGTATATTAATCAGGCTCCGGTGGATGGACCCACACTGAAGAGCATCTGGGGACACAAATTTGACTCTACAGACCTTATCATATATATATATATATATATATATATATATATATAAAATCAGAGTATATTTAGTTAGGTGGGGAATAATGAATGGAGGTACATTTAGGGCAGGGGATCTAAATACTATCGAAATATATTGTATGACAATTGTGAGAAACTCATTTTTTAAAAAGTTGTATAAACATAGAAAGATGTGAATTTTTTTTTTTTTACCTTTTAACACTATATTTGAAAAAACAAAGTCAGATTCTTCCAGCTAAAGGAAGCAATAAGTGATAAATGTATGTTCGTGTATACTGCTTAAGGAAGGAAGGGCTTCTTTTGGGTCTTGTTCAAGCTTCTGGTCATCAGGGTAGGAGAGTAGTGCCAACGTGACCTTGAGGCAGAGGCTCACATTGCACCCACAGTGAAGAGGCAGGCAGTGATCAATCCAAACCATCAGGCATGTTAAGTGGAGTGGAAATCTATGTAAATTTGATTTTTTCCATTTAAAATATTATATTATTTTTATTTTATGCATATGAGTGCATTGCCTGAATATGTGTAACCCTTCCACCTTGCCATGTAGTGTGATGCGGAAGTCAGAAGAAGGTGTCAGATCCACTAGAACTGCAGTTATGAACAGTTGTTAGCTGTCATGTGGGTGCTGTGAATTGAACACAGGCCCTCTGCAAGAGCAGTCAATGGTCTTAACTGCTGATGTGGCTCTATTGTGACATTTGGAAAAGTAGAAGAAAAACTGACTATTATGATGGGAATATATATATATATACATATATATATATATATATATATAAAACAGATGAGATGCTATACTTTTATAATACAAGATAATGGTTTTATTATTTAATATATGGCATGCAATTGATCATTGAATATCATTTCAATTATCTTCTCCAAGGTGAATTAGAAAAATTAATATTAGTTACTTTTTAACAGAAAGACTGGGATTGTTGAAACTTTAAGTAACTTATAAACTTTAAAAATGAAATTTGAATTCAGTTTGCTTGATCTCAAGGAACAGATTTTTTTTTTAATCACCTACTTACAGTGTATCAAGATAGAAGAAACTCAAATAATACCAGCAAAACTGAAATTGCATATTTCTTAGCTGTTGATACTAATTATATTAACCAGGTTTTGTTCCTTTATTCTTTATGAGTATTAGAAATTAAATTGCTTTTTATTTGAAAAGTGAATGTGGGGCTAGGCCTGTAAACATATGCATGTAATTCCAACACTCAAGGTGTGGAGGCAAAAACGTGGAGATCAGGATTTTGAGAACTGTTTGAGCTTTAGAGCATAGGACATTAATGACAAGCCTAGTTATTACAGCCTATCTCAAAATATCAATGTGGGGATTAAAGGACCACTGAAACAAGTAGAAAGGCTGATTGAAGGGAAGGAATACCAGTATGGAGCACATGTGAATGAGGATCAAAGCATGGTCTCAGAAGAATGGAAATGTTCCCATCTGTCATTTGGGCATTGCAGGTGGCAGGAGAATAGAGATGTTAATGCATCAGATCTGCTGGGCAAAGCACAGAGTTCCTGTCAGACTTACATAGGATCACCCACAACACAAAGCAGTATCCAACTCAAGTGTCAATATTGCCAAAGTCGAAAATCTGGGCTAATGTCTTCCATGAACCCCCCAGAAAAAGAAGTAATGTGTTTGTTCCCCCTTTGGTTTGTATTTCCATTGCATTGAAATATGAATTTCTACCAGTTTCTGGCCTTCTATGATACTGATTGTCATTTAGAGAAGATATCTTAATTTTTAAAGACCTTTATTACTGTGATTGTATTTTAAATCATGTGCAAGTTCGAAAAGTATTCTCTTAAATGTTAAAATGGAACATGGTTCATTCCTTACAACAGTTTTCTCACTCGTTCACTACCTGACAAAGACTCTTACTGTTTCTCATGAGATTTCCTGATCCTTGAGACACAAAGGGATGCTTGAGTGCCTCCTTTGAATCACCAGGTTTTTAAGAGTGCATGTGCAAGAAGCAATGAAGTTAGAAAGTAATTTAAATCTAAAAAGAACTCTATTAATGAAGTTTATGTAGAAGAAAAATGGTCTAGAAGATACGATTCTTTAGAAAAATTAGTTTCATCGTGTCTGAAAAGTAGATACAGATATATGAAATTTACTTTCGCCTTCCAAATATATAATTCATGTCATTATAATGTCTTGAATTTAACAATCATTTATTTAGTGTGTAGTGTTTACAAGAAGTCAATAAACACACATTTCTCAATATCCTCAGGTACGAAGCTATTTAACAGTAAAAATAGTGTTTACTATGTCAACATTAATATAAATTTGTAAATAGAGACATGATTCCTTTTAAGTTCCAATTGTTTCAATGTTAATGTAAAAGAAGTTTTATACCAAGCATTTATTTCATGTTAAATGAAAACCTCTTGGCTGCCACCACATGACAACTTAAATTTGTTCTGCTTCCTAAAAATGAGCCAGTAAATTGAACTGCAGATTCCTGATACTTGTGGATCTCTGGATGTCTGGCCACCACGACCTTATGCCCTAAGACATTCTCTTTCTAGATGTCTCACTAGCACTATGACCACACCACACCCCATCTTTGTTTTCCAACTTATTGGTTGCATGGGACTCCTTTGACACATTCCTAATGACCACAGGGTACAGTGAGGCTGATTAACTTCTTAGAATTCAGACTGGAGACAATATATATGAATTAGGCAATTTCATATCTGAATAATTTATCTTACTTTAAGTAACTTATTTGCTAATCCAAATGAATTGACATTTTTTGACGAATTTTCCCCATTGATTCAAGGCTAATACCAAATGATACATACATTTTTTAATTTAAAAATTCCTAGCATAGACTATGTCCGTATTTCTAAAGCCAATTAGACAACACAAAGATGTGAGAGAACTGGTCCCCTAGACTTTAAAGTTTTTATGTGTCTTAAGATGACCACCCGGACACTATAGTTTTCAGGACTGATGCACCATTTGATGTACATCAGAAATACACATCAAAATGAATGATAAAAATAATACAAATACGTGAGCAAAGTACTTTAATGTCTGACCTCAAGCATAGATCCAACAAGGATGTGTGGGTCACTGATCCATTTTAAGAAGCGAGTTGACTGGAGAATAGGCTATCATTTAAACATAATGGCACCCAGAGTAACTGACCCAGGAACTCTGGCATATAATTAGCTAGCTCATGCTGGGCATAAAGTGTCAAGAGCCATCATTTTTATAAATGTCTCATTATGCCTCTCAACAATGCAGTTTTTCTTATTTCATTCCACTGGGACTCATGTGCTTCTTAGAACTCACTTACTTTTCAGTTTTTTGTGGTCTACCTCTAGTGTGCCTGAGATTCACGAGGGAGAGAACACTTATGAAGTTAATTCAACTACGCTGTAATTCAGCACTTTGGGACAATGACTTATCAGCACAGTAATGTGCTGATTTACGAAGGATGTATGACTGACTATGAGTGTAGGTGAGTCAGACGGATCAGCATGACAAATATTATGAGCTCTCAGTGAGAGAAAACAGGGCAGGGAGATGACAGAAGACAGCGTGGCCACTAAAGCTACACTCAAGTACCAGGCTGTCTTGGCGTGAATCCTGTAGGCACAATATTCAGTGTTCCAATTCTAATAATGATCAGTAACAAGATATTGAAGTATGCGGTAAGAATACCTGAATGATAGTGAACAACAGGGTTCAAGTAGGAAGCTTGACTTGCTTCATGGCATTTGATAATTTAGCTATAGTATTTGATTTCAAGGACCTGACATTGGCTATCTAAGCTCTTACTTGAGGAGGTAGTGAATGGACTGGGAAAGGGAGTGAGCTCTCTGAACATAGAAAATGGAGGTGCTCATGCAGAGGGTACTAATCATGTAACATGATGTAGGCAGTGTTACTGCTTCAATGGTGCAGGCCACCTGAGACATCTGGGGGCTCTAGCTGTGAGGAAAACTGGCCTAACCTTTGTGCCAGTGTCTTTTGCTGTTGATATCATACCTATAATTGGAGCTCATTTTAGGTTCCATTTCCCATTATAAATGAAGGGTCAGGAGTCTGGATACAGAGGACTTTAGGATACATTCAACATAGGAAAATAGGAAGGCAAAAATGTGAATTACTTTGAGGTACCAAGAAGTTGGAAATGGAATGAACATCCCTGTGCCCCAGGGGAGAAAAATAGAATTGGAACAGATTGCATTTTCTGATGTTTGTTGATGGGATAGTGTTTCTGTTTTAGTCCTCTCTATTGATCTGTATCAATACACAAATGGAACATGTGGGCAATACTCAGGACAGTTCCCTGAAGTGCATTCTCTTCTGTGAATGTATCCAGTCTGTTCAAAGAACCTTCCACCGCACATCAGTTTCTTTCATAAAATATCCAGTAACTCAATTAAACTGTGATTGAACATTTAAATAAATTCTTGCTTAATAGTTTGTAGTTGTAGGAAATATGTGATCTATTCTTTCACAAAACAGTAAGGAGAAGTGCATGGTGGTTGCTGTTTTTTTTTTTTTCCTTAAGGAAATCTAGCACAGTGCTTGTCTATACATGTAACAAAAACATATTACCTGAGGTGGACCACAGTTTGGCTTTAATCCCAGCACTTAGGAGGCAGAGGCAGGAGAATCTCTGATGTTGAGGGCAGGCTGGTCTACAAGTGAAACTCCAGGACAGCTAAGGCTACAGGGAGACCTTGTCTTAACCCCCTCCAAAAAAGGAAACCGACAACAACACAAAAAAACCAAAAACTTTGAATGTGTGCTGTCAGAACTCTTGTCATTGCCTGAAATACTTATCTATGTCACATCACATGCAGAAAACTACCAAGTTTTTGCATGAATATAACAAATGATGGTCATTATTTTATTTATTTGTAAAGCAAAACCCTGTACAAGATTTGTGGTAAAAATTTCTCATAAAAACAGGAAACATTCAGGTATCTAAGTAGACTGAAATGAAAAGAGACCAGATCTTGCTTCTTGCAACACTTTGAGTAAATATAGCCTGTAATCTGAAACACTGAAACATATATTTCCATAAAACAAAGATCTGTTCTTAATAACAACATGTGAAGATTTATTTAAAGAATATATAAGTTTTCACATTACCTTTCTACAAAACCAATGAAAGATTAAGATGGAAAACCATATTGGGCATTTGAAAACTAGATTTGTATCTTGCAAACTCTATTAACTTAATATTGTGGAGCATTTCACTTCCTGTATATTTAGCTTTATAATCTAATTAGACCTATCTAGAGAGTGTTATTATAGAGTCATGGAATGTCTGACCCTGTAATTCATGGAATTATTCCTCTAATAATGCCTTCATATTTATTTGAATAGCAGTTATTAAATGGAATAATGTGAGAATTAGAGAAATCACTATATCACCTTTTAAAGCAAGTGTTCATTGACTATGATGAATAAAATGCACTTCTTGTTTTTAAAATTAGGTATAATAGAATCATAAAATGGAAATGATCTCTGTCATTTTCTATTTTTTGACATTCTTAAATATTTTTTTGAAAAACAACTCAGCTCTATTACATGTTTACCCTGTCACTACCTTTTATCTTCAGACATGCCAATATGAAACAATAAAAAAAAGATCTCTTCCTAATTCCAGTCTCTAGTCTAAATTTTAAAGTGACTGTTATCATCAGAAGTCTTGAGTTAACTTGGATTAGATAGTTCACCTGGACTCAGATCTTCTTCTGAGAAAGGCTGTCACTCTCTTGGTCTCCTTCCTGGAAATGATAGTGATAGTTTGTTGTAAAAGTAAAAACCTGTACTTATCTGAATTTTCCATAAAGAATAACAAGTTTTTATGTTTCTATCATTTTTATTTTCTACTTCATTTTTATTTTACGTGTATGAGTGTTTTTCTTGAATGTCTGTATATGCATCTATGACATGCAGTGGCCACAAAGGCCAGAAAAGTGTGTTGGAGCCCCTGGAACTAGAATAACAAACAATTGTTAGCTGTCATATGGGTTCTGGAAACAGGATCCTTGTTCTCCGCCAGAGCTTCCAGTGCTCTTAACAGCTCAACCATCTCTACAGCCCCATTTCTGTAATTTTAAAGTTTTTTTTTTTTTTTAATTTATGTGTATGTGAGTGAGCCTATATGGGTGTATCGTGTGTTTTCAATGCCCAGAAGATGGCATTGGATTCCCTAAAGCTGGGGTTAAGAGACAGTTGTGAGCTGCCATGTGAATTTTGGTAACCAGTCATTTGTAAATTAAATATATGTGTATGTGTATGCTTGCATTGTGTATTCATTGATGCTAAGTAAAATAAAATCCATTTAAAATACGTTTTAATGTAATTTGTACACTTAGGATGAATGTATCTCTTAACTCTCACCAGAGAAATTTCCTTATGCAGCAGGAAATAATTAACATCCAAATCCACAGATGACAAATGTACATGCAACAAGAGGCCACAGAGTTTTATCCCTAAAACGTACACCTATTTCTAACTTGGGCCTCCCAAGAATCAGGCATCCATTGTGGAAGAGGGGGCCGCATGATTGTAAGTCATAGGAGCTTGATGAAGATAAAGAAACAGTTTTCCAAACAGCTGGTCAGTTACATATATGAACTCATAGCAATAACGACAGCATGCACAAGTCCTATGCAAGCCCAAACCAGAAAAATCCCAGCATGGACATGGGGAAATGAGTAAGAAATCCCAAACCAACCTAAAGAAATTGTGGCAATTGATGACTACTGGGAAGGACTGAACAGTGCCTTAAAAGAATGTAACTCTCTGTAGGCTTATGGATAGATCCACACTGAAGGACATTGTGATACACAGATCTTACTCTATAACCTGGACACTGGGGTACACAGAGCTTACTCTATAGCATATATATGATATATATAATTAAATTGTGCAGGGCAATGGCGGGAGGCCGGAAGGGGAAGCAAATCTAAATGCCACCAAACTATCAAACTAAATTGTATGAAAGTCAGAGAAATTCAATAAAAATGCAAAAATATTTTAAATACCTGTGGCTGGAATGATGGCTTAGTACTTAAGTGAATGTGCTGTCATCCAGTCAACCCAAGCTCAGGCCTAGCACCTATATTGGATAGCTCACAACCACCTGTAGCTCTGGTTTCAGGGGACTTGACTCACTCTTCTGTCTTCTATGGTCACCTGTACTCATTTTCACATACACACTCACACACAGATCTACACATATACATGCACATATTTACAATTAAAAATAAAAATTAGCCTTCAAGGATTAATTAAGGCAAAGTAAATAAAAGGAGATAGAGTAATATAGATAAACCCGAGAAGCCTATATCATCCTAAATTAAATTTTAATTATGCATACTCAGATTTAAATTATTAAAATATATTGATCTACAATAGCCAAAAAAGAACACTATCCTTTTTTTCTTATAACCAGATGACCCAATAATCCTAAGGTATAACAAATATAATTAGTTTATGGCATTTTAAGTATGTTTCTTCCTCAGAATCCCTTTGTACTGAATCCTGTTGTACATAGTGCTGTGGTGCCTATTTGAAAGTAGAGGAGACATGACTCTGTCTACACTTGTATCTTTAATGTGTGAATACATATCACATGGGCACAGTTAATGAGGTACTGTGAAAAAAGTATGCTTGTAGACTGGAAAATTTCATCATAAGAAAATTGGACATGCTCAGCAGGTTGGTTTCTCTATATGTGGAAACATGCATGTGACCCAGGTAAATATCAGTATTTGACAGATGTAATCCCAAATTTCTGGGTGTGAGTTCAAGTATAACCTTGCTTACCCATGGTACATGCTATCTTCTTGCAACAGGACTTTGTAGCACAGAATGGGATGATAGTAGTTGATATGCTCAGTAGACATCTGCACTTTGATTGGTCCAGGAGCTTAAACAGAAGTCATTACTGGAGACATATGCTATTCTAGAACATGCAACATGACACAGATGGAATGATGCCTTGAGCTTCTCTGTAGAACACACTCTCAGTGATTTATTTAAATCAATACTCAATTTGACTCGCCTTGATGTATAAGGTGGAGGTAGAGTTGTAATGATGCTAGTCAGTGTGTTTGAGTAGCTGGCAGCTCCCATTATTGGTGGACTGAACTTGATAACCTGGAGTGGTTGGAACAGTTCAAAATACAGAAAATATTTCTTAAAGTCTTGGGATTTATATTTTGTTTCTAAGGAAAATAATTTTTATTATCAAAGTATTTTTAATAAAAGGCCAAATAAGATACAAGTTTATATTTGTAGAATACGGAACCAAACTCGTTTAATTTTATCAATGTAGCGATTGATAAATGTTGTGATACTTTATTAAGATGAATTCCTTGATATGCACTTAGCTAACTGTATTACTCTGCAAAGGAAGGCAGAATTATTTAAACTTCTCAAAGCATCTAAAACAAGTGTTGATTATGCTTTTTAGATCAAGCAGGAAGAACTGCTGTGATGATTTTCTTTATGACTCTCCTTGGCTCTGTCCTCCTCAACATTATAATAAATAAGAGCTGAAGGCATTAGTGGGAGAGTGATCAGATAGAGAGACTCATATATCCACTCGTGTACATTTACATTTCGTGTACTGAGTGCCTTCTAGGTGCAAGGCAATATTTTAACCCCTAAATGCAGCATCAAAGAAAACACACACACACACACACACACACACACACGCACGCACGCACGCGCACACACACACACCCAAATGCACACACACACACACACGATAAAATATACAAAAAGAGCCATTCACAAAAATAATGAATAAATATATAATTATTTGTGTGATCAATACTATGAAAAAATCAAAGGAAGGAAATTTGTTCGAGAGACAGTGCTAAGGGTTTAAAGCTTTAAAATCCCAAATGAAGGAATATATATATATATATATATATATATATATATATATATATATATATATATATATAAACAGCAGAAGAAACCAGTGCAAAGTCCTGGAACAAGAAACAGCCTTGGCTGGAGCTAAGTAAGGAACAAGTCAGTCAGATGTGACAGAAAAGAAACCCCGCGTAGGACTGGATTTTGCAGAACTTTACAAATGACTGAAATAATTGGGCCTTGCTTCTGAGTGCAGAAAAATTCTGTGGAGTGTTCAGAGCAAAGGTGTTGCTTGATGTGTTTTGAAGAGACCGTGATTGTATGTAATGCAAAGAGATAAACTATTGATTTTGAAGACATGGGCATACAGCGAGGAATGCACGTAAATGTGGTGAGGCATGGCAGATGCTGCATTCTTACCGTTGAGGTAACGTTTACATACAGTTAAATGCAAGCATCAGTTGTACAGATTGGTAGTATTTAGCCAGTACGGATACTCAGAACAGCAACTACCCAATTGCAAAATGCCATGATTCACTTACCTGCAACGTGACCTCATTGTCTTTGCTGTCACTCAATACAGCATCAAAGCAACTGTTGTCAATTCTCTCCTCCCAGATTACCTGTCTCATGTGTGTATCTGACACAGTGGTATTAGACCACACCTGTTTTTTCTTCTTTTCCTCACAGGCTCTGAGGCATGTCTGTGCTGTTGTGTCTAACAATTCTATTTTTTTTTCCATTTGGAGTAGTTTTCAACAAGATGCTACAATATATTTTCCTGTTTTAAACGTTTAAAGTACTTGGAACTTTTCTTTATTGTGAATCAAGCTGCTACACATATTCTGGTTTTGCTGTTGTTTTGAGATGGTTTCACCATGTAGCTAAGTCTGATCTCAAACTCATGATTCTCCTGCTTCAGATGCCCAAGTGATGAGACTATAAGCATACACTGCCATGTCCAGTGTTGAAATGATTTTTAACATATGAAATAATACCTTTAATATATGAGTGATTGTAGTTATCTTGTGATTTGCTTTAATTATTGCATATATATGTATGTGCATCATGTGATTGAAAAACTTATGAAGAATAATATTATATCATGTTCTATTCTGCATCATTATATATCAAATAAGATGTTTGCCTATGAGTAGACAAGGGTAAAAAATGTATTAGCATAGAAATTTTGCAAGCTTTCATATTAGGAAAGGATTCATCCTTTATGACTCTGCTTAATATTTTTATATTCATAATATACATCAAATCTACCCTCTTAACATATTTTTAAGTGTGCAATAGCTCATTCTTGACTGGCTAAAACAAAAGTTGTTGAATCTATATAGCTTTTTTCATAGGATTTTTATTATTATTGATTAATAATTCCCCATCTTCCCATCTAATTAAAACCTGTAACTATCATCCACTTACATATTAGAAATATTTTTAGAAACTTTATGTATCTATAATCAGATAGCATTTTACATTATGTGACTAGATAATTCGTGAAGCATAATATCATTCCAGATTCATCATATGTCACATATAACAGAACTTTTGTTAATGATGTATGGCATTCCATCTTATGTACATGGTACATTGTATTCATTCATCTGTCAAAACACATCTAGACTATGTTCACATCTTGATTACCATACATGTACAGATACCTCTATTGCCAGACTGTAATTGGCTTCCATACCAGCTGATGGGTTCTGACATTGGCAATTTTATTGGATTTATTGGTTTTAGACCAGACTTTTTGGTCATAGAGGAGGACTCTTAGGCCTGAAACACTCATGGCTAATATGACAACAATGAATGAAAAGCTACTTTTAACTTTTGTAATACGATTTACAGAGAGTGCCTACTACTAACACAGTTACGCATTTATATATATATTTTATGTATACAAACCTTTAGCTTTTAGTGTTTGGAAATTTAATAAATGCATATAGTGTTTTTTTTTTCAAATTCACCCCTTCCCTCCCTTCTACTTCTTGCCTTGTCCGCCCCACCACTTTTCCCTCCCAATCTCATGTCCTCCGATTTTGAACTCAATGTGTCCAGGTGGTGCTGCCAATATGTGCATGTGTACAAGGCCATCTACTGGAGCATGGACAGCCTCACAGAACATGTATCCCTGAAGAAAATGAACTCTCTCCCCCTAGTAGCCATTAGTTGCCAATAGCTCCTCAGATAGGGGTGGAGCTTCCGGAAGCCATCTCTCATGATGAGATTTTTGTTGGCTTGATTTAGTGCATGTGGTCAAAGCTGCTATGAGTTTGTGTGTTCAGTGGTATTGTTACGTCCAGTAAATATTGTGTGGCTATAGATATCCACTGCCTGAAGCACTTACAATCTTTCTGCTGTCTCTTACCTGATTAATACTGAGCTCTAGAAGAAGGATTGTGGTATATGTCCCATTTAAAGTTGAGCATGCTGCAGTCTCTTAATCTGTGCATGTTGGACCAGTTGTGGGTCTCTATTAATCAACATCTATTATAAAAGAAAGCGCTTCTGATGAGAACTGGGAAATGCAATAATCTATGGGTTTAAAGATAAGAATGTGAGGCTGGGGAGCAGTTATTGTGTATATCTAATAGAATAATATTGTTTTTTTTCCCTAGGGCTTATGACCTATTCCAGCCATGAGTTCTTGGTCTACTTAATGGTGTAAGGCATGAGTTCTATCTTGTGGAGAAGGCCTTAAATTCCAGTAGAATGGTGTGTTTTACTCTAGTAACATTAGGACCTCTATTGTACCCATGAACATACCTAACCAGATCATATTGGTCATATTTTGTTGTAGGGTCAGGGCTTCACGGAAGGGTAAAATTCTTGATTATTTTTCTCCCACTAGAGTGCATGCAAATTTCTGGCAGTATGAGAGCTAGCCAGTAGAGATGAAACTTCCAGATTGGTACTATCTTGATTTTTCCATATCCCATGAATCAAGTCTGCGGTGTCATTAGCAATGGATTCTTACATCAAGTTCTGGAGAGTAACCAAAAGCAATGGCAATAGTTTATAATGCTTAGTGATATTGATGGGACACCACTGAGTAAGAAACAGAAAGGAGGTAACCCATTCCTGGAATTGGGATTTTTATTTGATAGCTTGTGTAGTCTGAGGAGTCATCACTCCCCCTGTAATAAGGTAACAACACTGAAAATCCAAATATATATATATATATATATATATATATATATATATATAATGTACTTACATAAATATTTGTATTTGCACATATATACATGGACTTACATCTAAAACACATATTCATGTGTGTACATGTGACAAGTCAGAATAATAAGCTAAGTTTGTCAGTTTGTCCTTTAACAAGAAAAAAAGGATGCTTTAAGATAAGAAAGTTAAATGTGCCAGGAAAGTAACAGTTTAGTGTTAAACTATGTATACAGGGCACAATGGATTTGGTCGCTTGCAAACTTAGCAGCACATTTCCATTTTAAATTTTAAAAAAGTTTCAATAAAGTTTCTCAAAAAGAAACTTTAATTATCTAAAACTTAATCTTTGCCCACACTAAATTTTAAAAGCAACCAATTAAGAACTGTTTCACTTTTCAGTGGTTCAGCTGTGTAGTCCCCATCTTCTTTCACATAAGCTACATAGAAAATGTATCAAAGGAAGAGATACTAAGATCATGAATTCCCAGTAATTTCAAGTTATTATGGTGCCAATCAAATATGTTCATATATTTGTCTTAAGAACAAAAATGAATCTGGCATTTAATGTACCTTCTTGAATAGTAATGACAGAAGAAAACTTGGGAGCACTCCTACTCCATTTCCATCAAGTTTCCAGTAAAGGTCATAAGTGCATTCTTCCTTACAGATAAATAAACTTCTATTGTGTGCATGTGCTACTTTGTCTTTATGCATTATGCTGCTGACGGACCTCTAGGTTGGGTTCATTTTCTATTATTACGGATAATACAACAATGAACATAAACGCACAACTGACTCTATGGCTTCCTGATATAAAGAGTACCATAGAATGGTGTAGGTCTAACTTACAGGAATCCTAGTCTCAATTATTTGAGGAATCTCTGTGCTGATTTCTGTAGTGACTGAGTCACCTTACATTCCCACCTGCAGTGTCTAAGCAAGGGCTCTTTTTGCACTCACATCCTCACCAGCTTATGTTGTCATTAGTTTTTTATTTGTTAAGTTTTGTTTTATGACAGCAATTCTGAATGAGATATGATGGAATCTCAGTGTATTTTCAGTTTTTATTTCTTTGATACCTAAGGATGTGGAAATTTTTTTAAATTAAAAATATTTATTTTTATTTTATATATATGATTGTTTTTTCTGCATGTATGTGTGGGCACCATGGGTCTGTCAGGTGCCCACAGAGGCCAGAATAGGGCATCGTATTCCATAGAACTGGAGTTACATATAGTTGTGAATTACCATACTGGTACTGTGAACCAAATCCAGGTCCTCTGATAAGAGCAGCAGATACTCTTAACCACTGAGCCACCTTTCTGACCCCACATTTTCAGTTTTTTTATTGACTTTTATTTTTTCCTTTTACAATAGTCTATTCAATTAACTCTCTCTTTTTATTGTTTACGTGGTGGCTTTTATTTTTGCTTAGTTTTTGGAGTCCTTGCATATTTTGGATATGAATCCCCTGACAAATGTATCATTGATAAAAATGTTCTTCCATGTCTCTTCACTTTGCTTACTGTTTCCTTAATTTCATGAAACTCCGTTTGTCAATTTCTGAGATTATTTCCTGTGCTATTGGAGTCTCGTTCAGAAAATCCATGCATATATCTTGAAGTGTTTGCCTTTCTTTACCTCTAGCAGTTTTTACCTAAGGTCTTTGGTCCAATTTGAATTAATTTTTGCATGGGATGAGAAAGGTGAATGTAGTTTTATTCTTCTTCATGTGGAAATTCAGTTTTCCCAGAAACCTATTTTTGAAAAGGGTAAACACGCACACACGTGCCCGCATGAGCACACACACACACATGCACACACAGAGTTGTACAAAATCAGGTAGCTGTATTTGTGTGAGCAAATTTCTGGGTCCTGTATCCTAATCTGTAGGTCTGCATGTCTTTTCTCAGCTGGCATCATGATTTCTGTTTTTCTATAACTCTGCAGTACCATGAAGTAGATGTTATGATAACTGAAGATTTGTGCTCTCTGATCAGGATTGCTTCATCTATTTGGGATTGTTTGTGTTTTCTTGTGAATTCTAGGGTCTCTTAAAATTTATGTGAAGAAATGGAATTAAAATACGGTTTGCATCAAATCTGTAGATGGCATTTGAATCTGCCAGTTTGTAAACATGGAAGGTCTTTCCAAATCGTAGTGTCATCTTCAGTTTCTTTCTCCAGTATATTAAGTTTCCCTTGAGTGGTCTTTTACCTTCTTCATTATATTTATTCATAGGTTTATTTTCAACCTATTGGGAATGATCTTTTTTACTGATTTCTTTCTCAGGTAGTTCATTATTGTTGCATAAAAAGATTACTGAGTTTTACATGTTGGTTTTATATCCTGCCGCTCATCTGACAGTGTATATATTTTAATAGCAAATATCAATGATCATCAGCAACATAGTCTTTGATTTTTTTTAATGTATAAACTGACATTGACTAAATGTTGAAGGCCTGTCATATTGTATGAACTCTATGACATCACAGATTAGAAGACAAATTTTTTAGAGCAAGCTACCATGAGAACTTATAAGACTCATATTGACTTTAGCAATATTTTAGCTTACATTGAATATATGTCATAATTAAAATCTGTAATTTTTCAACTTGTCTTAATATATTGGTATCTCAGCTAACTATGTATATTTCAAGTAGTCTAAACTACATAACCATATTTTTGGAATTAGACTTTTGACTAAAAATCAAAATTTCAATACAAATATTGCATTTTTGAAACAGTTAGAAGGATGCTGTTCATTTTCCCTAAATGAATCTTCAAAACATGTTTTAGCCCTTTGAGATCAGTATCAAAATTCTTATTAGACAAATAACAGTTTTCTAGGCAAATGGTTATGCTTCATTTCTGGGGCTTTCATTGTTTAATTGGATGCTTGTGAGGGACTATGTAAAGAAAATGTTAGAGTTAGCATGTACCCTTCTTATTCCATCTGGGGTGCCTTTGACAGTTTCATTAAGACATCCCTCCTGTCATGCTGTAAAGTGGTCTCTGTAGTCCCTCTTTCTTCTGATATACGAAAGGATTTTC
This sequence comes from Eospalax fontanierii, assembly GCA_035773235.1. Lineage (NCBI taxonomy): Eukaryota > Metazoa > Chordata > Mammalia > Rodentia > Spalacidae > Eospalax > Eospalax fontanierii. The sequence goes on along the minus strand of CM069545.1, from coordinate 37,156,653 downwards.
TTAGTGTCTTCCATGGTTTTTATGGAGAGGCATTTTTGAGGTCATATTGGAATCTCTCATGGGTAGAATTCTTCCAAGATATTTGTGCAGTGTTGATTGATGTGACCTTGTGTGGTGACTTACCCAGGGAAATGCTTTATCATTTTTAAAGGGCTTCAATTCAGGATGTTTCTATTTTGACACAAGCAATATTATGAAGAATCTTTAAAAATGACTGTAAAACATTCTGCTGAAAGAATGTTGATTTTCTTGTGAGCATTTGGCCAGGCGTGGTGATACCAGCACTCAGGAGACAGATGCAGGTGGTTCTCTGTGAGACTGACGCCTGCCATAGCAAGTTCCAAGCCAGCTGGTCCTATGGAGAAACTCTGTCTTTAAAAACCAAACAAATAAACAACAAAAGTTAACGGAAACCTGGAAGTGTAAACAGATGCCAGGAAGTGGCTAGGATGTAGCTAGTCCTAATGCCAGAACATTGTAACCCGGGAGTTTGGGAGTTCGGGAGTTTGATAGTTACTGATTATCAGCTACTGGTATTCATAGCAATTACATAATTAGAATAAAGATTAGACTAAAGGAGAATAGTAAACATGCAGGTATGTTATTCTTCTAATTTAATTAGTGCTGATTTATATATGAAGGAAAAAATTATGCAGGACTCAGTTACAGACTTCCATAAATAATTATAAAAGCATTTGATAATTAGAATTTTGTAATTATTTATAGAAGAATATGGCTGGGGGCTCAAATTCTGTTTGTTTCTTAATGATTAGATATAAAAGAATTTGCTTGTTAGAAACATTTACCTTTCCAATTACTTATCTTCCGGCCATAATAAAGAACAGGTGGATTTAAGAAATGGGTTATATTGATTGCTTTTTCTAAGACCTAATAGGACTTGATTTAGTTTTGGTTAAGTGGTTAAAACTGATTTCATTAAAAAAAAACACTCTGTATGTAGGTACAGTGAGAAAATATTATATTTGCATTCCATAATTAGGGTTACCAGATGAGGTTGTACCTTTAGGAAGTTATGTCTTCCTAAATGAAAGACAAAGCATTCACTCCAGGGTGATATATCTGAGACATTTCAAAGCATCTTTCTCAGTGCTTTGGATTGTTTTGGAAAGTCACAACAAGGAGTAAGATGGCAAAACCTTAGGAGAATGCTAACCACACTAACTAATGGGACGAGGTTCTTTTTCTTTGCAAGATGCAACCTTGTAGATGATAGCTACTGATTTTTTTGTTCCGGCTGAGGTCTTTGTGGGGTCAGAGTATTTTCTTTCCTTCTTATTTTCTAGAGGTTTAGGATGAATCCTGGGGACAAGCAAGATACAATCTGAAATATATTCCTGTGACAAGGGCAGAAGTTCAAGCATCTTTTCTTTCAGGTCTTGTTCCATATAATTGATGCTCTTTTATTTATATCCACCTTAACATAAAAAAAAAAGAATTAGCATGGCTAAAAATGCACACATCACTATAATATAAAATGAATGTGTAAAACAGGAAAAAGAAATTAACCCTGGGGAACTAAAATGAAGTCAAATACAAATTTAAAAAGTAAAAAAGAGATTGTCATCAAAGTGAAATACATGTATCACTTTTAAGTTTTCTAGCTTCTAAAGGGAGAAAACAAACTGTTATAATACTGAAAGTGATGAGTCTAAAGTTAACCAATTTCTCAAGAGCTAATATATGTATTTCTTCCAATACTAGATATGTCATTGTCATAGAGAGCCCTGTGGTAAGGTCAGAAACATATTTAATATTGTGTTGCTAGTGAATGCAATATAATTACATAATAGTTACTGTGGTCAATTTTCTTACTACTTGAATATAGTGAGGACTTGTGGTTGATGATGACATGTGACTCAGTAAAAAGTACTTGCATGAGGGTCTGAAAACAGTCATATCAATAGACCTTAGTAGATTTTGTTCCAAGAATTAAAAAGAAAAAAAAGAATACTAGAATACTAAGAAAGAATACTAGAATACCAAGAGCCAAGAGTAGAAATTCAAAACTGGTCTTATACAGATTAGAGTAAACATTTTTTGGTTTTAAAAGTTATATGTTCTCCTTCATAACTACTGAGCTCTGCTTTTGTAGAACAAAGATTTCATAATAGTGAGTACAGTGAATGCTGTGGTGGTTGTATATTAAACCATTACAGCTAAATATTAACATTTTTTTACAAGCAAGATTACTCTTATTATGAGCTGCACTTTACCTACTATCTAGAGCAAAAGAACTTTCTTGATCACATCATGGATTCTTATGTATCTGTATTCCTCAGAATCAATAAGTATCAATAAGCATCAGAAAGCAAAGGTTAGAAAAACAAGTACCATTCAGGGCTATTCTTTGATTGTTTGTTTGTTTGTTTGTTTCATTTAAAGATAATATCCTGGGGTTTGGCGAGACTGCTCAGTGGTTAAGAACACTGGCTGCTCTTGCAGAGGGTTCAGGTTCTGTTCCCAGCTGCCACATGGTGGCTAAAATCTGTCCCTAACTCCAGTTCCATGGGGAATCCCGTGCCCTCTTCTGGCTTCCATGGGCATTTCATGACATGGGTGCTCTTACAAATATTCTGACAGTAGGCAAATACACATAAAAATAAAGGTTAAAAATAATTTTTGAAAGAGTAACATTATGTGATATGTGATATATGCCCATGACCAGAAATTGGCTGGCATCTCCATTTAAAAAATTAAATATTTAACTAGAGATTGAGCAAGTGTAGTCAATCAAGGTCAACCCTGCAAAGATACAAAAACTAAAACTATAAAAACATAAAAACTAAATAATTCATCTTATTGTTGAATACATGCATTTTCACATGTAGGTCAAATAAAATGAAAAAATGCACTACAGGCTCCTGAGAGAATGATCCTCCAAATAACGCAACAACAAATTTAAACAACGTACCTGTCTTTCATTCTTTATCAGGAAAGTGGGTGTATTAAGGCCTCCCACAAAGGACTGCAGTGAGTCAGCATGATTAGCCACTCATTGAATAATTCATGTACTCTAATGGAGGTAAACTGGACCAAATTTTTGCCTATGGGACTGTGCCCTAACCATAGAAATGTTTGCTTTGTCCAGCACAACACCATCGTAATTCTTTGGATGAAAATATGGGAAAATATGGAAATTTTATATGAAAAGGGGATTCTGGAGAACAGAGAAAGGTTTGACTCTCTTAAAAAGGCAAGCTTGAATGGAAATAACCAGCCATCACCTCAGCAGGTACATGCGGCCAGTCTGCAGGGTCTCACAATCATACGCATCCACTCCTTGCAAGTCACCTAGATTTCTGTTGCCATTAGTAACCCAACTTCTTCCCCTGCTGTCTTTCTGCTGTGCCCATAGGAAATGGAAATCCTGCTAGGTCCTATGTCTAAATTTTTTCCTCTTTTCTATAGGTGTCATACCCCAGTCTCCATAATATTATTGATACTGGTGGCTAGAGTTGTTATGTTGTAGGGATTATGTAAATCAAGAACCTAGTACAATTTCTTTGTCAAAAGTGGTATATGGTTAAGTAAGTTTATGAACATCATAATAAAAAGTAAAAACCAGATGTCTTTCCTGTGGCCTCACATTTCCCTTTAATAATATGTCGTTTCTGTGTCTAGGATACAACATATTTAAATTTCTCTTTCAATCAACTGTAATTTAATACAGACAACCTTTATTTTAATCTTGTGCAGTAATGGTCTCTTAATATAGAAATAGGGACATGCCTGTTCTCCCTTTGCATTCCTTATCAAAACCTCTCAATTATATTGGAGGCCTCTGTATAGTCATGTCTCCGAAGGTACCAACTCCCCAATTTATTAAGGGAAAATATAAGGGAGACTTAGAAAGATAATCAATGAATTCCAATGATGACTAACCAATAAGTTAAAAGGAAAAAAGTAGTTTTCAGTACATTTATGAAAGAATACATGGAATAATGATAAAATTTAATCACTCATACTGATAGTTACTTATAAACTATATGCAAACAAATGCATATATGTACATACCAATATATATATCCCAGGTTTCACTGCTATTAATATACTATTCATTGTGATACATAACTATAACTGGTGCCATCAAATTCTTTCAAAAACAAGACACATATTTCAAGCTGCATTTTTTAAGATTCATTCATATTTCACAAAGTATAAGAATGTACATGTATGACATGACGGGTCTTCCTGTAATAGAATAGATGGAGTGCTAACCAATCAGGTTTTAGGAATGCTAGAATGAGAGAAAATGAGAAGTTAAGTATGCATATGTGGGCAGGTTCAGAACACAGGTTGGGAGATTTGGGAATCAATTTAAAATTATGACATGGTGAAAAACATGTTTAAGATGCTCTTAATTATATCGTCAAAGTCAAAGCTGGTTACATTAGTCAGGGTTACTTTTCAATGGGTCACTCTCTATCATCTTTGTCCTTCCTTCTGGTATATTACACATGCTGAAGGCGCATGGGCATCAGTAGGTACCTGTTACTATATTGTCCCACAGATATCTTAACTGTGATTATTTCAGATAATACGTTTCCATTTGTGTAGACAGAGTGATATCTATTTGAAGAATTCATGGCTGGCCAAACTATTTATGTTTTACTAAGATTATCCCTTTTTATCCTGGAAAGTAATTTTTTTTGAATAGCATTCATTGTTTCAAACTAGAAAATGATACTTATTAGTTCAGGAAAAAATGGAAAATATTGGCATAAAAATGGTGTGAAGTAAATTTTATTGCACACCTTCTTATCACTAGTTAATTTGAAGTGTGTCTTTTTTTTCTTTGCGGTAAAATTTGATATGAAATTGAAATCATGTTTTAATCCTTTTTTCATTCACAGATTATACTGTGAGCTTATTTTACTGGGAGTAGATAAGAAAGTATATACTCAGGAGTCTCATTCAATTAACTAATTATCTGGTTTTATAGCTTAGACATATAATAATCTATGTTATTAGACTAATTTGAAACAACAGTTTTATAACATCTACTTCAAAGAAATCTAAGTTCTGTATAAACTGGAACAAGAGGAAACTAGACAGAGTTATCATATTTCCAATACTTTGTATATTTTGTAATAAAATTCTAGGAGCTCAAGTGGTTCCCAAAATTTTGTGAATGTGAGCAAATACATTTGTATAAAATGTCAATCACAATGCCTCCAGTTCCACAGTACTTCTTAAATTAAGTGACTCTATAATTTCAAATGACTTTAGAAAATCTCCTCAGGCTTATATTTAAATATATTAATGAACTATTCCAAACAGATAATACTTTTCAACACAAATATGTTCCTCCTGGTTGGAGAAGTAGCCATGATATCTTACATCATTTTTCCTTCCAAAAGAAGACATATGCATTCATACTTAGAATTGCACAAAAGATGAGAATTGAATATACATTTTAGAAAATAATTTATAGAGAAAGTTATAAAATATATAGTACACATCATTTGCTTTCACCTGTCTCCACTGGATTGGCATGTTAAAGGCCATCTTAAAAATACATGGATGTACATGTGAATGCCTGCTGTTCTGACAGGTTCTGTGAAGCAGGGACGGGTTGAAAATGCAAAGTACCTGAAGGAAGATACAGGAGGAGGGCTACTTTGAGCGAAAGCCTCTGTTGGCGAGAAAGAAGACAACTGGATAGGAGTCAATGTGACAGAAGAAGGATCGCAAAAGGAATTCTATTGTGTAAGACTAGCTAATTCTTGAGAGGCAGAAGTTGACATAGGCGTCCCATTCAGGGATAAACATTCTGCTGTCTCTTATTTGCACGTCAGTCAGTTGGTCAGTTGTGAATATATTATGGACACAAAATGCTTTTACACTGATGTGTATTTTCTGCACATCTCAGATTATCATTACAGAGTTAATTGTGGTTATGTATGTCACTGTGTGGTTGATGAGAAACATCTAGGATCTGTTAGTGAGACTGGATGGTGGCATATAAAAAGGGAGTTTCTCATCCTAATCTGATAGTAACTTTGTGGTCTTAATAATGCTATGAGTAAAAACTGACCTCTTCAAATTTCAATAACTCAGTAACAGGAACTTGGCTCTTTAGAGTATTCTAACCATTCCTGTCTGCTGTTGACTGGCCCCAAAATACTCCAGGTTTCAAGAAGGAACTATTACATTTTAGTGCCAAGTTGATTGGCAAGTCAATGTTAAGAGACATTGAAGAGAGAAATCTAAGATCTGACTTTGCTTACTTGCATCCCCAATTGTTCTCATGGAGCAGGATATGGATATATAAATACCCTTGGCCATTTAACATGAACTGCCATGCGATTCTGTCACAGGATGCAGCTGTTATGTTGTCATACTTGTTTGCCTATCTAAATATGTTCAATTTTGTAATAACCATGCCTATTAATCTCGTTTTGTACTTGCTAATAGTTAAGAAAAAAGAGGGACTGTATTTCTTGACACATTGTCATAGGAAAGTTACTTATTTTTATTTATATTGAATATGAATGATATTTTATAATATTTCCATTTGTCTGTCAGTATATAGTTCCATTATCCTTGCATAATTTACAGTAGTCACCTCAACAGATCACCTATTAATGTCATTTATGAGGACTATATAAATTTTGGCATTTCCATTTACTACACAGCATTGATGGGGATGTGTTAATAGGAACCTGAATAATCTAATGTAAACAGAAATTCAAACTGACAGATCTATTATTTATTATGAATAATTGTCCTTCTGTTTAATATAGCCATACTTTAAAACGAAATGTTAATCTGCCAGTTCTTTGAACAGTAGATGAGGATACAATGTTCACCAGGCCAAGGATGCTGATTTTCAAAGTTGTCTTCTGCTCATGTCTATAACAGCTTATTTCTCACTTTGTGAGCCATGACAGAAGACAGACCAAAACAAATGATATTTAGTTGGATGTTGATCTCTGCATCCTCTTTTTCTTCTTTAGTTCTTTTATACACCACTGCTCTCTTGAGTCAAGATATGCAGGTGACATTTGCTTTGGAAATATTATGAAGGTGGAGGTTGATGGGTCTGGGCTTTTCATCATTATCTGAAGTTTGCTCCTCTTTTCACGCTTAGCACAAACACCTTTTACTCTCATTCCTGTCATTACTTCAGCTAGCATTATTAAAGTCCATTTGTGCATTTATTTAAATAATATATAATAGGCACCTTTGTATTTCTTTCATTGTGTCACTGAGAGATGTTAAAATGTAGATCTACTTTTGAGCAAAGAAGACAAGAAATATTTGAACATGATCTAAAGTAATCCATTTTACCTTTCAAAGGTAACCAGTTTACTTGCTTGATGGTAAATTCTAAATATTAATATCAGTATCTATACAGGATAGAGAAAAAGTGTTTTCTCTATAAGCAGGCAACTACATAAAAAGTATATTTGATTGTAACAACTTCATATAAGCCACTCATAACTCACTTTTTCTCTCTTCTGCACGAAGCATGTACATGCATGCAGAAATGAGCACAAACTGTGCGAACAGATTATTCCATTAACCTGCAAGGTAGCATTATCTGCAGTGTGCAGTTCACTGCCTCTTTATTCTATAAATCCAAAAGCACTTTTAAATATGTTTTCATGGTCCATTTATTGTTGTTCTCTCCATGGGTTAAGAAAGAAACAAAGTTGAGATGACTAATGGGGTGGTGGAGAGAAGCATAGCCAGATAAAATTAAGTAAATGGGGATCAAGAGACTCAGAGCCCTCCTTCTAGAATAGCCAGTTCTTATGACTGAAAGTGGCATAGTGACATATGTCTAGCAATTAAAGTTCCTGGGTTTTCCATGTCTCATGTTATCTATTCTCTGTTCATTTTGCACCAACTATTTTAGAGAAAAATTCTAGAATGTTTTACAGAGAGGTAAGGTTTTATTTCTTGCATTTCAAAAGTGTTATACATAATTATTTTACGAGAACACAAATGATAACCATTAGCAAAAATACAATGTATTTTCTCTCTTATGTGGATATTCCCTTCTTTCACCTTACCTCTTTATGGTCCTGTGACATCACTACATCCCCAAGAACTGTGTGTGTGTGTGTGTGTGTGTGAATTATCTTCCAGATAATTCTCTCTCCTCTGTGAAAGCATCAACAGTCAGACCTCTGCGATCCTGTGAAAATGGTCACAATCCTCTCTTGTCTCTTCTACGACACACTTCTCCATGGAACATGAAGGGTTTGGCTGTAGGCTTCCACTTCAGCTCTTCTCCTTCTCTTCAGTCCTACTCTTACCCTCATTATCAGTGAGCTTAGCATGCTGTGGGTAATTCCTGTAAGTACCTGGCTTTATAGATGAGCCTCATTGACCTTCTCCCCTACAGTGATTTTGTCTTCCATCCTAATTCAGACCTTTCCATCTTGAGCAGATCCTGAAATTACTCCATTCGCTCAGTACCAGAATGCCAAGTCTTTAATCCAGTCTTGTCCTTCTATCTCATTCCAGTATTTTCTCTCCCCCAAATACCTCAGACACACCAGGCATCTTCTCCTATTCATAATTTGCTCCTGTTAATCCTCTTGTTCTCATTTTCTGGTGAAGATTCAGTGGTTCTCTCAGATTTTGTAGCCCTCCCCCCAAACATTCATTTAATTTCCATCTTTTCTTAATTCCTCAAATTCCCTCCTTCTGTTCCTCAGTCTTCCTTAACACATTACCAAATTAGTTTTTACTTCTTGTGACGCTAAAGTGTAACAAACTTTCAGAAGCTTCCATCACCAACTTTTCATACCTTGCTACAATTAGACTGCATACTTCTGATGAGTTTTACACCATGTTTGAAAGACTACCAGCATGTAACTGAACACTTTTTCCTTTCTGGGTGATGATACTCTATTAAGTACATATCCCCAGAAATCCACTAGAATAGACAGGTATAATACGGCAGATTTGCTCACTTGTTATTTATGTATTTAGATCAGTTTGACTTCTCTAAAGGATGAAAATAGATCTAATATAGTTCTCCCTCAACATGGCCACTCAAGCAGAACCCGCTCATATCATGTATAAAAGGTCAAAAAGCCTGAAGGCCTCTCCCTGAACACTGGTGCCTCCAAAACCACAACATTTACCAGGATTATCTAGAATATAGGTGAATATTTTAAAATCAGGAGGCTCATAGTAGATCCTAGGAAATTGCTACCATTTGTTGATTTATGGGCCTTATTGAGAAACGTTTCTCTAAGTCACCTTGCAAGAGTCTGTGGCCAGGTTAATTGGCGTAACAATTTAATTGGCAATACTTCTCAATTCCTTCAGTGAAATCTATGGAATTTTATAAACTTTGGGCCAGGCATGTTTTACAAATACTAAATTATCTTCCTGGCCAAAAGTTGAAAATCCCACTAAGTATTATTAAGGAAAGAAAAAAAGGACAGGGAAAAAGGTGAGGTGGAGAAGAAAGGGAAAAATGAAAGAAAAGAAGCAAAAAAATAAATAAAAATTAGGTTTATGTATCTGAATGGTCACATGTAAACTGCATTAAACTCTAAAATCCATGCAGAAATCATTTTCTTGTGTCCACTAGAATAACTCTACTCATAAAAACCATTGTGGTCAGAGCATTACATTTAATTTTTATTAATTTTTGCATATTTTATTGATTTTTTTGCATTTCATATATCTTAATCCTATTTAGATCCCCCCTCTTCTGTCCGCACCCCCAGAGTCTACCCACAGGATTTCATGCATTCTGTCATGCGTTAAGGCCTATTGAGTCAAGTTTGTATAACCAGATTTTTCTCACTTGAGTTCTTCCACTGGAGCCTGTTCAGCCTATCTAGCATTACTTAAAGAAGACTGATGCTCCCTCACCCAAATTGATAAGTTACCAATAGTTCCTCAGCCCCCTGGCCATTTCCCCAGAACCATGCAAGGTTTTGCCTGATTGAATGGGTTTGCTTGGTCTTGTACAAGCTTTCATTGTTGCTGTACGTTCATATGAGCAAGTTCCTAAAACCCTGGGAGACTTTTTTCCTTATGGTCATGTACCACTACTGGCTTTTGTGAGCTTTCCTCCCTCTTCTGCAATGGTCTCTGATACCTGGGTGAGTGAGGTTTAATAGTGACGTCCTGTCAAGGAACATGCATTCTGCAGTCTCTTATACTTTACACTTTGGCCAGTTGTAACGTCCTGTGTTAATAGCCCTCTTTTGCATAAGGAAGATTTGCTGGTGAGAGTTGAGAGATGCATTAGTACTCTCCTCCTGCATAACTGCATTTTACAGTCATACTGAGGCTTGGATCCAGGGCCTTATGTTTACTAAGCAAGTGTTCTACCACTGAACTCTATGGCCACCCTAAAAATGGCATTTTAAGAATTATAGTTTAAAGGACATGCTTAGACTGTGTCTTCACCTTTCCTACAGATCCCATCAATCCCTTTGGATTCATGGGTTTGGTTTGACATCTGTATACCACCTCCCAGTCAGTGGAAAACATGAGTTTGTTGCTTTGAATATGGGACAGCAGCAAAACTTGTATCAGATCTTGTTTTGTTTCATTTTCCCAGAAGACTTATTTTTTTTTTCTGCAGAACAAGTTTTATTTTGTATAAGTTGTATCTTTATGTGGATGATTCCAAGGCTTTTGAGCTTTAGACTTGTATGATTCTTAGTCTCTGCAATGTCAATGAAATAGACATTATGTCCCCAACATAGACAGGAGAATCCTTTGATTAATTCCATGGACTCAACTTTACTCATGTGCTTCTAGGATAGGAGGGAACAAGTGTCCATGGAAAAGTATAGAAAACTGATTATCCAAAGAAAAATTAAAATACTGCTACCCATGCAAAGGTATTAGGTTTTGGCTTAAAAATACACCAAGGTCCATTCCATAGGCTAACAAACGAAATTTTAAATGCACTGTAACTTTGGTAATTTTATTCTTTCATCTAAGACACACTTGCCATACGCTTGTCTCATCAGATAATCAATCAGTCATGATTTATCAGAAAACCCTAATCCAAGAACACTATAATAATCCCTGCTCCAAATTAATGTTTCTTATTATACTGTTATATGTTATTAAAATGTCTGTCATTCACATCATACTTAATTTTGTTTTGAGATGGAGTTTCATGCAGCCCTGGCTGTCCTCAGATTTTCTGTATAAACAATGATGAGCTTGAACTCTTCATCCTCTGCTTCTATGTCCCTGGCGCTGAGAGGTCGCTATGCTCAGTGCCACTATGTGTGACTGTCACAATGCTTAGCTTTAAAGATGTTTTCTGTTTGATATTTGCTGTCATTGTTCCGCTATATTTTCATTTATTTATAGATAGAAGTCATTTCTAGAATCTGTATATGATATAGTTAAATCCTGAACCTCATTTTCTCTAGTTGATCTTCAACGCATGAGTCTGATAGTTAAGATCAATCTTCATGTCCTTTATTTTTTTTTTATTTGTGAACTCTTAATTATTTACTTGAATGATTTTCATGTAAGAGGTTGGGTTGGAAAGAGGTTCAATCATAGATTATTTGCCTAGCAGACATGTAATCTGGTGCTCAATCTTTAGCATCAAAAGAAAACCATGAAAAAAAGAGAGGGAGGGAATTGCTCAGTAGTGGTATACTCACAGAACATTCAAAAGACTCCAGGATTAATGTGTGTGTGTGTGTGTGTGTGTGTGTGTGTGAGAGAGAGAGAGAGAGAGAGAGAGAGAGAGAGAGAGAGAGAGACAGAGACAGAGACAGAGACAGACAGAGAGAGGGATTTTTTTATATGAAATATGTAAAAGTGTTAACAGAACACCAAAAATCACATGACTTATAGGATATAGGTGGTAGAAGATGGAAAACTCATAAATGTGATCCCATCAGGGATGTACAACCATGGATCTTCCCATGAAAACAAGCCCTTAAATCATATTGCCGGTTCAGTCAGTAGCAAGGTTCATACAAAGGCAACGCTGAGAGGTTCCCTGCTATCGACTGAAGAGTGTTGACATCTATTTAATTTTGCTTAACAGCATCAGACAAGGACAATTATTATTTTGCACGATTTTTAGAATATCTTAAAATTACGAACCAGATTTACATTGGTTTTACTGTTAGTTGAATAACACTTATCTAAGCAATCTGTTAAAATTGGAAATGCTGTCAATTGTTACAAGTAGGAATTATGTGAGAAAAGATATTTCCCTAAAGCTAATTCATATTACACACTATCCTTTGTGTAAAGAGTCACATGATAAATAGCTTTCAAAATAAATTGGAATACATAATGGGGTCTCCTTAATAAAGTGGGTAAGGTCTTTAATTTGAGGAATAAAACTTTCTCATTTTAGTTAATAAAAAGCACAAAACTAAATGCTGAAATAAAATTTAGAAAATGTTGTAAGATTTGTTTTTTAAATGTTCTTCATATCCTTTATTAATTACTAAAGAAACTTATTTAATTTACCTTAATTTGTCTTCATTAAATCCTTCCACATGTAGTTTAAATACTGTCACTGAATACCCAGGCACAGCTGTATTTTAGTGAAGTTGAGTGCTCTGTGTTTCTCTCTTTGAAAATAGAAGTTAGGGTTCTAAAAATGTTATTAAAATAATAAGTTTGCACCCCAAAATGAATAAATATTAAGATCTATGATTCACCATCTCACATAGTTTCAGAAGTTATGATCTTCTTCAATTTCATATTATTTCCTTGGGATCTAAATGTTGGAGAACATCAGCTATGAGCTTCAGACAATAGGAATGAAAGCCACTGAATTAAACTGAGCAAACTTCAGAAGAAAACTGGCCATAGCAAAATGACTTACACTGGATGTATTTCCCACACCTTTAGAAGGAGGAAGAAGCAAAACATCTTGAGTTCGCTTTAGGCATCAAGCCTTTCCCCTGAGAAATCCCTTTTGCATAATACAAAATGTTGCTATGGTTTCAAATACAGTATTTTTATTTTGGCATCAAAATATGCAAAATATGTAATATACCGACTTGAAAGTTAATGACACTTTTCGGAGTGACTGCACAAGATGTATTCTCAATCCATATCCTATTTATTCAGAATTTGAAAAGGTATTGACAATTCTTTTGGAGTGAGACAATTTGCTACTCATTAACAGATAAACACATCCAGATAAAGCATTCAAAAGGCACAGTCCACGCAGTGGCCTTTATGAGCTCATTTACTGAGATGTTGCTTTTCGTTCTAAGAATGTTACAGTATACTGCTTTTTCCAATCAACCGCTTCTTCTCTAAAATGGGTTAATAGAATATTTTGGAGTCTGTACCTTCTTTTACACTGACTAGAAAGGTGACCCAGGCAGGACCACAACACTCTAGACCTTAATTCACTGACCTCTAAAATGAGACATTTGAACTAGTGGACTCTTAAATTCTTAAAGAGCTCTCTTTTTTTTAATGGTTGCTTTTATATATTATTTATTACCTAAATGTTGCACATTCATTTTAGAGAAAAAAAGTAGCTACTAAAACCAAATTTTTTATGAAGGCAGGCAATCTGTGGTTCTATTCTATGATTAAAAAAAAAAGTTTTGATTCTGTCATTACCCTTCTAGCTTGACCCCAATCATCAAACATTTCCTTAATTAATTCATTTCTCTAAACCAGCCACTCATCTTCAGATGTTAATAATCTCAACAATATCAATACAGACTATGGAGGTTGAACCTTAGGCCATTCTGAGAATGCACAAAACTTGAGAAACCTACAGAGACTATTTCTCCAGTAATTTCAAACTGTGGTGCCCCCTGCTGCCTGAGATTGCTGCTTCTGTCACACTGAGCTGACTGATCAAGGGATCCCTGGAGGTTTAGCTCTCAAGAAATAGTCTCTCCTCAACCATTTATCACTCAAAGATATGGAGAAACAGTTGATTTCATTGTTTCTGAAATGGATAAAAAAGGAGATGTATGACCTTAGTTGGCTGGGAATAGTGAAAATTGCCTATGTATACTTCAGGAGATTAAAGAAAACATTTCTGCTTTGAACTTAGACTATAAGCTTAAAATATTCCATCCATGGCCAGAGAATGTAATTCAGATGTAGAGTAACTATGTAGCATGTGCAAGTAACAGAAAAAGTTCACCCAGCCTAACCAGCACAGAAAAATGAAAAATGCTTATATCATTTCTTTAGTGAATTTGAATCCTATACAGTTACAAAAATTCAAATACAAAGAGAACATTAAATACTAACTCCCTAGGCTTTCATGTTAGCTTGTGGTTGGGTTTGTGTTCCTGGTCAGTAGAAAAAGCTTCATTACGCTATTCATGATAATTTAGTTGTTTCTGGTTTAAAATTCAGTCAATCAATGATAATAAAGTCAGTTCATAGCCTAATTTCTTTGCCGTTTTTCCTCCCTTAGGAAGTTCAGAGTTTAAGACAGTTACACTAATCAGTTTAGGCATTGCAGCTCAGTTTGTACTTGAGTTGCAAATGTCTTTCTCATTGCTGGCTCCTGCGAAAGTGCAACTCTTTCTATCAGATTCAGAATGCTTCCCTCTGTTCTTATGCATCTGCTGGCTACCAGAGCCTCCAGCTCTCAGATCATATACACCGGGTCTTCTAGAACCCAACCTCGTTCCTTCTGTAGAAAACTTTGGCTTCTCATCCACTTCACAGCTCTACTGACATCTCAAATTTCTGATCTTTTCTTCCCATAGTACATTAATTTGTTCAAGGGATTTGGAAGCTGGGCTCAGGCTCTTCCGCATGCATCAGTGAACATATAATCTGACAAATTCTAGATGCCATGGCTGTTACAAGTTTTCCATAGGAACTTAAATATCTGAGACTGTGTCGAAGACAGCTCTCTGATTCTTATGAGAATGCACAGCTCTGTGTTGGGATTCTACGGTAGCTGACGTCCTGGAATACGCTCCCAGAAGTCATCCGTGTCCTGCAAGTCGGTCCCCTTATTCTGTTTTTCTTCCTATTAGCCAAGTTTTTATTTTAATCTCTTTTAAATGAGAAAAGAGCTCTACAAAATCATGAATTTCTTTTCTCCCAACATTTTTGTTGCTTTATGATTATATTAATTCTTACAAGGAACAGGAAATAAAAGCAAAGCATTTTCTCTCTCAAGTACTTTCTTGAAATTGAAAACTAAAGAATTCAGGAATACATGTTGCTTCTACTAAATATTTTCTTAAATCATTTAAAAGGAAGAAAACACAGAATGATTATTGTTTTCACTTTATTGTCTCTTCCTGAATGAGGGATATTTATTAAAAGAAAACAAGACACAGGAAAGATTACACAGAAAAAAAATCAACATAGGTGGATAGCAACATATTATGCTACTATAGTTGAAGTTACATATTCAATAAGTGTTTATGAAATAATATCTTTGTGGCCTAATTTCATTTATTTTAATAAGAAATGGATTTTATGGCTCCTATTTTCAACAACAGAAACCAAATCAATTATATGATGCCTAAAGGAAGCAAGAAAAGTAATTAGGTCATAAATTTGGGGCTTCCTGAGTCTAATTATAGAAAATTTCATCATGTGTGGTGTTAATATTGCCTGAGTTATTTTTGCATTCTATATGCATTTTACAAGAACCATATAAAGTAGAAATATATTTTTAATTTACATTTTTTCATAAGAAAATGAAAAAGAAGAGGTGAAAGTGTCAAGCAAGATAAACAATAGGTAAACAAGAAAGCAAAAATTTAAATCCAAGTCTCTTAACTCCAAATTGTATACACTGAATCCTAAGAAAATGATAGAACTTTCTTAATTTTTTCTATATAAAATATTTAAATGTACCTTAAGCACAAGGATAGCTACATCTTAAATCTATATCTGCTTGATTCTAAATGAATTGTTCTTAAAGCTTAAATAATCAACATAAAACAAAATGATGAAAATAAATTGTAAGCAAACTAAAAATAAAACAAAATTCTCTTGACATCAAGGACAGTGTATACTAAAATCTGTAGTTAACCATCAGAGTTAAATACAATGTGTTAAAAATAATAAATGAGACAATTTCCACCTCACATTTATTCAACATTTTATCAAGTACGATACCACAAGATAATATAACAAATTTTATGTAGATTTAAAAACAGAAAATAAAACTGAAAATTAGGATAGTTTTGTAAAATACTCATAATATCCACAGACTTCTTATTTGATCACATTACATAGCTAAACAAGTCATCAGGATAAAAATTAAATATTATATAAAACCTGTTATCATTACCCTGTCTCATAATATTTCATGCCTATTTTGATATCATTGGAACTAAAATTAGAAAATGCCAAACTAAAGAGAAGTCACAATATCTTCTGGAAGCATATAGCTTTAGTAATGGACTAAACATAAGGATCAAGATAGCTGTATTAAAAATTCATAATGTTTTTGAAATGTAATAAGGCCATTTATAAATGTGCCATTTACTTGGAAAAGGGACTTATCTGTGAATATGTTAATGTTTTTACTGTTCACAAAGTGATCTGCAAATACACTAAAATTCCAATAAAAATTCTAATTTATAGTTTTTATTTTTAAGATATTATTTATAACTTTTATCTTTATTTTATGTGTATGAGTGTATTGCCTGCATGTGTGTAAATGCACCCACGTTGTGCAGTGCAATAGGAGCTCAGAAGAGAGTGTCAAATCCGCTGGAACTGGAGTCATGGAGAATTGTTAGTTGCTATGTGGGTGCTACAAATTGAATCTAAGTCCTCTGCAAGAGCAGCCAGTGCACTTAACTACTGATACATCTCCCCAGCTCCCAAATTCCAATTTATATGAAACCTGATAATGTACTTAATTTATGTGGAAAAGTAAAATTACTAAAGATTCCAAAAATTTCCAAAGATTATGGAAGAATTCTGTCTGTTATTAGGTAGTAACTGTATAATGTTGCAAGACATCAACTAACAAGAGGTACTCTATGCCCAACCCATATGCAGAAATCCATGGTAGCAAGACATATGAAAGAACTTTCATGACCAGTCAGTTGAACATACTGGGCTATCAGACAATTAATATCCTGAGGTTTTTTTATTTTTTATTTTTTTCCCTTTGTACAGAAAAGACATAAAAACTAACGGAGAGAATTTTTTATTTATTATTTTTATTTTTTGTGCATGAGTATACTACTCATATGTATGTACACCCATGTTGTGCATTGCCTGTGGAGATCAAAAAAGGTCATTGGATTCCACTGGAAGTGGAGTTACAGAAGGTTGTTTGCTGAAATGTAAGGCCTGAGAATAGAACCTGGGTCCTCTGCAACATCAACTAGTGGGCTTAAAAACTGAGCCAACTCTCCAGCTCCAGGGAGAAGAGATTTTTAATAAACAGTGCCAGAACATTCACAAGGTACAACAACAACAACAACAAAATCCTGTCCTTGACCTAACACCAATTGTAGACATTACTCAAAATGGATGATGAGTGTAAAAGTGAAATGTAAATCTATGCATCATTTAGTTTAAACAGGAGAGAGTCTTCAGGTAAGTCTAGACAGAACCTTAAACCTATCCCCCCAAAAAAAGCAACATCCATACAATAAAAATGAATAAATTGAACTCATCAAAAATGTTTGCTCTGCAAAATTATGTAAAAAGGCCAAAAGAATAAGTTAGAAACTAGAAGAAAATATGCACAGATTTTGTGCTTGACAAAGGACTGATATCTGTGATATATAGAGAATTTCCAATCCAATAATACACAGCAACAATAACAACTTTCAGTCCAGTTTCAAATAGGCAAAACACTCAGTCCCACATTTCAAGAGAGTATGCAGATATCAATAAGCACATGAACACTGAGGAAAATGCAAACTAACACTTTTTTCTCAGATATTACTAAATGCTAAAATAAAATTATTGTCAATGCAGGGATTTGGTGAGGATACACAATTGCTTATAGGAATACAAACTATTATATGGAATACATTTAGAAAATTCCTCATAAAACTGATCGAGATATTACCAAGTGACTAGAGAATCACTCTCTTGAAAACTTTTTCATGTTATTAGAACACTGAAAGTTTATAAAGGGACTACATGCATTAAATAAAAAAAGAATCCATCGACAGGCTCTCTAATGAATAAAGAAATCTAGCAAGTCAATTAAAAAATTAAAACAGTATATTAAAAAGAAGGCATAAACCTTTTTGAGACAAGGTAAAATAGGAAATAAATTCATAAAAATATACTAATTGTATATTCAAATGCATGGCTGCTTTGTACTGTATAAGCTGGCAGGCATTAAAAGAGATTTATCAATCTGTAAGTATGATAAGAATTTAGAGAACTTAATTTCAGGTACTGTTGGGAGCAAGGCAAGTTGGTATAATTGCCTTAGGAGAACAATTGGTGCATAATGTATGACACAGCAATCAAACTGCCAGTGTTTATACTTTAGAGAGGTTATGCTTATGCATGCAGAAATCTATGCATGAGGATGTATGTAGAACATCAGTCTGAAGGCAACAAAAGCAGTTCACACTGGAATTAATTTAAGAACTGCATTGTATTCACATAGTATAATATTCTTTAGTCAAAGTGAACACCTTCGTATCTATATGAGTCACACAAACAAATAGTAAGTAAAATAATAATTCATAAAAATAGACACATTTTTTCATCCTTACAAAAATACCAACAACTTGAAAAAAAATTAGATGTCTAAAATTCTGTATGTATGTACTTAGATGGAGAAAGTAAACTTTGAGGGAATGGAGAGATAGTTCAGCAGTTAGAAGCTCTAACTGCTCTTGCAGAGAATCTGGGTTTGGTTCTCAGCATCCATTGGGTGACTAAAAACCATCTGTAGCTCCAGTTCCAGAGGACCCAACATCTACTTCTGCTCTCCATGGGCACTGAATATTCATGGTGCACTTATCTGCATGCAGGCAAAACACTCATACACATAAAATAAACATATTTTAAAAGAAAACTGTTGAGAAAACCACGGCCATGGTTTATTATAAAGTTCAGTAATGTATTCTGGAGAAAGAAACATGATTGGAAGGAAGCAAGGCATTTGCAAAGGTATTGTTAATGTTCCATTTCCTAAATTGGGTGATTAGTTCAGGACTGTTAGATTAATCATTACCCAGTAAACTCTGAATATATATTAACTATATTCTTTCATGAGTGTTATATTTCATAATAAAAAGTATCATTATAAACAAACTATGTGTATTCCCTGAAAATCATGTGTTTACAGATTTTAGTACATTCTTACTGTTCTTTGTCATACCTTGATAACATGATAGACACGTATTAAAAGCAGGGGCCATATTGGAGACTTTCAGAAACATCTCTGAGACCTCTGCTAGCACCTTGTGCTTTCATTCAGGACACAATGGCAAGTGTGACATTTCGATCCATCATTACCAGTGTTCAGGTAACCCTCACTAACCTGAGAACCGTAAACAAGCGCTATGATCTCATATGCGGCTGGCTGCAGCTTCACTCTTGACCTATGGTTGTTAAGGATGCTTTCCAGAGAATAAGCCGCGCCACAGATGAAAAACCTGCAAATATGGAAGTAAGAGGAAAAAAATCCGCAGAGGACAATAATAAAATCTAATTCCTGTCTAGAACAAAGAAGGTAAGTGAGCAAAAGTAAATGCTCTGAAGAACGTCCTGTTCTCCAATATGATTCTCAGAAGTACCTTGAGAGCTGATTACATAACCTTATATACTTTGAGATTTAATTAGGTAGTATCAGAAAAGGAAGTCAAGCCCTTTACAGAAAGATCTTAACAAAGTGACTTTTTTATTATCTCTGGTAGTTTTGAAACATCTTCAGTTGATATGTTCACTGTTAAAACTTGTTCATTTTGCCTCCACAAGCTATTTCTTTTAATCCTATGGTTTAATTGGCCATTACTTGCACTAGTAAAGCTATCAGTAGGGAGATACTTTGAAGTAATGGAATACTTAAATCTTGGTTGTGTTTCTTTTTCATATAAAGGACTATGACTATATGGGTACATATAAAATCCACTTTCCTGTAGACAGGAGCCCATAACCTCAAAATCCTGATTCAGTTCCTGCTTTCTTTCATCCTTTATTTTACTGTAAATTCTTCAGACATTGTTCTGTCATAATTGTGTGTGTATATGTTATGTGTGCACATGTTCATGTGTTTATGCACATGCACATGTGTGAGGTTATACCAGAGATGGACATTGGGTGTATATCTCCATCTTTATCCCTCTCCGTTTTTGAAAGAGAATCTGACAATGACCTAGAGCTTCTAATTTCAGTTAGACTGGCTCACCAGCAGGCTCCAGAGATCTTCCTGTCTCAACAATCCATATCACTTTAATTACAGACATGGACCTCTATGCCTGGCCTTTTCTGTGATGAACTCAACATCTGTTATAACACACATAACATGAATATCCTGAGGGATTTGTGACATTGTAGTGATCATAAAAGCATTAACTGCAGGAATTTTGTGGAAATCTAGAGTTTAATCAAAGATGTAAATAATGCATAGTATCTTGTCTCCTGAGAAGAAAGGAATTGTTTCAGAAAGGAAAGTGTAGGAAGACCATGATGGCCCGTGACTCAGCCTCTCGGAACTGCCTAGCATTTGGTACTAGAAATCGTTTAAATATAAACTGCTAGGTTATTGTTTGCCTACTTATTTTGTGGCCTTATTAATTTCAGCTGTCCTAACAAGTAGTATAAGGTCTGAACAACTGCCCAGGGAATTCTGGGTACACAGGTCAATGGAAAAGGTTCTTAGAACACAGGAGATGACAGAAGATAAGGACAAGAGTCTTACTTAAGAAACAATTAAAACATGCACACATAACATAAACTCTCATTTTTGCTATACAGATTGTATAAAAGCAAATTTTGATGTGAATTTACAATGCTGTGATATGGAGACAAATGGCAAAAACAGTCTGAGGGAAAGTGGGGAGCAGGTTATACTGCTCAACTTAGTGTTGGGGAACACACACATGGTAATAATAGAGAAACAAGTAAGTGATGCATTGTGAGAGGGAAATGAAAATGCCGATATTTTTAAGAGCACGATGAGGTAGTTATAAATGGAGATAAAATGCTATAACCCCATTTCACATTTCCCTCCTTGACTTCAGTTTTAAATTGTGCCTTAAGCTCCATTTAATAGAGTCACAGTAACAATAAGAAATCCAGAAATGCAGCTATTAGGTAGATAGGGAAGCAAAATAAGAGGATTAAAAACCCCGTTTTTTCTAAACATCACATCAGGTTTGATGGGTAGGCAGAGTGAGGGATGATAGAGGAGATTTGACTTATTTATTTAGTAATATTTTATTTATTATTTTTATTTTATGTGTAGAAGCATATTGCTTGCATGTATGTAAGTGCACCTGTGTCATGCAATGCACAGGAAGCTCAGATGATGCTGTCCCATCCTTTGAAATTCCTGTTACAGACAGCTGCCATGTGAGTTATGGGAACCAAACTGGACCTCTCCAAGAGCAGCCAGTGCTTTTAACTGCTGAGCTATCTCTCCAGCCCCTAGGATTGTTTTTAACTAGAAATAAATCCTTTTGTGACAAAATGAATATTTTGAACTACAAAACTTGTGCTTAGATGACACATTTGATTTTAGAAATTTAAAGGGACCAGTGTAAAGAATTAAATTAGGAAATGGATCACTGTATAGTTATAGATAATTAAGGTGTTACAGATGTAATAAAGAGAATTCACTTCGTGTTTCTTTTTTATTTATGTTGTTTTCTATCAAAGTTAGCAGGTTTTCTGTTTGTAACCCATTTATTCGAGCATAGATATATATTTATTATACACCCTGGCACTGGCCACTGGAATAGTCACTAGCATCTCATCAGTGAACAGAGAGACTGTTTCTCATTCTAAAGACGAGAGAGAAACTCAGTTATACTAGAAACATAAATGAAGAAGGCAATTCTTGAAAGTGAGCAGTGCTGTGAGCAAGCTAAAGGGCAATGGTGTGGAAACTCTCTATGATGTTCAAGAGTATTATTTCTGACTATGAGTTTACCATGAAGTGATCTAGGGGAAGAATATGTCAGGCAGATGAAACAGCAAGTTCAAGAGCACTAAGATATTGTTTAGCAATAGAAAAAAAAAATTCCTGGGTTTGAAAAAAAGGGGAAAATTCATGGCATGGCACAGCGGTTTCAGAGGTAGGAAAAGGTTGAAACAGACCATAGGGTATTGAAGACCCCTGGAAAGAGCTGCATAAAATTCACCTTTTAAGAGGGCTAATGAATACTCACATATAATATATATGTATATTATTATATATGTATATAAAATAATATAATAATGTATGTATTACACTCACATATGCTACACATCTGTGTAGCAGAAGACTAATAAAAGTCCCAGTGAAAGAACTCAATCTTCCCTTTGAGTTGTTGGTCAGTATATTCAAAGAGATTCTCACAATAATATAGTCTATTGCCATAGCCCTTGATTGCCTCACAGAACTTGAAGGTAAGACCCCAATGCTGAAGCTATCATACTTCAGACACAGGACTTGGAGTAAGTATATTGGAACTGATCTTGAAGCCTCCGCCATGAAGACTAAGTCTCAGTATCAGGAGGTACTATGCAATCTATTGAAGGAGAAAGCAAAATATAAATGTTCTACCCAGCTGTAAATCCCTCACACCACAATGACTGGCCCAGCAAACTAGTTCTATTGGTGAAATAGTGACACTTTTATCTTGGGGGTCATCAATAGCTGTCTAATTAGGCTTAACCCCTCTCAATAGGGCTCAATAGGAGGGAATTCTTGTAGTTACTGTTACCATAGCCATGTACACGTGGTTGGAGAGGTTCTATAACCTAGAGAAGAACCTATTACAACCATTTCCTAGACCAAGTGATTTATTACTGTATTCTAAATACATATCCTTATGTTCACAGCCAAGTATAGTTCTTACCACTCATCAAATAAGTTTCTTTTTACAACAGATACAGATTATTACAGAGTTCTACAACTGGTTAAAAATGCAGGAAATAAGTAATGTGGGGTACCCAGCCTTAACTGATAAGTCTACAGTGCAACCTCTACATTATGGAACAGTACAGAAGAGGGTATAGAAAGGTTGCAAGAGGCAGAAAAACAGGATGCATGCTGCCAGATAATGCATTCTAGACATAATAGGGAAGCAGCACCTGTGAAATCTCCATAGGCTGGGTTATCAGACCTGCATAAGGACAACACCATGTGACATGTCAATGTAGATGGGGAAGATTTCACAGGGTCCCACCTCAAGATGAAATGCTACTTGAAACCAATGAATGCGAAGGGAGGGAGGATCAGTGTCTCCCGGGATGAGCTCCCTGATAGTTTATCTAATCCCAAGTAATCATTCCAAACACATGTACATATGTACACATAAGCACCTGCATACATCAATGCATCATGTATGAATATATATATATATATATATATATATATATATATATATGAAATTGAGAGGAACTTGCAAGTGGTACATGGGCAGAGTTGGAGGGGGGAATGGTGGGATGGAAATAATGCAAAAAATATATTCAAAATGAAATTATCAAAAATTAAAAATATTTTTAAAACAGGTGAATATTAGACTAGCAAGGGTTTAATAGGGTGGGAATGGGAGGGCAGGGCAGACAAGGAGTGTATGGAAGGATAAATAACAATGAAGACCTTTAGGAAAAGCCATATGGAAACCTAACAATTAGAAGCTTCTTAAAATATATGTGTAGTTTTCATAGTGCTGGGAGGTGTCAGGCAAGCTACTGGAAGGGAAAAAAAATAAACATCAACCTTACTCAGTTGTGAATCCTGTGAACTACAACAACTGGCCAGGCAAGACAGTCCCACTGAAGCAATAATTGCACAAATACTGTGGGAGTAACTGACCACTCTTTAAATGGATTTCAGGTCCTCTTCCTAGTATTGAGCCATATCTGATATTGATATCCAGCTTAGTAATCTGAAGCTAGACTGGTCATAGGCTATAGGGAGAAAAGTAATGCTAGTTTTCTACTAAGTAGTTATCATATTAAACTGACTCTTAATGACTTATTGTTATACCCCTAGATTAATTCATTGCTCATTTCTCACCAGTGAAGTTTCTTTGTACAACAAATGGTGATTAACACAGAAACCTACAACTGGTCAACATGAAGAGAACAAGAGTTCTTCAGTTCTCTTCAGAGTGCTGAACAATGAATAGGAGACCTCTTTCAAACTTCTGCCCCCCAAGGCTCAGGAATCATTTAGAAGAGCGAACAGATAGAGTGTAAGAGCCATCAGTGGTAGATGACCACAAGGAAACATCGTTTTTCTAGGAAATTGTTCAGTTACTCATATGAACTCACAACAACAGTGATAGCTTCCAAAAATCCCAGCTTAGACTTGAG
Source organism: Eospalax fontanierii (assembly GCA_035773235.1). Classification (NCBI taxonomy): domain Eukaryota; kingdom Metazoa; phylum Chordata; class Mammalia; order Rodentia; family Spalacidae; genus Eospalax; species Eospalax fontanierii. The sequence continues at coordinate 37,132,239 of CM069545.1, read as the reverse complement.
GAATTAAGAAACTTTGATCCCACCCGAGGAAGTTGTGCTAGGAGAGGCAGAAACAGTATCTTTCAAGCATGAGACTCATGGTAGGTTAACCAGGCTCCAGTGGATAAACCTACACTGAAGGACACTGGGACACAAATTGTAGTCTGTAGATTTTTCTGTCTATCATCTGTCTATATGTCTATCTATCTATCATCTATCTATCTATCTATCATCTATCTATCTATCTATCTAATAGAGTACATTAAATTGGGTAGGGGGCAATAAAGGAGATGGGAGTTGCCACCAAATTGCAACTGTTCAATAAAAAAGAAAATCTTCCAGCTTTTAATCAGTGAGAAAAATTCTTAGCCAGAAAGTTAGAAAACTTTGTAAACAGTGAACCATGGGAATGAGGAAATGAAAGAGGGCACTTAGACAAAATAATTAAATTTGAGAATTAAACGTGAGAATAACAATGGTGACCTGACTAAAGTATCTTGGGGACATACAAAGGATTCAGTCACCCCGAGCAGTAGATCATCTCCTGAGTAACCAGGGGGCAGATTTCCATAAGAAAAAACACAGCTAGTCGTGTGTGTGTGTGTGTGTGTGTGTGTGTGTGTGTGTGTGTGTGTAATCTCCAAGTTTAAAAATGACTTTTGTTTTTGGACTGGGTGTCCTTGGCCCTAGTCTGCCAGGAACTCACAATGTAGACCAGGCTGGCCTAGAACTCTGCCTACAGAGTGCTGGGATTAAAGGCATGCACCACCATGCCCAGGGTTTCTTTCTTTTTAGTCACAATTAAATGTGTATTCCTATCCACTAAATCTTGATTGTTTGGTTATAAATTAAAGGAATTTTGTTCACTTAAGAAAGTTAGCCAAAAAGTTTTCCTTTTCTTTATTTGCTTTCCCCCTTCTTTTTCATGAATGATGCGTAATTTTTATGATACTGTTTATAAATGAAAGATATTCATAGAAGAGGTAAAACGAATGTCTTGACATAATGAATTTATTTCCTAATTAATCTGTAGAACCATTTTTTATATTTATAGACTTCATCCTCTCATGAAAGACTTCTCTGAGAAGGTCCAAAGATCATTAACACCTGACTAGATCGATTTAAGTCTTTTTTAAAAACAATTTAATGATTTTTACATCATCCTTGACATGTACTGTGTGTATCCTTTCAAACATATACTTTGGGTGCCTCTGTTACTTTTCCTAAATCTTTTTAAATAAAAAAAATCATGCAAGAGCAGTTATGTCCTCTCAGATTGTATGTAGCAATCTTGTTAGTATAAATGAAAGTTTAAAAAGTAGTAGAAGTTGTTCATTTATTTTTATTATAGTTTTAATTCATATATTTTTTGGAGACAGAGTCTTACTCTGTAGCACAGGCTGGCTTTAGACTCATGGATAATCCTCCAGCAACTAACCTCTGAGTCCTAGAAGTACAGGTGTATGATATCACATGGCTGTTCTATGTTTTTAAACTGTTTTCATTCTGTAGTTATACTTTTATATTAAAGTCAATAGAATGCTTATCATTTTAGTGTAACACTAAGAACTGAAAACATATTAATCAGAAATGAAAATAATTTACCTGTGCTCACATTTACACATTCTGCTTATATTTGTAGTTTGTGCAAATTACTGAGTATCACAATCCTTACATAGAAGTCAATATAAGCAACTTACTATGGTATTGCTCCACTGTATTAATGCTGTCTTATGATGTGTCTTTTATCACTCCCTGCATAGTTTTCATTAGTCAAATGGACTTAAATGGGCTTTTAAAGAGTCTTAGAACTAAATCCCTGGTGCTGTACACAACTAGAGAAGCAGGGAATGAGTACTGATTGTTAATTAAAGCTGCCTGACTAACTTCAAGCCACTAATTGCAGAACTGTAGAGATTTTAGTAATATGAAAAGAAAAATCAACTAGGTTTTTCATCAAAACACTGTGCTACAGATGGGTTGGCTTAACCAATAAGTCATACTTTCTTATGACTTCCTGTGTGGCCTGTCTCCTTGACTGGAAGAGAGCCACTGGCCTTTCTCTGTGTACAAACATCATTTGTGACTTTTTGTGTATTGATGTCCTAATGTCTTTCACTACACTATTAGGACATGAACGAGAAGGCAGGCTGATTTTAACTCTTTAAATCTGTGCAGGGATTTTAATGGCCATATTCATATCATTGGGATAGCCTGCTTTAAGTTGAAACCTAAAATTTAAGTTTTCTGAAGTGCTGAAAAATAAGCATGCATAGAGGACAGTACCCATTGCATGGGTCTAGTCTGTGTGAACCGGAATTTAAAATAACTTGAAGTTTAATAGAGACTACAATGTTGTCAGTACAGCATTAGAAAATAAAATTAAACTATAGCTAAAATGAAATTCTGGAGATCAGAGTAGCAGATATTAGATCTGAGTTTAGAGGTCATCATGTCCAATCCACCTCTCTAGTGTGCCTTTTCTGGTTCATGTTTCTGTAAACCTTATACTAATGTCAAAAAATTTGCATCTTTTCTCAGAAAAATAGTAGGATTCAATATACCAGAGGCCTTCAAATTTTATTTTATGTTTTCTTAATTCTCGCATAACCAACAATTATAGATTAGCATATTGTGGGTTAATAATTTATTGTCATATTCCTAGAACAATTTTCTTTTTATTTTCTAGCAGCAGTTTAATGAGCTATTTCTTCATATTTTGGTATTTATTACATATTTTATACGCATTTTAATATACATAAATCATATTTTTCATTTATTCCATGTCAAAATGTATTTTTAATTTTTATTGAGCTTTTGTACATTTCATACAATTTTTAATCAAATTTAGACCACCTCTTCCATCCATGTCTCCCCAGTCTCACACCAGACCTCATGTATTTACCATGCATGTTAAGTCCTATCCAGTCCAGCGTTTGTACCCAGATATCCTTCAGTGAAAATTCATCCACTCAAGGCCAGTCAGCCTATCAGAGATCGTAAGGCATACTCACCCTCACCCAGTAGTCTCCAGTAGTTCTCAGTCTAGGGCCAGACTTCCAATCATTTCTCGCTCTTCTTTCTGGGCCCTTGAGTAATTGAGTTGGCATGGGTCCTGTGCTCCTTGTCACCATTATCACAAGTTCACAGGTACAAGTTTCCAGTGCCCTGAAAGCCTCTGCTTCCCTGTGTGATGCTTCATGAACCAGTCCTGGCTGTTAAAATCTTTCTAACCCTTCTTCTGCAATGGTCCCTGAGCCCTGAGTAGGTGAGGCTTAATATAGGAGTACTATCCAGGAATACACACTCTGCAGTCTCTTATTCTTTAAAACTTGGCCTTTTGTGTGCACCTCACTCTTATGTATAAGGAAGCTTCAACGGTGTGAGTCAAAGGATGCGTCAGTTTTCTCTCACCCTCTCATTCCACTATGTTCCATGAGTCTTACATGTAGAGGTTCAGCCATAGATGTGTCACCTAGGCATGAATTCTGTGTCTAACCCGCTATGGAATTCTGCAGTAAGCTCCATCTCTTCCAAATAAAGAAGTTTCTTTGATGAGTGGTGAACTGTATGCTTGTCTGTAAATATAAGGACCCATATTTAGCATATGGGAAGAAATTTCATTGTCTAGAGATATGAGAGAGAGGATTCTCTCTAGGATCTATGACCTCTCCGGCCGTGTGTATTTGGCTGAGTTTACAATGCCACCCATGAGTTCACTCCCACTGAGAGGGCTTTAAGTCCATTTAGATAGCTGTTGATTACCCTTCAATTAACAGTGCCACTAGCTCACCAAAGGAGGTAGTATGTTGTGCTAGTTGTTCTGCTTATTAGATTTTAGGACTGGGTTGGACCATTGATTGATTTTCTCCCCTAGAAGTTTACATATTATCATCGAGCACTATGAGAGTTAAACTTCAAGTAGAAGGCTGCCGGGTCAGTTTGTGCTCCATTGCTCCAGGTACTGTGTCTGAAGTATGCCCTGTCTTCGGCAGTAAGGTCTTATTGTCTACTTCTGGAGATAATCAAGGGCTTTGAAAATAGCCTGTGTTATTTTGGAGTCTCTTGGACCACTCTCATTAACCATTCAGAGGGAGGTTTCTTCTGTCTGGCACTGTGTTCCTTGTCACACAGCTCTTGGGTATACATATGCACTAATGTTTAGACACTGTATGTGACTTTCTCAGGGGGATCAGCGGGCATCACATTTCCCTCTGGGTTCCCTAGTCGCCCAAGATTCATTCACGGCTACTCTTTTTCTTGATCATGGTATAAAATTCCTGAATGACCAATCTAACCCAAAGTCACTAATATTCATATTCAGAAGATTGTGCTATGTACTGTTTTAACTATTTGTAAAGGTGACTTTCCACAGCGACTTCAACTACTCAGAAAGAGAGAAGCGTCAGAGAAACTGGGTCCTGTCCAACTTGAATAGTAGACTCATTTTTTGGTGCCACAATGATAGAGTTCTCAAGCTTCAAAACCAAAGAAATAGGAGCTAAATGGCCCCAGAAACCCAAGGCGAAGGGGCTAATTTTAATGTAATGTGTCTATATAAAAATTTTGTTTATGTAAGAAATGTGGGAGTACTGTAATGGCACAACAGAGCTAAACTCTGAGGCTGAACTAGTAAAGCAGTCCCTTGACTATGGGAGAAAATTAGGTTCCTCAGGTCGCCAGTGCTTGCCCCGTCTGCCTCTCTGCTATTCTTCCTTTCTAAACACATCTTGGGAGCTGAGAGTTGGCAAGGATGCCTATTTTGAGTTAGGCAATGAGGCTTATTTACTGAGGGTTGAGTTGGGGCAGAAAGCAATAAATCCTAGTTTGCCCATCCCATTACGATGTGATCAGAGAAAGGGTCTTTCTTCAAGATAATATTCCTAGTGGGAATTGTATTCTTTTGAACGAGATAGTATTCACTGAAAAACAGTCAGAGATGTAGGATAGGAAAAATAATCCTTGCTTCATGTACACTGCAGCCTCTTCTTTTTCACACTAAATGCTCACAGCTGCAATATATCCTCAAGGACATTCATGTTCGAGCAAGACCCAATAGCTCCCAAGTGCTCTTGCTGAATTGTAAGCTATCAAGTGGCTACAAGAGGAATTCTACAGTGAAAATTCATTCAGATTTCTTTTCAGATATTTATATCTAGGGAGAATTTTATTTCTCACATTAAATATATGCATTATATTTTTAAAAGTATATTAATGTAACACAATATATATTAAGCTAGACCTTTGAATCTACTTATAATTTACATATGAATTAAATGGCCATGTGAAACAAATGCTTTACATGCAACCCGGTCACTGGACTTGCCCAAATTTGATGCTTTAAGTATAATTTTCAGACACTGTAGATTTTGTTAGCTTGATTTTTAATTTAAATAAACTATCCCGGTGCTGGAGAGATGGCATGGCAACTAAAAGCACTGGTTACTCATAAAGAGAACTGAATTTGTTCCCAGCATTGTCAAACCTTTATTCGCTGAGCCATTTCATCAGTCCTCGATTTTTGTTGTTAAAAAACAATGAATCTGCCGTATATATTATACATCAGTGTACACATGTGAAAGCAACGGAACTTCCTGAAATCTCAATCTTATAATTAAATTTTCTTTTTATTTCCTGGATAGTCTCAGCTTCTCCATAAGAATTTCAGAAGAGATCATAAAATTTCCTTTGTTTAAAATTCTGATACCAGTTCAGAATAATTTATAATACCAACACATGCATCAATACTCTTATATGAGCCATCTTCCCATCTCTAAAATTTGTTTAGGAGCAATGTAATAAAATCCTATCATTATCTCGGTTCGTTCGATGTCTCACCAAATTAAATCAAGTCAGTGTAGTTGATCAAGTGCGTAATCTCAGTACTTTTCAGGTTGAGGCAGGCGATTATAATGCATGTTGTTAGCTGTGATTCCAGGACTGCCAGGACCTCGGAGTGAGACCTTATACCAGTTGCAGAGTGGTGCCTCCTTCAATTTAGAATTTCAACAAATTAATTATTAATTGGACCATTTTAACTAAAAAATTTTTTGTGAATTATTAAATTCATTAATTTAAATGTGAATGCCCTTTAAAGGAGTCTTGAAGGTTGACACCATAATGCTCTTATAAATCTTCATGTCAGTGCATGAGTGTAAAGCAAGCTGATTTTGTCTTTTTAAATTTCAGCACTTGTTTAAGTGATAATATTTATATCCTCAGGATAGCAATACATCATGTCTCCTCCTCCTTTTAGTTGAAACCTAAATTTCAGATTAATTAAAGTGCTGAAAACTAAGCATGCATGGGGTGTAGGATGTATCCTATAGTGTAAACCTGTAGTAGTTTCGAGCTGTGCCTTAGAGTTTAACAGAAACACTGGACTCACCCATATAGCTTTAGAAAAGAAAGCAAACTACTTTTTAAAAATAGTGTCTTTTTGAGGAGATCAGAGTAATTTGATATTAAGCTTACTATAATACATGATTTTTAGCAACTCAGTTAATTCTATGGATATTAATGTTTAGAAATTTTAGTAAAATGACCTCTTATGAATTTCTCTTTTTTATATTTTTATTGTTTTTGTGCAATTCATATAATAGATCTTTCTCAAATTTAGGCCCCATCCTGGTCCCTCTTGAAGTCTCCTCACTGGATTTCATATATTCTGCCATATACATTAAGTCTTCTCTTGTCAAGCATTTGTACCCAGATGTCTTTCATTGCAAGTTTATTCACTGAAGGGAGTCTTGTCAGCCTATTTAGAGTCACTCCCTTAAAGATGATTCTCTCTCTCTCTCTCTCTCTCTCTCTCTCTCTCTCTCTCTCTCTCCGAGGAATAATCAAGTTGCTGATAGTTCCTCAGCTAGAACTGGGGGGACTCCTACCCAGTTCCCCCACTCTATGCTGGGGTTCTGTCTGATTAAGTCAGTTTATCTGTCACCATTGTTCCAAGTTCATATGAGCAAGTTGCCAGTGCTGGAAGCTTCTCTTTCTTTATGTTCATCCACTCCTGGCCCTTAAAATCTTTCTGACCTCTATTCTTCAACGATCCCTGAACTGTGAGTGGGAGGAGTTTTATATAGGAGTCCTATCCAGGAACATACACTCTGCAGTTGTGACCTTCTTTGTCCATCACATTTTGTTATATGTGGAAGCTTCAATGGTGAAAATTGTGGGATGTATTAGTATTCTCTCTATCCCCTGTTCCGTTATGTTCCATGAGCCGTAGGTGTAGAGTTTCTTCTGTGGATGTGTCACCTGGGGCTGGGCAGTTCTCAGACATATATTCCCTATGTGTGACCAGGTGTGGAATTGTGTAATATCCTCCATATGTTGCAAAAGAAGCTTCTTTGATGAGTGGTGTTCGGTATATTTGTCTGAAACATATTTATCATACAGTAAGAAATTTCATTTGTCTGGAGACATGACAGAGATAGAGTTTTCTCTAAGATCTATGACCTCTCCAGCCACGTGTGCTTGGCTATATTTACAGGGATACCCATAAGTTCTCTTCCATTGAAAGGGCTTTAAGTCCAATTAAACAGGTGTTGATTATCTCCTAGATAACGTGCTACAACTGCTCCACTAGAGATAATTTGCAGTGCTGGCCATTGTGGTTATTAGGTGTTTGAACTGGGTTGGACTATTGATTGAACTGGGTTGGACTATTGATTGACTTTCTTCCTCAGCAGTTTGTATGATATCCCTGAGAACCAGTCTTCAGGAACGAGGTTTCCAGGTAAATTCCAGCTCCATTGCTCCAAGTCCTATGTCTAAAGTATGTCCTGTCTTCAGCAATTGGGTCATACTTTCAAGTTCTTGGAGGTGATCAAGGGCTTTGGTGAAAGCCTGTGTGGAGAGTCTCTTGGACTACCCTGACCAACAAAATGAAGGAGATTTCTCTTGTCTAGCAATGTGTTCTTTGTTATATAGCCTTCAGGTATACACAAATATGGAGGTACAAGCAGGATTATAGTAGGATCAAACCTTTGGGTATACGGCAAGGAGTGGTGTAACTGGATCATACGGTAGATTCACTTTTAGGTTTTCTTTTTAATATTTTATTTTATGTATGTATATTAGTGTATCGTTTGCACGTATGGGAATGCACCCATGTCCTGAAATGCCCAAGGATGTCAGCAGAGGGTATCAGATCCCCTGGAACTGGAGTTATGGACAATTGGCAGCTGCCAGTAGGTGCAGGGAAGGAACCTGTGTCTTCTGCAAGAGCAGTCAGTGCTCTTAACTGTTGAACCATTTTTCCAATCCCCAAAGTTTAGTTTTTTAAGAGTTCTCCACACAACTTTCCATACTGTTTGCACAAGTTTGCATCCCCCAGCAGTGAATGAAATTTCCCTTTTCCATATCCTGAGCAGCATTTGTTGTCATAGTTGTCTTGACTAGGGTAAGAGGAAATCTTAAAGTGGTTTTGTTCTGTGTTTGTCTAATTACTAAGGATGTTGAGCACTTTTTAAGGTATAATTTTAAGCATTTTTATCACTCCATTTCAGAACGCTCTGTTCAGATCTTTGGTCCATCTTTTTATTGGTAGTTTATTTTCCTGTTTCTTTGTTTTTTTTTTCCAGTTCCTTGTATATTCTGGATATTAATCTTCTGTCAGATGTGTAGCATGTAAAGATTTTCATCCACTCAGTGGGTTTCTTGATCATTTCCTTGGTTGTTCCTTTTGCTTTTTGTTTAAACAGACACAGTAATACTTTCTCAAATGTGAAGTCATCTTAGGCAAAGTCCCAAAGTAAGTGAATTTGCTAGGCTGAATATATTTACTATCTGACTCTACAGTGTCAGTGTGAAATACTGTGTAGCTTAGAACTCACAGTTCCTTGATTCTATCCTTATTTTTAACCTGCTTCCTGAATATCATTTATACAGTAGACAAATATATTGTCTTCAACATTTGCAGTATTAACATTGGAACACTATTGCTTCACTGTTACAAGATTATTGGTGCAGACACATTAATGTGCATAAATTAGAATAAGTTAGAACTTGATCCCTAAAAAATATAAAACAGCAAGCAGATGATTCCTCTTATATTCCTTAAGATAAATCCATTGTAATTAGAAAATAAATGATAAATTGTCAATAATTATGCATGAAGTAAGAGAAACACTGTCACTTCTCATTTTGTTTGTGTATTTAAAATGTGTCATAAGGAAAGCTATTAGAAATCAAGACAAGCTTTTCCAAAAGCCTAAAAAATAACTTATCAAATAATTATATACTGTACCATATTTTTATTGGAAACATTAAAAAATATGATTTTTGACAACTTCACTTCAAAACTGTGATTCTACAAGATTTTTCTTATGTAGTATTTCTGAACAGCATACAACACTAGCACCATACTTTTCTACATTTATAACCAATGTAAAGGTATTTTACTGTCTTGAGATTTTGCATATCTACACTCTCATTTAATCTCGTAAGGCCATTTCCTCCAATAAAACTGTTCCATCTAGTGTATTCATTTGAGAAGGCATTATCTTAAAATGTAGTGATACTGGAGGGAATCTGAAGAGAAGAAAGATAATTAAAGGAATGAAAGGTAGAACATGTGAGCAATGATTAAAGGGAAATCAGGTTGTTCAATTGTAAAGGGTGAAAATGTCTTTTGAGAAAGCTTTGATGTTGAAGAGAAATGGCACTAGACTCCATTGATGCAAATGTAGATTAATATAAAATAAACTAGAAAAAAAGAAAGAAAATATTTCAAACAAACCCTGAAGGTCATTTGGAATGAACAGAATTCATACATCTACTCCTTTGAGTGCTCAGTCACCACTGAGTGGTATATGATTTCACTTTTTAATCCTTCTTAATATATAAAAAGAAACTTAAGTGAAAAAAGATTTGTAAAATGTGAAGGAATTTGATAAAGTAGCATTTCTGATGGAGGCAGTACTGGAAACATTTATTTAACAGATATTTTATGCACTTTTTCAGCCTATTTGCTTCTAAACAATGTGTTGAAGACAAACACGGTTTGATGACGAACTCTAATGCGGAAGATAAAGTGCTCTATATTTCAAAGACCATAAGCAAAATGGCACAATTATAAGACACCCCACAAAGTACCTCTTTCAGGGATAGCCTTGGAACACAATAATTGTTTTTGATGATGTCACATCTTTCAGAAGCTAATTCTTCATGATTCCTATGTTACAAAGCAAGTATTATAAGAAAGACAATGGAATAGTTCATAGGGGTTGTTATGTTTAATGTGTCCCCAAAGTTTAAGAAGTTGCATATCCTCTAAAAGGCACCTGTTTAGTACAGTTACTTATGAATAAAATTATTCTTTTTTCTTTTTTTCAAATGTCTACTGCAAGTGACTAACAACAGTAAGTACTTGTTAAATAAAGTATTTAAACTTATATACTTGTTTAACTTGAACTAATATATCACAAGTGTGTGTGTGTGTGTGTGTGTGCTTAATGTACTGATACTGTGACAGTTTATATAACACAAATATTACAGTGAAACCAGACAGTGGAGAATTTCTAAATGCGCATCTCACATTCTTATTAATTTGTTATATTGATAAGCATATAAGTTGACTCAAATAAGTGACAGAATGTCGCAGGAGTGGAGGGTTAAAACCAGTGCACACAAGATAAAGGCAAAACCATTAGCATATGGCGCCAACCCCTCCACCAATCATTTTAACGTCAGTCCGATCAAGCTTTCACTTCACATAGAGGCTATACTTGTGTACACTCTGTCTACGAGGGAGGAAGTAATTCTCCTCCAATGGCATTTATGCCCCTAGTTCACCTAATTACCATGTTAGGTATCTGTTTCCTCTGGTTGGCCTTTGTTTCATTTCTTCTCAGCGCCATTTTGTCCTTGCCATGTGGTGCCGGCCGGTCAATTGGGATTTCTTAGGGCCCTACTATAGAACCTTTGATTTAAGACAATAGTTTTCCTTTCATGTAAATGACCTGATCTGGAGCTATGAACTCTACAATATTCTGTAAGGTTTGTCGACAGTCCTTATTATCAGTCATGCCTTGAACAATGTAAATTATTCTTCAATTTATTTCAGGTCAATAATTTCACAATGGAAAAGAATGACTACTAAAGGTAGCTTGTGTCCATGGATTTTGTCATTTTGTTCTTAGCAAAAAAATAACAAAACAACAACAATAACAACAAAAGGCCCATTTATTGAACATACTTATTGTTCATTGGTTGAGTACTTGCTTAGCATGTGCGCAGACCTGTGTTAGATCCAGCATGATGAAAGAAAGGAAGACAGATGAGAGACAGACAGAGAGAGATAGAGAAAGAGAGAGAGAGAGAGAGAGAGAAAGGAAGGACATCCTTTGAACTTTAAGCTTTTTAACATTTGATAATATTTAAATATGTTTTAAAGACATTGATAAATGTCCTTTGCTAATACTTCTGTTGCTTCTCAGCCTTTTTACTATGATTGAGTGATCATACTTCTTCCAAACTAGAATGGGCATATATTAAAGTTCAATTAGAATGACAAATTACAAATGTAATAAAAAGTAGACAAAAACATTAAATGCTGAATTAAAATTTCTAGTCATGAGAAAACCTGAACGAATGTGGCATGTCCTATTTAAGCTTTTCCTGATGCACTGGGATTTTTGAAAATGGTATGTTAGTGAAATATAACTTTCAGCTGTCATTGTTCTTTTATGCGTTTTGACTTCAGGGACAATAGTTTCATTATTGTGTGCGTGTATGCATATATGCATGTACCTGTATGTGTGTGTGTGTGTGTGTGTGTGTGTGTGTGTGTGTGTGTGTGTGTCCAAAGTCAAATTCAAATTCAAATTCCTCGGGAGACATCATCCTTATTGTTTGAGACAAGGTCTGTCCCTGGAGCCTGGGAGGAGCCAAGTAGAGTGGCCTGGGTGGAGCCAAGAAGAGTGGCCTGGGTGGCCAGTAATTCCCAAGGATACACCTGTACCTGTTTCCAGCCCTAGAACAGCGCTTACAAACACTATCATCACACTTATCTTTTTACAATGGAGCTGAGTTAGAAATAAATCTTCGGGTTTGTGTGGCAATTGTTTACCAATTAATCTAACTCTCAACAGAGATTCATTGATCCTTATGTAATGAATGCGCTTGTTATATTGAGCACCTGAAAGAATGCATTGTAATGTGTCTTAAATCTGATCATAGTGATGCACTTCTCAACATTCCCTTCTCTTATATGGACTCCCAACCCATACGGCTTCACAGAAAATCCAAGCACTAATTCTGCATCCATGCCAAAATCTGAGCTACAGTTTCAAGCAAAAATCTAATTAGTATCTGTCTAGCTTATCTTCTTTCCACAAATTGAACATTCAAATTTTTTATAATAAAATGCAGTTCATATTATCTCCTTGTCTTTTTTAATTATAGTTGTTATGTATGCTGGCAAAATTCTACAGAATTTCATAAGGTAATGGAAGGACTCATTATCTGCATCCAGTCACTTGCAGCTGACCAGCAAATGGCTTTGGTATGACCATACAAATTTCTAAAAATAGTTTTTCATTTCTGAATATTGAGACTCTAAGAGATTATTCAAGCTCTGTTTATTTTAAACTAAATCATTTTATCTTTATTTATCCATGTGGTTAAAGGTATATGAATGCCTTGAAACACATGTGCAGGTCAGCGTAACACTTGAAGAAGTCAGTTTTCTCCTTCCATTATGTCTATTATGGGGAGTCTCAGGTCATAGGCTTGGCAGCAAATGCCCCAATTGAATTATTTTTTAGTGTTATATAATGTATAGCAGGCATACTGCTATATGCATACCTAATTCTAAAGGGAAAAATTTCAGCTTCTGCATGGAACATTAAATTTTCATTTATAGTCATACGGAAGACAACTTTCTGTAAGTGAAAAGTAATAATTTAGACAGTGAGTTAAACTTTGTTAAGTTGGTTTCCTTCATTTAATTTGTGGTTTACATGCCAAGAACTGTGCATCTATTATATCATGTGGGCTTTGCTTGGCGCACTGAGCACTGTAACAGGTTGGCTTATTAGAAACCTAGGGTTTTGCAATAAGGTGTCCTCAGGAGCCATGTTATTTGGGAATTGAGAATGGAAAGAAGTTCTAGAAAATCAAAATAGTTACTTTCTGAGTTCAAGCATCCATCTCCCAGAACCCTTGCCTTTGGATTCCTTCTTTATGCAAATCCTTCACTGGTTTCCTGACTCGTAAAGTTCAGATCTCAGTTTAAAAGTCATCTGACCCCCTTCTCAGTGCCTATTTTCCAATCCCTCTTGCACTCAGTCCTTTTTGCCGCCTTATTGTCCTTTTACAATACCAGGTATATTAAGGTGTTCTTTTGCCTGTTTTCTCTGGGTTGACTCTATTATTTCCATGAATATAGGAAATTTTTCTTGCTCAATGAAAAGAAATGATGCACAGCATACTGTAGATGTTCCAAATATGTCTGTCTAGAGAAAAAAAAATGAAAGGAGATATAATTCCATTGCCAGATAGAGTCAGCACTTTCTACATAGCCTATCCTAAATTTATCTTGACTGAGTAGATAGTGATAAGGAAAAGCTTCTTGAGTGGATGCAAGAAAGGTACCTGACCAGAGAGAAATCATTAAATTTAATAGCTGAATAATGAAAGTTTTCAGAAACTCATTAAAGAATACTTTTCTGTATCTCATCCTTCTCCCAGTGAACTGAAATTTCTTAAATAAGTAAATCCGTGGCTTCTTGAATTCTACTAAATCTTTTTATACTATTCTATTCATATGCTGAATTTGGTGTTGAAGAAGCCATGTTTTCTAAATAATCTGTACAAGTAGGAAACAGCAGTACACATTGCAAATAGTAAATTATCAATATAACTATGCTTTATGTCCTTGGATATGTCCTAATAAGCAGATGATAGTATCTGGGATATTTGTACTTACCTCAGCTAATGTGGCTCTAGTCACATTTTCTATCATTTTCAATAGAATTGTCTGCTAGGCAACCAATTTGTGAGCTCTGCATATTATTTAATAAATCAAAACTAATCACCACAGTGTGGCAAAATACTTATCAAAAAATGAAGGAAATTTGATGTGATTTCTTCAGAAACTTTGTCCTATCATGGCAGCATACGTTTCTGGTTCTGGACATGGTTAAAGAAAGTTGGACTGATATGAATGAGACAAGAGGGAAGAAACTAACATAATGACTACTGTTAGGTTTTGATAGCAATCCTCAGAGGAGACTGGGATTATTCAAGGCACAGGCAGGGTCAGCGGCCTTCGAGTTAGAGATCATATAGAGGGTGTGAGGATGCAGATATGCTGCATGGGTCTACAGGTCCTGATTTCAAGAGCCACTTGCTCAAGCAGGAGAGGTTATCTTGAGCAACACCCTGTCTCTGTTATCCCCGGAATTCCAGGAGTGGCCAATCTGGGTGTTATTAATCTGTTTGAGAGGCAGATAAGTTTGAAAGCAGTTTCAGAGAAATTCTGGTTTTCTGCAGCCAATCCTATCAAGGACCACTCAACTACTTTTCCTTGAAAAATATACATTGTGCAGAAAAAGTTTTTATGGGGTTGGAGAGACAACTCAGGTGTTAACAGCACTGTCTACTTTTGCAGAGGACACATGTTCAGTTCCCAGCACCCATGTTCTAGATAACAACCGTCAGTCAGTGCAATTTCAGGAGATCTGACACCCAATTCTGACCTCTGTGGGCATTGCGAATAAAATGATCATACACAGAAAGTAAAAATAATTAAATTAAAAACTTTAAAAATATCTTGTATAACCCATTATTAGATTTCTAAATAAGTGCACTGTATAGATATCTGTATTTTCATTAATAAAATAGAACTCTGAAAAAGATAACAAATTAGATGTCCCATCTGACTGTTACATGTTCAAAATGAGAATATATATAGGTACTAATGAAATCATCCTTTTTCTGCTAGGTTAGATTCATCTAAATTTAATACAATCTTTTCCTTTCTAATTTGAAATATGTATGTCTACAACATTTGATATTTTACTGTTTGACAGACTTTAAGGTAATTATAAACATCATCTTGGCTGAGAGATGGTTCAGTGGTTAAAAGCTCTTGCTGTTCTTCCAGAGGACCCGGGTTTGAGTCCTAGTATCCACACTGAGGCAAATAACTGTCCACAATTCCAGTTCCAGGAGATCCTACTTCTGGCCTTTGCAGGGCATTCATAGCATGAATTTGGTGCACTTACTTAAGTGAGAGCAAAACATCCATACACATAAAAAGAAAAATAGTAAATAAAATATTTTTAAATGATCACCTTGATTTAATATTCAGAAGTCAGTATTATGACAGGATGAACTTAGAGCCTGCACTTTGCCTGGATCTTTGTTTCCTGCATTACGTCTGTATTAGTAACTTTTCTGTTGCTGTGATTAAACCCCGTGAGGACTAAAGCAACTAATAGAGAAAGAGTTTATTTGGCTTATGGATCCAGAAGGCCAAGTGTTTATCATGGTTGGGAGGCAGGAAGAAAACAACACATAAGGCTGAGCATCCACATCTTCAAGAATGAGCAGGCAGCAAGGCTATGAACTCAGAGACCAGCCTTCCTCCAGCAGCACCACACCACCCTAATCCCTCAGAACAGTGCCCAAAACTGGGAAAAAAGTGTTAAAATACTTGGAACCTATGGGAGACATTATCATCCAGACCACCACAATACCACGTGACCAGGACCACTGCCTCTCCAAATCATTTTGGGATTACATCTCTTTTATGCTGTGTTATGAGAAACAACATGCCATACACTAACAATAGATCTTGTTAATCAACTAGAGCATGATTGAGACTTGACAGATTTCTTTTCTAAAACTTGCATTTTCAGTCACTGCTAGTGTAGTCCTAGAAAATAAAATGATCAAATTGTCTAACTGTATTACATGAAATAGACATAGGATTATATCAAAAACAATAAAAAAATGGATCTTTCTTGCACTTCTAAAATAGCATGACTAGTTTTAACTATAAATTCTGAAAGACTGGGTTGATCCCTAACATTTCTTAACCCAAGACTCCTCTACACATTGAATTAAACATAGAATGTTTTCAATATATGACTGGGAGTCATACTGGAAATGTTATCTTTTACTTTCTAGCTACTTTTTCTTTTACTTTAAGCTACTTTTTAAATTGTAGTAATAAAGTGAAATAATGTATTCCTAATTCAAGAATGCCCCCTCACAAAGAGTGAATATAATAAAAAATCTAACCTTAAACCACAAGCATCTATGACAACAAAGACCATCTTGCATACTAAATAGCAAGCAGATTCATAACAATGTATTATTCAGAGTTTTTCTTTTGAAAAATTTCAGGTAGGAAATTGCAAAGGGGCTAAAGGCAAGATAAATATCTTGCTCCTGCTTCTACAAATTGAATTGATTCTGAAATTACACTTAAAATTGAATTTAACTTAATAGCGACTTTATGATAGCCATATAAAGTATTGTTTTATCTTGTTTTCTTTAAATTAAAGAGAAATTGGATTAATGTGAATAGTCTCCTTCCTTATTATATTAGTTACTTTTCTGTTGCTGTGATACAATACCCTGCCAAAAGCAACTTAAGAAAACAGGGTTTATTTGGGCTCATGGTTGACATAGTGCCAGGAGCAGGAATATTGCTGATCATATTTTCATCTACTCACAGGAAGGTGAGAAAGAGAGAGACGAGAGAGAGAGAGAGAGAGAGAGAGAGAGAGAGGAGAGAGAGAGAAAGCACTTGCAGGAATGGTACAAGGCTATAAACTCTTCACATTCTAAAAGTTCCATAATCTTTCCAAACAATGCCACCAACTGGGAATCAAGTGTTCAAATACATGAACAATTGACATTTGCCATTCAAACCACCAATTCTGTGGTAACTATTATAATTGTTCCTTAGTTTTTCAAGGTCAATAAAATAAAGAAAATAAATAATCTTAGCATTATAGATAGTGAATAATTTGTGTCCTTCATTTCTTAAAATTGATTATTAGTTTCCCAGGTAATAGCTATGAATGATTAAAGCTTTCCTGTAGAAAGACAGAATTCTACTGCTAATGATTTTTACCATCCATCAACAAATTTGTCATGTGGACAGACTTTCTGTTGTTGATTGGTTATTTGGTTGGGTGTTTTGTTTGTTTGCTTGTTTGTTTTTAAGCCAGGGTCTTCTTGTAATCCCAGGTGACCTGGAAATCACTAGGGAAACACAGCCTTGACCTGACTTTGAATCTCAAGTACTGGGGTTAAGGATGTGTACCACCACACCCATCTTACCTGGCAGTGTTAAAGCAAGAAGAGATACTGTGTAGTATTCATTTCTGGTTTCTATGTTCTATTTTTATCACATTCAATGTTCTGTATTACATAAAGAAGAACACATTTGCATGTTTAATATGTGACATGTGCCGATGATACCAAGAACTGTTCATATAATCTTAGATTTATGGGATGTCATGTAATCTTGTCTTTGGAAGCAAATTCACACACCCATCCAAAGCTGACCCTAAAAGCAGGTATCTCCTCAATAAACCTGTGCCAGGTTATCCTAGGACTCCTCCTCCTTGCCCTGTCAAATGTTACATTTTTCTTATTTCTAGAAGTCACATCTCTTCAACCAGGTCAGGGCATGAGCAAAGAGCATGGGGGGAAGATGGCGCCAGGAACTGTTTTCTTTGATCATCACACCTCGAAGTAATTGCCACTTCTGGTTACTTGTGATTGCCCAGATCACATCTGACCATAACAACTAACAAAAAAACGAAGGAGTGTGGGACACATTGATACCTTGAGGAGCAATGAAGTTGGTGACAAGTTAGTCTTTCATTCCTACCAATTTCCCTCAAGGATTATCCTTCTAGCTTCTTTTGACCGCTTAAATGTCACCACTTAAGTAAGAACAATTTAAGTGTGAATTTGCAATTATAAGAGGATTTTAATAAGAATTATAATTAGTAAAATAATTCTTTCTTACTTTATGAATACTTGTATTTGGCTTCTTAAAATAAAGCCATTTTCAGTTATAACTGAAATAGAAAGTGATTTTTAAGTGTCAATGTAACTTGAGTTATTAAAATGAAGCATTTGAATGTTATTAACACAACAGGTTTTCTTTGTTCTTTTAAAAACATTTTATTGAATTTTTTGTGTATTTCCTACAAAACATCTTAATAATCTCTATGCCCCCTCTGCCACCTGCACCCTCCTATAGACCCCTCCCCCAACTGGATTTTATGTATTCTGCCATTTATGTTCAGGTCTATCCAGTCAAGTTAGGGACCCAGACATCCCTTGGTGCAAGTTCATCTACTAGGTTCTAATCAGCCTATTTAGAGTCTCTCCCTTAAAGAAGATCAGCTCTCCCTCACCCAGGAGTAATCAGCTACCAATAGTTCTCCAGCTAAAATTGGTGCCTGCTGCCCATTTCCTCATTGTATGCTAGGGGTTTGGCTGCTTGAGTTTGCATAAGTTTGCATTACACCATTGCTGTAGATTCATATGAACAAGGTCCCAGGAGCCTGTAAGACTTTTTTTCTATACGGTAGTGCCCTGGCTCTTACAATCTTTCCTTTTTGGATTCTATCGAGAATTAAGTATCATAAAATTCTGATCTTGTAGACTATAGTCGTTTCTGTTACCGTGGTGTCTCACCACTCGGGGCCAGCCCTAGTGGACTTTGGGGAGCCAGCCGAGGGGTTGGGGGTGAGTAGACGCAGAGTCAAGCCGCAGACTCCAGGAGTTGGATGGGGAGCGGGCCAAGCCCATGGCACTGCCAACTCGCATGGCTCTGCAAACTCGTTTATTGAATAGGTGCACAAGCTCTTATAGTCTGGATAGCCAATGACCTTATGCGGTGGGGTCCCAAATACAGCCAACAGTAAGTTTGCCCCAAGAAAGGCAGGTACTTTCCAGATGCTGGTCTCACAACTAGCCAGAGCAGAATGCCACACCCACAGGAGCCATTCCTTTATTCCTCCTAGCAGGTGGCCTGGCTAGGCCCACCTTGGATTAGGCCCAACAGTAGACAACTGTGGAATCATTGCCAAAATTTGCAGTTTATTCTGAAAGAGAGTTATGCAGTCACTCAAACTGCATACTGGACTGCACATCTATAAAAGAGCTTTGATGTTTATCAAAAAGTTAAATAGCAGTACTATGTTACTGGCCAGGACTGTCCAATAGCCAAAACCAATACTAACACAAATGAGATAATATTCCAGAAAAATATCTGCCTAACGTCACCAGAAATAATTTAGTCTGGCTTCCTAAACATAGTCAAAAGTTTTTAAAATTCGCTTAAAGCATATGACATGTGTTCTATTTAATATTGGCAGTCTGTACTAGTATAGAAATGAGAATGTTTACATGTTAATGTCTGATCAGCTCACAAATCTGAATAACCACTCATGAAGTATATCCATAGATTGTTTTAGCATTATTACATTTATGAAAATGGTAGTTAATTACGAATGGAATT
The DNA here is from genome assembly GCA_035773235.1 of Eospalax fontanierii. Lineage (NCBI taxonomy): Eukaryota > Metazoa > Chordata > Mammalia > Rodentia > Spalacidae > Eospalax > Eospalax fontanierii. Next base: position 37,112,753 of record CM069545.1, on the reverse strand, counting down.
TTATGATAACCAAAATTTTGTTTGTTTTCTCTTTTTTTCTTTCTTTAAATGTGTGTGTATGTGTGTGTGAGTGTGTGTGTGTGTGTGTATGTTGAGTGTATGACAGGCTCACTTTGTGGCCCATGCTCTATTTAAGCTCATGATCTTTAGCCTCCTGAGCTCTGGTACTACAGGCATGCACCATCATATGCAGATTTCTCCAAGTGCTTAATCAGTTCAAAGTTTTCAATATGATCATATGAGCTTTTCAACATTATTTGTGGTTGTTAATTAATAAAATATGTATGCTTTGTTGCTGTATAAGTGTTCTCTCCGAAGTATGGAAAGTCTCTCTCTTTCTCACTGCATATGTAGATTTGTGCTGTTAGACTCAGCTTTTTGAAATGTGTATTTCATATGCTAACACATAAAATGTGCGTCTTCTTCTCTCACCAGAAATACTAAAGTTTACACTTTTTGGTTTCATCCCTTAACCATTTGGTCTGTAACAATTACTGTGTGTGTGTGTGTGTGTGTGTATGTGTGTGTTCTCACAGTTTTCTTTTATAACAAAGACCATTTCATTTCTTTTACAGTTCAGTTGAATTATATTTCTTTTTCTCAATTTCTTTCTGGAACTTCCAGTACAATACTGAATAGCAGTGTTGAAAACAGGCATTTTAATTTGTTTAGAATCTTTGGGGAAACTTGAAATGCTTTTAAGTAGTGTTATTAATTTAAAAAAATATATGTCCCTTGTTCTAAATTTTCATTTAGGAAATTTATTTAAGCAAAATATGCTCCAGAAAGGAAATATACTATATTCACGAAGTTGCAGAATGAATTCAGATTTTAGAATATAATATAAATCTAAAACCTCTGAATAATCTTACTAGATATGCTATCATCTTGAAAGAAAGTGCATCTGATTTAAATGTTAGTCATCAAATGTTGAAATTGCCAGTCATTAAGCAAATTCATTTGATATACAAAACACAATACTAGATCACAATTAATATTCATTGACCATCATACTGTTTACTTGTAATTATGTAGAGAACCTAAGAATTCAAAACCAAGAATAGCAATTAAGTTACTAAGCTCCAGAGACTTGGCCAAGATTTCAACCAAATGATTAGATCATATAAGACTTTCATTAATATTAATTAGCTCAGCTCAATAAAAATCAATGACATTTAGGTGTTATCACACACACACACACACACACACACACACACACACACACACGTGATCCCAGAACTTTGCAGTTGAAGCAGGAAGACTGGCCTTAGTTGGAGAACAGTCTAGGTCATATAGCAAGAACCTTGCCAGTCAGATGCCAGAAATAAGACTACCTCAAAAAGAAAATAATAATAATTAGAAGAAGAGCAATGAATCACAAACCCAGATACATAAATAGGAGTTGGTGTAGACAACTTCACAAGTACAACACAGATATCTCTTTACTATTTCATTTAAAACTGAACATTTTATTGAGTAATATCTCATAGAAGAAAGGGGCCCAAATAAAATGGCATCAAACAAGTTTGTTAATGGCTAAGAATGTCACATAGCATTAGTTTTATGTTGTAGAATCAAACACAAAAGCAAAGACAATTGGCAGAAATAGAAAGTTCTGTACACTTCTAATGATTTTAGTAAAGTTTAAATTCAGAAAGGGAAGTTGTTAGAATAGTGCTAAGGAAAGGGGGAGGAAATGAGTTGACAGGCAAAGGACAGCATAATGACCACAGGGAAGGCAGGAGGAGCTCAAAGCATGCTTTACCCATTCAAGGATTGTCATGGACAGGAGAGTGGGTCTTTTATCTTCTTAATTATTTCTGAGGGGAATGGTTACCATAACTAATATATTGGTTTCTTTTTCTGTGAAGCCATGTGCAAACATCAAAGAAGTTTCTGAGAGAATCAAAGAACTTCTCATTTGGAAACCTTCTTAAATAATGCATGACAGCTGAAGATGTTGGTTGTCATTCTTAATAATTAACAATGTCTAATTTTGTCAGTAACTGCAATTTTATTTTCTCTGATAACTTTACATACTGCTTGATTTAGTAGACCAAAAGATTTAAATACCATAGAATATCAAGAGCCACAAATTCCAAAGAAATCTTCATCTCTATATTATAATTATAAACTAAGAATGGATTCTAAAGAAAATTGGTAATGATTACATCCCATAATATTGGTTAAATGCATACACACATGCATATAGAAATGCACATTTTTATCAGAAGTTTGGTGCTTACATATTTTAATACCAGTTGTGATTAAATTATGACATTGTGTCTATTCTATGGACTGAGGCCATTAATTACATATGAAAAATTCTATCTTTGGATATGTATTTCCTGCACAGGGAAATCAATTGCAGGAATCAATTTTCTTCTTCCAAATATATGGTCTAGGAAGCAACTCAGGCTCTCAGGTTTGGTGGCAAGTGCCCCTTACACAGTGAACTATCTCCTAAGCTCCTAAAATTCCCTTTCTTAGACATTACCTCTTTTTCTTTAACAATGATGATTGATGAGATACCTTTGCAAAGCTTTCAACAGTGTATGTCATATATTGTGATATATGGAGTTACTGGGTTTCAGCTTAGAAACCTCATGCTTATTTCCTACAGCATTTCTGCCTAACTATGAAATATCAGAATGTGAAAGTTATTGCATTTGCAGACTCATGTATCTCATTAGAATGTTCTGTTACATTGGAGATCTTCTGTCATCTTCAGTACAAAAGATATTCTTTTTTTCAAATTGCACATTTGATTGTCATTCAAAAGTGTAGAAATATTGATGAATAGAGACATGTGCCATCACACATAGGGTTTGATAATGCCTTTATTTATACTTTGACCTAATGTGTATTCTGACAGATCATCAAAACAAGGGGGGGGGGAGAAAGAGCTCATCAGACAGTAGAAATGGCCGGATGCTCACAGAATAATGAAAAGTCATTCTCTTATCTTTTCAATGTTCGAATTGTGCAAAAATCGCTATTTTATTATGAAATTTTGAACGAATGTAACTTATCAAAAATTCACTGCTGCTTCTGGGAAATGTCAAATATCCTGGTCTCAAAATGTTGACTTCTCTTTGGCAGTTGTGCCACCCTCCCCACTTTGCTATTTAAATACGTGTTCTTCATCAAACTAAATGCTATTGATATCTTGGATATTTGAAGATCTTAATGCCTCCCATTCTGTTCTGGAACCATTACCTTCCCTTTCCTTCATCCATCGGTCCAACAAATCTGTTGAATAAATTTATGATTTCTATATCTTTCCACCACCCTATATAGTCTCAGCTGTAGCCCAGGCTGTGGGATTGATTATCACTCACTATCTGGTACACACCAGTTGCCCTTAATGTCTTGAAAGAAATAATATAATCGTGCTAATGCAGTCTCCATAAAAGCAAATATCTTCATAAATGACAGACACAATTCTGGTGGGAGAATCAACTAATATTGATCTGTGTTTAACAGTTTCACTGAAAGATTATCATTTCCTTTTAGAAGACACCTAAGTTGAAGGGAAACAGAAAATTGTTTAATCCCAAAATTAGAGGGAATGGAAAAAATCTAAAGTAAATCTTTGTTAAATATAGATACTTAATTTATATTATAGTTTTCAACAACTGTTAACCACGTATTTTAATGGATGGAACAGTAGACTGGGAACAAGGGTATTAACTAGTTGAAAATTGAATTAATTGTTATAAGATGTACTTCTATTCCTAACACTGGTTGTAAGAACAAATGGAAACATTTTCTTCATATTAAAATGTATGACATATTAATCCCCCTATCTTAAAATACTTCATTTACTCTATGTTTGTGTTCATTAGTTTCCAATATAAATATTAAATGTAAAACAAGTCTAATTTGGGACTTATTTCAGGACTCTTTGACATTAGACAGTATTCATCTCAATGCTTCTTTATTTAATATCTTTAACATTGATTAACATTTTTACACTGTGGAGCATTTATATACTGTTATCCTACAGCAGTTTGTGCATTTCAATAGCCATATATATATAACAAAACATTAAAAATTTTAATAGAATGCTATTTAAAATGACTAGTTCTGATTCATTGAGGAAGTCTTCAAGTTGCAGACATGATTAAAATACTGTCACCTTCCCTGAAAGTCTTAGGAAATGTCCTAGGAAAGAGGGTGGAAAGATTTAGAAGCAAGGATGACAAGAGCAAAACAATGTTTTCCAGACACAACAGGGAGATTGTACACAGGAATTCACAGTGGTTGTGACAGCATGCCTAAGACCTACACAAGCTCAAGCCAGACTAATTATCAGCAAGGAGGCAGAGCTGGAAATGAAGCCTCACCCCCAGCAGAAGAGCTACTGACATTCTATAGGTACTGGTAGAGGGAGAGTCAGCTTTCCTTATTGTTATGATGCCAGTCAGGTGGACCAGGCTCTGGGGCATGCACCCTCCCAAGAGTAATCAGGGAACACAGATTGGACTCAATGAGTTTTTCTAAAAAGACAATGCTGAGTTGAGGGGTATAGAGATGGGAATGAATCTGAGAGGAGATGGAGGAGGGGTTAATATTATCAAACTACATTGTGTGAAACTCTCAAAGAATCACTAAAAACTACTATAAATAAAAAGACTGGAAAAATAAAAGAATAACTGGGTGCCCATTGAAAAACTTTACAGATGTTTAAAAAATATCTCCCACTGGAACATAAAAATCTATGCGGATATAATGAATACAAATAAGGAAGACCTTTCTTTCATGAACCATAAAAGACTGTGTGCAGTGTGCAGTTTAATCTTTTTACACTAATTGCCATTTTGAATTTGTATAACTATTTCAATAAGCATACTTTTTGCAAGTTATTCTGAAAACCCAGGAATGTAGTAGTCCTCTGTACATACCATTAGTAGAGCCTTGGATTCTAAGGAGGCAGGGATAGGAAGATCATGAATTCAAGACTGACTAGCTGGAATATATCAGACTTAGCAGCCTTGACAAGTAAGATTCTATCTGACATGAAAAGCAAAAAAGAGAGCCAAAGCTGTAGTTGAGATAGCAGGCTCAAGGCCCCTGGTTTAGTGTGTAGTACTGAAAAAACAGAGGAGAAAAAAAACAACAATGATAATTTTTTGTATCCAGTTATATATAATTATATGATCTTTTTATGATCAAAATAGTTGTTCATCTACTGAAGCTCCTTCTACCTGGGATGAAATTACAGAAGTGGTTTACAAGTGAGGTTTAGATACTTACAGAAACAATTCTAAGATCAAATAACTTAGGGGTGACATGTGCAAAACCATTTTCCCTTGGATTATAATTTCTGTTGAGAGAGAAAGGAAACTTTAACATACTATCATATAAAGCAGTTTCCTGTGTTCCCAAAAGGGTACAATACATACTCAAAAATAATTCTACAATGTTTATGATTCTATATAAGTTTTATATGTAATTATATAATGTTTATGAAGGAGGATCTGGGACACAGGGGATGAGAGTGTCTGAGCTGTACAGGTCAGAAAGTGTATAATGCTTCCGTATGAAAAATGTTTGGGAAGGGTTAAACGGCATGTTGTTATTTATGTTGCATGTTTAATGTCAATTAAATGCAAACCTGTGCGAAAATCTTACATAGTTATTCAGTCAATAACAAGTCAAACCTCCTTGTCAGTCAAGTTTCATTTGAAAGTAGGAGCCTATGTTTGGAAAAATCTATCAGTATAATTGTGTGTCTTTAATGAACTAACCAATGTCACTTCACTAAATTTACTCTGCTAAAAAGATTCATTATTGCTAATTTAATATGCCTCCTGTGGGGAATTTCCATGTACTATATTGATTTTTAAGTAGGTAAGTAAAAATGTAAGTGGAAAAAACATTTATCTCTTTTTGAAAACAATGGAAAATGTAAAATATATGCCCATTGGAGACAACTGGCTAGTGACTATGCATTTCTGCATTATTATTTTAAGTGTTTTTTGAGGTAGATTTTTGTAATTTTAGAATGTGCAAACAAAAAGAAAAGATGGACTTGGCTAACAAGAAAAGTATGGTGAGTTTTTCTTTTAAAAAAAATATTGTGCTGGGTGTGGTGACCCATGCCCAGCACCTGGGAAAGAAAGACAGGCAGATCTCTATGAGATCAAGGCCAGCCAGGTCTGTATTGTGAATTCTAGGCCAGTTGAAGCTACAGGGAGACCTTGCTTCAAATGCATAATACGTAAATAAATAAATAAATAAATGATAGATAGATTGTTACATAAACTGAACTCTAGATTAGCAGGTGACTTTAATACCTTGCAGAACACCTGTGGGATTTGTAGATTCGTTATCTGCCCATGTATCTTTGTTAGCATGTAGATGAGTATAAAAGCTTTAAGGATTGCTTTCATTTGTCTTGATTTTGCTCAGTGGAATTCTTCTTTAATCCATCCTGTGCATTACCTAATGCTACCGATAATGGTTGTTAGCCTCACACAGATGAAGAAGAGAGGTGAACTCATAATTTATCTTGGCAATTTGCTTAGATCTGTACTTCCAGGTCATTCAGAGATGACTCAGAAATCACAACAGGACATGCTGTGCTCCTTTTTGTTTTGAATTGTAAATATTGTGCTGCTTGCGGGAAGGTAAAACCATTATGTCTCCTCATAAAGGGTACTTTCTCCTCTTCAGATCTTTGCTTGCTAGCTATTCTGGTTCAAATGAATGAACAGAGTTGTTTATATTGAGGGAAAAAAATACGTTTCTAGAAAAGTGAAAAGATGTGAAAACGGTTGTCACAAGTAGTAAACATGGTTTAAAATGTCAAACAATGGAGAGAGGTTTTTTTGTCACTCGTGACATAATTCTTCAAGTGCTGTCATTCTGCTGCTTGCAACAGAGTCATTGTGGGCACTGGCTTAAAAGCCAAGGATTTCTGATCCTGCTTTAGGCATCATGAATCAGAATTCTGAAAAGAAGGACACAAAACTGAATTTTTAAAGTAATTTTCATGAGTGAAGTGTGCTGGTGACTCTTGAAACAACACATTTTTATCCCAAAACACTTAGTATCACTTCTCACTCGGTCATCATGTTGTCTCATTGTATGTGCAACCATTTGCCACTCAGTACCAGCAACATAATTCACTTGTGTCTTTCCCAGCATTTCTTATTTAGCATATTTTTCTCTCTCCCTAGACCAACTTTCTCCTTTTAATCCACCTGAGAATCTTCAACCAGCAAGCTTGAATTTGTTCTCTATAAAGGATTATTCACCTGTCATTATTTTCTGTAATATTGTAGTGATTTCCCCTCCTTAACAAATGGTGTTTAATAAGAACGATATAATTTTATCTCAGGTTCTCTTTAAATGAAATTCCATATTATCACCCATGTCTTGTGTTCTCTTTTTTTCTTTTCTGTTTTTTTTGGGGGGGGAGGGGAGCAATGTCTCACTATATGGTTCTGGCTATGACTCAGGTATACCAGACTTATTTCAAGCTTGCATCCATCCTCTTGCAGATATCTCCAAAATGCTCAGTTTATAGATATACAACTAGTGACAGGATTCCTGAGTATCCACCATAGATTCAATAGCCTATAATACTTCACTTTCAAATGACATTATACAATCATTTTAGAAGATAAAAATGACCATAGTCCAAGAGTTTAGAGCTAAGAAATTGTTACAACTTGTTAAATCAACACTTACCTGAATTATGGACTTCTATCAAGTTTGTAGGAAGAAAAAATCAGACCTATATTAGGAAATTTATTGTAAGGAACAATCTCTTCTTATTGTAGTGACTGAATAGATATGTCAGACTCTGTAGGACAGGCCATCAGAAAGCACTGTCTGGGAATTCTTGGAACTGACTCAAGCTGCTTGTGCTGGGAGAATATCCTCTTTTCTAAACAAAGCCTCATTGCTTTCTTTCAGTTGATTTAATTAGGAACACCCAGGTTATCTGCTGTAACCTTGTTCTCCAAGATCTAATGGACAATGGATTTAAGTCACATCTTTAGAGTGTCTTCATGGAATCATCTAGATTAGTGTTTGAATGAAAATCTGAGAACTGAAGTCTCCCTAGGTTAGCACACCACAGGAATATTACAAGAAATTTATTTCATATGAATTCTTATTTAATTGACATAGTATTTGCTGTACTGGTACTGGAAGTAATTTTCTTCCTAAGTACTACCTATGTAACAGTTTCTATGTATGAGAGATGTCCACTAATGTTTATCTGTTTTCTGGAAACTGTTCCCCTAGAGATTGTTGTAAACATTTTACATGCTGTTGAGCCTACTGGTCAATCATTTGATAGAATTTATAGCTGTATTTTCAGTCTTCTAATGGCTCTCTCAAAGTCATCAAAATCCATACTTAAATGCCACGTTCAATACAGTGAAATATTTAGCAGTTATAGAAAACCTCTTAGTTTTGTCCTGATTCCTTCCATCGAGGCTCATTTAGCGGAAACAGAGCTTTCTAAAGAACTATGGACAAATTTGAAAAAAAACAATGTTACTGTGAGATATGGAATAATTTGTAGAAACATCTCATCTAAATTCCAGATTCCTTGTATATCATTTATTAACCTGTTAGTTACATCCTCATTGTCACCAAGAGAAAGCATGCAGCACCTAGAATTTTTATTTTTGCTTTAAGATGCTAGCATAAAGGAATAGCAAATTACTAATATATTTAACACTATTTTCATGTGAAAGATACAAATTATCTCTGAAGAATTTCTGCTCTGAATCCTCTATGTCCCTTGACAATCTAAATGACCAGAAACCCAGGGAAATGGAGCCCCATGTTGGACCAAATTTCTTTTAGTCTCTCAGTAAAGCAAAAGCAATTGAGCACAGTGCAATGTTATTTTCATGTTAAAAACAGAATGCAAAACACTTGATGCAAAACTGTCCTGGGACAAATTAATAATGGCAAAATGCCAGAAACAAGTAAGTTGTTCCTTTTTTGTGGTAATCACTGTCCTTTAGAGAGTTGCACAGAGAAAACCAACCTTTTCATCTTTGTTCTCTGGATGATGCTGACAGGAACACAATAAGCTTTCGCATTATAGAGATGGGTACTCCATATCTACATTGTCTTTCAGAAATTATTTCTTTTACTAAAAACAATGAGGATCAGAGTGCAGGTTTTGCAAAAGCAGCAATTACGTAAAGTGCATTAACTATTGTCTCCTTGTTCCCAAACCTCCTACCCATGCATACAAACACATGGAAATATGTTCTTTGTGGACTCAGCCAATGGTTGATCTTGGCCTCTGGACTCTCTGTGGGTGGACTTGTATCATTGGTTCACAATTTGGAATTTCCAGACTCAGTTACTCTTTGAAAATCTCAGTTTCTTTACGAGGAAAATACTCTTAATTATTAGATATCATGTATGATGCTAGTTTAAATGAGATGAAGTATTTAAAACACTTACTAAATGATAAAGACCTATGATAATGTTAGCAAGTACACTGAATGACTTGAAACACTTGGATGAAAACTGAGGCATTCAGAAGCCAAAGCAGATGTTTGACTTCATGTAGACAGCCCATGCAAGTAACTGACTCAATTTCTTACTCTTTTGGAAACATAGCATCATTTAGCTGTTTCAAGTATACTGGAATTTTTGTCAGCAGCTAGCTGACAGATTGCTTCATGAATACATTTGTTGGGAGAATAAGTTCTTTTTCAGTAGCTCAGTAGCTAACATTTGAAAATGTCCTCTTGTGTTAAAGAAGTTTAGTATGCCAATGTTTTATTGGAATTGTAAATTGATAATAAGCATATAGCCAGATTGGTAATAAGCATATGCAACGGTAAGTGATTCAGCATGAAATTCAAGCAAATTACCCAGCTCCCAAGATGATAATATATCAGACAAAGAAAACTTTCATGTAAGAAACTAGTATTAATAGAGAGTTCGTTTCTGTCACCTCTTTCCTGACCAACTCCACGTCCGTCATCATTGAGTAATATGAGCTCCGTTGTTCTAAGCTCTTAAAATTAGACTTTATTCTTTAGAGCAATTTTAAATTCAGAACAAAATGGTAGAGAAAGCACAGAAAGATTCTATGTAACCTGATTCCTCCTCCAAATGAAAAGACTTTCTCCTCAAGGTCCTGTAGCATGCATAAAGGTGGCCAAGATGTTCACAGTTTACATCGGGGTTCTCTTCCGGCTTTATGGTATGTGTCTGACAAATGTATCCTTTTACTAAACCTTTACTGCTGCTCTAACACTCTGACCAGTTATGAGTTTCTGCATTAACCACTGTTAATTACAATAAGAAATTTCCCTGAGAAAGTCTGAGAGAGCACTAATCTGTGGATATAAACATCAGCTTTTAGAAGGCATTTTTGACTACATAAGACCATTTGAATTGTAATATGCACTTTACCTAATCTTGCTAAATTTATTTTAAATTTCTATTATTAAGGTCTTGCAATTTAGAATGTTACATTTTAGTGTTATGCTTTCCTATTAGGTTCATTTTTCAATATCTTGTAATAAATATTTTTATGTTAATGTGTATTAATATTAATGTATCCAGACATTTTTTACCTTGTAATTTATATACCATATATTTTTTTTTTTGCTTTTCTCCCAAGAATATTTGTAATTATTGAGCATCTCTTGTTAGAAGCAAAATGCTCTACTGTTCCTGGAAATACCAAGGTTTCCATTCATGAGTTCTTAGTGTCCCAAATAAAATAATTTAGTAGAAAACAGAAAAGGAAGTTGAGGACAATTTTAATATAGTCTGAGAGAAAATCAACACAGTAGGCAAGACAAAGAGAAAAAGCCATGCTTTTCCGATGGAGATTGGCAAGAAGATACATGGTAGAAGAGTAGGTTCTGAACAGGAGGAGGCTCAGTGCCTGTCAAGAGCATATTTGGGTTTCAGTCTGTCTCCAAAAGAAAAAGAAATAGTAAAGAAGGGAAAAGAAAGTCTGAATTTTCTCTGGTCACAGGGCAGAGGCTGTGCAGTCCTGTCTGATGAAAAGAGCTGCCTTAGGAAGGGACTTCTGGAAAGGAAAATTTATTATCTCATTCAAGAGATATTAACCCTCCCTTCTCCTTAGCATATCTTCAGGTGACTGAGATTTTCCAGGGGAGGTGGACTCCTGGCTAGGTGATTGACAAACCCAGAAGAATTAACTCTGCTTAGCTTAGGGCCAAAAATAGAATTTATATTCTATTCTTTTGACCAGGAGGAAGAAGTTTGGCCCTAAGAGACCTCAAAAGAGTCCAGATAACTCCTGTTTTTTTTTTTATGTTATAATTTAATTTCTAAAAAGTGACTAAGCTGATGTTAACCTTTAGAGTCGTACCAGGGAAATAGGAGGCAGGATCCAAATCCTCAGTGGCCTCTAAGTCTCCTGTAATGTTAGTCTTGTTTGAGCTAAACTGGCATCTCTGTGTTCATATTGGAGTGTTGCTATATTTACTTTTAATTGATCTGTTAGATTTAGGTTTACTATATCATTATTGTATGTTTATATTTCGTTTTCAATTCCTTTGCCTTTTCCAGCTTTCTTTTGGTTAATCAGTTTGCTTTTATATTTCATTTCATATTCTATTTTTTAGATCATATCTGGCTTATGTATTGATTGATATTTCCATAGCATACCATGTTGTGAAATGTTGTTGTTGTTGTTGTTGTTTCTGCCTGTACGGTTACAATTACAGAGTTCCCAAACACCAGAGAAGGATCACTAGACTCAGCCCCAGTTTAAGTCAGCGGAATTTATTTAACTGAGTCAGTGACTGAGCTCTCTACGCTAAGGATTAGAGAGCATTGCACTGGGATTTGAGATTGCAGGCAGGCAAAACCTCATTAACACAGTAGGTATTCCTCACATCTATTTAGTATAATTTAAGGTGAACCTGTCTCCCTAAGGGGGTTCCTATGCCCAAATGATTGACTTGTGAAACTGGAAAGGTACGTTTTCTCAAGAGATACACTGGAAATGTTTTAGTCTATTCCAGTTGATTTTCTGGGGCCCTTTGACAATTTAACAATACCATTACTAGAACAACTTACAAGGTATAAACAAGAGCACTTTCATTTCACTATGTGAAATGAATAGGGAGAGAAGCAGTAAGAATACTTTCAAGCTTTTGTAAGTCTTCATGCTACATAGTAGAGTAGACCATGGCAGTGAATAAGACACAAGATTTAATTCTGTGTATATTTAAATTTGATATGCCTATAAAGTATGTGCAAAGCTATAGAAATTATAAATGAAAACACAATGCATTTTATGATTTTATTGAGCTTTTCATTTTGAACATTCATCTGTAAAGAGTTTAAAAAAGAATTTTAAAAATGTTCATGTCATCTTCTCAAATGTTTATTAAATGATTTTGTAATGAACATAAATAGTACATGCATCTACATTGACTGTATTCCTTATAAGTGCTTATATTTTCCCTTAAGAACATTTAAGCATAAGTTAATCTATACAAATAGTATGAAATGTATAAAAGCTCAGTAAAACAAAACAAAACAAAAAATAGTGTACATTATTCCATAATGACCTTAAAGAAGATAACCCTCTTTAGTTTTGTGAGATCTCATGTCATCTACATCAATTTATATAGAATGCATTTATTTTAAAGAGGACTTTCTCAAATTAAACCTAATAATGTGCAGTATTTTCTTAAAATTAGTTAACTCGATAAAGTTGTTCTAAATTTAAAGTAAGAAATAAATTCAGTAATAACTCTTTTGGTCTGATCCTTTGCCAAAAAGATGCAACAACTGTTCATATTTAGGCACTTAATTCAAGAACTCCACATGAAGCAGTTTCTCTTTAAATACACTGAAAGCCTCTAATCTGCATATGAGTAAAAGGAATTGTAAGTAGAGTGAATAACTAAAAAGATGTCCTTGCTCTGTGAGATTCCAATCCAGCAAAATCTTGTAACCTTTCCTCCTTTTAATTTTCATTTTCAGAATAATTTCTCATAGGAAAGTTAATATTTTGCAGTCTCAAAAAGGTATGACAGATGTATGAGACAGTCAGTCTACAAGCTAATTGCTCCATTGTAATGAGCTTTAGATTGCCAATAATTTGTAGTTGTGCTGTTCATGTGTGCACACATATGTGCGAACAGACCATGTGCATGTGTGTCTATGTGGAGACTGGTGCTTAGCTCTGAGTGTAATTCTTCTTGAGACAGGGTCTCTCCCTTGCCTAGAGTTTATCAGTTAGGCTAGACTTACTTCCAAAAACCGCCAGAAACCGACTTATCTTGTCCTCCCCAGCACTTGAATTATAAGTATGCACCATCAAGCCCAACTTTTATGCCTAGGTTTGGGGATGGAACCTAGGTACGCAAGTTTGGGAGTGGGCAAACATTTTATTGACCAAACTATCACCTTTGGCCCCGTTTTTGTGTTTTTTCTTTTTAATTATAAACCTATTATTCTCAGTTATGATTTCTTACTACTATCCAAATTCTGACTAAAGGACTTCTTGCTCTTTGCAACTTCCAGTGTGTTTATAAAACATCAACACTGGGGCTGGAGAGATGGCTCGGTGTTTAAGAGCACCAGCTGCTCTTACAGAGGATCTAGGTTTGATTCCAAGCACCCACATGGCAGCTACCAACCATCCATAACTCCAGTTCCAGGGGAATCTGACACCGTCTTCTGGCCTCTGCTCATATTACAAGACACAGGTACACTTACATACATGTAGATGCTACATTCATACATAAAAATAAAAGTAATGAATAAAATATTTAAAACATCAAGATGAACTCTACTCCAATATATAATTTTGCTTAATGTTCAGTGCTTAGTGGAAAAAGGTGCACATTATTATTAAAAATAGTTACCAGATCTAAAAAACTAATGATGCCATTCCTTTCTTACAGTTTTAATGTAATTTTAGATGTTATCTCATTCTTATTCACTGACTATGATAAACACAGGATTCTCTTGAATAAGTATATGTTTCATTATAAATGCAATTTGAAGTATACTTATTACTTTGTATATGTTACCAAAACTTAATCAAAATGCATCAACAATTAATCTATTTCAATGAGTTCTAAAAACTCCATAACATTTTGTGTCACTGTCCCAGAGCTACGCATGCCAGACTGTCTCCCTCACCTGTGGAACATCCTGTTCCTTGATACTAAGGACAGTTCAGGTGTCTTGTACTTCCTTGGGGAAGAGGGTCTTTCTCTCTTTGGAGTTCAGGTGACTTGATTACATTATTAAGATAAAAGGCCTACTCTTTTGACTTATTTTTCTCTAAGGAAAAATGTGTAGATATAATCATTTTAAACTGAAAAAAATATGTAGGAAAACAAAATCCTTCCTATTACTAATAAGCTTCCTCCCAATATAGTTGGTATGGTCTGATCTTTTAAGGAGCATATAAAACCTGGCTGACATCCCATCTTCTTGTTCTCTGCTTCAGATTTCTTCTCTGGAATACACATTAAGTTTTCTGCTTCAAGGGTGACCAGTGCTCAGGGCTCATATTCATTCTCACTCCTAAATTATGTGATGCTTCCTTTCCTCGTTTGACATCTTCAAAGTGAAAAGTGTCATTGCCAGGGAAGCATGAAGCTATAGGCAGCTCCAAAAGGCTGTCTCGGGAAATTTACAGAAAGGGCTGTTCAGTAGGATACACAGAAAAATAAGTATACGAAGGAAATACGAATATGTATTTTCACATACCGAATCTGGCCTTATTAATTGTTTAACATTATAGAATATGAAGCATCACTGTCCAGCAGGAGCATGTGAATAAGATAACTAGAAAGTAAGACACTGAAAAATCAACCTGGTGGTTTGAATATAATCAAGGAAACTGAAGTCTATTAGACTGACTCATTCAGTCTAATCTCAAGACAATGCACCAAAATAGATTATGTTAGACTAAGGAAGAACTCAACCTAAATTTAAAGTAACAACAACAACAGCAACAACAAAAAACTTCTAAGATGAAATAAAATATTAAATTATTGGCCGTGCAAAAATTATATATATATATATATGTATATATATATATATATATAAGCTCTTTTGCATTCTGAAATCCCCTAATAAGTTCTTAAATAAAGTATAGAAGATTAGAAGAATGCCAGCTGACAAATCATCAGTAAGGAAGATCTTTTGTTCACCAAGAACCTGGGTTTGAATGCTGCATGTTTTATGTCAGCTTGGTCCAATGACACCAATATCAGTTGAGTGATAAAACATTTTGCCAACGAGTATTCACTATTTTCTTATTTGCTTTTACTTGCCTTAGGCAGCATACAGCCCAGGAAAAACTTGGAAAACCTATCTATAGTCACTTTCTCTAACCCATTTTGTTATAAAAGCATGAATATTTAGGTCTTCTTTATTGGGTGATAATCCCATGTTTGTGAAGTTCAAGTACGGTAGAGGGAATATACCATTTCAGACAAGGGACTCATTCATGTTCAATGTCAAAGGTTCATAGAGAATCTTTTGGGTTTTTAAGTGCTATGATTTCATTAGCATCAAATAATTATATTCAAACAGGCCCACAAAATTCATTCTAAAGCTAAGAATACATGGCATATCTCAATTATTCATTATAATCACACTAGTATTAGATATCTTAAATAAATTTCACATATATATTTATTTCCATGAATTAAGAATTAAATTACAAATATAGTACAATAAATTGTACCTCATCTTTTCTTAGTGAAGCTCATCCAATTATTTGAGCATACTTTACTTTGAAGTTCATAATCATTACCTTGTTTTTTATTCTAACTTTCACAAGTGAAGACCTGATTGCTGCCATATGACTTCTGCAAATATTCCACTTTACAATATGTGCTGCATATAAATGTGTGGTTTGTATAGCAGGGGGTAAAATGGGCAGCTTCCCTGCCATCTGTGCACTAATTAAACAATGTCGAACACAGACTTGTCATAGGAGAAAGTCATCTTCATTTCTACAGGGTGCAAATTATGTTGCTGGGATTACAAGGACGGGGCCAGAGTTGGCTGTCACCAATGGCTCTTAGTTGAGCTTGGGATTTACAAAGCACAAGAAATTACAAATAAAAAAGATACTGGTACTTCTACATCTAATTTATACACCTACATAATAAAATCATAAATTAAAAAAGCAATCACATTTTCATATACCAATATACAGTTTGCAGCTCTTTTTATGTTGTAATAATATTTATCTAAATGCTTACATAGCATCCTCATACATCACTGGGGAAAAGGTGAGCAATGTGTAGTGCGGTGGTTAAAGTATAACATTAAATGTGCATAGAAATGTAATTAGAAAAAAAATTTTATATATAGTGACCTGTGAATTAATTTTTTGATATGATTAAAATGCAAATTAAGCATTTTAAAACATATTTTAGCTTTAAAATTCAACTCAGCTTTAATGACTTTAATTAGTAGAGATCCTAATAAGACAGGTAGTTAAGGAAAATTAGTTATCTATTGTTGTGAAGTGTAATTTTAAAATTTTGTCATGTTTGGAAATAAACTGTTAGCAAACAGGAATGTATACAAACATGCAATTTGTGCCTTGTCTGTCAATAAAAATAACTGAAAACGAGCTAACAGTGTATTTCATATCATGTCAACATAATTACCAATATAATTAAAAACAAAAGACTGGGAAAGGTAACACTTCAGTTCTGTGGGCATGCATACAATAGATATACTACTTTTTCACATTTCATGCATGTCTATGAAAGTTAGAAAAATAAAAAATGATTATCAATTAATAACAAAATGGCACATGTATATTGTGAGGCAATTGCTGTTTACCAAAATGTTCTCACTTTCTAAATTAAAGAACTGCTTCAAATAAAATTAGATTGTTTCTGAATGCCAATTTTTGTGCAGGTTTTTATTGACTTGATTTTTCAAAATATTTTGTTCTTAATTATATTTTATAAACTAATGTGGTTGGTTATAATGTTTAGTCTACCAATAAAAATAAGTATAATTTTACTCAGTAGCACAGTGGCAGTGTTAGAAATAGAAAAGCATTGAAAAATATAGCCCTTCAGTGGATAGATTCATTACATTGAATTAAGGGGCTCTAAGTTGTTCCTGAAAAAATTGAGATCACCATATATTTTACGACTACACGGTGAGTTTTGAAGCCAATAGCATGATCAATCCATGTCTTTATTCTGCAGACCAAATCGAGGTAGCAGTTCTGAGAAGCTTTTGCTTCTTCTAAAGAGCAACCTATATACTTACTCGGTGTTCAGTTTTAGAGCCTGTATTTACACCTGGCTGATATTCTCATTTATACTGAGTAGCCATTCCAAAGACTCTGAAATGTAAAGAAGATTCATCAAATGTTAATTCAAGGGCATGAATCCCGAGGAGAAGAGGGAAAGGGGAAGCTATTAGGAAGGTGACACAGGGCTGAAATCTATGATGGCACCTCATAGCAGTTCTTATTTACTTATGACTATGTCTAGGTTTGCTCTGTCATACTGTGTAGTTTACTGTTGCTCGATATTTAAGTCAACGGAATCTCCCTTTGTTTCTTTTCTGAATATAGTCATAGTCTAAATCAAGGTGTTATTTATATCTACCTATCTATCTATATCTATCCATCTATATATGAGTATATATGTGTGTGTGTGTGTGTGTGTGGAGAGAGAGAGAGAGAGAGAGAGAGAGAGAGAATTTTAGAGTATTAATCAACCTTGAGATCAAGTTTTTACTTGCTTAAGGAACCAGACATTTCTGAAAGCCACAAACTTTTCCAGATTTCAGTACACCAAATCTCCAGGAAATCAATATTTAACAGACTGTGTTTTAAGATGATAGACTTGAAAAATACATTTGAACATTGTATCAATCTTATCTGTAATGCCGTTGCTTTTCTCTATTTTCTTTGAGTTGGAATTATCTCCTAAAACCTCAGAAAAATTTATTATTATATTTGCAGTCTCTGTACTGTCATTTGTTTCTCTTCTGGATCATGTGATCATGTTAAAGGGTCAGGATTGCATAATGGGAAATAAAAATGATCCACAGAAATGACACTAGCACAATAACTAAAAGTCAAGCAGGCAGTTTGAATTCTGTCCCCATACCCATAAGATGAATTCCAGAGTAAGTGGTGGCAGCTCTATGCTTTAAACAATATAGTCCATTCTTAAAAGGTGACTTTTAAATTTATCAGTGGATTTCAATTGGTCAAATATATGTAATCTAGAAATATATTTCTGAATAAAATAAATAACGAGAAGGAGAAAAAGGAAATTGAATCATATCCAAGCTCAAAATAATGAACTCATTACAAATATCTTAAAGGCAAATCTACTAACAAGTTACCCTCTCAAAGTCTTACTAAGTTCAAAGTTGTTACCTAAATATTGTTTGCTCCTTAGACATTCAAATCTATTTGGAGGATTAAATTCTGTTTTTACAAATAATTTCAACCAATGTACTTAGTTACTTTATTCTCTGTTGCTAATAAAGTGGCTGTGTTACTCTAGCATTCATTGAACTGCTGTGTTCATCTCAACTGCACTTCTGCGGAACTCCTTTTAATTCTTTTTTCTTCCTCAGTACTGTGCTTCACACAAAATTGTTTACTGAGTGCTTGAAGACAAATGAATAAATGAAATGAGTATTTTTTTACCTGACTCACTTATCATCCTTCTGGTTTTTAAAATATCTGTTTTATATCAAATAAAAGAAACCCATTTTTGTCTTGATACCAGTAAGCCAATAAATGTTTCTCTGCTACCAAGACAACAATGTAATACAATAAAGGAAAAATAGTGCATGCTTCTTGCCCAATTTAAGGTGTAAACAATTAAACATTAATTATGCTAAATAATACAGCAATTTTATTGCATGTGTTAGTTATTCTAGGCTTGCTTTCTGCAGAACAGCTCTTCCTGGCCAATAAATATTAGATTTGCCTGTCTGCTCATTTTATTTAAACTATTGTTAAAATACCAAGACAAGCTTTGTGATGCCTTGATCTTTATGACTGTTCCTTTGCTAGCTATATAGAAGACAGTATGGAAGACAGATTAAGCTACTAAAAGGCTATGATCCTGGCTTCTCTTATTTAATATTTAGTTTCAAGTTTTCAGTCTAAGAAATTTTAATGTTAAGAGTAAATGCTCAGTATATAGTTGGGTTCATATTTAAGTACAGTCCCTGGTTTAGACTAAGTACTCAATATGCTTACTTCTGTTATCAAACATATACCACACAGTATTCTGCTGTAGTCATTTAGATTAGCCTATGATGACCAATGGTATGACCAAATGTGATTAAGAAAATTCATTGATTTATTAAATTGTAAATACATTGAATTATTCTTAAATATGCTTTTAGATATTTTCATCTGCATGGTTGTGAATATAGAAGTGCAGATTTCAGTAAACTACCCAGTGTTTTAGTGATACATGTATATTTATTACAGGTGTAAAGATTATTACAAAATGTGCATATTTTGTTATGCTCTATTATGTTGATATTTTAAGTTATATTTCTTATCTCACACAAAATCAAATTAAAATATATCTTTATTTCTATTACATGTTGGTTTTTCTCTAAAGAATTTTATCAGGAAAGAAATGACAAAAATACATCATAGTTTTAAATGTTTAAGAAAATATTTAGAGTGTGGTTAGAAGATGTCACTTTGGTTTTAAAAAAAGAGTAGAACAGTGGAAATTTTATGTATCCATCAATAATACTGATTCATGTGACTATTCTCCAAAACTAAGGGACATTCTAACAAAATGCTTAAGACTCTGCCAAAATAGTGCACTGAGTTCTCCCAGATTGATTTCCTCCCTCTTGAATGAGATATTTAGAAAAGCTCTAAACATAGTTAATATTCAGAAAATTTTACTGAACTGGAATAGATTTGATCATTCAAGTCAATGATTAACTCTTAACAAATTGTGATTTATTAACCATAAATAATTGTGTTCACAAATCAAAGTCAGCTTTTTTTCTGGGCACTTGATACTTGGTTGGTGATATTACAATATTTGAGTTTGGCAGTAGACAGGATAATTGTGTCATTTAGGTGTTTGCTGAACTGGTCTGATAGATCTTGGAAAGTCTGTTTCTTGCCCATCTGAACACTTTATGATGAACAATTACCTAGAGGCAGAAGAATTCAACCGCATGTAGAGTAATTTGAAATTTATTTATGTAATCTGAGATATCTTCCACCAGTATATAGATGGATGACTATTAATATTCAAAACCATAATTCATCTGTGCATCATTACCATTCAATGGTGGAATATTTTAATATGAAATATAAAATGTCAATTATGTATGAGGTTTACTTGCATAGTGTGAAGCATTCAAATACTTCCTCAGTTTTAAATATCATGCCAGTGTGTTCATAATCTTTGGATGTTTGGCATCATCGAAACACGGTCAGTCAGGCATAACTCTGCCTGACATAATGAACTCCCCTTTGTTGAAATGCATTGAACTCTATTTTTTTAAGATTTACAGTTATAGTGTAAGAACGAATATTATCATTCATTGTTATTAAAATGTGAAAAATAAACATAGAAATTTATTGCTTTTTAGCAGCATGTCTAAGGGGCTGAAGAGATGGCTCAGTTTTTAACACCACTTGCTGCTCTTGCAAATGGCATCCCTTTTACAGAGCTCTAGTTCTGAGGGATGTGACACTGCCTTCTGGCTTCCTTGGGTACTGGAAGCATATGGTACACCTACATAAATGGAGGCAAAACACGGATACACATAAACTACAAATAAATAAATTAGAAAAGAAGTAAATTCAAAATCAAATTATTACTTAAGTTGAATGCAGTTCACTGGTTACATTCACAGTGATTGCCCTAAAACAATAATTCCAATAGCTCTATCATTATTTAAGTTTTATTTTAATCATAATCTCATATTAACTCTCTTTCCCTTTAAAAAAATAATAAATGATCCCATTTAAGTCATTTTTAATGCTTTGGATGGAAACTCTCAAATAATAGGAAAATGATGTCTTTAAAAATAATACTGAATCTTTGATAAACAGTAGACATTGCATATGGTGCATTGCATCTGGATCATTTAGAATTACTTCTGAGTGATGCTAGTTAACAGAGTCATAGAGAACTTTCTTTCTTACCTGAGAGTTACTCTCTTGCAATTAATAGAAGAATAGGATCTGGGAGACTTATACAGATCTGTTCAGTATCATTGCTTCAAGACTAGTATCCTACTTATAGTTTTTCAAAGTCATCATTTCAGATTTCCACAATTATAAATCAGAGAATCTTTCTACTTACATTATTAAAGTTTAGAATTCATATAGAATTAAAAAGATATAGTGTGAATATTGATTTGATCTTAATATTAGTTTCTCTGCCAAATTTCATTTTCATATAATGAGAGGTATTGGTCCATAAATTAAAATTGCCCTTGCATTGCTAAAAGTTATATTTAATTTTCTGATTCATTACCTTACTGGATATTCATTTGACTTAGTTATTAGTTTCAAAAGTCATAAAACTTTAGCTTTTCTTTACAGTTATAAAGATGTTAGGAACAGCATTCATATATCATGAAGGAAGGGAGAGAATTCGGTTTGTTAATAAATCTCTTCTACATGTACACAGGAATTAAATTTTTGGTTTAATTCATTGATATATTTTCACATTTATTTTCTTCTACTTATCCCTAGATAAACAGTAATGCCTTCTGATGGTCAGTTATCTTTTTCCTCTGTCAAGCTCCTCCCTAAGATTTCAAATCCAATTTTCAAATCAGATCACTTTTCCTGATCTATTTAGTGATATTCTCAGCTATTCAAGTATCATCGTGAGGCCTGGAGAGTTGGCTCAATGGCTTGCACTTGCTGTGCAAGCATGAGGGCCTGAGTTAAAATCGCAGGATTCGCCAACAAAAAAGAAAGGCCATGCTTGGCCACACTCACCAGTAACACCAAAACTTCAGAAACAAAATCAGAATCAGGAGCATCATTGGATCTTGCTGTTCACTAGCTCTGCTCTAGGTTCAGTGAGATATCCTGTCCAAGGAACAAGGGCAAGAGTAAGAGAGCAGGATAGCTATTATCCTCCTTTGACCATGGCAAGGGAAACTCAAACACATGTGAAAAAGTCACACACACTCACACAAATCACATGTGTACACAAATGCATACATATACACACACTCACAATTTACAGACTCATACACACATATATATGCATACACACATACATATATATGCATACATATGCACATGAATCACTCTAAATTTCTCATAACAACAGATCATTTACACCATCAAACATTATTTCCCTACCTTGGATTATAGGCATTGCGAACAATACCTGCATTTTTTTCTTACTTCTGAATTCTATGAAAGTTCAATTTGCATTTTATAAGTCAGCATTTTATACTCAAAAAGATCTGTCAAATAACTGAATGAATGAATGTGTCAACTACACTAAAATTAAATTGGCTACTCATAGTCTTTGTGAAATGGCTGCTTACAAAGATTTTTATTTCTGTTCTAACTCCAAAAATTTTATCAAAAGCATATAAAGAAAGATTACTAATAAAGTACCCAAGTAAAGAGAATATATAAAGATAAAGAGGGTTGAGATAAATTGCTTTTTAAACATGAAATAGAAGGAGAAATTATAACACAGATCTGTATAGATATAAATAATATCAAAGAGTGCCGAGAGTGATAGTATGGTTATACGGTAATTTAAGAACGCTTTGGTTGGGGATGTGGTTAAGCAGTGGAATATTTTCCTAACATGCACAAGGCAAATGCCACACACATAGACACAAATTAGGTTCATGATCTATATCTTGGTATTTATGTTTTAATATAATTTAAGTAAAATCTTATGATTTAATTTTCAATAGCAGTGGTCATTCCTAACTTCTGAAATTCCTGGACACTTAAAATTTATATTGTACAGTAATCAAAACATGGACACATTTTTATCAATAAGGTGGAATTGGGAGTGAGAAAGAAATAGGCATATATTTGAAAGTCTCTTTAAGTAAATCAATTTTCCCTCTGAACAATTAGAAAGGTATTCAGTGTCTTCCTGCAAGAGGAGGTCATTGGCTATGTTAAAATAGTAGACGTTCCAATTTTCTACTGGTAACCCTTAGGCAGAGTGAAACAAGGCAGCACAGTCTCTAGAAAGGCCACCAGGACATGAGCCAGCGGACAGCATAACTAAAAAGACAACTTATAAACACAAATAAAACACAAGACTGAGTTTGAAAAGGCAGGAAAGTGGAGAAAAGTGGTAGCAGAGATGTTTCACGACACAGAAGAGTGGTAAAAAATATGTTGCTGAGTAAATAAAATTGTGTGCCATAATGAACATTTTAATTGCTTGATAAACAGGAAAAACATTGTAGAATTCAAACACATGACCATTTATTTTACAGCTCAATAGCATGATTAACAAGTATAAAAATAAAGCTTTTTCAAAATGTAGCCAAAACAGAAGAAAAGGAGAGATAGAAGTTAAAAGTTTTTGAAAAATCATCCAGGAAGGCCCGGTATCTTGTAACAATTTTATAAACATCGCACATAGCAGAAGAAAGTGATAGTCAGACTAATAATTTACAGAAGATTTTAGATTACGAGTCTCCAATACATGGATGAGGATCCTGAGGCTTAACAGGTCACTAGACAGAGGGGAAAAGCAAATGCTAGTTTTCTATAAGTTATCTTATAAACTGACTTTTAATGTCTTACAACTCTTACTAGAGGTGTCTTTATGTAGCAGATGGTGATTAACAGAGAAACCCACAACTGGACAATGTGGAGAGAATAGGAAGCTGTTAGAATGCTTATCCCTCAATAGGACACCTATATAAAAATTCTGTCCCCCTAAAGGCTCAGGGATCATTGTGAAAGAGGGGGCAGAAAGATTGTAAGAGCCAAAGGGGTTGGATGACCACAAGGAAACAAGAGTTTTGCAGACAGCTTATCTGAATTCAAAGCAATGTTGACAGCATGCCAAAGTCTGATACAAGCTCAAATCAGAAAAGAACTCTCAACATAGACATGAGGAAGTGAGTAACAAGTTCCAACCCCACATAAGATTTTTCAAGCATGGAAGTCTTCGTAGATTAACCAGGTTTCAGTAGATGGGCCCACACTGAAGGGTATTTGGAGATTTATATCTTTTTAATGGAGGGCATTAAGTAGAGGCCCAGATAGGGGAGGGATTCTAAATCTCATCAAATCATAGTGTTTGAAAATGTCCTGGCCTGAGGCTGGGGCTAAGAGGATAGCTCAGCAGTTAAAAGCATCAGCTGCTCTTTCAGAGACTGCTCTTTCAGAATACCCAGGTTGGATTCGAAGCACCCATATGTCAGCTAACAACCATCAGTAAATCCAGGCCCATGGGAAATCTGACACCCTCTTCAGACCTCTGACCTCCACAGACATTACACAACGTGGGTGCATTTACATACATGCAGGCAATACATTCATACACATAAAATAAAAATAATAAATAAAATAACTTTTAAGATGTCAAAAATTCAATAGAAAATGAAACAAGTCTCCAATATGTTGAGTCTATTGTGATACATGTTCTAAAACTGTGTTCTTTTAGTAAAACATTTTGGCACCTACAAGCAAAAAGATCAGATTTTTCCATCTGATTTTCTTTTTTCCAATTTTTCCCAAGGTTTGTGTCCAGTGAAGGGAGTTATGCATCATACAATGTCAGTGACACTCTGGCTGTAGAGGTTTTTGGAATAATGGGTAGATTAAGACATTGATAGCTACATTCCAGAGAAACAAGCAAACAGACAAAAGAAATATGCACTTAAAAATGAAAATTAACCTACAGTATTTGAACTAATCTTTGTTATTAAAACATCTGGCAGAAAATTAATGTATAGAATATGCAAAGAACTCAAGAAATGAACTAAGGAAACAGTCCATCAACAAATGAGAGAATGGAATCAACCCACAATTCATAAAAGATGAAATATAAATGGCAAATAAGCATCTGAAAAATGGTTAACTTTAATAGCCACCAGAGAAATGGAAATCAAAACTACATTAACGTTTTACCCCAGTCAGAATGGCAGCCAATAAGAAAACAAACAACTGCAAATGTGAATAACAGAGAATGTGAGTAAAGGGACACTTGGACATTTCTGGAGGAAATGTAAACGGATCTTGCCATTACACAAACCAGGATGAAGAGTTCTCAGAAAAACTAAAAATAGATTTTCCATGTGACCCAGCTTTACCATAACACCTAGCTGTTTACCCAAAGGTCACCAAATCAGCATACCCTGGAGACTCTTGCTCATCAATTCCTTTTGTAACACTATTCACAGTAACTAAATATGGAACCCACCTAGGTGTCCAATAAAAAAGAAGATTAAAAATGCAGTTATATACATAAAGTAAAACTTTCAGCCATTTAGAAGACTGAACTTTTGTCATTTGCATTAAATCGGTCTCAGAAATACAAATATAGGTAATTTCCTGATTTGTGAGTCCTGCATCTTATAGAGATACATAAAATAGTTAAATAACATATGTGCTTATATGCATGTATGCACACTCATATGGTATGAAAGTAGATGTGAACTTATCTATGGGATTAAAATATTCTGATGGGAGAGGGGATGCAAAATAAGGGAACGTATTATGGGAGCAGATATGTTCAACATGGGATAGTTGCTTGAACAAAATCTTACAAATGAACAGTATTCTAAAAAGTGAAGAATATTCTAGTAAAAGATGATATGGCAGAGTATTTAAAAAATGAAAATGAAATTACTGACTTACAGGATATTCTAAAAATATCTCATTCAATAAGTACATCTAGCTGACACACAATTATGTTAATATAGTAAGAGTGAAGAGTAATTTTAATATAATTAGGGCTAAAAAGATAAATGGCATAGAACATGGAACTTGTTTTCCTGTGTATGAAATGTTTGTTAATGAAAAATAAAAATAGAAAATACATAAATGAAAACTCTTGATGTATTTTCAATTCCCTTGGGGTTTATTTCCACATGACCGATAAATATCAAGAAGCAAATGAATCTCACCATGAATTCATTGTCAAGTAAATGACACTTTTGAATATCTTAGCTTTCCAACAATGATGTTGATACAGTTGTTGATATTTAATAGGAAAATTTTTATGCACATTCATTACCATGCAATGTCCAAAAACATGAAGGCCAGAATGGAAATAATTGACTTATTATCATTAAACTAGGAAGAATTCCATCTACCAAGCATTAATAGCTAAACAGTAACACAATAATTTTACATTGGTCAATAATTGTTTTCACTACATCCACTGCTGTTTTAGTAGATTTGTTTTATGAAAAAGTTCAGATCAATTTTAACATAACATGTAAAGATTGAAATAGTAATATCTGAAAACATAACAAGTCTGACTTGTTTTCTGCTTTGTAGAAGGTATAAGTAGATTAAGTGTAATAAATGTTAATGTTTATAAAGTGAATATGCAAACTGATTTCTTTTCTAGAACTCTGTCTTAGATTTTTAAAATCTATACTGCCCCAAATGATTTGTTGTTATTTTACATTTTTTTCATATTGGTGATGGAGGAGTTGTGAGATCTACAGTTATCGGTGGGTATGAAGGTAAATATTCGGAGTATAGTTAGAAGCAATGTTGCTTTAGGAAACTGTAGCAGTACTTTATCTTCTGGGGTCTATGACCTCTCCAGGTAGATACTGGTGGTTAGAACTTTTAGTTCCGGGCATGAGTTCCCTCACACTCAGTGGGTTTTGATCCAATTAGACAGCTGGTGATTACCCCCGATATTAGCTGCCATTTGTCAGTTCTTGATCTTACATCGAGAGTAACCAGAGCCTTATTTAGAAATTGTTACTTATACCTGTATGACATAGTGTCCTCCCCACTTTCTCTAATACAAATTTCAGAAATTCAGGTTTTATGTCTAGGTCATTGTTATATTTGGAGTTGATTTTTTTCAGGGTAGAGATGTAGTTATCCCTGCACCATTGTTGAAGATGCTCAAATGTGTATTTATGGCATGTTTGTCTAAATTCAGGTGACTGTAATTATGTATACTTAAAATCTGGGTATTTTATGCTCAGGATTGCTTTGGCTACTTGAGGTTTCTTTGTTTTTAATATCTGTGAAGAATGCCACAGGGATTTTAATTGGTATTATGTTGCATCTATAGCATTTGGTCAGATTGTCATCTTTTCCAATATTAATTCTACTAATCCACGAGTATGGGAGTTTTTCTTCAACTTTTAGTGTTTGCCTCAATTCATTTTATGAGAGTTTTAGAGGTATTTCACCTTGGTTAGGTTCACTGCAAGATTTTGTTTTGTTTTGTTTTGTTTTTTGAGACAATTGTAAATGGAATTGTTTTACCCACTTTCTTTTTCATTGTGTTTATTATTGATAAATAGAAAAGACTATTGATTTTTGTATTAGTTTTGTATCCTGCCACTCTGCTGAAAGTATTAATTTGTTCGAGTATTGTCCTAGTGAGCTCTTTATGATCTGATACATAAAACATCAGATTACCTGAAAACAGGGACACTGTGACTTCTTTTCCTATATGTTTCCATTATATTTACTTCTCTTGTCTTTTTCCATAGCAAAGACATCAGGTGCACATACATACTTATATGACTATACATATCTGCAAGCATTCATGTGTTTTCATATGCATACTTGTATACAACTCTGCTTATATTACTTTAAAAATCTTTTTAAAATTGATTTTTTGCAAATTTCATGCATTTAAAAATATTTTATTTACTATTTTTATTTATTTATTTTTATGTGTATGAGTGTATTGCCTGCATGTGTATTAGGCAAATTTCATACATTTCAATTGTATTTAGACCCCTTTCCCTCAGTAGTCCCTGCACTCCCCCTTAAAGCCCCCTTCCCAATTTCATTTACGTATAAATATGTATTCAAATTTTTGTTCTCAAATGCCCTTTGATGTGGGTTAATCCACTGGACCCTGATCAACCATATCAAGAGTCTCACCCTTAAAGGTACATGCTTAGGTAGGGTTGGGGTTTCTTGCCCACTTCCCCACATCTTTGCTGGAATTTTGTCTGGCTTGAGCTTGTGCATGCTTTCATCATTGCTGTGAGTTCTTATGAGTCGCTGACCAGCTAACTGGAAAACTGTTTCGTGGTGGTCATCTATCACCTCTGACTCTTATGATCTTTCCACCTCCTCTTCTGCAATGATCTCTTAGCCTTGGGAGGCAGAAGTGTGATATAGGTGTCCTAGTCAGGGATAAGCACTCTGTAACTTCTTATTCTCCGTATTCTGGCCACTTGTGGTTTACTATGTTAATTACCAACTGTGATATCAGGAAGCTTCTCTGGTGAGCACTGGGAGAAGGATTAATACATGGTATAACAAAAAATCAACAGGAGTAACTTTAATACTGTATCTAGTATTAGCTCATAGTATTATGCTCTCCATCATGAACTGTTTAGCCTCAGGTCCCTAAGCCTGATATCAGTGTCAGGTTATAGGCTTTATCCTCTTCAATAAACCTTAAATACAATTAGAAAGTGGTTGGTTACTCCTATAATGTAAATGCCACTGTTGCCATGATTGACATATCTTGCCTGTCCAGTTATTGTTGCACCTAGCAGGATTCACCACTGTGTAAGATTGATGATTAGTTTTAATTTTCTTTCAATAGCATGCATAGCACTGCTTTCAGCAAGCCAGTAGAAAGGAGACTTTGGAGTTAGTACAGCTTGAGTTCTCCACGTTACTACTGGAGTTCACCTAAGTAAGGTCTTCGTAAATAGGGTCTTATCATAAGGTTCTCATGGGTAACCAACAACGGGACAGTAGCCTATGGTGCTTGAAGTTCCATAGGACCCTTGGTCAACAGCCTCAATATAGGGAGTCCATTCCTGGCATTGAGCCCTCAGTTTATTAGCCTGTGATATCTAGTAGAAGCAGTGTCCTCCTCTTCTAAGGTAACTTCATTTAGTCTCTCTAGAATGTATATGAATAATCTACCTTAAAAAGCTCTAGGGCACAATGGCAGAATGAGCCTTAGCCAGATCACCTGCTATGAGGAATAGAGGAATGGCTCCCGTGGGCGTGGCACTCGTATCTGGCTAATTGTGATACCAGCTTCTGCCCAGCATCCGAAAAGAACCTGCACCAAGATGATCTACCTGGGGACAGATTACTATTGGCTGCAGTCGGGACCACACCCCATAAGGCGATTGGTTAACCAGACCTGTAAGACCCCCTGCACTTCCTTGAATAAATGAGCTTGAGTGGCTTGCCTTGCCTTCTGCCTGCTTCTCACTCAGTTCCCTGAGTCTGTTTGTTGATTCGTCGCCTACTCACCCACCCAACCCTCGAGGGAGGAAATCCCTTATTCCCCTAGGGCTGGCCCCGAGCACAGGGGACCCCCAACAAGAAGCTATTATAATGGTAGGTTTCCATATGGCTTATTCTAAAGAATGCTGGTGTTACTTCCTCTTTTGTCCTCCCGTCCCATCCCCCACCGTTTTATTCTATTATTCAACTTTTCCATTTATATCATTGCATTCTACGCCCCCTTCTAATGAGTCCTCCCATTGCCATTCATGAATTTCCTTGCCTGTCTGGATTTTTGACTTGAAGCATGCACATCTAAGATTTCAAAGCTAGCATTTAACTATGAGAGGATATAGGACGTATGCATTTCTAGGTCTAGTTTACCTCACCCAGAATGATTGTTTCAAGTTCCATTCATTTACTTGCAAATTTCATAATTTCAATTTAAAGGGCTGAATAATTGTATTTATCAGCTCTAATCCTTCCTATGTCTCCCCACTCTCCAAGGTTTTATCTTCTTTATTATTACATATACATACATTTATAAATGTGCCGAGAGAAAGAGAGAGAGGAGATAGTCTGTTTAGTGTTATGCATGCATACCCATATTAAAATTAACTCTTAGTTCTAAAAATGATATTGTAAACATATCAAATTGAGGAATTGTACCAAAAGCATACTTGTACTTCAAAAGTACTTACTTCAAATTCTTATGAAAATGCTTGTGATAAATATATGATGCAGTATATTTAAACAACTGTTGATTAATGAAATTGCTTTACTATTTTTTTTTGATTCAGCAGTTTAGATAGCCTGACCAAAAAACTCACTAAAAATTACATGTTCATTATTCTTTCATTGTTTCTAGGCATTACTAACCAATCTGTATATTCCAGAGGTTCACTATGCATTTGAAAATAATCATCACAATCCTGATTGATGACAAGCACAGCACCTTGTCTTCTAGATGCTTCCTTCTCAATGCCGGATGATGATTTATTCACTTCTATCAAAGGGTCTTAGGAAATACCATAGTTTATGAATTATTTTCCAAATCTGATATTAGTAAAAGTGTTATAAATCTTACTTACCTGAAATACTTTATTCTTTGAAATTGTTCTAGATCTGTATGTTTAAACAATTTTATTTAGTGTCTGTGATGATTGAGTATAGTTATTTGGAATGACATCCTTCTTTTAATAAGAATAAAGGATGATTTATTATTAGAAGCTATTCTTTCTTACAAAACTCAGTAAAATGCTTAAGTCAAGTTCCACAGTCAGCCAAAAAGTAAATAAAAGGGCAAGTTTAACCCCTAAGTGAAGATATATGTATGTAACTTTGACATTTTAGTCATTCATTATTTCTTTGTCTCTTTCTCTAAATATGTTTATTTCAAATTCAATATGGAATTTTTAAGCAATCTAAAGGAAATTCTAAGTTTCCTACTCAGAAAAAAAAAATAGAGCTGAGTAGGAAACTTAGATTTTCTTACGCCATTTCTATATTGTCATAATTTTTTAAATAGTTATAAGCTTTGAGAGCGTACATTAGTGAGAGGATTTATTTTTTCATGAAGGAGAAATAGACAGTTACATTTAGGTGCACTATAAAATGGCTGCAAAAACTGAACTCTAAGTCTATACTTGCAAATTAATCTTTCCTAGTCATTCTAATAGTTTCATGTTGAGTTATTCTCCCTGTCTGAAATGTCAGAGTTTCTTTTCAACTTAGTTGTTATATCTGTCCCTGTTTCCTAAATTAATCCCCTTTGAAGTTTGTTTATATCTGTGAGATCTCTTCTAGTCAAAGAAAGTCTTTTAGATTTGCTGTCAATTCTATTCTGACTTAAGAATCTGAAGGTAAATTACTCCTTTTGTAAGTCGTAATTTGGAAACTTCAAGTCATTAAAAGTGTGCTTTTGTCCAATCATTGCATTTGAAATAAAAATATATACATGCATGTATATGAACACATAAAATTAAGAAATACTTATTTCGTTGATCATTTTTCAAATTTGTATAATAGAAGATTTAAAATATAAAAATTTAGAGGTTTTTATAAACTTTTTTCTCATTTCAGCTGTCATTTCGTCTCCAGACACACAAATACCTCTAAGAAACATGCATAATTATGTTCCACTATCAAAAAGAATTTATCCTTGTCAGACCAAGCTATTTTTACTGGTGGCATGAAGTATATGACACAGGACGTGGGTCTGCATTACTGTGTAACCACCATGAGCATTCTAGCATACGTCGTTTGTTAAGGAAAATGATAGAGAAACATTGGTTATATGTCATGTTTTCTATTTACTGTGAACTGTCAGAAAACTTGAAAATTACAATGAAAGCAACTGAAAATTTTATAAGGGGATATATAATCAATGGGAAATAAGAAGAATTTTCTGTTCCAGTAGAGGTAGAATTCTGGACATGGAAAAAAATTGAAATATTTAATTTATATTTTTCTTGGCAAACTATTACCTTAAAGGCTATATTGTGAGGGCTTTTTTTTTCCATTTTTTATATGAAGTGAACCTTTGGCAGTCTTTAAGTTTACAAATATTGACAGGTTGTGAAAAAAATCACCAAAACATAGATCTGTGTGAGCTCTAAGTCAGTGGAATTTGAAATACAATTTACACAATGTTCAGGCTTCCAAAGTGCACACTGTCTTTAAAAGAGGTTTATCCCAATACATGTATTATAATTTATATGTATGCAGTTCTTCTCTCAGATTCTCTAGATTTGTATTCCCTTGTTGCACGTGTGAAGTTGAATCATTAACAGAAGATCATGTATTACCTCCACTGACAACGATACTTTTTCCAGAGATTAGCTCTGAATCCTAATGCCTTGTTGTTGTTTTTTATTTCTCCCTCCTTCTCTGTTTTTTTTTTAATATCCTATTTTTATTTTACTACCTTTTACTTCAAAATGTTCCCACCATCTCATTTAGAAAGATGTTAAATAAATAGCTTTTAGGAAAGCCAAGAGTCAGTATCCCCTTTGTTGACCACAAGCACCACCTGCTTTTAACAAATAAGAATTGTTTCCAGTAGCACTAATAAACCTGCCAGATAAGGTTTTAGGTGCATGTGAAGCTGTTTCCATTTTATTTATTGTGTTGTTACTTATGATGAATCTAACACTTACACACAGGAGTCTTTTCATAAGAAGTGCTTTACAAATTTCTCTGAGTTCTCCCAGTGACCCTGTAAGAAACAGCAATAGAGTATTTATAACCTGTATTTCACAAGAGAAGCTGCTACAGTGACACATTTATATTCTTCTGTGTTTTGCTCTTTGACAGAACTGTCTCTTCAGGTTGAGAAGATTCGCCATTACTACCTTCCTTGAAGGCCAAAATAGAAAAGGAAAGTAAAGAAATAGCTCAACAATACTCTGAATCCAGGGGCCTGAACTCAAATCTTTTATAAAGCCAGTTTCCTCTCCTTGGAGGGACTTGATCACGTACTTCTATTCGGATGTCTCTCCTGTTGATTACATTCTAACTTCCCCTTCATTTGCCATCCTGGAGAACTAAGGGCTTTTCTGTGAAATGCTTATGTTCAGTTTGAAAGGAAGCAGAGCAGTGATACTGGTGTTTTGCAAAACTGTTGTAATATTGAAGCTGGCATTTACAAACGCATGCATTTCTCCAGGGATTTCAGGGCCTCTGAGTTTTGGGAAGCTTTCTGAGTGCTTTATCTTTTAATCTGTTTTTTATTGTAGAACATTTAGAATATTTGCAGATCAAATATTCTTAAATTAAAGAATTGGAGTTAATATTAATGCAATATTTTTAGATTTGGAGAGCCTTTCTTCTCTCTGTAGCTCCAGCTGGCTTGAAACTCACTATGTAGATCAGACGGGCCTCAGTCTCACAGAGATCCACCTGCCTCTGCCTCCAGAGTACTGGGATTAAAGAGCTAGGCCACCCCCTGGCCTTTTTACCCTCTAATAATCAATCGTAGCCAATTCAATTTTCCAAAATTATCACAAACTTAAATTATAGCAACTTTTCTTAAGTATTAAAAAAAATTCTGATATGCTCAGTTCCCTATGCACTTTTCCTAATACACTTTTCTATAGACCAATCTAGGACTAGGTAGGACTCCTTAGATCATAGAAAGTAATACATCATAATTCAGGACAGGCAACACAGTACACATAAGCAATCCTGTGATACAGGAAGACAACTATCCTCATGGTCAACTCGGGCTGCAGTATCAAAATTTCATAAGATGGGTAGCTGCTTGGAGACCACAGACAGTAAGGATGCTACTGTAGTAGCACTCTTGGGAGGCCCTACTTTGTGACTGATAGACTGCCACTATTTTTTCTCCTAATGGTGAAAACGGGTCTTACACGCTTCTCGTCTTTATTTTTGTAAAAGCACCAATTTTACCGTGAGGCCTCCATCCTCATGATCTTTTGATCATCTAGGATGTAATGGCTCTTTATGTCTCCACAAAATTATTTCTCCCCTAAATTGTTAGTATTTGAAAAAGAGGCATTAGGGGAAAAATTAGTTGATGCAAGTACAGCTCTCAGGAAAGCGATTTGTGTTCTAACAATTGAAAACAAAGAATGATCCATCTCCTTTACTGCAATACAAAACTGCAAGAGGAAAATGGTCACTTACAACTGAGAATACCGTGAGCAGACCCTGCTGGTACCTGATCTGTTACTGCTAGGCCAGACTTTCCACTGCTGGACTGTGCGGGTATGCTACCTGATGACTTTCAGTCTGAAGAGTTATAAATATAAATGGTTGTGTTTTTTTTTCTGAGATTCTCAGTACTTTAAAAATATTTTATTTATTTTAATTATTTTTGTGTGTATGAATATATTGCATGCATATATGTAAGTGCACCCATGTCATGCAATACCCAAGGAAGTCAGAAGAGGGAGTCAGGTACCTTGGAACTGGAGTTACAGAAGGTTGCTAGCCCCCATGTGAGGACTGAGAATTGAACCCATGTCCTCTGCAAGAGCAATCAGTGCTCTTAACCACTGACCCATCCTTCTAGGTCTTCTTTTAGTACTTTTTAATAGCCCAAACTCATTGAAATGCTGCCCAAAGGCACGTCTCCAAATTTTATCCAGTACTATCTCCCTGGGGGCTGTGGTTTCTATCTATAAATTCGCAGGGGAAACTACTTAGTTTGTTTCAAGACCTAACAAATATCTCAGACATAACAGGCAGTATGGCTTCACTCAGTGGTTGTCAGAGATCCTTAAGTAAAGACTTAGAGGGGTGGCATTAGGTGATACCATTGATATTTAAGAAGTAGAGAATAAGTAAAAGAAAATTGGTCATTAGGCATATGCACTTGAACAGGATTGTAGCATCTCCCTATTTTCCTGGGTTGAGAAGTGACAGCTTGCTCAGACATATGCTCCAGCCAAGACATACCTCCCACATTAGAGGCCCAAACAAGTGGAGCCACTGAATGTTGGCTTTTAACCTTTAGAATCATGAGCCCAAACAAATCTTTCCTCATGTCTTAGCAGCTTGTGTATATTGTTGTAGAAATGAATGATGACTAATACCTCGTGATTGTGGCCAGTCGCTGGCATCCACTTTCTGTAGTGTATGTCAGAATCCTCTGTAAGCCCATGAGAATTCAGCAGCACTGTGGAGTGTGTCTTTGTGCTTCCTAGAAAGCAAAATCCTATACCGGCTTGCTTGTGTGTTTACTAATGTTCTATTCCAGACTTTTCCTCTGGTTCAGCAAAATTAATTTTTAATATGCAGCAACATGTTTTTACCATTAAACATCACCTTGAAAATATTTCCTCATGAAAAGCAATGTGTGATAAATATGTTTAAACCAAAATAGAAAGTACAAAATATGGTTCTGATTGTCTAATTCATTAGAGGACAATATTAGACAAGTAACAAAGAGGGCATAATTGAAAGTGTCTTTAAGTCCTTGTGGACTCAAGTTAAGAAAGGATAAGTAATCCTTCAATGTTATATAGAACCCATCACTCTGTTTTCCACACTAGCCTACCTAGGATGAAAGTACTTAAAGATAATGTGTTTTTTTGTTGTTGTTGTTTTGTTTTGTTTTGCTTTGCTTTGCTTTGTTTTTTAGTGATAGGCAGAGAATTTAGAGAAAAAAATGTAACAAAAGATGAAAACAAATGCCCCAAGTGGACTATTTATCTGTCCCAACTTGACCATTTCACATGATTATTTAGAAAAAAATATCATCCTCATCTGAAGGAAATGAACCTGGTACTGTCGAACTCTACCCTGCTGCTCACAGCACCTCTCGCAGCCTCTGTATGGTGTAAGAGAAGAGACCACTAATTCCCTCCACTTTCTAACACATTCGTGAACATTTATGTGTTTTGATAGAAATAGGGAGAATACATTCCTTTCACATTTATTCTTTAGTCCAGGAAACTACATGAGACAGAATTGATAATAATTTTAAACAGGAACAGAGAAAATTCTGAGTTACTTGACTATACTGAGTATTAGCTTTCACCTGAGAACTCTTTGTGTTTAACAGAAGATTAATAAACTACCATAGTGTTGGTGCATGGGTTAGCATAGCTATTTATGTATTATACATTGCCTTGTAGGCTGAAATGAAAATTGTCTAAGTATCTTCTGTTAATTTTACAGGACAGAAATTCTGTTTGGGAAGGTAATATTTCTGTACACCTCAAATTTAATCCTTAAGTGCTATACACAAACCATAATTATATCCCACCCTAACAGCTACTGTTTCTCATCAAAACAAATGACAGCAATACTGTCTGACCACTCCTACCTGTGTATCCAGGTGTCCAAAGTTGGTAGTTATATTCCCTACAGTGAGCCCTGATGGCCACTATTCTGATGCCAAATGAGGTTGAGAGAAGTCTTAATTGCTGCTCATCCTCTCTTTCTAAGCTTTGGAAAAGAACTAGAACTATGTTCATTTCCTTTTCTTTGCAACACTTTCCTTAGAATTCAGATGCACATTGAGGTAAAACATAGTGAAATGGACAATAGAAACTTTATTCAGAATTTACCATATGCTGCGCTTAGGTTGCTATATGGACTTTCTTATGCTTCAAGGACTTCTAGAAATAATTTTAAAAATATGAAAGCATAATATCATTTTAAACATTGAAAGATCATTTTAAAATATGATTTTTATTCTAAATGCCCAAGGAAAGTACAGAAAGCATCAAACACTATGCACTAACTTAAATGAAATTCTTTGAAGTCTAACTATGAATATGCTGAGCTATGCTTGTTCATTATACAGCCATGAGCATTCTAAAAATCTTCAAGAGGCATCATTGTCTGTGATTTTAAAATAATTTCCTACGTTATTAATCAATATAAACTTTGTTATGGACTGCTTACTTTTCAATATTGCTTTTTTCTACCCTATGAAAATCATTCTTAACATTCAAGTAACTGCAGTTTAGATCATGATTGTATGAACTCCAGATGTTCATTAACAAACTTAACTTTGGTACTTTTGTATTCTCTCTCTCTCTTTCTCTCTCTCTCTCTCTCTCTCCTCTCTTTCATTTCACTCTCTTATCTATTTGTTTCCTCTTGAGACTCCTCAGATGCTTTCTTTTATATTTTATTATTTTTATTTTCTGTGTGTGAGTGTATTGCCTGCATGGATGTAGGTGCACCCACGTCATGCAGGGCCCACAGAGGTCAGAAGAGGGCATTGGATTCTCCTAGAACTTGAATTACTTACAGCTGTTAGCCACCATGTAGGTGCTGTGACTTGGACCCAGGTTCACTGCAAGAACTACCAATACTCTTAACTGCTGAAACATCTCTCCAGCCCCCTTCAGATTTGTTTTTAAGAATCAAATTTTTTCATTGTTTTCTGTCTTCTGAGCATCATGTAGTCTAAACATGATACCTTAATAGTGTAGTTGCTCAAGTTCTAGTTAATTCATAGTCATTTTCTAGGGAAATAGTTAGACATTAGCATATTCAATCATTGGGTTTTTTTATTCAAACAATGATAACTGTATATTCAAGTAAAATATAGCTTCCTAATGATCATATCTTTTAGAGAGAGAATAATTCCAAGTGACATAATTAGGTGGCTCAATTATAGGTACATTATCAAGTGTTAAGTTCTACTGTACTTACAATATATCTTTAGAAATATAAGTATTTTCATTAGTTGACATGTCTTCTATTTTAACCAACTGTCTTTCATGGCCTCACCCTTGTAGCCACTGAACTACTAGATTTAATGAATAATTCCATATGTATTATTACAAAATTATAATCATTCACATGCTTCATGTTTATTTCATGTTTTTCTTTATCTTCCATTTTTTTCTTCTGGAAATAATCAGCTTATGTTTGATGTAGCTATGTATACTTGCAAATGCTACTCAGCTCAGTTATTTAGTCCAATGAATTCCAAATCATATGAAAAATTAAAAATGTATTTTATTGCTTAAATGAATAATGTTAATTGCTAACTTTTCCTCATTTGGAAAACTTGCAAATTTTGCTTACTGTAAGCTGAAATTTCCATTATCTTAAAAAGAAGTAACTCCCCTAATAATACTGATATTCTCCTCAAGAAACTTAGTAAGGTATAGTTATATCACTGGCTACCATTCAGATGGTGACAGGTGGCAGAAAAGGCACACGGTGGAATTTCCCATCTGTTTCCCACTTTCTATCCAAAGCTTAAAGGGCAGAGCATGTTGTGTTCTATGCTTTACATTTTTCTTCATTTCTCCACCATAGAAAATATTTCAGCTTACAAACTTTGAAGGTCAAAACCATGTACATCTTCTTTGTTTACAATTTTGAAAAAGAATAATACTGGCTTATTTCTTACAAAATGCTGACTTCTAACTTAGGTTTCTGTTTCTTATTTTTGGAAAGCATCTGACATTCTAACATCCTTTCATGCACACATACACACACACACATACATATATGTATACACACATTATAAAGATAATTCACAAATCCAAAAAGAATGAATAAAAAGAAGATATGGATATGACATACTCATACAATTAATAAATATGTTAAAGAAAACTTCAAGGCTTACTCTGTAAGCCTGAAGACCTGAGTATCATAACCAGAACCTACATTATGAAAAAAAATTATATTCTTGTAATTTCAGTACAGGAAAAACATAGACAGACAGAGAGCTAGGGCTCGTTGGCTAGCTACCCTAGCCTACCTGGCAAGCTCCAGGTCAGAGAGAAACCCTTTTTCAAAAAAGAAAAGTATATTTTGTCTGAAGAAATACAGGCAAGGTTTTCCTCTGGTCTTCACATACACATCCACATATGTGCAAACAATTGTGCATATACATGTGCACACTCACATGAAACTATTTTATTATTATTTATAGTTTGTAAGATTTAATTTGCCATGATTCTCATTATAAAAACAAGATCAAAATATTATTAAGGAATTTCACATAAGTTATTCCAATTTCATATCTTTCAAATGAGAAGTACTATGTATTTTGGATGGAGATGGTAAGGTTTTAGATTAAGATTTAACTTTTTGTCTAATGACTCTTTATGATTCTTTTTATATGATCCTTTCTATGACACTACAATGTACTAAGTTCTAAAACTTTTAAAAGCAAAAATTGTAGAACTATAAAATTTTTTCAAGGAACTCACTTTTTTTTTCTCATTATTAATTCAGGTGGAATTCCTGAATGGCAAAGACTAAAGACTATTTTTAATTCATTTAATTATAAGTAGTTTTATTTAGCTTAATGAGTTAATTCTAATAATTCTATTTGTCTTCTACAAGAATTAAAACCCTGACCTAGAGTAGGCACTACACTGTCTACTTTAGGATGTACATAGTTAAATATGATTTTGTAGGAATGCATTATTTAGTATTTCAAAATTACAGAATAGTGAAAGTAATGATTTGGATAGAGGATAGAGAGATGATAGATGATAGATAGATAGATAGATAGATAGATAGATAGATAATCCACGCTTTCAAAGTAATTCAGGAATAATTGTGGGCAGGAAAATGAAAGCAGGTCTTGCTGTGGGTAGAAGTGCAATGACATTAATGAGAAGAAGGTTTTGTTTTGTTTTCCAAGTTGTGGGAGCAATAAAGGGGCTGATTATGAATTCAAGTAAACAATGGGCCTTTCAATGATAAATATGTCTTCAAGTGTTTCTAGAAAGAGGAGCGGAAATAACGAAGTACATATAAAGAAAGATAAAAATCAAGATAAACCATGTTGTGCCTGTTCCAAACCTCAGAATGAGGCTCATCTGTAGAGCTTGTTAAATTATTATTAAATTATTCAGAAGAGATTTGAATTCAGTTTTGAGTTAGGTGGAGTTGTCTCCAAGGTGGTCCAGGTAATGCTCATGTAAGATCTGTTCAAAAATTTTGAGAAATTTTGAATGCTAGGTGAGAAGTTATATGTAACAGAAAAAATATGAAAGGTTTGGAAAAGATAAATGATATGTCATCAGAAAAGTGTTTTAGAAGAGTCTTCTGACTATCAGTTTATGACACTGAAAGTATAGGAACAAAAAGTCACATGTGAAATAACTAATACACATTCTTAAATTCTTAATTTAATTCTTAAAATTTGGTGAGAAATTGGATGTGAGATAAACAAAATTGAGGAATTAATGACAACCTCTTTCATTGGAAAAAGGAGATGTTTTAGAGGAGTCATTTATTAAATATAAATGTATATTCAATTGGATACTTGATTGACTTAGAGTAGAAAGTTGGTTTTGCATATTTTGAATTTACCAAAAAAAAAAAAACCATATACAGAGATGTCTATTAGGTATTTGTGAATAGAATTCTGTAAAAAGAAAGATTGTTTACATGAATGTATTGCTATAAAGCAGAAAAACAAATGATTCTTGAGTCTAAAGAAAGAATAAATTCAAATGATGAACCTTGACAACCTCTCTATAGGGAAATAGGAAACTGTAGTTTTCACAGAAATAGATTTTAAGCTGCTATACTCATCAAGGAGATGCATATCATGAAAGTAGGCCATAGACTATTTGAAGCAGTATAATTAGCAGTGTGAAATGCTACACAACAGTTGGAAAGCAAGACATGAAAAGTTAGGTGTGCTGTGTGGGAGGCTGGGATGGGCTCTAGAAATAACCTTTTTCAATTATAAGTCTGGAACAGAGCAAATTGCAGCTGGTTTGAGAAAAGAGCGACTAGTTGTCAAGCAGAGACACAGTTAAAGAAGGCATTTCTATTTTATTGCATTTTGTTGTAGAAAGGACCCGTTGAATAAAAATATCAACAGAATGCTTAGCTTTAAGCATAACTGAAGGAAACTGTGAGAAGAGCAGTTTTCCCATAGGACGATGAGATAGGAATATTGCCTCACAAACAACAAAAATGGAAAAGGAAGGAAAGGGTCAGGGGAACAAAGGTAAGACACGTGAAGCATCCTGGCCCATAGTGTTGCAAAGTCTTGATATAGCACTGGAGATGGCACATATTCAACTGAAAAGCAATGGCATTAGATAGAGCCAGATTGGACTGAACTGATGAAAAAAAGTGTAGCTCAAGCATGCAAACCTGCTCAAGACATCGAGTTAGCCATTTTCACAGAGGTGAGAATTGAAACAATAGAAGAAGGTAAAGCAAAACAAATGAAAAAGAGGGAGAAAAGTTCAGCACCATCTCTCTCATTGGTTTTCTGGTATTGGAGGAATAGGTGGATGAAACCTAACCAGGAAAGACATTAAAAGCAGAAGTACAAAAAGATGATATTACTGCAAATTTTAAAATTACTTACTCACATGTTTTTTTTTTATCCTTGACTTTCATCATGAAAGAATTATTTTTAAGACCACTCTTTGGTAATCTCCGTTTGTTCTGTAGGAATGCATACCTGCCATATTCTGCTATAAAGATTAATAACTGTTAGTGA
This sequence comes from Eospalax fontanierii, assembly GCA_035773235.1. Classification (NCBI taxonomy): domain Eukaryota; kingdom Metazoa; phylum Chordata; class Mammalia; order Rodentia; family Spalacidae; genus Eospalax; species Eospalax fontanierii. The sequence continues at coordinate 37,071,459 of CM069545.1, read as the reverse complement.
TCAAAAAATAGAATCAATGCAAGTTGATTTAAATTGAATTTCCAAAAGAGAAACAGGGCAGGAGAGATGATTCAGGATGGAAAGGTACTTACCACCAAGTCTGAGGACTTGAGTTTGATCCTGAGAACCCACACAGTGCAAGGAGAGAATCGACACCTGCAGCATGGCCTTTGGTTTCCATGTGCTCACTTATACGTTCCCATACTCACTCACAAATACACACATGAATAAATGTTATTAATGTTAATAGGACACAAGAATAGAATTCATTCGCAGGGATTATCAGAATATGACTGTGATGTCAAAAGAGAATATTTCTAAATTTTGCTTTGGGGACATAGAGAGTAAGGGGCCACATTTTCATAACAGCATTATAAAGACAGTTTTCAAACATAAACATATATGTGCTTTTCATTACTATCAGTGCCTGAGCCTAGGTACTTATAAAGAAAATACATGTATTTAGCTTATAGTATAGAGGTTGAAAGGTTAAGAATCACAGCAAGGAGCTCACAAGTGTCACCTTGACTGGATGATTCTTGTGGACGTCTATATAATGAGAGGGCCCATGAGAGCGAAAAATATCACCTAACAAGAAAGAAACTGGAGTTAAGTGGAACAAGAGGGCGGTGTTGCCCTTCTTATAGCCGTCTTCCCATAGTAACTAACTCAGATTCCAGTTCCCCAGTAGTATCCCCAGTGACCTTCCACTAGGCCCAACCTCCCAATGTTCATGCCTTCTCCATACTGCCATACTGATGACTCGACCTCCAGCACACTGGGGATGAATACAGTACATCTGATCATGAGCAATAAGCAGAAGTTTAGAAAGTAGAAACAACATTGCCTGTAATTCTATTCTAGCCCATAGTCTCACCCAACACTACTAAATGCTCCATTTCTTTGTGTGCAAGTGCATTTTCATACTTTTAGAGTGAGAGAAGTCTTTTAAAATGATATGGAGGAGATGAATTCATACTACAATGGAAAACAGAATTACAAAATGTATTAAAAATAAAGCATTTCCCAAATATAAAAAACTTTTAGGTAAGACTAAGCAGAGAAATAAAGGATAAAAATGAAGACAGGGGCTGGTTGTAGTGCCCAGTGCTCAGAAGGCAGAGGCAAGCAGATAGATGTCTGTGAGACTGAGATCAGCATGGTCTACATAGTGAATTTCAGGCCAGCTGGGGCTACAAGGAGACATCAGAAAAAAATAAAAAGAAATTTAAAGAAAGGATTTGGTAAGAGATCAATGACAGAACTGAAGGAAGATGACTTTTGAAAATTAAGATCACATTCTGAAATGTAAAGAAATAAGTTATAGGAAAATGGAGAAAGGAAGAATTTGTAAACCAGTGTATTAGGATTATAACCCACATTGCTCTTAAAATTATTAAGGTTGTTGATACCCATTGCTTCCTAAATACTTTTATTGTTTCTTGCTATGAAGCATTGTATAAATCTTCCAATCCTACCTCCTTACATATCAATTTGTTTTATCCCACATTTATGAAGACGAGTAAACTGGTATTTTCAGCAATTCTAGTATAATTGTTACTCTTTTCTCTTTTTCTTTTTTTTTGATGGGTGGAGGCATTGTTCACAGAGTACCAGAGTTAATGGTACAGGATATATTACAATAACATGCTGAATTTTGATCCTCAAATATTTTTTGAGAATATCAGCATTTTGTTTTTTGCAATGAAAATAATTTGAAAAATAACTTTTAATATTTCATTACTTGGGATGCTGTTTATTTTGGTGGCTCTGGGGATCTCCAGATAAACTTGTTTGAGAAAAATCAAGTACATAGCCAGTATATGGTGTTTCTTCTTATAAAAGAAATCTTTTCTCCTTGTGTTATTGCTAATAGTTATAAGCAAGTCAATCAAAAGAATGCTTGCTCTTCCTCTGTTTTTAATGTATAAAATTCACCTGGTGTGATATAAGTCAACAGTAGCTATTAATCAATAATTTCCTTAGTGTTCATGAAAACCACCAGGACTACCAGCACCATTATCACCAGATGAATCAGCAACACTCTAATGGGTCATCAAGAATTTCTCCAAACTCCAACCTGTAATCGGTGCAAGAGCAAGAATCTTATTGTTTTAGTTATCAGTTCTTCCTTGGCAATTTTCACTACATCTAATTAATTCTTAATAAAATTTCATAAACCTTTGATGGATAAAATACAAACAGGAAACTATATTTACTCTAGTAGAAGATAGTTTTATTAGTTTCTGAGCTTACCATGAATATCATGAGCTTATTTTCATTTGATTAGACATTTTGCTCAGAATTTTCTAATCCACAACACGGCCTCTCTATAACCATTCCTCCCGCATGTTGATTTCATCTTCAAAGTGCATTTTAATTAAAGTTCTTCTTTGGTGCATTAATTAGAGGGAGATAAGCTAGCATATTTTTAGTTTGGGACCATATCTCAAGCTATTTCTCAGATGTTTGCTCTTGGTCATTCCTTGTGACAGTTTTTTATGTTATTTTTCTCCTAAGTGAGTTCTTCCTAACCTGACTATTTTGGGAGACATTTAATCCATATAGTTTATTGCATTAGCTCTTACACATCACATTTCATTACTTCAGTGTGTGGTAAAAAGTCCTTAACTCAAAAGACACTAAGCAGCTTAGTCAGTATTTAAAGAGTCCTACTCTGGGAAAAAAAAATTAAATTTGACAACTTATGTCAATTCTATAATTTTAGCATTATGTCTTAATTTAGCAGAGACTTTAGAATCCACAGTGGCATGCTTGAATGTATGCCCTCTTTAGCTGCAAATCCTGCTAACTACCTACTACATATTTCTAGACTACTTTCAATTGCTAAGCAAAACGAGGTTCTTATTATTCTACAATTTAAACTTAACTCTTGTTTACAATTGACAGATTGAACAAAGTAAAGACAAACTTGAAAGCTTCAACAACTGATATGCAAAAAAATAAGACTAACTTCTTCTGAAATTAGAAGCTTTTTCTCAGAGAGAGAGAGAATAAGAGAGAGAAATATCATTATGTAAAGAATTGGAGAAACATACTATAGTCTGTTATTTGGAACATTCAGCTCAATAACACTGAGCTTGAATAAACATTTTGCTATCCTGTCCTTTCTATATTAACAGTGTTAAACTTGAGAAGGTTAGGAGCACTAATTTTGTGGGACATAAGGATATTCAGTAAAGTGTTAACTAGGCAAACATGAAGATCTGAATTGGGGTACTCAGCACCCAAGTAAGAAGCTAGCCACAGCAGTACATGTCTGTTACCATAGTGCTGGGACCCCTAGGGTCTGCTGCCAAGCCAATTTAGTCAAACTGGTGATTTCCCGGTTCACTGAGAAACCCCATTACAAAACTGAGGGAGAGAATGATTAAGTAGGACACTCAATATTGCCCCTTGGTCTTCACAAGCATGTACACACATGTGCTTCACACACACATAAAATTGTATGTATGTGGACATACACCACACAAGAAAAACATGCTATTTTATGAATTGTTGTGTAACAAATATGTATTAATTCCTTCTACAGAATGTAATGTAAACATACATTATACGTTATATATGCAATATTAGTAATCCAGGAGTGCTCACAAAAAAAAAAAACTGGTACCAATATGAAATCTGAAATGCCATTTCTTTCCTTAAGCCTAAATTTAGCTCTCTTAAATGTCTGTCTGTACCACTCCTCCTTTCTGTACCCCACTTTTCTTTCTCCCTGCCTTCTCTTCTTTCTCCTTTCCAACTCAAAACTGTTTTAAGAAAGGGTGTGAAGTATTAAGGAAGGTGGAGATATTGGTGAGCCCTACATACCATCCAAATGTTTTGCAAGAAATTCTCAAATTCAATAATAAACAAATAACTTCTTTTTCCTCTATTTTGCCCAGATTGTTATTTTTTCATCGAATATCACTGGAACTAATCAAATAATATTCCAATACCTTTAGTGCTTCTTAGACTGTTACAATGGCAATTATTTCTCCACGGTGCCACTAGACTGCCCATCTCACTGCATATTATTGATAAACCAGATTCTTGTTTCAAAAATCTAGGTCACCATTGTCTTCTGAAGACATGATACTCTTTACCATGGCATGCAACATCATCAATTTGGCTACAACTCAATAGCACAGTAGTCAATAGTGCTGCCTTTCTCAGATTTCCCCCAAACAAGATGATTTCTCATATTTCGGAGTCCAGACTCCCCTCCACAGCTTACAGCTCACTTGTTCCCATACCTCCATTAAAAAAAATAGTTGAATTTTACAAATTTCATACAATATACATCTGATTATATCTTGATACCCTCCCCTATCTGCACCCATATCATAGACCTGCTACCAGATTTCATATGGTCTATCATACATGAAGGCCTATTGAATCAAGTCTGTGTCCCCAAATATCCCTCAGTATGCACTCATCCACTGGAACCTGGTTAACCTATTTGGGCCAAATCCTTAAAGAAAACCAACTCTCCTTCTATCAGAAGTTATTTGTTGCCAATAGTTCCTCAGCCAAATTTAGGCTTCTTACCTACTTACTATAATACTGATTTTTTTTTCTGTTTTAAATTTGAATGAGACATGTGTATTATGAGACTGTTAATGTTGCTGTAAGTTAATATGAATGAATTACCAGCTCTCTGGAGAACTCTTTCTTTGTTCTTATCTACCACCTTTGGCTCTTGCAATCTTTATGCTGCCTCTTCCACAGGGGTCCCTGAGCCTTAGGTGGCAAAGGTTTGATGAAGGAGTCTTATTAAGGGATAAGTACTCTGCAGCTTTTATTCTATGTGCTTTGGCCAGTTGTGACTTTCTGGGTTAATCACAGTCTGTTACGTAAGGAAACTTCACTGTTAAGAGTTGAAAGATGCATTAAAATTTTTTTTCACACCCAGTTCCATTATTTTCCCCAAAGCTTAGTTGAAGAAGCTGCATTATAAATGTATCACTGAGGTCTAGGCCCCTCAAAGACACCCGCACTGTGAATTTAACCCATTGTGGAACTTTACATTATTCTCCATATGTTGCCAAAATAAGTGTATTTGACAAATGGTGGGTGAGAGGTATATTTAAAGATATATATTTAGAAGTAAGAAATTACAGTGGTCTAAGGATGTGACAAGAGTGAGTTCTTTCTAGGATGTAGAACCTCTCCAGCCATTGGTATCTGGCTATGTTTACAGTACCACATACGAGTTCCCTCCAATTGAGTAGGCCGTAAGTCCAATTAGACAGCTGTTGATTACCCCAAGCTAAAGGTGTCACTACTGAACTTGTATGGATTATTTGTTGGGCCAGTCCTTGTTCTTTGTAGACCTTGCAGCTGGATGGGATCATTGATGAGTTTTCTACCTTGACAGTTTACATTGTATCTTCTGATAGTATAAGAGCGCGTTTTCAGGAAGGAGGCTTCCAGATCAATTCCAGCTTGACTGATCTAAATCCTGTGTCTGAACTGTGTCCTTTCTTCAATAAGGCCTTACCTTTCTGGCCTTGGAGACAATCAAATGCTATGCAAATAGACTGCATTATTTTGGAAGTTTCTTGAACTGTCTAGACCAATACCTCAAAGGGAGATTTTCCCTGACTGGCACTGTACTTTTGTTATATAGACTTTATCTATTATACACAGCTCTGATACATAATATATGTAATAATGTATGTATCATAGAGTATATTTTTCAGTGGGCTTTTGAGCCAACACGTTTCATATTTCCCTCTAGATTTTCATATTATCTAGGCATTATTTATCTCTCTTCTCTATCTCATATATAATCCTCCTTATTCCTTCTCCAGCTAAATTATCACTTATTTCCCCCCTTTAGAACTCTTAAAAATGAAAATATATTTAACATATAATCTGGTTTTAACATTCCTGGGTATATATCCAAAGGTTCAATATAGAGATACTTGCTCAGGCATGTTTGTTGTTGCTGTTTTCAAAATAAACAGGAAAGAGAAACAACTTAAATGCCCCTCACCTGATGAATGGATGATGAAAATGTGGCATATTTACGCAATTGAGTTTTCTTGGTAGTAAACATAAACAAAATCATGAAATTCGCAGGTGAATGGATTGAACTAGAAGCTGTTATACTAAGTAAAGTAGCACAGACTCTGAAACCCAGCTGATATTCTCTCTCATTTGTGGATCTTACCTGCAAATCCTTAGATAGATCCTGATGCAATTGCAGGACCTAGAGATATGGAAAGGAATCATGGGGGTGAAGAGAGAAAAAGAGTTCAGAGGAGGAGGCTAGTAGGATGTGTCTCAGTTTTATAACCTCACAACTGTAAAAGAATTATTGTGAACTGGGGCTTTGGAAGCAGTCTAATGCAGTCAACAGACCCTTGCTGGGAGCACAGTTCTGCAGATCTGGATTTATTGACAATGCATTTTATTATAGCAACAAATGAAACTATTACCAAATGAAACTTTGGACAGTTCTGTCAATGATTTGATTACTAGTTATTTCATCTATAAAAGAAGGCTATGAACTGATTTTGAACATCTGCTAGGCAATTTTGAAGCTCAAGCTCTGCACTAATTTTATATTTCCACTATAACAACGAACCATAAACTTAACACTTAAATTAATATATTTACTATATTACAGTTCTGTAAGTCAGACCACCAAGATGGTGTCAGTGTTCTAAAATCCAGGCTGTATTCTTTCCTATAACTTCATGGAATAATGTATTTCCTTGCATTTTTTCATCTCCATAGGCCCGTAACAGGTCCTTGCAAATAACCCCTACTTTTCAGAACCTGCAGAAATGAAGCCTTATGTCTAGCTCATGTTTTTGTATCTCTGTGAAATAGCTGTAAGTAGTTTTCCAGTTTTAAGGACTCATGTCATTAAATTGGATCCCAGTAGAATCCCAAATAATCTTCCTGTTGTGGAGACCTTGTGTTATCTATCTATCTATCATCTATCTATATCTATCTATCTATCTATCTATCTATCTATTTATCTATCATTTTTGCTAATTCCCTTAGTGATGTAAGATAGCATAGTCACAGTCTTCAAGAATTTGGATGTGTCCAGATTTGGTACTCAACAAGAGAATAACATTTGTTAATTGCCCCTCAACTTGCCTATTTCTTTCCCCTCTTCTGATTACATATTTCTTTGGCCTCAGATGAAAGTTCAAATTTCTGTACCCACATGCTTCTGGTTAGACATTTATAAAATTTGCTTTTGATCTGAGACCAACCAAAATTATACAAACCAAAACATACTGATGGAGCTTAAGAGATATTTTAATTGTTACTCTTTTACTTCAATTCAACTTCATAAACCAGAACCATTTAGAGTATGTCCATTAAAAGATAACAATGTGAATGAGCAAGTCCTAAATCTCTGGGGTTCTGGTGTGTCATAATGTCATAATCTGCCAAGAATGATTATCTTAGGAGATGTATACTGAGTGATGGAAGAGCTGATGATATATGGAAGCAATAATAATGGGCCAAGTATAAAAGGATTCAGAAAAGTCTTCTAGTCCTCGTTTATTCAATACTGTTGCCTAGAGGTGGCCGAGAATACAGGTATTCAGAAGGGTCTTCTAGCTCTCCTCTGTTCAATAATGTTGCCTAGAGGCAGCATGCAATTTACACTTGGGTGATGTGATGTTTGTTCCCTTTTCCTGTGTGGATTTTATTATATGTTAATAAGAAATATGAATAAATATTTATGTATGTAGGAGTTGGAATTTTCTCAAGCGGGTTTCCATTGCTATAACACAGGCATACTTAGGGACTTTTTATTAAATTTATTAAATAAGAGGTCTCTCCAGGGTATTGAAAAAAGTATAAAGTATCCAATATAGAACAATAATGAAAACTGATTCTTTTATTATATTCTCAAAAATTGTGGTCTCTGTCTCCTTTGGAGTGATAGATTTCCCATGAACCAAAAGAAGAAAAGAAAAGAGCTAAAATGAACTTTAAAATATACTTTAGTTTATTTAACATTTAGCAGTACCAATAAGATTTTTGTCTTAAAATTTTGGTGCAAAAACAACATGTTGCATTCACTCTTCTTCCTCTATAATTTAAATTTTTTATCATTTATTTATTTATTTTTCATTATATAAATGAATGGTTTACCTGCATGTATGTCCATGAGTCATGTACATGTAATGGGTGGAGGCCAGACGAGGGCATAAGATTCCTGAAACTACAGTTAGGGACAGTTGCTAGGAACTAAACTATGGTTTTCTGCAAGAGCAGTCAGCTCTCTTCACTACTGAGCCAACTCTCCAGCCCCAGTTTATTCATATTTAAAATACAGTGACCAAGAGAGCTGAGCTTGAGTAGAGTGATAGAGTGCTTGCCAAGCATGAACAAAGTCCTGTGTTTGATCACTGGGGGTTGAGGAAAAAGGAAACAAGGAAAGGAAGGAAGAAAGGAAGGAAGGAAGGAAGGAAGGAAGGAAGGAAGGAAGGAAGGAAGAAGAAAGAAATATAGAAATATAAGAAGTCAGAAAATGGTAAAATGGTCTTTGAATTGTCTTCCACTTAAATGTGATACTTTGGTATTTCAGCAACAGTGATCAAAAGAACTGTTGTGCAGGGCTGTGTCCTTGTGGTTAATTAGCATAGCATGTCTATGTTTGCTCTACATCTTCCTGTTCCCTCTTTCTCTAACAAGTTCAGGACTCATAGTTGCAGCTCAAACTTAACTACTTACACTAAATAGTCTTTGAGCATCATTTTTAATAGACCACTTTAAAGTACATCTTCATGCTTCAAATACCATCTCAACTCCCTTAATCTGTGCTATGCGTTTAATGTTAAACAGATATAAACTACTTTAAGTAGTTGATCATTGAGTATGTGTAAATGCAGTTTACCACAGTAGCTTGACAGTTAAAAAATATCCTTTACATAAAGTTGTGCAATGTTGTTGGTAATCTAAGAAGCACATCAGAGATGCTTAATCCTTAGATATGAGTAGTTTGGGTTTTAAGCCCTATTTGTGGACCTGGAGGCTCATATTCTACAGCTACTGATTAATGAACTAACTCTGTTTACAGACATTAGTATGCTTCATACTACAGTGGAGGGAAGTCATAGACACTTGCAGTGCTATGTATTATATAACCTCAAAACATAACTATCTCTGAAGAGCATTATAGTCTATATTATTACAGAATATTATATTCTATGCAGAGGTTGGCAAATAAAAAGAGAATAACAAGCAAGTAACTAATGTTCCTTCAAGACAAAATGAGATACAGACTCAGAAATTACATTCTGATAATGATAGAGATTGCAATGATTCTTATAAACAAAGTGTTTCATGGCTATTATCCAGGCTAACTTTTATATTGGGGTATGTACTGAACTCTCATGGCCTGGAGTTTCTACCTGAAAAGCTACCTAAGGTGCCAAGAGCATAAGCTAAAACCCAGACCTGGCCAAATGTTGGGATATAATATGAGACATCAATAAAAGGTTGGCTTCTCAAAGACACACTTCTTTTTAAAAAGTGAATGAAAATAAAAGCCTTGTCACAAAGAGAAAGAAAGAAAGGAAATTTGATTCTCTTAGCCTTGGTGCTGAATTGCTTATACACAATTATCTAGTGGAGTATTTCCAATACTCAGCCTCAGAGGCACACAAAGGCTGTTGCAATTGTGGTTCAAAGTACAAGTCTTCCTTTTGAGCAGATGGAAGAATTTGGCAGTGTTGCTTGAATGATGTAAGAATGAGAATATTGTCACATTCAACAAGCTTCCAGAATTTCATTAAGGTCAGGTTATGTGTGCCAGGGTCCATTTACCTGTAAGGCATCTTAAGAGGCTATTGAATGAAGCTGTGAAGGTAAAATCTAGATTGCAGTAGAAAATTTATATGTTGGAGATGCCAGAACCATGAGACATTGGCCAAGGGAAAATTTGAGTGTAGAGTAAAGCCAGCCCAAGAGAGAGGTTACATGTTCTTTAGGTAGCAGAACTAGCCAAGAGGGGAGGCCCAAGTCTTTTGCAGCACAGCTGATTATATTGCAAGCAAAGATGCTAGACATGGAGCTACAGTATTCAATGTTTGCCTTACTGGATTTTGGGTTTGCTTGGTGTGACTATTTCTTATTTTGCTCTGGTTACAACTATGTCACCTCTTTTTTGACTTCACTAGAGTCTATAGAAAAGAGTTTTCCATGAGTCTCAGAAGAGGCTATCGACCTCTAAACAATGTTGGTACTGTTAAAGACTATGGTAACTAGTGAATTCTGCATTATTAGATGATAGTATTTAGGGGGCAGGGGTGTGATATTATGATTTAAATGATATGTTTGGGCATCTAGTTGACAAGGCATGGAGTTGTGATAGCTCATTGTCATAGTTCATTTTTTTGTCAACTTGACATCATTTAGAATCATAATGAAATGTAGTCATGGGTATATCAGTAAATGTATTTCCAGGAAGGTTTATCTGAAGAGGAAAACATCACTCTGAATGTGGATGTTACTGTTCATGGGATCAGTCCTGAACTAAATAAAAAGAAGAAAGAGTACTGAGGTCATCATCCATCTCTGCTTTCTGTGTATACATTATGAAACAGTGTCCCATGCTCACGCAGCATGACTACCACTCTACATTGGTCTATACCAAAAACTTTAACCAAAATGGACCTTTTCATCCTTAAGTTGCTTTTGTCAGACATTTTGTCACAGCAATCACAAAAGCAACTAAAACAGGAAGAGTCATTGCATCATAAACCCATAGTCATCATGTTGGCATGATCTCAATTTATTGATGACAGTAGAGTTCTCATGTTCAGATCACTTACCTGAAGGTCTTCCTTTTCAAATTTTCTACCTTGGGGACAGAATTTCCAACACATAAACTTTGAAAAGCATATTTAGACCACAGCAAGATACAGTAAATGACTTTTTTAGAGTTCAAAAAGCAGAAGAGGAATGGGGAATTACAGGGTGCTCCTTGAGTCCTTTCAGATTCACGTGTTGTAGTTTAAACTCTAATGTGAGGGAACTTGGAAGCAGATCTTTAGAGGTGATTAGACCAGTGTGGCCCAGTCTCATGCTTGATATTTATGCCCTTCCTTTGAGACTCAAAAAGATGCCTCAACCCTCGACCTTTAAGATTTCATTTGGAAGATGGCCACCTATGAATCAGTAAGTGAGCTCTCCATACTCCATCAGTAACCATTTCATCCAGGACTTCCAGGTCTCTAATGTTAGAAAAAATTTCTGTTGTTTATAAATATCTCTTTTGTGACATTTTGTTAAGACAATCTGAAGTTGATAAGAGAATTAGTAAGCATTTAACATAGTTTTGTTTTTGTTCTTGTTGTTTGACACAGGGTCTCTCTGTAGCCCCAGCTGGCCTGAAACTCACTATGTAGACCAGGCTGGTCTCTATCTCACAGAGATCTGCTTACTTCTGCTTTCCCAGGTACCAGCATTAAATGCCTGCACAACCACGGCTGGCTATCATTTTGTTTTGTTTTTGTTGTTTAGCATAATTTTTTTATTATATTTACTTTTTATGTGTATGAGTGTATTGCCTGCATGTATGTAGGTGTACCCATGTAGTGCAATGCCCACAGAGGTCAGAAGAAGGCATTAGCTATTTCCCCTGGACCTGGAGTTACAGGCAGTTGTTAGTCACCATATGGATGCTGGGAATCAAACTCAGATTGTCTTCAAGAGAAGTCAGTGCTTTTAACGGCCAAGCTATCTCTCCAACCCTTAGCATAATTTTCAAAAGAAATCAGTCTTCTCCAAAACTCCCCATAGTGCTGGGGATGGAGTCCAGGACCTAACACATGCTAAAAGGTGCTCCATTACTGAGCTATACCCAGAGCCCAGTGATCTCAATTTTACAATTTAGAAATTCCAATGAATTCAAAGGAGCATAAACAAAAACAATGTTATGACTCTGAATATAGTAAAATTAAGAAGCCAGAAGCAAATTAGAGATTGTTATAACATCCAGAAAAGAACCATATCATGTAAAAATATCCAGAATCTATCTGACAACATGTTTCTCAACAGCAGATAGCAAAGCAGGGGGATTGTGGAATAGTACGGTCCATTTACTGAGAGAGAATAATTATGAACCTTAAATTTCATATACAAAAAAATAATCTTCTGAGCATTAGGTTAAAATAAATTGTTTTAAACTACCAAAAGTGGCAGAATTTATCAAGTATGTGTACTCACAAAAGGGAATTCTGAAAGAGGTGTTTCAGATGAAAGAAGACAATTAGAACCAAAAAGCAAGAAAATTAAGGTGATGTGAGATATGAAAACACATGTGAGTAAATATTAGATGATATTACATAAATTAGGGTTAAAAATCCATATTTCCTGAAGACAAAAAAAAGAATACAATGGACAAAAGAAACACACATTTTATATGAAGACAGGTATCTTATGAATGGAGGGTAAATATTTATACTAAATTTGAGTATTGGAAACTAAAGTATGTTTTCTAAAATATATACCAGAACTATAAATATGCATATAAGCTTTCTAACCAAGTAAAACTTTTATAATAGAAAGTAGAAAACTTTATTGATTTAAGACAAGCTGATTACTAAAATAGAAAGAAACATAAACCATACAATAAGCTTGTAAAAATAGCAACTTAAAACTCAGGTTTTAAGACATAGTCATATAAATAAATTGACTGAAATATTCAAGTTAAGGGAAAAACATTTTGAAATGGAATAAAATATGAAATATATTGTATATTAAACTGTAATACAAGTCAAGAGACCTGGAAAGCAAAAGTCTAGAAAGAAAATGTGTGAATTCTGTTCAAAACCTGAGTAAAATAGCATTATAGATAGAAAAAATATGTATTTATATTCATCAAGAGAAGATAACATATAAAGCCTGAAACAAAAGATAGATAATGATATTAAAGTAGATGTTAAATGCATAGAACATTCTGACTTACTGGTTACATTCTCTTTCTCAGTCTTGATATATTAGATAAAAGATAGATAGATAGATAGATAGATAGATAGATAGATGATAGAGATATATGTCTCTACACATCCATACATACATCCACACTCACCTCGACAAATGTATATATATATTTATGATCAACATGTATGTATATTGTGTCTGACTTTGTGTTTAATTCACAATCACACATAAAAATGTAAGATGATCAACACATTCCATATTTATCATAGAATAAGATGGAAGAAGTTCCAATGGCTTCTTTTCACTGCAGTTTAATAGTTTAAGTGCTTTCTGGGTTAAGACAACTCTCCAATAGACTTTAGCATCTTTCTGCTCTGATGTCTCCATGCATAAATCAAAAGTACTAATAGAATCAAATTCTAATTCATTGTGATGAACATTAAATAAATTCTCATTTATGTGGCATTTAAATCTATAAGATGTCCTGATAAGATGATTAAATAAATTTTAAAAAGCTTATATTTTTTACTTCTTTCTTAGAATTATACATTTGCTTCTCAGATTCTATAGTATAACAAAGATAGGAAAAATATGGGTATTTTGATTAGTTTTACAGTGACTTAGGAAATGGATTTGATAGTATTGAATTCCTTTTACTATTGTGCTTTACATTTCATGAGTATGGTATATCCCTATATTTATTAGTTATTTAGATTCATCATTCTGATCAATTAGGCTGATGTGTTTCAGAATGAAAGGATTACATATGTTTCATGGAATTCATTCTAATATATGTCATTTATCAAAATGTGATTTTTTTAAGAACTTTGTTGTTGATAATCATGAATACATTTTGGTTTGTATACGGAAAACTTGCAAATGCCACCTTGTATTATAATAACTTTCTGTAATGTTTATTTTTAAGACAGGGTCAGCCTGTAGTTCCAACTCTCTTGGAACATGCTATGTGGCCCAGGCTTACCTCATCAAATAGAGATTCCCCTAGCCTCTGCCTCCCAAGTTCTGGGATTAAAGAGTTTTTTTGTTGTTATTGTTGTTTTTCTTTTCTAATATTTTCCCAAGGGAGTAATTTTTGAGTGAGGTTTTTTTCTTTGAGTGAAAGGATTAGATACTCAGATGGGGAAGAAGTTCTGTGCTTTAGAGCAGTCCTGCACATGAGCACTTTGGTATCAGACAATCAGGCCCATTTGTTCCTCTGGAGGGTTCATTAACTGCCCCCCAATCAGACAGCTATCTATTTCTTGTGATTTCTTTATTTGCAGTGTGCTTCTCTGTGTCTGTGTGCTCAAGCCATTCCTGTTATATACCTTTAAAATGAAAATAAATCATTCCTTACTCTCTAAATAGCAATTATTATAAAAATTTCAGGGTGAACTGATGCTTAGAGCATTCCTGTTTTCTCCCAGTAGGTTTGATAACTCATTGTGTGTCTCACAAGTGGCCTTTTCTTCTTATATAATCATCCCAATAATACCTGTTGTTTATGAGCAGCAGTTATTTTATTAAGTGTTTTACTTACAATTGAAGTAATTTTCCCAATCGAGCAAATTCTCACTCTTGTTTTGTTATATATAGCTGGTGGTAGAGGGCAGTCCTAGGAGATAAACATCTGTCAGATACTGTGCTTTATTTTCTAAAGAGATTGCTCTTAGGAAATGGTGAATTGCTTGCTTCTTATTTTTAAGGGTTGAGAAAGCATGGCAATATTGCTATTATTGATTTGGAGCCCTTCTGTGCCTCCTGCAACAGATTCGATTCCCCTTTTGCAATGCAAAAGCCAAAATAATGAGAGGGTTTTTTTTTAATTGAGAGAATGTGATAAAGATGGTCCAATGTAGTCCATTTCATGAGTGTGAACACCAAGAAATAATGCATGAAGCACTATGAAGTGTTACTACGTTATTTTGTGGTTAAACGGACACTAAAATTTGATGACCCTTTCCTCTAAGCACTGCTTCTCCATCCTTAAATATTGAAAAATTTAGAAATCTAATAGTGAAATATTATAAACATTAAAAATAGATGGTGAAATGCTTTAATGACCACAACAGCAACAACAAAAGATCATGGCACAATATTCCAGTCTCGCATATGCTTCATCTCTTCATGAACAGCTAATTATTAATCTAATGGAGTCACCTCTTTATAGTCAGTTTTTTATTATCCTTAATAGACTTTCTCCTTAAGTCCCCTTATGTGCCTTAGTCCTCACACTGAATGGAATTCTCCTAAAATCAAGGCTAAGTGATGAATGAGGCCCATTGGTTCTGATAGTGAAATGGTGGAGTCTGGTTGTCTAAACAGCTATTCCTGTTCAATTGCTTCAGTGTGTTTCCCTCTAGAATGATAATTGCTCAGATCTCATTGTGGCTCATTTCTTTATAATGCCCATAACAGTGCTTTTTCAAGGGAAGGAATTGAATATTTTAGTGGTGTGATAAAATGCGAGAAAACATGCTGTTGTAATGTAGTTGGCCTCATCTTGTGCACAGCGATGAGCATTTGTATTTATGACAGCCATTTCACACTTTGTATATTTGGGAAATGGTGAACTGTTTATGTGTCCATATACAAGAGTTTGTGAAATTATCATAGTCTGCTAAGAATAGAGTGCTCCCATTTTAATTTTAAATTTTATTTACCGCATGTTTGTGTGTGTGTGTGTGTGTGTGTGTGTGTGTGTGTGTGTGTGTGTACTAGCAGAGGTCAGAGGACACCTCTCAAGAATAAATTCTTCCTAACTTGTGAGATCCAGAAATTGAGCTCAGGTAATCAGGAATGCAGGCACGTGCTTCTGCCTCCTGAGCCATGTTACTGGCCTTGTTTTTGTAATTTCAAACATGACCTTGTATGGTGTCTGGACACTGAGAGCCAAAGGACTGACTGTGGTCTCACTCTCCAGAGATAATGTGTGTGTTCATTTGGACTGATATTTTGAACAAGGCACAGTTTTGGGGTCACCAGAGGGTGCTGAAGCTTCATGAGCCCACTCATATGACTACAGAAGGAATGTTTCCATTTTATTTATTTATTATGAACAGAAAATATGAGAAGGGGTTGCTCACCTGTGGATAATCAATGAGAAGCCTGTCACTATCAGTCAGCAGTGTTCACAGTTTTCCTTGTGTTGCTCATTGATGTGCAAAGAAACATATGAGTCTCTATGTGTTCACACTGTAATTGAAACAGTCATCATGACATAGTGAGCTATAGAATGCATGTATCATACTATGTTCTCCCTTTTGATCCAGAAATCCCACTCTCTGTTCTATTTTTCCTTAATCCCCCTGTCATCTACATTCGACAGTACTGGTATATCTGAGCATCGTAACGTGGTCTACTGCTCTTCGAAACCTTTGCAGTCCAAAAGAACAGCAGGCAGCATCTTATTTGGAGACCTCTCCATTGAAATAATGGATGGGACATAGAAATATGATTTCAGATATCCAATTAAATCACCATCTTATAAGGGAAATTACCCCTTGGAGTGTTGTCAAGAAGTCTATTTTCAGCAAAGTCAGTTAGTAAAAGGAAACTGTTTTCAACCCATGGGATCAGGTATCATTTGGACAAAATGCTGTGAAAGGAAGGAATTGCTGGTATTGAAAAAAATAGAAAGGTCATCACACATAGGTACAGGGCACACATTTATCTTAGGAAAAGTTCATTGTTTTCTGATGAAAGATGATTTTTGTCTCTCATTTTGCTGTGGAAAATGAGATCGTTCTGGGAACCTTAACTGATTATTTATAATTCATAGCATTGGTGGAATAGGAATAGCATAGTCTGAGTGATTTAAATGTAATTAACCACCTTTGCAATCCCTCCTTCATAAGCCGGTAATCAAGGAATTAGATGAAAACCGGAAACCATGGATGGATTTCTGTAACGATGAACCATTACTAGAAAAACAGAAAAATAAGTAATAAAGCCTTCAACCCACAGTGTAACTGTCCCTTATCAGATATTGGATTTATCCTTAAATAGCATTGGAATGTGGAAAACCTTAGTTTCCTATCTCTTTTAATATATCCCAGACAGTTTATGAAAAATATCTGCACTTCTATTTCTTCATCTGCACTAGCTTACCTCCTATCATTTGTGAGTGTATCACAAAATATGTAGTGAAGAGACCCTACATTCCTCATGCTGGATACGTGATAACATGTGATAATATGTGCAGACGTATCAACAAGGTTGGCAGTATCTTCATGCTGTAATATTCCTGGATAAGGCATGTGTCAATTAGTTTTGTTTCCTTTAAAACTGTTAGTTGGGGAAAAAAAGTTTCCCAAACTACAAACTAATTGAGAATTCAGAAATAAAATCTTACATCTGTGATCACTGATACTTTTCTCTTAGACCTTGCCATTCAGTGGATTTCTTATGGAAAGGAACAATTTCCAATTTTAGTAAAAGGACAAACTTTGTCATCTAAAAAAATCTAGTCCCTTGTCAAGATGGTTGAAAGCAGATCTCCAACAAATACTGAGCTAATGGTAGTGATCAGCTCAGTTATACTATGGTCAATTAACCAAATGGTAACGCACTCTCTGAATCTCTGCCTTGATTGCTCTTGTACATTCTTGTGAAAATGCTCCATTGCACATGTGACTTAACTGCTGGAATCAGGTTCCAGCCGGTGAGTTAAGATTTGTTCTAGAAATCAAACTCCTTAACTGCTTATAGTGTTTAGGTCTCAAGGGTGAAAATCATTCCTTACTTCAACTACAATGAATTTATTTATCTAGTATTTTCTAAACTGTCTACTAACTTGGAATTTATCATTTAAAATGGAGCTTTGTTCAATCTAAAATTATAAATTTGTAATGACAATGAAACCACTTTATTTTTTCCAGAACCATTCATAGAAGTCCATTTGAAATACTGCAAGCCATTAAACTTCCATACAATATGATAAACTACTCTATTGTCTTTCCATAGTGTGTGTCAAAAGAAGCTTGAAGTAGACTTATATGTGTATTTCTGCTTTCAGACCCAGAACATACTTACAAAGAATTCATTAGATGTCAGTTTTTTTTCTATAAAATAGATGTTCAATAATTAATTTTTAAACCGCAATATGGTCTAGATACTATAATAGTTTTCATTTTAATGGAGAAAAAAATCCTAACATGAAGACAGAGGAATTAGACATCAGCTGGAGTGAGACAGTTATTTAGCTGTGAAGCTGGGGCTGGAACCTAGGCTGTAAGGTCCAGAGCCTGCCCATATGTGACAGCTTTGTTTAATTACATATTTGAATCATGAGTTGCTTCATTATTCCATACCTTAAAAGAACATAGATCATTACAATTTAAATCATGGAAACCAGGCTTCATTGTTGGTATAAGCTTATGATAAATATAAAAGTACTACAACTAAAATCAGTATTTTATAAAAGACTTATTTTCTTCTTTGTTCTTTGTTTTAGGATACATAGAGATCTAAGGAAATCAAAACCATAACTTGAAATTCATAAAATATAGTAAAATTGATCAGACATAGAATTCCAAAATGTAGAGATGAATAAAATAATTTTGGAACTACTGAGAACTTTAAGAAAGTTACTTAACCTGTCTAGGCACCAGTTTTCTCTTATGTAAAATGGAATGAATAACAGTTTCTGCAACCTAGACTTGTTTCAAAGAGGAAATTACTGTACATGTAGTATAGGAATCTTAGGTGGTCAAGGAATATATTTCTCACCATTTCAGAACAATTTCTTCTCTTCTTTGAGCTTACATTCTATTTGGTTGGAGGCAGACTGAACCCTAGTTACTTGGGATCTCTTCTTTCCCTGTAGTCTGATTAAAGCTGTAATAATTTATGTGACATATTTTAAGAACAATAAATATTTCCCAAGTAGTATGTATCACTTAGTTAGAATAAGTATATTATTTACACTTTATCTTTCTTTATTACTTAGTATGTGTTTATGTAGATCCAAAAATATTTTCATTCTTTCTGGCCTGAAATTCATCAAATCAACAAGGCTGACTATCCTGCAAACCCTGTCTTCACCTTCCCAGTGAAAGGATTGTAAGCATGTCCTGCCATGCCAGATTTTGGTACATGAGTTCCAGGAATCAAAATGCAGGTCTTCCTATAAACACTTTACTGACCCATCTCTCCAATCTCAATGCATGCTTTTTCATTTTGATATAAAATGATCTGTAAACCCAGAGCAAATCTTGACCTCCCATTTTGGTCGTAGCTGTTGATATCCTCAATACAGATGTTGCTCAAGGTTATTGCTATTGAGCAATTGTTGCTGGTTACCTTCAATCATTAAGACATCTATTCACCCACTGAACTCATATAATACCAGCCTCACTATCCACATGCCTTTTATTCTCCCTGGCCTGCTCCAGTGCTGCTGTGTGACCTTATCTACTCAGATGTCTGCCTTAGCCATTTCTTTTCTGGTCTTGTTTTATTTCCATTGTAAGACTAGAAGTAACTGGAGTCCTCCTATTTTTTATAGACCTACAGAGACCTCTCTCATCCCGGAGCTTCCCATCCTGGATGATGATTCCTCTAGTCTTCTTGATGTTTCCCTGTGTTTATGTTTTTGGAGAAGGAGCCTGGTCCTCATACATCCCATTTCTTTTATGGATTTTTTGGAACAAGATCTCCATTGAGTCCCAACTGGCCTGGAACTTTCTATGTAGACTAGGCTGTCATGAATCTCATAGATCTGCATGCCTCTGACTCCCTAGTCCCGAGATTAAAGAAGTGTACTACCACACAGGGTAATCTTTTATGTATAAAGACCTAGACTTTAGTCTTCAGAACACAAATCCTCCAGTAACTCAGTGTATGTTTCTAATCTCATCTTTTCCATACTCCTGCATGAGGCAAAACAGGATGGTCTGATTATCTGAGAGCAGTAAAGGAGGTGTTGAAGGAGAAAATGTATTAGAAGACATGTATATGCTACCAAGTATTATCCATCTAAGATTTGTCATGCGTAGATCAGTACTCAGGAAGTATTCTCCATAGTGACCTCTGCTCTGTTCTTACTACCATTGTTTTTGTTACAACCTAAACAGCATAAAGTGAAACAGAAGTGCCTCAAGCCAGGAGGCAGAAGAAGCTGATGCAAGTCCAGGCAGGAAGTTTCTCCCCAGATCTCTGCAGGGTGCTGAGACATAGAGGACAGTCATGGTTAAGTGCTAACTGTCACGCTCATGCTCTAGGAACCTTAGTTCTTATTTACATTTACCATTGCCCCAGCTTACAAATACACATCAACTCTTGTTGGTTCGTTTTGTGAATACTGTCTGCCTACACCCATAGATTTCTGCTTTCTGACAAAATACATGATAGATCAGATAAATGATTAATATTCTCCATTGGCTTCCATGGATTATGATTTTCCTAAAGATAATGAACCAACTTATTAGTGATGATTACACAGCCAGTTAGATTTATAGAAGCAACTATAAATCACCATAGTACCAAGCAAAGATTTTTTCTCCCATCTAACACGTTCCTTATTTAAAAATATCATAAGTGAGGTTCATTTAGTACTTAAAAATATATACATTAAGCTGTATTTTGGGCACATGTCAGTAAGATAAAGAGAAAAATCCTCACTCTTGTGGAACTTTCATTTTAGTGAGGGGAAACAGGAAATCAAGTTACAAGGACAAACCGTTATTATGTTACAGAGTGGTAAATACTAAGGAGAAATGGGAGAAGAAATAGGTGCTTTCTAACATTGATTTGCATGTGAGTTTATAACTTCAGATACAGTGACTACACAGGTCTCAGTGTCACTGTTGATACAGCACAGTGAAAGAATATGTGCTGGACATATTCAAGATTATGAGCTCAATTCTCATATAACACATATGGATGCAAACACTCATGTCCACAAACAGAAATGTCTCACTGATAAAATAGGATCGTATTTTTAAAAATTATTTTATTTTATGTGTATGCGTGAGTGTTTTTAACTGCATACAAGTGCTCTCATGTTGTACAAGGTCAGAAGAGAGCAATGAATTCTCTAAAACTAGAGTTAAGGATGCTTATTAGCTGCCATGTGGATGCTGGGAACCAAACCTCAGTCTTCTGCAAGAACAACCAGTGGTCTTAACTGCTGGGACATCTCTCTAGCCTGAAGACATGATACTTTTTATTAAACAGTTCAAGTAAAGGAATAAGCACCACACAAATAGTTTTTAGGTGAAGAGAGCAGACAATACAAAAATACCAGATACGAAAATGCATAACAGTATTTAAGAATTATAAATGAGACAAGAGAGGCTGTAGTTGTGGATGTTACAAAGGGATAAAAGCACTCAGGTCTACAGTGAGACAGAGGAGGCAAATATAAAGAGTTATAGGCCATTTCTAGGTGTTCTCTTTGGCTATGAGAAGGAATGTTACCAGAGAATTTTTAGCAGAAGAGTGACAGTATTTTTTAGATAAGTACAAGGGCATGTGTAATGACTCTAATTTATAAGCTCTTATTGAGAAGAGTTTGATGCATTTGAAACTCATTGAATTCTATTTCTGTAAACAACTTTATTGTACTTCAATCTAAGGATTTTCAGAAGTGAAATTCTTTTACATCTGAACTTATATCCATCCACTCAACACTGCTGTTCTGTATGAGATGCAGTCTTGCCCCTCTAAGAAGTACCCCGAATAAACCAGATGATTGACCTTAATAAATACACATTTCAGAAGCATGTTCACATGAGACAATACATAAATTTATAGGCTTCCAGGTCATTTATGCAGCAGGAAAATATCAAAGATGGGCCTTCATGATGGGATTGTTCAGGTTTCTGACAAAAAGAAAGAAAGAAAGAAAGAAAGAAAGAAAGAAAGAAAGAAAGAAAGAAAGAAATCTGAGCCCAAAGGTGTCATAACAATGTGTCAGATCAGAGTAAGAGTAAAGAAAAAGAAACAAAGCAACAAAAACTAATCCAGTACAAACAATTCTGCATCCCCATCTAGTTCTCTCTGTTTCTGTCTGCCTCCCTTTCTCCCTCTTTCCCCTGTCCACACCTACCCTCCTTCTTTATCTGTTGTGAAGAAATCTTAAACTTTCTGACATCTAAAATTGGTGGATTTAATGTATTTATCACACCGACATTTTTCTAAATTACTAATCTTTTCCATTTTCTATTTAGGGTTTTTAAGGACTTAATGAATTACACAACTTATTTATATCTTTGGTTCCCTAAGACTATGATGGAAATTCTTATTTAACAACCTAGATGATTGCAATAGTTATGAATATTGCAATTGAAGCTATTGGATGGAAAACATCCTACCTCATTAGCAATTGAAGTCTAAACGGCACTTTGGTATAAGGTAGCCTAAATATATATACTTTTAAGTTCAATCATCATGCTATTTATCTAGTACCTATTGTATAATTCTGTTAGTGGAATGGAAAAATGAACAGAGATGTATCTGGGCCACTTGATCATCACTTTGAGAGTAAGACCAGGTTTTATTTATTTATGCCTGTCTCTATTTCTTATTAGACTTAGTTTCTCCAAAAATATGCATTTCATTAAATTTTGATGCTGTTTAGTAATATGATAGGAAGGTGACTTTCATATGGAATGAGAATAGATATTTGCAAATGATAAGTCATTGCCACATATTATGGACTTATCCCCATTGGGTACATCAAACTCCATTGACATCCTGAGGCACTCACCATTCATAAGGTAAAGATCTGAAAACTCTTGAGAGAAAGAGCACTGACAATATTATGTTTTATCCCAGAAGTAGGTAGCACAGCAAGGTTACTTAGCTTTTTCTAAAACAGAGCAGAATTCATTGAAGGGTTTTCATAAGGAGTTTGAAGATTGGGGAGAATATTGTGTGTTGAAGAAGAATTGGAAATTCTTTCTAAACCTTATTTCCTAGAATGTGTTATCATTCTATAAATGGTAAGCCTGAGGCATTGATCTTAATCAGGTAAGTGGAATGAAAAAGTCAACCTGAAACTAAATGTATTATCAACCTATCCTAAAGGAATTTCAATCTGATTATTTAATAAAAACAAACGGGAAGCAAAAAAAAAATTGATGGGCTAGAACTGTATTTTTAAAATAACTTAGAGGCACATGGTTGATTAATGAGAAAGGAAAAACCAAAGACATAGAGACCAGTTAGGTTCATGACTATAATGCTCATATAGTGTTTGGTTATGTACATTATGGGGCTTTACTTTGTTCCAGCCTTTATGAAGGATACTTCAGATTCCTTCTCTATAAAATGATGTCAAATAAAGTTAATTTAAAATGATTTTAAAACATATGTAAATTATGCATAACCATTTAATAAATTTTATTTATTGTAACTAATATTTTTCTCAAATATCACAAAAATTATTATGAAAGAAATTCAGTTTTCACACCTACTTCATGTATCAAATATTGTTCCTCCTAGATGTTACATAGCTGATGGAGAAATGCTAGAATCCATATATTTATATATTAAATACCTGTGCTAATATATTACTTGTAAATAATACTTATAATTATATTATTATATGTTAGTTACATTTAATGGTAATTTACTTAATATATATTTATGTCATAAAATGGTAGCTGAGACAGGATCTATTATCTATTAATAGCTCTAACTAGCTTTTGAATTTTTCTTGACTTATTATAGTCATGCAACCATAGAGCTCCCCGTTTTAAGGACCTGCTACAAATTCAGAAAATTAAGATGAAATCAAAGCAAATTGCTAAAATATATAAAATACAAGATTTATGTTATTGAGTACGAAAGTATAGACTATAAATAACAGCATTTCTTCATTGAACTTCTTTGATGAAACCATTCTCATCTACCTGATCTGATGCTAGTATTTCTCAGGTCAGGTCAAGAGACTCCCTTACACTCTACATTCCACAATGTGGATATATTGACATATTATGCAAAACTGCATACTTGGCCATGAGGACAAATATCACTTGTTTAGTTCCTGGTCCTCTATCATACTATCCAACATTAGACCTTGTTTGTAGATTGTATCGTCTTTCTTTTGATGTCTGTTTATTCTTATATGACAAGACATAATTATACCATCCCCTCCAGCTTAACAATTATAGACCCCTCCAAAGAGTCTTTAATATACATATATATACACATATATATATATATATATATATATATATCTTCATCAATAACTATATATTTTGTCATATTCCTCTTCAGATATACATAGTAGCATTTGATGAGAAAGTTAAATACTTTTTTAGGAATGATCTGTGTTTTTCAGTAATTCATGGTGACTAAGAGTCAACCCTTTTAGTGTACAATCTCTTCAATTTTGAATTGTCTTAGATGAATTTTCAGGAATGTTAAAAAGGTACAGATGAAAATCTGTCTTCTTTGTGCAAGATGAAGCAGTTGCTCATCCTGTGGTAGGAACTAACTATTCTTACTATTTCTTGATCCTTGAAGTTGTAGGTTTCATGTGTTAGAGTTTCCCAGATCATGATGGATGAAGCCCTCACAGCATCAGAGTAAAACTTTAATCTTCAGAAGAACAAATTTCATGTATGACAAGGGGCAGTGATATGAGAATATAACAGAAATTAGAGAAGTATGTGAAAAATTCAGTCAACTTTGCTTAGTAAAACGTGCTTGAATCTCAGGTACTGAATCCTATAATAGCTTCTAGACAGTGAATCTGTCGGGGCAAGAAGTTTCACATTCACATCTATGCTGTCCTCCTTTCTCAGGACACCATTTCAGGTCAAATAATAAAATATTGCCCAGACAATACGTATAATGATTTTTCTGTAGTTGTTATCAAGCTTTGAATAGTGATTAAATATATTATATTTTTTCTATATACAGTTCCAAATCTTGAGTCAGTCAGAGGGGCAATTGTATGTTACTTCTGTAACTAAGAAGAAAACTAATCTAGAAAAATTATACTTCATTATGACATTCAACCATTTATTTGTAATAAAATTGTTCTATAAAATAGATGTAAGACAACCATGTATCTTTGGGAGTCTAGCACTCCATAATCTCTTATTCTCTGTACATTCACCATTTGTAGCTGTCTGTGACAACTCTCTTCTGCTGCAAGAAGCATCTCTGATGATGGCTGAGATACACACTAATCTATGTGTTTACCAATCAGTCATTAGGAGTCATTTTAATACTATGTTCGCTTAGTAGAATATAAGTAGTAGGTTCTCCCCTAGATTCTATCTCCTATCTAGTCATTGGCTCTTTGTCCCATTACTGGTGCTAGGTATAAGAATCATTGTGCAAAAGGGGACAGAAAGATTGTTAAAAACTAGATGTAGTAGGCATATATAAGGAAACAGTGTCTTCTAAACAACAAGTTGCACTTATGAACTCACAGCACTTGCAACAGCATGCAAAAGAGTATTTGGGAAACACAAACTAGATTCAATTGGGAAAACAGAAACAAAAAGAAAAGCAAGATGTTGGGAGGGTAGAGAGGTGGGATTGGAACTGGGAAGAGTTGGAGTAAACAGAAATATGGTGAAACACATTTTATGAAGTCCCAAATAGTTAATAAAATATTAATTTAATATTTTTTAAAAAACAGGTATGGTGGCACATACCTTTAATCTCGGCATTGGGAGACAGAGGCAGGTCTGATCTCTTAATCTCAGTGAAATTGAGGCCAACCAAATCTACATAGTGAATTCTAGTAGCTGGGGCTGCAGGTTGATTATGCCTCATAACTATTAAAAATTCATATAAAAATTCCTATACTACTAAATCTCAGTTGCATGATGGAATGTGGAAACTGGCAGTATGAAATAATTCAGATGAGTTGAACCACCAATTAAATCAGTTCTTGGGCAGCAGCTTGGCTAGTCTCATTATTCTTGTATTCCTGGCAAATGTTGAAATAATTCAACCTCACAATATTATTTTCAATTCTCATGTGTTATTTTAAATATGTGTTTTTCCAGTGTTGACCAAAATTAAGTAACAATAATCTATCAAACATTTACTATGAGATGACAGATATGGCAATAGTTAAATAAAAGAGAGCTAGACTCAGAATACATTTTAAGGAAAAGAACAGACCTAGACCTATGTTCCTTCAGAATTCTCTTGGAACTATGCTCTTAAACAAGGGCATTGATTTTTCTTTTATGAAATAAGGAAGGAGAAGGCAGATGAATTTCTCTTGCAGACCAATAATGACCTATTCTCTCTCTCTCTCTTTTTATCTCTCTTTTCTCTCTCTTTCTCACACACATACACACATACACACACACGTGCACACATGTCCAAATAAATGTTATCAACTTAATCCTTGTTATTTGCAACACAAATGACATAATCTTCATTGTTTCCAACAAATATCCACAACATACAACCCACATTCATACACTGTTAAAAAATTAGATTACAAAAGAGCTCAAGGTTTAGTGAGATTGTTTCCACCAATAATAAACTAAAGTAAGTCCTACTTCAAAATATATTTTATTTATTATTTTTAGCTTATGTGTATGAATGTATTGCTTTTTTGTTTGTAAGTACACCCATATCATGAAGTGCTGTGGAGGTCAAAAGTGGGTGTTAGATCCCCTGGAACTGAAGTTATGGATGGTTGTTAGCTGCCATATAGGTGCTGGGAACGGAACCTGGTTCCTCTGCAAAAGCAGCTAGTGCTATCTTAAACAATGAGTCATCTCTCCAGCCCCCAATAAGATTTACTTTCTGATTAGAAATTAGGTAAAAGTCATTTGTCCAGACCATGTCCATATTGTAAAAATCATTCCCACATTTCAAATCTGTGGAATGACTATATCAAATATAAAGTAAAATATCAGTCTAAATTTTAATGCATTTAGAATCAAGAGACTAATTATGTAATAAGTTAAATTGCATGTTCCATTTTCCAATAGATTTCCATGCAAGGATGTCACCATTTTGTACAAAGAAGTCTACCTCCAAAATATATGATCATAAATAATATATGTATATTATATTTACATATAAAAATATACATATATAATCTATACACAAGAAAAATGTAGATCTAAGTATATAAATATAAATTTCCTGAATTAATTGAGAACTGTGGTGCTTGGCAACTTTTTAGAAATTTTATTCAAATATGGTACAATTAATACAAAGAATTTTTTGTCTTGAATTCTTCATTAGATCTATGAATTAAATTCATGTTTAGGCTTTCTCAAGATTACACTTCAGCATTTAAAAACGTCATATCCTACTTATATTATAAGTATCTCATTTTCTTATGCTTTACTCCAATACATTTTAAATTAGCTAATTCCAGATCTCAAACACATATCATTATTATCAAATGTACTCAACTTTAAACTATAATTCAAATTTGAACTCTTACAATGGCTATCCTGAAACAGCTTACAATTGGAAAGTTATTTTGTATAAGATAGACTGAAATTCAAGCAATTTTATTTGCATTTTATCAAAAGACTCATTATTATTTTACTACAGTAAAACCATGAGAGCAAGAAATTAGTAGACTGCTCTTTACTGACCAGGGGGCATTTTAAGTCACACAAAGGTATTTCTGGGTTCTGAATGTGTTTTCAGGACTCTGATTGCATGGAGGGATAACTTAGACCAACAAATGTCATCAGTCCCCTTTAAACAAATGGGATTAGGCAAGTGACAGAAGAGAATAACACTCTGGGGAGTTCACGCCTGCAAAGCTCTGCCAGCTCAGCCAGAGCTAGAGTAGCTAGGACTTTCTGCCTCCTTTGAAATCTAATCGGAAAAGTGATTGTCAGTCAAGCAAATAAACCCAATCAGAGAAATCTGAACAGCAAGCAATCATCATCAGCAAAAATCCTCTGACATTAAAAAGGCTAGATAGTAGAATATCCTGAAATACTTTGAGAATTGGTTACTGTTTGTATTTTGTCTACTTAATTGTATGCCTGTGAAGCAAAATTCATTTTGTACAATGCAGTATCCTGCTTTGAATTCAAGCCATAATCTGAAATATCTGGTACCCATAATCATATTTTATAAAAAGATCTTTGAAGATTTATATGGGCCAATGATTTTTCATGAGTTTTTGGACCATGAATTTTTGGTATTATCCATTGTTAGGTCAAGCTCCCTTTCTGTGACTAGGATGTGTTTAGCTTCTTACTGTTATTTGAATATTTAAGACTCATTTTCTCTTTCTACATACTTGTAAGTGCTTGTATGTGATCTGTGATTGTGTATATTTGTTGTATGTATGGCTGTGCTCATAATTGCTCAGAACCTTAAGTTGGTAGACTTTTTTCTATTGCTTTTCAACAGACACATGTAATGGAACTTTTGTCAGCATTCATTCTTTGATTCATACTCCTCCAATAGACAGACTTATTTGGAACACAGGTAGAGGCATTTTTAAGGTATTTTTATATAAAACTAAATTACTTTAATACTCTTTTCCATAGTGAAAGAATGTATGTAGGGACTGTCTCATTCATCATATCTAAATGGATATATATCTAAATGGTTCATGAATAGTTGTAAACTCATAAAAATCTTGGAATAAATGATCATATTTTTTAAAAAAGGATTAGGGTCTGGAGGGGTAGCTCAGTTTTTAAGAACACTTTCTGCTCTTCCAGAGTGCCTGAGTTCTGTTCCGAGCTCCCACATCACATGCCTTACTATGGCAGTAACTCCAGGTCTTAGAGATTCAATGTCAAATTTCTGACTTCACAGGTCCTTACACACGTACAGCATATATAGACACACACATAAATAAAAATAAATCTTAAAAATAAAGTAAAATAAAAAATAGTGAAAATTTTACTTAATCATGTTTTTCAGGCCTTATATATTTTTCTGTGATTAGCCTACTCAAAAAATTAAAAATACCCAGCCTAATCACAGTGAATCACAAACAGATAACAAGGGCATTTCAACATTCTTTGAAATTTCCAATTTTGACAGTGTAAAATGTTTTGTTTTAGGAACCTTTGCCAGTAATTCGTTTTGAAAAGTTCAGAAAGGTTTTTATAACTCTAAAAAAACCAATGTAATTCTAACAATTTGTTAATTATTCCTTCTGAAATTGTCAAGCACAGCATAAATGGAGATAGAAGCTCATGAATATTTATATATGGATCACAAATGACCGCTTTAAAAAAAGTTCAAGACATTTTTGCTTATGATGGCAAGAATGATGACTGACATGGATGTGCATTGGGCTCATGGGACCCTGCTCCCTCCTGCTGACCTTGGCTACCGATGGATTCCAGAAGAAGGGGACTGATTGTCTTCAGTTGTGTACCCAGTGCTCTGTCCACCAGGCTTCCAAAGATAGCTCTAAACACATGTTCAAACAGACAACCCTGGTTAAACACAGTGAATCACAAAATAAAATTAAGTGATGTGAATGTGAGAAAGAAATTTGTATGGGAGAGTGAGGGAGAGAGAGAGACTAAGGTAACACGGGATGGGTGCAGATGGGATAAGTGGGGTCATACTCATTATTTACAGGTGTGAAATTGTCAAAGACCAAATTTAATTACTTAAAAAATAAAGTTGACTGATACTGCTCTTTGGCTGCTATTTGTTTCCAGATAGGAAATGTTAGTAGGACTGTGTAAATTAGGTTCTACACAAACACTGGAATGCTATAGATTGTGTAGTAACACAATGGAATGCTATAGATTGTGTAGTAACACAATAGATATATTATTTTATATATAGAATTTTAAGAAATGTGTTGCATAGCACAATATTGATACAATGTATTTACTCTTTGGAAATGGACTGCAATAATTAATTTCATTACAGGGAAAATAAAAATGTAAAAACTTGTATTCTTTTTGGAACAGAAGCCTTTTACATTTTTATCACTGTTTTTCCAACTCCACTTTAGAAATTCATTTTACTTTCTATACTGTATATGGATGCCTCAAAGTCTTGAAAATTGGGTTCTTTAAAAAAATTAAGCTATACGTTTGTGTTCGTAAATCCATTGCATATATAGCAATAAAATTATTACTAGAATACATGGCAGGTTAAGGATTAAGGTTGTAATTAGCATAAGCAATGTGCAAACATACAAGACTAGAAGAATCAATACCTTTGGGCACAACTGTATCTAGGTAAGCATGAAATTCAGCTGATCAGATCAAAATATATAAGAATAGTGTGGGAATCCTATATTAGGAATTTTTATATGTTTAACATCATCTGGGAAATAACATCAAAGTGGCCAGAAATGTGGACTATGGACAAATAATCTTCACCAGTTAATAGCCATACAAGCCGAGCCAAGTTATTTTCTTTCTTTCCAGATTGTCTTTGCTTTACTTTTTTGTTGTTCTTTTTCTTTCTTGTTTTTGTTTGTTTGTTTGTTTACAATGGTAGATAGTAAATCCAGAACCATTCATTGCATGATAAGCATGTGCTCTACCACTAAACCATTCCTCAATCCATTTCTTTACTTTTAAGTTGAAACTAAAGCCTCATGCATACAGTTCCCTGATTAGCTAAATAACCAAATATTGATAAAATGCCTGAACTTGTTCGATAAGTAGCAGCAGTATTGCATAAGATAGAAGTGTGCCCAGAGAACTCCTGTATTAAATTTAGTAACATCTGTAGTGCATTGAATTTTCAAGTATGAGTTTGAAATATATTTTATATCTTGACAGAATTTATCATTTCAAACCTGTACCAGTTATCTATGCTGCATTAACAGAGTCTATAGGAGAACTCCTAAGACTGATAGAGAAAGCACATCTTATTACATTCCCCCTTGGACAGCCACAGATATCTCTATCAGCTATCAGCAGGAAAACAAATTCTATGACTGCCTCTTTGCAGAACAGCATTTCCATATCTGTGGTGAATTCAGTACTATGGTTACTTTAAAAGACATGGGAGATTGGTATTTATCAATGCCAGAAATAGCATTCTTCGTAACAAATTCTAAAGTGTTTCTGCAGCCAACCGAATGGCATTCCCTTGTATTCCGTGTTACAATTTCTGATACAGCCCACTGCTGCGGTGATGGCCCTACATAGTAGCAATCTTGATAACATAGCTTCTTTCATTTCTACTCTTGATTGGCATTTAACAGTCAGAGTAAGTGAGCTGTCACCCCATCTCTCTCCTGGTGAAATTGAATTATATGAAAGAGATGTCACCTAGAGTTGAGAGGTATGATTGACATCTTCCATGTAGCTGCCTTGCCTTAGGGGGAAAAATGGGTCCTAGAACCTCTGCTTCAGGCTGGGTTTGCAAAGAGGAAAGGCAGCTAAGAGGGAAAGGAGATGGAGAAGACACCAACAATTCTGTCTCCAGATGACTATGATGCTCCTCTGTTCCAGCCACATCCCCCAGGCTTCCAATACCAAATCTCTTAAATATACAGTGAACAGGGAAGAGTGCATAATGGTGGTCATTTCTTAAAATGAGGGGTGAACATTTCTTAAAATGAGAGGTTAAAGTACTGCCATAATATTTTGCTTGTTTGAGTTCATAAAAGAAAAATGAATACAAAGGCACATAAGTCTCTTAGGGTCCCACCTGAGAGTTGCTTCTCTAAGAATGATACATGAAGCATGTTTTTAGACACTTTATCAGATTTTAAGGAAAAAAGAATGCACGTAAGTAGTTGAAGAGTTTTAAATTCTCTAGATGGTAACTTTAATATGCCTAACATGATTTCATTGTTAAAAAATAACTAAGTGTTCTCTAGAGACAGTCATTTGTTGTGAGAATACAATACCATATGATACATAAAAGAACATTGCAAGCTATTATTATTTACCTTTTTCTGAACTCTCAATGACTAAAAAAAATGTCTAATAAATAGATGGTGATAAACTTGGCAGCTTAATCTATACAATATCTGTAACCTCTGTTTAATATTGTCAACCTATCTCTAATCTGTTGCTGTTGGCACATAGTGATATTCACTGGAAGACTCAGGTGAATCAGAAACCGATATGTAGACTATCCTAAGGACACAGTCTATCAGCTTATTCTGAGCCCCCTTGTAATTTTTATCATCTTTGCTCTAAGAAGTATTTCATATAACCCTATGTCATAGTCAACATGGAATTCTCCAGAGGATGTCATGCAGACATAGTCAGTTCCTTAGTTCTTCCAACTGTCACACTTACTTAAAGCTTAGATCAATGTTTTGGTTTTCTTGGAATTTTTAATATTCCATCAACACTAGTAGAATATAGGATGTAAAAATTAAATGCATACTGTCTTCTGAACATTTGTTAGTTGCTTCCAGGTTATGCATATTTCACTGATTTTTGCATTGACTTGACCAAAACCTAGTTAAGACTTTGCTGTGAAGATATTGATGTGCAAGGTGCAGTTGGTACTTGCATTTCCTGACTCACACCTGTCATATATCATTAGTGAGGAATGAAAACTACCAAGAAAAGCTATCATTTTGATGTGTTCCAGTTCTTTATGGAAGTTACATTTCCACAGAGCAAAATTATAGATTCTGTAGAGAAAACAAAACAGTGACATATCCACCAAGAGACCTGAACTGTGGTCATTTTAGCCGATTTCACATGAGCATATTAACATACCAAGGTTTTAAACTTAAAGAATGAATATTATGCTATGAAGGTTTGAAACATCTTTGCCACACGTAAATGCCATTTTGTTTTGATTTCATAGGAATATCATTCTATTAAATGCATTGATGGCAGAAAATATCATTTGAATTTTTTTTCAAAAATTATTCTGCTCTGTGAAATCATCTGAACTGTGAATTGCACTATTTGTATTATTAGAATAATTGTAATAATTATAATTATTTTACACAGTTAATGATGTTTAATTGAATTTGAACAAACAGAATCAGGTAAAAATTTTATGTCAGTACATCTTTTCAATCTTTTGTCTTGCTCCAGAATAAAAAATTGTGTTTAATTGCTTATTGAATCAAGAAAGTATATGGTAAGGAAGTACATAAACTTTTAAACTGTGAAAAACACACTGTTAAGTTCTAGTATGTCGAGCTGTCAATGCTTGTACAGTGGCCAGCGCTAGCACTCAGCTCTTAGGCATTTAAGGTCAAGGTATTCATGTGAAAAATAAAGATAAAGTCATACAATCCTTGCATAGTTTGAAAGTAAGTCTTAAATGAAAAACATATTAAAATACTGTCATAGTGCCTGATATAAATATTCATTACATTATCATAATTATCCTATCAGAAACCAGACATCCACTTTATTCATTAAGAAAGCAAAACTTCCAAAATATAATCAGATATTAAGATAAATCATGAACATATAAAAACCTAAGTAGTAAAAATCAGGTAACCTTTAATGAATTCACACACACATACCCCACATAACACACATACACATACATCAC
The DNA here is from genome assembly GCA_035773235.1 of Eospalax fontanierii. NCBI lineage: Eukaryota > Metazoa > Chordata > Mammalia > Rodentia > Spalacidae > Eospalax > Eospalax fontanierii. Next base: position 37,038,144 of record CM069545.1, on the reverse strand, counting down.
CCACATGCACACACAATGCACAAACATACACACATAATACATAGACACACTGGTAGACACATGCATACTCATCTCACATGCAAACAATTAAACACCCATTCACAGAAACATGCAAATGTGCATATACACATGCACAATCACACATATACATTACACACATGCAAACACACAAGCACATACACAATAAACATGCATCACACAAACATGCCCAAACTACACACCAGACATAGAAACATCCACTGATACACAGACTTATAAAATTACATTTAACATAAAGAACAAAAATGAAGAAGCCCTATGACTTGGCAAGTTCAGTTCAATATCAAGGATTTTTTAAATTGTGCTCTTACATCAACATATTGTGTTGCTTTTAAGGCTTTTCTATTGTTGTTTTTTGAAACCAATATAATATGCTATTCATCAGCTTGTCTTTTGATAGCTTTTGAATGTTGACTATAAAATGGTTACAAATTGCTATGCAGAATGAGCAGCTGTGAGAAATAATAAATGATTCTGTTATCATAACAATTAGAATATGAAGTAGCATATTTAGAAATATATATAAATAAAATTATTATACAAAAGTAGAAAAAAAGTAAAATTAATTATTTGATACTTTTTGCACCTCTAAATAACCTCTTAATTCAACCTCAGAAAAATGTGACTCTGTTTTAGTAATGTAAATATAATATGTCAGTAATACAACTTAAGAAAATTTACTTCTGTAAGAAAATTTCTTACTGAATAAAGTGTATGTCTGGTTTCTGATAGGATAATTGTGATAATGTAATGAATATTTATATCAGGCACTACGATATTTTTCTGCTTGATTCTGTTGAATTTATCTTAAATCACTAGAATTTTCTGGATTTTTATATAAACAATATTTGTACTTTAAATTTTTTATATTTTTGTATTTATTTTGTGCTCACTTTGGGGAAGCGGGATGCAGGTGCACTGGAGCGCAGGTGGAGGTTACAGGGCCACTTACAGGAGCTGGTTCTCTTCTTCTACCGTATGAGTTCCAGGAACTGAATTTAAGTCATCAGGCTTTTGACAAATGCCTACATCTGCTGAGCCTTTTTTACTAGACAAAAACATTTATTTTTCTTTCTCGAGAGGTGTTAAGAGTCAGATATAAGATGGAGCGAGAGGAAATGATGATGTTTGATGCTTGGGTTGTATTAGTTTTTGCTATGCTACCACAATAGATTTGTTGCAAGAGATGATACATTGGGAAAGAAAATATTCTTTAAACTTCTCCCTCCAGATAGTTTAGATTTTTTTCATAATATCTGTATAATTTGTATTGATGACCGAAAAAATAAGAAACATTTCATCATTTATGACTGAATTATGCTTACAGGTGCAAAAATCCAGAATAATTCTGGTACTTAAATATCAATATCTAAATTTGTATGCATACTGAAATATAAGTTAATAATAACTATTTTAAAATTCAGCCCATGCATTTTAATACATGCTCTGTGTACATATCATGTTTTTCATTAATATGCACAAAGACTTTAGAAGGTAATGGATTGCAATACCCAATTTCAGAGATGAAGGGAATAAGATTCATAGAGACCAGGGCACTACTGTGATAAATCATGAAATTGAAATCTAATATCAACTCATAACTTTGAAGTGAGATTTGAACCACATTTTATGTTGATGCCTATTCTAATCAGAACAGTTTTGGCCAGCTGTGGTTGTGATGATGATTTGCAGATGGAAGTTGTGGTGCTTTTGATAATGATGCTGGCAACATTTGTTTTTAGTAAAATGCTTGTATGTGGAAGAATATTCAACTTAATTCTAAAAAATTGTTCTGTGTAACTTATTTTTCCAAATACATTATCATTTTATTTTGTTACAATAGATAAACACAAACACACACAGACACACACACATTTGAGGCTCTACAGATACTCAAATGTAACTAGAACTCTTCATTGAATAAAATGTTCCTCTTTATTCATTACATTTGTCTTTAGTTTACTGTATAGTCACTACCTATGCTCTTTGAAGGTTATCTTCTTTCTTTTGTATATTAATAAGATTTTCTCACTGAGATGAAAAATATTGTCTGTAGTATGATGCCTTTATATATGCTAAAACTGATGTGTATGTTCTCATTCCACTAGAAAAAATATAAAGGATTGAAAGGAAGGGAAATCACCAATCCTATTTATATACTGGTTCTCTTTTTGTTACCATGATAGTTTATGGAAAATTGTATAGGCATCTTCACGCAAGCCATGTTGGAAAGACCTACAATACTTCTAAAATTAGATAATTTCATTGGGTTTAGATTAAAACCATGAGAAACTAAAAGTCAAACTGAGAGCAAATCCTTTTTTGGACAATTTGGCCTATAGGCCTATAGGCATATTAATGTATGTCTATATTATTCTGTTTTGTTTTCCTATGGGAGTTTTAACAAAACCCCCAAACATCTAAATTTGTATGGAACACCTTAATAAAGTATAATATGATAGGTTTATGAATTATAGGATGTACTTTTACAGGAAACTTTACAAACACTTCACTGAGAAATACATCATAAAAGCCATAACCACATTCCAGTCCCATTTATGTAAATAAATGATGAGAAAACCTTGTCCACATATATTACAATACATGCCTATATTCTGACACCTCCAGTTTTTAAAATAACATTTCAGAGAATTTAACATGTGAGTATGATATTTGCATGATTTTCTGCCCTCCAACTCCCCTGGAACTCCACCACACTTCCTTAAAATTTATTGTCCTCTTCTTTGATTAACACTCTTACAAATGCATATGTACATTTATAAATATACATATACATACAAATATGTATATATAGTGCACTGATTCCATGTAGTGGCGCTTGAGAATGCATGTGTTTATGGATAGCCACTTGGGATTATATAACCTCTTGGGGAGTTAGTCCTTATAGAAATCTGATTGTCCCTTCTTCAGCGCTCATTGATTGTCTATAGCTCTTCATATTGTGGTGGAATCCTGTGAAATTTTCTCCAGCCATATCAGCAAGCCAACTTGTTTATCATTATGAAGATCTTGTTAGGCTACGATAGAATGGAGATTTCGTGATGTAGGTTCCTTATCATGTCTAGAATGCACTAATGAGCAGCAGGTGTCTTTTCGCTCTAACTCTAATAATCTTCCCATCCCCCCTTGGGCCATGTTCTCTTAACCTTACATGTAGAGGTTGTATTATAGATGTGTCACTTAGCGCTGGACCCCCTACAGTCACTTATTCTCTGTGTTTAATCAGTTGTGGAACTTTGTAATAGTCTCCGTCTGTTGCATCAAGTAACTTCTTTGATTAGTGTGAGAGCTACACTTGTCTGTGAACAAAAGGATATGCTATTTAGAATATGATAAGAAGTTACATCAGTCTAGGAAAGTGACAGACGTAGGTCTGTCTGCATCTTCTATGATCTTACCAATCTGTCTATGTCTGCAGTATCATGCATTCCCTCCTTTTGAACAGGCCTTAAGTCCAAATAGACAGCTATTGATTACCCCCCAGTATAAAAATGTACACACTCCTCCACCAATAGATATCATTTCCTGGGCCCATCATTGTTCTGGTTCATCTGCTTTACATCTGGATGGGATAAGTGATTGTTTTCTCCCTTGGCAGTTTGCATAGTATCTTCTGATGCTATGAGATCTGGTATTCTGAAAAGAAGCTTCCAGGTAGGTACTAACTCAATTGTTTCTAGTCCTGTGTCTTATGTATTACTTGAAGCAATAGGATCTTACGTTCAAGTTCTGGGAGGCAAGGAAGGGCTGTGGAAATATTTTTTTTTGTTTATTTTACTGAAGTGCTGGGCAATCAACAGTAGTGTTCAAGGTATGCACAGAGGCCTTATAGGAAGGAGAATGAGACCCTATGACTTCTTCAAAGTATGTTAAAAATCTGAGCAATAATCATCTTTCAAAACCAGAGAAATCTTTATAATAGTGTCAAAGAAAGAAAGGAAAGGATATTGCATTTTAGTCTACTTTATATCTTAAAAAATGCCAAGTAAGAATCTTTAAATTTTATTGTTGAAATTTAACAGAAACTGACCACATGCTAATAATCCACCAATCCAGTTGCAGAATTATACCAGGGATAAAAGCATAATGATAAAGGCATAATGAGAAAGATTAGCAGTGTAATCAGTCACAGTGATGGTTAAAGACTAATCCCAATTCCTTCTATAAAAAGTTCTGTAAAAATAGTAATGAATGGGACAGAATGATTTGTGGTCCCAAGGAATCAAAGCAATAAATTACACATTTATAATGGACTATCCTGCATAATGTAAACAGAAGGGCCAGAGTTTAAGTATAAAGAAAGGATAACTGTGAAAGCTATTTATTATTGACGATGATGTTTTATACAAAATCAACACAGAGGCACAAACAGTAGTATATTTTTCAGGGCCAATTCCCTACTTTTATATTTTGGGTGAATTGAAGGTCATCAGGTAAATACATTCAAAGAGTTCCCGAACAAATCCAGAATATCACTGAGAGCAAGTTTAAAGAGAACAAGTAAAATAAAACCAACAAAGCAAACCATGATTTTTTGCTTTGACCAAAGATAAGACAATGTCACACACTGATAAATATGAAAGAGGAAAGGAATTCTCAACAGCTGCTTGGATGACACCTCCATTTCCTGTAGAAGAGTGTGTCCTATCACTGGTTGCAGTGGGCACAGCCCAGACTAGACAGATCTTCATTCTTACTGAATAAAGTTTTCCCATACTATTCTAAAATAAATCATTGAAATAATAATAAGTTTGCATAGATTTTTGCCCTGTCCTGGTTCCTGTAATATAACCTGGGAACTTGTGTTTCTTTCTTTGTTTTGGGACCAGATACGGAATGAATGGACAAAGTCGGCATATAACACAAGGGACAGACATAAGGCCTAGCCTCATGTTTTACCACCTACTACTTAATCTCTCTCTCTCTCTCTCTCTCTCTCTCTCTCTCTCTCTCTCCCTCTCTCTCTCCCTCTCTCTCTCTCCCTCTCTCTCTCTCCCTCTCTCTCTCATATATTTGTCCTGTGTATGTGTGTGTGTGTGTGTGTGTGTGTGTGTGTAT